>OY288255.1:10540838-12940838 GCA_958450325.1 Agrostemma githago | reverse complement strand
TTGTTGGGGTGCATAGGGGGGGCAGTCCTTTCATGTATAATACCATGGGTCTTACAAAAATCACTAAGTGGATTACCGTCGTATTCACCTCCCCGGTCAGATCTTACTCGTTTTATTTTAAGGTCTAATTGATTTTCAACCTCGGCTTTAAACTCTATGAACTTGTCTTCAACCTCATCTTTGGTTGTTAATAAATAGACCCTAGTGTAGCGAGAAAAATCATCCACAAAAGTGATATAGTAATGTTTCCCACCCCTACTTGTGGTGTTCTTAAAGTCAGCTAAGTCCGAGTGAATCAGCTCAAGAAGCGTAGTAGAACGTTCCACACATTTATTAAAGGGTGTTTTAGCATGCTTAGCTTCGAGCCTTCGACACATATTTCACACTTATCAAAATTTGTGTCGCTAAAGTAAGGAATAAGGTCATGCTTTTTCATGTTCTTAATGGAGGTCACATTCACATCTCCTAGTCTAGCATGCCACAAAGAAAAGACTCAGCAATATAAACAGAAGCGGACGAATTCTTATTAATAACTTCTATGTCTAGTACAAATAATCCACCATTACAAAAGCCTTTACCAACAAAATTTTCATTTCTAGTAAGCACAAGTTTATCAGATTCAAAAGCTAATTTGATACCTGCTTTGTTTAATAAAGCTCCAGAGATAAGATTTCTTCGTATATCAGGAACATGTAGCACGTTATTAAGTTCAAGAGTCTTACCGGAAGTGAGCTTCAAAATGACTTTCCCTTTACCAAGTACCTTCACGGTGCTAGAATTTCCCATAAATACGCATTCCCCACTTGGTACTTGAGAGTAATCCGAGAAAACATCCTGATTGGAGCAGATGTGCCTTGTAGCGCCGGTATCAACAACCCATTCGGAAAAATTGCTTACTAAATTAACTTCTGACACAACAGCAGCAATAATATCGTCATCTTGTTCAGTAAGATTAACATGAGATTTATTTGGGTTCCGTTTACCAGCAGGAGAAAAGCCTTCGGGACAAAATCTAGAAGAGTGACCCGGTTTACCACATGTAAAACAATTTCCCTTAAATTCCGTTTACCTTCACCTTTAGAATCCCCTTTGCCATCCCGTTTGAAGGTATTCTGGTTTCTAGTCCCATGAACTTGATTAGAAGACTTGTTACCCCGCTTCTGACCCTTGTAATGATTCTTAGACTCAGTCAGATTAGCCATGGAAGAAGAGTGTTCGACTTGTTTACCTAAATTCTATATACGGTTTTGTTCCTCAATCTTTATATGAGACACTAGTTCTAAAAGAGTAAAATCCTTTTGTTTGTGTTTCATACTACGAACATAATTTTCCCAAGAAACCGGAAGTTTATCTAATAAACAATTAGCCTGAAAAACTTCACAAATTTTCATACCTTCCGCCATTACCTCTGCACATAGATTTTCGTATTCATGAACTTGATCTAAAATGGGTTTCTCATCGACTAGCTTGAAGTTTAACCAACGACTGCAAGCATATTTTTTCGTTCCATAATCATCAGAACCATACTTGGTTTTGAGAGCATCCCAAATTTCAGTAGCCTTCTTAAACTTACTGTAAATCAAGTACAAAGAAGAAGTCATATAATGCAATAACATTCCCCTACAAGCAACATTATCCGTTCCAAAATCTCTACCCGAATTTTCTGGAGCCTCTGTTTTTGTAAGTGTATAAACGACCCCTAATTGAGTTAGAAAAAAATTTCATTTTATCCGACCACATACGGTAATTTTTTCCATCAAAAAGTTCTAATCTGGACATGTCGGGTATGAAAGGGTTATGAACAATAGCAGTAGGAACGGAAGTGACAACAGGAGGAGGAGGAGTAGAGAGAACAGCACTAACAGGACTACCAACCATGATGATAAACGAAATATAAATCAACTTTAGATTGTTATCACGGTAGTAGTAGAAGTAGAGATGGAGAAGGGTTAGATCTTATCTGAAACCAAGATCAGAAGCTGTGTCGCGACTAGAACGTCACTGTCCTAAAGTTGATTTATGCCTCGTCTGCTACACACGGCCTCAATGGCACTCAACTCCCAGGATTCCACAACTATTCCGTAATTTCAGTGTAGGTGAAGAACGGTTGAATACAGCCAAGAACGTTTGCCAAAAACTTAACCGGAACAAAGATGAAGTATATGAATTCTGAGAGTGTATGAGAATATGTTTGCTGTGTGTTTAAAACTGAAGGGAAGAGAGGGCATTATATAGTGGAGTGGTACCAGTGGTTCAGTGCACAGCAATAAAGAAGGAGGTGGAGACTTGCAGCAATCAATCTTGGGAATGGTAACAATCAGTCTTGGAAAGGCAACAAGACTGACTGAGAATGACTGAGGAAAAAGGACCACTAAAAAGTACCCGCAAGCGGTGCGCCTCAAGCGCTCTCCCAAAGCCCGGCCCGAGCGCGACTCGACTCGACTCGCCGCGCACGTGTGTGGTGTACGTAGTCCTCACTTGTACACATCTAGTAGGTCATTAAAGTGGGTCATATATAAACACAATTTAGAAGCATTTATTTTTCCATGTGGGATAGTTTATGCCACTTAGTTTGCTTCTTTTGAAGCATTAAACTCTAACACTTCCAAGGTCAATAATCAATCACCGAACTTTAATTGATATTACCAAACTTACCGTATCCCTAAATAATTGGTAAAAGCATCCAACTTATTTAGAAATCTAAATAGAGAAAAACTATAAAGTTCCCGAAATGGATCAATTCATCCGACTTGAAATGCATCACAAATCTGGTAAAATAACAAACAGCCCTTCCCAATAGATACTCTGTGACTTACGCACAAACAAATTCATGATCCTCTTGTTGATAATTTAGAGCAAAGAATAATAAAGGCGTCGAAATTGACATGATACAATGAGAAACCACGTTGTGGGTTTGTTGGGGGTCAACTACTCCCCAACTTCCTTGCCAAATAAAAGGTTTTTAAAGGGGATTTGGCTCCCTTTTCTTCTCGGTCTATAATATTCTACGTAACGCATGAATATCCCACCCACTTTATCTTCACCAAATCCTCATTCCATTTCCCATATCTTCCCACTTCTCCATTAATTTAATCCAATACAACAATGGAGAGGTTAATTAGCCCATCATCAACCTCCTCCAAGCTCTACCTCAAGCTCCACCACGATATCCCCCAACTCGGACTCGCCCGAGTTTCCCCCATTGGCATCAGGCTCCGTGGTTTGACCGAGTCACGCCGAGTTAACTATCTGAAACTCGACAGATTTCGATTGGGGTGGCCTTGTTTTCCCAAGCAAGTTGACGACCCCTTTTTGGTAAATTCTCATGTAGGTTCATCGATTCCATGTGGGTCTTCACCAGAACCCAATTTCGAATTGCAGGCTTCATCAGATGTTAGTTCCAAGCTTCAAAAGGTGTGATCTTTGTTTTTGATTTTTGTCCTGTTATTTTGAAATTATCGATCTTAATGTTGGTTTCGGTTGATATATATATATATATATATATATATATATATATATATATATATATATATATATATATATATATATATATATATATATATATATATATATGCTTCCATTTATAGAATGTTGGTTATAATTAATCTTATGCAACTAACTTGATCTTCTCCACTCTTTCTCATCTCACAAATGAGTGGAGTATAAAATTTGATCCTTCAATTGCCATTTATGTGAGAAAGAATAACACTTCATGCTAACTTATTGGTTATTGATGTCCATTTTAGTTGGGGAATTTGGTGTATGGTGTCTTCTATGTTATACTCCCTCCCTCTCGGTCGGTCGTTTGTTGTCCTTTTATATTATTTGTGAAGAGTATTTTAATTAAAGGACAACAAATGATTGAGATGGAAAGAATATTAAAGAATCATGTATAAAATTTCCTGCCGCATTTCTTGTATTGAGATGAGAAGGTGGAAGGAGAAGTTGATAGCATCTCTTCTATTCCACAAATTGTAGTGTAAGACCATGGCGTGTGAGACCGTATTACACAATAATTACTGCATCGATTAATATGTTGGGTCTTCATTCAGATTTAATAAAAAATCATGGTTGGTGAAAGTTTGACTTTTGTAAAATTGAGTGTACTTATGGTCCTAAATGGCGTGCTGTGTAGACTGCTGAATCGTGTAAGATATGTGTGGAGTTGTACTCTGCTGAAGTTTATCAAATGCAGGGATGGATTCTATTGTGTTTAGAAAAATGTTACTCTTACCGGAGTGTTAAATAACATTCTGATTTTTGGTAATGGTGATCCTTGGTTGAGGGTTTACATAAAGGACGGAATTCTCTGTGAGTAATGAGTAAGTCTCCCTTGTGTTACTTACATGGGTTTGTGACGGGTCAAGTATCACTCACATGGGTTGATAAGAGAAAATTACAATGCATAGGAATCGTAAATGGTTATCTATGCACATGGATCCTTATTTGACGCGTCAGGAGTTTGTGACGGATATATTCGTCACAACGAAGAATTTATGACGTGCAATAGGTTTATTTCATTGGTGAAAATGGTTCGATATTATGCACTTATACTCTGCTATGTTGAGAGATTGCCAGATATTTTGAACGAAAAATCACACTGTATGATTATTATTCTATCATGGTTAAACATCAATCCATCTTTACTTTGGTCTAGTTTTGTTTCTTTCTTCAGTATAGTGCGGGCAGGGAGAAGTGGCTAGGCACAATGTGCCAGGACACCTATCTGCAATTGCAAGCTTGGAATTGCTTGTGTCATTGTAATCATATGGATGTGAACTTCTTGGTTGCAAGTTGTTGGATGAATCACCCCTCGTTTTTGGAATATTTGAGTGCATCTCTGATCTCCGGCTTAGGGAATCTCTTGGAATGTAGGTGACTACCAGGATAACAGAGACTAGAATAAATGGAAGTAGGAGGGAAGCGGTGATGGTAAAGAAAAATGGGTGGTGGGGGGACTATTACCTGATGCATTATTCTAGGGGGGAGCGACAACTCTTACGATATGACCTTCCTTGATGGAGGCAATTATTTTCTTTTTCTCCCATTGCTCCTTCCATCACAACTTCACAAGCGCTATCTTTCCAGTAAGAAATTTCATCTTTTGAGCGTGGGAGATGAACAGTTCTCAATCTGTTGAGCACCACATTTTCCTCGGCTTTCAAACCTTGGGAATTCTTATAACTGGTGAACCCCCTCCGAGGTTGCTGAATTACTAAATTTTTGAGGTATACGCTTATGGTTACATTCAATTGTGGTATTGAGTTTGTAGGTTATTTGCAAATTAAGAATCTAGAAGAGCTGAGGGAGATCAATGTGACTAGCTCATTATCCTTGTTATCGTTAGGTTATAGGGTGATACTTTTTTTGGCACCTATGGTAATTGATTATTAGATTTATTAGTTGCAAGTTTGCAACCCACATATCTGATGATTAACGGGGCAAATTGATGATTTTGCCTTGCTTAGTGTTTTGTAATTCCTTTTTGCAACGTCTTGCTTAATCAGTTTGTGATATTTACTGTCCTGAGGCACAGTTTGGTGCTGTGGTAGTTCAAAACAGATCAGAGTCAGGAAAGAATGCCTTTGTCATGGCAGAAAGATTTATTCATGAAAACAGTTTTTTTTTTGGAGGAACATGTAGTAGATACTATTCTGGCCATCCACAATAGATGAACCGCTTTTGGGATTTGTTCTATGCCAAATCATCAACGACACCTTTTTTTTCCACAACAAATCTTTTGCCAACGATAAACAAACTTCTCTGACATTTCTTGCATAGACCTCTCTTCTAATCATTAACAAAAACCCCTTATATTTAGGAAGTATTAGCATGGACAAGGCGGCTCATCTGTTTGCATCAATAGGGAGGTTTTTACACAAACCTCTAAAAAGTACACAAATCTTTGTTGATAAACCTCCATTGCTAGTGCCCTCACATGTGGAGATGTAATTTATTGGTGCATTTACCTACTCCTGAAAAAAAAAACACTTTGTACATAAAACACCTAGATGAAACTGTTTTACACGAGTATTATCGTAAAACCATTAGTTATCCCAACAAAAAACCAACATTACTCAAGTGCCTTAAAGGCTCCCACAAGTTACCACAACTAACTCTAAATTTTCATTTGGTAACAACCATAAACTATTACTCGTATTTGCTTCTTGGTACTTTTGCGTGTAATGATAATTTTACAATTATTTTAGTGTAAAACCATCTTACAGACTGTTTGTAAGGCCCCAATACTCTGTTGTGCTTTGTCTCCAAATAAGTAAGTATCTTGGTAGAAATTTTGGTTTGTTGTTGCTGTATCTTTCCGTTATAGATTCCAGGATGTTGTTTCTATAGTTCTATCTATAAACTAGGAATTATGTCATTGAACCAACTTCTGTAGTATATATATGGAATGATGGTATTCCCATCAGTAGACCGGGGACTTATGTCATTGAACCAACTTTCAGGTTATTGCTGTTGGAAAACTTGTTCTACTTTCAGCTCTTGCAATGATAATGATTAACCCAGCCCTTCCACGACCAGCTTTCGCAAGCTTACAAACAGCCACCAAGGCTGGAGGTGCGGTCGGGCAAGGACTCCTTCGCATCGAGGTGCTAAGTAGTGCTTGGACTGGTTTCTTAGCCGGTTGCTTACACACATTATCGGGTCCGGACCACCTGGCGGCCTTAGCCCCTCTTTCAATCGGTCGTTCTCGAATGGAAAGTGTCGCTGTTGGAGCTCTTTGGGGATGTGGCCATGATGCGGGTCAGTTAATATTTGGCCTACTCTTTCTCCTACTCAAGGACCGCCTACACATTGAAATCCTTCGAACTTGGGGAACGAGAGTAGTAGGCTTAACCCTTTTGGTCATAGGTGCCATGGGAATTAAGGAAGCTTTGGAAATCCCCGCACCTTGTGTTGCCACCGAGAATGGGGAGGCTCAGTCGCCTCTGATAGGAAAGAAGAAGAAGATTGGGTTTGCGACGTTTGCCACGGGGGTTGTGCACGGGCTTCAGCCGGATGCCTTGTTGATAATTCTTCCGGCCCTTGCATTGCCATCGAGGTTGGCGGGGGCAGCGTTCTTGGGTATGTTCTTGGTGGGGACGGTGGCTGCAATGGGGGGTTATACCGTATTTATTGGGTCGTGTAGCGAGGCATTGAAAGAAAGAGTCCCTAGAATAACAGAGAAACTCACATGGGCTTCCTCGCTTGTGGCCATTGGCCTTGGGTTAGCAATTATTTTCAGTCAATTTTTTGGGCTTAGCTTGTATTAGTCCTAGACTACGTCAAATAACCAAATTCGTTGAGGTGTGCCACCGATATTGTTTTTCTATAGAAATTTCACCTACTTTTTTTTTTCCGAATTGAGAGTATTGAGGTGCAGGTTTTATATGGCATTTGCGGAATCACATAGTTATGTAACTACTACCTTCATCGATCAAGGTGTGGCTGTATTCTCCGACAAATGAAATTGGCCTGGCCCCCTAGGGACGCTTCTTCATCCTCTCTCTGGATTAATAATATATAGGTAGGACGATCCAAACCGGGGGTTTATCATCACAATCTTCAAGATTTCATTGATATTGAATTAGCCATTAGGTCAACTATATCCAGAAGTGTAAGATTGAAGAGTTGCTAGAGTTGTAGCCATCTTCATTTTCCAACCAACGTGGTTCTTTTTGCTTACTACTAGGTTAGATGCCTGGGGTTGTTGACATTCCTGTATGCGTCAATAAGATATGTTGTTTAAAAGGTACAAATAGTTAGTTTTACATATTTGTTAGGAGTTGTATATCTCCATTGGGCAAAAACTAACTAATTTAATGTATATGATAGATTCAAGTAAATCGGTATATTATAAATGACTGGGAGGTACGACCTTAGTTTTTTAACTGACGATGCTCAGGCTACAACGTCCAAGTTTTTTTTTTCAAAACAATTTTTTTTTAAAGAGAATGTCTTCTAACGTTGTTGGTGTATGTACCGATTAAACGTGTAATTATTATTTTCATGGATGTGTACTGTTTTTGTTATATGTAGATAGATAAAACGATTTAACCAAGTATTTATACTCCGTACTTTATTATCAATGAAAAGAAACTAAAATAATACTGTATTCATCTATTTGTGTTACTTCTATTGAAATATGGGTATATTTGTATTATAGAATTAAATTTTAGATGTAGTCCATTTATGATGTAAAAATTAGCATAATAACACTGTGTTATTAACACATACTTCGTACAATAGTAAACAAACAAATAATTTGGACGGAGGGAATATCATAATCAATATGACTCCTATACTTCGTATATGAAAGGTAATTTAAACCAATATCTGTAATGGTAAATGTGTTAATCGGGTAGTTAAGACGGAGCTAGCCTGTACAATAGGTCCCAGCTTGGATGCCCCTCCCATGTATTGTAATGAGTAACTAGTTTTTGTTCCCGTGCAATGCACGGGATTCTCTAGGACTACTTTATTGATAATTATTTTGAAATAATTATACAGTACAATGAATTTAATAAAATAAAGAAAGTATTCCCTCTATTTTCTTATTTTCTTTCTCACTCTATTGAAATATTTCTCACATATCATAGTGAAATGGAAAGAAAACCCAAAAAATGGAAGAAATAATAATTTGAATGAGTTAGTAATTTATCTTCAATTTATTAGTTGAAAATAAAGCACTAATAAAACTGATATATATGGTGTGTGTGTATATATATAATTAAGATCACGTGAGTACTATAAATTCAGTGAAATGTATATAAAAAGTAAGAATGAAACTATGTTTGGTTGGTTTAATACTTTTTGTACAATTTGAGTCCATTTAGAAGAAATAACTAACGCATCCAATACCTCATGTAATTAATTTGGGATTACTAAGATATAGAGACACGTAATCGAAAAACCATATACAACAACAAAAATTGGAGTATTATTTTCTTCAGAGCGTAAATAATACGGAGTAGTACTTGTATTAAGTACTTAATGGAATATGAACAACATCAAAGGCCAAAAGAATCATACACAATAAATACCGAAATATAACAACGATCAACCAAAATAATTACACACTAAACACCAAAGACACGCACTCAGCTGCATTACAATAAAAAGTGGTTGGAAGTCATACTTTTAAACCTTTTATTGAGAATAAGATTGCATTGTGCAATAATTTTCCCTTCTGCCCTACCCGTAACAATCAAGGTTATATACAAAGTAATCATATTTTATATGTTCCGTAATACTCTTGAGATGATAATTTAGAGAGTTGTGAAAGTAATCAAGGATATGGGATTTTAGAGGGCATATGATCAGTTAATTCTACCGGGAAGTGGAAAGATCAAATATTAATTGCATGCTTCTTTTAAAGACCGCCACGTGGCGTTACAATCAAGGTTATATGCAAAGTAATCGTATTTTATATGTTCCGTAATACTCTTGAGATGATAATTTAGAGAGTCATCGAATTGAGTTATGAGATTTTACAATCAAGGTTATATACAAAGTAATCGTATTTTATATGTTCCCTAATACTCTTGAGATGATAATTTAGAGAGTCATCGAATTGAGTTATGAGATTTTAGAGGGCATATGATCGGTTAATTCTATCGGGTGTGAAAATATCAAATATTAATTGCATACTTGTTTTAAAGGCCGCCACGTGGCGTTGTTTAGAAATCACAAAAAAAAAAATTTGTTTTTGAATAGCCTTTTTATTATATATATAGATATATAGATATAGATATAGATATAGATAGATAGATATATAGATATATTTAACCCGTTATAACTTTGTGATGTGCGTATATACCCGTCACTTGGAAGATCAATTGATAATCTAGTAATATCCTCACCCCTATTACCTGCTACAATATTACCTATTTACCTATACATACTTTCAAGAGTAAAAGGACAGATATGTCCAAAAGGTTAGGCAAAGCATCTCCCTATTGTGAAGGGCAAATTTGTCCAAAAAGAAGTTACGCAAAAGTGAAGTTACGCAAACATTACTTCTCCCTCTTTTTATATAGTTATTACTAGTTTTGGGGCCCGGCTATGCTGTATATGCTGAAACTCGATTTTCAACTAATGTCCAACTTTTTACAGCAAAATTTTTCAAGGTGAGCGTCTTCTATGTTGGTGTATATGCTGAAACTTGATTTTCAAGTGCAGTGTCTCTAATCTTGTTTAAACATGTGGCTATCTTTTCATTAGTATGTACGTTATATGTTATGCAGATGGATGAAACAATTTATGATAACTGATTAGAATACAAATATTACGTAATATCACATTACATGTGTACGTACTTATGTTGTGTATTAATTAATAAAGAACGGTATGTGCGGAAGAATTAAGAAAATCAATTAATCAAAATTGCAAAAAGAAAAAAAAAAGAAAATTAGATACATGGTTATAATAAATGGAGTAATTATTTTGCCAAAAAATGGAGTAATTATATTTGCTATATAAATTGGAATCATTATTTTCCTAATCAAAATGGAGTAATTGTGCTTAATTATTTATTTATTTTATAACTATAATTTACCATGGGAACAATGACAATTATGTAAAAATCTCCAAAACCATAAGGGACAATTCTGTCCCAAACAATTATGCAAATTCACTTGGGTTTCTGGATTGATATAATGGGGTGATGAGGTTACGCAAAAAATCAGAGGGTTGCTCCCTCTTTTTAATAGAGTTAAGTTATTAATGAAATGAAATGAAAGTAGATATGCTATGTTAGCTTCTTGCTTGGCATATATGTAAACGAAGAGGTACGAAACACTAGCAAGTACTGAGTGATGGGCTAATTTACCATTATACCACGAGTCTAAGACAACCTAACACATTTCCAATTGTTTCAAATAAATGTGGTAGGTATTTTTTTGTCGGCAGTAGAAGCGTCGTTGGATTACATAGTTTTGGGTTCTCAGAATCAATGTTAAAACCCTTAATAATCTTAATTACTAAACATAAAGAAACTAAAAACATAGGATAGTGTGGAAATGACATAGGTCCACCCCGACGCGGCCACTCGCGGGTTTGGGGAGGCGAATGAATCTCCATATGAGATGGTCAAATTGAAATTTAAATCGAAGTAGGAGTCGCCACCGAATTTTGTGGTTATTCGGAACCATTCGAGCCCACTCTATGTCGTAGTGGGCCGTATACAAAATACGGCCCATTTCCGATGTCAGAGTTAATTGGGCTCGTCCCTTTGCATTACGATACCGATACCGACATTATCGGATACCGTGTATTGAATGACTCTCGTTGCCAATGGATTCGGACATCCGGAAACCATGGTTCTGAGTAAGGGGTGAGGGTACGTGTTGGGAAGTTCACTAAGAACACCCAACCCCGCCCGCACTTAGCGGCCTTTACTAAGATATCGTTCGTTTTTGGTGTACACGGGTTAGTTCGACGGTTGAATGATACGCAAACATTATTTTCCTAAGCATGTGAGAAAAATAAAATGGGTTGCTAAGTCGTTTAATGCATGTTAAACTAATAACGTCAAAGTTATTTTAGCATGTGAAGTCGTTTTAGTCTAATAAAACGATAAAAAACAAAATAAAATAAAATTGCTACAAACACGAGAAAACGAGTTAGTAACGTTTGAATAAATCGAATAAAGACATGAATAAATAATATGCATGACTCGAAAAAAGTTTTAATGACACGTGATGGATTAACACGTGTTGACCGAGGTCGAAAAAAGTATTTTATCGAAATATGTCGCGAAAGTCGCATTTTAATGTAAGGTTCGAAAAGAATTAAAAAATAGAAAAACGAATAAACGAAGAAAAAGAGCCCGGCGGATCAGGCTGCCGCGCGGGTCGCCTGACAGGCCCGCGACCCGCGTGGTGGCCTGCCTTTTTTTTTTATTTGTCGAAAAATCATTAATTTTTATAAATCACGTACAAATATGGATTAATTTATACTCGATTCATATTTTCGATATTCGTCGTATTCGATATTCGATTATGAGATCGATATCGAATAGTCGGAACGTTTTTAGAAAGGTTTAGAAAAAGTTTGTTTCGAACGAAAAGTAAAAAAAGAATTTTGAACGAAAAAGATGTTAATTCTCTCCGCGTATAAAATCGTCGAATTTTGTTTAAAAAAAGATGCAACGATTTTATTAGCATCAACGAGAATTAATTAATTTAGTTCTTGTAGATACGATATTCGATTAGAGAATCGGTATCGTATTTTAAGAACGTTATATGAAAAATAGTTTTATAGTATCGATTATTAGAAAATAAAAAATATGTGATGAACGACCCATATTAAAATACGACCGACGAAAATAAAAAAAAAAAGAGAAAAAGACGAAGAGGAGGAGAAGAGAGAAGGGAGAAGCGGGTTTGATTTACACCCTCAACCTACATGCTTTATTTTCTCGGTATGGAGCTCGTCGGAAAGTGGTTTAAACTTGGGAGCGTCGAGATGATGCGGGTGAGTTTGGGATGGTGTGGTTTTTTGGACGTGTGGGGCGTCGGGTTCGGCCGGATGGGGGTGGTTTCGTCGGTATTTCGAGACTTCTTCGGGAGTACGTCGGGATTTGCTTTGTATTATTTTTTAGATATCGAGGATGTATGTATGTTGGATGTGTGAATGTGTATTTTGGTCTGTGAAATTGTTGTTTTTTGTGTTGAATATGAGGTCCTATTTATAGGAGTGGAGGTAACCTTGTTTGTGTGACAAGAAATACCGGTTTGGATAGGAAACACGAGAGTTCGAAAGGAAATGAAAGTCTCGTTTCTTGGTGGGGAAGCCAAGTAACTCGGCTGAAAGGGGAGTATTTTGGCTGTTTTGGGAGTTCTAGCCGAGTGTCTGAGCTCGGTTTGTGAACTGTTTTGGTTTCCGGATAGAATTCCTACTTGAGATCGAATTCTATCCTTAAACGGATTTGTTTAATATTTTTTGAAGATGATTTTTGTAGTATTTGGGACCGGATCAGCCGTGTGAGGTGTCACGGCTGACTCGTGTGTCTCGAGAATATTTTTGACCGGGTTTTGACTCGGTCGTAAAAAGACGGTTTTACCCCTGGTGTCGGAATCGACCCAAATTAGTCTCATTTGACTCGAAACGACCCACTGTGCCTGGATTTGAGGTCGGTTTTGTAGGATATGTACTCCGCAATAAGTCTAAACCAAATGTCCATGATTTCGAGCCCATATCCGAGTCCATTAAAGCATGTTTGCGTCCGATCATCATCGGGTGTTTGGCGGGACCTACTATAGACACCTGGCGGTCAAAATGTGGGTGTCTACAGATAGATGCGCGGAGAACCACGAAAGTATTAGGATAAAAATATATTTCGTATATAATCTTTAGCTGTTATCTTCTATTATTGTCATGTACGTTATTCTCAGTATTGTAATCTTCTGTAAGTAGAGAAACAATCTTATTCTGTAATCTTTAGAGTAGATTATTATTCTGTAATCTCTACAATCGTAGTTTTTGTAACCAACTATATATTCTGTACGTCACATAATGAGAATTTACGTTTTTCACAAAATCAATTACTTGAGTCTTAATATGGTATCAGAGCCCTGATCCCAAATATTTCTTGTCTCTTCTCGTTAAAACCCTCGGCCTCCTGTCGTCATCATGGCTGCTCCGACCGGCTCAATTCCCAACCCTCATCAACCAAACAATCCCTTTCTCGTGATCAATCTCTCCTTCGTCACAAAATTAACCCCGAAAAACTATCAGAACTGGCTCACCCAAGTCACTGATATACTCATTGGTTTCGATCTCCTGAAATTTGTCGATGGTAGTCACTCCGCTCCACCCACCACCATTCCCGGTGAACAAAAAGTCGACGCCGCCAAAGCTGACTCTGTTCCGGATATTCCCAATCCCACCTACCTTACCTGGTTCCGTCAAGATCACCTCCTTAAAGGGGCCCTTCTTGGCACCCTTGAACCCGATGTCTTCTCCAATGTTAACACCGCCAAAACCTCCCTCGATGTGTGGACAATGTTAAGCAAAACCTATGTCAACCCCTCTCGGGGTCACAAGCTCCAAATTAAGAACCGTCTTGACAATATCACAAAAGGCGACAAAACGATCTCTGAATACATCACTGTTATTACCAATTGCGTCAACGATCTTGCCCTCCTCGGCAAAAAGACTGACCCTGAAGATGTCGTTGACAAAATACTTCGAGGCCTTCCCTACAGGTTATACTACAACGTCATTGAAGGTGTTAGAGCCCGGGATGACCCAATCTCAATCGAGGCCCTTCACGAAAAACTCCTGAACCATGAACTCAACCTCGAATACAACCCACCTCCACCCACACCGGTTTCGCCCCTCCCCACCACCGCCATGACAGCAACCTATCGCCCATCACCCAACCCTCCACCCTCTACCTCTCCTGCCAAACCCAACACGGGTCTGCTTCCGACCCCCACAACAAATACCACAACAACTCCATACAAGGGACGTTGTCAATATTGCAAGATCCAAGGTCACTATCTTTACAGTCCTTGTCGTAAGTTTCAATGAGACTTCCCACAAATTACCCTTCCACCTCAACCCACTCCGCCACCTCGCCAGAACCGCCCATATCAAGCCAACACGGCTACCGTACCCACCAACGCACCTTCCCAATCTACCTCATCTCCTTGGCTCTTTGATAGTGGTGCTAGTCACCATGTCACTAATGATCTCCAGAATCTGTCTCTACACACTCCATATGATGGGACCGACGACCTTATAATTGGTGATGGATTGAGTCTTCCTATCTCTCATATAGGTTCTCTTTTACTCCAACTCTCTCCTTCCTTCTCTGTTTTACTAACTAATGTCTTATATGTCCCCTCTATATCTCGTAATATATTATCTATCTCCAAACTTTGTGCTGACAATAATCTATCTGTTGAATTTACCTTCTCTTCTTTCTTTCTTAAGGTGAATTCGAGTCTCTCCCCAATTCTTCAAGGTCAACTTAATTCCGGTGTCTACTCTTGGACTCCGTCTCCGCCTCAAGCATATACAAGCACTATTTCGGATACTCTTGACTGGCATCACCGTCTTGGGCATCCGTCTATATCTACTACGAATAAAAATTTCCGTTCTCTTAATTTACACTTAGCTTCTTTTGAACAATGTAATGCTTGTGACACTAGCAAAAGTCACAAATTGCCTTTTAATAATACGTCTCTTTCCTCCAAAGCTCCTTTAGATTTAATTAGCTCCGATTTATGGATTTCACCCTTTCCGTCAATTGACAATTTTAAATATTATGTTATTTTCGTAGACCACTTCACACATTATATCTGGCTCTACCCGCTTAAACTAAAATCCGATACCGCCTTCGTTTTCTCTCGATTTTGTGCCCTAGTTGAATTTTTTTTAACCGTCCTATTCTCCGGTTATACTCTGATAATGGTAGTGAGTATCTCAAACTCACCCCCTCAATCACTGCCAATGGCATCTCCCACCTCACCTCTCCGCCTCACATACCCGAACACAACGGGTTCACGGAACGACGACACCGACACATTGTAGAAACGGGTCTTGCCCTTCTTAGTCACGCAAAACTCCCTTCTCTTTTCTGGTCTCATGCCCTCACAACTGCTTCCTACTTAATAAATAGGCTTCCCACGTCCACCTTAGCTAATAAATCTCCCTATTTCACTCTCTTCAAAACTGAGCCCAACTACACGAAATTACGGAGTTTTGGGTGCTTATGCTACCCATGGCTCCGTCCTTATACCGAAAACAAGCTATCTCCTCGCTCCATTCCGTGTATCTTTATAGGATACTCCGCCACTCAAAGTGCGTATCATTGTCTCGATCCCATCACCAACCAAGTCTACACATCCCGTCATGTGAAGTTTGTTGAGTCCGTTTTTCCCTCCTATAAAACCGACAACCCTTCGCCTCTACCTAGTCCAGAACAATGGTGTTCACTTGAACTCACAATACTCAACCCTCCCACTCACACAAAAAACCAAACAATCTTTCTCCTGGACCCCACTAAACCAAACCCCACTCCTGAACCCCACAAAACCAAACCCCACTCCTGAACAACCCCCTGCCACTATCCCTGTAATTACCCCGTCCCAACCTCTCCTTTCGCCCTCTTCCTCACCTACTACAAACCAACCTCTTTCCCCTGTTTCGGATCTCTCTGCCTCCGCATCGCCACTACCACAACTCCCACCTACAACAACAAACGCACCCCTACCTTCCAGTACTATAGTTACCTGTCTCCGTAACAACATCGTAAAACCAAACCCCAAATACACCCACACTGCTACTCTATCATCCTCTTTACCCACCACAACTAAACAAGCCCTCCTTGATCAACGTTGGCGCACCGCTATGCAAGACGAGTTCGATGCTCTCGTCCGCAATAAAACCTGGACCCTCGTCCCCCGCGAACCTCATCACAACGTTGTTGGCTGCAAATGGGTGTACCGAATAAAATATAAACCTGACAATACCATCGACAAATTCAAGGCTCGACTCGTTGCCAAAGAGTTCCATCAGCGTCCAGGTATTGACTATTCTGAAACTTTTAGCCCTGTTGTAAAACCAACTACTATTCGTCTATTATTATCTATCGTTGTGTCAGAGAACTGGCCACTGCGTCAGCTCGACATTAACAATGCGTTTCTGCAGGGTCGACTCTCTGAGTCCGTCATTATGTCTCAACCACCCGGGTTCACCGACCCGTCTCACCCGAATCACATTTGCTGTCTCACAAAGGCCATTTATGGCCTCAAACAAGCCCCACGTGCTTGGTATACTGAGCTCAGAACCCACCTTGTGTCCGTCGGGTTCTGTAGCTCAAAGTCCAACCCGTCCCTTTTCATCCGACTGTCTCCCTCCCCTATATATCTCCTAGTCTACGTTGACGATATAATCGTCACAGGTCCGTCTTCCTCGTCTGTTCAAGGGTTCATTCAATCCCTTGCGTCTCGGTTCTCTTTGAAGGACCTCGGTCCTCTGTCCTATTTCTTAGGTGTCGAAGTTCGACCCACGTCTTACGGTCTTCTTCTGTCTCAGTCAAAGTATATTCGTGACATTCTCGACAAATATAACATGGCAGATGCCAACTCGTGTCCTACACCACTTACACCTGACATACAACTACACCGTGATGACGGTGATCCGCACTCTGATGTCACTACCT
Organism: Agrostemma githago; assembly: GCA_958450325.1. NCBI lineage: Eukaryota > Viridiplantae > Streptophyta > Magnoliopsida > Caryophyllales > Caryophyllaceae > Agrostemma > Agrostemma githago. The sequence continues at coordinate 12,923,665 of OY288255.1, read as the reverse complement.
ACCGTGCTTTGCTCGGTAGTCTCCAATACTTATCGTTCACTCGTCCCGACGTCTCCTTCATTGTTAATCGTCTTGCCCAGTTTGCCCAAGCTCCTCGGAGCATGCATTGGCAAGCCCTTAAACGTTTATTACGGTACCTAAATGGTACGTCGAGTCATGGTCTACCTGTGTATCGGAATAGTCCATCATCTCTCCACTCCTTTTGTGATGCTGACTGGGCTGGAGATAGGCGTGATTATATCTCCACGTCCGGCTATATTGTCTACATTGGTCGAAATGCTGTCTCTTGGTCCTCCAAGAAGCAGTCCGGTGTTACCCTCTCTACTACTGAGGCCGAGTTCCATGTTGTTGCTACAACTGCCACTGAGATTGCTTGGGTTTCATCTCTTCTCGGTGAGCTAGGAATTTCCCCATCTCCTCTTCCAGTGATTTATTGTGATAACTTATGTACCACTTCATATGCTACTAACCCATTATTTCACTCCAGGATGAAACATATTGCCCTCTCGTACTACTTCGTCCGTGAACGTGTTCAGAATGGGACTCTCCGAGTTCAACACATTCCCAGTGAAGATCAACTGACAGACCTTCTCACCAAGCCCTTTGGCCGCCCTCGGTTTGTCAGTGTACTATCCAAGATTGGCCTTGCTCCCGGCTAGTCCATCTTGCGGGGCCGTATTAGGATAAAAATATATTTCGTATATAATCTTTAGCTGTTATCTTCTATTATTGTCATGTATGTTATTCTTAGTATTGTAATCTTCTGTAAGTAGAGAAACAATCTTATTCTGTAATCTTTAGAGTAGATTATTATTCTGTAATCTCTACAATCGTAGTCTTTGTAACCAACTATATATTCTGTACGTCACATAATGAGAATTTACGCTTTTCACAAAATCAATTACTTGAGTCTTAATAGAAAGTACGATGGTGGAATACGGATATTGGGCATGAGCGTTTGTACAAATATCAACGTTGCTAGCCTCCAAAATCCATAACTGTCTTATTAAGGTCATTATTGCTACTTGCATGGAAATACAAAGATAGGTCGACAAGTAGCACGTACAACACAAATGAAAAAGTTAAAGCTAAATCTAGTTATCCCACGAGAGAGTTTATTAGAAACAATAAAGTAACAACTATTAAGCTACATCTAAGAAGAGAAGACACAACATGTAACATGGGGAAGAGATAACGCGATCGTCGGGGACGATAAAAATAGATATAAAATTAGTTGATAAACCATATTAGGCTTAACATGTTCATCAAAGAATAGATTTTTCATTCTTGGGTTGGGAGTTGGGACTGACTTCTTCCACCTCATCATCTTTACCCCAAATTCTCAATCCTAAAAAAACTTTAATATCGAAAAATGAATTTTCTATTCTCCTGTCAAAATAAAATAAAAAATTGTTCTGCAAATTACCAAAACAACACATTTTGATGTCTCACTACCAAAAACGATGTCATTTTGGTGAAAAAAAATTAGGAAAAAAATAATTCATTGACATAATACCCATGGGTCCCAAGACTCCCAACATACCTCTCCTCCCTTCCGTTCCTTTAGGTGAATGAAAATGCATTCTCCTCTGGGAGGAATGTATTCTCCATGGATGAAAAATCTCAATCTCTCCATTCTCCTTCGAGAATGGGTGGAGCTAGAATAATGGACGGACTTGCTCTGACCATGATTATCAATGGATTCATATTCTCTCCATATTGGGTTCCACTACCACATCACTTTCTCTACCCACTTTCTCTATCCTTTAAAAATCTCTCACACCTAGATGTATATTATCTTTATCCTTTTTAACCACACACTAATAAATTTTTCTTCTATTTACTTAACAAATTGTCCATTCAAACTAATAAAAATAAATAATTGTATAAAAAGACCTTGACCTTACACCCACCCTCTCTCTTCTTTTTTTTTTCATCCATTTTGCACGAATAATCCACTCCTACCCATCCTTAATTTTTAGAAATCCATGGATGTACCGATCTACACAATTTATTCATCCATCCTACCTATGAATTATTTTTGTATCCATTGTTAACAATGCTTTCACTATTATGGTACTCTCGGTACTTCCTTACTTATTAGAGCATGCACATTGAAACAATGTGGCGAGGGCGAGAATGAAAACATAGGCAAAATAATAATAAAGAATAGAGGTAGATGCTGATTGTATAAGAAAGAAGGTGCGAGATTCTCGCCTGAGCGAGAATTGGCAAGGGTAGCAGGTAATAGTGAATTTGGCGGCCTTTTCATTTTTTTTATATTAAAATATTCATTTTCATATAAAACAAAAAAGCGTACGTATTTAATTGTTAAACATCATTATTATTATATACGTAATTAGTATGGTTAATCTTTGATTAAGTAAATGTATTTAATTAACTAAGCTCAATACGAATATACATTTACGGAGTATTATTTTAGTTATTTACGGGTTATCAGTAGACACGTTTGACTCACTTGAAAATACAACCACCCAAAATCAACTCAACCTGAGTTGAATGTTACCTATTACCCGATAGACCCCGATGACTGACGAACTGAACCTCAACCCAACCCGATTTTAACGCGATCTAAAAATTAAAGAACGGACAATTTCCCATCTTAAACTTAAATGAGAGTGATTTAATATATATAACTTGATATATATGACGTACTAAAAATAATTAAAGCAAATAATGATAAATAATTGATGTTATTGAGAAAATATTGACGTAATAAGGAGTACGATATATTAAGTAGACCCCATATCATTCGACTCGCCTTAAAACGTAAAAAAAAAAAAATAATTTTTCTCCTTTCTTTATTAAAGTATTAATGATTTATTAAAATTAATTTTCATATATTAATTTTCTTTTCTATAAATAAATGTTATCTCTACACTTATTCTCCATCCAATTCATTCTCTCTTCCTCACATCTAAATTATATTCTCCAATCCTTCATTATCACCAATATGAATTAAGATAATAATAACTATAATAATTCGTGTTACTCTTTTGCTCCAATAAACATTTGGTCTTCCGTAATCTCATCTTCTTCATCATCTACCGATTCCTCTGAAGAGCGCGAGGAAAATCGTGCAGAGGAAAGGAGACGATTACGAAATATGTTAAGGGAAGAACTTTTACAGTCATCAGAAGCTGGTCCAAGTCGGATTAGACCTAGAAGGAAATATATTGAAAGAAAACGGGAAGATGGTCAAGCTCAACTATATGCTGACTACTTTGCTGAGCAACCCGTGTACGACGAAAGGATGTTCCGACACAGATTTTGAATGAGTAAACATTTATTTATGTGTTTAGTAAATATTGCAGCGAACGATGATAATTACTTTCAACAAACCCAAAACGGTCATGGTAGGCAAGGATTCACCCTTTTACAAAAGTGCACCATTGCAATTCGTCTCCTTGCTTATGGAGAGTCAGCCGATTCTGTCGACGAATATTTGAGGATGGGAGCAACAACAGCACTTGAAACCGTATAACGATTTGCTGATGTTATCATCACTCAATTTGGGGGAGAGTATTTAAGAAGTCCGACCGTTGCGGACACACAAAGACTACTGAAAGTTGGAGCCGCAAGAGGCTTTCCAGGAATGTTGTGGAGCATAGATTGCATGCATTGGAAGTGGAAAAATTGTCCAGTTGGTTGGCAAGGTCAGTTTCAAGGACGAAATGTGCAGCCAACCATAATACTTGAAGCCATTGCCTCCCAAGACTTGTGGATATGGCATTCATATTTCTGCACGCCGGGTTCGTGTAATGATTTGAATATTTTACATCGATCTCCGGTCTTCAATGCACTATTAAATGGACATGCTCCACGCGTTGATTATTTGGTAAATGGTAATCTTTATAGTACTTGTTATTATTTAACAGATGGCATATATCCAAAATGGGGTACCTTTATCCAGTCTGTAAAACATCCACAAACACCTAAGGATAGGTTGTTTGCAAATAAGTAAGAGAGTGTTCGGAAAGATGTAGAGCGTGCTTTTGGGGTATTACAAGCTAGATTTGCAATCATTCGAAAGCCAGCCCGATCATGGGATCAAGAAATTATCCACAAAATTATGACGACTTGCATCATATTTCATAATATGATTATAGAAGATGAAAGAGATACCTACGTCGGTTATGATAATGCACAAGAGTACATGGAAGAGCATAGTGACGAACCTACAGCTATCGTTGAAAGTCCAGAGTACGATGTAGGTTACGTTTGCAATATACATCAATATGTGGAAAACAGAAATAATATGCAAGATCATGTGCGGCATATGACTCTAAAAAAGGACCTAATTGAACATATATGGAACCAATATGGACGTCAGGGTTAATTAGGTGTTTGTTTTAGTTTTGTTCGTGTTTCGTTACTTAACTTTAGATTTGCTTCGTAATTGTAATTTCATTATGTACTAGAATGTAATGTTGCAATTTTGTTTCATCCTTGTTATTTAAAATTTGTAATATATATCTGCAATATATCTATCTTATCTCTATCTTATCCGAATGAATTTGTGGTTTTATCTGCTATATTTTATTTCATCGAAGTCTTCCATCTTATCTTTTATTTTATCCGAATGGAATCTTTAATACTTATTTTTTAACTTATCCAAATTTTTTCTGTGAATTTATCCAAATTCGTCAATCTTGTCTCTGAAAATTTCAATTTCAATTTGTCATTTTCTTCCAATCTCATCTCTGAATTTGCCATACATTTCAATTCGTCATTTTCTTCTAAACTTTCTCTGAACCTACAATTTTCAGTTTGACATTTTCTTCCAATTTTATCTTTGAATTTGGCATTTTCTTATAATCTTATCTCTGAATTTGCCACTTTCTTCCAATCTCTCCTATTATCTTTATCTTCGGTCGGTATCATCTTCTCTCTATCTTAAAATTCGTTTTTGTCTTTACATCAATAATCTTATCTTTTCTTCACATCAATAATCTCATATTCAAACTTCTTTGTTATTTTATCCGGATTCTTATCTGTCTTTTCATCTGTAACCTTATCCATATGTTCAGTATTTATCTTCTACTTTATATGTACTTTTTTGTCTTTTAATCTGTAATCTTATCCAAATCTTCAAATTTATATGTTATTTCATCTGAATCGTTATCTGTCTTTTAATCTGTAACCTTATCCAGATTGTAATCTTATTTGTTATCTTATACGAAGCTTCAATCTTATTTGTTATTATGTTATGTTATCTGTTAATAGAATGCAAAGTCGTTCTCTATAAATAGAATGCAAAGTCGTAGTTCCCAAGCATTCCTCACTTCACGTATTTATGCATGCATAGTTATCTCTCTCATTAGTATATTTACAATTTTATAAATCTAAGTATGAATCCAAATAACAACAATAACAATAACAATAACAATAACAATAACAATAACAATAACAATAACAATAACAATAACAATAACAATAATAATAATAATAATAATAATAATAATAATAATAATAATAATAATATGTATCCTAATAATTATATTCCTCAACAAGATCCTTCTCAAATCCCTCCACAATATTTCCAGTATCCCTATAATATGATGTCATTCAATGCTAATCTCCCTCCACCCATTACTCCGATGATGCAATATCCTCCATATTCACAAACATCATTTTACCCATATAATTCGACTTACACACAAAATCCACATTATTCTCAAATTTCTAATTACGGAAACCCGACAAGTGACAATGTCCCAATGTACTGCTCACAAACTCCCCCTAGTTATAGTAATTCAAATAATATTGATGATGGTGATTCAAATGAAAATAATAACAATAACAAACCCACTTCTCATTACGTTCTTCCCTTGAATTGGACAATTCAAGAAGACGAGACTCTTATTTCATCGTTTATGAGGGTTTCTGAAGATCCTATAGTTGGTACAAACCAAACTCGTGGAAACTTTTGGAAGAGGGTTCAAGAATTATATGATCAAGCCCAAAAATCAAATCCAGGGTCATTAAAAGAAAGAAATACCAAGATGTTAGATTCGCGATTCAGAAGAGTGTCAACCTAAGTCATGAAATGGAGTGGATGCATGGAACAAGCAAGAACTAGGAAGACGAGTGGTATGAATGAAGATGATGTTATGGTGCAAGCTCGAGAGTTATATAAACCAGGTGTGTTTAACTTAGAGCATGCTTGGAATATGATGCGACATTATCAAAAATGGAAAGTTGCAGTAACACCTTATTGTTATAAGTCTACACGAGGTGATGTGGGAAGTGAAAGTAGTGGTAGCGGTAAAAGGGTTCGAGATGAGGAAGGAGGTTATTCAGCCCTTATTTCCGTTGACGATGATATTTTATCAGGCCAGCATCCTATGAGAATTACAGCGGCAAAGAAAAAGAAAGGGAAGAAAAAAGCAGTTCATAAACATGATGATTATAATAGCCGAGCAGAGAGGGCACAAATGTGAGGTTGAGGTTCAACTATCAAGAGAGAAGCTCGAGTACAACAAAAAGAAACTAGCAGAAAAGATTAGAGGCAATGATTGGAAGATTAAGCATACTGATTCGCAGATTAGGCAAACTGATTGGAATATATACTTAGTCTGTTACTAAACCAACCACAACTGCCCCCGGAACTTCAATTATTGACAAATGAATTACTACAAAAATTTAAACCAACTCAGTTAAGGTTTAATTAGTGCTTTAATTATGTTCTCCAAAAATCGTTAATGTTTGAATTTGCTTTCTTAAGTAGTTTGGTTATGTTTATGTTAAATTTTATAAGTAATTGTATAATTACCTCTTAATTACGTTCTTTTATATTAGTAATAAAATTTACTTTTATATTTTTAACTCTCAAAGTTATCTGAAAATAAGTAATTCTTCCTCGGAAGCAATGATTGGCGAAAATGAAGTGATTCAAAGACTTTTTTTAAAAAACAATCTATTTACTTTTACATAAAAACTGAAAAGTATTTAATAATTTTAAAAGTGGAAATAATTTCAGAAGTCCAATATATTCATAAACTCGATATCGAACCAAAAATTAAAAGTTAATAATAATTACTCTGTATTTTTAATTAAATGTAAATGGATGAATTATTGAGGTGGATAGTGTGGGTATAAAAAAGTAAGAAAGTGAGTGAGAAATGAATTGTTGTTGATGTGGATGTTTTTTGAAAAAATTTAAGGGTGAGTAGAAAAGTGAGGTGGATATTGAGTAGGATAGAGAAAAGGTGAAAAAGTGGAGGATGAGAATTGGATGATTCTTGCTAATGTACATGGTCTTAGAGCATATACATTGGGAATTTTTTGCGAGAACGAGAAATTGGGAAATGAGGAAAGTAGTATTAAAAAATAAAAGAAATGCTGGTAGTGCAGGAGAGAGAAGGCGAGGAACTCGCCAGTGCAAGAACAAGCCAGGGCCAAAGTTGCAGGGACTTGCAGGGATTCTTTAATTTTTTTTTTATTATTATTAAAATATTAATTTCTCTATAAAACGAAAAAGGCGTATGTATTTAATTGTGAAACGTTGTTTATAATTATAACTGTGATTAGTATCGTTAGTTTTTTATTAGTTAAAATTAGTTAATTAATTAAGACCAATATGAATATATATCATTTACTTATTTGTTTACGGGTTTTAATCAGACACGTTGTACGAGTTACCACTAAAGTTGTTAAAATAGCTTACCCAAACTGACGAACTGATTTGATTCACGTGAAAACCGACTCGATAGTGCGTAATAAAATTTAACGACCCAAAATCGACACTTGACTCGCTTGTGACACGTTAGGCGATATAACCCGATGACTAGCTAACTGAACTCGACCCGAGTGACCTAATTGCTACTGATCCTTCCATTTGCATTTTGAATTTTATTATTTTCAGTAACACTGTACAAGTGTTTAAGAGAACGATGATTTATAAACATATACTTAGAATTTTAAATTTAAGCATTTGGATTAACAAATTTTTTTTAATTCTAATTCAATTTTTTTTAAAATAATTAAGGATTTTATTAAAATTTAGAAAATATTTACAAAGAGTAGACGAGTAGAAATATATGATTGTTCGATTTAAATTTGGTTTTTTTATATATACTATGAGTAACGTCTATAGTGTGTGTGTGTGTGTGTGTGTGTGTGTGAGTGTGAGTCTGAGTGTGTGTATATATATATATATATACAATTAAAACGTTAACAAAAATTGGTACCCCTCTGGTTTTAGATGATTGCCCTATTTCATTCTGATACTTTTCACATATTACCCAAATGACACAATCATTTAAAATCGGAGGTGAAATCCCCCTATATACTAAAAGGATAGAGGGAACTAGAAAAATTATGACGTGTCGCTCTCTCCTTCATCCATTTTCCCGCCTAATACTATTCCTACTATATAATGGGCCACTTAAACCATGGGTCATCTAAACAATGAAAAAAAAAATGTAAATCTCATATAGCTCACGTGGGATCATGTGAAATGTAAATCTTATACACGGCCCAATGGAAAATAAATGGGTTCTTCACTCAAAACTTCTCGACTGAAGAAACGATGGTCATCACAACTTTGTTCGATATCCAACTTTATAAATATACGACCTTCTAAAAATACTTTCTCCGAATGATCGACACTTACCCTTAGCAATACGTGATACTCTTTATTAAAAATAGTCATTAAAATAATAAGGATACTCTTTATTAAAAATAGTCATTAAAATAATACGGAGTATATTTCAAACTCAAACTTATTTTGAATAATACATAATAAAAATATAATTGTGACCACCTACGTAAACCTCATATCTCAAAACCCGTTCAATTACTAATTATAGATATTTCATCTATTAAAAATAACAAACTAAATTTACCGCGTATTTACGCGGGTACTATACTAGTGATTTATTATTGGATAAGAGATACGGATAGTATTGGATATGATCTTATCTTACTATAGAATTTGATCCAACTACTATTATTCAATCTCATATATTTCAATCATACGGCCATAATTGTAGTTTGTCTTCTATAAATATATCTTCATCTCTAAACTTATTATTCATCAAATCGATTCTCTCTTTCTCACATCTAATACCTCCTCCCTAAACTTTTATAATCTATTATATTCACCAATATGAATCAAGGTAATAGTCACAATAACAATTCGTATTACTGTTTTGCTCCAATAATCATCTGGTCGTCCTTAACCTCATCTTCCTCATCCTCCAGCGATTCCTCTGAAGAGCGCGAGGAAAATCGTGCTGAGGAAAGGAGACAACTGAGAAAGATGTTGTGGGAAGAACTTTCACAGTCGTCAGAAGCTGATCCAAGTCGAAGTAGACCTAAAAGAAAATACATCGAAAGGAATCGGGAAGATGGTCAAGCTCAACTATACGCTGACTACTTTGCTCATCAACCCGTGTATGGTGAAAGGATATTCAGACGCAGATTTCGAATGCGAAACATGTATTTATGCGTTTAGTAAATACTGCAGCAAACACTGATAACTACTTTCAACAAACCCCAAACGGTCATGGTAGGCAAGGATTCACCCCTCTACAAAAGTGCACCATTGCAATTCGTCTCCTTGCTTATGGAGAGTCGGCCGATTCTGTCGACGAATATTTGAGGCTAGGGGCATCAACGGCGCTTGAATGCATTCAACGATTTGCAGATGTTGTCGTCACTCAATTTGGGGGAGAATAATTAAGAACCCCAACTGTAGCGGACACCCAAAGACTGCTACAAGTTGGAGCCGCAAGAGGCTTTCCAGGAATGTTGGAAGCATAGATTGCATGCACTGGAAGTGGAAAAACTGTCCAGTTGCTTGACAAGGTCAATTTCAAGGACGAAATGCAGAGCCAACCACAATACTAGAAGCCATTATTACCTCCCAAGACTTGTGGATATGGCATTCATATTTCGGCACGCCAGGTTCGTGTAATGATTTAAAAGTTTTACATCGATCTCCGGTATTCAATGCACTATAAATGGATATGCTCCACGCGTTAATTACTTGGTAAATGGCAATCTTTATGGTACTGGTTATTAGTTAACGGATGACATCTATCCAAAATAGGGTACCTTTATCCAGTCCGTAAAACATCCACAAACACTTAAGGACAGGTTATTTGCAACTAAGCAGGAGAGTGTTAGGAATGACGTGGAGCGTGCTTTTTGGGCATTACAAGCTAGATTTGCAATTATTCGAAGCCAGCCCGATCATGGAATCAAGAAATTATACACAAAGTAATGACAACTTGCATCTTATTGCATAATATGATAGTAGAAGATGAAAGAGATACCTACATCGGTTATGATAATGCGTAAGAGTACATGGAGGAGCATAGTGACAAACCTACAACTACTGTTGAAAGTCCATACTACGATGTAGGTTACGTTTGAAATATACATCAATATGTGGAAAACAGAAATAATATGCAAGATCATGTGCGGCACATAGGGATGGCAATTTCACCCGCATCCACCCCGTACCCGATCCACCCGAGAAAAATAAATGGGTGAAAACCCGATTAAATGGATGAATAGCGGGTGATGGATTGGGTCGGATGCGGGTGGAGCATCATCCCACCCGTAATCCGTTAACCACCCGACATCCATCCATTTAAAAAATATATATTATAAAAATTATCCGAGAATAAGAGAATTCTCCATGTTTTCCTAAAACCTTATTTATTTTTATTTCCTAGACTAGACATAACTCAAATAATACTACCATGGCGACGAAAGGTGTTAAGTCGCAAGCTAGGTCTCACAAGAAATTATTTTCGATTTAGTATTTATTTCATAAAATAATACTCCGTAGTACAAATGAATCACCCGTTAAATCACCCGAACCACCCGTTTCACCCGTGGATGACAAGTGGATCGGATATTGATGACACTCCTAGTGGATGATGGATGGATTGGGTGGGCGAATATAGACGGGTGATGGATGCGGGTGAGGCTTCACCCGATCCGAATTCGACCCATTGCCATCCCTAGCAGCACATGGCTTTCAAGAAGGACCTAACTGAACATATACGGAACCAATTTGGAAGTTACGGTTAATTAGATGTTTGTTTTAGTATTGTTTGTGTTTGGTTATTTAATTTTAGATTCGCTTCGTAATTGTAATTTCAATATGTACTAGAATCAAATGTTGTATTTTAGTTTAACCCGTGTTATTTAAAGTTTGTAATGTAAATGCAATTTTTAACCTTATCTATTATCTTATCCGAATGAAGTATGTGGTTTTATCTGTTATATATTATTCCAATATGTGATTTCATCTAGTACTACCTCCGGTCACTATTTCTTGTCCCATATCATGAATATTTGTGAGAAGTATTTTAATGAAATAGGGCAAAAAATAGTGAAAGGAGAGAGTATATATTATTCGAATGAATTGTAACTTCAATATGCACAGTGCATTATCTCTATGCTCTAACCTCTAGTCTATCCTATCACTATTCTCTAGCCTTTGGCCTTTGCTAGCAGGGAATCTTTCTCAGAAAAATCTCTGCAACCTATCTTCCTTTTTTATCCAAAAAAAAGTTTCACATTATCTTATTTGCACCTTATCTGAATTCTTTTGTCTTAATTATAATCTGTAATCATATTCAATCTTATTTGTTATCTTATCCGAATATTTTTTTTGTCTTATAATCTGTAACATTATCCAAATATTTAATCTCATATATTATCTTATCTGAATTATTTATTGGCTTTTAATTTTTAATGTTATCCAAATCTTCAATCTTACCTGCTATTTTATCCAAAAAAATAATAATACCCACATCTATATATGATTTTATGTAAATACTGCAAAGTCTCAACACTTATATGTCTCAGCAATCGTAACTTCTCCTTTTTTTTTTGATGAACGAGGGAACCCGCGCACACTAAGGTAAATCGCCCGTGGGCGACAGGCTCGAAGTCTAGAGGCATAGTCTCAAGCCATACAACTCCCACAAGTTCGCACTTGTAGGGGCTTGAACCTGAGACCCTTGGGCCGATGACCACAAGTTTTAACCACTAGGCAACACCCTTATGGGCAACTTCTCCTTTTACTTATTCAATTATCTCTCTCAGTTATATACTTAAACAGTTAAATATATAAGTATGAATCCGGATGATGATATGCTTCCTAATAATATGTTTCCGAATAATTATACCGCTCAACAAGATCCTCTTAAGTTCCTCCACAATATTTCCAGTTTCCATATAATATGATGCATTTCAATGCTAATATCCCCCAACCTAGTAGTCAGATAGTGCAATATCCTCTATATTCACAAATACCATTTTACCCACCTAATTATACTTACACACAAAATCTACATTATTCACAAATATCTAATTTTCCAAACTCGACAAGTGACAATGTCCCAATATACTGCTCACAAACTCCACCTAGTTATAATAATTCAAATAATATTGATGATTCAAATGACAGTAATAATGATAACACACCCCCTTCTGAGTATGTTCGCCCCTCGATTTGGATAATTCAAGAAGACGAAGCTCTTATTTCATCATTTATGAGAGTTTCAGAAGACCTACAGTTGGAACAAACCAAACTCGTCCTAACTTTTGGAAGAGGATAAAGGATTTATATGATGAAGCTCAAAAATCAAATCCAGAGTTCTTAAAAAAACGAAATGCGAAGATGTTGATAGTCGATTCAGAAGATTGTCTACCCAAATCATGAAATGGAGTGGATGCATGGAACAAGCAGGAAGTAGGAAGACGAGTGGTATGAATGAAGATGATGTTATAGTGCAAGCTCGAGAGTTATATAAACCAGATGTGTTTAACATGGAGCATGCTTGGAATATGATGCGACATTATCAAAAATGGAAAGTTACAGTAACCCTTTATTGTTATAAGTCTACTTGAGGTGATGTTGAAAGTGAAAGTAGTGGTAGTGGTAGCGGTAAGAAGGTTTGAGATGAGGAAGGAGGTTATTCAGCCCCTATTTCCGTTGACGATGATATTTTATCAAGTCAACGTCCTATGGGAATTAAAGCGGCAAAGAAAAAAAAGGGAAGATAAAGGCAGTTGGTAAAGATGACGATTATATTAGCCGAGCAGAGAGGGCACAAATGGCCGAGCTTGAAATTCAACTATCAAGAGAGAAGCTTGAGTACAACAAAAAGAGACTAGTAGAAAAGGCTAAAGAAAATGATTGGAAGATTAAGCAAACTGATTGGAATATACTTACTCAATTACTAAATTAGCAACAGCTGCCCCCGGAACTTGAATCATTGAAAAATAATTTACTACAACAATTTAAATAAACTTAATTAAGGTTTAATTATTGCCTTAATTATGTTTTCCAAAAGTCGTTAATGTTTCATTTTGCTTTCTTAAGTAGTTTGTTTATTTTTATGTTAAATTGTTAGAACTAATTGTATAATTACCTCTTAATTATGTTTTTTTATACTCATTAGTAATAAAATTTGCTTTTATATTTACTCTCAAAGTTATTTTAAAATAAGTAATTCAATTCCATAAGCGATGATTAGCGAAAAATGAAGTGATTCAAAGAATTTAAAAAAAAAAAACTCAATTTACTTTTAAATAAAAAGTGAAAAGAATTTCCAATTTTAATATATTTCATAAACTAGATACCTATCCATAAATTTAAAGTTAATAATAGTTACTTTTAAATAAATGTTAATTGATGAATTATTGAAGTGGATAGTGGGGTATAAAAAAAAAGTAAGAGAGAGAATGATAAATGAATTGTTGTTGATGTAGGATGTTTTTGGTGAAAATGTAAGTGTGAGTGGAAAGGTGAGGTGGATGTTGAATAGGATAGAGAAAAGGTGAAAAAGTGAAAGATGAGAAATTAAGAATTGTGTAATTCTGGTTGATGTATATGCTCTTATATCTGTCTCCAAGCCACCCTCTAGATCTCACATCACACAGGCACCCTCATTTCACAAGTTATCCATCTCACATTCGCACCACCCGCCTTCCACGTTGTAGTCGTTATTCATCTGACATTCTCACATCTACCTGAATTACATATGCTACATTGAATATTTGACTCTATCCACCTTCATCAAGGATTCAAGGACTTTAACTTATCGCAAGTCGCCCCGACGCTAATGTGAGATATATTTTGTTGAATGATTTATGCATTTAAATTTTGTCTTAACAAAATTTTTACCATTTCACAATGAGCGTCTGCTTCACCCGGTGGATACGGATGGACAAAAAAATACTCCCTCCAAATACTTCCTCTAGCCTTTTTTTTATCTTCCCATTCGGAAATGGCACAAAGTTTTTTTGGTTTGGTTAAAATAATGAAAAAATAATAAGGGAGTATGGGTTGGTGATGAAAAAGTAATGAAAAATATTAAGGTTAGTGTATATATATATGAATTAAAATCAATAACCCTATAAATGTATGAACTTACAAAACCCCTCCTCCCCCCTTACTGTTCCTTATGAACAGTAACCCTCTGCCTCCTCCCTAGTCCTCCTCCCCTGCTCTTCCTTCTCGGTTCTTCCTTCTCTGCTTCTTTCGCTTGCGTTCCTCTTGTGCTTCATCTTCTTTCCCTTCTCTCCTACTCTTGCGGTTCTTCTTCTTCTTCCCTTCTCTCCTACATTCCTTTTCTGCGTCTTTTTGATTTCTGGTGAGTTCGATTTTGTTTTTTGGTGAGGTCGATTTCTTTGTAATCCTGGTTGGTCTACGGTTTCTCGAGATTTGGTGGTTCCCGATTTCTGGTGGGTTCGATTTTGCTCCTGCTTTCCTCACCTCTGCGTTTCAGCTTCTTCCTCTTCTACATCCTTTTCGATTTCTGGTGAGTCTGATTTCGATTTCTGGTTAGTTTTTCGTTTAATTTCCGTGAGTCCAGTTTGGTGAGTCCGATTTTGATTTCCGATTTATGGTTAGTTTTTTTTTTTTCAATTCCTTGTGAGTACAAATCTGATTTGTTTGCTTCGATTGTAGATTTTGATTATAAGTCCGGACCTTTTACAGGTTTTTTGGTGTCGTAGCGTCGCGTCTGAGAACTGACTTTTCCATCGGTATTCTTTTGGTTTTCGGTTTTAGTCGACTGCGTGGCTTCCGATTGTTTGGCTTCCGAATGTTGATTCTGATTTGTTTACTTCGATTGTAGCCTTTGATTATAAGTCTGAAGCGTTTACATTTATTTGGTGTCGTAGCGTCGCGTTTCGGAACCGACTTTTTAATTTTTTTGGGTATCGTAGCGTCGCGTTTGAGAACTGACTTTTTCAGTGGTAGTTTGGTGTCGTAGCGTCGCGTTTCGGAACCGACTTTTTCATTTTTTTTGGGTGTCGTAGCGTCGCGTTTGAGAACTGACTTTTTCAGTGGTAGTCTTTTTGGTTTTCGGTTTTAGTCAATTGTGTGGCTTCCGATTGTTTGGCTTCCAAATGTTGACTCTGATTTGTTTACTTCGATTGTAGCCTTTGATTATAAGTCCGAAGCGTTTCTTTTGGTTTTCGATTTTAGTCGATTGTGTGGCTCCCGAATGTTGATTCTGATTTGTTTACTTCGATTGTAGCCTTTGATTATAAGTCCGAAGCATTTACATTTATTTGGTGTCGTAGCGTCACGTTTCGGAACCGACTTTTTCCTTTTTTTTGGGAATGTTCGAGTAACAAAAATATGACAGTTTTATGTTGATCCAGGTCGGCTGGTTTATTGCAGGATAATGGACTGGTTCCGATAGTAGAGCCAGAAATAATGTTGGATGGTGAACATGGGATAGACAGGACATTTGAAGCGGCTAAACAAGTATGGGCTGAGGTTTTCTGCTACTTGGCTCGGAACAATGTCATGTATGAAGGTATCCTACTCAAACCCGGCACGGTTACTCCTGGTGCCGAGTGGAAAGATAGGGTACCCCTGGTCAGGTCGTGAGTTACACCCTCAACCTTCTCCGACAGCGCATTCCTCCTGCAGTTCCCAGTATCATGGTAAACTCCCCGACATCCCTTTCTTTGTGTTTACTTTTATGACCAGCATTGAAAAGACCCTTTTCGCTCATGTTTTAGTCGATAGGGGGATGTTTGAATGATAGAGGCCGATTAATTAACTCGTTTGTGTGTGTGCGTGCGCATGATCTTGCGGTGTAGTTTTTGTCGGGCGGACAGTCCGAAGTGGAAGCAACCCTAAACCTGAACGCGATGAACCAAGCACCAAACCCATGGCTTGTATCGTTTTCATATGCTAGAGCTCTGCAAAACACTTGCCTTAAGACATGTGGAGGAAAAGCGGAGAACGTGAAGGCCGCTGAGCAGACGTTGCTGATTTGTGCAAAGGCTAACTCCCTTGCTCAACTCGGAAAGTACACTAGTGAAGGAGAGTCCGAAAAGGCCAAGGAATGAATGTTTGTCGGACAGGCTACACTTACTAAACCAACATTTGTATATGAATTAAGTTGAGACATTGGTAAGTGTTTTGATGTGTTTTTACTCTCTCCTGTGTTTTCTCATATTTTCACTATTTTCAACTCTTATGATTCTATGAAATGAAGCTTTTTTCGGATAATTAAGTTGTTTTTATTGAAAGAATGGTAGTTGACTGTTGTGGGTGGATGTTTTTGTGTGTTTTTATTTTGTGAGTCAAGTTGATTGATTATTAGTTTGTTTTTTTGCTAAGTCATTTGATTTATGTCTTGATTGCTGACTTTAATTGTCTTAGGTCAAAGACGGAGTTTTCTTGGTGTCGTAGCGTCGCGTTTGGAAACTGACTTTCTCATTGGTAGTCCTTTTGGTTTTCGGTTTTAGTCGATTGTGTGGCTTCCAATTGTTTGACCTCCGAATGTTGGCTCTGATTTGTGTACTCTGATTGTGGCCTTTGATTATAGGTCCGAAGCGTGTCTGTTTGTCTGGTGTCGTACCGTCGTGTTTCGGGACCGACTGTTTCATTATTTGTTTTTCCTTTGGGGTGTCACTAAACTTCGTTTACGGTTATGTGTATCCAAACCTTAAATATTGCTCAATTTCACTTGATGATTAAATCTAGAAAAGATGAGAGTAAATAGAGCAGGAGTGCCACGATAATAAATACATGGAGATAACTAATTGATCGTGGTTTAGTCATCGCTTCCATTGCTCCATGTACAGTGTGTTCAGTCTGTGTCGATCTGCTTCGTGGAAGTGGTGTCCAGTGTCTTCGGATTGGTACGGGCGGTTCCAACATTACTTTTCGAGAATGCTTATTATCTGCTTGTCTCGATCTGGGGACTGTGGTCACATGACGTGTATTTGTTGCTCCGCGTACCGTGTCGTCTTGGTGGTGGAGTGGTCGTTTATTTTCACGGTATGGTTATTTGGTTCGCTGATACGTTTCTTTGTTGGTCTTATATTTTCGTAGGGTTGCTGATGCGCCGACGCGTAATGGAAGGTGCTTGCGATTGTCAAGGCCGTGTGGATGGGGGTGCGTGTGTGACTTGTGATCCCGATACTGTTGCCTCTGCTGCTGAGTATGCGTGTCCTGCCAGGTGTATTGTTGACGACATGCCGTACAACATACATCACACGCGTTCGGCGGCAAGGCTCCACATGCTACTGAAGGACAGGCTGAGGAAGTTGGGTTACCCAGTAGTGTACTTGGGTGCTGCATTTAGGCGGCAAGGTGTTGCTTTCAGCAGGGCTATATTCCTAGAGTTTGGTAAAGGTCTGGAAAGCTTTTGCCATGCTTCTAGGCTTGAAAATCTCTCCCGGGAACACGGCTACGGGAAGGAACACATATCATCGACCGATAGTTTTGGTGGCATTCGTTTGTGGACTGCAACACGGGAAGATAGTGAATGCCTGCCAGGACAAACGCAGTTCCGGATCTTACCGGACGACATTGGAGCCGTTGCAAATTCTGTGCCGTGCAGTTGCAGTGATGATGAGTTCGAGATCTTGTTGGATGCACTGCTAACACTGTATCCATGACTGCTTACGCGGTTTGCTGACGTGTGCTTCTCCGTCTTCGCTCTTGAACAAGGACTTCAGTGCGCTGTGTACTGTGTACTGTGGACCAATCTACGCCTAATTTCAGTTAGACCTGTCTTCGTACATGCTGCTTGTGCTTGGTTTGACACTCATTTAAAAACGATGTTATTTAGTAATGTATAGGCTTGGATGTTCGCTTGTGCACTGCGTGCCATATCAATATCTGAGTCCGTGTCCTTTCTCTTTATTTTGTGTCCTGGTGCTGCGTTCGGTAACGGCGCTTGTGCATTGATTGTGAATGGATGGGGGTGATTGTGGCGCCGTGTTTTGGAGACGGCCTTCGCAGGTGCACAGATCTACCCCCTCTGCACCTCTATACCTTGTGGTTATGAGTTCGCCTCACGGGTGAGCACCGGGCATACGGCTGAAGTTATCCTTAAATTCAGACCTGCCCGGTCCAATTCTCTCGAGGCACTGATGCATCCCGATAGCACTCCTGTTCCGTTACTTGCCTCTCTAAAATTTCACTACTATAGGCCCATTGTGATCGGGATCCTGTTTGTTTCGGACATTGTTGTTTGTTGTACCCAGGAAAAACAGCCCAGCTGGTTTGCCCCTGGCACGGTTACGGCTCGTGGGAATTTTTGCCGTGCCGTCTGCCTTCTTGTGAAGTACGTTATGCATAATTCACTCCTATGTCCTTCATCTGACCTCGGATTGTCTGTTGCCATAGACCCTGTAGAGGTGTTTTCGACGGTTGTGTTGCTGGCCATTTGGCGATCGTAGTCGGTAATGGTGGCGTAGGAATCTCTGGCGAAGTAAATGCCGAGTTGTTGATACTTCGTACCATCCGTACAATATGTCACAGCCACTTACTTGCACTGTTTAGGGGTGTAGATAGTTCCCTTTTATTCGTTAATTAAATTGATCGTACAATACGAAACATATTAATGTGAAATGTTAATAATGTCAAATCGACTTTAAATAAAAGGTGGAGAAACTGTTCGGTAAATAAGAGACATTAGCTGAATCCCTACGTACGCTAACTGTATCCTACTCTCTTCACGCTTACCGATCTCGCACTCCATTACACTGAACAGTACCATTACTACCCCTTCAGCTTCTTATCTTGTTCACCATTACTGCGGTAAGTAAAACCAGTAAAAATTACTGCTTTCCGTCACTTGTGTCGCGTCTCTTTCCTCCTTTGCTCTCTTCCGCTGTGACTGTTGAGCTCCCGTCTCCGACCCTCCAATTGTAAGCTTTCTACTCTTCGCCGGAATTCCTGTTTTGTGTCGTGAGTTTCAGGCATAGTTCCTAGGGAACGCTGCGTGTCCCCCCGTGCGTTGTCTCATATATGTGATAGACTGATACTTTTTACTTATTTCTCCCCCCTCCCCACCATTCTTGGCTTTGCCCTGGCCTTCCTTAGAAAGAAGGTGGGTTATTTCCTGGGGCTTGTGGAGCTGTGCCTGTCTGCTGCTTTGGATCCCACTGTAATGTTGTGCTCTTGCTCCGATGATGCTGCTATGTATGTTCTGTACTGCGTATGCGGAATGTTGACGCTTCTGCATGTGTTTAGATGTGCATTCCACTGTTTACTGATCGGTTCATGTCGTGTCGGGACTGCACTTCGTAATACTCCTTCAGGATAAAGCGACTGAGAACGTACTCAACAGTGATATCCAGACCACTGTACTATATACTGTTTTTCTGCGGGTCGACTGATCATCGGCCAAGTTGATTAATGTGTGTTCCCTTTTCCATTTTAGATACGGGGTCTTGGTTTTGCTATGTAGTATTACATTCTACGGTAGGTAGGGGTTATGTAGAGTGTGCATCTGTGCGTAGATGGTACTTCATAGTGTATGGTGGTATGCTTTGTGTCATTGCATGACGTTGAAGTTGACTATGTTAGATCTCCGTGTGGTCGATTATGTATTGTTTCCCGTTGTCCACGTGGTTTTCCTGTTGACCCAAAATAGTACATGGACACAGATTTGTGTGACTGTCCCTACGGTACATCGTCGATCCCCTAACCGGTGTCTGCTGCCTTTTGCGTCTTGCTTATAACACTGGCAATGAGTACTGATACGGGCAGATCTGAGTCCCGCTCTTGTTCGTCGACTCACCTCTGGCATTATTATTTCCGTTTTGCTGCCGGATAGACTCTAGACATGTCGCATTGTCGCTTCGCTGCCATTCTGACCGTGATTTCCCCAAAGCATTTTTTCCGTTCTTTCTTCAGAAATAGTCTGACATTGTTTCCCCGCTTGTCATGCTGGACCGGTGCTCTGATGTAGATTGTACGTTACTGCGCTCTCGGATATTACCATGGTCACATACCGTTGCAGAGGTTGGGTGACGAACAATGTAAGTAATGACATGGCTCAAACAACAGCTGATAACAGACACGACAAGATGGAACGCCTGCGTTTCATCTACGTACGTCTACATGAGGTCCAGATCCATAATGCGCGCTACTTAGCGGCAGGTATAGTCCTCTCGAGCGAGGACTACATGGAGCAGATTTTCCAGAGGCTTGAGGTGGCTGGCAGAGCACCGGTGTCGGTTACGTGCAAGGCATGGGCGCGTATGTTTCTTCTACATCCCGATGCACTTCGGTGGACTAGAGACTATAATAGGACACTACGGACCGAGCATCGCAGGGGATTTACGACTGTTAGCAGGGGTAACATCGTTGTCTCAGAGAGATGTAGATGCCACCTGACTGCAAACTTGATTGCTAGGACAATGCTGCACAACTTCCAATCGGATGCAATTACCCCTCAGCCGAGTTTGGAAGTCAATGCCTCCACCCCTACAGACTCTGATGCCGACTACTTCGAGCAGTTTAGCAGGGAGGAAGTTAACAGTCCGCGCGACATCGCCCTTGTTCTGCTGAGCAGGGTTGATTTAGTTGCTCTTGACTAATTGGCTGGGCAGTCACTAGACTTCGTTTACTGTTCGTAAGTACGACTGAATCATTTAAGGTTACGGTCACTTATGGTACTCTAGCGCTATAGCTGTAGCGGTCTGTTCACGTGTCGGGTTTGTCTGTATTGTAGCTGCCTTGCAGAGGACAATTTATTGTAAAATTTTATTTTCGACTATCAAGGCGTTGTGTTCATGACTTATGACATTCGTTGCTTCACCTTCCTGTGAATACTACATTCAGGCGGTACATGGTCAGGACATGCACGTGCTACTTATCTAGATTATGCTCCTAGAGCTCATTTTGGCGATAGTCAGGCGGTCTATCGCAGCACTGTTTGTGATAATCCAGCCTAATTGACGGTATTCGTGTCACCGATTAGGTGCACACGTCCGCTGCGCCGACGTGTTACTATGTACTACCGTCGCCGGCCAAATTATGTGGGGCCCGGTTTATTATTGTACTGCCTGTTAAATCGAAGGTTGATCAACAATATTTTTCGGGGTCCTGTGGAGGATTTGTAAGCAACGGATCTCTACCTCATCAGTCATTGGGGTGTGGCATATGTGGGTGAATAAATATTTACTGGAAGGGGTGAAGGCAGACGCAGTGATTGGTGCAGTTTTGCTGCTGTTCCTTTTGGTACACGGTTTGTGTGTTGCTGGTTATCGCATCCTTTATTGCCAGTTGGGGGGAATAATAATGAATATTCTTATTGTTCATTTATGAGTCGTTTCTGGCCACTGCAAATGTCCTCAATGTTCTGTTATCCGTTAAAGCGGAAACTGTCGCGTATTACAATGGTGCTGTTATGGGACTTGTATGCGATTCATATAGCGTTCGTGTATTTTCCAACGACAGAAATTAGCTTTCTCCACCGCGTGTTTGCATGAAACGTCGTGTAGGCCGATGCGATGGACCTAGAAGTACGAATTCCACTCCGTACATACTCAGCGTGGTGAACAGTCGCTATACACTTATGCGTTGCCTCCACTATATATTTGAGTGTTCGTAACAAATTGTGCATCTGGACTTTGTGTAGGCCAGCGATTACCGTGGCGAGTTTACCGACTCGATAACTCTTTTTTTACTGCCTGGCCCACTTTAATTATAAATATGTCGACCATAACCACCGTATACTGCGTGGATACCCCGCGTCTGTATTGGTTGTATGTTCAGCGATTTATGCAGTTCAGACAGTCATGTTTATTTAAAAAAATTTGCACCCCATGGAAACTGTAGATGCCTTTGGATACGTACTAGGCGACGTTGATTGTGACAAAAATTCGCGGGCCTTACCATTAACGTTTTAGATGACGCCCGCGCCATAGTGTACTCGCGTGGCCTCGTGACACCGTATATATTGAACATTGAATACACACACGGAGACTACGTGCTTGGATACGTACAGACCTGATAAACTGCTTTCTAGGCCGATGTTTTCGAACGGAATGTGGACTACTATCAAACTAAGGAGTTACCGTAAATTACCTGCTAAACATAGGTTAACTACCTACAACTTTCCATCATGTTTGCCTACACACCATGTCTAATCAACTCCTGTGAGGAAATTAATTACACTAAATTGACCACTATCTTCACAGGTGCTAGGCTCTTGCCCAACAGTCATAGAAATATTAATTATCCCCCGGCCCCCCACCTTCCCCGCCCTCTCCTGGATATTTTATGTGATTAATGCACCCCATCTCCAGGAAGGAATGCAGAAAAAGAAGGAAAAAAGGTGCGTCCTTTACTGTTAGAATCCTCTTCTGTTGCATTTGCTGAGTTCCCCGTTGAGACTTCTTCTGCTGTACTTACTGTACTTCTGCAGATCTTCTGCTGTCTTGCTGCATGTAAGTCACTAAATGTTCCCAAATAGTTGTCAGTGTGCTCCAGCGTAGCCGCACTTTGTGCGTTCCGTTCCCCTGTTTGCAAGTCTTATTGTTTTCTTCCAGTGTTATGTGCGTGTATGCTTCATTTACGCCTGGAAATACATTCATTTGCTATAGCGTAGACTTGGTTTCGGCTATGTGGCCGTGAGCCTTGTTGATGTTGCTGTGACCGCTTGGTCACGTCCATGCAAGTGGCTTTTGGATCTTCTTCTGTCTTGCTGCATGTAGGTCACTAAATGTTCCCAAATAGTTGTCAGTATCCTCCGGCATAGCTGCATTTTGTGCGTTCTGTTGCCCTGTTTGCAGGCCATACTGTTTTGGTCCAGTGTTATGTGCGTGTATGCTTCATTTACGCCTGTAAATACATTCATTTTCTGTAATGTAGATTTAGTTTCGGGTGTGTGACGGTGGGCCTTATTGATGTTGCTTTGATTGCTTGGTCACGTCCATGCAAGCGACTGTTGGTGTCCTTAGATGCATTTTGGTCTCCAGGGACCACGACACCCATTGTTCTCGTGTCCTGATGTATGCCCAATGTGCTGGTACGTCGTCCGTAATATCCTGATGTATTATGCCTGCTTTGCCGATCAAGGACTGACGTTTGTCTGTAGGTTTTGACTTCTACGTAGCAATTTTCTTGGGTGTACACGTATGGTGGGTGGTTCAGTAGAGATAGGGTGGTTGTTGTATGTAAGACGGAGTGGCTTGCGTTGGTTAGCTGCGCTACCAGCAAGCATTTCCAACATGGATTTTTAATCGCTTCCCATTTCTGTTCTGCCTGTGCGACTAACTGTTTCCAACCAGCGTTTTGACGTGAATTTATGCTATGCAGGCTTTCCGACTGGTGATATGGGTCCATATCATTGCAGGGTCTGGCTGTTGGACAATTTCAGTGAGGACATGGATGCCGTCACAGCTAACAGCAGACAACAGAAGTTACGCCGCTTACATTTCATTTACAATCAGCCTCATGAAGTTTTGGTCCACGAAAACCAGCACTCTCACGTGGGCAGGGTCCTTTCCAGCAGTGATTATATGAACCAGATATTTGATAAGCTTGATGCTGATAGCAGGGCGGCTGTGTCGCTTGTATGCAAACAATGGGCTCGAATGTTCGCACTGCGACTAGATGCGCCTCGGTGGGTTGAGGATTACGCTAGACTCTTACATAGAGAGCAGCAATTTGGTTTGTCAACCCTTGTCCGGGGCGGGGTCGTGGTTTCGCGCAGGTGCAGTTGCTACCTGACTAGCAACAGACTTGCGAGAAGGATAATGCATACTGTACAGTTGCAGGTACTGGACAGTACACCTCATTTGGACATTACTGGTTCTACCTCTGCAGAAAATGCGACCGCCTATGCCGAACAGTTCGGTGCGGAGGCTGTATTCACAGCAGAGCTCATAGCTCTGGGATTAGTTGGTGTGGCTGATTTTTATGTTCTGTAGTGAATCGGTTGTCAAAGTATGTACTCATAACCACTGCATGTATGTACTCCAACTCTGCTTCTGTTTCTCCCTGTGCATGCCACTGTGGAGTGTAGGTAGGCTTGTTTTATAAATTATACGCTCCGGGTAATATATTAGAGCTGCGTTCAGTGACTTACCACGCGTCTGTTCGTACTTTGAGCGAACCGTTACATGCTAATCATAAATATACGAACCTTCGGGTGTGTCTTGTGAAGCATTCCCGTCTTCATATATTGTTTAGAGCTTCGTGCCGGGTTCATTAGTAATTCGGTACTTCTATGATTTCCGCAATCGCACGCACACCGATGTGTATACATCGCAACACACATAAACAAATGCGCTTCGATCATCGTACCTGATTGGATGTATCGGCATGGTTGCGACGTAAGTGAAAATCTATAGCTGATTGCCCACTTACATCACACTTCCCAAAGCTTGTGCTCAAGTGCACTGCCCAGCGATATTGATGGCCATTCAAATTACCTTGCCCAAACTTTACCATAATAAAGGACCCAGATGAGAAAGTGCCGCCTTAGGTTGCTTGTGCTGCCCATTGTGCCTCCTCCACTCTCTCTTGCTGCAAGTGTTTGCCTCCTACCGGCAACATCCCAGTCATAAGCTTTTTACTCTTACACAACTGGTGTGTACTTGAGGAACATGTTTGCAACCCTTCTATATTTCGGAAGTTTGGTGAAACCGGAGGAAGTTTGGGAGAAGACTTGGCACCATATGTGCGATGACATTCTACCCAGGCGACGGAAGAGACTCCTCAATTTTGGTTAGTGTTTCACCGCTTTTACACTGATATATACTGTTGTTAGCTGTTATCTATTTTAATCCACCAGATTACAGAGATGACGCACAATGATTGCATCCGCTCTAATTTCTGATTATTTCAATACAGATTTGCAAATGACGGGTGACCAATTGAAGAACCACGCCTTATCTGGAATTGAATCCGTACTTCTTGGTAACGGCAGTTCGCTATCGAAATTCTCAAATATGCCACAACCTGACAGCGAACTGTTTCGTGTTGATTCGAATAGGCTAATTTCGGATGAATTGTCATACGACCGTGGCATTATGCAATCTAAGCACTTATCGTATATGTCAACTACTACCGCTGAACAGAGGTCAGTGTGTGACTCAATTATTGGTGCAGTTGAATCTGGTTACGATGGTCTATTCTTCCTGTACGGCCATGGTGGTACCGGGAAGACATATATTTGGAGAATTCTATGCACTGCTTTGCGAAGCAAGGGCGAGTTGGTCCTGCCTGTAGCATCAGGTGGTATTGCTGCCACCCTGCTTCCCAGCGGTCGAACTGCTCATTCCAGGTTCAGTATACCTGTTAATGTAGATGAGAAGTCCATGTGTCCCGGAATTGGGCCGGGATCTGACCTAGCTGAACTACTCACTAAAGCAAAGCTGAAGATATGGGACGAAGCCCCAATGGTTAGTCGATATTGTTTTGGGGTTCTTGACAGGAGTCTTGGGGATATCATGAGATTTGTCAACCCTTTGTTTGCGGGGAGACCGTTCGGGGGCAAGGTCGTTGTACCAGGCAAAGATTTCAGCCAAATCCTACCGGTTATGCCTAATGGTGGTAGACAGGACATTGTCTGCGCCTCAATTTGTTCGTCTCCTATTTGGAGAGGTGTAAAGGTCAGACCTTACGTGATATTTCTGTGCGTTACCCATGTATTGAATCTAGATCAGATACCAGTGATTAATTACGTGCATCGTACTAACTGGGATGGCATTTCATTTACAGGTCCTTCGGTTGAATATGAACATGCGTCTTCAATCTGGACGCTCCAGAGACGACGTTGATGAGATTTGGGAGTTCCCAGGCTGGGTCTTGAATGTAGGGGACGGTCTCGAGGGGGGGCCTAACGATGGTGTAGCAACCATAAAATACCAGACAAGTTTCTAATTAATCCTGGTGCAGATACCATTGCAGCAATTGTCGGTAGCACATATCCAGATGTGTTAACAAAATACAAGGGCACTGACTACCTGCAGGAAAGAACTGTACAAGCTCCAACTCACGACGTGGTTGATAAGGTAAACACTTATGTATTGTCAATATTACCCAGAGACGAAGTTCTTTACCGAAGCTCAGTTGAGATTAGCAGTGATGAAACAAGTAGTCTTATTATAGAGTTGTGCTCTGCTGGATACTCGAACACGATTAGATCTTCGGGGCTCCCGAAACCCCGTTTAACTTTACAAGTTGGGGCAATTGTGATGCTATTCAGAAACCTAGACCAAGCGGACGGTCTATGTAATGGGACAAGATTAGTTACATCCGAACTCGGAGATCGTGTACTTGAAGCGACGGTTATACCAGGAGTGAGAAAAGGGGAAATGTTATACGTGCCAAGGATTAAACTGTCACCTTCGGATGATACCAAGTTCCCCATCAAATTTGAGAGGAGGCAGTTTCCAATAGCTGTATGTTTCGTGATGACCAAAAACATGAGGCAGGATCAGTCTCTATTTAATGTCGGGTTGTTTCTACAGCGACATGTGTTCACCCATGGGCAGCTCTATGTCGCGTCATCAAGGGTAACGACTAAGAGGGGGCTAAAAGTTCTAATCGTGGACGAAGATGCTTTCAACACAAATTTCACTACAAATGTCGTGTATAAAGAGATTCATTCAGACACTAGATGGCATTGTTCACCACAAATGTTGATTCATGTATCGCTTATTCGGCCTACAATCAATACTCCCTGTTGTTTACTGCGTGTACTGGCTTACAGATCCGTCTCCCAAACCTCCACCACTTATAACTGCCAGGAAGTGCAACGCATATCAATTGAACAATTGGAACACAGTTATAGCATACCTAACATACCGGAAGAGTTCAGATATTCACATAGTTGAATGTAGTTCGCGATTAAAGCTTACAAAATTCAGCGTCGCATAAAATTTAAACGAAATACCAACAATCCGGACCGAGGTCCAATAATTCATTACAGACAGTTTAAAAAGTAACACCAAAATAACATACGAAGAAGAGTTAAGCAGTTAATTGGGTAAGATAGTTCAGTAGATCATTTAAAAAGGTCATTGCATTGAGTCAGGATGAGTTACCTTTCAGACATAGAACCCGGGCCGATGCTGCTTCAGCTGATTAAACACGCACACGTACGTAGACAGGCTGTCTGTGTCCGCGTCTCCGTATCCCAGCCTCTTCCAATCAGCTGACAGAGCAATGCAGTTCTTGCCCTCCTTCACCAGCCCAAGATCTGCAGAAGTTGCGACTCACAGGTGAGGACTCGACGTACTGTCTGAAGTCTTCTCGAAGTCCGCGCGACCCCTACCGGCTCTCTCAAAGCATTTCTGCAGTCTAAAAGCACTCCTGAACCTGTGCTCGCCTCTTAGAAACTCGATTGCAATACTCCTCTTGAAGTTTCCGGGTTTTCCTTTCCACACATGAAAGACCTTCCTAACTGGATACCCCAACTCGATCAGTTCATCCCTCACAAAGTTGAAACTCTGGCCAATGACTTGCCCCACACCCACGATTTCGTAAGGTAGGTTGTGCATGATGACAGTCGGTGGGTACACATACGTCACAGCCATGGATACCCGATTTCGTTTCTGTTTGGTTGTTATATGTCTTGCAGTTGAAGAGTGATTCTGATTTTGCAGATGATCGGATTGTTTAATTTTGCGTGCCAAAGTCTTTGCTCAGACGGTTAATAGGTGGTGGAAGTTTACTGTGAGGTTATTATTACTTCAAATTGATGATGAAACTGCAGTAATTGGGTAAGTATGCACTTGGAGAACCGTAATGTGACCCTTTGCTTGCCAATTTGGTTAATCAGTCATCATTACTCTTTCTTTCAATTAAGTTTCCTACGTCCTATTGCATAATCTTAGTTTACCGTAATATCCTTCTTTGTAGCAGTACAAACGTATACAGTCGAGTTTTTAATTTTTTTTTTTCAAAACGTATTCCGTAGTATATCTATTAAGTTTAGTTGTATGGTAACAAAGGTAATGGGTGACGTCTACGTAACGTTCACTCATACGTTGTCCGTTAAATTAATATGCTAGACAATAATAGTGTTCGTATTCGCTCAACAATATATCCACATCTATGATTAGTTAATCGACTTACGGACAACCTCAAGTTTACGTTAGTGTTGCGTATTTCCACGAATTTAAATTATTTATTACTGTTTCAATACACAACGTCTTCGTGCATAATTACTACTTCGACCCGTTTGCTTCTGGTCGCACTCTATTCATGCTATGTGCACCATGGCAACGTTTGGATGAAGCCACACAGGAGATTCGTCATCGGAAAGAAGTACGGGCGAGGAAACGCACCACTTAGCCAATATTTCAGAAGCATATTATTTACCCTAACACCGTAATCAAGATGGTAGAATACAGAGTTCCATATTGTTAACATGCACGCCGGTTACATATCTAAAAAAAGGGAAATAATATATACAACCCTTAGAGTTGTATATAGGAAGTTATAAAAGGAAAGAACTCTTTAATATAACCATTAATTACACTGATGTATGTGTAGTTTAAGTTTCATCCGTGTGTTTTTCTAAGTATGGAAAATTAAATTTGATTCAATACAACCCATTGGATTGTATTTAACATTGCCGTTAAAAAACTATATTTTCAAACAAATACTTACATCATAGAAATTGCATATGTTACTTCTATGTACAGCGTAACCCAATCAAGATACTTACATCCGTTCCCATGCATTTAATCAACGTAGAAATCCCGGTAGATTTCATTCAAAGCGTCCATAACATGTCCATATGTCCCAAATTCTTCAGCCTCGCCCAAGTAGGTTCCAACGCAGCGGCACCAAATTGGCACCATACGATAGTCCGTGTCCGTCGATAAATATTTCTCGTCCTCCCAAGAAGCAACCCAACAATGTGGACCGGTGTGGTGATCCCACTGGTCGTCCATTGCTTCTTTGGTCATCCCTTCATTTTCAAACTCCCTTTGAAGTTTGAATGCCTGGAAAAAGTTGGGGAGCCTCGCTCCGAACTCAACTACGACCGCCCTTTCGAAATCAAGCGTAGGCAATATACACAGATCCAACCTGACCACATCATACCCAAGGTATATTAATCTCATTTTCAGAATGTGCAAATTCTGGCATATATACCACCCGCCCTCCACGTCGTATGGCATGTTGTCGAGAATGCATTTAGGCGGCCACATCAACTCTCTATACATGGTGATTGATTAGAGAATGTAGGTTGTTGGGATGGTGTTTTTAATTTTATGTAGAGAAACAAGATGTGTATGCAAGTTTAAGTTTTCTCTTAAGTAAACTAAATGTAGATGTCATATCTACTTTGATTATATATTTGTATGATAACAACTCTTCGACCTCCGGTTAGTGTACTTTTCCATGCTCATGCGTTTGTCGACCAAATTATTACCACATAATATTCGTTCTAATTACGACTTTTAAACACCGTCGGAAATGTTAATGTTAGGTTGCGGTACCGTTAGCTTCGTGTCATTCACATTATACTCGATGCTCAGCATTGTCCCGCTGGGTTGACGTTGCCAGTTGCTGACCAAGGGGTAGTTTCTGGCCCATCCTTGATTTGGGCTACTCACGCATATGATTACTGTGAGGAAGCTAAGCAGACCGATATACTTGGGCCGTGAAACATCCTTTTCCATTATCCTTCAAACAATAACAGTCAGCCCAGTATATAAGGGAAACATGGCCCATTCAAAATCTTGAACCCTTACTATGTTATGCATCACAAAAGAAAGAAATGGTAAGCGTCTGTGCGTACGTGCATGAACCAAGCCCGCCGAACCAATGACGTTTGTCCTCTCAGTAATGGGGCGTGCAAAATGTTTAGCACATCCAATTATGTAATCGTATGGACATCGACACAGATTAGGAAAAAAAAGAAACCAATAACAAATTTGTGGGTAGAAAACGTTCTGCTTAATTCTAAGTCACAACAAACGAACACCCCATACGAACTTAAGATTGTAAGAATGCCAGACGATGTCAATATTTACCCCTTCGATGATTGCTTGGAACATATATGATACGTGATCGCTGCTTACGACCGGGCAGCTGCGTTATTCTATAATATCCGCATTAGTAGTGCTGTACGACGCGTTGACATCGCCCTCCTCATTCATACGCTTAACTCTTACCTAATGAACCGATTCAGGTACTCGCAGCATGGAGTAGAAAGTTCATGACGAAGTCATCTTGAAGAGATTGCATAATGCTTGCTATATGTTGTTCGTTGCCGCGGTCTTGAATATAGCCACCTGCTAGAGTCCTTTTATCGTTGTACAGCTATTTATGTTGCACGGTTGTGTGTGCACTCGCTTATGTGTAATTGTCTTTTGTGTTCTCGCTTGCGTTCAAATCGTGCACGCTTCGTGTAGTTATTCTCCCTTCATGTGGTTCTCACACGCGTGCACTACCAGAACCGGCCATTTGAACGATGGCACGAGGGTCTTCGCCTCGCGAGTGCATACCCGCAAGTTCTGTGTATTTCACTCTTAATACAGCATGCTACTAGAGTCCTTTGTGTGTCTATGCTGGGCCGTGTGTAATGCAATAACGGAACCCAATGTATTGTACAATGAGTGTGGTCTATCCTTCCTTGGAACCTAATGCAAGTGCCTATATGTAACTTTATTTACTAGATACAATTATGCCTCTCACCTAGAAGTCTAAAAACTTAGATAATATTCCATCATGAAGTGATGTTTGGTGGACATTTTTTACACAATCACAAGTATGCATGTACCCATGGTTGAGTTATTTACCTTTGTTATGCATTATGTTGTAGTGTGCACAATCGTTTGGACGTGTATGTTATACATGCGTGGACGTTAGTTGTTAGTCGTTTTTTTATTTTTGATGATAGCGTTTTTCCAATAAGGTTGGCAGCTAATCGAGTTTTTTGTTTTCGTTCTTTTTGTTGAATTTTATTCTTCCTTTTTTTTCCCCTTTTGTTTGTGGTTCATGGATTTTGTTTCTTGTTTTTTTGGTTTCTTGTGCTATTGTCGTCCTTTTTTCTTATTTATATACTTGTAGACTATTACCACGATCTCATCCACGATTAAAGCGTTGTGGGTACGCTCACATTTATGTCCAATACGTTGTTTTTCGTAAATGTTTGGGCACTTGTGTGGTCGCAACGCGTTTCACGTAATGTACACCCCGTTCATGCGCATGTGACCTTCTCACCAGTGTGCGTGTATAAGTTACCTGTGTAGCCCCAAGTCATACGATCTTCTGCGAATCAGCGCTACGCGTGGGATTACCAATCTGCGGCTTCCGTGTAGTTGTGGATGTACCCTCCACGTCTAACATTGGAAACCACCGTAGCTTCTCAGCCCTACATGTTTGCATGCAATAATAAAGTAGCCCTCCTACCACCTATTACACGAGCCTTTGCATGCTGCTTTTGCTAATGCATCAAAAGATTACACCATGTGGCCATGCCTTTTCCCATACAAAATGTCCAATCACTTATTATGTAGGTACTTACTTATAATGTAGTGTGTATTTGTTAGGTCCTATGTATTTTACATGTAATAATTAATTCATACACGTGTCCTGACTCTTGTTTATCGTTATTGATAGATCTGACAACGTGCTAATACGAGATTTGACGATTTAGCTTGCACCAAAGGTGTATTGGCAATAATAGATAGGTGAACACTACACGTATGGATCGAGCTCTCCGTTCACGACATTGTTTCCATATATGGTTTCCCGTACTGCTGATCCCGCATATGTATTCGTGTCCTCGGCCAGCTGTAGTTACTAATCATTGTGTACATATGCGATGACGTTTTTATTCACTCGTTGTGCCATCGGTGGTGCCCTAATATGGGATGTAATGGTCTGCCTTGTTCCAACCGAACTATACAAGTAAATAGACTGCGTATATTGAACACACGTCCGGTACCCGTGGATGGATGACCAACATCGCATGGTGAATTATAAACAAGTTGAGGCCACTATATCAAATGTTCAATTGCACGCCCGTTTAGGTGCCCGATGTCCTAGGATGTGAATTGACATCCTATCACGTCTGCTTTGCAGACACAGCAGTCAGGGAACTGGAACCTGTGCTCTAAACGGGATGGATGTAACTGCCTACTGTTGATGCTCACTGGCTATTATCTACCTAACAGTGCATAATCTACACTGGCATTTTCTCAATTCCTGGCGATTTGTTTTACTATCCATCATCATACAGTCTAACACACTATCCCACATATTCATTTGTCCTGCTAAGACATTTTACACTACAGTTCCTGGAGTTGTGCCAAGGTTACAGCCCAACACGCAGCAAGATTACTTGAACATCACTGGGTTCAATGGCTTCACAACTGCTCCTCCAGTCCAGTCCTGCTTCTCGGGTATGATCATGAGCTCTGTACACTTAAATCATTTTTTGTGAGCATGTTCTATGATTATAAGGACAGCAATATTCGCTGGCTTTGCGTGTTAGGATGCCTTAATAATCTGTGCACTTTTCAACACAGTGGTAGTCAAGAATGGTTTATATGCTGAGAGCAACGCGAACGTCATGTATGTGCACCTGCGCAGTAGACATTATTATATGCTGTACTATGGTACGCGGAAGGGGGTGGGAGGTTGTGTATTGTTTCGTTCCACAGAACACGGACGTATATTCCTCCCGTTTATACTGTATGTTGACTGACACAATTGCATGCAGCGGCCAAGTCTAGCGACACTGGCCCTGTGTAACCATTACCCTAGTGCTTTTATCATATGTCGTGGAAAACTAGGTTTACCCTTTAACGGCGGCTGTAACTTTTGTGTTTGTGTTGGTGTTTTGCTATATGGAATGTGTGTGACTTTCGTAGACATAATCCCCGTATTGCTGTATCTTTCACTAATGTTGCACTTATCGTTGTATTTTTTGGAGTCTACTCACCCTATTGTGGGACTCTATCGTAATCCGCAATTGTGCCAGGTCTTTGCTGGCATTTTTTGAGCTGCCCCGTGGTGTTAATTTGGTACCATCAGACTTGTCTGCCGCTGACTCTCGCTGTAGATCGATGTCCAGATTTTGGACTGTGCGAGTCGATGTATCTAACTGCTAATATGACGCTTGTTCGGTATTCAAGTGGCAGGTGCAGCTCCTACCATGGTAACCATTTCGTACTGTCCACTTTTGGAACGCATGGTTGAGATACTACAGTGGCCAGCTCCTGACTACCATATACTAGACGTATCCAGTAATAGTGCGTGTGTGTTGGTAAGGCCAGATTCTGGGACGCCTGCATATGTCGGAGGCCATGCTACTTCTGTCGCAGAATCGTGTGACAGGGCGGCTCGGAAGGCTGTTCATAGCATTGTCAAGATGTTTGATGTCGTCGTTGAAGACTTAACCTTTGAAAGGCAGCGGCAGGTAGAGCGCTGTAGTCGATTGTACCGTCTCAAGCGTACAGGGCTGGAAGACATTATCAAAGGGAGATATAGGCACGCACTAGAGGAAGATGTGCCCAGTGATCCCACTTACAGCAAACATGTCTTCCTTGATTATATGCCCCTCCTGAGGAAGATTTTCCAAACTGTAGTGATACAGGCCACACCACTTGAGACTGTGCGACACTCTGCAGGTAGTTACACATCATGGGTTGTGGTGCAGGTCCCTAACGGCGGTAGGCGAAATGAAGTGTTTATTGGTCCAAACTGTAATACTGCTGTGTATGCAAAGTTTGAGCTGGCAAAGAAGGTTATCACCTTCCTGGTCCCTGTGTGTAATCTTGAAATTATCGATGTCAATTACAACTCACGCAGTATGCAGTTTGCAGCTCTTGTCTGTGACCTCGAGAGAGAAAGTTATATGACAATAAAGGAGCGGATGACAGGTGTCCTGGGCGCGCCTGGTTATTCGGCCTCACTAATAGAGTCAGAGGATGGTATGTCTCAGGTTGCATCCCTGGATACACCAACAATCGCTGCTGTGTCTGAGACTGGTCAGGGAAGTTCAAGTGGGGACTTTGCTATGTCTAGGGACGCCGTCGTTTGACAGGGCAGGCAACGACCTTTCTTTTGAGGTGCCCTGCACAAATATGTGTCTGGGAGCAGTCATTTGCAAGACATGTAGGTGAGCCTTTTGCTGTCGGTCGTAGGTGACTTCACAGTGTGTTCGGTTACTCCAACTGCCATGTGTTGATGTATGCTTGTTAATAGCGTTTTAAAATGTACTATATGGTCTTCGCAAACTTACATGTTCACGGTTGCGGTGGCTGGTACTTACGCTGCGTCACACGGAATTTTCAGTTTGATGCGGACCAGTGGCCAAGGTCTTTTGTTTAGTTATTGTACCGTGCGGGTGCTGATTGTCACCGTGTTAAATATATGTCATTGTGAACCAACAACAGTCAGGAATTGTAATCAGGCACAGTGAGTTGTACCGACATAATTTGGTAAGTGCTAAGTATTAGACAATTGGGACATGAAATTTGGCCTCGTCAAGGTGTTTTGACTCGTCGGATTTGGGACGTGCACTCATCAGGAAACAATTGTCGGGCTCGTATATATGATGTCTTTAGTTCTTATGTAGTTAGGTCGCTACACAGTCAATTGCTGGTCGTGCACGTTGCGGCACGCAATACACCGCAGTCTGGATTCGGTCTACCCATTATGATTGTCGTCATATTTCGCAGACACTCTGCCTTTTTCTTGTCGCATCTGAGAGACATTGTTCAGGAACCCCGAGTATTAACCGAGTCGCTTGAATGGCAGGTCATAGATAATACATAGTTCGAACAGGGTACATACATGTTCGTTCAAAGACAGACATATCACATACGAGCGTGTGCTTTCTCGCATGCTATGTAATACGGCTACACGGAATGATAGCTTAATGTGCAGCAAAAGAACCATGTCACATGAATATTATCAATAAATATGTGGAGTCAGTGTTACGAGGTAAGGCGCCACAAATCAGGCCACCAAAAAAAATATAGGAAATAGAAAAGAAAAGCAAACGATGGATTCACAAGGTCTACTCTGCCATGCATCATGTCAATCAAGGGTCATTACTCTAATTGTTGTCTGTATTTGCTGGCTCAAGTCTATAATTTAGGCTATTATAACCTATTAATTCTACCTTCTTAACGCATCCAAACCACTTAACATGGGATTCAACTTTACCCACATTCATAGCGCCAGACTAACCACCTACAATACATACCGCACCTCCAAACCTGTGCCTGAACGTTTTCCCATATAATGGCATGACTCCACATCCTTGCCTATATATAATACAACAATACCTTTTCTAATTACTCTGCCAACACGAATCCACCTGCTTGTCTAGCTGTTAGGGATATGCTCATGCATCCAGCAGCAACCTCTTCCTGAACGATAAGCAAGCTTGAAGGTACTCTCTGTTGACTTTCGTATGTTCTATGGATTTCTGATTTACATATTTTGTGCCTTCTTCCAACTTTGTTTGGCTGCTGCATGCTTATATTTGTGATTTACATGGTACCGCATCAGCTGTTTCACTATCTATGCACATATATGGGTTCTGTATTTGTTCTTGAAATGTTAAGAGGTTAGTGTAGTAGTCTATGGCATTGCTTTTTGTATGATAATCTATGGGACCTCGGAGTTATATATGTCATCTTTCAGGTAATACTGCCACAGTAGCTGGTATGTGTATGTGAATTCTTTGTGAGGGATAGCCTGTGAGATGATGACTATGTATGACAAAATGTTGCCACTGTTTTATCAGTGCAACTTTACTTTTTTCCCTCTACTCTGTTTGACCTTGCTGGATGTGATGTTGGGAAGAAGGGTTGGCTATATTTTGTGTCCGGGTAGCCATCTGGGATTTGCTATCCGCAACGTACCTTGCATGCTGCATCACATCTGCCTATAGTGATCATCCCGGTGCTGCAGGGTCTGCAGCATCGGTATATCCTACCGTAGTCGCACCTGTGGTTTGGCAAGTCTACAACTTAACTTGCTGAATATGACTCTGTATAGGACCTAACCCGCATGCTGATGGGTACTCCGGTCCTACATATTGCAATCCCTTTTCAGCCGTTACTATCTCAGGTGGCTGAATGTTTAGAGTATCTGGAACCAGAATATGCGGTGGAAGATGTCGGGAAGAATATCGCTACCGTAACCCTTAGGAGTGACTATTATCCTGACACATACACCTACATAGGAAGTTCTGCCCCTCCCTATGAAGAATCATGCAATGCAGCGGCAAGGGCCGCCGTTAGTGACCTTATTGCCATATATGGTATCTACATCAACGATTTCACATCTACAAAGAAGGATATGTACACAAGGTGTGCCAATCTTTGGCGCTTGAAGCGCCTTGAGCTAGATCGCTTGGCAGATGGTCTGTCGAAAGTACACCTAGAAGAAGAGCTTGATTTCCATGAGATGAATCATCTGCGTAGCGTCTCACTAGATGTCATGTCTGTCCTTGCAACTGTTACTAATAGTCTGCCTGTTGAGTGTACTCCTGTCCGTACCATAGAGCACACGCCCTCTACATTCACGTCGTGGATAGACATAGGTCACTTAGATATCCAGCCCAGACATATCTATGTCTTCAGTGATGTGTGTGCAAATGCCGATGCATCGAAACAGAATCTTGCCTCTAAGGCCATCAGCTATTTAGTACCCCTCTATAATGTTGACATAGTGGATGCAAACTACTCTCCCGAGGCTGTCAGGTCTGCTACCTTTGACTGTGAGTGTGCTAGGCATAGGTTTCTAAGTTTGGAGAAACAGTTTCTAGAAATTCAACAAGGCCTTGGGAGTCCTTCTTGCGTTGCAGAAGACAAGTGTACCACTCGTACAGGCATAATGTCCACTATTCCTAAGCCTGAGCACCCACCTCTACCTCCTCGGAAACGCAGAGCCTGTCTCGCCCCCTCACTGAAGGCAGGTGCTCAGACCATGTCATCTTCTACGGTGTCTTCAGCTGATATTGACAGTTTCTTCAAGAGCGTTGGGTCCCTGTGAATGTGACGTATCAGTGCCGAACGACATTTTGTGCTGGTTGTAGTTGCGGTTTAACCTAAGTGCCTTGGGTGGACGATGTATTGTTTGACTATTTTAGAATCGAGCATTCATATTATGACTTTAATTTGGGCTTGTTGTTGTCTATGCTGTAATGAACTGGTTGTGTGAACTGCAAACTTGTTAGATTTTCCTGCTTTGGTATTTTGATTTCATAGTGGCATCCTGCACTGTGCTCCGTGTTTTTATGCATATATACTTCGAATTACACGATCATTTGGGCTATCATTCCGTGCTATTATTAGAGTATTGTTCATACTTAGGTTGCCGGTATGTTAGCAGCGACTGAAATCATACGACACATATAAGCCAGGGATTCACACCACTGGGAGATGTTGCATAGGATTTTCATAAGTCTTCGAGTTCTATCTCGCGTGTTGCATTCTGCACATCCACTGTGCTATGTGCTATGTCCATAGTAAGGCAGATAGTTGTTGTCTACACACACCTGATTGCTGCGCAGTATAGCGAATGTTGTGCAAGCGCTAGGTACAATAGTTGACGGCTGTAATGCCGTGCGTGTTAGTTCGGGTATACTAAACTCAGCTGTGATCTGTGAGACACACATGAGTGATAACTGCTAAGTTGTGTCAGTTACTGAGCCGTCGAGGTAATTGCTTACTGTAAGCTTGACCATTTGGTTGCTGCGTAACTGTGCATACCGCGGGCTGTTACTGAGAGGCGAGTTAGGGCTGCATGTAAAGTTCTGACGGTGGGATGGGTATCTGCATTCATTTGTACGTTTTGTCGACATAATGGGTATGTCTCTTGTCCAAAATTGTGTTGTTGCGTGTGTCTGTGATGGTATTACTACCATTACATTTGGTGTTTACGGTGCAGCTGACGAGTTTCCGTACTACGCGAATACGGGTGGAACCAGGAAACGTGTGCGGCGGTGCATTACTCCATTGCATGATGCGGCCACTGTGTCGGAGTAGTGTCCTACACTACGATCTTCTGTACTCGTGTTGACTGTATCTACCAACACACTGACAATCACCTTCAACCATATTTCAGGGCACGCACAGATAACGCATCTTCAAGTACTCCAAAGAGGCGGACCAGGCAACCCCCAGCAGCGAAAAGTGGGATAGCGGTGGAGAAGAGGAAGCCTAGGAGACCTCCTAAGAAAAAGCATTTGTGTGTGTTTGCAGTACTCACGTATCTGCAGCTACATATGTGTTTTGGTTGCTCCTGTTGCATGTTATAGCACTTAGTGTCCTCTTCCTAACTTATCGTCTTCACTGAAATGCAGCAGGTCTGCCACTTGCTGCGCAGGGACAGCCATTGCTTGGAGAACCTTTTCAGTTACAGCCGGTAAGGGCGTGCTCAAAGTGTCAGGCAAGAAGATTTGAACATGAACCTCCAATGTTCTGTTACGGCAACGGTTCAGTAGTCCTGCCATCGCTAGCATATCCGCCGGCGTTGGTCAGGTTGTACACGTTTGCAGACGAGGATGCGGTACATTTCAGACGATATGCTCGCTTATACAATAACCTGTTCACGTACAGCTCAATTGGGGGCCACATCGAGGCACAAACGATCAAGGGTATCTATGTTTTTAAACTGCATGGTCAAATCTATCACAACGTCCCAAATCTCGTACCAACGAATGGTGACCCAAAGTACAAGCAGCTATACTTTTACGATGGTCAGCATGAATCTGCTAACCGATCTGGATGTTTTACAGAACTCAGGGAGGATGTAATCGATATACATATGGGTATCACACAGACAAACCCGTACGCACGCTTCTTCCGGTCCTTGCAAGAGATAGATGTCACCGAGAGCACGTGCATCCGTATTTGCAAAAATCCTGTCAGAGACCAGCGTGTTAGTAACGCGCCTACCTCTGATGAAGTCGCGGTCATCTGGTCGGAAGATTCTAGCCTGAGCGACAATAGTGCACCCCACATCTTGGTTACCGGACGCATGTCTCTCATCAGATCAAGCATTATCACGGTTGCTATGATCCTCTGCAGTACCCTCTTCTGTTCCCAAACGGTGAGTGTGGTTGGCATCAGGGGGTTAAGAAGCACGTTGCAAATCCCACTGCAGTAGGATCTTCTGCTGGCAGTTCAGGTTCGGCGCTGCAGCCTGACCCAACTTATCCATCGAGATTTCAGAGTGCTGAGGATCTGTTGGATGCTGAAGATCAGAGTATGTCCTCAATTTATCTTGCTTACACATTAGTTTCCCTATGATACCTGGTAGGACGGTTTCCGGTATGCATGTTTAATTACGAAACAATACAGTGTAGATGTATAAATAGTTACCTAAGAATGAACATAGGCGTATGTTTACAGGTACATACGGTAGGAAGTACAAAAGCGTGCATAGATATGGCACTGTCTATATGCTTGGGTAGTTGTAACGCGCAATGCACCAGAACGTCAGTGTCATTATTTGATATGAATATGTCGGCCCACATACACGGCAACTGCTTAGTGTGGCATCATATGTCATATGTCGTCATTTGCTTAGAAGTGGTCGTTCTTCTGTGTACGGCCTGTACCATTGATAAGTGCAGTTTGTAGTGCCTAATTGTTGTGTTTTGGTCCCATTTTCCTTGTGGAATCGCTCTTTAGGAGCGGTTTATGGGCTTCTTATGCTTCCTCTAGCTCGTTTCAGGTTCCCGAGACCATCCACGAAGAGTTGGAGCGATTCCGACTCAATATATACACTTTTTGGAGACAACGAGGTAACGGAACGATGACCCGATGCCTTGGAATCGACCCCGAGATCTTGGGACCCAATCCCGAGCCTCCGAGACCCGATCCCGAGTCCCGAGAATCAACGAGAAACCCATGAGAGGTAAGGAGGGACCAAAAAGCTCTTAAGGGAGGCCTACAAGACCCATCCCGGTCGGGAAGGCCTCATCCCGTCCGGGATGGAGTGCACATTTAGAGGTGCTACTGTGAGGAGCCCGTCACGGCCGAGACCAGGCCGTCCCGGTCGGGACCACGCCGTCCAGGGCGGGACCAAACCGTCCCGGGCGGGAAGCTTCAGAGGCAACGCGCAACTCTTTTCTTTCTTCTCCTTCATTCTTGTACCCATATAAAGACTTCCCTCTTGTATTGTTGATGGATCTTATCATAGTTTAGACTTTCTTAAGCCTCTCTAAAACTCTAAAAACCCTAGATTTAGTTTCATCATTTAGATTAATCTTCCTTTAATCTTTGTTAATCTTTAGTTATTCCTTGTAATTAGTTCTTGTATTAAGAAGATACTTGAAGAATTCTCCAAGCTTGACATCCTTGGGTTTTATTTGGGTTCTTATTTATACAAGATTGCATCTTTTCTTCTCCTCATTGTTGGTATAATCTTCTTTATCCTTGCTCTTGTTTATTTAATCTTGTTTCTATCTTTTCATATTGTTATTGTTATTGTTCTTGTTCTTGTTCTTGTTCTTGTTGTTTATAATGAATGTTTGGATGCTTGGTTTAGTTTCTCTTGTTTGTGTTATTGTTAGTTTCATAATGAGTGAGTAGTCTTCTTGTGGGGTTAGTAGGGGGATTAGGGGTAGATTATGGATGATTAGGGTTTATTAAGGGAAAAAGGGTGAATCTTTGTTGTTAGTCACATTGTGGGCACTCCATGTGTTTGTTGATATGCTTGTGTGAGTAGTAGTGGTCATGCTCCCCATACTTGTGTTCATCTTCCCATTGTTTGTCTATTATGTGGTAATGTTGAGAATAGTCGTAGTCACGAGAGAGCGGACTAGGGTCTACGTAGCGAGAGCTCGGACCCACCTTGACATCGGTCTACGTAGCGAGAGCCCGGACCGACTCTAGCAACTAGGAGACACCTAGACCCTTGATCACCCCAATTACCCTTCTACTCTTATGAACCCGACCTACCCCACTTCCTTCCCTAGTTAGTAATCGTTTACTCTAGTTTATCTCCTTAGTTAGTAATCGTTTACTCTAGTTTACTTGTTAGTTCGATTATTAGCATTGTTTAGCATTGTTTTAGCCTAGTTCTTTGTTAGCCACTTTCCTCATCTCCAACCTTCAATAGTTTGTCAATTTTCATCCTCTTTGTGTTTGTTTGGTGATTTAGTCTTGTTTTAGGTAGACATAGTCTAAACCTTGCCACACCGTCTCGGTGGACACGATCCCGGCTTGCCCTAGCTACCCACTAGGTGTAATCGGTTGTTTATTGACGGTTAGGGACGTGACAAATCCCTACCATCAATTTGGCGCCGTTGCCGGGAACGGTGCATTGTTTAGACTTAGTTTGCTTATTTCTAGACTCAGTTACCCTTCTTTGTGTCCTTCTACCCTCTCTTGTGCATATTTTCTAGTTTTTCTTGTTTTCTTAGTTTTCTTTTCTCTTTGTTTCTAGTTGTGCTTGTTTATTGTCGTTGCCTAATGCCCATAAAGCACTAGGTGTTATCACGTTTGTTCTAGTGCGTAGTGTATGCCTAGGAGGGGAGGTGATTTCTTTCTC
This sequence comes from Agrostemma githago, assembly GCA_958450325.1. Lineage (NCBI taxonomy): Eukaryota > Viridiplantae > Streptophyta > Magnoliopsida > Caryophyllales > Caryophyllaceae > Agrostemma > Agrostemma githago. The sequence goes on along the minus strand of OY288255.1, from coordinate 12,881,904 downwards.
TTCAATCCAGAGCCGGAGAGACTCTTTAGAGCCTTTCGCCAACGGGCGATTGATCGGGTTAGACACACTCAACCGGGTAATATCAATATTCATCAAGAGCAAGCTCAAGGATCCGACTTGAACAATACACATCGAGAGACGGTCAAAGGGAATTTCATTAATCCTTTTGGTGATTCTAGTCCTAGTTCCCCCTCTTCATCTACATCAACACCGTCTACACCACCATCTTCTCCCTTATATCCAAGAATGCCTAAGTTTTCATCTCACTCCACTTTCATGGAAGATGTCTTGCCGGGACCGAGTGTTTTGCCGGATACTTATACCGGGAACTTTATGGCAAAGACACACTTCATTCAACTTGTGGAGAGAAACCAATTTAGTGGGTTGCCCACCGAAGACCCGCACCAACATATGGAGATCTTCTCCGATTATTGCGATGCTATCTCCCAAACCGGGGTTACACAAGATCAAATCCGTTGGGTTTTATTTCCATTCTCATTAATTGGAAAGGCAAAGCAATGGATCAAGAGTCTCGATAGGGCAACCATGGGAATTGACACTTGGAAGAAACTTGCATTGGCGTTCTACCAAAAATTTTACCCTCCGGAGAAGACCAATTTGCTTAGGGCCTCCATCACCGGTTTCCAACAAAGGGATGAAGAGAGCCTATATGAAGCTTGGGAGCGGTTCAAATCTTTGGTTAGATCGTGCCCCCACCATGGACTCTCGCAATAGTTCTTGGTTCAACAATTTTGGAATGGTCTTTATGAGGACTCGAGAGCTATACTTAATATGGGCTCCAATGGTAGGTTTACCGAGGTCGATGACGATCAAACTTGGGCGAGAATCGAAGAGATGGCGGTACATAATTCACAATACTCTAGGCCTAGGAAGGCACATCGAGGAGGTATGCCTGAGGTCGATGCTATCACTAAATTAAACATTGACCTTGGAGCTCAATTGAAAACACACATGGAGACTATTGACAAGAAGTTCCAAAGCCACCTCAACCAAGTCCAAGGCACTAGTTCCTCCCACCATCAACCGATTCAAGAAGTGAATGCTTTGGGATTTGCCCCTCCTATGCCTTATTTTGGGATGTGTGATACTTGTGGAATCGTTGGTCACGATCCTATGCATTGTAGAGGAAGTATTGAGCAAGTGAACGCCTTTCAAGCGTTCAAGCAAGGTGCCTCCTATTCTAATCAATACCAAGCTTCCAATCAAGTCCCTCAACAACAAGCTTTTCAACATCAACAACAACATTGTCCCTATGTTCCACCTCCCTTAGGGGACAACAATCAAAGTTACCAAGGTTATATGGGTAACCCAAGACCCTTCAATAATTTCAAGCAAAATAACCAAGGCAACTTCAACAACAAGCAAGTGTTCCAACAAGGGAACTACAATCAAGGAGGTTTCCAAGGAAACCAAAACTTTCAAAAGCAACAAAACCACAACCAAGGCCTTAATTTAAGGCAATTCTCATGGGTTCCACGGGAACCGTCAACAACAAGCTACACAAGGTAATCAACAACAAAGCAAGCCTAGGAGCCGGTCTCCTACTCATGATTATGGCATTCCTCTCGCCATCACCGATACTCCGCATAATCCGTCATCTCCACCTCGGGATTTTGACATTCAAAAGACTATTACGGATATGCAAAAGAGTCAAATGGAGATGTCAAAAACCCATCAAGAGCTCTTTGCTTATATTCAAGGGGAAAACGCGGTAAGAGATGCCCGTATGAAGATGCTTGAAACTCAAGTATCTCAACTTGCTTCGGGGAGCTTCTCAAGACAAAAGGGGCAACTACCTTCTCAAGGTGAAACACCGACATTTGAGCATGTAAATGCTATCACCACAAGGAGAGGTACATCTTATGACTCCCCTTCATTCCCTAGTGAACAAGAGCCAATGCATGAACCGACAAAGAAAATGACATCTCCAATTCAAGAAAGCTCAAGCTTTGATAATCCAATGGAGGAGCAAGTCCTTTGGGGGGTCGAAAAACCCCAAGAAGACAACCCTCCCCCACTTCAAGAGAAAGAAAAGGGTAAAGGGAAAGTGTCAAGTGAGAAGTCCACCCATATTGAGCAAAACAAGGTTCAAATCAAGTTGCCTTTCCCAACAAGGCAATTGAAGACTAAGGTGGATGTCCAATTTGACAAGTTCCTTAACATTGTGAAGCAATTGGATGTTAATGTCCCATTCACCGAGTTACTTACCCAAGTCCCGGCATATGGAAAATTCATGCGGGATATCCTAGCTAGGAAGTGGTCCATCGACAAGGAAGAGACAATAGCGTTCACGAGGGTGGTGAGCGAGCTTATTCAAGGCTCTATGCTTCCAAAGTTGAAGGATCCGGGTAGTTTCTCTATCCCATGCACCATAGGCAATTACAAGATCGAAAGAGCTATGTGTGATTTGGGTGCGAGTGTGAGCATTATTCCTTACACCATTTGTGAGCAATTAGGGATGAAGGAGCTGAAATGTACGTCCATTACACTCCAAATGGCCGATAAATCTCTTAACCGACCATTGGGAATGATAGAGGATGTGCCGGTGCGAATAGGGAAATTCTTCATTCCGGTCGACTTCATCGTGCTCGATATGCCGGAAGATGCCAACACTCCTATCATCCTTGGGCGCCCATTTCTACACACCGCCGGTGCCATGATCGACGTAAAGAATGGTAGGATCACATTTGAGTTAGGCGAAGAGAAGCTCGTGTTTGACCTCCAAGGCAACACCTCGCCTACTAATGATGAGTCTTGCAATATGATCCAAGCCACGAAAGACGTTGATCTAAGGGAAGATTTGGGACAAAGCTTGAAGAAGTACTCTTATGTACTTGAGGATGATCGATGACTCCGATTTGGAGGAGGATGAGTGCCCATATCATGGGCTTGATGACAAGTTGAAAAGCAAGGAGAAGGATGAGCCACCCTTGGGGCCACATGAGGATCGGTGGACGTTCGGGTATATCCCGAAAGATCAAAAGTACAAGTTCAAGCCATTGAACTTGGAAGATCGGGATACCCCGGGAACGTCGATGCAAGGTCATGAAGAACCTTGGTATGTGGATGCCTATATAACGAGCTTGATTGAAGACTTTGCTAGGGCCTTCGACTTGTTCTTTCGTGCCCTCGATGGAGATGGAATTGGTTTCAAGGTTGTTGAAAAAGAATTGAGGAATGCACCATCCATGGTTTGACGGAGTTCTACATGAACCGTCCCATTGAATATATCTCTTTCTTGTAGTTAGTTTGAGTTTTGTGATATTCTTGTAATTTGGAATTTTTGTTGAGTGATGTGAGGGAGGGGATTCTAATGATTATTGTGAAGTTGTGTAGGATGATTGATGTTTGAAGATGATTATATGAGTTTTGGAGGTGAAGGCTTGAAGCGGTCTTGGGAGCGGTTCTATTATTGATTTTTGGGAGCTTTGATGAAGCTATGTGCTTAGGTGAATATTCGAAAATCAAGAGAAGCTCCACTTATATCTCCTAAGATTAGCATCAAGTATTTCGTGCTCGGTCTTCTATTTTTCCGTCAAGTCTCGGCTCGGTGGGATTTTTATGGAAGACGGAAGCTAGATGGTTGTTTTTGAGCTTGCAATAAGCTTTTGGGGACGGGATTTCGGATCCCGAGTTGTTATTTGTGGATTGGGAGGAGGGCTAGGTGAGTTCTTGAAAGGAAGCTTCAAAGGGCATCCCGGGCGAGAACGGGTTTTATTTGGGCGAGAAATGGTGTCATCTCGGGTGGGATGACAACTCTTCCCGGTCGAGACGATCCCATCTCGGTCGGGTTGATGTGGCACAAAAGCTCAGCTACTGTAGTGCCATCCCGGGCGAGACGAGACCGTCACGAGCGAGACGAAGACCCGTCCCGGGCGAGACAAGCCCATCCTGGTCGGGTTGATGTGGCACAAAATCGCAGCTACTGTAGTACCATCCCGGGCGAGACGAAGACTCGTCCCGGGCGAGACGAAGACCCGTCCCGACCGAGACGAACCCTTCTCGGCCAAGACGGGTTGTTTACAGCAGTGCTTTGTTTTGTTTCCTCCTGCAGCCCGAGCCCACCCAGTTTCATTAAGCCCGCCCGGCCCCTACTACTCCCCTCTCACACAATAATACCCAAACCCAACCCAACCCATTCCCATATCATACTAACTCATCTTCAACCTCCTTCATCTTCATAACACACAAAACCCCAATTTCAAAACCCCAAAACACCATAAATATACAAATACTCCACCAAATCTCATCAAATCACTTCCAAAACCACCCAAAATCAGTTTCTATCACATTAATACCTATCCTAGACCCATTTTCTACCATTTAAATCACCAAAAACGAACAAAAAAATCGAGTTTTTATCACCATTTTTTCCAAAATCCGAGTTTGGGGTTTTGGTTTCAAACTCGATTTAGCTTGTTGGAGTTGGTGTTGGAAGCTTATTACACCATTTTTAAGCTTCTATTGTGTGTTTTTGTGGGTTCTAGCTAGTGTTTTTGGGTAAAAATCCGAGTTTGGGTGTTCACCATTTTTGAAGCTTCTTCATCATTAATGGATCCAAAGAAAAGAGCGAATGTGGTAGCAAGCAAGAAAAGGAAGAGCGCTTCCACTTCTAGAGCCGAAATCGAGCCCGAGGTCGAGGTTGAAGAGCCGGAAATTCCTTGCCATCCGGATTTTCCTACCCTTATCTTTGGTTCGGAATGGCAAAAGGAGCAATTCTACAAGCTCCTTGGTAAGCCTCTTGAGCCAACTCGTTTTATTTGCAAAATCATACTTAGGAAGCTTGGCATCCTTGAATAATGTAGACAATTGTTTGTGGGTATGGGGTTGGAATTATTATTTAACATGCATGAGCGGACCTACAAGCAACTCACCCTTGAGTTCTTTAGTAGCTTTGTTCTAAATACTAGAGTTGATCCACCCCGGGTTGCTTTTCGGGTGAACAATGGTGACTACAATTATACCCTCCCCGAATTTGGTGCTATTTTCGGGCTCCCCTCCGTGTCTAATTGTAACCCACCCGCCGGTTTTCGTGAAATTGATGTTTGGAAAAGTATAACCGGTCTCACACTTGTCGAATTTCGACGGTTGTCTAGCCGTCATGTCCACCACCCTATTTTGCGTTTTTGGCATCGATTGATTGCGGGTACGATATTTGGGAGACCCGAAATGAGCTCTTTCACGCAACAAGAATTAACCATACTCGGGGCCTATTTAAATCTTAAGAGTCAACCTAGGTTCACCCCCGACCTTTCCCTTGCCTTGGCTAAGCACTTTCTTAAGATAAGTAAGGCGGGGAAGAATGTGAGTGAGATTGTTCTCGGGGGGCTCATAACACACATAGCTAAGGCGGTAGATGAGAATTTCAACGAGGAAGACTTGATCCCCGTACCGGGGGATACTACCATAGATGAGGACCGTTTGACTAGGTTCCATAAATGGATCGCCTATGAGAGGGAGCACAAGAGGTATCAATGGTTTACCTCGGGTCGGCCACACTTCACTTTGCCATGCCCTACGCTTCCGACCCTTGTGCCTTTGCGACATTCCCTAGTCCCGGTCCGAGAGCCTAACCTTCTAATGCCCGGTGCGGGAGGTGACCCCGGTGCCTCTTCCTCCCTTAGTCCGCATACACATGCTAATGTGAGGCCTCGACAGCAACCAACCCAACAACAACAACAGCAAGCTACCCGACCACTCCCCTTTTACCCTACGCCCCCGGCGTATGTGTACGTTCCTCAGTACACCCCCTACACTCCTTTTGCCTACCCTCAGCCCCCGGCCGATGCATCCATGGCCGCGATGCTTAGTGCTCTATATCTAGGGCAATATGAGCAGAGAAGGGATGATTATTATGCTCAATACCCCGGTTATCATCTTTTGGCTCAACAGGGGTATATTGATCCACGTGGCAACCTTCCGTCATGGTATAGACCCGAGTATTTCCCTAATCACGGTAATTCTAGTGGTAGTGGTGCCATGATGGATGATGAGGAGTACGAGGCCGAGGATACCTTCGATATAAATACGGGGATGGGTAATCACGAAGTCGGTGAAGAAGATGAAGATGGAAATGATGATGATGACAACAATGGATGTCAGGAGGGGGATGATGACGAGTGAGATGACTATTGATTATTGAAACGATGGAGATGCATTAGTTGCTAACCCTTGGTATGGCAACTTTCTTTTCTTTTCCGTTTTTGATGCTTGTCTATTTTATTTCCCCCCCGCTATGAGTAATTTGTTGGCCCTCGGGGCCTTTATGGTGATCGCTCCCGATTCTCGATGACGTGATTACATCGAGAATCATTTGAAAAATCCAAATTTACAAGTCTTTTCTCTTTCTTTATTTTATTTTTCTTTTAGTAGGAATTAGTCGGATTTAGGCGGAATCCGGGCTAGGTGACTTGATTACACCTAGCCCTCCCCTCCCATTTCCTTTTATTTCTTTCTTTTTATTTCTTCCCCCATCCATATCTTTTCTCGTCTCGGTCCATGGTGACTTGATTACACCCCGGCCGGACACCTTCTACCATTTTCTCCATTTTATCTTTGTTTTGTTTGCTTTATTTTCGTGATTTTCTTTTCTTTTCTTTTGTCTCTCCGCACACTACGATCGAGCATGAGGACATTTCTCGGTTTAAGTGTGGGGGAGCGATATTCTATCATAGTTAGTTTTATTTTTATAGTTTTCCGAAAAACCTTTAAAAAACCCTAAAAATTTGAAAAATTTTCACAAAAAATCAAAAAGATTTTCTTTCTTTTTTTGTGTCTTTTTCTTTTGTGTGTTTTCCGTCTTATGTTTTTGTATCGTATATTTGTTTTGTTGTGTGTGTTTTGCCTCCCTTTTCCTTATAGGTTGCTTGATCACCGTTGGTTTTGGAAAGCTTTCAAGACATCCGGTAACATCTTCTATCCCTTTTCCTTCTTTATTTCTTCTGGAGTTTGGAGGAAATTGTGATGTTGTGTGCTCGGGTGGAGCTTTGTGCATATTGGTGGATGATTTGGTGACTTGTATGGAATATCGGGGTGGTGTTTGTGTTGTTTATGCGTTTGTTTCTCCTTGTTTTGTTTTGTTACCTTTTGTCTCATTTTCTTTCATTTTCGTCATGTCTTCATTTGTGTTGTGTTAGTTGTGTCGTGTGTGTATAAATTGTATTCGAAAACCCGGTTTAGAGGCTAGTGTGCGAGTGTTTACTTTCCCGTCCTAGTAGTATAAATCGAGCCTTGGACTTTAGTCTAGTAGAATGACCCTAAATCAATGATTTCGTTGGTCCTTTACCTTGAGTCCACCTAGTTTACTAGGGATTTACTACGGGATTTGCATTTTGACCATTATGACCACCCACGGTGTGAAAAGGCCTTGGTTGCCGAGTTCCGTCCCTTAGGTGACCTTGTATGACATTGCTCGATTAGTCCAAGATTTCCACCTTTTTGTGGGTTTGAAGGGAAGGACGCTCCCCGACTCTCCCATTCCCCTACCTCCTACACATATCCACACAATAAATTGCAATTTGTTGAATTCTCCCTTTCTTGTTACACAAAGAAATGCCAAAAAGCCAAATCATGCCCAAGAGGGCTAAGAGAAGAAAGAAAATGAAAGAAAGAAAAGAATGAAGAAAAAGAAAAGGCACAAAAGCCAAAAAGAAAAAATAGAAAAGAAGAAAAAGAAAAGGCATGGCAACAAACAAAGAAAAAAATGCAAAAGAAAGGAAAATACCAAAAGAAAACCCGTCTCACAAAAAGAACCCCACAAAAATAAGCCTTTTTCCGACTTTTGCCGTGAAGAGCCTACCAAAGGACCGAGTCCCTAGGAAGGATGATAGCGGCAAAGGTCGGTCTTCCCTCACTTTGCAAATAATTCCACCTTTTTACTTGGACTAGTTAGGCGGTTTCGGGCATGGGACGACCCTCTTGGCTCATCGCTAAAGGGGGCGGGGTCTCACTTACCTACAGTGTCGACTAACACCGTTGTTCATCCTTTTTCCACTCCGCCGATCGTCCCGTAGTACGTTCTTAGAAACTTAGGAGGACCTAGGTAAGTTACCAACGTTTTTGTTGCTTTATCGTCATACTATTAGGGTTTAGTTCACCTTGATTTGTATTGCTAGCTCGGGAACGTTGTCACTTCCCTCGAGTCCTAAACCGGTGTTTCATTCACCGCTTTTAGAGGGAAGCGGTATTTGTTTTCTTTTGGGTGCAACCGATTATGTGTTTGTTTGTGTGTTTGTTTGTCTATGTTTTTTGTGTCCGGTTGCATCCACAGTTTTGTCGCAAGACCCCACTTGCCTTGCGGAGTGCACTTTTCCTCTAAGTGCACTCGCGTGAGTTGAAAGGGCGTAGGGTGCGCTAATACCCACTCGGCTAGTTTAGTAGTTAGTATGTGCTTACTCGAGGGCGAGTAAGGGTTAAGTGTGGGGGAGTTGATAAGTGCAGTTTGTAGTGCCTAATTGTTGTGTTTTGGTCCCATTTTCCTTGTGGAATCGCTCCTTGGGAGCGGTTTATGGGCTTCTTATGCTTCCTCTAGCTCGTTTCAGGTTCCCGAGACCATCCACGAAGAATTGGAGCGATTCCGACTCAATACATACACTTTTTGGAGCCAACGAGGTAAAGGAACGATGACTCGATGCCTTGGAATCGACCCCAAGATCTTGGGACCCAATCCCGAGCCTCCGAGACCCGATCCCGAGTCCCGAGAATCGACGAGAAACCCATGAGAGGCAAGGAGGGATCAAAAAGCTCTTAAGGGAGGCCTACAAGACCCATTCCGGTCGGGAAGGCCTCATCCCGTCCGGGATGGGGTGTACATTTAGAGGTGCTACTGTGAGGAGCCCATCCCGGTCGGGACCACGCCGTCCCAGGCGGGACCAAACCGTCCCGGGCGGGAAGCTTCAGAGGCAGCGCGCAACTCTTTTCTTTCTTCTCCTTCATTCTTGTACCCATATAAAGACTTCCCTCTTGTATTGTTGATGGATCTTATCATAGTTTAGACTTTCTTAATCCTCTCTACAACTCTAAAAACCCTAGATTTAGTTTCATCATTTAGATTAATCTTCCTTTAATCTTTGTTAATCTTTAGTTATTCCTTGTAATTAGTTCTTGTATTAAGAAGATACTTGAAGAATTCTCCAAGCTTGACATCCTTGGGTTTTATTTGGGTTCTTATTTATACAAGATTGCATCTTTTCTTCTCCTCATTGTTGGTATAATCTTCTTTATCCTTGCTCTTGTTTATTTAATCTTGTTTCTATCTTTTCATATTGTTCTTGTTATTGTTCTTGTTCTTGTTGTTTATAATGAATGTTTGGATGCTTGGTTTAGTTTCTCTTGTTTGTGTTATTGTTAGTTTCATAATGAGTGAGTAGTCTTCTTGTGGGGTTAGTAGGGGGATTAGGGGTAGATTATGGATGATTAGGGTTTATTAAGGGAAAAAGGGTGAATCTTTGTTGTTAGTCACATTGTGGGCACTCCATGTGTTTGTTGATATGCTTGTGTGAGTAGTAGTGGTCATGCTCCCCATACTTGTGTTCATCTTCCCATTGTTTGTCTATTATGTGGTAATGTTGAGAATAGTCGTAGTCACGTGAGTGCGGACTAGGGTCTACGTAGCGAGAGCCCGGACCCACCTTGACATCGGTCTACGTAGCGAGAGCCCGTACCAACTCTAGCAACTAGGAGACACCTAGACCCTTGATCACCCCAATTACCCTTCTACTCTTATGAACCCGACCTACCCCACTTCCTTCCATATTTGAAGTTCATCTCCTTAGTTAGTCATCGTTTACTCTAGTTTACTTGTTAGTTCGATTATTAGCATTGTTTTAGCCTAGTTCTTTGTTAGCCACTTTCCTCATCTCCAACCTTCAATAGTTTGTCAATTTTCATCCTCTTTGTGTTTGTTTGGTGATTTAGTCTTGTTTTAGGTAGACATAGTCTAAACCTTGCCACACCGTCTCGGTGGACACGATCCCGGCTTGCCCTAGCTACCCACTAGGTGTAATCGATGTTTATTGACGGTTAGGGACGTGACAAATCCCTACCATCAACCATGTCCACTAACAACATATCCTGTGCACGCAGGGTGTTCCGGACAGTCATCGGTGCGCGAGAGTAACCTACCTTGCCGAGCTTACTATGCTTACAGGCTGCAGCACAGACCAAATAACATGCTTCTTAGAGCTGGGAGGTTTGCAACAGTATGTAGTTGACATGTACGTCAAACTAGAGAACTCTCGTTTGGACTTCGTTCGTCACAATCAGAGTGTGCTACGTTCGGAGCTGTACCAAGGAATACTTGACACTATGGACGCTGGTGAGCAGTGTGCCGCTAACGTTGGTAAGCGTGTAATACTTCCAGCAACATACATTGGAGGACCTAGGGATATGCGGCGGCGCTATTTAAATGCAATGACTCTTGTGCAGCGCTATGGAAAGCCGGACTTCTTTATAACGATGACCTGCAATACAAACTGGCCTGAAATCAAAAACGAATTAGCTCAAGGAGAGGAGGCCCAAAACCGGCCGGATTTGGTGGCTAGAGTTTTCCGGGCTAAGCTAATAGTACTGAAGAAGAAACTTATTGACGAGAAAATATTTGGTGAAGTAGCTGCTTATGTTTATGTTGTTGAGTTCCAAAAACGAGGACTGCCACATGCACATCTACTGCTGATTATGAAGAAGAACAGTAAGATGAACTGCCCAGAGGATTTTGAGAAGTTTGTCATTGCCGAGATTCCACCAGAAGCGAACGAGAGTCTCCGTAAGGCCGTGCTGAAACATATGATGCATGGGCCATGCGGTAGATTGAACCCTGATTGTCCATGCATGAAGCACAAAAAAACTCTAGGCCAGTGTAAGTCTGGCTACCCAAAGCCATACGCAGCTGAAACAACAAATAGTGACAGCGGATACCCAGTGTACAAACGCCGGAGTACTGGTGAAGTGGTCAAGATAAGAGGTAAGTACCTAGACAACTGTTGGGTAATTCCATATAACCCATACCTTCTTGAACTCTCGACTGTCATATTAATGTGGAAGTATGCTCTAGCATACAGGCCGTGAAATATCTTTACAAGTACGTCTACAAGGGTCATGACAATATATCATTCTCTGTTGAACCGGGGGATGAAGGGACGGTGATCGATGAAGTTAATGAGTATCAGTCTGGTCGTTGGGTGTCCCCGATAGAAGCGATCTAGCGCTTATTCAGCTTCGACCTGTTTGAGATGCATCCACCAGTAATGGCGCTACCAATTCATCTTGAAGATATGCAGTCGATCCAAATGAATCCACGCGAAGCACTATCCAATGTGGTCTCTGATGAAAAGAGGCTACGGACGCCATTAACTGACTTCTTCAAGGTCAATAGGGAGAACGCTGGTAAAGTCGGAGAAGAATACGTTTATGCTGAGTTCCCTGAGTACTATCGGTGGGATACATCCCAACGGCGATGGTACAAGAGAAAAAACAGTATTGTTGTACTGGGCAGACCTGTCTTTGTATCACCGTCGGAGGCAGAACGCTTTCACTTAAGGTTACTGCTCACTCATGTACATTCACCCACGTCTTTCGAAGATCTCTTGGTTGTAAAAGGTCGACAGTGTTCAACCTACCAGGAAGCTGCTGTTGAGCTTGGACTGATAGAGGACAACAACATGGTTGAGCTATGCCTCGATGAAGCAGAAGCTGTTCAAATGCCCTCTGCTCTGCGTCGCCTGTTCGCAACCGTTCTCATGTACTGTGATCTCAGAGATCCACAGGCCCTGTGGGCCAAGTACTACAATTCTTTATCTGAAGACTTCCTAGCAGACAGACCAGGGGATGCACAGTCGGTCAACGGTCTCACAATACGCAGTGTGGAACAGCACCTGGAGGCGCCTGGGAAGTCTCTCCAGTCGTACAATCTCGACCAACTGGTAGAGCCACAAGATATTGTGATACAGCGGACAAGGGATATAGCTGATGCACTTGCCGCCCCTGTGCCAGAGGAGTGTTTAAAGTGCGGCAGTTCACTGAATCCCGAACAACAGCACGCTTTCCACACTATAATTGGTCATGTGAATCAAGAGCTTCCTGGAGCTTTTTTCGTGGATGGACCCGGTGGCACCGGGAAGACATATTTATACAACGCTCTGTATGCTGAGGTACGGTTACTTGGTCTAATTGTCTTGCCCACGGCCACGTCCGGTATCGCGGCCTCCAACATTCCGTCTGGAAGGACAGCCCATTCAAGATTCAAGCTTCCTATGAAACTGGACAAGTCGCTCGCATGCAATGTACCAAAACAAGGGAGTTTGACTGCTCTGATTCAAGCAGCCAGGTTACTTATATGGGATGAAGCTTCAATGGCTAGGAGAGAAACGGTAGAAGCACTCAACAAGTTGCTGCGTGATCTGAGTAATCCAGATGCGCTTCTTGGTGGAAAGTTGGTAGTGTTTGGAGGCGACTTCCGTCAAGTACTGCCTATAGTCCCGCATAAATCCATGCAAGAGGCCGTCAATTCTAGCGTCGTGTCCTCATCAATATGGCCTCAGCTCACCAAATTCCGGCTGACTATTAATGTACGTGCTCGGACCGACCCGCTATTCTGCGCCTCCCTTCTATCTTTGGGGAACGGTGAGCTTCAGAGCGAAGACTGTGATCTGGTTGCACTGCCAGACGGAGTTGTACAATATATACGCAGCGAGGAGACAGATCTAATTACTACAGTTGCGAATGCTGCCTATCCAGAGTCTGACGTCCAGGCTCTGGGAAACTCAGTTTTCTTCCAAAGGTCAATACTTACGCCCATGAATGAAGATGTCGATGCTGTTAACACACTGCTGATCGACATGTTTCCAGGGGCAGCTGTTGTTTAAAGAGGATACGACACACTGCTTGACGACAAAAACAACATTTACCCTGCCAAATTTATAAATAAAATTTGTCCTGGTGGCATGAGTGCGTACGAACTTGTTCTTAAAGAGAACTGTCCGGTGATTTTGCTCTGAAATCTTCTTCCATCGTCGGGGCTGTGCAACAGAACTAGACTCACGTGTGCGAAATTCTTCCCAAATGTGGTCGAGTGTGTCATAACCACCGGACAGCATAGTGGCGACCATGTATTCATTCCACAAATCAGGATGGAACCATCCGATTCTTCTAACTATCCGTTCAGCTTCTATCGCAATCAGTTCCCCTTAAGGTTGAGCTTTGCTATGACTATTAACAAATAGCAGGGCCAGACCCTGGACCAAATTGCAGTATACCTTCTGAGACCGTGTTTCTCTCATGGACAACTATATGTCGCCCTTTCTCGGGCTAGGGCGTCAAGCAAGGTTACGGTTGTCTCTGCACCAGCAGACCAGGGTCCGTCCGATCACCGTGTGAAAAACATCATCTCTTACGATGTACTGCGGCGCGCAGGCATCATATAAGATTCGAGAGACATGGAAACTGACCTATACAGGGGGTGGGAGACTTCTGATTGGAACTACGTCAAAAAAATGATTGGTTTATGGTTTATGGTTTTTGGCTTGCTGGCGATGGACAGGACCATTAATGTATCCCATGTATTTTACAGGCCTGTTTTGAAGATTGTCTGACGTTTGGTCTATTGACCGCTACCTATGGCACTGTTTTTTTTTTTGGTCCATCGAAGAGCGCACTTAGTCGCATTACAATATAGGGGAGGGGGATTCGAACCTGAGACCTACTGTCCCAGAGCACCTAGTCCTAACCACTAGGCTAAGACATCTTCGGTGCTACCTATGGCACTGTACGCATTATATTGCACTGATGTTCAGCAGGCAGTCTCTTCCAAACGTTGGTCTACTTCTTCCTAGGCCAGTCCACACCCACGGGTGGATATGAGTGCTTAACTCCATGGCCACCGGGAGGAAGGGTACTAACGTCTTATTACTAACTGAAGATAAGATGACTCCATGTTTTACATTTACACCGCTGAACCTTGATTTCCACACATTGACTGTCTGTGGACTATCGCCAGACCCAGTTGATTATCAAACAAGTACACGATGGCAGCAGTGCGCGCTGTTGACCACTGTTGCACAGACGAACATGCGTACCTCGGTACAGTGACTAAATAGGAATTGGCATCTTAATTGAGAACGCGGGTAACACGACTTGTGAAATTATCTACTACATATTTAGTAGAACAATGTTCCGGCTTAACATATCCACAGCCACAGAAGAATACATACTGACGGATAATTAAACGGTGATAATAAAAATCTCGATAATCAGAACACAACGGGAACTACCTTTCAAACGTAAAATCCAGGGCAGTGATGCTTCAGCAGGTTAACCACGCAAACGTAACTTCAGATACTGTCTGTGCCTGCGTTTTTTTAGCCCCGCACCTTCCAGTCGTCTGACACATATATGCAGCGTCTCCCCTGTTTCATCAGCCATTCGTCTCCAGTGGTCGACACCCACACGTGAGGTCAAAATCTGCTGTCAGGTCTTTGGTTGAAACCATCTTTCCCCCTTCCCACCCTCTCAAAGCATCGCTGCAATTTGAAGGCACTGTTGTACCTTTTATCGCCGCCGAAGAACTCTGTCGCTGTAGCTCTCCCGAAATCTCCATTATCACGCCCGCTCCAAACATGGTAGACCTTCCTCGCCGGATATCTCAGCTTTGTTGGTGCGTCCCTTACGCAGTTGAAACTCCTACCAATTATTCGACCGTTGCTTGTTCTCTGATAATGTATGTTGTGCATGATGCAGGTTGGAGGGTACACAAATATTTTATCCATTGATTCCGCGCCGCTGATTCTCACCTTCTGCTACAGGACCTTTCAGATTCAGGAATTGGTCGTTATGGTTGTGAACAATTCATTGCAAGTTAAGCAGGTATGGATTCAGGATTTTGTAAAAGTTTTGCATGTAAAAGATTGTTGTTTCATCAGTTAGTCGGGGATGGCAGTTGCAGATAAAGAATATTTACCGGAAGGGGTAGAGGCATGCGTTTTAATTGGTGGAGTTTACTGCCTTTCTCAATTCCACCCTTAACGATGCCAATTAGAAAAATTTTATAAATTCTCGATATACTAAAACTCGATAATAAAACCGTTTTCTTCAGTCATCGTAATTACCAAGACCAACTTCCTTTATAATTGATATATGGACTTGCGCAGAATAACAAGTACTCTTTTGCGATGGATTCTCAAAACACTGTCGCATTTACATTTTCTAGGTTGCCCCCTCCGTCCTTAAAGTTTCTTCTCTTTTTTTCCCCTTGCGCGTAGAATAAGAGGTCGAATTAAAATACGTACGGTAATGGATGGCGAGCCTCAACGATCATTTGTTTATAGATAAATATTGGTGGTGGGCGTGTACAAAATAGTATGAATGTAGGTCTAAGAATGTCAAAGGAGTAATATTGAGTGTACAAAACATGAAAAATAGCCACAGAGGGAAACTTAAAGGACGGTCCAAATAGAGAACAGAAATAAACATAAACAACGGAGTGAATATCGGTCTAATTAGGCGACCTGATGTTGTAGGTGATGAAGTCACTTATACTACTCTTGTTTGACTATTGCAGGAATACGTAATATTCTCAGGTTTATTGAATTGGTATTATCTTGGGAATACGTCCTACAATTGGTATTATTGTCGTTAACTAACCCTCTTGTATTTTACGAACAATATTAACTACATACCTTTATTTAAAATTCTCTCATTGAAATATAAAATTCTTAAACTCTATCCGTTGTGGTTGCTATAACTCAGCACACCTCTTCGCATATGCCTCTCAGCCCCACACCTTTTCCTCCCCCAATACTGACGGAAAAAAAAAGGGTACATCTTCCACTCTTCCAGAAATCTTTTGTAGCGTTTGCTGGACTTCCATCAAGACCAATTTTTCACTGTAAGTTTTCTGCTACTGCACACCTCACACCGTTTTGGTTGACATAAATCGCGAAGTAATCCCGGTTAGTGGTTGGTATGCCCTAGCATCCCCGCGTTATGTGCAGGTCGCTTTATTCTCTTGTATGAGTTCCTTCTACTTGTCTTCTTCACGCGCTTGTTCCTTCTTTTCCAGCGTCTTCCTGCCTTCCTCCTTTCTTATCCTCGTGTATGCTTCGTTTAGGCTTGGAAATGCACGCATGTGCAGCAGTTTACAGTCTGGATAATAGCTGTGTCCATTTACCTTGCTGATGGTGCTGTAACGACACAGCCACATCCATGTGATTAATTCTTGGTATGCTCGGAGTCAGATCTTTCGCCAATGACCACAATGCTCGTTATTTTTTTCTTGTGCATATCCAGTTTCGTACCTTGTATTCTATTCCTATTTCATAAGGGAAAGGTGGCACCTTTATAAAGGCATTGACTTTTGTGTACCCATTAATTAGATGTAATTGGATAATAGATGGGATAATCACAGTAGGATGAATGTTGTATATGAAAGAAGGTGCCGCTTGGTGTTTCGTCACATCACCGGCAATTATTTTCACCATGTTATTGTTCTCGCTTTGTGTTTATGCACTACCTATGCAGCTAACTGTGTCTGACCAGTATCCTGACGTGTAGTGTTACCATGCAGGACTTCCACCCATAGGCATGTCTCCGTATTGTTGCAGGGGCTGGATATCAAACAACATAGACGAGGATAGGGATACCATTGCAGCTGGAAACAGGCAACAGAAGTTAGAGCTCTTGCATTTCATTTACAGTTCCCCGAATGAAGTTACAGTTCACGATAAGCGATGCCCGCATGTAAGTCAAGTCCTCTCCAGCGACGAATACATGGAGCAGATATTCGTGAAACTTGATAAACTTGATATCCAGCGACAGAACTTGAGATCGTAGAAGATTGGTAAACCCTAAATCAGGTAGGATTCCCCTAAACCCACCAGAAATCTAAAACCGTCAAAGATCGGTAAACCCTAAATCGGTTCACAAACCAGAGTTCCGAGAACATATTTGATGTTAGCCAAAACCAGAGTCACGGAACACACAGAGAAAAGGAGAAGAAGGATAAAAAAAACCTAAATTGATGGCGATGGAAAAACAGGAGAAGGAGAAGGAGAATGAGGGAGGACCGACGAGGGAGAAGGAAAAGCAGCGGAACCGGGGGGAAGCGGGAGGAAGGAGCGAGCAAGAAGGGAAATTGAGACGGAGTTGTAGTTCAGGTACAGTTACATCATGCATGGGGTGTAAGACCATATGTTACTTCCAATATTACATTACAATTGAGGATTGGCTCGGGCCTCGCCTTACATGTACGTGAGTTTAATTGTAATGTGTGTGAGTTTAATAACTACGAACCCATGTACGACGGAGGATGTAGCAAAACATTCAATTGGCGACGCATATATATACTTCACGACTAAGTTATCGAGAGGTTTAGGTTATTGTCGGGTCAAGTACTTTCAACTTGATACAATACGAACTGCTCTTATCCGTGAGATCCTTTAGAAGCTTCTTATCTGGATTCATAGTTGCCCACACAAAGTGATGTAGAATTAGGTTCACATTATTAGTCGTTCTTTTTATATATGGGTGCAAATATGATTAGATGTTTAACTTAGCGATGAGAAAGTAATAAATTTACCTAGAATGTGTAGATAATAAATGGTGTAAGGGTTTGCATTTTAATAGTACTCCCTACTTACAAAACCAAGCAAATTTGTTTTATTTTTTACATCATAAAGTGCATATACATTGTAATTATTGATATTTCATCTTAATTACATTTTGACCTATGTAAAAATATAGAATACACTTATAATTATTGTCAACGAGTACTAATAGGAATACAATACTAGGGAAAAGGTTTCTGGGCATCTGCGGTTGTTCAATTCTGTGTTTCGTTATAGGTCCATATCGTTCCCATTTGTTTTGCGCCATGGTTTTGGGTTTTCGTATATCAGTTGCTATCGGTGGATCTACCGATGTTTATGAACATCTAGAGCCAATGTCGTCATGTGCCTACGTCACTCCTGTTTATATCGTACATCGGATTATGGGAGTACGTATCTCGAAATATAAGCATTGCGAGAGTCAAATGTAAAACCATTCTGAACTACACGCGTACGTTGATGGTCCGGAATAGAAATACGAACAATAGAGAACGACAGGACTCCACTTAATTAGTCTATTTCATTAAACTATGATATCCTCGATAGACGTTCCAGTAGGCTTTCATATCCTACTGCACCCTACGAAAGTACTTCACCCACTGCCACACTCAACATCCTACATGGTCACATCGTACACCCCCATCATTACTCCTAGGAATACTTCGAATAGTTCAATCCCTTGGGTACTTCGGCTTTCTTCTGAAAAGGTATTGTGATATTCCCCTGCTTCCCGTGCTTCTCTTTCCTCCCTTGCTGTTTTCTCTGCTGCGTTCTCCTCTCTCACTTCTCCCTCCTCAGTTTCGTCTCCTCTCTTCCTCCGCCACGCCTCTCTTACCTGTCAGTCCATTTGTTAGAAGTCTTCCAGGTATGTGAAGCCAAGATTAATGCATACAGGGCATCTTTGTAGGACTATTACCCACAAACAAATACGATTTCTGCTAACCTTAGGCGTAGCTTTGGTTTGCAAATATGTATTTTGATCACATCTTCATCTAAGGACCGATGTATACTTGATTCTTTGCGTGAACTTTTATGTTTCCTTTCCAGCTAAGATAGATTGAGTGTGTTCGTTTAAGACACCACTCCCCCAACATTATGTGAACAATCAGTCTGATCTTAATAGTGTTCATAGTTTTGCAGCATGAAACCCAAAGCAACCTACCTGGCTGACCTGAACACAGACAGCAGTGACTACAAGGTCAAGGTCAAGGTGATAGAAAAAAGGAGGCCAAAGACATCTCCTAACAAGAATATGCTCTACCAGAGTCTGCTGTTGGAGGATGAAAAGGTAAGAGTACAGTTCAGAAAGTACATTGCCCAAAAAAACTCTAACTTTTCATTTAATAAACGAGTTGTACGATGAATCGTGCCTGTGAATCATTTGTACAGTTATTACAGGCAGATTACGTTTGCCAGCCTAGAAAAGAATTAGGTCTTCTTTCACGTGGACAATCACAGAATACGATTGCGCAATACTCAGCATGAATCTTGTTATTCGTCGTTGTACCGTCGAATGTGTAGGCCTGGACTACTGATACATGGGCAGGACCCTGTGTCCATCACACCAACCACATAACGTAAATAGAGTGCTCTGTCGGTTCTGTGCCCACCTGTTTCCTTCTGGATACAGTACATGGTTTCCCAACAAGCCAATATACCATATACACCACTGACCCTTTCCTTCTTGCTATATAGTTGCAGGAAATGTATAAGGCCCCAACCCCCCCCCCCCCCCCCCCCCCCCCGGGGAAAAAAACACGGGTACACTTTGGGCCACCCGTTAGTTAACTTAAAAGTGGGACCATGGGCACCACAAACTATAGAGATCTACATTCCGCACCTGACTTAATGTCTTTATTCCCTGACCACCGTATAGACTGCATATGTCGATGCTGCCTTCTCGTTGACACTGCTTTAAGCAATACAGGTACTGCGCGTCACTGAAAATCCTGCGTGTACCTTGCAGGGCACAAGGATGCGGGGCGCTCTATTCGCTGACCAGATTGCGATGTATGAAGATGCACACCGTAACAAGACGTATGAAATAAGAAATGCTGCTATTAGCCCAGTCAAGCCGGAGTGGAAGACCGGTCCAACTGATCTTGACTATCAAATGACGTTTAGCCGTAGAACGCTCATATTCCCATTAGACACTGACATTGGCCTTGGTACTGTTGCTGCTCAGGAATATCTAACAATCTCTCAGCTTCCAAGAGAGCAAGGGTACTCTGAGCTGTTTGGTACACACCTTTGACCCTCCAAAACTCTGGCTCAGTTTATACATCAGTGCACATACCTGTATGCACATATATACGGAGTATTCGACAGTCTAGAATCGTGCAGTGCAGTACAACTTACCTAGAATTATTCCGTAGTCCATTAATCACCTGGTATCACGAAAATGACTACTATTGCGCAACTGCCAACTACTATTGCAGATGTGCTGGGCGTTGTCCTGTTTGTCGAAAACCAGCCGCTGGTGATTACAACATCCAACAACCGCGAGTCCAGAGTACGGGAACTACTGCTGATTGACCACAGGTAACACCTGCTTTAAACTGTCACTTGTCTGACGTGTGTTCTGCGTATCAGTGAGCCTGACGTTACACCTGGTGCCTTCTCTGTAATAGCACCGCGCAACCACTGGCTATCTCAGTATGGGATGAGCTAGCTGAAGATCACTGCACCATGCTGATTTCGGCACCGGGAAAGTTCAGGCTTGTCGGCCTAACAACACTCCCAGTATCGGGCTACAAAGGTCTTTACTATTCAGGTCATCCTTTTTTGGTTTTTGCATGAAATTTCCAGTCATACAGCCTATCTAATGTAGACATAATGTAGGATTTTCGCTGTCAACTTCTGCGTCGACTACCGTCATACATGCGCCAGTTGGAGCCAAAGCCGAAGCACTGTCGACCTGCTAATGTACACACTCAACGTTATTTGTTAGCTGCATGGCCATTCCATTGTTGACTACTCCTCTTGCAATCTATGTGTGCAAAGTGCAAACATTTTACTTCTTAAGTGCTTCTGACCATTGTATGCCTCTTACTCAACACTGATCCTACACTCCAATTTTACACAAACCACCGTTTGTAGGGCTTCTGCCCACCACATAGCACTGTCAGAACTGCAGTCAAGAATTCTAAATGCAAAAGTGTCGTCACAGACGCAGAAGGCTACTACAATTGCAGCCATCCGTTCAAAAAAGGTGCGCATAGCACTGTTCGCTATTTTTACTTTAACATGTTGTTCATCTGCAACCAACTGTAGATGCGTTGCTGTTTATAACCCTTGAACTGATCCACAGGCGAAGTCAGTTCCCCAGGACGACAGGCACTGGCTGGATGTTACTATTCCAGGTGCTGACCTATCCAGAATGCATGCTTACTTAGGCTGCTCCCACTGCAGCAAGCGTTCCAGCACGCCACCAGGAACCACCTATACTTGCTACGCTTGCTCTGCCCCAGACTGTACTTCGGAGCCACCGTGTGTTGAACGCCACCTGACTTCTTTACGTTCACTGCGACGTCCAGTGCCATCCGCCCACCTTAACCGCTATATTTATTTTGCTCACAGTAACTTTCGATATGATCAGCTAATGTCGGATTGCATACGAATTCCTACAGGGTCACTTTCAATTGTGAGATATCAGACGGAACAGGCACACTGCCAATGACGGCTTTCACAAAAACCATTTTAGACCTATGTATGATGTCAGCGTCTGACTTGTTCTACATGAAACAATCAGTAAGTCAGCATTCGTCTATACATACATGCCAAATCTACCTACGTTACACGTAAGGTACATTGTTAACCATTCTCCATACCTACACAGGAAAACAATGAGGCTTTTGTGGTCATCCGGGAAACATTGGAGCGTAGGAAGTTCAGGGTGTGCGTTGGACCTGCGCTGTCGCTGTCAACAAGTAACATCCTGCAATGGGTGGTGAAGCAGGTAGTGGTGTCCGACGACGGAGTTAACACACCAGTGAACAGTGCAGCCATCCCACCAGTTACTGTACGAGACAAGGAAGGTGAATCAATTGTAGCCGTAGCGGAAAAGTTGGGTGAAGTTGGGACGAGAGCAGCAGCTCAGCTACCACAATCAACAATCTATTGATCGAGACTCACCGTGCGGCATAAGTATGCGTCCCGCTTATAAATCTAATATTAACCAGACCTCTGCCATCTTCACATGGCAAAAAACTTTCGTAGCTACACATGAATCCACCGTATTCTATGTGGATATATGTTCCACGAACTGCCAAACTTTATTTGTAAAATATTCCTGTCACTTCCAACCAACAAGTTTAGACGTGCCCCCTCCCATGCTTACGTTAATCCGTAAAACCACGGGCGTTGGTATCACGACAACCACACACCCAAAACTGCTTCCTGTGCATTGCAGATTCGGGACAAATTTTACAGGCCCAACCCACTGCTGTCCAAACCGACATTACAGCCGAAATATAGACCACATACAGTCGGATATCGCTGATACAACTACTGGACACGTAAGCTATATCTTCACACGTCCTTCAAAACTCTGTAGGAAAACGATCAAGCTTTTACAATAATCCGTGAAAGGTTGCAGCGTAGGCAGTTCAAGGTCTGTGTTGGTCCAGCGACGTCGCTATCAACGAGTTACATTCTGCAGTGGGTAGTGAAGCAGGTTGTAGTAGCTGACGCTGGTGTCAACCATCCAGAAAACAGTGTCGGCACTCCAGCAACGAATGTACGAACCAGGGACTGAACATGTGTAGACCACAATATTCCCTTCAATTTTTCGAAGTTTTGTATAGTTTCAATTCAATAGAACACAGGAAAAATATTTCAACTAAAAAACACCTAACAAATTTCAAATTTGGGTCATTTAATTGATAATGTCACTATTCACACTTTAGTTCAAATTATATGACCGTATTCATGAGGTCGTGGTCCCTGGTAGGAAGTCCTCGTAAGTAAGCAGGGTCCTTTCGAGTGATGACTATATGGAGCAGATATTCGTAAAGCTTGACGCAACTGGCAAGGCAGCGATATCACTTGTCTGCAAGCGATTTGCTCAGATGTTCCCCTTGAGGCCAGATGCACCCCGATGGGTCACAGATTACGACAGGCTCCTGCAAAGAGAACACTTCTTTGGTGTGACAACTGCCATACGGGGTGACACTATGGTCTCATGCAGGTGCAGATGCTACTTGACCGACAACATCCTCGTGAAGAGGCTGGTGCACAGTTTCCAAGTGCACACAATGAACAGAACACCTCATTTGGAAATTAATGACTCTACCCTTGAAGAAAGTGCGACTGCCAACGTTGCACAGTTTGGTGAGGATGTTGTGACAACAGCACAAGTACTTGCTCTGGGCCTACTTGGAACGAAAGATTATATTGTCCTCGAACGACTTGGCTATCAACTTTATTTGTTGCGACCACTGTTTGAGCGTGCTATAGCGTCGTAATCGTTGGTACATAGACATGCCCTCATTGAGCGGTACAAGACGTTTTTTAGGAAGGCCCGCGATCCAAACTATGTTTTCGTTATGGGCATAGTAATGTACATTGGAAAAACAAAAAACGCCTTTGCGGGATTCAGTCAGATTATGTTCTTGTATGTGACGTCGTTCCCCCCGGCGATGCGTAGTCGACTTTCATCATGTTAGGAATATAGGTTATAGACTGGTTGTTTGTGGACTCAGAAAGTAGCGTACTACTATCCAAGCGTTTAAAGTGGAAATACCTCACACTATTGTCGTAGATCTATTTTATTGGCATATGATTACGTTAGTACGTCGTAACTACCATTATATGTGATTTGGATGACCATAGTCGACGCTGTCGAACTGCGCATATCTTCATTAGCAATCGTACCCTCTTAAGATTTGTATACATTTCCTTCAATTGTATGCAATTCGCCGGTACCCCTTAATGGTTTACGATTGTACGTTTACTGCTCAGTTGATGCCCGTGTGCTTAAAATTACTTTTCCCATTTTGGAGCGATGCGCGCGGAGAAGCAACTAGTAATGAAAAAGTATGAACAAAAAAGGAAATAAATGAAGTGGTAAGATATTAAAAGGTTGGATGAAAATGATAAGTGAGAAGATATAAGAAAGTTGGAGGAAGTACAAGTAATCTTACTAATAACCCAAAAAAGAAATAAGATAGGAATAAAGAATTGATTAAAGTAAGAAAAAGTGAGGTATAAAGTGGAAATATGGTGAGATTTGTGTGTAAAAGAAATAATAAAGAATTGATTAAAAGTACAACCCAAAAAGAAAAGAGTGAAATAAGCAAAAACTAGTGCCAAAAAGGAAAGGGGGAATATTGATAGGGCGCCACCCGGTGGCGTCGAATTTGGGCACCACCATAGTAAAAAATTAAGAAAAATAAAAATATTGAAATTGAGTTTTCTTTTTGGTATTAAAGACTTAAGGATAGTTATGTAATTTTATACTGGATCTATCAATTAAATAAAAATTACATAAGTTTGTGTCACATACTCTGATACTATATCGTCACATACTCGGATGTAATATGACTAGACCTGTCAAACGAGTAAGGCAGGTCGGGCCTCGGGTCGGGTCAAATACGGGTCCCGGATCGGATTAGGGTCAGAATACGGATAAAAAATACATATATTGTGCTGACAAATAGATCGAGTCGTGTCGGGTTCATATTTATGTTACATGTAAATGGGTCACAAAACTCTGCAACTAGGGTGAGCAAAACCGGGTCTATAATTTATCAAGACAAAAAAATAATTAAAATAATTTGAGCAAATTTATTTATTTAATTATTCACTTCATGCTAAAATGGATTGCTGAACATATGTAAAAGTAGTAACAACTATATATATATATATATATATATATATATATATATATATATATATATATATATATAGAGAGAGAGAGAGAGAGATATAGGTTCTAATGAGTCCCTATATAAGTGTTGAGTCCCTAAGTCCTCATCTCATCCGTTGGATGGGATGAGGATGGATGGACAAGATGCATCCTAATATTTTGTATTAAAAAAAAAAAAATGAAGATTTAGTATCCTAAAATAACTTCCATGATTTTAGGAAACAATAACTCCCATAATCACAATCATTCCTCATTCATTCATTCACGTTACAGGTTCATTATCAAAACCTTTAAAAAAAAAAAAAAAAAAAAAAAAAAAAAAAAAAAAAAACGCTCCCATCGATCATCACATTCATTCATTCAATCAAATCTGTGCTCGAAATTCCGTTACTATGAATTCAATGATCGCGACATCTTCATTAACTGTTGATAAACAATTCATCGAGTATAACAATGGTGAGTTTCGATATTACTTTCATGTTTTGCGTTAATTTTTATTCATTATCTTGATTAATTTGCGTCAATTTGTGTTCATGGTTTGCGTCAATTTTCATGTTGATATTGTTTTCATGGTCGTGTTATTCATCATAGATTCATATGCAAATCGTAGAACACACAAACGGTGAGTATATATGTTTTGTAATTTATACTGGAATCGCCATGAAAGTCATTAAGATGCTACTCAATTATTAGTTTTTACGTTTACAATATATTGAGTTATTGTAGTTCATATACTGCGTTACTTTAGTGTAGAGCATCTGTTACCTTAATGTCTACCATCTGTTACTTTAATACACTCCAGTTGTTACTTTAGTGTTTTTCATCTGTTATTGTAGTGCATTGTAGTGTTCTAAGAATTTTGGAAACTGCCATATTAAAAAAAAGATATTGTTTCCTATAATAATGGGACGTGATTGCCACCAAAATAGGAAACAATATCTCCTAAAATAACTCTCATGATTTTAGGAAACAATAACTCCCATAATCACAATCATTCCTCATTCATTCATTCATTCACGTTACACGTTCATTATCAAAACCTTAAAAAAAACGCTCCCATCGATCATCACGTTCATTCATTCAATCAAATCTGTGCTCGAAATTCCGTTACTATGAATTCAATGATCGCGACATCTTCATTAACTGTTGATAAACAATTCATCGAGTATAACAATGGTGAGTTTCGATATTACTTTCATGTTTTGCGTCAATTTTTATTCATTATCTCGATTAATTTGCGTCAATTTGTGTTCATGGTTTGCGTCAATTTTCATGTTGATATAGTTTTCATGGTCGTGTTATTCATCATAGATTCATATGCAAATCGTAGAACACAGAAACGGTGAGTATATATGTTTTGTAATTTATACTGGAATCGCCATGAAAGTCATTAAGATGCTACTCAATTATTAGTTTTTACGTTTAAAATATATTGAGTTATTGTAGTTCATATACTGCGTTACTTTAGTGTAGAGCATCTGTTACTTTAATGTCTACCATCTGTTACTTTATATGTCGTGTTACTTTAATACACTCCATTTGTTACTTTAGTGTTTTTCATCTGTTATTGTAGTGCATTGTAGTGTTCTAAGAATTTTGGAAACTGCCATATTAAAAAAAATAATAAAAAAAAAGATATTGTTTCCTATAATAATGGGACGTGATTGCCACCAAAATAGGAAACAATATCAAAGAGTAACGCCATATAAAAAAAAGAAAAAAAAATACTACTTCCTATAATTATGAGACGTGATGACTTCAAAATAGGAAACAATATCAAATAGTAAGATACTGCGTCATACTCTCATTTTTATCATTATATGAATTTTTTGCACGAACTTATATCTGGTGTTATTTTAATGAACATTATCTGTTACTTTAATTCATACTATCTGTTACTTTAATGTCTGACCTCTGTTACTTTATATCTGGTGTATAAGCATACTCTGTTAATTTAATTTAATGTTACTTCAATGCACTTCATCTGTTACTTTAACTCTTGTTATCTGTTACTTTAATCCACATGAATAATGTAGGGATGTGGGTGAGAGTTTTCTCCATTGTGCGGTGGTGAGATTAAATCAAAGCTTCTGAGATGATGATGAAAAAGATGAAAAAGAAGAAGACGGAGAGAACGAGAAGGATGAAGAAGAAGCAGAATTATAAGTAGGACATTATGAGTAACAAGTGTGAAATATTGGGAATTGTAATGGAGTTGATTTAGTTGGAATCTTATACCACTTTTTGTTTTGGAGTATCTTAATAAAAACAAACATTGTTCTTTTTGTTAATTGGAACTCCTGTTTTTGCAAGAGACTACTATGCAACGTAACTGATTTTATGAGTTAAAGTAACACAGTTCATGAATTAAAGTAACACATCGTATGAGTTAGAGTAACAGTTTTTGCAAGAGACTATGCAACGAACAGATTTTATGAGTTAAAGTAACACAGTTCATGAATTAGAGTAACACATTGTATGAGTTAGAGTAATAATTTTTGCAGGAGAATATATTAAACAACGTAACAGATTTTATGAGTTAAAGTAACGCAGTTCATGAATTAAAGTAACACGTTATATGAGTTAAAGTAACATAGTTTATGGATTATGACAGTAACATAGTAACATAGTAACATACGTACAATGGCAGTAGGAAAATAATGATTTTTTGGTGAAAATGAAAAAAACTTAATTTTGAAAAAACTTGTTGTGTGAGAGAAAAAACATTTAAAAAGATTGATAAGAGAGATAGATTTGCATTGAGATAATTAAGGAGGAGAGAGAGAAATGATATATTTACCAAATTTGTTAGTTATTTCCTTAATTATGAGATTAAATCTTGTCCATTAATCTAATCTTGAATCAAGGGTTAAGATGGGGACTCACGGACTCAACATATATAAGTGGACTCACCTGATCCCACCTATATATATATATATATATATATATATATATATATATATATATATATATATATATATATATATATATATATATATATATATATATATATATATCGTGCAAATATGCACATGTTTATACTAGCGAGTTATTAAGTCTTAACTCAAGTCGTTATGTACGAGTCAGACTCATATTATATTATTTGATCGTGTCGTTATTAGCCGACTATTAATTTACGTTCCATTTTAATATCAAAATAATTATTCCGTATATATTTTACGTTTCTATATGAAAATCAACCTACAGAAAAATGAAAAATTAAATGTTGCCTTTTTATATTTTTGCATTTGTTCCTGAAACAAATATTTTGCATTCCAACTTGTCGTCTTTTTTTTTTTATTTCAAATATATATAGTCTATCAAATTTAAGGTAAGTTATATACTTCCTACAAATAAGACTATTTTTTTTTGGTTCAACGAAGAGCGCACTTGGTCGCATTACAATATAGGGGGAGGGGGGATTCGAACATGAGACCTACTGTCCCAGAGCACCTAGTCCTAACCACTAGGCTAAGACATCTTCGGTAAATAAGACTATTTGTAAGGAATAATCTAAATATACTTATTTTATTAATTATAAATTTGAGTTCCAAAACTACCCTTTTGTTATTAATTAATTTTAAATTCAAAATTTTAACAATAACAAGGCAAATTACTATAATATCCCTGGTGGCGCACAAATTAAGCGCCACCGGGTGCCGCTATCTCATTTTCCTTACTAATAACAGGAGGGGGTATAAAATGGATGAAGGTGAGATATGAATGGTGAAAAAATAAAGATATGAATATGGATATTGTTCACCTTATTCATATCTCAGTCATTTAAAGCTCTCCCCATGAACGTACATTATTTCCTTTTCTTTTCACGTTATACCAGATAAGAAAATGGGTACGCGCCTTTGCGCGAAAAGGTTCATTACCAAAATCAATTTACAAAAAACAGAATATTTTATTTGTTTATGAAGTTCTACCACATTTACCTATCAGAGGGAGAAGTGAGAGTAGAGAGAGAAAGAAGTAACCAACAAATAAAAAAAGAAAATCGTAACCCCATTTTCTACTGTCGCCACCCTGGTCTATCTTCTCCCGTTTTTCTTTTTCCTCTCACGCTTGTGGATGGCCCATTTTTTTGCCTCCACTAGCGATCCTTCACCTACTCCAAAGGTGGTTTTATTTTGATCCGTCGTTGGTGTTTGTTAACATGTCAGTTTCTTTATTCTCCAATTTGTTTGTGGCAAATTTTAGAGCGACGTTCCCCCCCTTTTATTGCCCCTTCCCCCATCAGTCTCCAGCATGACACCTCCACTTGATGGTGCATGTGTCATGAGATCCCTGCTATTCCTCTCACTCTTCTTTTCTTACTGCCTTACATGTCATCGGTGTGGTGTTCTCTCCTTCCTCTCGCCTCCGTCCCCTACCCACTAGTTTTATGGAAGTATAGTGTTTGGTTGTATGTGGAGTTTTAGTAGGAATCTGAGTTTTCATGTTACATTTCTCGAGTTTGGAGGAAGTTTCTTTGTTTTGATGGAACTTTCATTTGGATTGTATGTGCTACTTGTCAACTATCTTTGTATTTTCGTGCAAGTAACAATAATGATTTAGTAAGACAGTTATGGATTTAGTAATATCTTTGTCGAATGTGGGTTAGATTCCTCAGAACACGATGCTTATTGGCAACTTTGGATAGAAGAAGCGTTGTCTTTGTTCTCTCTTATCTGCATGACAGTTTTCTCAAACTGTTGGACTTATAATCAAAAGGTTCAATCACCCAGGCTAGTTCTACTCCATTGATGGAAGACTTCGCCGGCTAACTTCTCACCTTTTCTTTCTACGTTCTTTTCGTAAGTGCGTAACTAATCATGATTCTTGTCACTCTACGTCTCATATATATGCATCGCCAGTTGAAGGCTAGCAACATTGTTAATATTAATACAAATGCTCGTGCCAAATATTCCATATGTAGTCCACCATCGTACTTTTAATTTGAAAAGTACACAGATTCAAGCGCCTCAGGTGAAGCGCCTCTAAACTGAGACACCTGGTTGCAGGCGTTTCAGATCAAGAAAGCAAAGATCGGGCAGAAATTTCTGTGTTCGTTAAAGTTGCTGATTATTTCGTTAATTTACGTTTTATGCTTCTAATTAGTGCTTTAACATGCGATTTCGTCGTAAAAGCGATAAAGATGCGAAAAAAAAATTAAATCATATTAGATGAGTTGTTACATCCTCAGATTGTACACAAAACGATTAAATACGATGCGTAGACGATAAAGAACGAAGTTAATAACGACTACTCAGATTTAAGGGTTTTAATTGCAGGTTTAAGTTGTGGACGTTACTTAGATTGAATGGTTTGGTTAAGGGGGTCTGGTCGGACACACACTGCGACAAGGACCGAGCTATGAGCAAGAGTTGCACACCGTGTTCAGAAAATGCTGGTGTGCGTGTCGATTTGGTGGGTTATGAACCCGTTAGTCTACAAAAATCATAATGAATAATTAAAGACCCTTATTTAAATCGAATCAAAAAACCTACATTAAATGTTAACCTATTGGCCATAACGACTTGTACGGAACGAGTGACGACTATATATATAATGTCTACGATGACTCAATTTTACGTTAAAAATATAGTGAATTAATTAGGTCTTACTAAAGCAGGCAAACCGGGCCGGCTCACCATGCCTGCACGGTCCGACATGTTTTTTTGGCCCAAAACCGTGCCTGGCACAAGCCCGGCCCGCCATGCCTGAAGTTGGGTTGCGACAACATTTTCACAGGGGAGTCATGCCTGGTACGAGCACGGGTAGCCCAGCCCGCTGTCAGGCACGGTGAAGGACCGAGCGGGGGCACGCTCGAAGCCCGGCACAGCCTGTCCCGGCCCGAGGCACGAAAAAAATCGGGCTCAAAAGTAACTTCAACCGTTGGAGCGCGCAAGGGGTGGGCCAGGGGGTTACCGTTCGGGGGTGTTGGACCGTTGGGCTGGGGGGAGGTTTGTAATGTTAGTTTTAGTCTTATTTTATTTTATTTTTTTCTAATTTCCTAAATGTATAAATACTCAATTCATTCAACTCAATTTTCACACAAATCATTCCAATCTACTTCTAATCTTCTATTCTTTCTAATCTTCTTATAAATCTTATCAATATTCTACAATTCTACAATTCTACTATACTAATTATCAACTATTCCATAATCTTACTCTAAATCATTTACTAATCTTATAATATTAGTTACATAAATTATTACAAATCTTATAAAAATTATTATATATAAAAATTATACTACTTCCTCTATTTTTATAAGATTTAGAGATACTTGAAACAATGGCGTGTTTGAATAAAAAAATGAGAGAGAAAGAAATAGGATGAAGGGGAAAGGGAGGGGAAATGAGGGAAAGGTAAGATATGGAGTTTACTCTCCAAATATTGTCTCTTTAGGTGGGGAAATGATTTGTCTTTAAGTAGGGAAATTGAGCGATCCATTTTTCCTCTCCTAATTCTTCATCCTATTTTACTAACTAAACAAATGAACTTGCTTCATCCCTTTCCCTCCCCTCCCTTTCCTC
The DNA here is from genome assembly GCA_958450325.1 of Agrostemma githago. Taxonomy (NCBI): domain Eukaryota; kingdom Viridiplantae; phylum Streptophyta; class Magnoliopsida; order Caryophyllales; family Caryophyllaceae; genus Agrostemma; species Agrostemma githago. The sequence continues at coordinate 12,850,894 of OY288255.1, read as the reverse complement.
CATTTTTCTTTATCCAAACGGACCCTCTATCCAAATTGTATGGAGTACATGTAAGTTGTAATTTATGAATCAATAATGAATTTTGTCCCACAATCATTATAGATTCAATCTAATTCAACCCAATACAATCGATTGACGGAAATAAGGACTAACCTTAGTCCATGTCAACAGACGCACTCAATATATAATAAGAAGAAATAGAATTGATTCTCCTCCTTAACCCTTTCCTTAATGCTCCTTGATGATGGAGATGGAACTGTGTCTTTTTCTTTCTGTGATTGTGTGTTTTGTTCTTCTGTCAATTGAGAGGTTAACGTATATCTTGCTTGATATGTATAAATACAAGGCCAAGGGATACATGTTTGATCTCAAGTCAAACCGTTCACACCTTTTCATGAAAAGACGTCTTTTGATACTGGGTAAGGTCGGAAGGAATAGTAATTCCCGACTTTAAGTACATTAATCGAAACCGATCCATCACGGTGTCGTCTTTTATATTAAAGTCTCGTAATATTTAATACTCCCTCCGTCCACTATTTATTGCCTCACTCCATTAAAATACTCCTCACATATATTCATGAAGTGGGGCAATAAATAGTGGACGGAGGGAGTATGAACTTAATTTATATTTAAACCGAAACACTTAGGCCACACGAATATTATTAAATATTCTAACATTCTCCCACTTGACCTATGTGTTGACTTAATGGTTAAATAACTATAATGTGCACTTTGATATTTAAGTTCATTAACTTTCATATCCTTAATCGAGTTAGAACTAATCGAATCATGGTGGTCACACGTCATATATTGCGACATGATTCCTTCCATGTATCACGAACCAATTCCAAATTTAAGTAATCTTTAAGTTGAGAATAACCTTAATTCTCACAATTAGTCACATGTAGTCTAATAACTGTAATGTATACATACACTTTAATGACAACATGTTCGTAAAAGCAGAAACAAACAATTAGTGAATTCTAGATGTCATATTCATAATAGGCATATTATCTTTACAATAGCAAGGCTCTATCTATAACACCCATACGTTCAACATGGCCAAGGAACGCCTTGGGTGGTAATCCTTTAGTTAATGGATCTGCCACCATCATATCCGTTCTTATATGCTCAATGGACACTCTTTCCTTCTGCACGTCCTCCTTGACCGATAAATACTTTAATTCTATGTGCTTAGCACCATCGGAGTACTTATCGTTCTTAGCAAAGAAGACGGATGCGGTATTATCACAATAAATTTTCAGCGGCTTAGCTATACTATCGATAATCCCAAGTCCTGAAATAAAGTTCCGTAACCACAATAATGCATGAATAGAGGCTTCAAAGCATGCCACAAATTCAGCTTCCATAGTAGAAGTAGCAATAATAGACTGCTTCTTACTCCTCCATGATATTGCCCCATTAGCTAAAAGAAATACATAGCCAGATGTCGATTTTCGACTATCAGTACACCTGCCATGATCAGAATCTGAATACCTGATGCGTGCCGTTCCTATTCGATTTTTCACTTATTTTGGCACGCATTTCCGTGTCATTTTATTATTTTTAGGAGTCGGATTATGCTATTTTCTCCCATATGTGCTACTCGGGTATTCTTCTGTTGTTTTGCAGATAATCGAGACCGACTAGTTAAAAGAGCTAAAAATTGCATCAAAAATCTTAAAAGCTCTGAAACTGATTCGTTGTAGACCAAGTCTTAAAAGCTTAAAAGCTCTGAAGCAAGTCTATAGACTAGACCGTGAGTCTATAGACTGAGAAGAATGAAGTAAGAAAGCTGTAGACTAAAACACAAGTCTATAGACTGGGACACAAGTCTGCAGCAGACAGTCCGTATACTGAGGAGAAGTCCGTTGAAGGCCTAGACTAAATAACTCAGTCTGCAGACTTTGATCCCAAGTCTACCAACATAAAATTCAAGTCTGCAGAATGGGATGCTACTCCAAAGACTAATTCAGCTATTTTGACGTTACCCACATTCCCCCTCTTAAGAAGTTCCTCCCACTACTTCATCTCTTCCTAAGTTAATGGGGTGGTTTAAGGAGGGAATTAAAGGCAGTTATGGAGGGTTTGAGCAGTTTAAATAGAGCTGTAATTTTAAGATCTTAATCTTATCTTCTTCTTCCTCAGTAATCATTCACACATCAACTTTAGATTAATTTAGTTTATAGTTACTGTAAATATTTAGTATCATTCCAGTATTTATTCATTCAGTCAAGACTCAGTTTTCATTATTATTATTATTATTTTTCGTCTCCGTCTAATTAGCTATTCAATTTTGGTAATTGCTTTTCTCCCCCGATCTTCTTCTCAATTACTGTTACTGTTTTCATTTTATTTTTTCTTATTTTTTTTATTTCCTGTAACTTTTCTTCTCTTTTCTATTTCTCTTTATTCATCCTCGTTCATCCTGCTAGTTTCCTTTTTTCTTCATGTTTAATTTTAATAACATTATCATTATCATAAATATGTTTAGCTAATCTTCCGTCACTAGAGTTTAGGTGAATTGCGAATTGAATCGAGTTTATATGTGATAACTGAATAATTGACCTTTACGAGTTAAATCGCTCTTGCAACATTATAGCGACGAATAATTAATTATAGGCCGTAATTGATTGTTTGTATCTTGTAAATCCCGACCTATGACCGAAAGCCTGGAACGGATTAGACTCGTTGTAATCGATAGAATTCCCTAATAAGTAGCGAGAGCCCGTTAGGTGATTTCTAGAATGACTAGTGATCCGAGAGGACCGTGTCGATATTCTTTAACTCGTCTTAACTGATTATTTGGAAATTGTTTATATGCTTGTTTTAAATCGTAGTGATCCGACCGACTCTGGTGATTTTCTTTCTTTGATATTTTCTTAATTTCATATTTTCTTTAGTTTTTATTAGATCGTCAATTCACCCAAAACCAATTATAATCGTGACTCGATATATAGATTAATTGACTAACTTATAATTTTCAACCTGCCTCCCTGTGGAATCGACCCTACTTACCGCTAGCTACCCGTTAGTAGTAATTTAGGATTATTTTGATATCGGTGACGCGACTAACCCGTATCAATTTTGGCGTCGTTGCCGGGGAGGCGACGCAATTTTATTTGTTAGTTAATTAATTTATCTCTCATCTCGGGGAATATCTATTCCTTGAGACCGATCTTACTGTTCCATGAGAATTGTTGTAGATTTTCCGCAGGAGTCTGATGAGACTTTTGGAGCTTACCTACAACGGTTTTGCAGTTGGCTTGGCTCTCTGAAAAGAAAACATTTCACTAATGAAACACTGGTTCTTACTGTTCTAAAGGGTATGGCGGAGTCTACTCAGGCCTATGTATATTCTACGTGTAAGGATTTCGAAAGCAAATCCTACGACGAGGCAGTAGATTATTTCGACTGGCTAGCTGAAGGAAGTGTGAAACCCGATTTTTCACTTGATTTGCCCAGTGATGAACCCGTTGGTGAGACTAGTAATTTGAATATTTTTGAGAATCCTTGTTTTGACTGTGAGACAGGTTGTGATGAAAGCTATGACACGAGTCTCACGACTCCATTTTGTGAGAATCTATTTGATGAGGTTCGTGAAGAACCTTGTGATTTGGAACAGGAGGTCAAGTGGGACAGATATGAGAATGACACGTTCGAGGACAATATTGAGGTTCGATGGGACGAGTATGAGGACGACATTGTAGAGGAGTCATCGGTTTCTTTGCCCGTTGTCTCCTCTCCTTCTATGGTTTTGTCCTTTGTCCCTTCCGCTCCACTTCTTTTTCCTCCTTTATGTTTATCGGTCCCATTAATTACTGATCATTTTCCTATGAACACTGACACTTTATTTTCTGATTTTAACTTTGATTCTCCATATCTTGCTGAAGAGGAGATTAGTTCAGTGTTTCAGGAGGAAATTGATTGTCCACCCCGTGATAAGATGGCTTGTTCTGTATTTTATACTTTTGCTACTAACATCTTATTACCTGCGTATATTTGCATTCATATTTCTTGTGCTCGGGAATATGACATGTTACTGAGGGCGTTATTCGTTTTTTAAAATAAAATGATGAAGTAGCAGAATCAAGGTCGTGCGGGACCGTAAAAACCAGCGCTGTCCGAGAGGCAACCCGGGTATTTTATTTTTCGTATTTTTTCTAATTTTTGTAAATGAATAATATAGTTGAATTTATCGAGTGAGGATGAGGATACTTATGTATATATCAAGTTGGTGTGCAGGAATTACTGAGTTACACCATACCAGACTGAGTCTAGTGAAGTATGCCAGACTGAAGATCTCAGTCTACAGACCCAACCCCATCTACCCATTCTTTAGACTTACTCTGCAGACTGAAGTATACGCAGTCTTTAGACTCATCCCAAGTCTTTAGACTCATCTACCCAGTCTTTAGACCCACCCCCAGACCTAATCCCCAATCTACAGACCCATTCTTTAGACTCAACCCTAGTCTACAGACATTCTTTAGACTCATCTCCCCATTCTTTAGACCTAATTAACTCTACCCACCTTTCCCTCAGTCTGGTCTCCCCGTCTCCATCTCCTCCATACTCTATACTCTCTACCGCTCCGTATCTTCTGCCGCCTTCATCCATCGCCACCCTACACACTCCTCTTCCCTTCGTTATCCGCGCTCCATCACCGCTCGCCTGCCGTGTCTGGTGCCTCTATTCCGCCTGCACTGCCACCGTTGCTCCGCCCCTGACTTCGCCGCCCTTCTCCTTGATCGCCACTCATCTCCATCGCCTGACCACCACTCCACCGCGCCGGCAACCCATCGACGCCCCTGCTCCGCTAACCCGCCCTTTGTCCGCCGGTCACCTGGTTCTCTTCGGTCGTCCTTTTAATATGTTGGTTGATTGGGGATTTGGGTTTGGCAGGTTCATCGTGTCAACTCTGCTGAATTCAGTTGATAAGTTTTTGTGCCGAATTCTGCTCGTCGGATTCCAGGTTTTGCTGGATTTTACGTGTTTTTGTGCTTGTTTTTCTGAATATTGCAGGTACAATAGAACACACCGAGCCTACTGCGAAATGAGCCGGACCAAACCCGAGTATAGCCTGCAATTCAAGACAGAATACACCAGCGCGGAAATCGAGGTCGTTATGGAGTCAACACCTGAGTCGGAATTGGACTATGTCTAGAGTCTGGTTTGGGGAACCTCGTATATATATTTGTTATACCTCTTTGTCACTCACTCTTTAGATATGCTTATAGTTACTTTTTCCCTTTGTGATGTTGTCCGATTTGTGTATACAATGAGGACATTGTATTGTTTGGTTTGGGGAGGGTAACTAATTTGCATTAGTTGCATATTTTCTGCATTATTTTTTTTCTTTTTTAGGCATTTTAGGCATTTTTAGGAGTTGGGACGGGTTAAGCAACGATGATGAAATAGCTTTTGTCCATTCTTTACTCATTTCATTACTATCTTATTTTAGTGACAATTTAGTTTACTTGAGCGAGTCTGAGGTTATGGCATAAATCGATTGCAATTTCACTGAACAAATAAACTTGGCTTAAGTTATTGGCAATCTACTTAAATTCTGAGATTAGAGCCTTTTTGAGACCGATGACATCCATGATCGGTCTATTTAGGAATGAGAGTAGTTCTCCCTATTTCACATGTAACATTAATTTGCATAAGTGTGAAGTCAGTCTCTTAAGTCTTTGTGCATTCGGGTCGTAACTATAGCATGTATTGAGGCTTTCCCTTCTCACTTTTTATTTCCCTTTCCCGTTTTCGTTTTTACCCAAAAATCGAATTATCCCTTCACCACAAAATTAACCACAAGCCTAAATTGCCTACCCTAGTCGAGCTAGTCATGGTGATATTGATGTGTTGTTGAGATAAGTCGGTTTGGTGTATACATGTTTCCAAAAAAAAAGAAAAAAAAAGAAAGAAAAAAAAAAGGAAAAAAATAATGAAAGAGAATAAAAGAAAAGTGAAAAAAAGATTGAGTTGTGGACTCCGATACTTTATTGTGATAATACTTATGGAGTCGATTTGGGTGAAATAAGCATGATATGGAGAATACGCCCTTAATCGGCGTTGATTTTATCGTTTGTGTGGTTGGTATTTTGGTTATGTAATTTGGAAGTTTGGATTGTCTAGCTCGACTATTAACTCCACATTCCCAAATTTATAACCCCTTCTTACCAATCACTTACATATCCCATTTCACCATTATTTGCCTCGATATGTGTTTTAGTCTTGATTATTTAGAATGCGCAAATGATTGGTAGAGATTGTCGTCACACTAGATTGCATGCATGTGGTTATAGGTCGCAGAGTAGGCGAGCGTCTTTCTTTCTCTCTATCTCCCATTTATATTCCACATCCCCTTCATGAGAGTAGAGTGTAACCGCGAGAGTCCGACAATGATAAGCCTAGCAAGGTTGACGGTTCACTGTTCTTCTTTTGATTATGCCATAGCTTGAGTCAGTTCATGTTTTCTAAGTGTCGCTAGCTTGAGTTAGTTTTGTAGCGAGTCTAGTTGGGGTAAATAGCTTTGAGTTGTATACGGTTCCCATAGATTTTGTGTTTGATTGCTTGAGGACAAGCAATGGTTCGGTTTGGGAGATTTGATGCGTGCCGTTCCTATTCGATTTTTCACTTATTTTGGCACGCATTTCCGTGTCGTTTTATTATTTTTAGGAGTCGGATTATGCTATTTTCTCCCATATGTGCTAGTCGGGTATTCTTCTGTTGTTTTGCAGATAATCGAGACCGACTAGTTAAAAGAGCTAAAAATTGCATCAAAAATCTTAAAAGCTCTGAAACCGATTCGTTGTAAACCAAGAAGAAGGAAGCAAGTCTATAGACTAGACCGTGAGTCTATAGACTGAGAAGAATGAAGTAAGAAAGCTGTAGACTAAAACACAAGTCTATAGACTGGGACACAAGTCTATAGACTGAGAAAGTGCAGCAGACTGTCCGTATACTGAGGAGAAGTCCGTTGAAGGCCTAGACTGAATAACGAAGTCCGTTGAAGGCCTAGACTGAATAACTCAGTCTGCAGACTTGGATCCCAAGTCTACCAACATAAAATTCAAGTCTGCAGAATGAGATGCTACTCCAAAGACTAATTCAGCTATTTTGACGTTACCCACATTCCCCCTCTTAAGCAGTTCCTCCCACTACTTCATCTCTTCCTAAGTTAATGGGGTGGTTTAAGGAGGGAATTAAGGGCAGTTATGGAGGGTTTGAGCAGTTTAAATAGAGCTGTAATTTTAAGATATTAATCTTATCTTCTTCTTCCTCAGTAATCATTCACACATCAACTTTAGATTAATTTAATTTATAGTTACTGTAAATATTTAGTATCATTCCAGTATTTATTCATTCAGTCAAGACTCAGTTTTCATTATTATTATTATTATTTTTCGTCTCCGTCTAATTAGCTATTCAATTTCAGTAATTGCTTTTCTCCCCCGATCTTCTTCTCAATTACTGTTACTGTTTTCATTTTATTTTTTCTTAATTTTTCTATTTCCTGTAACTTTTCTTCTCTTTTCTATTTCTCTTTATTCATCCTCGTTCATCCTGCTAGTTTCCTTTTTTCTTCATGTTTAATTTTAATAACATCATCATTATCGTAAATATGTTTAGCTAATCTTCCGTCACTAGAGTTTAGGTGAATTGCGAATTGAATCAAGTTTATATGTGATAACTGAATAATTGACCTTTACGAGTTAAATCGCTCTTGCAACATTATAGCGACGAAAAATTAATTATAGGCCGTAATTGATTGTTTGTATCTTGTAAATCCCGACCTATGACCGAAAGCCTGGAACGGATTAGACTCGTTGTAATCGATAGAATTCCCTAATAAGTAGCGAGAGCCCGTTAGGTGATTTCTAGAATGACTAGTGATCCGAGAGGACCGTGTCGATATTCTTTAACTCGTCTTAACTGATTATTTGGAAATTGTTTATATGCTTGTTTTAAATCGTAGTGATCCGACGACTCTGGTGATTTTCTTTCTTTGATATTTTCTTAATTTCATATTTTCTTTAGTTTTTATTAGATCGTCAATTCACCCAAAACCCATTATAATCGTGACTCAATATATAGATTAATTGACTAACTTATAATTTTCAACCTGCCTCCCTGTGGAATCGACCCTACTTACCGCCAGCTACCCGTTAGTAGTAATTTAGGATTATTTTGATATCGGTGACGCGACTAACCCGTATCAATACCCAATCACCTCAAGATGATCGGATCTCTTGTACGTAAGCATGAACTCCTTGGTGCCTTGCAAATACCTAAGGACTTTCTTCGCTGCTCTTCAGTGATCCATTCCGGGATCACATTGAAATCGACCCAACATTCCAACAGCAAAGTTGATGTCTGGTCGAGTACATGTCTGAAGATAATTCAAACTCCCTACCACAGATGCATAAGGAATATTCTTCATTTCCTTTCGTTCCAATTCATTACTAGGACATTGCATTGTACCAAACTTGTCCCCTTTCTGTACAGGAACTATCCCTGCAGAACATTCACTTATTCTATATCTCTCTAGAACTTTATCGACGTATGCTTTCTAAGACAACCCTAACAATCCTTGTGATCTATTACGGAAAATTTCAATTCCGATCACATAGGATGCCTCGCCCATATCTTTCATTTCAAAGTTCTTAGATAGATATTTCTTTACGTCATGTAACATGCCTAAATTATTCGCAGCAAGTAAAATAACGTCAACATATAAGACTAAAATAACGAATCTACTCCCACTGATCTTAATGTAGATACACCAATCAACGATGATTTCTACAAACCCATATGACGTAATAGTATCATTAAACTTTAAATACCACTGTCTGGAAGCTTGTTTGAGTCCATATATCGACTTTCTCAGCCTACACACCTTATCTTCATTACCCGGGGATGTAAACCCCTCGGGTTGGTCCATGTACACTTCTTCCTCAAGTTCACCGTTTAGAAAGGCGGTCTTTACATTCATTTGGTAAAGCTCAAGATCATAATGAGCTACCAAAGCCAAGACCATTCTTAAAGAATCTTTCTTTGATACTGGAGAGAAAGTTTCTTTATAGTCAATATTGTCCTTTTGAGTGAAACCTTTGGCAACTAGTCAGGCCTTATACCTTTCAATGTTACCTTTAGAGTCCGTTTTGGTCTTATAGACCCATTTCGAGCCAACGGTCTTAGAACCCTCAGGTAACACAACTAAGTCACATACTTTGTTATCATCCATTGATTTCATCTCCTCTTTCATGGCATCAAACCACTTTTCAGAATTGTCACTTTTCATGGCCTTACGGAATGAGACGGGATCCTTATTAATGCTCAAGTCACAATCAACCTCAATGTTATATGTCAGGTAGTCATCTGGAATGGCTGATCTTCTTTCTCTTACAGATCGCCTTAATTGTTCACATGACATATTATTCTCCCCCTGAATTGTGACTTGATCATCATTGTTATTGTCATTTTGTGGGTTTTGCACGTCATTTTGTTGTTGTTCCATTATGTCATTTGACTGTGATTGCACAACTGGAACAACAATTTCAGGTGCAACTTCAAGAGAAGGAACTTCTTCATGAATTTCTTTAATGTCCACCTTTGGTGATTCAATACTCCCACTAGTTTGACCATTCTCAATGAATCTAGCGTTTTCGGTCTCTACTATTCTCGTACTGTGGTTAGGACAGTAAAAAGTATACCCCTTTGACTTTTCAGGATAGCCAATGAAAAATCCACTGACTGTCCTAGGATCTAGCTTCCTTTCATTCGGATTGTACAACCTTACTTCAGCTGGGCAACCCCAGACTCAAAGATGTCTTAAGCTCGGTTTCCTTCCCGTCCATAGTTCATAAGGAGTCTTAGGAACTGCTTTACTAGGAACCCGAATCAAGACATAGGTTGCAGTTTTTAACGCATAGATCCATAAGGAAAGAGGTAAAGAACAATTATTTAACATGCTCCTAATCATTTCAATTAAAGTACGATTTCGCCTTTCAGCAACACCGTTCTGCTAAGGTGTACCGGGCATTGTATACTGTGCACAAATGCCTCGACTTTCAAGTAACTTTGCGAATGGACCAGGACATTGTCCATTTTCAGTGAACCTACCATAAAACTCACCACCCCTATCCGACCTTACAATCTTTACTTTCTTTTCTAGCTTTCTTTCTACCTCATCAATGAATATCTTAAGGACATCCATAGATTGAGCCTTTTCATGCAGTAGATAAGTGAAACCATACCGTGATAGGTCATCTATAAAGGTGATAAAGTACTTTTCGCCACTTCAAGACGGAATGTCAAAAGGTCCACATATATCAGTGTGTATAATCTCTAATAGCTGAAAGCTTCTTGTAGCTGGTTTCTTTACTGTATGTCTAGTCTGTTTACCTTCAATACAGTCTATACATACATCTAAATCACTAAAATCCAATTGAGGTAGAATTTCATTTTTCATCAACCTCGTTAACCGTTCTTTGGATATGTGACCTAGCCTTTGATGCCATAAGAGAGCTGAATTTTCATTTGATGCACTACATTTAAAATCTTGATTCTCAACATAAAATAGGGAATCGGAAAATTTAACATCAAGATCAAACCTATAAAGTGAGTCAATCAAAGTACCACTACCGTAAAAGTAATCATTTCGGTACAATGAAAATACACCATGTCCAAACTTGAAATTAAAACCTAAATTATCCAAAGTACTTAATGATACAAGATTACGTGCACAATCAGGAACATAGAGACAATCGGTAAGATCTATATGACAACCAGTGTCTAAGATTAATCTGTAAGTCTCAATGCTCTTAATCCGTGCTTTCATCTTGTTTCCCATGGACACGAGCTGTTCAGCTCCTCTTATGGGCTGGATCATATGGTATCCCTGTTCAATATGAGAAACATGAGTAGTAGCACCTGAATCTAACCACCAAGTATTATTAGGTACTTCTATAAGATTTGATTCAAAGCAAACAAAGCTATAATGTTTACCTTTCTTTTCGAACCATGCCTTTCTTTTAGGACAATCCTTCTTGAAATGTCCAACTTTCTTGCAAAAGTGACACTTCTTTTCCTTTTGGATAGCACTTTCAGGTTCTTTAAAGAAAGACTTTCCCTTCTTACCATTTTTACCCGGTTTATCCTTGCTGCTGATGGCACCGTCATGACCTAGGAGATAAATTGCTTGTTCCGTCAACTTCTTTAATCTCCCCTCTTCCTGTATGAGCATGGCCTTTAATTCTTGAAAGTTCCACTTATCTTTAATGGTGTTATAGTTCACCTGGAACTGACCAAACTCAAAAGGTAGAGAGTTGATGATGAATTGGACCAAGAATGAATCACTAACCGTCATCCCCAAGGTCTTTAACTTTGCTGCCAAGTTAGACATATGTGTCACATGATCATGGATCGGCTGAGACCAGTCAAACTTTTTCGCAGTCAGCTCACTCATTAAGCTGCCTACAATTGACTTGTCAGCTAAATCCGACTGTGAACATTCCTTTACTTTGAGCATGAATTCCCTTGCTTTCTCTGTCTTGGGCATAGACGGCTTAATGTTATCGGCCATTGTCATCCTCATAAGCTCTAAGCTCAACCTATTAGAACGCTCCCAAGCCTGATAACGACATTTCTCGGCTTCGGAGCTATCATCATTAATGGTTGCAGGTTCTTCATCTGTGAGGATGGCAATGTCCAATGACATTATACCCAGTGTAAACCGGATTTTTTCAGCCCATTCATCATAATTAAGCCCATTAAACTTGACGACAAAGCTAGCATATGCAAACAAATTAGGAGAAGCTGCCACATTTATACATGATTACCTATTAGTGCTTTGAAATACTTTCATACAGATTCAAACAATATCATATAAACATTTCATACATGTATTTAAATGACCTTTGGGCAGCACTTAAAATACAAGTAACTTTCATTGATGTTAATGTATATACTTTAACAATTAACTATAACATATACAAGTCAAATAAGAATGCTATCTTTGGATATATACACTATTAGACCCAATTATGAATAATTAATCCTTTTATATTATCAACAATATTTAATGACCCACCTTTTGGTGATCTCCTAAAATACAGATAATAAACCAATTGATCAATCGAACTATAATACCATTTTAACATCTCTTTAATCATGATCAATTACATAACTTTAATTTTTTTTTAAAATGTCTACATATAATATAACAAGGTCACTTTGGTGACTAACATGTCACATACAATATAAACATTTTTTAAACTATAATGGCAAATTTATAATCATAATATGTTAATAATTCATAAAATGAATTTACCCATTATAACACATTATTAGTCATATTATTAATGATGTCAAATACTTTCATAAAACGAAGTAATGTGCTCTACAGATCAACCATGCATATAACTTGCTTACATTTATATATACAGTAATGCATGTGATTTGATCAATATATATTTAAATAACATTACTACATGAAACAGTACACTAATGCTTTGAAGCAACACATCGAAGGACATTCGAAGAAAGAAACGGACATGAGTGAAATCAATACAATGATCAATACAGCGGAAGATTATTTACAAAGTAATATTTTACGATTGATCACTCAATAAAAGTTCCGTATAAGGTTAGTGTCGTGAAAGCAGAGAATACAAGTTGCATTGTCAATGATGAAATACCCACTTTATGATTAACATGACATATAAGCCTTACATACATACATACATACATAATCAATTAATAACATATATTTTCATGGGTAAATTAATCAATACGAAGCACTTGTTATTTAATCGGCAGTAATATCATATCCTGAAACACACATACGAAACAGACAACATTTCATATTATTAATAATTACGGCAGTATTTTTTATCATATAAATTTTCATCATGGGTAAATTAATCAAATCTATATTTGCTCTGATACCAATTGTAAGTTGTAATTTATGAATCAATAATGAATTATGTCCCACAATCGTTATAGATTCAATCTAATTCAACCCAATACAATCGATTGACGGAAATAAGGACTAACCTTGGTCCATGTCAACAGACGCACTCAATATATAATAAGAAGAAATAGAATTGATTCTTCTCCTTAACCCTTTCCTTAATGCTCCTTGATGATAGAGATGGAACTGTGTCTTTTTCTTTCTGTGATTGTGTGTTTTGTTCTTCTGTCAATTGAGAGGTTAACGTATATCTTGCTTGATATGTATAAATACAAGGCCAAGGGATAAGTACATTAATCGAAACCGATCCATCACGGTGTCGTCTTTTATATTAAAGTCTCGTAATATTTAATATGAACTTAATTTATATTTACACCGAAACACTTAGGCCACACGAATATTATTAAATATTCTAACAGTACATGTGTTAGGAATAATGACTAGCAATTGTCCGTATTCGAGACTCGTGTTGAATGTTGAATTCAGTGCGGAAATAAGATGATGTATTCGAGACTCGTGTTGAATGTTGAATTCTGGTTTACCATGTATAAATATGTAAAATATCTCATATGAAAAGATTAGCTAAGTGGAGGTGATTCTTTGTAATACCCCGAGTTTAAAGAGTATATATTGGATATGGTGCTCAGAGGAGCGTGTATTGGATATGGTTTGAAAGGCTCGGATGAGTGCTTAAAGGGATTGATAGTACTACTCATGTCAACAAAGTGCACTTTCTTTTCTGGTTGTCCATTCAAAAGAACTTTGTAGTTAAGCGTGCTTGGCTGAGAGTAGTCTAAGAATGGGTGACCTCCTGGGAAGGTTCCGGAATGTGCATGAGTGAGGTCAAAATGCGCTGGAAAAGACGACCCGTGTTGATCTGTGGGGTCAGTATACGACCTTTTGAGCGCCATAAGTGATACCACAGTCCACAAGACCCCGAGTTTAAAGAGTATATATTGGATATGGTGCTTAGAGGAGCGTGTATTGGATATGGTTTGAGAGGCTCGGATGATTGTTTAAAGGGATTGATAGTACTACTCATGTCAGCAAAGTGCACTTTCTTTTCTGGTTGTCCATTCAAAAGAACTCTGTAGTTAAGCATGCTTAGCTGAGAGTAGTCTAAGGATGGGTGACCTCCTGAGAAGGTTCCGAGATGTGCATGGTGTTACATTCTTTTTGTATAAATAGAAGTCACCATTCCACCTTAGTAATCAAACCAAAAATTGGAGTCTCTTAATCATCGTCTTGAGAGAGCTCCTCGGAGTTGTGCTATATATTATCTGCACAGTAGCGAATTTTGTTTATCTTGTTCGATGTGAACGTAGCCGGTGATTTTGTTGGTGAACAACGTAATTCCGTGTGTCGGTTTAAATATTGTTTGTTACTCTGTATTTGTTTTGTTTTTCTCGCGTAGTCAACAAACTGTTGACAACGGGACGCCTTCGTTACAACAATATGTTTATTGTATCAATGCTTATATTGTACAAGGGTCGCTAGGATACATTGAACCAAATAAGGATGGTTCATCTCTCACATCGCAAAATACAAAGAATCATAATTGTTCATATTCATCTTAGTTATACAAAGAACTGTAACCAGGCCCGTCTTAGGGGCAGCGCTATAGGCGCATTTGCACTGGGCCTCAAAGTTTTGGGGGCCTCATAACTTATTTGAAGTCCAAATTGCTCATATATTGAAAGTAGCTTGGTGGTTGAGTTGTTGATTTTCTACAGTGGGCGCAGGGGTTCGAATCCCGTGTTGCTCCTTTATTCACTCAATTAATAATGAATCTTTGTATGGAAACTTTCTTAAATTAAGAAAATTTATCCATATTGATTGCCCATTTAACTCCCTATTCAATAAATAAGACAAATTCCTAGGCTAATTTTTTTTTTATTCTTTTGAAAAATTCGTTATAATAGTTCACTCAAGCGTAATTATTATAGTAACAACTCATTAAGGAAAAAAAATGAAAACGATAAGAACTACACAGTAAGACACTTACAAAATGATTAACCATCAAGTTGAATCATCAAGTAACCACTTGCCAGTGGGAAAAAATCCGTAGGTAAATTGTTGTTTGAATTCACTATTTTTTTTTATTGTTATTTATTTGTTTGTTGTGGTACGGTTATGAAATAGTTTACTTTTTTTCATTTTGAAGTCGTTTATAGTTGTATTGTATAAAATGAATCTAAAAATATACTCCCTCCCACCACTAAGATTTTTTCCCACTTTCCTTAAAAGGAAAGTCCACTATGATTTTCCCACTTCAAAACTTTCCTTATTCATCCAATATACTCTTTTCCTATTGGTTATTTTTGTGATTTGACATCTTAAACCCCACCCAACAATTTATCACATTTCTTTATACCTCTCTATATTTCTCTTCTTAATCACCGTGCCAAGTCAAAGTGGGAACATCATTGTGGTGGGGAGGGAGTAATACTTATACAAATTTCAATAATTTTATTGATGTAGTCGCAATTATTTTATGATTTTGTATGTTACTTATAAGAATTCTAGTCAGAAAATAAAACATTTGTGAGAAAAAAAAACTCTATAAAGAGAAAATTACTTGTGAAAAATCTCGTAATTTAACACTACAACTTGACATTCTACTTTAAAATTATTATTCATAAAATGGGGTCCCTATTTTGAAATTCGCACCGGGCCTCCGAATTTTCTGAGACGGCCCTGACTGTAACGATCTTTCAAAATACTTACTCCTAATACTGATGTAGCTAGCTAGCTCTTATAACGCAACCCCCTTCCTTTAGAAAAAAAAAGGGAGTTCAGGGACGTATGCATGTAACTATTTTATCAAGTATGAATGCTCAATTTATTATGAGGGTTATAACGAAAGTGATTACTATTTGATGGTAGAGGGAGGGAGTATATTATTGTCTAGATTAGTACTACTCCTATTAGTTAAGCACAAATTGTGATGATGATGTTGACAAATACTTGGTCAAAAGTTAACAAGATTTAGTTGTCCCTATAAGGTAGCTAAGCAAGGCCATTAAAATGAAGAAATAAAATTGTGTACGTCTCAACGGATTTAATAGGCATGTCGCATGTGTCCAAGTCATACACATTGAGCTAGCTGCGCTACTTCATGCAATGCTTCAATTATTTTGTTTTCTACCCATTACTAATCTAATCTAACTTAATTGTCGCAATCTTTGTTAATAATGCATTACTTACTAATCAGTACGAAGCTCATAGATCGATTGACTTTTCTAGAAATTAATGTATGTAGCGTAATTAGAATGTATGTCAACATATATAGGTGACACCTACAAAATCACACGTACAGTTTTATCTATACTTCTATCTAATACAGAAACCATAACATGAAATTTTTTCACAAAATTTTGGGAAGGACGGTCTCTCACTAACTTATCGAGAGATCGCTCTTTAGTACCACTCTAGGTCCTATTCGTACCCTTAAATGACAACTTTGTTTTGTACCTGTTTTTATAACAAGCGTACCCTCTTTATATTTGTATACTCTTTTATGTTAATCGTACCTACTTTTATTAGGTTTGGTACCACTGTTACTTCCATTTGTACTTGGTCTCTCAATAAAGTTAATGAGAGACCGTCACTCAGGAGAGCTACTCAAATTTTTTATGTCAAGCCATACCTTCCTAAAACATCACATTTTCCCTATTAATCTAATATTCTATATATAATCTCATCTAATCTAATACTCCTTCATATAAATATAATAATAAAAATTAATGACGTATTTTGATAGTAGTGTTAATACCAATTATTTAAATATTTATAGTACTATAAAGATATGAGTTTAAATATCTTGATAATAATATCAATTGTTTAAATATTTTAAAACATTTGAAAATATTATAGGTATAAACATGTTGATATTTTGAAACTTATTAATATTAATTACAGCTGAAATTATTTTTATACTAATAGTCGAACATAGGCTAAACATGGATTGAAATGTCTATATTACGCATGTTTTTAAAATATGGATTTTTTTTGTCAAAAGACACCTAACATTTAGGCCTTCTATAAATAAATTGGCACCTATAGTTTTTTTTTTGTCCAAAAGCACGTTAAATTTACATTTCTTTGTTAAAAAGACATCAAACCCCAACTTCCGTCAAAGAATCGTTAATATTGACGGTTCATCCCTTAAAAAGACACCAAACCCAATCAAGGGATGAGTGAGTTTGATTAAGGGATGATTGAGTTTGATTAAGGGATGAAGAAAGAGGATTAATGGATGACCGTCAATATTAACGGTTTTTTTACGGAAGTTGGGGTTTGGTGTCTTTTAACAAAGAAATGTAAATTTAAGGTGCTTTTGGGGAAAAAAAACTATAGGTGCCTTATTTACAGAAATCCTAAAGGTTAGGTGCCTTTTATATAGATGAGTTTAAACATTTTATATACTAAATGTTTGATCAATATGGACTTACATATAATACAGAGTACTCCTTATAAAGCAAATTTGTATAAATAAAGTTTGAAACCTTATTGATTTAGTATAGGTTTTTCAGACGGACATCGTAGGAAAACCCATTGGAAGTGTACAAATCTATAGTATTATTGGTTACTATAGTACGAGTATTATCATATAAGTTAAAAGTTGAAATTTGCTTTTCACGAGCTTCCATTTAGAGGTCTATTTTTAGTTACAATTCCTTGAAATGTTTTGTGGTGCGATTCTTATATTGTACTAGTTTAGAACCCGTGCAGATGCACGGGTATACTTAAGTCACATTAATTATTTATATGTTTATCAATAGGTGTTTTTTTAAGGTAGTTATTACGGCACTCACTATTCATTCTTGTAATAGTTTAGAATTATTGGATAAACCTGTGCACATGCACGGTTGTTTACTTAAAATTTGTGATGATAAAAGAAATTCTTGATAGTACGACTTAATCAGAGTGTTATATTATTAAGATTTTATTGTGTTGAATCAATCTCATACGATAATAAGTACTCGTACGATGGTTTTTCGTCCTCTCCTTATGGAGGAAATATTTGGGGAAATTATTTTAAACTTATGCTTTTGGTGTTTTAAGAAGGTATATACAAAAATATTTCATTAATATGAAAATTAGGATTAATATTATATTAGATTAATACTCCGTGGTTATTATGATATTTATTATTATGATATTTATACTCATTATATGGATTATAGATTATTATGGAAAGTGTGATGTATTAGGAAAATGCGTTTTGGCGCCAAAAAATCATCATGTGGTTTCTGTATTATAGATTAGTATAGATAGATGATATTTATACTCATTATATGGATTATAGATTATTATGGAAAGTGTGATGTATTAGGAAAATGCGTTTTGGCGCCAAAAAATCATCATGTGGTTTCTGTATTATAGATTAGTATAGATTTCTCTATTTCGGTATTAGATTTTAATCTAAAACAAATACGGAGTATAAGTTAAAACTAATTTACTTTACGAATGATTGTATTGCGAGATACGAGCCTAAACATGGTATTGAATTTCATGTATTCTTCATGTTAATTTTAAGCTTATACTTTTTTTGATATTGTAAATTGTTTGTGTTAGAGATTGAACATTCAAATAAGATTATCTACATAATTCGTTTACTTAATACCCGTGCAACTTTGCACGGGTATTAATCTAGTAATTCTTATATTAGATACAACATACATACATACATACATACATACATACATACATACATACATACATACATACATACATACATACATATATATATATATATATATATACATACATACATACTAGTGTAAAACCCGTACCTACGTACGGATTTTTAGTTGATTTGCTTATACAAATAGGTTAGTGACTTAAAAAATTATATTCGTTTCGTCTAAGTCAACAACTTATCATTTTCTTTTTTTAGTGTTTCAGTCGACCGTTCACGTTTCTGTTTTTGATAAAAATTTACCTTTACTTTTTGATTTTAGGAATAATAAAAACAATTATTTTCTCATTACCCTTTTTTTTCTGTATAGAGCAACATTTTATTAAAATGAAATGAGTATTAAATTAGTCACTACCTCTTGTCTTTATATATAGAGTAATATTCTATTTGAATGGAATAAATATAAAATTAGTAGCATGGGTCACTCATATAGTTTTGACCCGCGATCCATTTGGTACAAAAATCCAAAATGACCCGTCAAATCCGACCTGAATTATCCATGATGTGTCATTAAAATTATCATGATATTAATATTTATATGAATGTATTATATTCACCAATTTTTTATTCGTCAAAAACGATTATGTTCCCCAATTTTTTACTTATATACACGGTAATTATTTAATTTAATACATTAGTGATATTAAATACGATTAATATTAAAAAAAACTATTCGTATTTTAATTGATAAAATGTAGAGCGTCGAAAATTCTATATGCGCAGTATTTTGACCTTAACCCGACCCGTAATTTTTACATCCCATATGACGTAATCAGTTTGACCCGTTTGACATGTTTATTAAAAAGTATGGAAGATATTTTTTGGTTATTATGTTAGAATTTTTTGTTCCTCCAATATATGTCATTGGTTGAATTGATTGATATGGAGTAATAAAGTTTTGATTATTGTATGAACAAATATATTTAACAATTGGGCTTAAGTTGTAATGAATCTGGACACAAGTTTATATGTCAAGCCCAATTTAGGTTATGAAGGAATAGAATTTTGGCGGGAAAGTTGAAAAGACTATATTGCCCCTTGGTTTTTGTTTTAGTGAATAGGGGATATATATATAGAAAAAGGATCAAGGGAGTTTGGTAAAAAGTGGGAAGTTGGGAAGTTGTGTTGTTGATCCATGATCTTAGGTTGAATGAATGGCTTAGATGGATGATGTATTAAAAAAAAAAAAAAAAAAAAAGAAAGGGACAACAAACTGACAAGCAACAGTGGAGAGAGGGAAGTAACCCTCCCCCTCAATCACACTTCGCAGCAGTGGAGAGAGGGAAGCATTCCTTCCTCAATCAAACTCTCCCTTCCTCATTACTTCCCTCATTTTCAATTCATTTCCCCAATTCAATTCATCTCTCTTTGACAAAACTCCATCAAATAAGCTCCATTAATAACTCCGACCATACTCCGTCAACAACTCCGATCATACTCCGTTTTTAACACAACATGACGGATAATTATACCAAGGTATGTTTATGCATAAACTTTGATATCTTCATTTTTTTTAGCTTCTTTTTCATCTTCATCTTCATCTTCGATCATCTTCATCTTCTTCAAACTTCTTTTTATTTTTCATATCTTTTTTTTGGTATTTATAAAATTATTCATCTTCATTATCTAAAAAAAAGAACAACTTCATCTTTAAGATGGAGTTTGAAGATGAAGTTGTTATTTTTTTTGTGGGATGAATGGAGCTTGAAGATGAAGATGAAGATGAACAAGTCATTTAGTGCGTAATGTTTTTGCAGAATTGCAAAGTCACACTCATTATGCTGTACTGTCACACTCATTATGTTGTACAGTCACACTCATTATGTTGTAGAATCACGCAGATGTACACTCATTGTAGTCACATATTCAGTTGTATAGTTATACTCATTATGCTGTATAGTCACACTCGCTATGTTGTAGAATCACGCAGCTGTAGAATACCTTGGGATTAAGGTATCATTCGTTGAATCATCTTCATCTTCATGCTTGTTTTATTTTTCATACTTTTTTTTGTATTTATAAAATTATTCATCTTCATTATCCAAAAAAAAAATGAAGGTTGAATATGGATGAATGAATGTTGAATATTTAATGAATGTTTAGATATTTCATTTTTTTAAAGTCATAGTCGTTCATTCATCCATATATATTCAACTTTCATTTTTTTTTTGTGGATAGTGAAGATGAATAATTTTATAAATACAAAAAAAAGTGTGAAAAATAAAACAAGCATGAAAATGAAGATGGTTAAACGCATGATACCTTAATCCCAAGGTATTCTACAGCTACGTGATTCTACAACATAATGAGTGTGACTATGCAACATACTGAGTGTGACTGTACAACTTAAAGTTTGTGACTATACAACTTGAAGTGTGTGACTTTTTTTAGGTATTTTTTTTATCTACGTTCAAGTTTCCACGTTCGTCAAATTCATACTTTCGAACCTCGATGATTTTCAGGTATTGTTTTTATCTTTTTAGAGCATCTTTAAAATAATTAATCATCTTCATCCTCATGCTTGTTTTATTTTTCATTCCTTCTTTTTTTTTTGGTATTTATAATATTATTTATCTTTATTATTCACAAAAAAAAAAATGAAGGTTGAATATGGATGAAAGAAAGTTGAGTATTTAATGAATGTTTAAATAATTTGCTCTGATTCATATGTATAATCA
Organism: Agrostemma githago; assembly: GCA_958450325.1. NCBI lineage: Eukaryota > Viridiplantae > Streptophyta > Magnoliopsida > Caryophyllales > Caryophyllaceae > Agrostemma > Agrostemma githago. The sequence goes on along the minus strand of OY288255.1, from coordinate 12,829,533 downwards.
TCTTTCTAATTATGAATGTGACTTTGATAATGATGATTGAAGAATAATTGACTGTATGGCTTTTATTTCCATTACACGGTTTCAGTTTTGTAGTCACACACTTTAGGTTGTACAGTCAGACTCATTATATTGTATAGTCACACTCATTATATTGTAGAATCACACAAATTCTTACAGTGATTAGTGTATGTAATCATCTTTGCTAATGATGATTGAAGTATAAATAAGTACGAGTATAATTTAGTTGTATAGTCACAGAGATTATGTTGTAGAGTCACACAGTTAAAGTTGCACAGTCACACTCATTATGCTGTACAATCATGCAGTTGTAGAGTCATTGTAGTCATATATTCAGTTGTGTTGTGTGATTTAGATTGATTGCGTGCTTTGTTGCAGCGAAATAGTTGGTGGAAAGAGGAATGTTGGTAAAAGGGGCGGTGGGAAGAAGAAGGTCGTGGAAGATACAACGACCGACCACGTAATTGGACAATGTATTGTTGCGCACGTACCGGAGACCATCGTTAAGCTCTTGTGTGTTTATGTGAGATAAAATATTTGCTTTAGGATGAACGTACTATGTGTAAATGATGTTTGGTGGGTTAGAATGTTTTTATGTTTGACGTACTATATGTAAAGGATGGACTTTGTCCAATGTAAATATATTTTCATCGCTATTTTCTGGTTTCATAATTAATCACGCGAGGTCTATAGCAAAATCACTTATCCTTCCACCTGTGTGACTATACAACATAATCTCTGTGACTATACGACTAAATTATACTCGTACTTATTTATACTTCAATCATCATTAGCAAAGATGATTACATACACTAATCACTGCAAGAATTTGTGTGATTCTACAATACAATGACTCTACAACTACATGATTGTACAGCATAATGAGTGTGATTGTACAACTTTAACTGTGTGACTATACAACATAAACTGTGTGATCCTAAAACATAATGACTGTAATCTTACAACATAACGAGTATGACTATACAACTTCAACTGTGTGACTATACAACATAATCTATGTGACTATACAACTAAATTATACTCGTACTTATTTATACTTCAATCATCATTAGCAAAGATGATTACATACACTAATCACTACAAGAATTTGTGTGATTCTACAATATAATGAGTGTGACTATACAATATAATGAGTGTGACTGTACAACCTAGAGTGTGTGACTACAAAACTGAAACCGTAAAATGGAAAATAAAAGCCATATAGTCAATTATTCTTCAATCATCATTTGCAAAGTCACATTCATAATTAGAAAGATGATTATACATACGATTCAGAACAAATTATCTAAACATTCATTAAATATTCAACCTTCATTTTAATCTTCGCAACAATACATTGTCCAATTACGTGATCGATCGCTGTATCTTCCACGACCTTCTTCTTCCCACCGCCCCTTTTACCAACATTCCTCTTTCCACCAATCATTTCGCTGCAACAAAACACACAATCAATCTAAATCACACATACAACTGAATATGTGACTACAATGAGTGTACAGCTGCGTGATTGTACAACATAATGAGTGTGACTATACAACTTTAACTGTGTGACTGTACAACATAAACGGTGTGATCCTACAACATAATGACTGTGATCCTACAACATAACGAGTATGACTATACAACTTCAACTGTGTGACTATACAACATAATCTATGTGACTATACAACTAAATTATAACATTAATTAAATATTCAATCTTCATTCATTCATATTCAACCTTCATTTTAATCCATATTTAATCTTCATTTTTTTTTGGATAATGAAGATGAATAATTTTATAAATACAAAAAAAAAGGTATGAAAAGTAAAACAAGCATGAAGATGAAGATGATTCAACGAATGATACCTTAATCCCAAGGTATTCTACAGCTGCGTGATTCTACAACATAGCGAGTGTGACTATACAGCATAATGAGTATTACTATACAACTGAATATGTGACTACAATGAGTGTACATCTGCGTGATTCTACAACATAATGAGTGTGACTGTACAGCATAATGAGTGTGACTGTACAGCATAATGAGCGTGACTTTGCAATTCTGCAAAAACATTACGCACTAAATGACTTGTTCATCTTCAAGCTCCATTCATCCCACAAAAAAATAACAACTTCATCTTCAAACTCCATCTTAAAGATGAAGTTGTTCTTTTTTTTAGATAATAAAGATGAATAATTTTATAAATACCAAAAAAAAAGACATGAAAAATAAAAAGAAACATGAAGATGAAGATGAAGATGATGAAGATGAACATACCTTCGTATGATGATCGAAGTTACTGACGGAGTATGTTGGGTTAAAAACGCAGTATGGTCGGAGTAGTTGACGGAGTATGGTCGGAGTAGTTGACGGAGTATGGTCGGAGTTATTAATGGTGAATATTTGTTGGGGTTTTGTTAGAAAGAGATAAATTGAGTTGAGAAATGAATTGAAAATGAGGGGTTTGGGAAGTGTATGAGGGAAGTAATATAGGGATTGATTTGGGTGAGGGGATGTTTCCCTCTCTCCACTGCTGCTATGTCAGTTGATTGTCTCCTTTTTTTTTATACAATCTAAACTCATCCATCCACCGTCCATATTAATCTTAATGGATGGGTGGGATTAACACTAAGGGAGAGTTAGGGAGTTATTAACTTCCCTGATCCTCCCTCTATATATATATATATATATGTTGTTTGTGTTAGAGCATTCAAATAAGATTATCTACATAATTCGTTTACTTAATACCCGTGCAACTTTGCACGGGTATTAATCTAGTAATTCTTATATTAGATACAACATACATACATACATACATACATACATACATACATACATACATACATACATACATACATACATACATACATACATACATACATACATACATATATATATAGGAAGGCTCTTATGAGTCCTTCTCTATATATGAGTCCATGAGTCCTCATCTCATCCGTTGGATGAGATGAGGATGGATGGACAAGATGCGTTGCATTAAAAAAAAAAAAAAAGGAAGATTTACGTTCCTAAAATAACTCACAAGAATTTAGGAAACAATAACTTCCTATCATTCACGTTCATCATCACAATTTTCATTCACGTTCATTCACACCTAAAAAAAAAACTCAGATTCATTCACGCTCATTCATCGATTTTGAACTCGAAATTATGCTACCATGAATTCAATGACCGCATCATCGTCTTCAACGGTTGATATGCAACTAATCGAGTATAACAATGGTGATTTTCAGTTTTTCATTCACGTTTTTATTCGTTTTTTTCTTCATGGATTTCAACAGTCAGATGGCGCTTTCAATTTGCGTTTTCATATCATTGTTTTATCGCGTCGAATTGCGTTTTTTTTTACGTCGATCTTCATGTTTATAGTGCTTCAATTGTCATTCCGTATCACAGTTCGTATCAATTTGCGTTGTTTTGATGTCATTGCGTTTTGATATCACAGTTTCGTATCAATGGTATTTTGATATCTCGATCTTTATAGATTACAGGTCTTTATGCTTTTTATTAATATTTTCCCTGATATCCATTGATTCTATTTTTTTGATTTCAGTTAACGCAGATTCGTCGTTGAAGTAACATGTCTTCTGAGTTAAAGTAACACTTCATTGCAATCACAGTAACACAACTGAACGTTCAGGAAAAGAGTTTTTTGATATGCTAGAGTAACGTATTGTACACGTTAGGGTAACACCACTTATAAATTACAGTAACACATTATTTGCATTGATGTAACGCTGTTTGATTTTGTGCAGGTAGTTGCGCCAGAGATGCGAACGCACAAGACAACACTGGAAAAGGTGGAATTTAATTCGTTTGATTAATTATGGATTAATATTATGGTTCATTGATATTATTGTTTCACCGATATTATTGTTTTGCTTTATGTTGAAGCATACATGGCATTGAAGTAACACAAGTAATGAATTACAGTAATACCTAATTTTAATTAGAGTAACACAAAAATATAACACTAAAAAAGGGCTTTTGGCGCTGACGTTGGAGTAACATTTTTTTAGAGTTAAAGTAACGCAACTTAGGAGTTACAGTAACACTTATGCCCATGGGCCTGACATTTCTTAATTTTTGGCAGGAAACATTAGTAAAGAGCCGAATGCACAGGAATGGTGCAGAGATGTGGGTGAGGTTTTCACTTCGTACAGAAGAAGACACAGAGAAAGACGAGGACGAACAAGTGTTTTGATAATACTCGTGTTCTTTGACATTACAAGAATTTTTTCTTTTTTCCTGGTTTACACGAAAAACTAATGTTGTACACATTTTTGCAATTAACACTATATTTATTTAATAAATGTGTTTTTGGTTAGAGTAACATCTCATGTGCGTTGAAGTAACACTATTAATTTGTTACAGTAACAGAAAAAAATGCATTGTAGTAACTGAGGACAGCAGTGTTGTTCATTCATTGAAAGAGTACCAATATTGGTGATTGCAATATCATTGTACTAACGCCATTAATCACTTAAAGTAACATAATTTGTTCATCAAAGTAACACACACAGTGCTTCGGTGTAACACACAGAATGTGAGACCAAAGAAAATTGTGTTAATTTCAATAATCCCCATAGTAACACCAACAGTGAATTAGAGTAACAGGTGCAGCTGGTCATTGTAACAGAGTTTCACAGCTTCAATGTATTGGTGATAGTCAAAATACCAATGTAATTAGACAGGTAACTAAAGAATAGAGACCATTAAATCGTAGTTACAAAAGAGATGACATGATTCAGTAAACACGCTATTTTTTTCGGCCCTTTGTTGGCTTGCTCTTGGGACCGTCGATGATTTTTTGTCTAGTGTTCTCATACTTGGCTACGTTTTCCAACAATTGCGATCGCACAGTGTTCCTGTCTGCCAATAGAAGTGTGGAATAACATAAGAAGCAGATTAGAGTAACAAATGTACACAATTGAGGGTTTACAAGGATTCGAAGTATCACGAAGATGAGAGTTAAAGTAACACCTCTTATGCATTACACTAACACATGGTTGTCTTTGAAATAACATCGTACATCAAACACCGTACATCAAACACAGTAACGAAGCACCCCTTACAGTAACACATCAAGTTTATTACAGTAACAGCGTATGTGCATTAAAGTAACATTTGATATATGTTCGTCTGTAGTTGAATTCAATTACATGAAACAGATGAAAATCCAGATAGCAAAACAGTCTTCAGTGAAAAAAATTAATTATATGGCACAGACGCAGCAAAATTAATGAATCAATAATTAGCGAAAGAGGTAATGAAATATAACACAGATGTAAACAAAACCTAGATCTTCAGTAAAATAATAACCTTGCTCGAGTTGAGGACAGCGATTGAATTGAGTTGAGCGACAGAGTTCAGTTGAGCGAGTGCTCGAGAATCCTAGAGTTGAGCGAGCGATTGAGTTGAGTTGAAGGATTGAGTGCCAGTTGAAGGATTGAGTGCTCGGGTATGCATGAGTTGAGCGCAAAAGTTGAAGTTGAAGTTGAGCGATTGAGTTTGAGTTGAGCGTTTGAGTGTAAGGCTGTGCTTGAGTTGAGCGAAAAAATTGAGCGAGATGAGAGAAAAGATGAAGATGAAGGGTTTTCTTAAGCGGGCGTTTGAATGCAAAAAAAATAAATGAGATGAGAGAGAAGGTTGCAGTTGGCACTAATCTAGGGAGGAAGAAGATTTTTTTATTTTTTTTCCAAAATTTGGTAGTTGCTACCTTAATTAGCATATGCAATCTCAACCATTCATCTTGTTTAGATCAATGGCTAAGAATATGACTCACGGACTCAAAAAAGAAAAAAGGACTCTCTCTCTCTCTCTCTCTCTCTCTCTCTCTCTCTCTCTCTCTCTCTCTCTCTCTCTCTCTCTCTCTCTCTCTCTCTCTCTCTCTCTCTCTCTCTCTCTATATATATATATATATATATATATATATATATATATATATATATATATATATATATATAGGGGAGTTCTAATAAGGGCATGAGTTAGTTTAAGGGCATAAGTCCAAATCCTTACCATTGGATTAATTTAGATAGATGGCTGAGATTGAGTTTAGAAACTAATAGCAATTAATAGTAGTTTCTCCAATGTTGACTCCAATGCTGCTAATAAATAGTATGTCTCTTCCCAACTTCCAAAATTTTTCATTCAATTATTCAATCTTATTATTTTTTTTCTACATGTCACTATTCAATTGTTATTTCTAATTTATTCAAATATTTTTCAGTAAATTCTATTTCAAATATTGAATACGAAATTTAAATCATTCTTTAAATAAAAGCATCTTCATCAATAGTTCCGTAAAACTTAATTATGAATGATAGCGTCTTCTTCAAATATTGAATACGAAGTTTTTTCTGACAAAAAATCCATCTGTACGCTTGAAACTTTAATTCAATTACTACACAACTTCAACTCTCACTTTCTGAAATTTTAGAACTCGTCTCCCACATACTTTCATCTTTAGTTCATAACATCGAATACTACAGTATTTATAATTTCAACAAACTCATTTTATAACTTCAACTCATTCAATTTAGAACTTCAAATCACAACAATCACAACTTTATATATAACTGATGAAAAGTTTAACATTATTTCTCCGTAAAAACATACAACGACATGTCTGGAACTTTAATTCAAATTCTTTACAACTGCAACTCTCAATTTACGAAACTTCAACTCTAAGCTTCTGAGACTTCAAAACACGTATACTTACATATTCAGTGCATGCCTTTCAATATTTAATTTAAATAACAGTTTGTTTGGAACTTTAATTCAGCTACAATGCAACTTCAGTACATTACATTTACAACATCATAGTTAACTGATGTACATTCAAAACAATCTACCACACGCTTGCAACTTCAGTTCGAAAAATTTACAACTTCAATTCTCTGTTTCTGAAACTTCAACATCATGCCCCTTTGATTTGTAGAACATAACTTTGAAACTTTAAGTCCTTCTCTTTACAACTTCAGTGCACAACGTCTACAACTTCATAAATGGTGGAATTGTTCATTTGTCTTCTGCTCATGTATTCAACTTGAAACTTCAATTCCAAGATCGTAAAACTTCAACTCTCATCTTCATAAACTTCATAATACGTGTCCCATATTTCTCCTCAATTTCAACTACAACATTATCAACAACACAAAACGCCATTCTTTTTTAACACAATTGACAAAATAAAAGTGATTGAGTTTAAATTTTAACCTACATTTTTAAATTAGACGATAAAATTCTTTCAATCACCATTAAAATTTTAACATAAATCTGTATGCCATAGAAATTGATACTACGAAATCAAAAACGTAGTAAACCTGCAATGAAACAAAAACCCAAAGAAGTCTCTTGTGACGGGATGAACGTGATAACCCATCAAAAACGTGAAATCAAACAAATACATTGATACTACGAAATCAAACAGGCAATGAAACAAAAACCCAAAAAAATCAGTAAACACCATAGAAATCTGATTAAACACCATAAAAATTGATTTGGAACAATATTACCACCAAAAATTGATAAAACACCAAATTCCCAAATAGAAAACCCCCAATTTAACAAAAAACTCGCAAGTAAACATGAAAATCACGACAAAATGCAAAAACCCCCAAATTGGAAAAAAAAAAACCCTAATTTCGTTGAAAATCCCCCAAAAATCGTGAAACTATAAAGAATTCCATAAAGTATAATTTGTATGATTGTGAAATAAGACTCTCAAGTAAGAAAGAATTATGAGAATGAAGAACTTTAATTTGACGAATTAAAAAACTTACAGAATATCAGTAGTTGGATGAATAGAGTAGAGAGTTGTGAATAGAATGGTAGGTAATGCGAAGAATAGAATATAGAGGAAAAGGATGAGAAGATGAGATGAGATGACGTTTGGGAAGGGGAAAATGTATATTCTGCGCTCGATTTTTTATTAAGATTGATGATGAAGAGATTCTGGAGCAATTGATTTTTTTTTTGTTCTTCAATGGGAGTTGGGAAAAAGGAGAGTGAGAATGGTGATAGGAAAGGTGAGAGTAATGAAAGGTGAGAGTTGAAAGTATACTGAATTGAATAGGGTGTGAATATTGAGGGTGGGGAAAAAGAGGTATGCATGGAAAAGGTAAACATTGCTTTTATTTTTTTTAAATAATTATATATATCACTCAATCTCAGCCATCCATCTCTATTTAATCTGACGACTAAGATTGGAACTTATGCCCTTACATATGTAATATGTCCTTATTTGATAGAATATTGATTTGACTTTATGTATGATGGAATGCATGGACCTAAAATTTAAAGGGGGCAAATACAAAAGATGTGAGGCTAGGCTAAAAGTATTTAAAGAACCTTCCACCTAGTACATAACACTATACAAAATATTCACTGAGTCTCGATCATTAATTCGCCTTGCTTTAATTAAATATTTATCAGAAATAATATTGTAGACACCCACATTTTGACTGCCAGGTGTCTATAGTAATTTTCGACAAACACCCGATGAAGATCGGACGCAAACATGCTTTAATATATTCGGAAACGGGCTCAAAATCATTGGCATTTGGCTTGGGCTCATTATGGAGTACATATCTCACAAAACCAGCCTCAAAATAAGGCCCAGTGGGTCGTTTCAAGTCAAATAAGACTAATTTGGGTCGATTCCGAGACCAGGGGTAAAACCGTCTTTTAGCGACCGAGTCAAAACCCGGTCAAAAATATTCCCGAGGCACGTGAGTCAGCCGTGACACCTCACACGGCTGATTCATACTCCAATCCTACGAAAAACCAGCTTCACAAAATATTAAACAAATCCGTTTAAGGATAGAATTCGATCTCAAGTAGGAATTCTATCCAAAAACCGAATCAAACACCCGACCGAGTGCAAATACTCGGCCGAGCAGCACATACCAGCCGGATTCCTTTGCTTCCTCAACAAGCAAGCGGAATCCTCATGCCTTTCAACTTTCTGTATTTCCTATCCTAAGCGGTAGTTCAAACTCAAAGCGTTTCTCCTAGCCAAGGTCGGGAACTCCCTATAAATAGCCCCTTGCACCCAACACTTTTAAAAACACGAATAATTCCCATATACTCATAAGCATAAAAACTTAGCATCGAAAAATCGATATTACAAACCCGAAGGAAACGGCCATCCGATACCCGACACCCTTCACACGTCCCACCTAACCGAGCCACCACAACTCACCGACATCCACTCGACGCTCTTATGCCCAAGCCACGTCCCGACGAGCTCTAGTCCGAGTAAACTAAAACATGTAGGTTGAGGGTGTACCAAACCTGATTTCTCCTTCTTCTTCTCTTCTCTTCCTCGTCGTCCGTTTTTTTATATGGGTCCTCGTCCGTCTTTTCTTTTCGGGTCGTGTGTCGTCCTTTTTACAGGTCCTTCGTCGCTCTTTTTTATTTTTAATATCGATATTACTAAAAATTATTTTCATATGTCGAACGTTCCTAAAAATATAATATCAACTCTATAGTTGAATATCGTATTAAAGGAATTAAATTAAATCTCGTCGAAGCTAAGAAAATCGTTATATCTTTTTTTTTACAAAATACAACGATTTCGAACGCGGAGAGAATTAACATCTTTTTCGTTCAAATTCTTTTTTTAAACAATTTCACAAAACCTTTTCTAAAATTCATTCCGAATATTCGATATCGATTTCATAATCGAATATCGGATACGACGAATATCGAAAACATAAATCGAGTATAAATTAATTCATATTTGTACGCGATTTATCAAATTTAACAATTTTCGAACAACGAGCGAAATCGGGACAGGCCCGCACGCTAGTCGCGCCCCTCACAGGCGACTCGCGTACGAGCCTGAAACCCGCGCTCCTTTTTTTTAGCTTTTTCGTTCGTTTTTATTATTTATTCTACGAAACTATTTCTAAAATTTATACCTTTTCTAAGACTATTCCGAGTATTTGATATTGATTTCATAGTCAATTATCAAATATAACGAATATCGAAATTATTAAATCGAGTGCAAATTAGGCGATATTTGTACGCGATTTAATAAAAGCATCGAATTTCCAAAAATCGATCTCGAAAACAGCCCGTCACGCAACCCGCCGGCATCCCAGGCGAGCCGCGCGGCTGGCTGAGAAACGCGACGCGATCTTCTTTTTTTACTTTTCGAACTTCGTTTTTTATACAAAACCGCGTCTTTTAACAATATTTTCAGATTTTGACTAATATTTTCTCGATCTCGTATATTTATTATATTTGCTATATTATTTTTTACAAATCGATACTAACTCGTTTGTTCATCTTTTGTAGCAAATTCATCTTTTTTATCATTTGTTTTATTATACTAAAACGAATCTCACATGCTAAATTCAACTTTGACGTTAAATTTTCATGCATTAAACCGACTTAGCAACCCATTCAATTCCTCGCATGTTTAGGAAAACAATGTTTGCATATCATTCATCGTATTACTAACGCGCGTATTAAAAAATCATTCGATATCCTAGTAGAGGCCGCTAATGTGCGGGCGGGGTTGGGTGTTCTTTGTGAACTTCCCAACACGTACCCTCACCCCTTACTCAGAACCGTGGTTTCCGGATGTCCGAAACCATTGGCAACGAGAGTCATTCAATACACGATAAACCAATCAAGTCGGCATCGGTATCGAAATGCAAAGGGACAAGCCCAATAAACTCTGACATCGGAAATGGGCCGTATTTTGTATACGGCCCACTACGACATAGAGTGGGCTCGAACGGTTCCGAATAACCATAAAATTCGGTGGCGACTCCAACTTCGATTTAAATTTCAATTTGACCATCTCATATGGAGATTCATTCGCCTCCCCAAACCCGCGCGTGGCCGCGTCGGGGTGGACCTATGTCATGTCCACAACTTGGCGACTCCGCTGGGGATTAACTGATGTGTTACTGACCATCGGCATCCTCAGGGTGAGACTCAAATAGAAATCGTTTGACTAGTACAATACGCGTTTTAGTTTTACGGTTCATGCATAACCCCATATTTACCCGGGCCAGTACTGGTGACCGACATCCCACTATACTATCGATGTAGTCCAAATTGGATATGTCGAAGGTGTCCATTAGCCGATTCGTATGGGTTTTACGGCATGTTCTAAGCTCAACTCGACTTAGGAAGTCCGCCCCGATTCTCGATAGGCTGTGTACACTGGTATAGACCCTTACAGACTGTCCGAGACTTAGAATTAGAGCATACATGGCGTCGTTATACTGTTTCCATGACTACATGCTACCTGATTTTACAAGTCTTTTTCAAAAACCGTCATTTTCAAAATTGCATCCTTTTCAAAATATCCAATTTTCAAAACCCGGGACATATACCGAATTTAGGATCCACGATTTTACTCAAAATAGCCTATTTTTAGCTGGTATTATGCCCATTTCAAAACTCGAAAATATTTTCGAAACTCTTTTCAAACCCTTAACCCGGTCCACCTTTTCTGTTTTTTTTTTCGAAAAAGGGCCGGTTCTCCGAATTTTTCTTCGGGCTTTCAAAACTTCAAGTTCAAAACCTTCCTTTTCTTAGGACTTCCCGTATTTAGCAGTGTCGGGTCGTGTCATAAGTCATAGAGGTCTCTAGCGTCGAAACTCCGTCGATCTTATATCACGGGTTTCCTCCCTATCCCAGTCCGCCTTATTATACTAAGGCAAGGCCCACCTACGTAGGACATACTCCTACAAGGGTCGGCCCGTCTACACAATCGAGTCTAGAAGTCTGGGGAATGTCTCACGTGAACCTCCTTTCGAACAGGGCCCAGCCCAAACAGCTGGATCCTATAGGGGGCCCACCTCTCACAAATCATCCGTCTAGGTGTCTTTTCCGAGTCATTTCCTCTCTAGTTTCCCATTTCCTTGCTCGGGATGTACTTCTGTTCTAGGATTTGGGCTAGTTGCTGATTACACGTTGTTCTTACAGACAGACCACCTTTCACCAGAAAAATGACGCAACAAGCCATTGACGAGTTGACCCTTTCGTTGGCTAAGCTCCAAGACCAACTGACGAAAATGAGGGAGGATCAGATCGCCATCCTCACCCGGGTAAGCGCAGTCGAACAAGGAACTCCTAGCGGTGGAGTTGAAGACGATGGGCCGTTAGCTGAACTGGCCAACGCGGTCCACAAGCTGCAAGAACAGGTCCACACGACCACTAGCAACACCATCCAGACGAAAAATGCTCGGGCTTATTCGCCCCTAACCGATGAATTGCCCGCTAACCTCAAACTAACGGGCCTACCCATGTTCGATGGGACTGAAGATCCGGTACTCCACATCCAGGCTTTTAAGGAGTTCATGGCTGTTAAGGGGGTCAAATCGACTATGTTCAAGCATATCTTTGCTTCATCCTTTGACAAGCACCCTAGGGCCTGGTACTAGAGGCTCGATTCCAAGAAATACAAAACTTGGGACGATGTCGCAACGTAGTTCGCCCGAAACTATGCGGACAATACTGAGATCCAGACGACCATGCGTACTCTGGAGCTCATGGCCCAAGAGCCAAAAGAGGGTTTCACCAAGTACCACCAAAGGTGGAGGGCTGAAAGTGTCAAGCTGGTCGACAAGCCCGGCGAAAAGGTGCTAGTGGAGGCCTTTGTGAAAAATCTCCTCCCATCTTACCGGATCCATCTCCGGTACGCTATCATACCCAATTTCGCCACCTTAACCGAGATGGGTACAAGAATCGAAGACGATTTAAAGTTAGAGAGCCTTACTAAGGCCTCTACAAAGGGTTATCAAGGAGCCAGTTCGTCTTCTAGCAAGCCCGCGACTACAAATGCGGCCCGAAGCATCTTCGACGAGGTTAATTTGCTAGACACCTCGGCCAAAAAGAACACTCCAGCCCGAGTATTCACGGACATAGGGACTACTTATGCCAACGCCTTACAAAGGCTATCCTCTAAGGGCCTGATCCAGCCCATAGGCCCAATGTCGGAGGTTCCTGTCGAGAAACGGTCCAAAAGCTACAACGCCCAGGCCTATTGCCATTATCACCGAGGCAACGGGCACGACACCGAAAAATGCTGGAAGTTGAAGCATCTCATTCAAGATCTGATCGAAAGTGGGAAGATACCGTTACCCAGTGACAAACCGAGTAACAAAAATAATCCTCTTGCTACTCATGCCATTTTTACTGGAGAAATAATCGACTGTACTCATCTCATTTCCCTTTTCATTCCCCAAATCAACGGGATATGGAATGACGATGAAGACGATGTTTATCTGGCCAAGGGGGAGACCGTCCCCATCACTGTCGAAGAGATCCGGAAGGCCAAAACCAAGGCTCTGGCCGGCACCCATGTCATCACGGCCGGGCCTTCGGCCCCACAATCCGTCACCGAACTATCCAAGACGGAATTCGCACCTGAAGAATCAAGTACCGACACGGCCCTAGTCAAGCAGCTGAAAAGGGTCCGAACCGATCTCACTATATGGCAGCTTCTGGTCAGTTCTCAAGAACATCGGGCAGCACTTACTAAGGCTCTCGATGAAATCAAAGTAGACTCGCTGGTTACCCCCACTGAAATGGTAGCCACAATTCTACCTCACCTCAAGGGCAAACCCAAAGGAGAAGGTCCACTTATCACCTTTTCCGAGTCCGATCTACTACCATTTGGGGCCACCCATAACTTGGCCCTTTATATTACCGTGATTTGCCGGGGCAAGTATCTACCCATGACCCTAATTGATGACGGGTCAGCTGTGAATGTCCTTCCTTTAAGGACTGCAAAGGCTCTCGGCATTACCGATACTGACTACCTTCCTACTGCACAAACTATCCAGGCTTTCGATGGAAGCCCAAAATCAGTTGCTGGGGCTGTCAAACTAACCATCATAACCGGCCCAATCGAGAAGGAGCTAGAATTCCAAGTGATCGATGTCACTTCACCTTTCAATCTGCTACTTGGAAGACCTTGGATCCACGCAGTTAAAGCCGTGTCCTCCACTCTTCACAGGAAGGTCAAGCTACCTTTACAAGACGGGGTCATCACCCTCGAAGCTACTCCCATAGCCGTGTCAAGCTGCAACACGGCTGGCTCAATCGACCCGCGAGGATTCAATTTCGTTGGAATGATCGAGGAAGAGTATCTCTTTAGGCCCTACTTCACTACTAGCATCGATACGATGTTGCAAAACTTGGGTTACCTACCGTGGCCTACTTCAAGGCCCGATCTCCAGGCTGGCAAGATCATCGACGTCTTAAACAATGAGGAGTCAAAATTCGGCTTAGGGTATGCCTTAACCCCAGAAAACGTGGTCCAGACCGGCATCCAAAAGGCCTGCAACGCTCTCAAGGGTACCTACTTGGGCCCCTACAGCCCAAAATTGAACGATTACTTTGTCACTCCCGTATTCGGAGCTACCCAAACAGGCCTCTATCAGCCCATCATAACTTATCCTGAGGTCAATTTCATCCCAGATGATATCTTTGCTCTCATCCAGGCCGAATCAAAAGAAGATTCAAACCATACCGAGCCCATGATTGGGCTCTTATTCGGGGAAAGCATGATAATCCCGACCCCTAAGGAGGAGTTAGTGAACCTAATCCTCCACAGCAGCAAGTTTGATCCAACCAGGCTGATCTCTGAAGTCGGTGCTGACACTGGAAATAGGGCTTGGAGGAAGACGATCAAATGGACCGACAGCGAGGGTCGAGTCTACAAGCTCACTACCGGCGAAGGGGACATGCATGGCGCCGAGTCTGAGTCAGAGTCAGAGTCGGAGTCTGGGTCTGAGTCTAGAGGGTCCAGTACTAGGGTCGAGTCTGTACCCCCTTTTCCTTCAGTCGTTCCGCTGGGAGCCTCGGAGTCTGTCCCGAGAGCACTCCCCATACCGCCTCTGACCATCGATCAGATGGCTGCTCTCTTTGAGCTATTTCCAAAACTCTCTATCAATAATAACGATAACCGTTCTGCTTACGACTTGTCTTATTTTCAAAACATTTTCCAAAATTTTAGTTGCAATGACATTGAGAAACCCGACGAACAGGTACCACTACCTCAGCATCTAGTCGAGCAACTCGAACAAAGGGAGTCCCGAGATCCAGTGATCGAAGAAACCGATTCCATCAATGTAGGAACCCCTTTAGAGCCTCAGATGCTTAAGTTAGGTTTATCCCTAGATCCCGAGGAAAAACAACAATTCACGAACCTCCTCCATGAATTCAAAGACGTCTTTGCATGGTCCTACAAGGACATGCCGGGAATAGATCGGGAAATAGCCGAACACCGTATACCCATCAAAGACGGATGTAAGTCGGTAAAGCAAAAACTCCGAAGAATGAGGCCCAAATGGTCTCTCAAAGTCAAAGAAGAAGTCGACAAGCAATTCAAAGCAGGCTTTATCCAAGTGTCTGAATATCCAGACTGGGTTGCAAATATCGTACCGGTACCCAAGAAAGACGGAAAGGTACGAGTTTGTGTAGATTTTCGGGACCTTAATAAGGCCAGCCCGAAAGATGATTTTCCGTTGCCACACATCGACATACTGGTGGATAACACGGCCGATCATGCCCTACTATCCTTCATGGACGGGTATGCCGGATACAATCAGATCAAAATGGCGAAAGAAGACATGAGTAAGACCACTTTCACCACACCTTGGGGGACTTACTGTTACACTGTTATGCCATTTGGGCTTATCAATGCGGGTGCCACTTATCAACGGACCGCCACTACCTTACTACATGACATGATGCACAAGGAAGTGGAGGTCTACGTGGACGACATGATCGTCAAGTCCAAAGAACGAAATGGGCATATTTCGGCCCTTAGAAAGTTCTTCACCCGACTACGCAAGTACAACATGAGACTAAACCCTCAAAAATGCAGCTTTGGGGTAACGTCGGGCAAGTTACTGGGCCATATCGTCAGCCAGCGCGGCATCGAGGTTGACCCAGCCAAAATCAAGGCCATTACCGAGATGCAACCACCTAAAACCGAAAAGGAGATTAGGGGGTTTCTCGGGAAAGTCCAATATATCAGCAGGTTTATTTCGAAGCTAACCATGGTATGTGAGCCCATTTTCAAGAAACTGAAGATAGGAGAACGGGTACTGTGGGACGACAAATGTCAAGCAGCTTTCGATAAGATCAAAGAGATTCTGTCATCTCCGCCGGTATTAATGCCACCTCAGCACGGTCTGCCTTTGTCGTTATACTTGACAACGACCGAAACAGCCATGGGAGCTATGCTGACCCAGACAGTCGACTCAGAAGAACGAGCCATTTACTACATCAGTAAAAAGTTCCTAGAGTACGAGTGCAAATATACAATGCTCGAAAAGACGTGCCTAGCTCTAGTTTGGGCCACTAAAAAGCTCCGACATTATATACTTAGCCACGAAGTACACGTATTATCGAGAATGGATCCAATCAAGTATCTGTTCGAAAAGCCCATCCTCAATGGTAGGATATCTAGATGGACTTTAATGCTAGCTGAGTTCGACCTCAAGTTCGTACCGTTAAAAGCCATCAAAGGCCGAGTAGTAGCCGAGTTCCTCGTCGATAGTCCGGTATCTGAAGAGGGACATACCGATACTTAGGCCTTCTCTGACAAAGATATATTCCATACCGACACGGAGACATGGGATCTATACTTTGACGGAGCATCCAACTTTCGAGGATTTGGTGTCGGGATTTTACTAATCTCACCACAAGGGGAGCACACCCCATTATCCATCAAGTTAGATTTCGACGTGACTAATAACGCAGCCGAATACGAAGCATGCATTCACGGGTTGCAAGCCGCCGCTGATTTAGAAGTAACGAACCTCTGGGTCCACGTTGACTCATCATTAGTCATCAATCAAGCACTCCAGAAATGGAAAACTCGGAACGCAAATCTCGTAGCTTACCAAGCGCGAGTAAGGGTTCTCGAAAAGCAGTTCCAAAAGGTGGAGTACATTTATCTACCTCGGGAAGAAAACCAGTTTGCAGATGCGCTATCCAAATTAGCATCTTTACTGAATATCCCGGAACATCTGACCAACATGCCGATTTGTGTCGAAAGACGGTCCGAGCCGGCATATATCAACGCTATCCAAGACATCAAAATAAATGATCCAGAACCTTGGTACCAGGCTGTTCTAACCTACTTAACGTTGGGAGAATATCCTCCGGGATCTGAAAACCGGGCCAAGAAAGCCCTACGAAGACGGGCCACTCAGTTCATCCGCACGGACGATGGACAGTTGTACAAAAAGACGGCACAGGGGGCTTTACTCCTATGCATCGACAAAACGCAGGCCGAAAAGGTCATGGCCGAGGTACACGATGGCGAGAACTGCCCGCATATGAACGCCCATATGCTAGCTCAAAAAATCGCAAGACTCGGGTACTATTGGAATAGCATGGAAACCGACTGTCAGTTATACGTCAAGCACTGTCACAACTGTCAGATTTTCGCCAACGTCCAACATATGCCGTCATCCCTGTTATATACTATGACATCACCATGGCCATTCTCGACATGGGGAATCGATATAATCGGGAAGGTGAACCCTTCCGGGACAGGGGGTCAATGTTTTATTCTAGTGGCTATCGACTATTTTACCAAATGGGTTGAAGCCGAATCATATCGTGTCTTGAACGCCAAGCACGTTGCCAAATTTATCCAAGATAAAATTATATGCCGGTACGGGATCCCGCACGAATTCATTAGTGATCACGGGACCCATTTTCAAGCCGAAACCGCTACTTTGCTAGCAAAATATAAGATTCAAAGGCATACATCTTCGCCTTACCGTCCCCAAACCAATGGAGCGGTAGAGGCAGCCAGTAAAACGATTGTCACCATACTTAAAAAGATGGCTGATAATTACCGGGATTGGCCCGATAAAATCCCTTTCGCCTTATGGGGGTACCGGACCTCAATCCGCACCGCAACCGGAGCAACTCCATACTATCTGACATATGGGATGGAGGCGGTCCAACCGGTCGAGCTCGAGGTACCATCCCTGAGGATTCTACTTGAAAGTCAGGTGCCTGAAGCAGATTGGGTCCAAGCCCGATATGATTCGTTGATTCTCTTGGACGAACGACGATTCCGAGCCCTTAACAACATCCAGATATACCAAAAAAGGATAAAACGGGCTTTCAACAAAAGAGTTAGGCCCAGAAATATCAAAGAGGGCGATCTAGTCCTAAAATCTGTCCGGGCTTTGCTACCAGTCGACCCAAGGGGAAAATTCAAGCCTAATTGGGCCGGACCATATTTAGTGAAGAAGGTTTTATCAGGAGGAGCCGTAATTCTGACGGACTTAGATGGGAACGAATTCGTCAACCCAACCAACTTGGACCAGTTGAAGCGCTATTACCCCTAACCTTATCTCAATGTCATTTGCTAAAAGTTTACAAAAAAATTATCTTTTTTAAGATTTTCAAAAATTAAGCAAGTCAGTGAGTTAGGATTACTGATCCTACTGTCGCACCTCTCGAACTAATAGTCTTGATGTATTTCGAAAATTGCAAAAATCTATGTCTGAACTACGGTTGGTTTGATTCCACTAATCGTGGATACGTAGGCAACCCCTCAAAAGGGTACAACCACTGCAATAACGGAAAGACAAGAATGGTTTTCACTAATATGTCTTTTATTATTTCAAAAAAAAATGCCTCACGCAAAAATAAACAACAACAAAATCACACAAAAATAATAGTAGTACTTAAATAATAAAATTTAGGAGACTACTCGTACATTTTTCCCTTCCCTTTATCCTTCGGGTCACGCGGATCCCGAGGCCGACGAGGTGGGGGCGAACGTTCCCTAATCACAAGTGGAACTTCCTTTGCTCGAACCCGCTTCTTCGACATCGGTTTCTCTGTCGCCTGCACCGGTCCGATCCGAGCCCGTACGTGCTCGGGTAGTCTATCCCGAAGACCAAATCGGTCCTTAGCCGCCAGTCTTGGACCAAGTCTCCTTTCTAAGTCCGTCTGGGGGCCCACTTTTCCCCATGCACCTTTAGTACTGGACCCCTGAGTCTGAGTCCTAGTCTTCCCTTTCTGGCCTGACATCAGGCGAACCATCGTAGCCGGGGTGTCACCTTCATCAAAGAAGCCTCGATTATCCTTAGCCTGTTCTCGGCGCAGCAAGTCAAAGGCTTCATCAGTCTTTAAAGCAGCACGGGCTTTAGCAGAATCTGCCTGGGTCCACTTCGTATAAGAATCTGATACCCAGATCGAGGGAGAAGCCTTGGAAACGGGCCAAGTGTGCCGGGTATACCATCTTTGCGCCCAAGTATCACACATCACGTCCGTAAGCTGAGTAGATTCACTCACAACCGCCTCAATTTCCGGGATTCTTTGGGCCCGACCATATTGCCTAAGTATGCGATTGGGATAAAGATGAATCGTCTGCCTGAAAGATAGGATCAGTTGATAACGGGCCCTATCTCGCAATTCTAACCCGGTCCAGACGTAAATGGGCCACCAATGTACGGTCCAACGAATCAATGGGCCTCCATGGAAAGACAACAGCTCGTCCCAGAATTTTTGGGTAGTAAGGCGAGAAAAGTCAATAGTCCGTCTTCTCGTCATCACTTGATTCGGACGATATCGGCTTACGTCTAGAGGAGGATCCAAGATCGATAACCTCTCGAATAGCCATAACTGAAAAGTCAAAATCGCGAAAAGTCAAAATCGTGAAAAATCAAAGTCAAAAAAAAAATCGCAAAATCGCAAAAAATCGGAAAAACCGAGAAAATCGAGAAATGCCGCGAAAACCGCGAGAAAATCGAAGACCGGAAAAATCGAAAATTGCAAAAAAAATTAAAAAAATTGCAAAAAATGAGGGAAAATCAGCCTACCTGTAGAAGACGAGTGCTACCGGTCAGCCTGATCGACGGATCCCTCTTACGATTATCTAAGCCTTGGATAATCTCCCCTTTAATCAGCCAAGCTGGGCTGTGCTCTGTCTCCATCAGATCGGCCACCAAAAGAAGTCTGACATGGCCCATGCAGGATAACAAATCCATATGACCTTCGAAAGCATAGACATGGAGCATACAAAAAGTAAAGGCCCTACGACTATACCGGCCTGACCCGGACGTCATCTAGGTTCATGAATTTCTCAGCCAGGTCGATCAAGGAAACTGTATCTCCTTCTGTCATACGAGATACCTCCATGTGAGAAAGCCCTAAGAATTCTCGTAATTTTCTCCTTATGTCACGGATTGAAAACGGGACGGCAGGGCAAAGAATAGGATTCCACCCCTCTACAGCAGCTATTTCCTCAGGAATGGGACAGATTTCGCCTCGAGGAAACCTAAAAACATGATAAGTATCATCCCAGTAGGACAGGCAAGCATCCAAAAAGTGACGATCCATTTGCATCTGGCGGATTGTGGATAGTTGGGTGACGCCATTCTGGTTCAAAATAACTTTATCTGCGTCTCTGAAAAATCGGGACCAATCTTGCAACATTCCGACTAATCGATCGATACCCATAATGAATTTCTAAAAAAGAAGGACTAAGTTTTTCAGAGCTTGTTTTTCTTTGAAGGAAGAAAGGGAATTGTAAGAATTATGAATAAATTGTAAGCAAGGAGAGGGTATTTATAGCATGAAATCAAATTCTCCTCCTCACTTTGGGATTCCTAATCCCAGGGAATTTAGCATACAGGCCTTTATCCTAGGATCTAGCTAAGTCATCCCGAGCATTCCTATTCCTTTTCGGAGTCAAAATACTTTAATCTTTCAAAACTCTTCCATCCAAAAAAATTCAAAAAAAAAATCTTCTTCAAAAAATTTATTCCCCAGCGCGAGTCATTTCTCCTAGAACATGTGTTACATGCAAACTTTGCATAAATCATTATACAGGACGACTCAAGCAAAACCGTACAATCAACTCCCCAACGGTATAGACTTATACGGCAAGTCTGATTCCCCACGGAGTTATCATCGTCAACTCAGGTACATTTTTAGTCTCCGGCCAGCAGGCCCTTCACGCAGGTCTAATGGACCTTAAACGACCCGACCGGAAGCCGCCAGGTTTTAATCTTTGATTGACCTGGTGGCTACTCTGACTTTCGCCCTGTCCAAGCCTCAGTCAGAGTGGGGGCTCTGTAGACACCCACATTTTGACTGCCAGGTGTCTATAGTAGTTTCCGACAAACACCCGATGATGATCGGACGCAAACGTGCTTTAATATATTCGGAAACGAGCTCAAAATCATTGGCATTTGGCTTGGGCTCATTATGGAGTACATATCTCACAAAACCAACCTCAAAATCAGGCTCAGTGGGTCGTTTCGAGTCAAATAAGACTAATTTGGGTTGATTCCGACACCAGAGGTAAAACTGTCTTTTAGCGACCGAATCAAAACCCGGTCAAAAATATTCCCGAGGCACGTGAGTCAGCCGTGACACCTCACACGGCTGATTCATACTCCAATCCTACGAAAAATCAGCTTCACAAAATATTAAACAAATCCGTTTAAGGATAGAATTCAATCTCAAGTAGGAATTCTATCCAAAAACCGAATCAAACACCCGACCGAGTGCAAATACTCGGCCGAGTAGCACATACCAGTCGGATTCCTTTGCTTCCTCAACAAGCAAGCGGAATCCTCATGCCTTTCAACTTTCTGTATTTCCTATCCTAAGCGGTAGTTCAAAGTCAAAGCGTTTCTCCTAGCCAAGGTCGGGAACTCCCTATAAATAGCCCCTTGCACCCAACACTTTTAAAAACATGAATAATTCTCATATACTCATAAGCATAAAAACTTAGCATCGAGAAACCGTTATTACAAACCCGAAGGAAACGATCCTCCGATACTCGACACCCTTCACACGTCCCACCTAACCGAGCCACCACAACTCACCGACATCCACTCGACGCTCTTGTGCCCAAGCCACGTCCCGACGAGCTCTAGTCCGAGTAAACTAAAACATGTAGGTTGAGGGTGTACCAAACCCGATTTCTCCTCCTTCTTCTCTTCTCTTCCTCGTCGTCCGTTTTTTTATATGGGTCCTCGTCCGTCTTTTCTTTTCGTGTCGTGTGTCGTCCTTTTTACGGGTCCTTCGTCGCTCTTTTTTATTTTTAATATCGATATTGCTAAAAATTATTTTCATATGTCGAACGTTCCTAAAAATATAATATCAACTCTATAGTTGAATATCGTATTAAAGGAATTAAATTAAATCTCGTCGAAGCTAAGAAAATCATTATATCTTTTTTTTTTACAAAATACAACGATTTTGAACGCGGAGAGAATTAACATCTTTTTCGTTCAAATTCTTTTTTTAAACAATTTCGCAAAACCTTTTCTAAAATTCATTCCGAATATTCGATATCGATTTCATAATCGAATATCGGATACGACGAATATTGAAAACATAAATCGAGTATAAATTAATTCATATTTGTACGCGATTTATCAAATTTAACAATTTTCGAACAACGAGCGAAATCGGGACAGGCCCGCACGCGAGTCGCGCCCCTCACAGGCGACTCGTGTACGAGCCTGAAACCCGCGCTCCTTTTTTTTAGCTTTTTCGTTCGTTTTTATTATTTATTCTACGAAACGATTTCTAAAATTTATACCTTTTCTAAGATTATTCCGAGTATTTGATATTGATTTCATAGTCAATTATCAAATATAACGAATATCGAAATTATTAAATAGAGTGCAAATTAGGCGATATTTGTACGCGATTTAATAAAAGCATCGAATTTCCAAAAATCGATCTCGAAAACAGCCCGTCACGCGACCCGCCGGCATCTCGGGCGAGCCGCGCGGCTGGCTGAGAAACGCGACGCGATCTTCTTTTTTTACTTTTCGAACTTCGTTTTTTATACAAAACCGCGTCTTTTAACAATATTTTCAGATTTCGACTAATATTTTTTCGATCTCGTATATTTATTATATTTGCTATATTATTTTTTACAAATCGATACTAACTCGTTTGTTCATCTTTTGTAGCAAATTCATCTTTTTTATCATTTGTTTTATTATACTAAAATGAATCTCACATGCTAAATTCAACTTTGACGTTAAATTTTTATGCATTAAACCGACTTAGCAACCCATTCAATTCCTCGCATGTTTAGGAAAACAATGTTTGCATATCATTCATCGTATTACTAACGCGCGTATTAAAAAATCATTCGATATCCTAGTAGAGGCCGCTAATGTGCGGGCGGGGTTGGGTGTTCTTTGTGAACTTCCCAACATGTACCCTCACCCCTTACTCAGAACCGTGGTTTCCGGATGTCCGAAACCATTGGCAACGAGAGTCATTCAATACACGATAAAACGATCAAGTCGACATCGGTATCGAAATGCAAACGAGCCCAATAAACTCTGACATCGAAAATGGGCCGTATTTTGTATACGGCCCACTACGACATAGAGTGGGCTCGAACGGTTCCGAATAACCATAAAATTCGGTGGCGACTCCAACTTCGATTTAAATTTCAATTTGACCATCTCATATGGAGATTCATTCGCCTCCCCAAACCCGCGCGTGGCCGCGTCGGGGTGGACCTATGTCATGTCCACAAATATGAATGGTAAACAAATAACCAAAATAGAAAGAATACATTGCATGTTATCAATCTTTCGTTACTTACTCATATATACATACGAAGTATTTTTTTTTTTTTTTTGGAGTGCAGATTAATTTCATTAATAATAAATCATCCGACATCTACAAACGATATCAAATTGAACTGAATATATATTTGTAAAAAAAATAAATAAAGAACATTCTTGAGACAAAGATCGTTATTCGAATAATACGCTTCTGCATAGCCTTCTATATATTGCTGTTGATTGACACAACCTTTCGCGAAGGAATTTATGGATCTGATGATATAGTCTTCAAAAGGATGAACTTTCTCTATTTTGACAAATAGTAGATCTGACCTCAATTATATTGTATCACCATATGTAGAAATTTCATTGCTCCCATGATCTTGCACATAATTCTTGAACCTCTCCAAAAGAGAGAACAAACCCACAAAAAATATGGGAACAAACCCATCAATTGATTGGACAAATCTCCAAAAAGGAGAGACAAGAGTCATTATAATCTAAATAAATTATTAAGAATTAACGATAAAGATTAAAATATAGGGCTTACCATCTACCAGACTTGGTAGATGGCAGCCCCGAGGGGGATTTTTTTTCTTTTTTAGGGTTTGGAGAGGAGGGGAGGAGAGGGAGGGAGGGGATCCACATGTGTCGACTTTTCATTGTTACGAAGTATTTATCTTACTTTAAAAATCATGTTTGTTGACCGTTGAAATATGAGATCGACATATTTAAGTATGAGTTTTTCTAAATTCCGCACATGTTAAGAGTTTAAGTGAGGTAAGATTTACTAGATTAATTCTCTAATTATGGTAATTAAAAGTTTAGTTATCAATTTCTCATGATATAAGGTGGATTATGTCTTATTTGGAAATAATGTGAGAAGACATGTTTTTGAGTAGTCAATACTCCATACTAAAAAGAATCCTAAAGTCAATGGCAATTGGCGAATCCATGATTATTTAGAATGAGAGAATATGATAAAATTTATACAATGAAAAGCAACATGTTGGAAATAAAATGTATATCACAACGTCGATGATTTTTGTGATTTGAGTCCACTGTACTAAAAAATTCTGATATGAGTACACATATTTGTTTAATCTTCTTTACCTCATAATTAAATTAAATAATCAATATAATTGTTAAATTTGAACTCCGTTCTATGATACACAATGATGGTAAAGTATAATTTTGTTAATTATGTAACTAACATAGCACGACTACAGTTTAACATACAATACATACATATCCGGAAGGTTTAATAACCTTTGAACCTCAAATACATACAAACAATCCTTGCAGAGGAGTAAGGGGCACGCATGCAAGGCAATTAAGACAAATATAATGGGCAATTGGCAAACAAAAGGAAAACATCAAAGCTCATCAATGTATGTAGACATATTATACACGTATATAGTAGTAGCCAAAACTGAAATCCTCCTACGTAAGTAAGTCATAAGTGAGTGATGTGATGCGCACAATGAAATAGATTAGGAGGTTTTATTACAAACAATTAACTTAGACAACTGAAAATGAACAAATTATTCATGATTGTGTTTTAGGAAAAGGATGTCTCTTCACTTGGAACATGACAAAGAGTTTTCTACCAAATACGTGTAACAGATATACTCCCTCCTTCCACGTTAGTTTTGGTAGAAAATTAAGAAGGATGAAATTATGTGAAAAAATGAACGTAGAAAATGATCCCTCCCATCCTTCCACGTTAGTTTTGGGAAAAAAATTAAGAAGGGTGAAATTATGTGGAAAAAATGAACGTAGAAAAATGAACAAGTAATGGGAACAGCAAAAAATATACTAAAAAAGAAAGTGAAACATCTTATTGACATTTGTAAAACGAAAATGTGGAAGATCTTAGTGAAGCTGAGAGCTGAGGGAGTATATATTAGTTATTTCATACTATCGTGAAAATACTATGTAATTTTTGTTAGTCTATTTAAATTCACTTTTCGATAACTATTCACAATTAAGAACTTTTTTTTTTATATTCTCGACAATGTATAAAAGAAAATGTAGTTGTTTGGTTCAAACAATCAAACTAGTGTCGGCCTCGTCGGGCCGGCTGCTTCTCATTTTCTTTTGTATGAGTGGTCGGCCTCGACTCATGCACAGGAAGCAAACAAGGGTCTTGGAGGGTTTCCATAAGGTTGCATTTCCGATGACTAAGTTAGTGAAGGGACAAAGTGAAGTAAGGAAGTCTAGAGGTGAACTTTATCTTAAATTCTAGCGAGATAATGTAGTTATTGTCCTTGATATATGATCCCTTGATCGGACAGAATAGTGTTCTATTTTGTAGAGAGAGTCAAGTGTGAGTACCTTCTATAAATAGAGCATAATGGGCCTGGGACCATGGCTCATGAAGGTCATTGCCGAAGGAGTCCATGGTCGACTCCTAGCTAGGGGTGGCCGATTGAGCCCGACCGTGCTGGTAGTCGACCCCATCAATTGCTCCATCGTCGGCTGCGGCTATTAATAAGACCTCAGATTTCTCGTAAAAGACATACATAACCTTCCATTGAGCTTTAATATCTTTTGCAAAAATTATTTTGGAGTAAAAAATCGTTTTTGCTATTTTCGAAAGGTTTGGACATGTCACAAAAATAGTTTGGACTTATCGATTTCTTTATTGTCTTAGTACTTGTCGATTGAAGATCAAAGCTCCCACATCGACATCGTAAGAATAAGACAATCTTTAGGAGATTTGGCTAAATCAATTAATATCAATCACTTTAGTATTTTGAATAATTGGTTGTTATTCTAGTTGAACGATTAGAGTTAATCGTTGAGTAGTTTATTAGTATTTTGTAATTCTGGTTTTCGGTACTAAAATATTACTAACAGGAATAATGGAAGTATGTCTTGGAGTATGAGCCTGAACCACTTCAAAAGTCCGCTGCACATATTTCAATATCATTTTAAAGTAACTACCCATAACCCACATTAGACGTGACTTAAAAGAAAAATTAGAAAACATAAAAATCGGGTATACTCAATCCACTCCCCCTCTTCAGTATACTTGGGAGTTGGGATAGAATCGACTCTTTCAGTTGGTCAACCATCTTCCTAGACGGCTGGACCGACTCTTCCTGCTAATCTGCCATAATGGAAGAACAAAACAAATTGTAAACAATAATAAAATTAGCACACAAATTACGTGATTCACCAGAAAAATCGTTGCTTATATCCACACCGACAAGGAGACAAAATTCATTATTATGGAGATAATAGTACAATAGTAGACCGTAATACATGCGCTTAATAGTTCACAGTTAAAACCAAAAGTACCACCAATTCTACCAACCAAATAGTAATCTCAAACAGAAAAGAAACTAACGAAATTGAGTTCCATTTGCGACGAACTCACCAACGAGACGAATGACAAATGATCTTGTGGTCAACCAAGATCCGAACAAACTCCAACGCTCTCCAACAAAGACAATGGTAGAATGACCAAATAATAAGGACTCGGAACAAATTGAGTTTTCTTATCAAGAAAGCTAACAAATCAACTCTTTAATTTGTGCTCACAAAATATTCTCTCTTTTTCTTAAATAACCTGAAAACTAGTCGGATCTGTATATAATACTATTTCCCGTCCAATCCATGCTTTACCTGGAATGTTTCACCAAGTTTAAGAAATGAGATAAAAAAAAGTAAAGGTACTATTGGTCAATCAAAATGATTTTATGAGTCCACCTAAATTCAAGTGTGTAAAAAATAGTGACATTTTTTGTAAATAGAGGAGGATTATAGGGAATATATGTGAAAGTTTTTTGTTATAAAGAAATGTAAAAGTTTGATTGGATGGTAAGTATAAAGCTTGAATTGGATGAAAGAGTGTATTAAATTAGACACCTAAACAGGAAACAAAAATAAAATAATTTGAGATCCAAAAGAACAATTGATAGACACCTACGAGTATTTCTTTATTATACTTTCTAAGAGCATCCACATTGTAGAGGATAAACTATCCTCTTAACATTCTCTCTCTTATCAGAGAAGATCCTCTCCATTGTGGTCTTATTTAGAGGAAGTTAGTACTTCCTTTAATTTTAGATGAATTATTTTATGGTCCGTTTGGGAACACGGATTTCATTTTAAAATTTGGATTTGACACAAATACTTTGTTTGGGAAACAAAGTAAATTTGTGAATTTGGATTTTGTCAAATCCAACCAAATCCAAGTCTCTCAGAAAAATGTTCCTTTCCAAATGACACATTAACACATGTCATTGTAAAATTATATCATTTCACTTTTCTAATTTGACAATGACAATTTGAAATGCAATGTTGGTTGCCAAACGCTACCTTAGATGAATTGAGGAAAGTTTAACATTGCCCCTTCTGCATGTTAATAGAATATAAACAGACCTCAATCATCACCTTAAGGTTTTGGTTGAATTGGTTTCGTAACACATGTATCAAATATCATTGGTCAAAGAAATTAGTAAGTGAAATAAAAAAAAATCATTAAATAATTTAAAAAAATAATAAGAAAGGTAATATAATAGAATCTCTCCATTGTGGGGTAAGATTAGAGAAGAGAAAGTGAAGAGGACGAGGACATTGGAAAATGTGGTGAATGAAAGAGACGATGGTGTGTCAAAAAGATACTACCTC
The DNA here is from genome assembly GCA_958450325.1 of Agrostemma githago. NCBI lineage: Eukaryota > Viridiplantae > Streptophyta > Magnoliopsida > Caryophyllales > Caryophyllaceae > Agrostemma > Agrostemma githago. The sequence continues at coordinate 12,801,284 of OY288255.1, read as the reverse complement.
CCCCACTAATATTTGAGAAGGTCTCCTGAGAGACGGTCTCTCATTAACTTTACTGAGAGACTAACTTTACTGAGAGACTAAGTACAAATGAAAGTAATAGTGGTACCAAACCTAATAGAAGTAGGTACGATTAACATAAAAGAGTATACAAATATAAAGAGGGTACGCTTCTTATAAAAACAGGTACAGAACAAAGTTGTCATTTAAGGGTACGAATAAGACATAGAGTGGTACTGAAGAGTGGTCTCTCAATAAGTTATTGAGAGATCGTCTCTTCCAAAATTTTGTGCTAAAATTTTCCCACTTTTCTTAAAAGGTAACTCCATGATTTTCCCCCTCCAAAACATCTCTTATTCATCCAATATACTCTTTTTTTTTATTTTTGTGATTTGACTTCTTAAACTCCGCCCAACAATTTAACACCTTTCTTTATACCTTCCTTTAACATTGTGGACATGACATAGGTCCACCCCGACGCGGCCACGCGCGGCGCGGGTTTGAAAAGACTAGATTCCCGTGATAGACTTGACACGTGTTGACCGAAATTGCTTGAAAAAAGTTTGTCGAGATTTATAGCGTGCAAGACGCGTTGATGTAGGCGTAATTGTGGCTACTCGGCCGAGTCATGGAGGGACTCGGTCGAGTATCCCTTGAAAAAAGCTTCTGCCCGACTGTTGGAGTGTCACTCGATCGAGTGGCTATGGCACTCGATCGAGTGCCTCCTGTTCGAGTATTGACTCGATTTGCAAGTTTCGAAATTGCTTTTAATTTTTGAAAACCGATGATTTTGCTAAGTCGTGTAAAAATATGGCACAATTTATACCCGACTTAAAACTTTCAAAACTCGTAAATATTTGATATTCGACTACGAAATCAAGATCCAATACTTAGAGTGATTGTAAAAAAAAGATGTTTTTAGAAATTGTTTTTTTTATTAATTCCTTTAGATCTGATATTCGACTATAGAGTCGATATCGAATCCTAAGGATGACGCTTTATTGAAAATAGTACGATAATATCGATATTAGGAATGAGAAAAGAAATAAAAAAAGACGCGACGACGACCCGTAAAAAGACACGGACGGACGAGAAAAGGAGAAGAAAAGGGAGAAGTCGGGATTTTGTAACACCCTCAACCTACATGCTTAATTATCTTGAAAACGGACTCGTAGTAGCGGCCTAGGCGCGGGAGCGTTAAGATGTATATAGGTGAGTTATGGTGTGTATGGTTAGGGAGAGGATTTGGCGAGTTTTGCTCTCGGGTTTGTATATGGTTTGCCTAAAATTGCCTAGAATTTCGGGTTGGTATTTGGATGTCGGGATTGGAATTGTTGTGTTGTGAATTATTGTGAATAATTGATGTGTGAATCGTGCTAATTGTGTTGTGTAGGAGGGTGTATTTATAGGAGAGGTTTCCTGGCTTGGATAGGAAGAAACTCCTGGTTCGGATAAGAAAAGCAACAATCTGAGAGGAAACAGGATTCCGTCTTTTGATGGGAGAAGGTTGCTTGCAGGGGAAGAAAATAAAAACCCGGTTAGGAATAGGATTCCGGTTTTACATAGGGAAATCCGGTTTTGACTGATTTTAAGAGTCCACTCGATCGAGTGAGCTGGTCCACTCGATCGAGTGGGTCTAGCCGGGTGGGAATTCCTATTAGAGATCGAGTTTTATCTCTAACGAGTTGCTTAATCCTTTTTGTAGCTGATTTTTGTAAGGAATCTGACTTCGAATTGGCTTCTCGAATGTCGCGTCAGATATTTTTGGCTCGGGAATGGCTTTGACCGGGGTTTGACTCGGTCGCTAAAAGACGGTTTTGATCCAAATTAGTCTTATTTGACTAGAAACGACCCACTGGGCCTGAATTTGAGGTCGGTTTGGTGAGATTTTTACTCTGCTAAAAGCTCGCGCCAATTACTATGGATTCCGAGTCCGAAAATCGAGTGTATTAAGCCATGTTTACGTCCGATCATCATCGGGTGTTTTTTGGAAACTGCTATAGACACCTGACGGTCAAAATATGGATGTCTACAAACATCAATGTGGGGAGGAGGGAGTAACATGAAAGAGAACAAATAAAAGGAAAAAGTGCTTCTCTATATTGTAGATTATCTAAAGTAGTCACTTTATCCATAGAATCATTCTATTTTCCCTTCAACCTTCCACTTTATTTTTTTTATCTTATTAAATCTTGTGACATTTTCTTATCACCAATATATACAAAATTTTGGAGCTTTGACCCTTGGAGATATAGATTATCAATAGACTTTGTAACCGCTCTTTTTTTTCCAGATTTTTTAAATTGATATTCACTCCGGCTTATAATAATTAGTCAATAGTTTACGTTTGATTTATTTTGTAATGGTCGTAAACAAAGAAACCTAAACCGACTGAGACGGATCGTAAATAAAGCAAAATTAAACTATTGACTGAGGCGGGTCGTAAATAAAGCAAACGTAAACTACTGACTGAGATGAGTCTTAAATACAAGTATACAACAAACGTAAAATATTACTTGATACTCCTTCGTATTCACGAATCTGAAGTTGAGTCTTTGAAATCAAATACTCACTTTCGGACTTTTATCAGCTACTTTAACCATATTTGACTCTTGCTCAAAGACAACTTCATACTCCCCGCTGGCAAAAAAAAAAAAAAAACTTCATACTCCCATTAATCTCAAATTTAAGCCTCCTACAAATCTGAGTCTCAGATTCTTGCTTAGACTCAACCTCGGACCCCATATAATATTAGGCTAAGAAGCTTAGATAGAGTGGAGCTCCAACAAGAAGATCAATCTTTGGGTTTAGCACAAATTCTTGTTGGATTAATCGCGTTCATCTTATAAGACCATCCCCAAGCAAGGTGGATGGGAGAGGTCAGGACCCCCAAGGTCATGCTAAACATCAATTAAGCAAATAATTAGCATGACTCAAGGGTAGAAAAGGTCATGGAATGACCCAAAGGTCATGACCTTCACTTTTTCCATGACCTTCACTTTTTCCATGACCTTACATGTGACACATTATTATTGGTTGGCAGAATTAATAAGGTGAAAAAGTTGAGAAATGATTTGGATGATGACACTAGGTCGTGACCTTCTGGATGGAAGGATGTAGTTGGGTCAAAATAAATAAGATAAGATTAAGAGTAAAAAAGGATGGTGACTTACTTAGCTTGACACTTCTTGGGGATTAGACAGCATAATGCACGGACTGCACCTGCCCTTGTTATAAAAATACTCTGTACAGAGTATATATATTATACTAGTAATAATGAAATTGGAAAATTTGATCACTACTATCAATAATCTTTTTCTGGTATTCTCATTAGTCAATCTGTTCACTGATTCATTACTAGACAACGTTTCATTCACTTTTCTCCATTACCCAAAAGTAAAAGTTTAAAAAAAAAAAAGGACTAAAAAGATTAACCTAATTTATTTAATCAAGAAATGAGAGCATCAATGCTTGCCATCTTTGGTGATTTACATACAGGACAAGCATGAAGAAGAGCATCACAGACTTTACAGCAACACAAGTGCCTGCAAGGCAACATTAAAACGCTTCCTCTTCTCGAATTGCAAACTTTGCAAAACGCCATTGTTGCTGTTTCTCCACCTTCACCCCCAACAACTCCTCTTTTCTCCCCTCTTTCTTCAATTTGACTCTTGTTATTAGAAGAAGAAGATGATGATGATGAACACGCTTCTTGTTCTTGTTGTTGCTGTTGTTGTTCTTTTACCTGTTCAAGTGCGCTTTGCAATGAAATGACCAGTGCTTCATTTTCTGCTGAAATTCTTCGCCATGTTTCGTTTTCAATCTCCATTTTCCTCACAACTTCTTGTAATTCCATTGTTTTCTTTGTCGCTTCTGCGATTTCATCATCCTTTTGTTTTAATAACTGCACTGCATTTACTTCTAATTTCCTGATTATCGCCCCTACTTGTTGCTTCCTTTGCTCTTGCAGTGCCAATTTTAACCACTCAGTCTGAAAAAAAAAACATCAAGATTACAGCCAAGAATTAGCAACCAATAAAGTGACATACAGTTAGTATAAAAAGAGTATTAACCCATTAAAATTGAGCCAAAAGGGTACTCAAATACGCTGTACGTAATTTGTGACTATTAACAAACCTGTAATTCGACATATCTGTCAATCTCATGCCTCTGTTTCTCAAGTTGTAAAGATAAACTCATTGTAAAATGATTATCACTGTCGCTTGTTATCTTACTGGCTGCTGTTGTGGTGGTCGCTGGCGTTGATAGAGTGCTTGAAAATTTCATCTTTTTCGACGGTTGCGTATGCACAAAACTGCTGTGGTTCACAAAAGAATTTCCGCGTTTCGAATTTTGTAGATGAGCCATATATTGCTGCTGCTGCTGTTGTTGTTGTCGTTGTAGTAGCAATAATCGTTGTTGTTCGTGTTGTTGGAATTGCTGTTCTTGTACAAGTTTTTGTTGTGAATTGAGACCATTAAACCCGCATTCATCGTAGAAAAAATTGTTGTCGATGTCGATGTTGTGGTTGCTGATGAGGAAGTTGTTTGCCATGAAAAAATAATCTTGAGATGATATTGGCAACTCAAACTCAAGATTTTGGGGATATACATGTGCTTCAATTGCCATATAGTAATTTTCTTCCTTGTATTCAGATTGAAGCCTTTAAAAAGGAGAAGGAAGGCAAGAAATGTTGACAATTTTGAGGGAAAAAAGGCTTTAACTTTGTTGCAGGTTTATAAGGAAGACAGAATGAAATGAATGAAGAGCAGAGAAAAAGGCTTTAGCTTTGCCTTTATATAAGTGCTTATGTTATGTATGAACGTGAAGGTTACAACTCATGAGATTGGGAAATTTGGAATCACTCCTCTATTATTATTATTTTAATTAATTAAGGAATACAATAATAATAATAATAATAATAGACATAGGAACAGATTTGATTTTATTAATTAGTATTATTTGTTGGAGGAATTGATTAAAAAGTAACTGAAAATTTTGGAAATGAAAGGCCCTAGGATTCTGCCATTTACCTCATTTAATTTAATCCCTACGTATTTTCCGTTTTTATTTTAAAAAAGTAATTAGGAGAATTAAAAATAGAGATATAATTTTGGTTTAATTTTACTTTGTCAAGTGATGAGTTTTCCGTGGTTTTTATTGAAAAATGTGTTGAATACAGTATATATTTAGGTACAGTTGGAGAAGTTAGTTTTATTTATTAATGGGATATCACGCCAAAGAATAGCAATAAAGAGTGCGTGGTAAGTTGGTAACTGGCTGGTTGAAGAAAAGAACGTACGTAAACATGCAGATTTTTATGACTAAAGTATCGGATCAGAGAATAGCAATAATTCCAGCCATGCTCACAGATTCACCGAACATATCCATCCCACCCCCACCCCAGCTGAGCTTCACATCTTATTTCTAACCTTATGCTTAAATTACTCTTCTATTTTCCTTCCTATATGCTCTACGGACTATAATTCAATACTATTTCATTTCTGGTACAAATAAAACCAATTCATCTCAATTTCTAATTTATTTACTCACCAAATTGATAAACATCATCACTAATCATTTTTGTAAGAGATGGTCAAATAACCCTATAACCGTTCGTATAGTGCAGATCTCCTGTCCCATTTTTTCGTCCCACTCTGTGTGTCACACCATACAAGAGATGACACATCTCCTATTGCTTAAATAAAATAAGCAACAAATATTATAACTTAGTGATGTGTCATCCCGTGTATGGTGTGACACACGGGTGAGACACAAAAACGGGACAGGGGATCCGCATTGCCGTTCGTGAATTCCTTGTAAACCTTTTACTTTAGATTACGGAGTACTTCCTCCCATCCATTCAATTCTTTACACTTACTATAAATAGATAATCCAATCAATTCTTTACGTTCCCCTTTTAATAAAAGACTTTACCATATAACCTCATATGGCGATATCTTTTCTCTCTTTACACAAAATACCACTACTTTTTCCTTACTTTAAATTTGATGGACCCATAAAACCATTTGATTTACCAATAATACTCTTACTTTTACCATTTTTCTTAAAATTTGTGAAACCCCCATGTAAAGCATTGAATGGATGGGGGAGTATATCATTATGTTGTATTTATGACTCCCTCCATTCGTAGCAAAACAAATCATTTGTTTTATCACACTTATAGAGACGCATTTTATACAATATAGATATCTTTTATGCATTAGCAAAATTCATAAAAAAAAATTACTTGTAAAGACTAATCAAACAAGAACCCGCATGCTCATATTTTCTCATTGTAGATTGTCAAGAATATTGACAGTTCTCGTGAGTTTTGAATAGTGTCAAAAATCAAGTTGCGTTTTTGTTTAAGTATCCATTCCGAAGTAGGGTTCAAATTTGTTAAAATGATATTTGTTTGTTTAAGGAACTAATTTATACTCCCTCCGTACCAAAATGATCTTTTCATTTCATTATTATATCTCTCACAATGAAATAAAAATGGGAAGATCGAGTTTGAGGGAATAAGGGATCGCAGAGGACTCTTTTTGCAAGTTTATACTTCTTTCATCAAAATAAGTCTAGTCACTTACTTTTGGGTGATTTTCGAAATATAATTTTGACCGTCTTTTTCTCCACTTATACATAACAATATTTGTTGTTTACTTATTTTTTTTAAAGAAAAATTTCTAATTTTATGAAAAGTCTTTTTTATAACAAATCCAAATAATATATGATACACCCTCCCCTCCTTAATAATCTTCTACAATTGTTTGGGGAGAAAATTAAGAATGGTGAAATGTGTGGATGAAAATTAAAGTGAAAAAAGAAGACCAAGTCACAAGTAATATATAGGAACCATGCATAAAAGATGTACTAAAAGGAGAATGGAACTTCTTAGTGAAGTTATTTGAAAATGCGACGTGGAAGATCTTAGTGAAGGGGAGTGAGTACTCGCCTATCAAAATTTCAAACATATTTACGTAAATACATTCAAAGTTTTCTTGGTTTGACTTTCAAAAAGCTTGTGTGTAAAATCGTTTGAATGGAAGAGAATAACTTTTGGATATTTTTTTTATCTTCCGTCGGAAATTCATAATTCAAAATGACCGTTAGCAACTTAGCATGATAATATACTACCTTCCATTTACTAGAAACTTGCCATTTGGTTAAAATATATACCTCACATATAGTTCATCCGTCCCGATGAATTGTTTGTCTTTACTTTTGGCACAAATGAGAAGAGGTCCAACGTATGAGGTGACATGTGAAACCAAACTCATAAGAAGTGTCAAATTACATATAAAAAACATTTCTAAAACAGAAAGACAAAGAATTCATTGAGACGTCTCCATATGGAATATGCAAACAATTCATTTGAACGGAGGGAGTATTCAAACATATGGAGCTTTCGAGTGAATGGAAGAGAGTAATATATACTCCCTCTGATTTTAAATGATTGCCCTCATTTCGATACAGAGTGTAATAATCCTCACATATATTACTCAAGTGAGGCAATAATTTAAAACCTGAGAGAATATATTATAGCCTTATAGGTGGCAATCAGGTTAGTCATGTCCTACCAGGTTTGATTACCTTCAAGCCAGGTTCAGGTTTGTTTTGGGTTGCTCCAAGTAGCCTGCACCATAAATCGTGTTTTAGTAAAATGTTAAACGTTTTGTTTGGGGCGTTTGGTTTACAAAGGGGAAATAGAATGAAATTAGGAAAAAGAAACAAGCTAGAGGAATGAGAAGAGATTACCTTAAATTAAACTTGCTTGGTTTAACCTTGAAAAGAAATGATAGCACCTCTGAATATCGCTTTAATTTGTGATTGTTTGGTTCTCAAACAAGGAATGAAATACTCCTTCGGTAAATTACTCCTCACATTTATACCAGAGAAAGGAGAAGAACAATAAGATAGGGAGGGAGTATAATTTACTTCACTTTGTACTAGTCCACTTGAATAAGACTCAAAATGAAATTGATATTCTTGTTACGATTTTTCTAACATGTGATCAATGGGCATACGTTAATTAGCTAAAAAAGTAAAATTAACATGGATATTATCACGATAAGTTAAAATATTAAATTCTACGGAGTATTTATTATACTTAGACAGTATCCATGTAAATCTTATTTTATTTAACTCATTAACGTAGTCACGTTTTTCAACCGAAAATTCCATAATTCCACTCGGGAGACTCACATGATGAAGTGATGAACTGATGGTGGTCATGAATCTCAACGTATAATGGGAATGTGATGAAATTCCACTCTTCAAATTAGGCCTCCCTCTGACGTAACAACAAGGAAACAATAGTATAAAACCAAAGAACGCACGAACAGAAAAAACCGAAAGTGGCCATCAACATCTAGAAAAGCAACCATTTTTGAAACACAATCAAGTGCTCAACTTTAACTAATTACGGAATAGTAGTTCGTATAATATACATGCATGTGGCCAGCAGTTCAAACATCAACTCTTCTAACTTTTGATCCAAAATTCGCTTAGATTAGGGCGGATTGATAACTACGTTATTTGTGTCTTTTTACTTCAATTTAACCCTTTTTATATTTTGTATCTGTTTGTATGCGTGTTACTCCGATCCCCCCGTCTCCCTCAATAGTAGTTATCTATTGTCTTTGTTGGATATAAGGGCTTGATTTTTGGTCAAGTTCTTATTCACTATCCCACATAGGAGAGTGAGTGATGTATATTGATGTTTATATATCTCACTATTTTTTCCTTCTCAAACTAGTGGGTGAAAGGGGCATTTTATATGTGCTTGCAAGGTGCTTAAATCAGCTCGCACACGCGCTTGACCCGACTCGGCTAGGCTCGGGATTTGGGACCCTCTTCGATTTTGTGCTCATTTGCTAGCTACAAAAGGGACGATTAGTCTTGGTTCAAATGTAGACTTGATACATTGTGAAGTCCTAGGGAGGTACATTTAAACAAGTTCCCTCTAGGGTCCTCCTTTAGGAGGGTGGTGGTCCCTAGATTTCCTAGGTTTGCCCCTGACTTTTCAGGGCTGCTCTTTTCCAACTTTTGACGTCTACTATATTCCAATCTACGTACTCTCTTTGAGGTATTTTTGGTGCTTTCGTGCAGTTTTTTTGTCTTCTCTCCCTCTGTTGTTGTACTTGTCGGTTTTGGTTTCTGCCTGCTCTATGGCGAATAGTCTACTTGAATTTGATCTGAATTCTCCGGGACGAGAGGAACCAGGGGAGGATGTGGGGGAGGGAACGCAAAGGGAATTAGACTGGGCTGTCGATGATGGGGATGCGGGTGCTGTGGGAGGGTGGTGTCTAGTAGGGCGTGTTTGGACGGATCGTAGGGTTAATATGCGAGCCCTAATCGATACTCTGATCAGGTCGTGGAAGTGTAAGGGAGAGGTGGTTGGGGAGGTTGTTGATAGGGAACAAAAGGTCGTGACCATCAAGTTTACAACTGACACTGATATCACTACAAGAAAATCAGCCCCGGGCGTTCACTTTGTGGGCGTCCTTGGCATATGGACGCCTACATGGCGTCTGAAAATACAAACGGGCATCCACCGTCAGACGCCAAACTTGGCGTCCGACTAAAGCTGGGAAGGAAGAAATTCAGGCTGACGGGCGTCCGCTGGCGGACGCCATATTCCCCTAAATGGCGTCCACTGTCAGACGCCATTTAGTGGAATATGGCGTCCACTGTCGGACGCCCGTTTGGTTGAATATGGCGTCCGATAGCGGACGCCCGTTCGCCAGCCTCGCTTCAAATACACGCCCAGCCCCCTCTCCCCCTTCATTCCTATTTTTTTTTCACTCTCTAACCCCTCTCTACACCCACATGCCGAGCCCCTTCCCCATCCTCTCTTCCATTTTCCATCTTCTTCTTAATTTTGGATATGTTTTCTTACTTTACTTAGTTCTTAATCACTATAATTAGTTCTTATTTTTGATTTATCATTTTTTATTGGTAGTTTGATAGTTAATATTGTTTAGGTCTGAATTTCGATTAGTTAGATTAGTTGAGCCCAATTTCGATTAGGTAGATTAGTTTTGCCCATCATCTCAATTTTGATTAGGGTTTGATGAATTTGGTTGAATTGAGATTAAATTTATTAATGAGGATTCGAGTAATGTGTGATTAGTTCGAAATGCTAGAGTTAGATACCGTCCTCCCGGATATTCCCGTACTTGTCTTGTATATTCTTGCTCGAGTAGTGTTTGTGATGATGTGGGAGACTTGTTTGTCGCTTTTTGTGAGCTAAAATGACCTCTAGGGCCTTTCTTGAGGTTTTGTGTGACTTATGACGGACCAAAAGGTGTCGTAACAATGCCGGATTTTCCCGAAACCACTTCCATCGTGATCGGGGTCGTAAATAGGTGTTAGCGGTGCTTTCGGAGTTTTGATATCTCTATCCAAAAATTTGACCTTATTTGACCTGTTTAAGCTGTTTCTGTTTGACCTAAGCCATGTATTTTTGTGTTTTGTTCGGTTAAATTGGGATTAAATTGATAAATTAGGGTTTTCGTAAATTGGGATTAAATTGTGATTACATTTGTGATTAAATTCGGTGCTTAATTTTCGTAAGGTCAATTCTAAATTAATAAGACATTTGGGTTTACTTTGATGTATTTGTGATTAAATTGAGGAAACTCAGTTATGGAAATTAAGTTAGAGAAATTAAGTTTAAGTTAAATGGTGATTAAATTTTTGTTTAGTAAGTCCTAAATTAAGTTAGGGAAATTAAACTTTAATTGGTTATATTTATTTTTTTAACATAGTAAATGAAGAGAATTGAACGGAAATGAATTTATGAGGGAAGACTTGATAAGTAGAGACGTCCCACCATCGAGTTTTTGAGGGGTGTTGAATCATTTGTCGAGGTCGCTAAAAAGTCACTAGACTATGCATCGAGGGGGGAGGTTAGGTGTCCGTGTACTAAATGTAAGAACCTAAAATTTTTTGAGGCCGTTGTGGTTAAGGAACATGTCTATCTATAATGGTTTTTCACCCGATTATTATAATTGATTTGTCATGGTGAGCCATCTCAGTCTGAGGAACCCGAAAACCAACAAAATGATCGAGGGGGGGGGGGGTGGAGAGGTATGATAGTTGATGTTGTGGAGTGCAACTTGTTCATTAACGAGAACACATATAGGAATGACGACTCACCTAACCCACGAGACTCACCCAACCCACAAGACTCACCTAACCCACAAGAGCCTAACCCACGAGCAAAGGCGTTTTTTGACATGTTGAACGCTTCGGAGAAACCGTTATACGAAGGGTGCGATGTGACTTTGTTAGAAGTCGCATCTATGGAATATGGGAGTTGATTTCTGATTACCCGTCCACTGTTGACGGAACCGAGCTGGAGTTCAAAGACCTCAAAAAGTTGAAAAATGGTTGGTTTAAACGTACCATATTTTTTGACCTACCATATTGGAGGACTTTGTTACTTCGTCACAATTTAGATGTGATTCTTATAGAGAAAAACTTCTTTGAGCAGTTGATTCACACTGTGATGGATGTGGAGGGGAAGAGTTGTGACACTACAGGCTCCCGGCGAGATGTAAAGAATTTTTTGACCGTCCTCAACTGCACATAAAATGGGATGGATCCAAACCGAGAGCCTTGTTTACCCTTGAGAAAGCTCAGAGAAAGGCGTTGTTGGAGTGGGTAGAGAAGTTGAAGTTCCCTGATGGGTACGCCTCCGACTTCAAACGTTGTGTTGATCTTAAGAACCTAAAGCTGCAAGGGTTAAAGAGTCATGACTGCCACCTCTTCATGGATAGGTTACTTCCGGTAGCACTAAAGCAACTTTTGCCACCGACGGTGTGGAATTCTATAACTGAGATATCTCAGTTTTTCCGAGATTTGTGTTCTTCTACTGTATCAATTGAGGACATGACTCGACTGGAGGATCAAATTCCATAGATACTATGCAAACTTGAGATGATCTTCCCACCATCGTTCTTTAATTCCATGGAGCATCTACCTGTCCACTTGCCCTATGAGGCTAAGGTTGGAGGACCTGTCCAGTATAGATGGATGTACCCATTTGAAAGGTACATAAATTTTAGTAACTTCATTTATAAATTTAATTTAAACATAGCTAATTTTTATTAATTGAAATACATAACTTGTGTATTTAGGTTCCTCAATCATTTGAAGAAGAAAATTGGTAACAAGGCTAGGGTAGAGGGTTCTTTTTGTAATGCGTATTTGATAGAAGAGATTGCAAACATCTGCTCCCTCTACTTCGAGAAAGATGTCCAAACAAAAACTAAGAACCTGAACCTAGAACATTCGGTGTCCATTGATCCTACTATACCCAGGTTTTTTTCAAAAGAAGGACGATGAAGGAACTTCATCCGTTGAGGGTTCTAGGACGCTAGATGAGAAAGAGTACAACCGAGCGCACCTTTACCTACTCTCTAATTGTGAGATCTTAGAGCCTTATCAGAAGCAATTTGTAACTGAATATGTCGCTGCAAACCCTGACGTGAACCCTGATGACGTTTGGAGTAAGCATGACGAACATTTTCCTAAGTGGCTCAAGGATCACGTAGTTGCCTTAGACATACATGATGATTTGGTTAGAAGTTTGGCATACGGTCCAGTGCGAGCGGTTAAATGTTGGAACCGGTACTCGGTGAATGGGTTCAATTTTCACACATTCAACTACGGGAAGAACAAGGCTAGATGCAATTTTGGTGTGAGTGTGTCATCTCTTGATGGTGATGAGTACTATGGTATTTTGGAGGATATTTTCGAGTTGTGTTATGCTGGCAAAGAACGGGGGTATAGAGCTGTGATATTCAAATGTGAATGGAAAGACAGCTCCGTGAACGGGACCCGAGTGCATGAACGTTACGAGATTGTGGAAGTTAATCACACCAAGAAATATCCTACGTACGATCCGTTCATACTCGCGCATCAGGCGAAGCAAGTCTACTTTGCTTCTTCTCCTTACACGAAAAATGACAGAAATCAAAGTCAATGGTCGGCAGTCTTTACGACTAAACCACGGGGGCAAATAGACAGTTCTCTGTTCCAGGAAGATGCGACTTCAAGTGGTACACGCTTATCTCCAAGTGAAGAGACCATATTCTCCAGTGAAGATCAAAATGAAGGGGCACAAGAAGATTTAGAGGATGATGACGATATCGATGGACTACGAGATTACATGGTTACGGATGTTCGGGAGATCCTTGAGGAGGATGACGGACACGATGAAGAGAATTTGAAGGACGATCAAGTGGAGGGCGAGGAGACGGAGGAGAAGGATCAGACTAAGGAGGATGAGGCTGACGACAATAACGACAGCGAAGATGACTACTAGAGTTGTTGTATTAGGTTATATTGATCATTGTGTTACTTATTTATTACATTATTTTAATCAAGTTAGATTGTAATTGCTAATTGTTGTTGACATTGTTTAATTTGTTGCAAGGTTAAGATGGCAGGCGGTAGATCGACCAGGAGATGTGGTGGGGGGAAGTAGGTCTGTTCAGACATCCACCACGCAACAGGATGAGGAGGAACGGGTCCCCGAAACGCGACCGGAGCAGAACGATGAGCAGCAGCAGGAGCTGGAGAAGGATGAGAACGGTCGGGTGATTATCGACCCTGGTCGCGTTTGGTAATATAATCTAACATGTCGATTCTTTTGTAACATATGAATTCTTCGACTATATCTTGTAAGATTTCGTACATATATGTGCTTCTCGACTCGGTGCAGGTTTCTGCATGGGGAGGTCACCGCAGGCAGTACTACCAGCTACTTGGCCGACAAAGGGCAGGGGGATGCTTGCTGGTCTCAAGTGCCATTGGACGTACGGCGTAGGTGGTTCAACAACTTTCGGGTACGTGGATTGTTTTTGTTACCGAGTTTTTATTTTATAATGTAGACTTTGTAAATATTTTCGCTACTAATTAATAATCCGCCTTGATTGTGTAGTTGAAGTTCGCTTGGGATAAGGAGTTAGAAGGAAGGGTGTGGGATCAATATAACGAGACCTGCACACGACGTTTCGCTTGTGTAATGAACAAACGCCACGCCACACGTGGGGGACTACGCTCAAAGACCTTAAAGGTGTAGTTTTTTATAGTACTCAATTTTAACAAACAATCTAACTTCAATCTTTTACTGTATTAACTAATATATTAGTGTCGTCATATTTCAGGGGAAGCGTTGGAGAGGTGGGTTACGTACAATGACAACGCGGGATTCAAGGTCAGGTCGGAGAGGGCACAGAGAAACAAAATGTCGAACTGCGAGAAGGAGGGGAAGGCAAACCCGACACATCATCGGGGTTCTCAGTCTTCGTTGCGTCGTGCCAAGAGGGTATGATTTCTATTAATATCGTACTCTTACTTGAATAATCATAAACTATGTTTGCATAATATATATTCGCCTAACGTTCGTACTCATTTAATAGCTAGAAGCTGAACTCAGGAGGATGCCAACTGCACCCGAGCTATTCCTGGACATGCATGGAAAGAGCGATGATGAAGGGACTGGTTTTATGACGAGGAAAGATCAGACAATCTGGGTGAGTACTAACTATTTCAAATCAATCAACTTTGTCTATACTTTAGGTGGTAGATAACTATCTTTAATGATTTCATCTAATAATATCTTGAATTGAAATCGTTGTTGTGTAAGCAAGATGCCTACCAAAAATAGCAAGCGAACCTCGAGACTGCTCCTGATGCTACCAAAGTCAACCCGAATCAGACTTTTTTCAAGGTCGTCTTGGGGTACAAGAAAGGAAGTGTGTACGGTGTTGGAAATGCACACGGTATCTACTTCACACCTCCCCCACCGCGTCTCTGTAATCTCCTAGAAAATCTAACGCAATACAGTGGCGGAAACACTGCAGAGTCGGGATTAAAACACACTGACAAACTACATCTTATTAAAAGAAATGGTAAGTCAATACAAAGGTCTCTTTTTACAAAAGGGCTAAAAGGAAATTCTCCAAACAGGGTTATACAAATCTATAAATAAACAGGAACGAAGAAAGAGTAGGATCCACGCTACTCGCTAGCTCACACCCAAAACTCATCGGCAACAAATACCTGTCATGTTATAAACATAACAGCCACGTCAGTGGGGAGTAACTCGGACGTTCTCCCAGCTATATTATATCATATGAAAAATAATAATATTACTATATCAAAATAGGTAAAATCGAAAACAATTAAAACAATATAGTAACATAAGTTTTTAGCAAAACTTAAAGCGACTGTCAACCTGCAAGTCAAAACCAATCGATAATTATAAAATCCAAAATGGCGTTATGGAAATCAATTAGTGCAACGGAATAGACTTTCACTAGGATCATACTAAACTAGCTTCGAGAATTTTGTCAAAACAAATCAGACTTCGGTCTCTAACTAGGCAACTCAAACTATAACAGGACTGCGTGCAGCGAGGTCCTGGCTTAAGTAATGTATACCCCTCCTGGACACCAACCGTAATCCAGTTCAACCCGACGGCGACTTACACGATGCGATATCTAAGTTTAAGGTCAAAATATACACACTCCTGAACACAAACCATGCTCAGTTTAACGACCAATGTGTCTCAACATAGACACACCAGCTTTATAGTTGATGGCAAAACGTATACCCTAGACTGTATTACTCTACCCGTACACTTGTTCTCATTCCATAACTCCAAAACCAAGTCATTATCGATATTCAAAATAGAATGTTCAAAGTGAATAATATGAAGGTAAAAGAGATAAACATTTTATGTTAAAAGAAAACTTTCTATTTATAGAAATTTACTAATTTTAGAAACTTACTTAAAATAGAAATCTTGTTATAGAAAATATGTAAGCTATTAAAATAAGTGAAACGTATTAAAAGATAGCATTTCTAACGAAATTAACATTTTATTATTATCGTCGTTATCGTAACTTTAATATATTTCTAAATTCGTTACTCAAAATATAAATAAAATATAATAAGTCAATATATAGTATTTTATAAATAATTTAGGAAATCGAGTTAAAACAATAAATCTTAGAAAAGAGATATTTTAAGAAAAACGATATCAAAACTAATTGAGTCAACGAGTTTTATAAATGAAATGAATTTTATAAAGGTTTCAAATTATTTTTAAGAAATAGCTTTGATTTATAAATAATACAAATTTTAATAAAAATAGTCAATCGGAAACAAATAGGAAATTATTAGTGAAAATAGTTTCGACTAAAATGTATTTAAAACTAAATCGACTATTTTCTCATTTATTAGTATAGATCGTAAAACGAAAATTAATTTATTAAACGAGTATACAAATCTCGATTATAATATGAAAATACGATTTTGAGTTAAAAATTATAGATTAACGAAATATGAAGAAAATATGAAATCGTTATTATTTAATTACTAGTGTCACGATAACCAACAAAATATTATAAAGATCGTAAATAATTAAATTACTAACGATTTATAAAACGATATTGAAAGTTATAAAAATATTTATAAGGCATACGATTTAAAATTAGTATAATTAGCAAATAATAAATAGCTAAAATTAGGAAAACCGAAGTGAAAATATTTACTACATACTACTACTCAAACATACGATATAAAATCAAGTAACGTCCTAAAGTTACCTCGATTAAACGTCTGATATACGTCTCCTTGTAAAGTTCGATTCCAAATCTTCAATAGTATGTCTTAATTAAGCTCCGAGTTGTAGAATCTTCAATCTTCGAGGGATGCTCCACCGAGAAAATCGAGTCGACAAAACAAGTTAGTGAGACAAGGTTGGATTCGAGTAAACTCAATACCCCAAATAATGAGGAAAGCTAAAACCAAGACGAACGGAAAGTTAAGAGGGAAGAATTCATAACGTATCAACATCAGCAATGAACCGGCGCACAACCGAAACAAGAATAAGAGTGAAATGATGTGGCAACGATGAGTTGTAATAGACGAGCAAGGTACAAACGAATGAGCAGCAACACGACCGACAACAACAGCAGAACGTGACACAAAAGAGCACAGAAACGACTCTTACACAGGACAACCAAGAACAGCGCAGAATCAGAGCATCAACAGCGACAACAGCAGTACCATCATAGAAATAATGAGAAAAGAAGAAGAAGAAGAAGAAGAAGAAGAAGAAGAAGAAGAAGAAGAAAGAGGATCGAAAAGCAGTAGCAACTGGTACAAAACGAAAGTAAAAACAACGCAGCAGCACAAAGAGGAAGAAGAGCGGAAATGAATAACAATCAAACGCAGCAGATGGCAGTAACAGCAATAAAATTACAGTAGCAGCAAACTACGACGAAGAATCGACTCGAACATCACAGTAACAGCAGCGAAGTCAGGACAAAGCAGAAGAAAAAGAAGGAGAAGCGGGCAGCAGATCAACAAAGTCAGAACGACGAGGAAGAAGAAGAAGAAAAAAAAAGAACAGATTACTCAACGAGGAGGAGAAATAAACGCACCAGCAGTAAAATGTAGCATCAACGGCAAAAATGAATAAAACCAAAGGAGAAGAAGGCGAGAGAAGTAAAACAGATAGCAGCGACCAGAACAGATGATAACAACAGCATAAACGCAACAACAGCAGTAGCAGCGAAGAAGCAACAACGAAAACAGAGGAGAAAAGGTGGTGCGAAAGAAAGGCGAAAAAGGCAAATGATCGGGGTGAAATGAAGATGATAAACATGATGATATAGAGGAGTTAAAGGGAAAACTATGCGTTGAATACAAAAGGGGAAAAGTGAAGCGGTGAGGATAAGAGGGGTGAAATGAATGAAACCGTAAAGGGGTTGAAAGCAGATAAGGATGCAAGGGCAAGTGGAGGAGTCAGAGGTTGACAAGTGAAAAAGAACCAAAGGATTAATTAAAAGAATCGGTTAGTTGAAGAACTCCGTAACGATAAGTTAATTGACCCACGAAACCGAGTTAAAATCGAGTCAATAAAATTAATAAATAATCAGACCGTCAAATAAATTGGGTAAATAAAGTATTCGAGACAAAAACAAAACTTAGGGAAATAAATAATTAGACGATCAAATAGCATTTTCCGATAAAGAATAAATCTTCGATAAAGTGAATTAAATTGATTTCTCGAGGAAATCTAATAAATATTTTGACG
Organism: Agrostemma githago; assembly: GCA_958450325.1. Taxonomy (NCBI): domain Eukaryota; kingdom Viridiplantae; phylum Streptophyta; class Magnoliopsida; order Caryophyllales; family Caryophyllaceae; genus Agrostemma; species Agrostemma githago. Next base: position 12,783,160 of record OY288255.1, on the reverse strand, counting down.
GAACTTAATATAAATGAACTTCGAGCCGAAATGTAGAAAATTCGAGCTTAAATAATAATAAATAAAAAGAATTTAGAATTTAAATCGCCGAAATAAACTTTCGATAAAAATTAAATTAAATGTATAAAATGAATCGAAATAGAAATAAAAATATGTTTTAAATATAAGAGTTTCTGAGTCAAATAGAATTTTAGGAGTTCGAAACGATTAAACGATAAATTCATTTTATAATAATTTTAAGAATTACGAGTTAAGTCGTAAAAGTAAAAATACGAACAAAATTTTAATTTAATTTAATTTATAAAAATCTGGGGTGTTACAGTCTCGGCACCTCTACACAGATGGAGTACACGCCGGCCGGATCTCAGCAGCCCGATCCGGAAAAGGAGCAAATGAAGGAACAGCTGACACAGCAGCAACAGCAAATGAAGGAACAACAGGAGCAAATAAAGAAAATGCAAGAACAGATGGCCATGTTTCAGGCCATGTTTAACAAATGCAACCAAGGTCGTCCCCCATCCCCTCCAGACGACAGAGACCCATTTAATGATGGTGGTGGTAACTCTGGTGCTGCAGCTAGCTTCATAGTTAGCTGATTGTTTTTTGTTGTTGTTGTTGTAACTGGATTTATGGATTAGGTATCTTGGAACTATTTTAGATTTATGTACCTTAAAACCGTATGTTAAAACTTTTTTATATGAATGGTTTTTCAGCATAAATATGTTGAGAGATGAAGTGTTTTGGTTGATTGAGAGTGAATGAGGTTGAGGTATTGTGGATGGTCGACAGTTGTGGTTGGTTGAGAGTTGTGGATGTGGTTTATTTTGCAGGTTTTGGCTAGACATCGAACTCATATTTACGGCCATGCAATAGCATATATGGCGTCCAATAACGGACGTCATGCCAGACGCTAGAGGAATCCGAATATGTCAGATATTCAAGGATATGGCGTCCGACTGTGCTCGCCATGTGACCCTGGATGGCGTCCACATTCGGACGCCAAGCAACAGAAGATGGCGTCTGACAGTGGACGCCATCCAGGGTCACCTGGCGAGCACAGTCGGACGCCACCTTTAGCGTTCACTGTCGGAGGCCCGTTTTTTTGGCGACCAACAGTGGACGCCCGGTTTAAAAATGGGCGACCGGTCGTGGCTTCCACTTTTTGGCGTCTGTTTGCGGATGCCCGTCCCCGTATAGCATCCAGTGACGGAAGCCACTGGGTGGACGCCTGGGGCTGATTTTTTTGTAGTGTATGAGACGCATCTTGGAGGAGAGACCATGGCATTTTGACAGACATTTAGTGTTGCTAATGGACCTACGGGGCGATACCACGAAAGTGCCCCTCTTCTATTCTCCACTATGGGTACGTATCTATGATTTACCAGTGGTTGGTCGTTTGAAGGAGGAAAACGCCATCAACTTGGGGAACATGCTTGGAACTTTTGTTGCGACGGACAATTCCGTTAATCTAGACATAAATAGGTCCACGCGTCTGAAAGTGATCGTGGATGTACGCCGGTCGCTAATCGACCTTGTTGTTCTCAAGATGAAGGGTGGAAAGAAATGGAGAGTCCGAGTGTGCTATGAGAGCCTACCACTTTCTTGCTATGTATGTGGCTGCTTGGGTCATGGGGAGAAAGAGTGTGGGGAGAGGCGTGGGCCGGTTGGGGAGGGGCGACAATACGGGGCCTAGCTGAAGGCGTCTCCTTGGAGGATTGTTAGCCGGAAAATCCCTGAAAAGGAGGCGAGTTCTTCATGTGCCATGATCCTATTTCTGGACAAGGACAACCAGAGGGTAGAACAAGAAGAGCTCCTTCATATGGTCGACATGCTACGAAGTGTTCACATTGCTGAGCCCAAGGAAAAAGAGGCGGAGGGAGCCGGTCGAGGAGAACGAGCTGAGGAAGATGGTCTGAATCAGCCCTTACTAACTGAAACTCAAACCCCGCATGTTCAGGAGGTAGGGTTGGGGCTGCAAAAGGGTGGGGGAAAGCCTAAAAATAGCTTAGAACGACGATATATCAAAATAAAGCCCATGAAAAAGAAGGGGGCAGGAAGGTGGAGAGGGAGTGGGAGACGGAATTGCCGTGAACAACAATAAGAGGAGTACGACTGAAGGGGTTGAGGAGGAGGGTGAGGACTGTGGGAAGCGTGCCAAGCACAGTTGTGACATTGATCGGGATACAGATATTCAAATGCAAGTAGCGGAGATTGGCGGAGTCCATCTCCGTGAACAACAATGAAAATCTTAAGCTAGAACTGTCAAGGGTTTGGCAACCCCTTGACGGTCAGCTCCCTCCAGGATAGGTGTTGGAGGGAGGGCCCAAACATCGTTTTCGTTATGGAAACGATGATTAGTAGTAGTGCTTTAGAGGAGGTTCGTAATAAGTGAAACTTTCGCACATGTGTCTGTTTTAGTAGTGTAGGTAGATCAGGGGGCATGGGTATGTGGTGGAGGGACGTTGAGGCTGAGTTGATCACCCATGATTCGCATCATGTGTGTATCGAGGTGACAAATAGGGGGGACTGTGTGAAATGGCGGGCAATTGGAGTGTATGGATGGCCGGAAAATAATAATAAACATCGTACTTGGGAGCTTTTGCATCATTTGTGTGAGGGAAGTAATTACCCGACGGTATGTTCTAGTGACTTTAATGAGATCCTTAGCCCTAGCGAGAAGGAAGAGGGTAGCGCTCGAGGGGAGGGATAAATGGATGCTTTCCGTATGGCTTTGGATGACTGTGGCCTTTGTGACTTGGGTATCGAGATAATGTATTTACTTGGTACCGGGGTCGTGGGCCTGGCCGAGTAATTCATGAACGGTTGGACAGGGGGGTCGCAAATTCGGGGTGGAGGGAACTTTTCCTTAATGCTTATGTGCAGAATTACCCTATTTATGCGTCGGATCATGCTCCCATCCTTATAGGTGAAGCCATATCACGTGATCGAAGAAGGGGCGTAAGAACTTTAGGTTTGAACCAATGTGACTCTCGGACCCGATGTGTCGAGATATTGTGGAGGAGGCGTGGAGGGATAGGGACGGAGAATTAATTACGGACTATATTGACCGGTGCTCAACTCGCCTGGCGGGGTGGGCTCGAAGCAATTTTGGTGATGTCCGGGCAAGACTTCGCGAGGGAGAGGAAGAATTGGGACGCTGGCAAGCTCTCTCGCTATCAAGCCATATGCTTGGAAAATGTACTGAATTGGTGTTGGAAATTGATTCTCTGAGAAAGCGGGTGAAGACGTACTAGTACACGAGGGCGAGGAAGGATGAGCTCCGGGATGGAGATAAGAATACGGTGTATTTCCACCACAAAGCGAGCCAACGACGGAGTCGCAATACTATTCACGGTCTGGAACGCACAGATGGGACGTGGTCTGTAGACGAGCAGGAGGTTCGAAATATTGTTATTAACAATTATACTGACATGTTCGCTGCTGAGGGGTCGAATGGGCAGGCCGATGTTCTAGAGTGTGTGCGGACTGTGGTTACTCCTGAGATGAATGTGAGGCTGACCAGGGAGGTGTCGGATGAGGAGGTGACGAAAGCCTTGTTTGACATGCATCCGAACAAAGTTCCGGGTCCAGACGGTATGCATGCTCTTTTCTACCAAAAACATTGGAAGATAGTTTGACCGGAAATTTTTAAGTTCGTGAGACTTTGGTGGGAGCGGGGAGACGATTTGAATTTTATCAATAAGACGTCGGTCGTTTTGATTCCAAAGAAGACTAATCCGCGAAAGATAACCGAGTATCGTCCTATTAGCTTGTGCAATGTTATTTATAAAATTATTTCAAAATTACTTACTAATCGATTGAAATTATTTATGAATGATATTATTACGGAAAATCAAAGCGCCTTTACCCCAGGAAGGCTCATTGCAGACAATGGTATCGTTGCCTTTGAGATTTTTTATGCTATGAAGCGGGGAGGGGAAGGTAAGGCATGTAATGTGGCGCTGAAACTTGATATGAGCAAGGCTTACGACCGAGTCGAGTGGAGTTTCCTTTCTCCCATGATGAGCAGAATGGGATTTGCGGATTTGTGGGTCCAACGTATTACTGAGTGTATATCGACAGTGAGTCACTCGTTTGTGGTTAACGGAGAGCTTACGGGAGAGATTCGCCCGACCCGGGGGCTTCGTCGGCGAATCCTATTTCTCCGTATTTGTTTCTGCTGTGTGCGGATGCTTTTTCTTATCTTATACGGAAAGCGGTTGAGGAGAAGCGGGTGAATGGAGTGAGTATTTGCAGGGGGCTCCGAGGGTATCCCATTTATTTTTTGTTGATGATTGCATTCTGTTTGCTAGGGCTACTTCAGAAGAATGCTCGAATCTAGCTAATTTATTTAGCCAATATGAAGGAGCATCAGGTCAAAACATCAACTATTTGAAGACCGAAGTTGTTTTTAGCAAGCGGGTCACGGCCTAAAATAAAGAGGATATCAAACGGATTATGGGGGTGAGAGAAGTAGACCGACACGAGAAATATCTGGGTTTACCAACTAATAGGCCGATCGAAGAAAGTGGTGTTTTCTAGCATCAAGGAGCGCATTTGGAAGAAGGTGCAGGGATGGAAGGAGAAATTATTGTCTAAACCCGGTAAGGAGGTGCTTATAAAGGTTGTGGCTCAGGCTATTCCGACTTACATGATGAGCGTTTTTGCGGTTCCGGAAAGTACTATTATTGAATTGAACTCAATTATGGCTCGGTTTTGGTGGGGCTTGTCGGATTCGAGACGACGCATTCATTGGAAGACATGGGACAAGCTCTACCTCCCAAAGCACGAGGGGGGCTTAGGATTTAGGGACCTCCGAGCGTTTAACCAGGCTCTTTTAGCGAAACAGGTTTGGCGGTTGCTGTTCTACCCAAACTCCTTAGTGGCGTGTGTTCTTAAGGCACGGTAATTCAAGCATGACGAGGTGTTGGACTCGCGAAGAGGATATGACCCAAGTTATGGTTGGAGGAGCCTGTGGGGCGCAAAAGCCCTGCTACTCGTGGGGTTCAAGTGGAGAGTGGGGAATGGTGCGAAGATTAACGTCTGTGCTGAGGCCTGGCTCTCGGGGCAGACTGCGAGCCGTATCCCGACACCAAACCTCGAGGCGGACTCGGGAATGTGTGTGGCAGCCTTGATTGACCAGGTCCGTGGCAAATGGGACGTGGCCAAGCTGGATGAATTTCTTTGCCCTGAGGAGGTTCAAGATGCGCTCTCCCTCTTTATTTGTCGTGAGTTGCCTGAGGATCAGCTCTTTTGGTGGCCGAATCGAGATGGAATTTTCTCGGTGCGGTCAGCTTATAGATTGGCGAAGGGAGGATATTGTCAGGCCGTCTCGACTAGGAATAATAATGGAGCCTCGGAGATGTGGGAAGGCATATGGCGCCTGGGAATTCCCCCCAAACTTTCACACTTCATTTGGAAGGCATGTTCGGGTATTCTGCCGACTAAGAAGCTGCTGGTCGAACGTCATATCGGGGAGGAAGCTATGTGTACCTTGTGCAACACAGCCGTCGAGTCTGACTTTCATGCGTTACTCACTTGTCCTGCGTTGAGCTGTATTTGGAATGACTCTGGGCTGGAGTTGCTTCGATCAGCCATGCCCTAGGGCTCGTGTTTTGACGTGCTTAAGTGGGTAATGGAGAAGGCAACCAAAACGGAGGCGATCCGGTTCATGACTCTTGCGTGGACGGCGTGGACGTGGAGAAATTCTGTTTTGTTCCAGGAGATTCAACCACCTTTGTGCGTGGTGAAGGTTGGGTTAGACCGTCTTGTTTGGGAGTATGCTATGTACATCGGTTTGGTGAGTGTTCCTGTGCTATCAGACGCCAACGGGGGTGCGGACCGGTGGCAGCGACCCGATGATGGGTGGTTTAAATTAAATACGGATGCTGCTCTGTTCGGGAATGATGAAGGCGGGTTGGGGTTTGTGCTCAGGGACACTAATGGAACGGTCTTGAAGGCGGACAACTCGAGGGTGCAGGCTAGATGGACGGTGGATATGGCGGAGGCTCAGGCCATGACTTTTGGGCTGCGTCACATAGAGGAGATAAAGGAGGAGAGTGTGCTCCTTGAGAGTGATGCGCTGGTGATTACTAAGGAGGTGAATAATAGGAAGGTGATTAGGAGCCCAATTGGTCTATGTATCGATAATGTATCGTCTTTGTTAGATTCTTTATCTCGTAGTAAGTGTGTCCATGTGAAGCGTGGAGGTAATACTGTTCTCACCTGGCTGCTAGGCTGTGTGCCTCAGTGGGTGACGAGTTTGTATTTGGGTCGAATTTCCCGTCGGCTCTCCTTGAGTTAGCGGAATTGGATTTAATATAAGATGACCATGTTTCCCCTCAAAAAAAAGTACCCATCATTACCCAGAATTGGACAATTGACTGCTGCGTTGGTCATTACCCAGCATTATCTCTTCTTATGCTTTTACTTGAGTACTTTGCAAACCATTCAATTTATATGATAAAAATCTCTCTTCATCCTCAACTATATAGTGTCTCATCATCATCATCATCATTGTCTTCTGCTTCCCATGTTGGTTTAAACCACATTAAACGTCAATATGGTATCAGAGCAGGTGGGAGAAGGAGACTGATAACCAAGTTTTTGTTGAGCATTAAACTCGAGCAGCAGAAGTACAACATCATTAAATCTGGTGCTCATTAATAGAACTATTCTGGATCTGCTGAAAACACAAATCTCTTCAAACAACAAGTTCTAACTAAACAATGTCTAATGAAGTAGAAAACCCCCTCAACCCCCCCCCCCCCCCCCCCCAATCTCAAAAACACCCACTTTCATGGAACCAACAAACCCCCTCTACTTGCATCCAGCAGGGAGTGCACATCCCTTGGTGGTTGACACTAAGTTGTCAGGCATTGAAAATTACTTGGAGTGGAAAAGGCAAATGGAGATAGACATTTGCTCCAAAAGGAAGCTCGGGTTTCTAACTGGTGTGACCAAGAGACCCACTGAAGAGCAGCTGAAACAAGATGCGTGGGATACTTGCAATAGTCTGCTTATCTCATGGATCTTGTACAATCTGGAGAAACCAATCAAGAAATCTGTTTTGTATACCAAAACAGCAGAGGAGATTTGGGGCGGACTATCTTCAGAAATAGTTCTCAGTGAGTAATGGTGCACGAAAGTTCAGGTTAAACAAAGAGCTGGAGGAGCTAGAGCAGGGAGACAAAACGTCCGTGAGTATTTCACTGAACTCGGGACTCTCTGTCAAAATCTTGTGATTATGTCAGATTGGCCATCTATACGTAACACGTGAAACAAATGCTTGGATGGATACATATCACAGAGAAGAAGAAGAAAGGAAGCTATTTCAATTCATGATTGGCTTGAACACAACCTACTCAACCATGAGGTCCAATGTCCTAATGATGACTTCCCTGCCAACTGTGGAGGAAGCTGCATCCCTCTTTCAGCAGGAAGAAGCCCAAAGAAGGAATTACAGAAGAAATGTGAAGGTAGAACCTAACAATGCAGCCTTCTTTGCAGGACAGAAGGAAGGTGACAACTCGCCTCACTGTATTGTGTGCAACAAGAAAGGCCACACAAGAGACAAGTGCTGGAGGGTGGTAGGTTATCCAGTAGAGCAACAATATCAAAGAAATTTACAAAAAAAAATCTCAGGAAAACAAGGCTAAAGAAGGATATAAGGGATCAGGATCCAGAGGATACAAGCCTGGCATGAGCAGAGATAGAGAAGATCCAGGTCAAGCCAGGCAAGGCAGGGTGGCAGCTAGTGCCATGATTGAAGAAGAACCAAGTGACATTAGAGGCTCAGTCCCTCTGACCACTCAACAATTTGCACAAATCATGAACAATCAAAAGGGTAAGGAAGTCAACTACTCAGAGTTGGAGGAGGAAATGGAGGCAAACTTTGCATGTATGGCCTACCTAACTATGCCTCTAATACCTCACATGAGTGGATTATTGATTCTGGAGCATCTAATCATATGATATTTGATTTGTCAATATTGGATAACATTAAGGAACTGAGAAATAAGCCTAAATCAATTACCAACAAGAGATACTATTGTGGTTTCACATGGGAACCTATAAATTTCTCAATGGACTTATATTGTGAAATGTACTGTTTTTGCCTGCATTCAGGCACAACTTGATGTCTGTGCAGAAGCTCACCAGAGATGAGAACTATCATATAACTTTTTCTGCCCAAACATGTGTTATACATGACTCTCCCACCATGACTACTAAGGGTATTGGAAGAAAAAACAAGGGTGTATATTACCTACAAAATAATGCTACTAAGCAACACCCTATGTTAGATTATGTTGATGCATGTAATGCACATGCTAATATATCTTGTAGTGTTTCTAGTAATGGGAAGGAACTAAGTAATGTAAGCCTAAGTACTAGTTGTGCTCCTACAAATGAATGTAAGGAATTGTAAATTTTCAATGACAATGACTCTGATATCTGGCATTTGAGGCTGAGTCATGCCTCTAATGGTAAACTGAAACATATCGCACACATTGCACAATGTCTGCAACTGAACTCTAAAAGAATATGTGTGGTATGCTCCATGACAAAACAAACAAAAACGCCCTTTCAACTGAGAACCCACACAGCTGCAGCCATTTTTGACTTGGTTCCTGTGGATGTATGGGGACCATACAGGAAAGAGACAAGGAACAAACATAGATACTATAGTGGATTCATAGTAGGGCAACATGGGTCTACCTCACGGTTCATAAGTCTGCGGTAGCTAACTTACTGGTTCATTTCTTTAACTTTGTCAACAATCAGTTTAAAACCACCATCAAGGTGGTTAGATCAGACAATGCATTAGAGATAACAGAAGGAGAAAACAAGAAATTTCGTCATGCGAAGGGTATATGGCACCAAACCAGTTGTGTGGACAGACCACAACAGAATGGAGTAGTGGAAAGCAAACATAGGCACCTGCTTGAGATAAGCAGGGCCCTCAGGTTCAGTTCAGGTCTACCTCTTTCCTTCTGGGGTGATTGTGTACTAACAACTGCATTTATCATCAACAGACTGCCTACCCTTCTTGTGAAAAACAAAACACCATAAGAAGTTCTCTTCAGCAAACCACCAAATTATGGCAGAATGAAAGTTTTTGAATGTTTAACCATGGCTTATAACCCAAGCTGAGTCAAAGACAAATTCCAGCCAAGAGGTATACCCTGCATTTTTCTGGGATACCCTTTAGCTCAAAAGGGATACAAGATGTATGATATGGTAAAGAAAGCAATTTTTGTCTCTAGGGATACCAAGTTCTTTGAGCAGGTGTTCCCTTGCAAGATTAAGCATTTTGCCCAACATCTACCTACCCCGTACTCAGGCAAATATGAGGACATGCCTTTCCATATCCAGAGGGATACAAGTGAATTTCTGGACAAGGTTATTGCCTCCTCAGTTCACCTGAGGCTGAAGTGCCTGAAAACCTTCCACAGAACGAATCAGAGGCACCCATTACCACAGAAAGTGCTGACATCTTAACACATGAAAGACCTAGGAGAGAAAGAAGGGCCCCTGAGTGGGCAAAATATTTTGTTGTCAACAATCATGTGATGGCACCACCCTCAAGTATTGCTAATGTGGTGCAACTGAACTTGGAAACATCCTTTGCAGGTCAGGTCACTGTCACAACAAGGACACCAGATCCCATGACATTCCAAGAAGCCATCAAGGATCCTAAGTGGATTCAAGCAATGAACCTTGAACTTCAAGCTCTCCACGACAACAACACTTGGGACTCTGTCTGACTTACCCAAGGGAAGGAAAGCTATAGGCTGCAAATGGATCTACAAGACCAAGTTCAATCCTGATGGCTCCATTGAAAGGCATAAAGCCAGGTTGTTGTGCAGGGATTTAGACACAAACATGGGGTGGACTATGATGAAACTTTTGTACCTGTAGACAAGATGTCAACATTTAGGGCTCTTCTTTCTGTAATTGCAATCAACAACCGGGAAACATATCAAAGGGATGTGGCAAATGCGTTTCTCCATGGCGATTTAATAGAAGATGTTTATATGAAGTTACCCAAGGGCTATTGTGATGGAATTCTGAAGAGTTTTGGACAGGGGGAGCAAGCAAATTCAGCCGGAAAGGTCTGCAGACTACTAAAATATCTTTATGGATTGAAACAAGCACCTAGACAATGGTTCTCAAAACTCTCTCAAGTTCTCCTGAACTATGGTTACAGACAATCTCATGCAGATCATTCCTTGTTTATTAAACAAAAAAATTGGAGCACCACAATTGTGCTTATTTATGTAGATGGCATGGTCATTGCAGGTGATAATACTCAGGACATCAAATCTTTCAAGACTAAATTAAAATTCTTATTCCATATGAAAGATATGGGTGAACTTTGTAGACACCCACATTTGGCCGCTAGGTGTCTATAGAAGTTTCCAAAAAATACTCGATGATGATCGGACGCAAACGTGCTTTAACATACTCGAATATGGGCTCAAAATCATTAGTATTTGGCTTGGGCTTTTTACTGAGTACAAATCTCACAAAACCTACCTCAAATCTAGGCCCAGTGGGTCATTCCAAATCAAATAAGACTAATTTGGGTCAAAATCGACACCAAGGACAAAATCGTCTTTTAGCGACCGCGTCAAATACCACAAAAATCAGTTAAACCCCGGTCGAAGGCATTTCCGAGACATAAAAATCAGTCACGCAGCTTTGGAAGTCTGATTCGAAGTCAAATACCACAAAAATCAGCTACAAGGAGGAACTAAAACTCTCCCTTAAAGAAACTCTATCTCTAAAAGAGTCCTCTCACCCGTCTAGACCCACTCGATCGAGTGGATCAACCCACTCGGCCGAGTAGGCTTGTATTGTAACACCCCGTATTTTTCGAACAGTGTACAAATTTAATATTTATTTAAACCAAATTTAACACTTGAAAAATTATTTTCGTGAATAAAAAAATTTTCTTTCGTCAGCTTAAATTTTATTTCTTTATAAAACATATAAATTTATTTATCGAATTATTAACATTTTAACTTTCGTTAAGTCGAGTTTAAAACACGATAAACCATTTTTATGAATAGTAACATGTCTCCCGACAACTTAAAATATTTTTCCGACTTATAAATTTTTAAAATGTTTATCAAATTTTTAAAATAATATTTCGAGACCCGGTTACGCGAAGACGTAAACGAACGACGGAACAACACCCGTAAATGTGACATGTAGTCTACTTAGGCTAGTTTTCAACAAGTAATGATTACTTTTAAATTATTGTCCTTATTACTATTCATCGTCTGTTTTGCACATCGTAACACCATTTCTGTTTCAAAAATAAATATTACGGGTTCCGTTATTTTATCCCGTAAATTTCATATTTCAATTTTCGAGAAAAAGCGAGCTTATCTTAACCCGTGTTAAAATTCAATTATCGATATTTTCAAAACATTTTTAGTTTTCTAGTTATAAAACAGTCGAGGTTACTAAAATATAAATTCTCGGTAGCAAATTTACGTAAAACGGAACGAATTTTGAGAGACCGGATACTGACCCATTTGGGCCTCTCACACTCACGTCCTAAACTTACTACTCCCTCCGTTCCAACCATTTGTATACGTTTGCTTTATGCACGTACATCGATACTCGTTTTTTTTTTTGTCTATATCTTTAGTTACGTGTTACGAAAAATTATAAAAATTTGATATTCATGATGTATTTTATTAGACGATTCAAACAAGATCTCACATGACTATCTTTTATATTATATATTAGAAGTTATATGAAAAATTCTCATCACTTATAAATAGTGTTAAAAAAACAAATGTATACTATTCGTTGGAACGGAGGAAGTACATGCTAAGAATTTGGGATATTTGTTCCACTCCCATTGTTTATTCCATATAATAACCACTAGTATTTCACTTACTACATTCATTTTTACTACTTACCCTCATTCATTTCACTTCTACATCTTACTTCTTACTTATTCAATTCTAATACTACAACTTCATCCTCATAAACAAACCCAAGCCAACCTTTATTAAGGAACACTTATTTGAAGAAGAAGACCTTCCAAGTATCGACGATATTATCGACCCCGACAATCTTTAGTTTTTAACATCGTTATTAAATAGTAGCTAACAAGGTAACCAAACTTTTCTTCTAACATCCTTTTTATATATAAGTATATTTATGTTACTAATATAGTAATATGCTTAGTTTAATATTTAGGCTTATTTTATGAGTAACATTACTAAGTTATATATATAAAAATGTTATATGATTAATTTTAATGCTTTTTATTTTGGTTATAAGACTTATAGTAAATTTGATTTAGAGGACGTAGAGTTACTATGGGACCGAAATTTACTTGTAGCGGACTTCGATTTAATTTTCGTTACGTAGTTTCGTTTATGACTAAAATAATGTCTTGACGAAAATTCCACTATTAAATTTTTCACCACTTTAATTTTTGTTATATAAAAGAAAGTGGATGAAAATGGTTAAAAGAACCTATAAAGAATAAAATCAATTTTTGTTGTTTTTAGTATCTCTTCATTTTTATCTTTACTAGTCTCTTTGTCGCGCGCGATGCGCGCGGATGGTTAGGTACGATTCGTGTATGTATTTTGATGACGCATATTGTTGTCATTGATTGTCGAATTGTTGGCATGATTCGAACTATTGTTTGAGACTTTTTTCTTTTTGCCATACGTTTATAGTTCTAAGATGAAACTATCTACTAATCTAGGAAGTACGCGTTGTAATATCATCTTGCGCAAAACAGGGTACTGTAATACAAAAAATGGTAATATTGACTTTTTCCCGCCATTCAAAACAAGGTATGAAAAAGGACCGTAGTTGTAGGTACACTAAACAAAACCACGCAATTAAGTGCGTTATTATACAAATTCATAAAAACATATTAGCGGGCCGGGTCACCCCGATATGTTTACCTCTTAGCAACGCTGAAGCTATCATATATGCCCTTTGTATCTCCTTAGGTGGAAGTTCATCGAAGTTATATGGAAATTCTTGTGATGCATTTTTGTTGATGTGTACCATTGTAGTCTAGGAAAGCTAGTAAAAAATGCACACATTTTATAAAGGCCGATTAAAAATTCACTCCGTATTTCATAAATAAGCTAACGAAATTGAACAAACTTGTACTCATAATTGTAGTACCTCCAATATATTTCCTTGTTAGGTTTTACCAATTTTATAAATTCAATTCAATCGGTTTTTGCCTCAACTAACTATACACTCTCAAGAGACCGATTTTTACAAAAGAGCTAGTCTCTTAGACATTAATTGACTACAAAAGAAATAGCATTACAAAAGTTGGAAACAATAAAATTATAAATAAGAAATTATAATTACCGAAAATGTTACAACATCAAATTACATTATTACCATCAAGTTATCGAAAATAGGTGCATGTTAATGTAATGGATCACCATAACCAACTACGAGCACTAAAGCCGAGGGCATGTACCACCACATGGGCACAAAAGTGGTTAAAAATGATAAGAACGGGTTAGTCAATAACCTCGATGTCACTCCTTAGGTATTGATACTGAAAACTCGCTGAATTTGCCTGGGGGAAGATGCCATTGGATTTGGGTTTTCGCTGATTGGTACTCGAAGAAGACAGGTATGCAGCCTGCGATCATCCCATCGAATGTTGACCGTCTTTCTGGTGTTTCTCCGGGTGGTTGTAAGCAGAAGCTCGCCTCCAACATTGGTTTCATGTACCTAATCACAACCACAACACACAGCCTAGAAAACAACACCAACACGATTCCCATGAATTGGAATTTCCTAGGATTTCCGACTCTTGTTCATGTAGAACTCCAATTTCATTATCCCTACCAAACATAGCTTTTTCCGCAAATTCACCTAATATGTAACATTACACAAAACATGCATAAGAATTATATCATAGAATTTGCGACTTATTTGATCACACGATTCACATGAATTCAAACTTCCCACAAAAGTCGGAATGCTAAAATCTAATCTAGTTTACAGGGTCGTGCTCCCAAACACCGTTACAGCAATCAGTAATCAATAACCTCGGAAACCTGGTATATTCATTCATACCTCAAATTATACCATCAAAATCAAGTGAAAAACAGAGAGAACTATGATGCATAAGAATCATAGAAACAACGATCAAATTTGATTCACACAATTCGCATAAGAAAAAAGATACCCAGATGGCCAAATGGTGATAAACCTTAAAGAACTTCATCCCAATCTCCTCCTGACTAAACTTATGGCAAAACTAATAAACCAAAGTCTGCCATCTTATACTAATAAATATGGAGTTTTTTTATAAAATAATGCTCAATATTAAAATAATTATCAAAAATGGATCCACATAGGATCTGGTGAACCCCAAACCTATTGGACCAAGGTAAGACAATGAAAGCAATAAGTTTACCACTACACTCGAACCTCCGACTTGATATAAATCCATAATCATTTATATTTATTATAACAGTAAGTGATACAGAAAAATAAATAATCTACTATAACCTCATAATTTTATTGAATTTAAAAACTTTCCATTGAATTTAATATACTACGGAGTACTATTTTCGTATCGGTCATTTGTTAATAAATACAGAGTATTCAATAAATACTCCATATTACAGAGTATTTAATTAATATAATACCTATGGATACTTTTTTAAGATTGAATTTGAGATATTTATCATATGAGTACCTTTTTTATTCATAAAATAACGCTTTAAATACGATTTGATAAAAAAGAACAACAAAAAAATATTGGGAAAATGTGGGAGTCGAACCCTAGAAAATAAGACACGAAATTTAATTTCACCATCAAATCAAGTCAATTAGATAATACGGAGTATTAATAAACAATTTAAAATCCCGAGCCAAGGTTGTTGTAGATAATTTATTGTCATAACTATTATGATAAATAAAAATGAATATATTATTCTACCAAGATGATTATTTGGGTGTAGTGATAAACTTGTCTTAAATAAATTGTATTGGGGCAATGGGTTAGGGGTTCAAATCCCCAATAATGCTTTTTCGGCTTTTTTTTCCCCCACCCTACAAAATCGCCGATTTGCCCTAAATCGCTATCTAAGATAGCGATTAATCACCGAACCTATCTTTTGCAGTTTGAGTTGGTTGTAGTCGCTATCTGAGATAGCGATTTCTTACCAACCCGAACTTAGGAGATGACGTGGACCCATTTTTTATAATTATTTTCAAACAAATCCCATTTCGATAATTATTTATTTTTAGAGCATTATTTTATAAAAAAAATCATAAATATGCCTCCTTACACTCACTGCCTATGTCCAAAGTCGTCAACAAGATGAACACACTATGACTTACAAAAACAATTGGCAAACAACATTCTAACAAGGGGATCCAACTTTAAAACAGACCACAAACGACATAAATTTTTGTTCATGCAGATCACAGTTCATCTCAGTATTAGCTTCGACATTATCCTCAATCCCGTGATTTGAACCCATATGCTCCATACTTTCCAGTTTCTCATCCCACGTGACATTAGAAAGACGACACGCAGTAGTCTTGGGTGACAAGCCACACTGAATACCTTTACCAGTTGTGGTATTACCGTATTACTACTGCTCACCATGTCTTTATTCTCGCTCTTTGGTTCATCGGGTAGAATCGAAATATTTGGATGAGAGCCCTCATTTGAAATAAGATAATCTGATCCGGGATTCTGATCAAAACTGGAGCCAGTTCGTGATAGAGAAGACGCTCCTCGGCCTGTTTGAGATGACATCCGCATTCTGAAACCACCAACTCATGATAGTTTGTCTCAGAAACCCGAAGAATGCAACTTTCTTTAATTTACATACGAACACAACAAATATTAAGTGTTCGTACGTATCACTTGCTTCAGAACCAGCTGATGATGATGGCTTCCTAAAGAAAGTTGGATCGGTATATCGTTTTAAATACGACCCAGGCTCACTCGTGTCAAACCTAGAAACAATAGATTAAAAGTGCGATTTTCTAAACAAGGATCACCGACTGGCGACAGTTTAAGGAGTGAAGTCTACCTATCGAGCAATGGCAGTCGAGGAGGTTCACAACATTCTTCATAAGAATCCATGAAAAAATGTGGCAGATCACAGCAGACAAAATGATTTTGCTCGACTTTGATTCGAGGATGCCATTCAGCGCCTGCGAAACTGACAATTTTGGGCAAAGATCATCTTAAAAGTTTCTAAAAGAGTTGCCGAGAACCTCTTCTGTGCTTATATGTTACCATCTGGTCTAGAATTGCAAGATATAAGCAAGCAATTATCAATCAAATTTGCACACTTAAAAACATAGATATGGTCTTAATACGATTATATTTTTTTTTCTTTTTCTTTTGAATTACGGAGTATATATTTAATACGGTTTAATTCTTTTTCTTTTGTACATTTGCACCAAATTATATTGTTTTAATTATATGGTCTTTTGCACGAGAATTCATATAAGCAAGCATTCAAGAAGTATATATTCATTAAAAAATTCATACTATATCGACTTTTAAAGGTCCATCTGGTCTCAACGTCTTCAAACCTTCTCCATATTCAGCTCTGATTGCCTAAAACTACAAATTACATCCTCTTAAATGAAACAACCACGTAATAATATTCAATACACACCATAAAAGGAATATCAAATTGTAACAAACATCAAGAATTACACACACCTGGAAGGCATATCAAGCTACGCACAAAGTTAGTCGTGGAACCAGGATTTATAGTTAAGAGGACGAATTAGTGAGGAAATAGGTTAAATTAGGGGGGGAATATCAAAAATCCTAACAAAATGTTTCAAACTGTCTCGTGGCGACCGCTCCTGCTGTAGCTCCCCATGGTTCCGCTAACTCACTAAGCCTTAAAGCTCCAAACTTTGAGCTTCATAACACAAAATCACCGAATCCCATTTCTAAAAAGTTTCAAGTTTTCGGGGACGGCGGCTTCTTCAAGCCACCATGGTTCCACCATGACACAAAGCTCATAACTTTGAGATTCATAGCATCAATTCACCAACTTCCATATCTGTACAACGAAAAATTCAAAATTTTCGACAAAGCTCAAAACTTTGAGCTTCATAGCATAAATTCACCATCTTTCATATAACTACTAAAAATTTTCAAATATTTTGTATTAAAAAACAAATTAAGAAGCCCCCTTACCTATTTCACAGAGTTAGCAAAAATAACTACTCGTACGTTTTCAAGCCATTCTTTTGCTCTTCAAGCGAAATGAGCGGGAGAGTTTTTTGGTTATAAAATCTGAGATTAGGCTTATAATTTCTCAAATTGCTATAAAATCTAGAGAATAATTGGGGATAAACAATGAAAACAATTCCGGAGCGAAATCAGTAAGTGATAGAAAGCCGAAATTGGAGCAATCAAAGCATGAAAACCGTAAAAATTAGAGCAATCAGTTCGTAGAATGCACTAATAAAGAATATAAGTAGCAATAAAATTTGAGATTAGGCTTACAATTTCTCAAATATATATATAAAATCTGGAGAATAATTGGGGATAAAGAATGAAAACAATTACGGAGCGAAATCGGTAAGTGATAGAAAGGCGAACTTGGAGCAATCAAAACATAAAATTCGTACAAATCATTGTAATCAGTTCATAGAATGCACTAACAAATCATTCAATTAGCAATAAAATCTGGAATTAGGTTTAGAATTTCTCAATTGCTACAAAATGTGGAAAAATAATCAATGAAGAATGAGGATGTACGAGGATGATGATTATAATTGGGCATAAATGTCAGGTTCTATTTGGGGTCTAACATTGACTTCAATGTGGTTAGACCTAAAACGTACAAACATTTCAGTCTGAGGCTTGTACATTTCATGAAAGTCTTGGTCAGTCCAGCCTTTTACATTTCATTATGAATTGAAAAAACTGGTCTTAGTCCAGCCGGATATCAGCTTTTGCAAACGTATTATGTCTTATGTCTCATCTATTGTATTTGACCCGTTTTAAGATGACATTTACTACCCATTTGAGCTACTTCAAAGACGATTATGTCTTATGTCTCATCTATTGTATTTGACCAGTTTTAAGATGACATTTACAATCCATTTGAGCTACTTCTAAGACGATTATGTCTATATCTCATCTATTGTATTTGACCCGTTTTAAGATGACAGATATAACAATCTTAAACACGAATTTGTTCAAAATTATAATCGGATTGATTTGTCATGTTGGTTAGTTGGCAGCATAATATAATCAGTCATTTCATCATGTTTAGACTTTTATGTCAAGTGAGTACAATGTAAACATCCAACAACTCGAACCTATTCATATTCGACACACACAATTCTCTCTTGTGACGGATATATATGAACGGTCAAATAACACACACTTAAAAAAAGGGTCAAATTTCCAAGGTCCATACTGAGCAAAATCCAGAACAAAGAGCTTAAAATATAATAAAAATTTGGGAGGTGGGGGGATTAATTAATTCAAGTGAAATAAACAATATATATATATAAAAGAAAAATTGGTACCTAGGTTTACAGGTTTGCGAACACGGTACCAAACCCACAACTGAAGCTAAAACCAGTGAAAACTTGAAGAACTTTAATTGTAAAGGGATTCTCTAATTTGATTCTACTCTACTTTACTATACTTCCTACACAATGAACATCAATAACACAATCGAATTACGAACTTGAATCGCTCAAGCTAGGGTTTCAATATCATCAACATCAACAAAAACAAAAAATAACAATCAATATTAATAATATTGTAGTCATAAAACAACAAACAAGATATATTATACGTAAACAAAACAAGAAGAGACCCCCAAAACAAAATGCATTCACAACAGTTCATGCTCAAAATCATTAACAGAAGAAAGCGAAGAGATAACCATCCTCCAATTTTTGTTTTCGCAATTTCAAGCTAATCATAACTAAAATACACCAAACTTGATCAAAATTGAGCTAAAGTTTGTAACTTTCATGGATGTCCAAAAAAATTTCACCAAAATCACACCAAATTTGATCAAATTAAGGATTTCCCCAAAAAAAAATACCCAAATGAAATGAAAATTGATCAAATTTTATCTAAAGCTTTAATACATACCGTAAGCAATGGCTGCTGCAGTTGGCTCGTTAATGATCCTAGCGACATTCAAACCAACGATGACTCATGCATCCTTGGTAGCTTGCCTCTGTGCGTCGCTAAAGTAAGCTGCACATATAACGAACATGGATAATAAGTAGCTGTTTATAGACCATAAAGCCTTAGAACGGAATCAAATCACAATTCAAAGAAACAATTCTCAGAAAGTTCAGACAAATACAAGAGCAATCAAACACCATCGAAACCCTAGAACAAAATAATCAATGATTTCCTGCCGAAAAACAATCAATAACCAGAAAAAGAAGGGGACGGCTTAGAACTGGATGCTGATCGATTAGAACTGAGCAACTAAATAGGATCAAAAGGAGGGGTTTAGAATGACATGGAGATAATAATCAAAGAAAATGGCGATGAAGCTGAAACATGACGATGAAAGAACCAGCAGGAGGAGGTGAGAGCTGGATGGAGGTTGAAAAATCGAGTTGAGAAGGAAAAATGAAAAATGAAGAGATCAATTTCCTGCAAAAAAGAATTTAACAATCAAAGAAAAAAGGGAATGTTTACTAAACAGCAGCGAAAATAAATAAAATACCACCGAAACCATAGAACAAGAACACCAGTATTAATTTCCTGTAAAAAAACAGAAAAGGAGCAGGAAAATTGGAACTGAGTGCGCTCTTCACTCAGTTTCCGTTTACACAAGTGCATTTGTCACGATTAATTTCAAGGGATAATTGAGCGCCATCTTCAAGGCATCTGCTCCAACTTGTATCGATAACTTGCATAAGTGTTTATCTAGAAAGTTCAGAGCCATTAAACATTTGAAAGGCGCAAAACCGCACCTTCTCTTCTGCGTTATCGAGTTTTTCCTTGATAGCATCAGCTTTCGAAGAGAGCTGCAGTAAAGTACATCAACCACTGACAGCAATTCCTTTCTCCGCAGCCACCTGAGAACACATATTAACAAACGATAACGTCAACTCTTTGAAACAGGAGTTAAATAAAACATGATCTAATCCTATTATAGAGAGGAGAGAACATGCCTTGGTTGTATTCGGAGCATCTTCTACTCTCAACTTCTTTTCTTTCAGCCCGATTTTCGTCAGTGGTCCGACCTAACAATTAGATAAAAAGGAGCAAATCATGATCTTGATGCTTTCTACACTCTCATACATTGACTATACAACAAGGAGACGAGAAGAAATCCATACCTGGATCACGGTCATATCACCGGCAAGTTTAGCAATTCTCTCGGTAAGTTTTTCCATTTCGTATTCCTACTCCACAACCTGCACGAACAAGAATTAGTACTCACAGAGTCTAGACCCGTCAAACATACCTCAAATGCGAAAATATCCAAAAATGATATGTACCCGAACTATCCCAGCCCGTACTCAACCCCAGTGATCTGCTTGCAAAGTTTACACATAATCACGGCCAAAATTCCCAAGTTCAAGCCTCCACATCCCGACTTATGTCAAAGGGACTATCTTTAGATCATTAGAGATGGTCAAATTCAATCATATCTACGATCCTCACTTATGGTGTGCACGCGTGCACACGCACAAAAGAAAACATTAAAAAGTATAGTAGAAGCAAACAATTATTTTCTTGTTTATTAACACAATCTAAAAGCACCTGGTCAGTAAACCGACAAGGTAAGCTTCAGCAGCCTCCTGAAGAGCCAAGACAGCATGACTCTAGAAACGGAGATCGGTCTTGAAGTCCTGTGCAATCTAACGAACCAACCTCTGGAATGGCAGCTTCCTGATCCACAACTCTGTGCTCTTCTGGTACTTCCTGATTTCACGGAGTGCAACAGGACGGTACCTCCTGTGAGGCTTCTTCACTCCTCCTGTAGTGGGCGCCGACTTACGCGCAGCTTTGGTCGCCAACTGCTTCCTTGGGACCTTCCCTCCTGTACTCTTACGGGCAGTTTGCTTTGTACGAGCCATCTGTATCAAAACAATTGTACAATTAAGCAACCAAGTTCTTGATTGAAAGTAGTCCCTGATTAATTGATTAAAAACCTAATTAATTGAGCATGAATAGAAGGCACTTGACGAAAAACCTAATTACTTAAATTATTGCATGGTATTCCGTTCACGAACCTTTATTTTAAGCAAGCACCCCTAATTTCTGGGAAATCAACTATGTTGATGAATGAAATCAATGGACACAATTTTAACGGATGAAAAATCATACACTACGAACACAAATCCTAATATGAATTACCAGATTCAACATTCAAGATTCATATTTCATCAAAAACATTACCCCAATTTTCAAGAACACGATAGTCAGGTAAAACATTAATTAAATTCATCATGGAAGAAATCAAGAATACGCTGATAAACCCTAATTTTTAAAAATCACTAACAAAGAAAACATAGTACACAAACCAGAAATAATACAGAATCAAACATCAAATTAATCAATAAAAAAACCAGAACGCATCAAATTATATGCATCAAACAAGCCGAAAAGTAGCCCCAGAAGATACTAATTAGAGAAAACCGACAATAAAGTAAGAAAACACGATGTAATACTACAATTACAGTAAAAATAGTGAGAAATAAGTAAGAGCTAACCTCACAGAAATCATCGCTATAATGCTATGGAGGTTGGCAGGTCATTTTAAGCCTTCAAGGCCAAAAAATCCTAGGTTGCGTTTGGATACTCGAAATTGATTTGAATATCAAGAATTCAATTCCTGTATTTGAATTTCTAGAATTTAAATCCAAATCCAAATCCAAAATGGTGTTTGGGTACCCTGGATTTGGATTTGGATTTCGGGCGGGTGAAGTCGGGTCAAGGTCTACAATTTTTATTTTTTAAAATTTTTCATTAGAAAAATATAAATGTTCAAATACAAGAAAAAAAAAATAAAGAAAAACAAATACTACGATAAGATTATGCGAAAAAATAAGCAAACGATAAGTGACGGATTTGAAATGACTACCATATACTAGGGATTTGAGAAAACCAAATTTGAACTAGGTTGGATTTGATCAAAATTTCAAATCCAAATCCAAAGGTTTCCAAACTCACAAAATATTTCAAATCCGGAATTCAAATCCAAACCCAAGTTCCCAAACATGCCATTAAGGAATTCAAAAAAATATGCGCCAAAAAAGCCAAGGCCTCTTACCCTAAAACAAATTAGAGCAAGCAATGATCGTAGTGGTTAGTTTGTCGTAAGATTCTTAAGATTATGATACAAAAATCCACAACTAAAACAACCATCATTCTTCACACATATAAATGAATGTATGGTGTAGCAGAGGAGATATTAATAGAAAAGGAGAATAAGTATGGAGTAGGCGAGTAGCAAATACAATGACATAGAGTTCTTGGGTTTTTCACAAATAAATTGAATACAAAATGACTTCATCCCATCAAAATTAAGTGCTACCCACTTCATATTACTAATCAAACAAACAGAACCTAAAATTACTTACCCAACTCCATGGGATTTAATTAATTAACCAATCAAAACAGACTGCACTTTCGAATATTAAAGACTTCCCTCACTTCGAATTAAATACTCAGTGACAACATAAGACAACGAATAACCAGGCCAAGATATCAGCACAAAGAGTAAGTTTTCCCACCTTACGACGACCAAATTAAAATAGCAGTCTGCAGGCTCAATTGACCCAAAGAAATCCAACCTTAAAAGCACCCTTTCAACTTGTTATAGGGGGTGTTTGGCCTAACTTTTTTATTAGCTTTTACTTCTAAAAAACTTAGACTTGCCAAACACATTTTTTTGTGTCCAAAAAACTAGTTTTTAGTAGCTTAAAATGAGTTTTTTGTCCTCAAAAGTAGAAGCATCAAATTGATGCTTCTACTTCTACTTTTTTTTGTTTCAATGTCATTTAATGCACAAATAACAAATTTGCATCTTGTAAATTTTTTAATAAAAATAATAAAAATAGTTATTCATTCACATTTTTGCATTCTCTACAAATAGAGATCCATCTTGATATACTTTTAAAACATAATTTTTCATTTTTTCATGTTGGTAAGTAAAAAAAATTTTTTTAGAGAAACTATTCTGTAAAACGATAACCAAACAGATGTAATTTTTTCGGGAAGTAGCTTATCAATAAACTCCTTTTAAAAAGGAAAAACACATGCACATAAGCAAGGCCAAACATGACCATAGTTTTATTTATAAAATTGCTTTGAACTGAAACAATGAAACTGGAAAAAGTAAAATAAAATTAAAAAAACAGATAGTGGGGTTTTAACTCGACCTAATCTCAAGTAAAGCAGATTGCTACTAAAGAAAATATTCATGTAAATAAGTAAGTTCACTACATGAGGGCTAACTAGTACAATACCCGTGATAAAATCACGGGGTTGAGCGACATTTTGGTCTTAGATTTTATGTCTATGATAGTATTAAGGAACGTGTGAATTTGAAGGGAAAGAACGTATTAATTACGAAATAAAGTTGCGAATGGTGAAACACGTCCGGATATGGTAAACAAACAATAACGTCAATAGTTGAGATGACATTATTTGGAAAAGTAAAATAAGTAAAAAAAAAGGAATATGTGAAGTAACGATTTAGATAACCGAAATGCAATGAAAATAAGTAGACTAATGTTATGAGTAAATAATATCAAACATTAAATATAATAAATAATATGGTTCAATATAATACGTTTTAGATATGACGGACAGATTGCAATCATGAAATGTATCGAAACTATAAAGTTAGTATATAATTCTTGCCAATATTTTAAATGAAAATAAATCTCATTATACCGTTTTGAGTTATTATCGATGTCTAACACATGCACCGATGATAAATTTCACAAAATGATCGAAATATAATTCAAATCAGGTACTTACTGCATTACGATATGCTTCGTGTATCGAACATACGGTTGATAAAGGATACGAATAATAACCATGACAATTTTGTCTAGAATAAAAGAAAACAATAAAATAATAACCAAAAAAAACAAAACTAGAAAGCTGTCGCAAATTTCGACCTAGAAAGCAGTAATTGTTTTTGGGAGAAATGAAATAATAACCATGACAATTTTGTCTTTAGAAAGACGCTGAAATTGAAGCACATGAAATCGACTATGCATCCGTCTTGTCCACCTTGTCGGCACCATTTGCCTTAGATGTTGATCCGGCATCAACTGCAGCAATGTCGTCCATAAGGCACTCATTAAAAGGGAGGGTTCTTTTGAGTGGCGTCAACTTCGACGTGGAAGGCGGAGAGAATGCTTCAGCAACCTTAGCATGAAACCAATGCAATACGTGAGCGACATGATGAGAAAAATAATTCACGGTAGGGACACGGAGAACACGACCCGAATTACGTGACAAAAAATAGTGCGTGGAAGAAGGGACATATAGAGCGAAGGACAGAAACGTACTTGATATCCTCGAGCTTGATGTTGCGAAATTCGAAGCCGTTCTTAGTGTGACTAACCGGACCGATCTCGAAAAGCTTCCCGACTAAATCTGTGAATATTGTAAGCAGGTTATCTCCAAAGAAACGTGTATGACAAAAAAAAAACATGTGTGAAATAAATAGTTAAAGAATATCGAAAATATAATAAATTGGTTATATACTAAATAGGCATGTACCGATGTAGTGAGTAGTGGACACACAACCATTGATGATATCCTCGAAATCAGCAAATCGAAATCCATAGAGAGGTATGGACAGCTGACCATCGTAAGGAACGACTTTGCTCGAGTACTCGAAGTGTAGGCGAATGTTGCTCGGGGGAGCCTTATCGTAGCCGGTATTCGAACTGATAGTGAGGTTACGGATAATGTATACACCTCCAACAGCAAGCGTGTCAGCATTAGTGTATTTGCTCAGAATCTGCTTACGGACAGTGCCCTGAACGATTTCATTCTGCAAAACCGTTAAGCACGAAGTAACATGTGTCAGGCAACGCGACCAATTGATTTGGCATAGATACGAAGGTATTTAATATACAACATGTCAACGACGAAAAAAAAAAAAACGTAATATAGACACGAAACGTAATACGTACTTGGATAGATATAAAAAAACTATTAATATATACGGACGAAGTGAAAATTACATGAGAACGTATAGAAACACAAATTTGATGGTAACACGAATTTGAAAAAACAAAGTCGTCATACATAATATACATATAAAGCGAAGGACAGATACGAAGGTATTTAATATACAACATGTGAAGGACGAAAGAAAAAAAACGTAATATAGACACTAAACGTAATACGTAATTGGATAGATATAAAAAAAACTATGAATATATACGGACTAAGTGAAAATCACATTTCACATTTCAAACACAAATTTGATGGTAACACGAATTTGATAAAAAAAGTATGAACATAAAACGTATATGAACACGAATTCGATATGTTGGTCATTTCGGTAGTCGACATAGTGCGGAAAGTGATGGATTGTTATGGGATAACAAATATGTGAATAGTTATGATAGGAAAACTGTGATGAAGAATGATATGGAAAATCTCTTATATATAACGTGGAGTTAGGTTCTGTAGTTGGGATATATTATAAAGAGATATAAAGGGAGAATATCGAGAGATATTCGTCAGTGAATATTTCTAGATAAATAACTGTATTGCATGTATCGTGTTTTACTTCGAATGGAATAGCTCGAGTTATGTGATGAATGGATAAGCGAATAACGAATTTGTATCATATGGGGGACGGATACATAATATCAATTCGATTAGTGTATCATACATTAGCATCAATAATACAGTTCATATCTACGACGGATACGTAATAACCATAAGATTCTAATAACCATAATATACTAAATATATATACCAAATATATATACTAAATATATATTAAATATACTGAAAATATACTAATAACCATAATATATTAAATGGATACTAAAAAAAATAGCATCTTTCACACGTTTATAATATAATAGATATTATATATATATTATCTATTAAATAATAGATACTACAATATAATAGATACTATAAAAAATAATATATATTAAATAGATACTATAATATAATAGAATTACAATAGCACTAAAACACTACAGCTTTCACACGTTTATAATATATAGCACTATATTTACGTATACAGTATAAGTTTTTTTTATAATGTCATAGAATTATAGGATATTTAGAGTTATAGTAGCACTAAATCACTATATTATAGTGCGTTTATAATATATATGTATATATTATACATATATTCCACACGTCTATTTTATGTATATATTATACATATATTCGACACGTTTATTTTTTATTATGATCACATTAAGATATAATTAAAGTTTATTTAATTATATGTCAATGTATAAAATTATATATTTGATGTGTCACATATAAGAGAAGAATATAAAATAAATGTACTAACTACCATAATATACTAAATATATACTAAACATATACTAAATATACACGAAACTATAGTAATAACCATAATATATTGAATACATACTAAAAAAAAAATGCTAAATATCCGTGATTATATTAGCTATATTTAAATAATACACTAATTATTAAATATCTGTAATATAACAATTATTAGCTATATCCGTGATTATATTATACTATATTTAGATAAGACTATAATATCATAGAATTATAGTAGCACTATATTTACGTATACAGTATAGGTTTTTTTTATAATATCATAGAATTATATGATATTTAGAGTTATAGTAGCACTAAATCACTATGTTATTTTTTATACGATATTTGTGTTCTTATTATATAATTTTATACATTAAGATATAATTAAAGTTTATGTAATTATATGTCAATGTATAAAATTATATATTTGATGTGTCATATATAAGGGAAGAATATAAAATAAATGTACATATGTTTGAATATATGTGGTTATATGTTAATGTATAAAATTATATATTTTAAATGGAACTAAATATTAAATACATAAAGTATAAAGTATATATTAAATTATATTAAATATGCTAAATACGAAATACCAAGAAATTAAAAAAAAAAATGTGTTGTATTCGGGAAGGGAATATACTGTATACAAAATGTATTTAGTATTTATATACGCAAAATATACTGGTATTTATACACAAAGCGAATGACGTTTTTGCCCTTGAATTAAAGAAGAGATGAAGAGTGCTTTAAGTGATTGGACGATTTTGCCCAATTTACGTGAGAGCTCAGAGCGATATTTCCTGCGATTCTAAAGGTGCCACATCAGCTGGGGTGGTGCCTTCTTTAAGGTAATTAAGATAAGATAAGATACTACACTCAACCTATCTAAAACAGCCTCAATTTATCAAATCAAGGACTCAAATTTATCAACTTGACATGTAAATCACCCAATATACCAAAATAACCAAACAAATCAAAACTTTAGTGCAAAGGTATTAATCTATCAACCGTCTATATAAATTTTTCAACATTAACAGAATGATGCATGAGCTAATTATGCTCTGCGAACTTGTGCTGCTGTTTCGATCTAAACAGTGCCATATATCAAATTTACAAAGAATGCAAACAGAGAAGAGAAGTATACTATTATCATTCGCTGCAAGCTCTTCAATCAAGCACTTTGCAATATAGAGAAGATAATGAGCATCTGATTGAGCATAATCAACCATCTCTACAGGCAGCGGGCGTTGTCTCCAGTCTTCACGCTGTGAAAATGGCAGATATCAATTGTATTTTCAAAAAGGAATCTATGAATGCTTGTTTGTCATGAACACTGCATTCCAATGCTTGTTCCCTCAATATCTTTAAAATTGTAAAAGCAGTACAGTGAAACAACTATGAATGAACACAGCAACATGAAGACAAGAACGCGAGAGAATCCTTACCTGGAATAATTTGTTCGTACTGACACCACAATAACTCTCGAGTAAGTAAGCTAGGGATTTCTGCGGTTTTGATAATACTTCACATGCCTGCAACAAGAGAATGTGTCTGTAACTTGGAAAAGCAATGCAAACTTGCTTTTGTGAATTGTAAATTCAGTCACTTTGAATTCCTAAATCGAATCAAAACCCACTTAATCAGATCCAACCAATGAATCAGATCGACAAGCCAATGAATCGAATAAAAAACTCACTTAATCACACAAGAATCCAACAAAACCCCAGAAAACACAATCGAAATCGATTAGATCAATGACAAATATCACAAATGGCCATTCGTTCAGCAATATAAAAACTGTTTTTGGCACTTTTCCTTCTTCCAATGTCACAAAACCTTTCCTTCCAACCTTGGACATCGCTTCAACAATCATATTACCGATTTCATAGTTGTTGCTAGCACCAATAGCGGCAACATCAGCAAGTTCACTGTCTTCAACCAGTAGTAAAGCACTTAAGCATTAACGTATTGCCTTAGGAAACTCGAGTCATTCTCAAGAGTGGTAATTACCTCTTTTGACATCGCCTTAAGTTCAGTCACTAAAGCTCTTGTGGTTTTCTCGATTCCCCGTGTGATCAATACAGGGTTTCAGTGGTTATATACACAAATTAATGCAGGGTACGATTATAGCCAAATAGATAAATTGACCACGCCCACTCGAATTTGTGTATCGTACCCGACACATAGTTTCCAATTGACTTCATAAGTGATTGATAAAAAAACAGTCTTAACACCAGACATCCGAAAGATAATAAGATTGGTAGTTCCTAACAAGAACCATAATTATGACGAACATTGGCATTTTGAAGTAAAGAAACAAAAAGATGAGGGAAGAGAAATCAAGCGTACATCCAAGCTTGTGTTGGGCGTCATGATGCATGAGGAGAGACCCGGTGTCTAGCCAATGCATGAAAGTAAGCAATGAGACAACTGTCTGAGTTTCGGTCCTCTTATCATTATGATACCTACAAAATCAACAAAAGTAGTGCTTCATACATCTTGAAATTTGGTCTACCAAATTTCGGAGTCTTAAGTTGCGTACCTGTAGTACTGTCCCATACACTCTTTACAATCTCAGCAAGTCGGCTAAAGTGTTCCTTAATCAGAGTGATTTGCGTGTTGGCTTTCTCCAACACCTCTGTTATACGGATTAAAAACCCAATAAGAATCATATTAATGTACTCCCTACCATCCATCCACCAAACTCAAAATGAAGCTAAGACTTCGACTTTTGCAACACTATTTTGGACGGTAAACCAAAGCATCAGTCAAAACGAACCCCCCCATTTTGGAAGATATTATACTCCCTCCATCTCGATGTACCATTATATATCCTCCTCATTCAAATGACCATTATATTTTCTCTCTATTTAACCGAATCGCTTTGCGTACTATTAACTGATTCTCAGCAACCCTAACAGTTCGATCAACCCAAACCCATCCCTAATTCAAACAAACAAACAAAAGCCGAAAATCCCTAATTCAAACAAACAAACAAACAAAAGGCAGAAATCAAAATCGTCTCAAAACAATAGAAATGCAATCCTAAACATTCACATAGATCCTGATTACAAAATTCAAAACTGGGCGAAATCTATAACTGAAGAACACAATCCAAAACTTACATCAAATCGATGTCGGAGAAACGCCGAACATCAAGATCGGGCAATCACTCAGCTCATCTCATCTCTAATACAACATCTGAGCATCTCTTCACATGATTTCACCACAGAAACCCGCAAAATCAGAGTTCAAATGATAGATCAGCGAACGAACAACACAAATTACGAACCAAAACCACGAAATTCGTCAATCTGCAACATAACAGAAGGAAAAAGGGTAAAGAATGAATGAAAATACCGCGAGGATTATCAAAAATGGCGATTGGTTTGCAGAAGATTGAAGAGACAGAGAAGCGAGATGTTGAGATGTAGAAATAGAGAGAGAAGGAGAGAAAGCGGACGAAAACGAAAACGAAGGAGAGGTACTGTTGCATACTGGTTGACACTGTTTACTACTGTAGCTAAGATACAGTAGCAAGTGTTCCTCACTTTTTAATATGTTGGGGAAGATGATCACCATTCACCACCTCGTACAGACGACACACCAAACTCTAAAGAGAATGCATAAAACGTAGTTCAATCTTGCCTTAGCTATAGCAGAAGATGATGAACGAATATTGATTCCAAGCTGTACCAAACGGCCTGACCCTCTTCCTTCACCCATTTTCTACACCCCAGCTTGCTTCATCTCCTCCATCCTCTTCCTCCTACAACCCCGGACACAAGACCTGCTTCATTAAACACAATCTCATTGAATCACAGAAAATAAAACCTAACCATAATGGTTCAATCAAGTAAAAGAACAACATGACACCCAAAACATCTGGAATCAAATAGCAGGTCAAATCATCTCAATCGAAGGTTTTAAAGCTAAAAATAACATTACGAATAACAGTAATGATCAGACAAACGTCGTGCAAACACAGATGATATGATGAAGATGATGGTGATACCCGGGCGTCACGGACATCAATGACAAAATCAAGGAGAGGAATGCGTTGAGAGATGGCATGCCAGGCAGCGCCCATCACTGGCGCCTTTTGTTATCTCTGTCTCACCACACTCTCTACTCGTTCCGCCAACCTACCACTTGCCATTTCCGCATTTGCTGATTTATCAGCTGATATGGGGTAATTTCCCTTACTACATGCACTCTCTGAACGAGAAAATTATATAGTGCCTGCAATATATCAACATGTTAGGAGTATTAGTAAGACAATGTCGTAACAGTAAGTCAAGAAATCTATCAGCTTTTGAACCCGATTTACTGAGATGATAATTGATGATTTTCAAGGACTAACTATCTGTTCTTTGAGCTAACTGATTGTGTCGACATTCGGGGGTATCCTACATGGGATCTCATTTACTTGGTGCAATCAATAACAGGAACATCAAAAGCATGCCAATATCACTAAAACTAAAAATTTCTAATTTTTCAGGACGACGGCTCTTGCTATCGACCATGGTCACACAGAGCTCAAAATTTTTTGCTTCATAGCATAGATTCACCAACTTCCAAATCACTTTTTAAGTAGAAAAATTCAAGAAGAAACGCCTAAAACTCATCGAAATGTCCCAAATACTAAACAAAACCTAAATCACAACAAAAATTCCAGCAAAAAAACTAATAAAATTCATATTAAAACACAAACATACAGCTAATTAAATAACAAAAAGACCCACCTCTTCCATGAAAAATATCCCAGGTAGGAAAGGAAACCCATTTTGATCAAAACTGCAACCATTTCTATTCATTAAACGTCGTTTTACTTGATTCTGCTTGTTTAATCTCTGTAATTAATGATATTAAACAAAACTCAGTTCATTAATTAAAAAAATACTCGTACAGCAAAGGGAAAATGCAAGATCTAACCTCCATAACCACCGGAAAGGAGAAAGAAGAACACGGGCTGATTTAGAGAAGAAAGGAGGAAGGCTGATTTAGCTAATCTAGAGGGGAAAGGAGGAAGGCTGATTTAGCTAATCTAGAGAGGAAAGGAGGAAGGCAGAGCCGAAGAGAGGAAATGAAAGGTAGGAAAAAACACAGCGAAGAAAGGAAGAGGAAGGCAGTTTAGGAACACTGTTCCTAAGGAAACACTGTTAACACTGTTCTTAAGGAACGTTTTTTTGGTGAACTAGTAGCGGGACCGCTTTCTGGGGCGTTAGTCGGTAGGTGAGAATCCGTTACCGGACTTGCAGGGACCGCTTTGGGAACTGTGCGGGGACGTTGCGTGGTTTCCTGGAGTGTAGCGCGAGGTGTGCTTGTATGGTAAAAGATGAGTGACCCCTACAAATTAGGTACATATATAAATAATCATCACTGTGCAACTAAGACGGGACAGAGTCATTAACGTACCCTACGCCGAGATCATACTAATCTACGATAGTACATTAAGACACCGAGGTGACAGGGAAACAGGGTATAATACATAGTATTCATCACAAAATTCTCCCAAGCAAAAGCAGAGACAGCCGAACCGCCTGTTTGCAGCCTAAGAATACCAAACTTGTCCATGATATCTTCATTCGACGGAACACTTGATGCCGACGTAGTCTGTCTGCTGCGTATCTGAACGCTGTGACTCTGCCTAAATATAGACTTCAAGTAGCGCTGCTTCCTCCGCCTTCTCCTTTGTATTTCTTCAGCTCTATCGACTTGCTCGTTGTCAGCAACCCCTCCCTTGCACAGAAGTTTCACCATCATCGGATTTTAGAACCTGCGTTGTTGATCGATTTGCAAGTACTGTGAGCCAAGATCAGATAATTAGTTCAGATTCATGTCCCATCAGTCTATGGGGGACTTTGTGTGTACTCCTAAAATCCACAAGGTATACATGACCACAACAATAATCGTAGTTCCCACAAACAGGAAGAACTTAATCTAACACGAAGCAGGCGAACTCAAGAAGACAACAGAACAATTACTGGCGAATTTCCTCCTCAGGAAGCATAAATCCACATCAAGATTCTACTGAACCTAACAGAATCTGAGGCGACAAATTTCAACACAGTGCAGTAATTTTGGGCACAAATCACATTTATTTTCACAATTTGAACACAGAATAACTTTTCCCTTTTGTTCCAAACCCTAATCTAATCACCTCTTGTTGAACTGCAACCACCAACAGACATGCAGACAGAGACTAAAAGGCCGATACACATAATTCAGTGGAAAATGAAGCCACCCATATCTAAGATGAGTCTAACTGCAACACGTTGAGCATGTAGAGGTAGAGCATCAAGGTAAGTGCACAAAGGCCAGGACTTTGATTCTGAGATATTCGATCCATACCGCTTAAAGTTGAGCTCTTTAAAAAATCGATTCAAAAGGCTATCACAGCAGGACATGAATTCACTACAAAAGGGGAGGCGAACTCTGCATATAATATGAAGGGATACAGAGAGGGAGGGGCTTACAGAGGTCAGAGGGCAGAAGGCATAGTCAGTGTTCCGAAGCTCTGAAATGTGTTTGATACGCTTATTTTGTCGCGAGTCAGAACCCTAAAAACTGGAGAAGAAGACGCCCTATAATCGCAGATCTACAACCTGAAAGGGGAAAAGAGCGACATCATAAATCCAAGAACGGGGAAAAGAGCAAAAGCAAAAAATCCAGAAACGAAATCTATAGCAACAGAACGGAAATCAGGAACAACAGAATGGAAAAAAGAAAAGGACAAAAAACAAACAAAAAAACAAAAATCAAGGGAAACAGAAGCATAAAAACTGGAGAAGAAGACGCCCTATCATCTCCTTCTACCTCTACCATCTTCACCCCCTCCTCTAATATTGTACCATCTCTTCTTCCCTCGGTACCTCGGTACATTTCACCTCCTTCACATCCCTTTTTCTTTCTTCTCCCCTTTCTTGTCAAAGACCCGTCCCTAACTATGACTTTCTTTCTATCATCTAGTTCAGTGATGACATCTTCCCTAAAAACCTCTAAACTCTCCTCTTCACCCCCCCTTCTTCTCCCATCTCCCTCCTAATGACATTTCTTTTCATGTTCATCCTTCCCTGCCACTACAAGAAAATAGGTGATTAGCAACTGATATTTACCGACCGACAAAGAATTAGTCGGCAATAAATAATACCGACCGATATCGGTCGGTATTTCTAACTTCGGTCTGTAAATCACCGACCGATGATAGCCAGTCGGTAATAGTGTGTATCGGTCAGCATTAATGTTATTTACCGACCGATTTAGCAATAATACCGACCGATTTAAATCGGTCGGTGACTTTTTCGAATTAAACACCCAGCTGCCTTCATTCATTACATACCGAACTTTAAAAACCAAAAAAAAAACACCCTAACCCTCCCCTTCGCGACAAAACCCGACCCAACCCCCACCCTCCCCTTCGCCGTCGCCGCACCGCCGCCGCACCGCTGCCGGATTATCTTACCCATCCTCCCCAAAATCCCCAATTTCAACCTAGGTATGAATTTTAACTCAATTTTTTTGTTTAATTTTGTTTATATTTGGTTTATAATTGTTGTTAATCAAAGTATTTGACGAATTTAGGGTTAATTTAGATTAAAACTTGTTTAATTTAGGTTAGCCTATAAACTAGGGTCAAATTAGATTTAGGGTAAAACTTGTTTGTTAGATTAGGTTAGTGTAATTAGGTTAGTGTATTTTAGACTAGTGTATTTAGGTTAGTCTAATTTAGATGAAACTTATTTGTTAGATTAGGGTTAAATTAGATTTAGGGTGAAATTGAAATTTAGTTTAATTTAGGGTTAAATTAGATGAAAAATTGTTTAGTATAGTTTAGTTAGATTAGTATAGCTCCCCCTATAGTACTTTAGATGAAAAATTGGTTCAACTAGTATAGCTCTTCCTATAGTACTTACCCTTTGGAAAATTCTTGATTGGATTACCCAATTAGTATTCTTGATTGGATTACCTAATTAATATTCTTGATTGGAAAATTGTTTAGTATAATTAGTCTTAAGAATATATTTAATGTTGATTAGTATTCCTGTTTGGTTTGTAAGGTTGATTGGTAAGGTTAAGGTTAAATTAATACACCAATAACTCTTGAAATTTGTAAGGTTGATTGGTTTTAGGTTAGAGTTGTTTGAGATCATGCAATTCATTAGGAAATGTATGGGATTTGGATATATATGAAATTTGAGGAATGCGTGGGCATAATATATACTTCCTCCGTTCTATTTGATCTCCTCTCATCTCGCCTGCCTTTATTATTCTTCCCCTTTTTTTTATCTTCGTAGTTTAGTATAGTTTAGTTGTTGCTCCGTAATTAAAAGTCTTGGGGACAATTCCTTGTTATAACATTAAAATATGCATATTCATGTTACTCTCAAATGTTTTTAGGCCAACTAGATACAATATGGTGTAATATGACTCAATCAAATTCAATAAAGAGTACTACGAATTTGAGTTTATATATTAAACTAAGGGTAGATGTGAAAATTTAATTAAATAATAAGGGGGGTTAAGAATGAGATGTGATCATGGGAGTTATTTATGTCTACCCCTTACTCCATTTTTTTATGTTATTTAATTAGGTTTTCGTTTCTCTTATAGAAAATCTAATAATGACGAATACCGAAAGAAAATGGATGTACGAAAGGGTAGACGATAGAAACAAAGTTAAGTATGAGTTTATACTTGGGGTGGATGATTTTATTCTATATGCTAAGGAACAAGAAGAATACAAGACACATCAGATTCTTAGATGTCCATGTGTGAAGTGTGAAAATTTGAAGTACTTGAATGAGTATCAGGTGAAAGAGCATCTCTATAACAAAGGGTTTACGCCTGGTTATACTAATTGGGTGTGCCATGGAGAACCCTTTTCTTTTATTAGTAATCCTAGTACTTCAACAAACACTAATGCTTTCATCGACCAACCTTATCGGGAGATGATAGTAGATGCATTTGGAGACATAATGTTCGGCCGTGTTGAGGATTCTCCTTTGGGTGAAGAAGAAAGCCCCCACCATGATCAGAAAGAATTTTTTGAAATGTTAGAGGCCGCCGAGACACCTCTGTATCGTGGATGTGAGTCGTCATTGCTAGAAGTAGCTTCTAGGATGATTAACATTAAATGTGAGGACAACCTACCGGAAAGAAGTTTAGATAAGATAGCTGCTTTGATTGAGGATATCATTCCACGAGATAATTTGATGACTCGCACATTTTATGACACTAAAAGGTTGCTTAGGGGCCTTCAAATGCCCCATCATAGGATCCATTCATGTCAGGACGGATGCATGCTATTTTGGAAAGAAGACTCCATGCTTGATAAATGTAAAAAGTGTGGAAAAGATAGGTACAAGAAGAAAACTTTTAGTGGGGCAGACATACCTTTCAAAGTCTTAACCTATCTCCCTGTAGCACCAAGGTTGCAACGTTTATATGCAACCAAGAACATCGCAAAAGAAATGAGATGGCATATAGAAAATCCACGTGTACCAGGGACCATGGCTCATCCAAGTGACAGTGAGGCTTGGAAGCATCTAGATTATATGTTTCCGGAGTTTGCTAGTGAGCCTCGTAAGGTTAGACTTGGACTCTGCACAGATGGTTTTACACCATACGGTCAATTTGGTAAGTCGTACTCATGTTGGCCGGTGATTCTCACTCCTTATAATCTACCCCCTGGATTATGCATGAAAAAACAATTTATGTTTCTATCTTTGATCGTTCCCGGGCCAAAAAATCCTAAGAAAAACTTGGACATATACATGCAACCTTTTATTGATGAATTGAAAGAGTTGTGGGACACGGGAGTGCTCACCTATGTGTCTCTTTAATAAGACCTAAGTTTGAAAGACTCGATTCATGCAATCAATAGTGTAAATCTTCAATCAGTAGACCAATTTTCATAGTTATTACTCATAGTATTTAGGATACATAATGCACGCTAGCTAACTCATGATGTTAATCTTCGATAACAATAGAGGTAGTGGATATATATTATGACGAACAAAACTAACTCTAATCAGCTACTCGATGGGTACCGTCTTTATCTCGCGTTCAGGTTGCTCACGAACTCTCTTGGTTTTTTTCTCGAGACTTTGGACGGTGAGTGTGGGAAGACAATGGGCCGAACAATGTTGAAGCTCTTGTTTTGAGTGATTATATAATCAATCAAGTTAATCCCGAGTTTGTGAATTCCCAAAAAAAAAAAACTCGATATTCGATTGAAACTTAAAATAATTCTCGATATTTGACAGAGAATTGCAGACTAAATCCCTTGAGGAAACTAAATCCTGTGAGTCGACCACCTTACCTGAGACGAGAGGAAAGGAAAAAAATATTGCAGACAAGGCCAAGATGAGGAAACTCTACCTGAATCGATCAAGATACATGAAGCGACCACTTGGCCTGGGACGGAAGGAAAAAAAAGAGAAAATTTCAAACGAAGCCAAGACGAGGAAACTCTACGTCTCTACCTGAATCGACCTGAAACGACACGAAAAAATAGCAACATCAAAACCAGAAAAGAAATAAAAAACGAAGCCAAGATGAGCTCGTCCTCATCAGAATCTCCTTCGACTAAAACATCGTCACACCATGCAGACCATAAAAAGAACACAAATCAGCAATACCCATACCACAAAACTACACCTAATAAGCGAGCAAGCAGAAAAGACCGAGACTCTGAAACCCAAAACAGATTTTTGACTGATCACCTTGGAAAAAACGATCGATGATCTGCGGTGAACACTACTCACGAAACAGCTCGAGGGTCATCAGAAATGGCCACTCGACAATCAGGAACCTGAAAGAGGGAGAGAAAACAATAATACCTAGATCATCCAAATGACCATAATCTAAAAGAAAGGGTTACTCTGTTACGATTTAAATATTTTTCTCTTCTAATATATCTTTAATGGGATTAAAACACTTTTCAGGGAAGTGGTGGTGTTTCTACTACATTGGGAAAAGAAACCTCCAAAACAGAGTAGATCGACTACCATGACAGTTGTGAGAATGGAACTTTACGTACGATTCTTTTTTTGTTTCAAATAAAGTTCGGTAAAAAAAGTGTATTTATGAGTACACTATGAATGTATATTATTATGTATAGACCTACGTGTTCTATGTGTTATCCGTAGATATATACTTTGTTTACTCAATTTGTCGAATTATAGCGTCTCTAGCAATACTGTCATGTGAATACGCTGTCAAGAGATTGCTATGGTTGATACTCCGTACGACCGTACTTGTTTATCAGAAGTTTCTTTCTGAAGTTTAATCATTGATCATTCTATGTTCCTTTCTGAACAAATTACATTGGACTGTAACTGTGTGAAACGAAACCTCTTCCATCTTGATCATAAGTTTCTCCGTAACTTACAACTTTACAAGGAGTTGTCAAATCATGGATATTCGATCATCGTTTTGTAATGAATCACATTGGAATGCAAAAGTATCTGAAGTCTAATCTAGTCCATCTTTCATGGCAGTGACTGCAACTGGGCTCACGTATGTCATGGGGCAGCGTTACATGGAAACCTCCAAGGTCATGCCTGCCGGGATTGTAGCCGGGATCAGGTACTTTTGTTGATTCAACATATCGGTTATAATTAAGTACAGAGTTGTATTCGGTGCAACCCGGACACAGTTTTCATTTTTTGGTCGTTCAGAAACAATCTATGTGCTGTTAATATCAGTGTAAGAATGTGTTGTTTTGTGTTTCCTGATAGCTTCCGATTCATCCGTCTTTCATGTTTTTTGGCAGTGCTTTCATGACTGCTTTCTATGTATACAAAGTAGCAACCGGAGGCAACCACTTCCCCGCCAAAGCTGAATGATGAATTCGACGACTTCTTACTTACAAATTCACATAGAAAGTTAGAAACACTACTGACAGCCTGTGTTATGCTGATTTAATGAATGCAGTCACACTTTCTGTTTTCTCAATACACCTAAATTGCTCTGTAGGAAACATTTTACTATTGCGTAGTTTTCTCGTACTTGTGTTGCCAACAATCACATTAAAGTTAAGATTTTGGTTGAGATGATTCATACATCAAAGACAATACAGTTGATTTTGCATACTCCTCTCGTCCTCATCCTGCAAGTAGGTGGCAAGTTGAAAAAACATGTAAATGTATAAAAACCATTCTGCTAAAAAAATATCGTGGTTACAGTAATACTGTTAGGCTATTGCTCAGTAATATACTGTCTAATATCGTGCTCAGTAATACAGTAATATCGTGCTAAAAATATACTGTCTAATACTGTAAATTAACCAAATTTACAATTATATCGTCTACAAGGTATAAACAACCCACTCTATTACGGGGCGTATACATCACATATCACAGCATATATGTGGAGAATTGTTAGGCTATTGCTCAGTTAAAAATATACAGGAACATCACAACATGAAATGTTACATATATACAGTGTATCACCATTCCGAAAAATCTAGCAGTTTGTAGGCCTGTAGTATTTCGGTGGAAGGGATGGACAGTTTTCATTCATATGCGGGTATGGATCGACAGTATTGTATCCGGGTAGCTCCATTCTGTACTTCCCCAGGATTTGGCAAAATGGAAGCTTCACTGTATCCCCGTCATTGCACCAACTTGGCAACCGACTTGAGTTGCTTTCAAAGAAGTTCAGTGAATATGCATCCTTTATCTGCGATCATGAATCAAAGTTTTTAATCTCCTTTTGAAATACTGAATCATAAAGACGGGGGGACAGTTGAGTATAGAAATTTTGTGGAAGAGATATCTTACAGTGAACTCAGTTGCTTGAATGGAATCGGAATATTTTCCAAACAGTCCGGCTGATTTGTAGATTTGAAGCACATATGCAATACATGGGACGGAGGCTCCGTCTTCATATACCCAATCATCTTCTTCAGGAACTGTAAGCAACGCATCACATGAAGAACCACGTTTTGCAACTTCTATGAGAATGTCGGGGAGGTCAAGATCCTGCGTTGGCATTTGAAAGCATCACAAGACTGAATAAGTTTAAATATTTGTGTTTTCCGTATGCATCTTTCTTTGTTTGGAGTCGAGAGGTATGGGAACAGGTAGGTCTGACTCGTAGTAAGTTTTAACATTCAGGGTCCCCGGACAGCAGACTCGGGGAAAAAAATGTTCTATTTTCCGTATTATAAACATTATTTGCGCTATTAGATTATAAAGCAATTGATGAAGAGAGCTGAGCTGAGGACGTGTGATAAAGGTTAAGAAGCCCTTACCGAAGTACCTAGTCGTTTGTTTAATGCTTCTTTCCACAAGTTTGCTGCATAAGCAGGTTGCATCTGGTTCCATATAGTCATAACGGAAGCAACCTGGAACCCGAAAGATAAGAAATTGTCAACATTGAAGTCAGCCATGCAAAAAAAATATGGTCCTCAACAATAGAATTATAATCGAAGCAGGCTGATGAACAAGATATATTCCCATCAGACTTGATTACATACCAGATTTCCATCCAATTGAGGAGGATAATTGTTTGTGACAGTATCTATCCAGCTGAAAATTAGGTTATGATATCCGTACGGTAACCCATCAATGCTTCGAGCATACTCCCATGCAGCAGTCACATTGAACCTGGCTCGTAAATCAGGACGTAAGGGCAACAACGCGATGTGGGGATTGGAGTCGTCTTTAGTCGTTTCAAATTCCCACCATTCCTCCCACGGGAGCAAAGCTACAACGTCTTCTCCCTGCAACACCAATTTCAACAGAATAAGTCAAACATATTATCCTCCAAACCTAACTTCCCTTGCAGGTTTTATTAGTTAGTTCTATTATTTATGCAACAAACCTCGTCGTTTTCATGGCCGGATTCAGCAACCCAGAGCTTGCCATCAGAATCCCTCAAGCACACAGCACTATGACCAGCATAAGATCCAGTGACCCACTTCTCCATGCTCTCAAATCCACCCCACCGCCCTCGAATTTTGGATACAGCGAGGAAATCTCCAGAGTGGATCTCATCAGTAGTAATATTAGTAACCCAAGGTTGTGGACGTTGATCAAACGAAGCTTCCATGTGTTTCGTAAGAAATGCCAGGTTCGAGTTCTCCCCCCAACCAGTATTCGTAAATAAAGGGAAGACCTCCCATAATGCTTGTAAAGTCCCTAGCATTCCAGCTTGCAGAAGGAAGATTGAAACTCCGCGATGTTTCACCTGAAAACAAAAAGGTAAGACATTTGCGTGCTTCTAGGTAAAATTGTAGGGTGACCATGATGAAGAAATCGGTGGAAGAATGAACTAACATATTCGTATTCTTCTTTTCTGGTCCACTCCTTGAAGTCCAGTGTGTGCTCTCGAGAAATAAAATAATAGTCCCACGTTGCACGATAAGGTGTCGCAAAGACATATATATCCATACATGTGTAGCTGTGGGCTTTGCTAACCTGATTACAAACAAAGGCCACTGTCAAATATGAGATCCATCCCCTTGAGAATAGCATTAACAAGCCGAGATAAAGGAAGCAC
This sequence comes from Agrostemma githago, assembly GCA_958450325.1. Taxonomy (NCBI): domain Eukaryota; kingdom Viridiplantae; phylum Streptophyta; class Magnoliopsida; order Caryophyllales; family Caryophyllaceae; genus Agrostemma; species Agrostemma githago. Next base: position 12,742,122 of record OY288255.1, on the reverse strand, counting down.
GAGCAAAATGAAAAATGATGGCCAGTATTCAAAAGTTAAGGATTCGTCAACAGACCGAAGAGTAGATCAGTATTGCCACATGGAGAGGGAGAAGGAACGGATTCATACACCTTACCTGAGACGAAAGGACTAAACCACAAAAAGCTGGCCGCAGACCTGGACCTACAGGGTAGACGAGATAACGGAGAAACCGTCAGAGAAGAATAAAAGGAAGCGAAAAACCAGCCGCGCATCTGGAGCTACGAGGAAAGGGGATGACAGGGAAACGAAATGAAAGAAGCAGCAGTATCGCACCGCGAGAAGTAGATGAAACCGAAGGCCAGCCGAGGACAGTCTACCTGAACTAATCAAACCACCTGAATCGGTTAGGCGACCTGAAACGAGAGGAAGGAGGAAAAAAAAACCAAGAAACGAAGGCAAGACGAGTAAAATCTGAGAAAATGGAAGCGAAGGCAAGATGAGGACAATCTAACTGCATCGATCAAAATATCGGAATCGATCAGCTGACCCGAAAGACGAAACCGAAGGAAAACTGAGGACAACCTACCTGCATCGATCAAACCACCTGAATCAGTCTTGCTTACCTAAAACGAAAGGGAGAACAAAAGTAAAAAAAAAACGAAGGCAAGACGAGGAAACGGGGAAACAGGAAACAAAGGCAAGACGAGGACAGCCTACCCGCGTCGATCAAAAGACCTAAAGCGATCACACCCATAAAAAAGGTCACGATGATCATAAATTAAACAAACAAAATATCAATATTAAATACTACGGAGTATCAATTAAACACGACAGTACGACACAGACCTAGATGAAGCACGGCCGGGCTTAATGCTATCGCACGAGGCTGATCTCAGGACTTCTGAATTCACAAATGAGAAGCCTTTCATAGGAATCGGGTGAAGAGATGTTAATGACGTTGTGATGTTCGACAAAAGATAAAACATTGTGGTGTTCCGATTTCTCACAGATTGTAGAGGCTCGGTGAAGGCTAGCGTAAGAGCAAAACACGGTCTGGCCTTATTCCGACAAAGAAAAAGTCGTAACGTATAATCTAGCATTAGGAGTCACGAATTATACAAACCCTAACACAGAAACGACATTATCCCGAAACAACAGCATGATTAAATCGCGACCTTTCTCACAAAAATCGATGAACTAAAGTTGTCAAATTAATCGAAAACGATCCTATCATCATCATCCGAAAAATCATCAATTAATTTAAAACAATAAAGATCGACTTACCACAAAATTTCGAAAACCCAGTAAAATCGCATTTTATTTCCCCAATTTCAGCAACGAGTCAAATTCAATCAAAAAATCAAGCAGGAGTCACGAATTATACAAACCCTAACACAGAAATGACATTATCCCGAAACAACAACATGATTAAATCGCGACCTTTCTCATAAAAATCGATGAACTAAAGTCGTCAAATTAATCGAAAACGATCCTATCATCATCATCATCCGAAAAATCATCAATTACTTTAAAACAATAAAGATCGACTTACCACAAAATTTCGAAAACCCAGTAAAATCGCATCTTATTTCCCCAATTTCAGCAACGAGTCAAATTCAATCAAAAAATCAAGCAGGAGTCACGAATTATACAAACCCTAACACAGAAACGACATTATCCCGAAACAACAGCATGATTAAATCGCGACCTTTCTCACAAAAATCGATGAACTAAAGTCGTCAAATTAATCGAAAACGATCCTATCATCATCATCATCCGAAAAATCATCAATTAATTTAAAACAATAAAGATCGACTTACCACAAAATTTCGAAAACCCATTAAAATCGCATCTTATTTCCCCAATTTCAGCAACGATCGCAGGCCCAGAGATGAAATTTGGTTGTTTGCAGAATAAACCCTTTGATTTGGTTGTTGTGGCAAAAAACCAAATGAAATTCCTGCAAAACAGACCAAACCCATGTCTTAGATCAGCAATAAACCAATCGAGTCGATAAAAAACCACGATAAACTGAAAAAAACAAAGCAAAACATGTAAAACCGAACACGAAAAATGAACACGAAGCGATGACGAGGAATAGAGAGGGAAGAAAACAGGAGGAACATAGAGAGGGACTGAAAAAATGGCGGAAGAGAGTGATGGAAGGAGAGGGCGGAGAAAGCAAGAGACACTATTTATATGATTTTTTTTTTAGGTTTTACTGTAGTTACTGTAGCTAAGCTACAGTAACCACAATCTCTCCCTTTTTAAAGGGTAGAGGATTCTTCTTTTAATATGTAAGGATGCATTACTTAATTATTTGCACTACATTTCACTTTACTTTTGTTTTACATCTCTTGTTAATTAATTACTTTGTGTATTATGGTTTTTTTGTTCATATTTTTCTTTTAGTATTATTTGTACTTATTTATATTTTGTAACAATGTTGTAAGTGAGTTACATAAAAAAACATTTTGTTTTAATCATATTTTATTTCGTTTTAAGAAGACGGAAACTTTAAAGGTTACATCGGACATATTAAATGAATTTAGTTTACTTTGAAAATTTTACCCGACATTCATAAGTATTAAAAGTAATACCACGTCAAATTTCGTAATTTTTAGATAAGTATAAATTTAATTATGAAATTTTCACTATTTAGGTTTTAAGGAATTACGTAAATTATTTTATCACTTTAAAAATTTGGAAAATAAAATATGGTAATTCTAATTACAATTTAAAGTTATGTCCTGCAAATTTTCATAATTTTTCATCGAGTTTTAGATTACCAAACGTAATTTACAAATATATTACTTAAAACCGAGTTTTGATAAAAATCTTGTTTACTAGTTTAAAACTTTGGAAAAATATAAAATTATTAAAATATGACTTGTTAAATAAATTTTCAGAAACTATAAAACTTTTACAAAAATATTTTATTTAACTTTAATTTTTAAATAAATTAAAGAAGTGTAAAATCGTTAACGAAGAATACGTTTTAATGTATAGAAACGTCAAGATCTCCAAAATCAATTAAGAATGACTTAATATATATTTTTCCGAAACCTTAAGTCACAAATAGTTTTTTATTATACCTTATTCTATTTTAATAAAACCTTATATAAAAGAATTTCAATTTAGAAATAAGTTTAAAATAAAGAAAACTTGTTTAAAGGTTATTTTTAGAAATTGACAAATGATAGGACGACACATGTCATGTGACCCTATTAAATTTTAAATCTATATTTTCTAATTTAAATTTATAAAAAAATAAAAAAAAATATATATATAAGGACTTAAGTAAATAAACATTTATATCCAAAATAACGTATTTAGAAATAATGTACCTTCTCAAATAAATGTTGTACGATATTTGGAATAAAATGTTTCGCGTGACGCTTGAAGATTAAAGTGTAACATTGTCACCTCGAAAGTAAGAATTTGAGAATTTGACTGTTTCAAATGAGTCAGATCAATTCTTAAAGGTCACCAAATAAAATATTACTTGATCACGGGTGACTTTTATATAAAGTTTACAATGCGAGTCTGGGGTCCGGATAGCTTGTGTTGGATACGTCATTGAGATGTCATCGACTGCACTTGTAATGAAAAGCAGACTTGGAGGCTGCGGTCAAAGAGTCGACCTAGTGTTTAAGGTAGTCGTCCTACGGCAGTGAGAGCTGCGGTTCAAGAGTCTGCGTAGGGTATGTGCGCATATATAGACAAGTACTTGATCAGTATTACTACCTAGGTAGCGGGGGCAGAACAGGATTCTGAAAACTGCGGGTACCCTCTTGTTGATGCAGAGAATGTAATCATCAGCTTTCATTCCGCCCAGAGCCACGTTCGAATAAACATATAATATAATTGAAGTCCGGCCCAATTGAGCCTTATGGGTGAGATGTAAACCTCATAAGATCAGTTCGGTCTACGAGTTGGTAACACGGTTACTCCTATTGGTGAGATGCAAGTCAATAGGGTGTAGCGGTAGTACTAGGAGCCACGACTCGTGTATTAATCTGTTTATGTGTTATCTTTTAAAAATCAAATGGCTGCCAACGTTCCATCTTTAAAATCTTTACTGTTTTTCATCACCTCACATGCTTATTAACTGAATTAAGGGAAACTATTTGTTAAGTGATATCCTTTAATATTTCTGTAAGCATGATATTTGCTAGTCACATGATTGTCTTATGTGTATAAAGTGATGTTAGAAGAACGGTTTGGTTGCTGTCCCGCTCAGCGTCCACTGTTTTATTTTTTTTGCAGGCCTAAGACGTTGGGGAATCGAGCGAGAGAGATTTAATAATATGTTTGTATAAAATACAATTTATATTCTGTACTAAGTGAATCATGACTATGTAATTAATATTCGTTTATTGTAAGGATCCGTAGCGATCCGAATTTATTTACACTCTAATATAATTTTAATTAAATGACTTAGATAATTTTCCGCATTATCTATTAATTCAAGTCATCGAAAATCCGGGTTGTTACAATTGGTATCAGAGCGACCTTGTGACCGTAAATGAGGATTGAGCTTCATTTACCTAACGAGGAGCGCGCCTGGGTAGACTTACTAAAATACTAATACAATATTAAATTACTAAAATGAGAGATTCACTTAGAAACTATTAGGATCCTATCAAACAATTTATCGGGGTAGAATTATCATTAAGGAGAAACGCAATGTCTTTAAATGTTTACCTGTATAAGTTCACATGCTATCTGCATAATTGTTTGTAAATTGACTACCTAACCTTTAGCCTGTTGGCTAGTTTAAATTTATTTTTGATCAATACGATAACCAAGAAGGAAGATCTTGACACTCAGAGCCATCAACTGGCCAGAGTTGGACGTTAGCATTGTCGCACCCCAACAAAACATCTTCCAAATCAACCATCGGAACCCAATCAAGATAACCATGATGAAGCACCAAGTACAACTATGGTAACAAGATGAAAGGCACATGGATATCCAGTACATATAGACGTGTGTAGTATAGTAAACCTCGAGTCCTATCTATGTGTCGACTTATATCTAATTGAGACTCTAGTGACCTGCATACCTACCTACCTCGTATATCGGAGATCACGTGTTTACTTAACCTGTATCATTTCGAGAACGAACCCTTTTGTCTATATTAATTTCTCAAACAAATACCTTCGATCATTGATAAGTGTCATTTGTAGTGCCTATTTTGTTGTGTTTTGGTCCCATTTCCTTGTAGAATCGCTCCTTGGGAGCGGTTTAGGGGCTTCTTATGCTTCCTTTAGTTCGTTTCAGGTTCCCGAGACCGATTTGGAAGAGTTGGAGCGATTCCGACTCGATACATACACATTTTGGAGCCAACGGAGTAGAGGAACGATGACTCGATGCCTTGGAATCGACCCCGAGACCTCGGGATCCAATCCCGAGCCTCCGAGACCCGATCCCGAGTCCCGAGAATCGACGAGAAGCTCATGAGAGGCAAGGAGGGACCATAGAGCTCTTAAGGGAGGCCTACAAAGACCCATCCCGTTCGGGATGAAGGGAACATGAAGCACGGCTACTGTGAGCCCATCCCGATCGGGAAGGTCCTTCCCGACCGGGAAGGATGGCCCATCCCGATCGGGACCAAGCCTTCCCGACCGGGAAGGGTCAGTTACAGCCCACATTGTTTCCTTTCTTCTCCTTTCCACTTGTAACCCTATATATACCCTTCCCTTGTGATGTAAAGCATATGCACTTCATTAGACCTTAAACTCTAGACTACTTTAGGTTAGATTAGATTAGATTAGTGTAGATTAGTCGGTAATTAGTAGTTAATCCTAGTTTAGTCTTGTATTAAGGGAATTCTTCAAGACCCATTCAAGATTGACAACCTTGGGTGTTTGTTTTGGGTTTTTCTTCATTAATGCAAGTTTTGTTCTTTCCTCTTCACTAGTATGGTATAATCTTCTCTTCCTTTTTACTCTTAATCCTTTATTATTCATCAAGTTCTCATCTTTTGTTCATAGTTTATCTTTTTCACTAGTTTGTTTATGTTTGTTTTGATGTTTGTGTTGATTTCTCTTGTTCTTGTTAGTATTAGTTTGATTATGTTAGAGTAGTGTTCTTGCTAGGGTTAGTAAGGTGATTAGGGTGTTAATTGAATGATTAAGGGATTGTTAGAGATGTTGGTGGAAGATTTGGGTTTCCTCTTGGTTTGGTGCACATCACATGTTTGTTGAAATGCTTGAATGACTAAGTAGTTGCGAATGCTTGTTTTTCTTGCCTTTCTCTTGTGGGTAATAGTTTGTTTGTGGGTTCGGTTCCCTCACTAAGTTGCGAGAGCCCGGTGAGGATGGCTCCTAGGTCGGTCTAAGTAGCGAGAGCCCGGATTCGACCTAGGCCACCATAGCGCGCTAGAACCCTGTTTGTCATGTGTGTCGCCGAGATGGGTTCTAGGTGGAACCTCTAGGTGGGTCTAAGTTGCGAGAGCCCGGACCAACCTAGATCACCCTACTACCTCCTTCGCTATAGTTCTCCCTTGACCATTCCGTTACCCCTTTGACCCCGACCTAATCCTAGCCCGTTTTCCTTGTTTGCTTTCTCCGTTACCTTAGTCGTAGTCTTAGCCTTCTCCCCTCTTATCATTCTTGTCTAGCGTAGCTCGTTGACTTAGTCTCGTATTTGGCCCGACCTTAGTCTAGGCTTTACATTACCGTCCCCGTGGATTCGACCCGACTTGCCCTATCTACCGTAGGAACAACCGGTTTATTTATTGATCGGTTGGGATTCGCGACAAATCCCCTCCCATCAATTTGGCGCCGTTGCCGGGGACGGTGCTAGTTTGGACTTTGTTATCCTATTTGCTTGGCTTAGTCTTTGTGTTTGTGTTTTCTTTTTTCTTTTTGTTACCTTGCTTCTTGTGTGTGTTTGGTTTATTTCTCTCTTGTCTAGTGCTCAAAAAGCACTAGACTTCTCACGTTTGTTCTTAGTCTACAGTTTGTGCTTAGAGGTGGTGACTATCTTCTTCTTGCATCTCAGAGCCGCTTAAACGGACGGTTGCTAGAATGAGTGGTTTCCAACCGGGTATGGACTACGATTTTCGAGCAAGCATGGGGTTTGATCTAAACTCCACACACTCGGAAGCCGATATGAGCTACCACTCTTCTTCCATGAACCAAAGCTATGATATGACGTCCCCCTACCACTATCAAGCTTCTTGGGGTGACTCTAGTGGGTATGAACTTCAAGGCTATGAAAATGTCTACCAACAAGTGAACGATTACCAATCCTACGATCATGGTGAATATTACTCGAGTTATGATTGTGACCCCACCATGTACACTCAAGATTCACCTTGTGGAAGCCAATACCCCCAAGACCCACAATATTACCCTCCACCCCAACCACAATATGAACCCTATGACCCACAATACTACCAACCACCCCAACCTTGCTACCAACAATATGATGCCCCACCCCTTGGGCATCATCAAGATTATCAAGGACCTTTACAAGACCCCAATGACCACCATTCGTCAAACTTAGAGTTACATCAATCGATGCTTCAAATGCAAAGGAGCCTTCAAGAAACGGCCATTCAATTAAAAAAGGAACAAGATGATTTAATGGTCCAAATGCGAAGGGCAAACGAGGCGAGGAATGCTCAATTAAATGCATTATCAGTTCAAGCCGTAATGTCTTTATCCCGAGCATCGTATTTAGATGGAGGGTGCCCACTTGAGAAAGAGGAGCAACCGAATTACGAAGCCGCCGAGGTAGTTCCCTTTGATAGAGAAGTTTGCTTTGAAGAACCTCAATCGTCTACCCAAAAAGAGACGAATGAGGAGATGACTCTTGGTGAAGGCATCGTTGGTGAAGAATTGGAGGAGGATAGTGAGTGGGATGGTTTGGTGGAGTTTGTAGAGTTGTTGGGTGAAATTGTGAGCCTCGAGTTGCCCTTGTCCGAGAATGTGGATAAGCATCAAGAGCCCCTAGAAAGTGAGCCAAGCAATGACTTGGAAGAGATTGAAACCGCCGGTAGAAGTTTCGATCCTATCCTCCAAGATGATGTGGGGCCGAGTGATGAAGATGGGGAACCACAACTTGAGGCAAGTGTGGGGGTGTGCATTGAGGAGACGAGGCCAAAGCCGCTTTTTGCGCCTTGTTTCTTGGAGATGAAGCTTGCTTGTGATTGGAGGCAATGCTTAGGGAAGAAGAGATCGGTTGAGCTCGTAGGATGGAGAGACCCCGGAGACTACTTTGAAGATGATGTCGGGTCTTGGGATTCCTACTTCTTGCCTCCTCCTTGGAGGCCGTGGAGGTCGGTTAAGCTCGAGCGCTTCTTGGGCCTTCACTACGATGTCGGTAGCGCATTCGAATTGCTCCTCCATGCCCTTAAGGGCTACGGTTGAAGAAGAGTCCACCATCCTAGGTTTGACGGAGTTCCTAAAAGAACCGTCATGTTGTATATTCCCCTCTCCTCTTCTTTAGAGTACTTGTGCTTGTATTTGTGTTTTATCTCTTGATTTTGGTAGTTTGGTGATATTCTTGTAATATTGGATTATTGATGAGTGTTGTGAGGGAGAGAATTTGATGTTTTCTTTGAGTTTATTGTGATAGGTGAAGTGAAGGTGACTCCTAGAAAGGAGTGGTTGATGATGGAGTTTGGTTTGCGAGCGAGGAAGTCGGTTTTTGAAGCTTATGATAAGCTTTTGGGCTTGGGGAAGCAAAGAAGACTCATCCCGACCGGGAAGAGGGCTTCCCGATCGGGAAGGATGAAGAATCCCGACCGGGAAGGAGCCATCCCGATCGGGATGAAGGTGCAGAAAATCGGACTCACTGGAGTGCGTTCCCGACCGGGACGAGATCTTCCCGATCGGGAAGGGTTTATCAACCCGATCGGGACCATCCATCCCGACCGGGATGGTCCCCTTTGACTCCACCCATCCATTATACCCCCTCTCAACCTCCCTACTCCTCCTTACTCCTATCATATGACCCGTACACCTCACTTTACACACCGAGATCCACATCAAATCCCACCCCCTACCATTACTACCCCAACCATGCGGTTTTATCAAGCTTGAAGGAGGATGACAACGAAGACAACAAGCAAGCGCCTATATTGATCTATGAGACGATGGAGCGAGTGAGTTACTAGCCGATTGGTTTGGGTAACTATCCTTACTTTTCCGTCTTTTATTGCTTGTTTTCCTTTGTTTATTCCCTTCCCCTTGTACACTTATGTGTCTTGATGTCATGGTGGCCTTCGAGGCCTTGGTATATGTTGCTCCCGACTCTCGATGATGTGATTACATCGAGAGTCATTTCAAAATCCAAATTTTTACAAGTTTTTCACTTTTTTTTTTTGAGGATTTAGTCGGATTTAGGCGGAATCCGGGCTAGGTGACTTGATTACACCTAGCCCTCCCCTCCCATTTCCTTTTATTTCCTTCTTTTTATTTTTCTTCCCCCATCCATATCTTTTTCTCGTCTCGGCCCTTGGTGACTTGATTACACCCCGGCCGGACACCTTCTACCCTTTTCTTCACTTTATTTTTGATTTTTAGCTTTATTTTCGTAGTTTCTTTTCTTTTTCTTTTGTCTCTCCGCACCCTATGATCGAGCATGAGAACATGGCTCGATTTAAGTGTGGGGGAGCGATATTCTAGTATAGTTTAGTCTATTTTCTAAGTTTTTCCGAAAAAATCTTAAAAATCCCTAAAAATTTGAAAATTTTTCACAAACATCAAAAAGATTTTTCTTTTGTGTGTTTTCCCTTTTTGTCCTTCTGTCGTGTTTTTGTCGTATTGTGCGTGTTTGCCCTCTTTTCCTTATAGGTTGCTTGAATCACCGCTAACTTTGGAGAGCTTCCAAGACTTCCGGTAACATCTCTTCACCCCTTTTCCCTCTTTGTTTCTTGTGGAGTTTGGAGGAGATTTGTGTTGTTGTGTGCTCGGGTGGAGCTTTGTAAAGTTTGTGGAGGATTGGTTGCTCATTTGGAAGTTCGGGGTGGTGTTTGTTTTGTATGTGTTCGTTTTGTTTTGTTCTTGTTATGTTGCTTTTGTTTCTTTTTCTTTCGTTTGTTTTCGTCGTGTCTTCATTTTGTGTGTGTTGTGTGTGTTGTGTGTAAACATTTTTTTCGAAAACCCGGTTTAGAAGCTAGTGTGTGAGTGTCTATTTTCCCTTTCTAGTTGTATAAATCGAGTCTTGGACTTTAGTCTAGTAGAATGACCTTAAATCAATGAATTCGTTGGTCCTTTACCTTGAGTCCACCTAGCTTACTAGGGATTTACTACGGGATTTGCACTTTTGACCATTATGACCACCCACGGTGTGAAAAGGCCTTGGTTACCGAGTCTCGTCCCTTAGGTGACTGTGTTTAGGATTGTTTGATTAGTCCAAGTTCTCCACTTTTTGTGGGTTTGAAGAGGGATCGCGACCCTCGACTCACCCATTCCCCTACCTCCTACACACATCCACTCAATAAGATTGCAAATTGTTGAATTCTCTCTTTCTTGTTATACAATGAAAATGCCAAAAATGCCAAATCTTGCCAAAAAGGGCAAAGAAAAGAAAGAAAAAAAAGAAAAATGAAAGAAAGAAAAGAATGAAGAAAAAGAAAAGGGCACAAAAGCCAAAAAGAAAATAGAAAAGAAGAAAAAGAAATGGCATGGCAACAAACAAATCAAAATGTCAAAAAGAAAAAAAATGCCAAAAGAAAACCCGTCTCACAAAAAGAAATCCCCACAAAAATAAGCCTTTTTCCGACCTTTGCCGTGAAGAGCCTACCAAAGGACCGAGTCCCGAGGAAGGATGATAGCGGCATTAGTCGGTCTTCCCTCATTTTGCATATTTCCACCTTTTTACTTGGACTAGTTAGGCGGTTTTGGACATGGGACGACCCTCTTGGCTCACGCTAAACCCTAATTCCCAATATATTTGCTCAATTAGATAAGAATAAATGAAAGTGTAACCTGGAGGATTCGCTCGGAGATGAAGATTAAGTGGATTTTGATTTCAATTGATGAAGATTAAAGTATTCGATTACGATTTCAGTTTGATCATAATTTTGTGAATTGCGTGGAATTTTTTGGCGGTGAAGTATTTGGCGGTGGGACTGGTTATTTACTTATTTGCGGCTTTTTTTTAATGCAAGGGTGACGGTAAGTTTGTATTGTTTTTCAAAATAGTATAGCATGTGCAACAAATGAAATAATTTGTTGCCCAAAGATGTTTGTGCAACGAAATATGAGTGTTGTCACACAAAGTGTAATATAGGACAACAAAAAAAAGGTTGTCGCCCAAATTAATGTAATTGTGCAACAAAAAAATATTTTGTCGCCCAAAAACATTTTTCTTGTAGTGTACCTAGGTAGCGGGGGCAGAACAGGATTCTGAAAACTGCGGGTACCCTCTTGTTGATGCAGAGAATGTAATCATCAGCTTTCATTCCGCCCAGAGTCACGTTCGAATAAACATATAATATAATTGAAGTCCGGCCCAATTGAGCCTTATGGGTGAGATGTAAACCTCATAAGATCAGTTCGGTCTACGAGTTGGTAACACGGTTACTCCTATTGGTGAGATGCAAGTCAATAGGGTGTAGCGGTGGTACTAGGAGCCACGACTCGTGTATTAATCTGTTTATGTGAAAACAAATCTTTTAAAAATCAAATGGCTGCCAACGTTCAATCTTTAAAATCTTTACTGTTTTTCATCACCTCACATGCTTATTAACTGAATTAAGGGAAACTATTTGTTAAGTGATATCCTTTAATATTTCTGTAAGCATGATATTTGCTAGTCACATGATTGTCTTATGTGTATAAAGTGATGTTAGAAGAACGGTTTGGTTGCTGTCCCGCTCAGCGTCCACTGTTTTATTTTTTTTGCAGGTCTAAGACGTTGGGGAATCGAGCGAGAGAGATTTAATAATATGTTTGTATAAAATACAATTTATATTCTGTACTAAGTGAATCATGACTATGTAATTAATAGTCGTTTATTGTAAGGATCCGTAGCGATCCGAATTTATTTACACTCTGATATAATTTTAAATAAATGACTTAGATAATTTTCCGCATTATCTATTAATTCAAGTCATCGAAAATCCGGGTTGTTACACGTATGACCCGCAGAAATGGGCATCAGATCAGGCACCCGATCGAGTGACATGCACCACTCAATAGAGTGGCCTCTTTTCCAGCTGAAACCGGATTCCTTTTTCTATCCACAATCGGAATCCTTCTTCACCTCAAACCGGGTGTGTCCCTTCACCCAAGCCGGTGTTTCTTCCCATCCAAGCAAAGCCTTTCCTATCCAAAACTGGGGTACCTCTCCTATAAATACACCCCTTTACACAATTCACAATACAGAACACAATACATACAATTGATACCCCGAAATTACCTTTAGCAAATGATAGACCGTATTTAGTAGGGGTTAGAAGCGTCGAGTTAGACGTTTATTTGGTGACGTAATAATGATTTTGGGGATAATTGAGTAGAATTCTCATTTTATGATATTAATTGTATTTGAGAATAACTATATGATTTAATTGATCGTTGGGTTACCCAATTGAAGCATGAAAGCCTAGAAGAAGCAACAGAACCGACAGTCTCGACAGACTCTTGCAGCTCGGATATTGAAGACGGAATTTAAGTCGCTTTAGATTTCGTGACAGCTTAATATTTATTAGGATTATTATATTTTATTATTTTATTTTATTATTAGCTTTTGGTAATTATTAGACTTTCCTATTATTATTAGACTACTATTATTACTAGTTTATATAGTCATTACTAGTATTAGTTTTATTATTTTCATATTTTTATTGGAGTTGTACGTTCAACACTACTTTTCTCAAGATTATGTGTAACTAATCTTCTCTACTTGGATTCAAGCCTTTGAAACGCTCAAGAAACGTTTGTGAGTTTGAATATTTTAATTATTAATCTTGATTATTGTGAATTGCTTTGTTATTAAATCTATGAATGTTGTTATTGATTGCTAGATGCGCAACTAGTATTTAATTGCATCGTTCTATCGTTAGTATCGTTAATTGAGTAGGATTTACTGATTACCTTTACATTAGTAACAACTAGGAATTAATATTGAACGGGATACGTTGATATTAGTACTTAGAAGCGATTCATATAAATATCTAAGGCACGACTGGATTGTACGTGCTATTTATTCTCTATCGATTTCTCAGATCTATATTGCTTCCGTCTAATTGAACCTAGAACTGGATTGTTTAGGTTGTTTTACGGTTAGGGTTAATTAATAACGGGATTCGTTTTAGTTAACTATTCTTAAGAGAATTGGAATTTCATGTTCACGATAGAGTAGTCAAGGTTATTAATTGAAGCCGTCTTACGATGATCAATCGCTATTGAGTGTGGATTTGTGCTTGTGTCTAAGTTCTTTCTCATCATTTGATATCTCAAGTTATTATATTGTTTTACCCTAGTTAGATAATTAATCATACAAAACCCCCCCTTGGTTACTACGATCTTTAATTTGATTAGAGATTGATTGTTTTCGTCTACACTTAGTTAGCATAAATTCGTTATTTTGATTCCCTTGGGTTCGACCCTTATTTCTACTATACTACGTTTTAGTATCTAGATTTAAGTGCTTATAAATTCTAATTTGAGGCATACGACTTTAGCCTGTCAAATTTTGGCGTCGTTGCCGGGGAATTGGCATTAATTGTTTTTGTGTGTTAGTGTAGATGTTTTTTTTAGTTCGTTAGTTTATTTGTAGCTAATAGTTTTAGAGAGTCTAAGTTAGTTTTAATTTTTGTTGAGTCTTTAATTGTGTTTTAATTTATCTCATAGATGGCAACTAAATATTTACCTCAATATAAGCATGAACTGTTTTACAAATATTTTGATAGATTGAGTGAGTATGTCTCTAGATGTCGTCATCGATATCAAATTTGGGAACTTTGTCATGTGGTATACAATGGGTTAAACGATGAAACTTTGATGCATTTTGATTCTTTAAGTGAAGGGAGATTCGTTGATGGACTTAGTTATGAGGAGAAGTGGGAACTTTATGAGGAGAAGTGAAGAATGGGAGTTGGAAAACTCACGCTCTAGGACATCTTCAATGAGTCTCAATAAAAATTTGAACACCCAACATGATTCTCGTATATCCACGGAAGACATGATTAGAGACCTGATTACTGCTCAAGCGACCCTTCAAGCTAGTATGGCTCAATACGAGCAAGAGAACAATGCTAGTATCGAGAACCTTCAGAGTCCTTTAGTGCAAATAACAGAATCTAATGATAGACTAGAGGCACAAGACGAGTTTTCTCTTAATTTTAAGGAGTCTAGAGTTAGTAAGAACATAGAGTTTGATGACACTCTCCCCGTTCAACCCGATTTGGTATGTCACTCTTATAAAGAGTGTGATGTTGATAGTGATGATGGTTTTTGGGATGACGAGGAGGAGGACTATGATGATTCGATATACTCCTCACCATCTTCCATTGTTTCTACACATATTGATCCCTCTCGCACTAATATTAAAGATTCCTCAAGTCGTAATTATATGAGTGATAGTTCAATCTTAGGGGATTCTCTAGTTATGATTGTTGAGAATGAGGAAGAGGAAATGAGTGTGACCGTTGAGGAAACTATGGAAGTCGAAGTACGAGAAGAAGAGATAATTGTTGATGAGGCGAAAGATGACTTTCCTAAGAGAACTGAATTAGTGAGCATGAACGGTGATGAAAAGGTGGAAGAAATAGAGGGCATGAATATTGAATTTAATATTCACAATGAAGGACCACCATTGATACCATTCGAGTCGTCATTGAAGTTAATTCCGGGAAAGTTATATGTTTGCCCTCGAGAGTTTTTGAGTCTACATATGAAAAATCCATCTTATAAAGAGGAGTACATTGATTTTAATTCATTTTTTAAGGATAGAGGGTCGAAAAGATATTCATTGCATGATTATTATGATGTGCTTATTTATAGGTGGTGTCAATTGATTTTTATCTCTTATCATCACTATTCTAATCTATTTGCGAGTGTTTTTGATCAATTGTTAAGGGCATTGAGTTGTTCTATACATTCGTTCCGCTCGATTGCTCCATTGTCGGTTGAGGTAAGTAATTTAGTACTCCCTCCCATTCTTTGGAAAAGCACACTTTGAATAAAATATACCACCCATTTGAATAAAAAGGTGTGCTTTTCCAGTGAATGAGAGGGAGTACTATTTTAATTTGGGTCAGTTTTCTGCAATAAGTCGAGCGAACGACATTAAACAAAAGCGCTTCCGGGAGGCAACCCGTGTCTAGTATGTTTTTATTTTAATTTAATTATTTTAAATTTTTTATTAAGGGTCATTTTTCATAATATTAGATTAATAATCATTTTCGTATTTTTCGTAGAATAAGGCATAGATATATTTAATTTTAATTGTAAGTATTTCTAATTTTAGTATTTGTAGGAACAAGAAAGACGGATTTTTTAGGAACCCGTGCGACTAGTGGGAGCTCGGGGCGACTAGCATAAAGGGTCACAAAAAATGGAAGAAATTCGTTTTGAAGTACAAACTTCCAGCGATCGGGGCGAGTCGCGCGGATCTTCTTCTCCATATAGGTCTGTTTTCTATTCTGTAAAAAAAAAAAAAAAAAAAAAAAATCAAAAAAAACAAAACACGTTCATTAGTCACTATCCAGTATCCCTTCTTCATCTTCTTCCTCCTCATCCCCTCTTCAATTCAAATCCTAAACCCCAATCTCCACTAATACCTAACTTCATCATCTTCATTCATCCCCTTCACCCAATTTACCTTCAGCTTTCAATTCAAACCTATACTCCATCTCAAACTTTCTCATCTTCAATTCCCCATTAATTTCCTTGCTCCATCACTCTCAATCTCTCAATTCAGACCTAGGTTTCTTTTTCATCACTCACTTTTCCGGTCAGCCGCGGTCGCCGTCGTCAGGCGTCATGTCGCCGGTATCGGGTGGGTCCGTTCGCTGTCGCCGGTCGCGTGGTTTGTTGCTGTCCGTCAGTCAACCTTCGTGCGCGTGGTGTGTGTCTGTCAGTCTGGTTCCTCTCAGTGTCAGTCTGCCGGTCAGTTCACGGAGTCGTGCTTTGAGTCTGTCAAATCCGTAAGTTCCCGCTCCGTGTTTCTTGCTTTTCCATGTACTGATTCAACTTGAGACCCCCCGTCTTATGGTCTGTGTCTGCTATGTTGTGGTGGTCGACTTGGTGTTGGTGTTGGAGTCTTGTTATTCCGTCTTGGCCGAGTTTGGTATCGTGATGAGTTGCTGTCAGCTTAGTGGGTAACTCTGTGTGGGCTATTTTGTTGAGTCCGTATTATCAGAAATGATTTGGTTTTCGATGTTGTCGGTTTGGTTCTCCTCTGTGTTGGCAGCATTGTTTCCTGGTTTTTGTGGATTTTTGGCCGAGTTGTGTCGGTAGTGTTCCATTGTTGATATTGGCGGCGTTGTTTTGTTTTGGTGCGAAGTTGGTTAGTGCTGCTAGCTAGTGTCAACTTAATTAGTTTGGCAGCGTTGGTATTGTCTTTCTCGAGAACTACGCGTGCAGGAGAAGTGAGCTCGTGACTGTCATGAGGATGTGAGGTTTGATCGATTAGTATCGAGCTATTCTTTGGTACTCGTGAATGTCATGTGACATTAAGGTGATTACGACGAGTTGTTTTTCGATATTCAAGGTTCTTTTCCCCGTTTTCTTTTTATTTATGTCCTTAGTCTCACATTGATGAGGACAATGCTCGGAATAAGCGTGGGGAGGGGATTTATATATTTGTCTCGTCCTAATAACCGTCTTTTGTGCTGTAATTGAAAAAGAATTGAGAAAAAAATGATGAAAGAAAAAAAAATCAAGAAAAAAAATTGAATGAAATAAAAAATAAAAAATTGAAAAAAGAAAGAAAGAAAAAACCCGGCTAGGTGAAAACCCGAAAGGGCGCCTAGGCAAGAATGGGGAATGTGGCCGAGGACGGAGTGAAAACCCGAAAGGGCGCTCCGGGTAAAAAGAAAAAAATCAAGTTGCGTGTCACGAGAGTAGTGTGAGGAAAAAATGGAAGCTAGAGTGAAAATCCGCAAGGGCGGACGCTCTAGGCAAAATGAGGGAATTAGAAAGAAAAAAAAAACTCACAATTACTTTCTCCATTTCTTGGTGTTGGCGTCATAAAAAGGGTGACATAGAAGGTCGGTCGGGTAAGATGAGTTGGTCAAGGTGAGAAGAATCGCGGTGCGGTGTGGTCGTAGCACTAAATTTTATGCGATTGGTGATGTTTATTTGGTGTGTTGAACTATTAGAGGCGTTTAGGATTGATCACATGTGTGGGTTGTAGAATATTGTGGTATACATCTTTTACCACCGGTGACATTTGTAGCACATGTGATCCGTTTTAGGATCGGAGCGATAAGGGGGCGGTAGATGTTGGTATTGGCTTCTCTTTATTTGCTAATGTCCTTTGTTCTGATGAGTTGAGCCGATGATAATAGTTTGACGTTGTGTTGTGTTGATGCACTTGAGCAATTGCTTTGATATCCAATTTTTGTGTGGAGTTGCTCTTGCATTGTTTCTCATGTATTTTTAGGGAGTTAGAAGGATGACGAGTAAGGGTCGTTGTGAGTAATGTTTTTCCCGCGCGCTTTGGACTAGTGATGGTTGTTATTATTGTGTTTTTCGAGTTTTTCTCGAGGACGAGTAAAAGTTCAAGCGTGGGGATATTTGATAGACCGTATTTAGTAGGGGTTAGAAGCGTCGAGTTAGACGTTTATTTGGTGACGTAATAATGATTTTGGGGATAATTGAGTAGAATTCTCATTTTATGATATTAATTGTATTTGAGAATAATTATATGATTTAATTGATCGTTGGGTTACCCAATTGAAGCATGAAAGCCCAGAAGAAGCAACATAACCGACAGTCTCGACAGACTCTTGCAGCTCGGATATTGAAGACGGAATTTAAGTCGCTTTAGATTCCGTGACAGCTTAATATTTATTAGGATTATTATATTTTATTATTAGCTTTTGGTAATTATTAGACTTTCCTATTATTATTAGACTACTATTATTACTAGTTTATATAGTCATTACTAGTATTAGTTTTATTATTTTCATATTTTTATTGGAGTTGTACGTTCAACACTACTTTTCTCAAGATTATGTGTAACTAATCTTCTCTACTTGGATTCAAGCCTTTGAAACGCTCAAGAAACGTTTGTGAGTTTGAATATTTTAATTATTAATCTTGATTATTGTGAATTGCTTTGTTATTAAATCTATGAATGTTGTTATTGATTGCTAGATGCGCAACTAGTATTTAATTGCATCGTTCTATCGTTAGTATCGTTAATTGAGTAGGATTTACTGATTATCTTTACATTAGTAACAACTAGGAATTAATATTGAACGGGATACGTTGATATTAGTACTTAGAAGCGATTCATATAAATATCTAAGGCACGACTGGATTGTACATGCTATTTATTCTCTATCGAATTCTCAGATCTATATTGCTTCCGTCTAATTGAACCTAGAACTGGATTGTTTAGGTTGTTTTACGGTTAGGGTTAATTAAGAACGGGATTCGTTTTAGTTAACTATTCTTAAGAGAATTGGAATTTCATGTTCACGATAGAGTAGTCAAGGTTATTAATTGAAGCCGTCTTACGATGATCAATCGCTATTGAGTGTGGATTTGTGCTTGTGTCTAAGTTCTTTCTCATCATTTGATATCTCAAGTTATTATATTGTTTTACCCTAGTTAGATAATTAATCATACAAAACCCCCCCTTGGTTACTACGATCTTTAATTTGATTAGATTTTGATTGTTTTCGTCTACACTTAGTTAGCATAAATTCGTTATTCTGATTCCCTTGGGTTCGACTCTTATTTCTACTATACTACGTTTTAGTATCTAGATTTAAGTGCTTATAAATTCTAATTTGAGGCATACGACTTTAGCCTGTCAGCAAACCAGAGATCAAAACTTGCAAAGACCCGAGATCAAAACTCGTCAAAGACCCGAGAGTAAAACTCGTCAAATCCCTTCCCAATTTTACACACCATAACTCTCCTATATACATCTTAACGCTCCCGCGCCTAGGCCGCTACTACGAGTCCGTTTTTGAGATAATTAAGCATGTAGGTTGAGGGTGTTACAAGTCCCGCTTTCACCTTTTCTCCCTTCCCTTTTTCTCGTTCTTCTCGTCTTCTACGTCGTCCTAGTCACGTTTTTTTTCTTCTTATTTTTCTTTTCTTGTTTCTAATATCGATATTATCGTACTATTTTCAAAAAGCATTATTTCCTAGGATACGATATCGACTTTATAGTCGAATATCGGATCTGAAGGAATCAGTCAATAAAACCATATTAAACGCAATTCCGTTGATGTCGAGGTAATGGTCACATGGTCCGAAAAGACTAATTACGACATTACGACGCGAAGGAGTTATTCCGTCTAAAACGATTCATAAACGTCTTTTACTAAATTCACTCTAATATTAGATATTGAATCTATAATCTAGTATCAAATATAACGAGTATCGAAAACTGAATCGACTGTAAATCATATTATATTTCCACGCGATTTAGCAAAATTATCGATTTCAAAACTAAAAGCAAATTCACGAACCATCGTTCGTACAAAGGGAACTCGATCGAGTGCCATAGACCACTCGGTCGAGTGACACCCCAAAAAGTGGGCAGAAGGTTTCTTCGAGGACCACTCGATCGAGTCCCTTCATGACTCGATCAAGTGGCCTCTGTCACAACAAAATCGTGAGCCTTCAACATATTTCAAGCCTCAATAAATCTCTTTAACAACTTTGGTCAACACGTGTCCTAATCTTTTCAAAACCATGCATCATGTCTTTTATATCATCCTAATAACCGTTATTATCATTACTAACTCATTTGCTTCTATTTTGAAGCTTTATTTTCATCGTTTGTTTTATTGTACTAAAACGAACCTCGCATGCTAAATACAACTTCGACATAATTCAAAGATGCATTAAACGACGTAGTCAAACATAATTCACATCTTTAGTCAAAACGTTGTTTGCATAACATTCAACCGTCAAACTAACGCGCGTACACAAAAAATGAACGATATCTAAGTAGAGGTCGCTAAGTGCGGGCGGAGTTGGGTGTTCTTTGTGAACTTCCCAACGCGTACCCTCACCCCTTACTCAGAACCGTGGTTTCCGGATGTTCGAAACCGTTGCCATACGAGAGTCATTCAATACACGATTTCCGATAATGTCGGCATCGGTATCGCAATGCAAAGGGACGAACCCCATAAACTCTGAAATCGGAACGGGCCGTACTCTGTGCACGGTCCACTAAGATATAGAGTAGGTTCGAACGGGATCGAACTCCCACAAAGTTTGGTGGCGACTCCATTTAGATTTAAATTTCAACCCGAGATCCATCTCACATGTACATGAGATTCATTCGCCACCCCAAACCCGCGCGTGGCCGCGTCGGGGTGGACCTATGTTACGTCCACAATTTGGCGACTCCGCTGGGGATACCTGATGTACCACTTGTCATCGGGATTCTTAGGGTAAGACTCGAAAATAAATCGTTCGAATATTAATGTACGCGTTTTAGTTCGATGGTTCATGCATAACCCAAATCTTTCCCGGGCCGGTTACTTGTGATCGATGTCCCACTATACCGCGGTGCATTCATAAATGGGTGCGCTAAAAACTTCTATGGCCGAACTCGTATGGGTTTCACGGCATTTTCTAAGACCATTTCGGCTTAGAAAGTCCGTCATGATTTACGAGAAAGCCGTCGTTGTTGGTATATACCCGATTTTGACCGACCGAGTTTAAAGCATACATGCTCTACTTGGTTTCCGTGTCGTCTTTTTCTAAAAATCATCATTTCAAAAAATGCGTCTTTTCAAAAATATTCAATTTTCAAAAATCGGAACGCTGTCGAAATTTAGACTTAAGATTTGACTCAAAACAAGCCTATTTTCTAGCCGGCATGCTGCCTATTTCAAAATTCGAATTTCCGATCCACCATTCGATTTTCGAATCTTCAAAATTCAATTTCGATTTTCAAATCTTCGAGATGCTATTCTCGATTTTTTTTAAATCTCCGAGATGCCGTTTTCGATTTTCAAGTCTTCGGGATCCTGTTTTCGATTTTTCAATTTTTCGGAAATTTATTTTCGATAATCAAATTTTCAAAATTACAAATATTCAACTTTTCAAAATGCCAAGAACCATTGGCCCACCACTAATTTCAAGACTGTCCTCTCAATTTTCAAAATCCAATCATTTTTCAAAAACCTTCCTTATTTCAGGACCTACTGTTATCCGTGTGTCCGGGTCTTTTCATAATTTGTCGAAGGTCTTAGCATCGAAACTCCGTCGATCCTACATCACGGGTTTCTTCCACATCCTAGTCCGCCTTTTTTTCTAAAGGCATAACCAACCAACAGGAGTCATACACTCGTAAATGGAAGGTTCGTCCAAACACTCGAGTCCTAACTAGAAAGTCCCACGCGATGTTCCCCTATAGCAGGACGGTTCCCGCGACCTTTCCTAAGGGAATCTCGCCCATCTTTCGTCATCCGTTAGTCGAGTCATCTCAATTCAAGAATCCTTTAACTTAAGGGTCTACCCTAACCACATGGTCATCCTATATTCGAGTCAAGTCAAGGGTCTCTAGCGTCGAAACAATGCCGATCTTACATCGCAAGTTTCCTCCCTTATCCCGTCTGCCTTTCCTCGAGGCCGAGTCAACTTTTTACAAGGCATAGCCCTACAAAAAAAGGTTAGTGGTCCTTACATCAAAGGGTCACTCGTCCGACACTCGGGTCTTAACAAAGTCTTCGATCTCACTCGGGGGCTACCCTTCAGCAGAGCGATCAATCACAATTCCTCTAAGGTCATGTCTTACACGTCTCTCACATACCCCACTTTTGAGCCACTTAGATGCCACACCATCTGAGTCCTATCAGAGTCTTTAGTCTCACTCGGGGGTTGTCCTCCACCCGAGCAGTCCTCCACCCGAGCAGTCAACCACGGTTACCCTAGAGAGTACCCTACGTCCATCTTACACCGGCATCCTTATGATGCCTTCTTCGAGTCGTACCTATGCTAAGAATACTCGAGTCACCTAGGGTTAGGTCACCATAGTTGGTCCGAGCACGTGACGCGGTCAAACACGGTCGCCCCATTTTCGGACTCACCCTTTTGCAGCTCGAGTCTAATTCGCGGTCGTTACTCTGCCTAGGTCAACGTTCGAATATCCCGATCCGAGAATTTTAGTCATTCCCGTCACCCCCGGGTGTATCTAGTTCGACTCTTTCTCCTGCACATGCGCAGAACCGAGCTTAGGCGAGTTCTAACACCTGTCGTTTCTTCCTATCAGGGATCCAATGAACAAGGCATTACCAAACCACAACAAATTCCGCGCCGTCGAGAAAGGAGATATCCAGGGGAGTATGCTTATGCTATCTTGCTCCATTAACAATATCTTCTCGAAAATCAATACCGCCCTAGATAACCTAAGTTCCAGGGTAGCCATCATCGAAGAGGATCTTGTAAGAACCCGATCCCGTCTAGCACAACTAGAGCGGGTAAGGCAACCAATCACCCAACCGAGCCATTTGAAGGGTGAAGACTCTTACGAAACCATCCGATACCCCCAAGATGGTAAGACCGATAAAGGTAGCCCTCAAGTCATCTCTCCGAAGATCGATCAGCCAAGAGTAAGGACATTTACCCACTTGGATATGTCCTACACCGTCGCTTTCCAAAGGTTGGTTTCAAAGGGCCTAATACTACCTGCAGGCTCAACAACCGACCCACCTTCAGAAAGACGTTCCAAGACATGGAACGCTGAATATTACTTCCAGTTCCAAATGTGCAGGGGGCACGATACAGAAAAGTGCTGGAAACTGAAACACCTCATCCAAGATTTCCTCGATGCCGGGAGGACACCCGTCTTGGAAACATTATCACTTGCAAAGCTCCTCATGGACTATGCAGGGCCCGGCGACCAAAGCATCCAATCTACCTCCCATGCATCCAGGAGTCCAGATTTGATTTAAGTCCTAGTCTGAGAACGAGTCTAGGATGTATTATTTCTTTCAAATTCAAAGTCAGAGTCAGAGTCAGCTGTATTCTGTCCTCTTTTCAAAACTCAATAAAAACAACTTTTCTATTTCTCATATATACTTTCCTTATATTTTTCCGAGAACATGATCAACACCATCATACACTGTGAGCACATACACGTGACTATTATAGGCACATCTATAATTGGTCCAGGAAATCGAGACCCGTGTTTTCCTTTACCTGTTCCACGTCTAACATAGAAAGCCACATAACTACCCTTAGCAGGAGCGGTATCGAATCCTATGACAGATCTAGGTAGTGTCCTAGTTTGGGTTCAAGACAGGAGGCAAGCCCATTTCCCACAATTAACACCCCTCCAATAAGGTTGATCAATCCCTACCTTAGGTGTTAGTTTAACCAACAGAAAAAAAAAAGAAAAAAAAAAACTGGACAAAAAATCAAAAGTCCAAGGAAAAAGCAAAGGGCCAAAATAAAAGAGCTGGCCACGACCAAAAAAACTCTCAGCATCCCTCGACCAGAGTACGGTCAGTCCGAATGAAGAATCCCATGACCGGGGCTAAGAGGTCAACCAAAAAAAATCAAATACCCATGACCGTGGTCAACGGTCAATCCAAGTGAAAGTCCTTTGGCCAGGGTACGGTCAATTCAAAATTATACCATCAAAAAAGGGAGAAACAATCAAGCTGGCCAGATAACACCACATCTAGCCTTCCCACATTACAACCCTCAAGACCTTCTCGAGACCTAGGCTAGAGACAGCCCAGAATTTTTCAAGCTCCATAGGATACCCCAACCATTAGGACCGGACATGGAAATCAGATCCCGCGTTATTATCTAACCTACCCCGATCGAAGTCCGAGTCATTTTTACTCGACTTCCCCCTTTCCTACCGCATTACAATACCTTACCCTCGAAGCCTTAGCTTCACAAAATCAAGCTCAAGATGTCAACACATCGAAGCCACTTATGACCTAGCTCCACATTTCCAAAAATTTCCAAATCAGTTACAGCCCCAAACACGGGAACTCAACCTGCGGTCGACATAGAACATGCCCAAATAGTTCACATCACCTCTGGGGCTACCCCGGAGAACACTCACAGTCACAGGATCAATATCCTAACTATTCTAGTCCTTTGATCAAGTACATCATTGGAAATGCACCTAGCCTACACCATCGCTGTGGCTAGTTACACACGAAACCCTAATAAACTAGGCACCATAATATATCTTTCAATCACTGAACTACGGCTTGGTTTGATTTCACTACACGTGAATACGTAGGCAGCCTTTCAATAGAGGCACAACCACCCACATTGACACAAATTCAAAAATCACCGTCATTCCGGTCACGACACTGCCATGTTCTCAACAGTCTTATTTGTCGTCTAGGGGGCTTCTCTTAGCAGAAGTTCTCCATCCACTCACATAATCCAAATGACTTTCAAATCTAGCCTCCTTTCTATAGTGTGTCCTAGTACTCAGCTCAGTCGAAGACAAGAATCTGTCAGGGAGTCGAAGCGACACCCACCTTGGGAATATACCCCAAAACCAAAAAAGATCCAAAAGAACACCAGTCTACGGCATTGCTACTACTAAGCCCTGTCGTCGGAAACCGTCTCGTAACATCTTTCCCATTCTCAAGTTTGACCGTGTTGCCACTCACCTAGGCTACGGAATAGCGAAACTTAGGAGTCTTGTCATCTTAAGTGGCCCACCCCCTACCAAGTCAGGTCCAACCCTTAGAGAGTCCAGTTCGTGTCTGTCAACTCGTCCTGTCGCGTCGAGAGTCGAGTCTGTCGGTATGTCTCTCTTCAAATTCTCATTTTAAAATTTTCAAAACTTAGCCATTTGAGAAAATCCTTTTCGACAAGGTCAAAATTTCAGTCTATTTAAACTGTAAATTTCTTTTCTACCCCTTTCAACTTTGAAAACCTATCTCCTAGCACGTAAGTTGCTTTTAGGACTTCGATTTCAAAATGAAGCAAAAATCGTTTACTAATTGCATTTCCTATTTTCTATATTTGTTATTTCTACCTATATAACTAACATTTCAGGTACCAGCTTGTGCTTCCCAAGGGAACGTCAAGTCTTTATCTCCCCAGCGTGAGTTCACCTAAGTGACGCATGCAATTTGGGATGTGTCTGCAAACGGACACACCCAGGGCTTCTTAGGTAAGCTCCCGCATAATTCTAAATTGGGATGTGTCTGCAAACGGACACACCCAGGGCTTTTCAGGCAAGCTCCCGCATAATCAGGATGTGTCTGCAAACGGGCACACCTATGGCTTCATAGGCAAGCTCCCGCGTAATTCTGAGATGGGATGTGTCTGCAAACGGGCACACCCAGGGCTTCTTAGGCAAGCTCCCGCGTAATTCTGAGATGGCATGTGTCTGCAAACGGGCACACCCATAGCTTCTTAGGCAAGCTCACGCGTAATTCTGAGATGGGATGTGTCTGCAAACGGGCACACCTAGAGCTTCTTAGGCAAGCTCACGCGTAGTTCTGAGACGGGATGTATCTGCAAACAGATACACCCAGGGCTTCTTAGGCAAGCTCCCGCGCAGCTCCAAGATGGGATGTATCCGCATACAGATACACCTAGGGCTTCAAGAACAAGTCCCCACGGAGCTATCCCTGATAACAGAATTCAGGTATGATTTCTATCTTATGGCTGGCGAGCCCTTTCACGCAAGTCTAATGGACTATAAACGACCCGACCGGAAGCCTGTCAGGTCTTACTCCTTGATTGCCCTGGTAGCTACTCTAACTTTCCCCTTGTCCAAACCTCAGTCAGAGTGAGGGCTCTGTAGACACCCACATTTGGCCGCTAGGTGTCTATAGCAGTTTCCAAAAAACACCCGATGATGATCGAACGCAAACGTGTTTTAACATACTCGAATATGGACTCAAAATCGTTAGTATTTGGCTTGGACTTTTTACATAGTACAAATCTCACAAAACCAACCTCAAATCAAGGCCCAGTAGGTCATTCCCAATCAAATAAGACTAATTTGGGTCAAAACCGACACCAAGGGCAAAACCATCTTTTAGCGACCGAGTCAAACCCCGGTCAAAGGCATTTCCGAGACATAATAATCAATCACACAGCTTTGAAAGTCTAATTCGAAGTCAAATACCACAAAAATCAGCTATAAGGAGGAACTAAAACTCTCCCTTAAAGATAAAACTCTATCTCTAAAAGAGTCCTCCCACCCGTCTAGGCCCCTCGATCGAGTGGATCAACCCACTTGGTCGAGTAGGCTCCTACGACCCGCAGAAATGGGCATCAGATCAGGCACTCGATCGAGTGACATGCACCACTCGATCGAGTGGCCTCTTTTCCAACTGAAACCGGATTCCTTTTTCTATCCACAATCGGAATCCTTCTTCACCTCAAACCGGGTGTTTCCCTTCACCTAAGCCGGTGTTTCTTCCCATCCAAGCAAAGCCTTTTCTATACAAACCGGGGCACCTCTCCTATATATCACCCCCTTACACAATTCACAATACAGAACACAATACATACAATTGATACCCGAAATTACCTTTAGCAAACCCGAGATCAAAACTTGTCAAAGACCCGAGATCAAAACTCGTCAAATCCCTTCCCAGTTTCACACACCATAACTCTCCTATATACATCTTAACGCTCCCGCGCCTAGGCCGCTACTACGAGTCCGTTTTCGAGATAATTAAGCATGTAGGTTGAGGGTGTTACAAATCCCGCTTTCTCCTTTTATCTCTTTCTTTTTTCTCGTTCTTCTCGTCTTCTACGTCGTCCTAGTCACGTTTTTTTTCTTCTTATTTTTCTTTTCTTGTTTCTAATATCGATATTATCGTACTATTTTCAAAAGGCATTATTTCCTAGAATACGATATCGACTCTATAGTCGAATATCGGATCTGAAGGAATCAGTCAATAAAACCATATTAAACGCAAGTCCGTTGATGGCGAGGTAATGGTCACATGGTCCGAAAAGACTAATTACGACATTACGACGCGGAGGAGTTATTCCGTCTAAAACGATTCATAAACGTCTTTTACTAAATTCACTCTAATATTAGATATTGATTATATAATCAAGTATCGAATATAACGAGTATCGAAAACTGAATCGAGTGTAAATCATATTATATTTCCACGCGATTTAGCAAAATTATCGATTTCAAAAGAGAAAGCAAATTCACGAACCATCGTTCGTACAGGGGGCACTCGATCGAGTGCCATAGGCCACTTGGTCGAGTGACATAGGCCACTCGATCGAGTGACACCCCAAAAGAAGGTTTCTTCGAGGACCACTCGATCGAGTCCCTCCATGACTCGATCGAGTGGTCTCTGTCACAACAAAATTGTGAGCCTTCAACATATTTCAAGCCTCGATAAATCTCTTTAACGACTTCAGTCAACACATGTCAAGTCTATCACGTGTCCTACTCTTTTCAAAACCATGCATCATGTCTTTTATATCATCCTAATAACCATTATTATCATTACTAACTCGTTTGTTTCTATTTTGAAGCTTTATTTTCATCGTTTGTTTTATTGTACTAAAACGAACCTCGCATGCTAAATACAAATTCGACATAATTCAAAGATGCATTAAACGATGTAGTCAAACATAATTCACATGTTTAGTCAAAACGTTGTTTGCATAACATTCAATCGTCAAACTAACGCGCGTACACAAAAAACAAACGATATCTAAGTAGAGGCCGCTAAGTGCGGGTGAGGTTGGGTGTTCTTTTTGAACATCCCAGCACGTACCCTCACCTCTTACTCAGAACCGTGGTTTCCGGATGTTCAAAACCGTTGCCATACGAGAGTCATTCAATACACGATTTACGATAATGTCGGCATCGGTATCGCAATGCAAAGGGACTAACCCCATAAACTCTGAAATCGGAACGAGCCGTACTCTGTGCACGGTCCACTAAGATATAGAGTGGGTTCGAACGGGCCCGAACTCCCACAAAGTTCGGTGGCGACTCCATTTAGATTTAAATTTCAACCCGAGATCCATCTCACATGAGATTCATTCGCCGCCCCAAACCCGCGCGTGGCCGCGTCGGGGTGAACCTATGTCATGTTCACAAACTTACATACTTCTTAGGCCTAGAAGTGACTAGAAATAGTGCTGGCATTTTTATCTCCCAACAAAAATATACACTTGATCTCCTGAAGGACTTTGGCATGGACAAGTCTAGGACAATACATCTACTTGTGAATCCAGTTCTCAAACTTGAACTTGGAAAGGGGACACCCTTTCCTCATGCAGATCACTAAAGGAAGCTGGTAGGCAAACTAATCTGCCTAATTATCTCTCGTCTAGACATTGCCTTTTCTGAGCAGCTCTTGAGTCAGTTCCTATAATACCCGACCTTAGATCATATGGAAGCTGCCGGAAGAGTTCTCAGATATCTCAAGTCTAACCCAAGTCAGGTATACTATTCGCAAGTCACTCCGTAACACAACTCACAGCCTACTGCGAGTGAGATTGGGCATCCTATCCATATATATAGTAGAAGATCTACCACGGGTTACTGCATCCTTGTGTAGACACCCAGATTTGGAACTGGTGGCTGCAAAAGTGCCCGACAAACACCTGATGACGATCGGACTACAACGCGACGCGAGATTGCGATGTTTTAGATAATTTTTCTATAGAAAGGATCAAATAATTACTCGGAAATATTAATTTAACATTAAGACAGCCTTAGTCGTGTCATAACGGTCGCGTCGACACTAATTGGAGTCAATTCTGACACCGAGACCCAGAATCGGCCCCGAAACATGCAATGTCAAACCCGAGTCAACGCGTCGGGCCGAGCAAACCTCGAGACACACACCCGAGGCCCACCCGGCGCTCGACACGCTAGGGTTAATGGGATGCTTAATCTCCAGAAATGCAAATATACGCATCTTCTCCGTTTTGGAAAGTTTTGAATTCGGATCTTCAAAACTTTAATCGCTTGAGCTCAGGCGCCTAAGAACTTAACAACGTCACACCACGCTCTCGAGTTCTGAGTCGCTAGACACCAGGCGTCCGATCAGTCAATTTGAACTACGCAAACAACTATAAATACCCCCCCTTATTTCGTTCATTCAGCACACAATTCTTCTTCTCTTCTCCCTTTTACTCTTTACGAGTTTCTTCTAGCTTGGACTCGCACTCCGACACCCAAATCAAACGATCCACTCGATCGTAGTCACGATAAGCGAATCGACGCTACTCCTCACTTTCGAGCACTCCACTCGATCCCGAGGTGCCTGTGTTCGACTAGCTATTCCGAGTCTAGCAATGGAATTCTGCCGGATTAGCCGCAGAACTAGCAAGTGGTAACGGAACTCTGCCGGAATCACTACAAGGAAAGCTAGAAGGATCCGCCCTAAATTCGAACCGTCACTAAGTTGTCATCTAAACAAAACTTTACATTTCTGTACTTTTTATTATGCACTATGATAATGTCAAACGTGGACACTAGGTCCATAACACGGACTAAAGCACGTAACGTCCAACTTCAATCATAAACACTAAAACACCTTAAATACACCTGAGTAGTTTCGAGATCCGTTCTCAAATATCTATGCATCGTGTCCCGTTTAGCGTATACTCCGAGGGGTGCAACTCCTCAATATGTGATGTACTTACATTTCGCATTTACCGCTTTTGTATGATTTAGTACTTTTATGACATTATAATCGCATGCTAAATCACCTAATACGGAATTCAAAATGTAAACAAGTTAAAACTGAACAAAGCAATGGTCGGGTTCCTTAATTATTAGTCTCGGTGCTCACCATACACAGTTCGATGCATCCTTATTAATACCGACCCGACGCATGTTAAGTAGAATACCAAGTAAGGTATACCACGAGAAGGACTAATATCTGTATTATCACATTAAAAGTGACTTGCTAATACGTATAATACTTAGTACCCTCTACTCTTCTATGTGCATCTTTTCATGGTCTGCTTGTCACGTGAAATCGCATGCAAACAATGTAAACACACCTACTTCGACGACAATAAGCTTACTTGTCCTTAAACAACCGACATAACAAAGACATAGGGTTAAAATAATGGATGTTATAATACTTCCGCCACAACAAAGGAACAAAGTTATCAGCCCACCGATTGATTAGTAGATGTTGCTACGTGCGGGCGGGATTGGGTGTCGATGTCTAGCGGACGTTGGCTTCCCAATACGTACCCTCACCCCTTACTCAGAATTGACGGTTTCCGGATATCCAAAACCATTGGCAATGAGAGTCATTCCAGGCATGGAGTACTTAAGGGTACAAGTCTTTATGTTTAGGTCCCGTGCCACTCAACTTTGAGCCGGCTAAGGATCAAAGTTGACTTGAACGGTTTCCGAGTTCCCATAATTGACTCAGTGGCAACTCCATAAATCGTCAACAATTTCGGTTCACTAAAAAGGTCGCCTTACCAAACATATCGGCCCTTAAACATTTACAACCACGACTCGATCGATTCCAACGGAAACACGGGTGCCTGCACCTGTCTAGTACAAGTCCGATTCGCCATCCGAATCGAGGACCAAAACATCACCCCCGTACGCGAGATTGGACCGGCCCCCGACCGGGAGGGGGCCGCGTGAGTGGCCACCGCGATAAAACCGGGTCAGTTCCGCGCGGGGTACCGGGCGTTGCGAACGAACGTCCACACCTTCTAGGGGACTCACCTATTTCCTGGAAATCTAAAAAGCAGTCAGTTGTATCAAGGTCATCTGCCGAGGCAGAGTACAAGGCCATGGCAATGACAACGTGTGAAGTGACTTGGTTGTTCCAACTATTACAAGATTTAGAACTCAAACATCTGGGTCAATTAAATGTGACAATCAAACAGCCCTTGCTATAGAAGCAAACCCATTTTATCATGAGCGTACTAAACATTATAAGATTATTTGCCACTTTATTTGGGAGAAGATTCAACAAGGACTGCTTACCACATCCTATGTCAAGTGGCAGATGTCTTTACCAAGTCTTGTTAAATCTCTCAGCATCACTACTTACTGTTGTGGACATGACATGAGTCCACCCCGACACGGCCATGCGCGGGTTTGGGTAGGTGAATGAATCTCGTGGTAAAACTGATCTCGAACCAAAATTTAAATGATAATGGAGTCGCCACCGAAATTTATGGGAGTTCGGACCCGTTCGAACCCACTCTATACTTAGGCATATCGTGCATAGAGCATGGCTTGCCTTATAGTACTAGAGCTTGTGGGGTTCGTCCCTTTGTATAACGATGATGTCGAATTATCGAATATCGTATACCGAATGACTCCCGTTGCAAATGGTTTCGGGCACCCGGGAACCGAAGGTTCTGAGTAAGGGTTGAAGGTACGTGTTGGAAAGCTCATGAAGAACACCCAACCCCGCCCGCACATAGCGGCCTCAACTAAGATATCGATTGGTGTTTAAGTACGCGCGTTAGTAACATGATGAAAATATATGACAATCATTAGTTTACGCTATACATGTGAAATATGCGTTTGCTACGTCATTTAATGCATCTTAAAATATGTCGAAGTTGTTTTAGCATGCGGGTTCATTTGAAAGCCATGAATTGCCAAACAACTAAAGCAAAAGAACTTCAAGTATAGATTAAGCTACATGGGCGGTATACAACCAGAAGTTCACAATACTTGAAAAAATTGCAATAATAATATCGGATTAGAAACGGTAAACGTAAACTATAAACGGACTCATAAATAGAAAACGTAAATTAAAATCGTGTATCGAAGTTTGGACAGACTCTAATCAGCTACGTATTGACCATAGGACAGAAGCTCAGGCGCGTGAGGCGGTGCGACCTAGAACTCAAGCCCTGAGTGCCCGGAGTCCCAGCATTCAGGCGCGTACACTAGGGTGTCTGGATTGGCAGTGTACAGAACCGAAGCGTGATGCTAACTTGATCCCTAGGCCTCGAAGTATCTCATCCTGACTTGTCATTACGAATGTAACCCTCCGCATATCGATACCGTCGTTTGGCTAATAACAGGCCACGGTAATCGATTTTGCATCAACGAGGACTCGTTCTAAGTCACTTTCGATGATTCCTTAATATTCAATTGTCGATTATGGAATCGATATCGAACATTTAGGAGAGGGATAAATGATGCCTCGAAAGCATACGACAATAATTCCGCGATCACGTCATAACCTACAGGTCAAGCGCCTGCCCTGTAGCGTCCTGACCATTAGGCGCCTAGGGTGGTGCGCCTCAAGCGTGAGATGCCGCCCCCCGTGCGTCATGTCTGTTGGTGATGCGGACTTTGACCTGGGCAGATTCGATTATCGAATGCTTTCGATTGAAAGGATCGATTCGTCGCGATGAATGTTAAATCCTTTGCACTATTGACATCGTCGTTTGGCCGTTAGGCCGACGCTGTTCAAATGGCGTCATCGGATAATCACTCGAAAGCAATAACGACTCGTCGTCGCAAACATTAGGTCCTTTGCATTTCGGCATCGTAGTTTGGCCATTAAGGCCTACGATGCGCGATTTAGCGTCATCGAATGTCTGCTCAAGTCGTGTTTTTGAAAATAGTTTTATTGTATAATATACACGTTATTAAGCGTAAAAGTGTTCTAGCAGTTGACTCGCCTTAAACAACCAAATACGCGCGGTCTGGAGATAAGCGACCGGCGATGCGAGTGCAGTACTCTAGTGTTTGTGTTTCCTTATCTCATCACCCTTAGTTTAGATACGTAAAAGGGCGAGTATTTTATCGTCGAATGGTGTTAGTTGTTAGATGTTAGGAACGAGAAAATAAATGTTAGATATGAATAAATAAATGTTAGTATAGTTAGAATACGATAATAATAAATTAAGAGATTAGAGATAGGATTTAGACACCCTCAACCTACATGTCAATTGCTTCGAAATACGGGCTCGGGGAGTATCATCATAGACATGGAGAGCGATTCGATGTATGTAGGAAGAGTTAGAGTGTGTTTTTGTGTTTGGGATTACCGAACCCTTGTCAAATGAAGAGAGTAGTCTTTTGAAATGGTTGAAGAGAGGTTTTCAATCTCGGTTTTTCAAACTTGAATGTTTTAAGAGGTTTTTAAAATTATGGAATTGGTCTCGCACTTTTTCAGAAAAGTGAGGACTTCACCTTTGAAATGGTGTGCATAAAAGTGTATTTATAGATTTTTGCGAAATGTCCTGATTTTTAAATTCAGGCTCTTGAAGGCTAGCGCCCTGATATTGAGGTGCTTCACCTGAGGTGACTCAGTTCTAAGGTGTCTGGTCTCAGGCAGTTGAAATCGTGTGTATTGAAAGTTGCTCAAAATACGGATTGATATCCGGGTTATTCGAGGTAAGATTTTATTCCGTTTGACTTCGTTGATTTGTGTATTTGAACGCTATTTGGTTCCTTTGATTTGTTTCAGGTTTCGACTTTGACCGGGTTTGACTCGGTTGACAAAGACGATTCTGCCCCCGGTGGCGGTTTTGGCACAAAGTAGCTTTATTTTATTGGAAATGGCCCACTGAGTCTGGATTTGAGGTCGGTTTTGAGAGATTTGTAATCGGCTAAGTGTCCACGTCTAATACTATTGATTCTGAGCCCGTATTTGAGCGTATTTATGCATGTTAACGTCCGATCATCATCGGGTGTTTTTTTTAGATTACTATAGACACTATCAGTCAAAATGCGGGTGCTACAGAGCCCCCACTACGACTGAGGCTTGAGAAAGACGAAAGTCAGAGTCCCACCAGGTCACTCGAGGATTACAACCTAGTAGCCTTTCGGTCGAGTCGTTTATAGTCCATTAGACTTGCATGAAAGGCTCGCCAGCCATAAATAGAGGATCATACATGTCTTGACGATAACTCCGTGGAGATTTGAACTTGCTTTCGAAATGATGGGTGTACCTGTATGCAGACACATCATGTTTTGAATGTAGCATTTTTAGGAGAGACACTGAGCAATTCGTATTTTCCATTGGGGATTTAAGGCTGGTACCTTAAATGTTAGATACGCAAGCATAAATAGCGGATATAGAAAATAGCTAGATAGCATACAAAAAATGCAATTAACATCTACAGACCGGCTTGCGCTGGGGAAAAAGATTTTTGCTTCATTTTGAAATCGAAGTCCTGACAACAGCTGACGTTCTGGGGGATAGGTTTTCAAATTTGAAGGTTTAGGAAAATATTTGCAGTTTAATAGACCAATGACCTTGTCGAATTTTTTTTTTTCAAATGGCTAAGTTTTGCGAATTTCAAAGTAGGAATTCGAAGAAAGAGGCATACCAACAGACTCGACTCTGGATGCAACAAGACGAGTTCACAGACACGACTTGAACTCTTGAAGGGTTGGATCGTGAATCGGTAAGGGATGAGCCACCTAAGATGACAAGACTCTTAAGTTGCGTTATTCCGTAGCCTAGACGAGTGGTAACACGGTCGAATCTTCAAAATTGGAAAGATCTGTTATAGGGGGATTGTAGTAGTTTGCAATGAGACAGTTTTTGCATGACAGGACTTAGCAGTAGAAATGTTGTAGTCTAGTTCCCTTTTATGTCCTTGGTTTTGGGATACCTTCCCAATGTAGGTGTTTCCCCGAGTCCCTGATAGACTCTTGTCTTCGATTGAACCGAGTACTAGGACACACTATAAAAAGGTGGCTAGATTTTTGAAAGTCTTTCGGATTTTTCGAGTGGATGCAGAACTTATGCAAAGCGAACTGTTGAGAACATGACAGTGTCGTGATAGGAACGATGGTGCTTTTAAAATTTATGCCAAGGCGGGTGGTTGCGCCATTGTCGAAAGACTATCTTTGTATTCACGTGTAGTGAAATCAAACCAAGCTGTAGTTCAAGAGATTGAAAGACATGTTATGGTGCCTAATTTATTAGGGCTTTGTGTGTAACTAGCCATATTGATGGTGTAGGGTAGGTGCATTCCCAATGATGCCTCGATCAAAGGGTTAGAAAAGTTAGGATATTGATCCTGTGACTGTGAGCGTTCTCCGGGGTTGCCCCCAAAAGTGGTGTGAACTATTTGGGCATGTTCTATGTTGACCGAAAGTTGAGTTCCTGTGTTTGGGACTGGTATAACTAGTTTGGATGTTTTTGGAAATGTGGTGTCAGGCATTAAGTGCTTTGATGATTTGAAATCTGGAGCTCGATTTTTCTGGAGCTAAAGCTTCGAGGGTAAGGTATTGTAATGTGGTAGGAAAGGGGGAAGTTGAGTAACAATGACTCTTCGATTGGGTAGGTTTGACAATGCGGGATCTAATTTCCATGTCTGGCTCTAATGGTTAGGGTGTATTCTATGGAGCTTGAATCCTCAAAATTCCAAGCTTTGTCTTAGCCTAGGTCTCGAGAAGGTCTTGAGGGTTGTAATATGGGGAGACTAGATGTGGTGTTAGCTGACCAGCTTGACTGTCACCCTTCTATTTGATGGTATGGGTATTGATAATTCTGGAGTTGACCGTAACCCGACCAATGGATTCTCATTTGGGTTGACCGTTTAACCTAGGTCATGGGTGCTTTTTTTTAGAATTCTTTTTGATGATGGCCTGTTTTTTCTATTTTGGCATTTTGCTTTTCCTTTGGGCTTTTGATTTTTGTTGGCCCTCTTGCTTTTGGCCTTTAGATTTTTGTTGACCCTCTTGCTTTTGGGCTTTCAGGTTCTTCTTTGCTTCTTTTGACAAACTAAACACCTAGGGTAGGGATTGGTCAGTCTTATTGGAGGGGTGTTTATTGTGGGAAATTGGCTTACCTCCCATCTTAAACCCAAACTAGAAGACTTCCTAGGTTTGTCATAGGATTCGATACCGCTCACGCTAAGGGTAGTTATGTGGCTTTCTATACCAGACATAAAATAGGTAAGGAAGAAACACGGGCTCGGCCCCCTGCAATCATCATAGATGTGCCTATAATAGTCACATGCGTGTGCTCACAGTGTATGATGGTGTTCCATCATGTTCTCGGAAACACATAAGGAAGCATATAGTAGAGATAGAATATTGAAAGCTGATTTTATTGAATTTTGAAAAGAAGGCAAAGTACAACTGACCTTGACTCTGATTTTGAAAATTTGAAATAAATAGAACATCCTAGACTCGGACTCAGACTTAGACATAAATCAAATCTGGACACTCTCGGACGCCTAGTTGGTGATGGTCGATCTTGCCGATGTTGTCAATCGTCTTCGGCTTCTAAGGACTCAAATTGATATCCAGTATAGCCTTCAGTAGAAGCTTCACCCAAATCTTCATTATGTCAAAAATTATCTTCAATTCTAGTACCCATTCAACTAAGCACCGCAAAGTTTGAAATGCCGGCATACATGAGATGGACGCGGTAAGAGGGTATAAGGTTGTTGATGAATGCCCCCACTAGTGTCTTTTCGCTGGGCTTTTCCACCAGCTTAACACTCTCAGCTCGCCAATGTTGAAGGTATTTGGTGAAACTCTCTGTTGGATCTTGAGCCATGACTTCTAGAGTCTGCATGGTAGTCTGAAGTTCAGTATTGTCAAAATAGTTTTGAGCGAACTCGGTAGTCACATCTTCCCAAGTTGGGAATCTTTTTGTATTTAGCCTATTGAACCAGGCTTTCGGGTATTTTCCGAGGGACGTGCCGAACAGATTGATGAACATGCCGGCTTTGACTCCCTTGATTGCCATAAAGGCCTTGAAGGCTCGGAGGTGTAGTAATGGATCCTCTATCCCTTCGAATACGGGTAATCCTTCTATGTTGAGATCAGTGGGTAGTTTCTCACTGATGGGTATATAGTTTTGGGAATTTTCAACATGAATGTTTTTCCCTTGGAGAGCATGTGATTGTTCTTCGAGCTTACGCAACGTGCTGATCAGTTCAGCAAATGGCCTAGTATTCACCAAACCAGAAATGAGGTCCCTTTGTTCAACGACAAATAAGAGAGCATTAGTGGCCTCTTGGTCGGCTCTTATGGCCCTTCGTTGGGTCTCAACCGTGGTCTGATTGCTAATCATCATGTCTAGCAAAGCCTTCATTTCATTGATGGTGTTTTCCATATCCTTATTTTCGGTTGTGGGTGCCATAATCTGCGAGAATACCCACGTAATCAGAAATGTTGCTTTGGAACCCGAACACGCCAAGGCATAGGAAATAGCATTGGAAGAAAGTTGACTCTGGTTTGACTCTCCTAAGACACGTGCGTAAGGTACAATTCTCAGAGTGACTGTGATTAATCACCTCGTCGGAGAATAGCCCCAAGCGGGGTTAAAAGTTTTTCTAAGATTCGAGTGTCGGACGAGTGACCCTTGGATGTAAGGTGCTAGAACATTTGGGTACAGGGCTATACCTTGTAAAAGGTTGACTCGTCCTCGAGGAAAGAGCGACGGGGTATGGGAAGAAACTTGCGATGTAAGATCGGCAGAGTTTCGACGCTACAGACCCTTGAATGGACTCGAATAAGGACGGACTCTAGGATTATGGTAGACCCTTAAGTTAAAGAATCCTAGAATTGGGATGACTCGACTAAAGGATGACGAAAGACGGGCAAGATTCCCTCAGGAAAGGTCGTGGGGACCGTCCTGTTGGAGGGAAAGATCGCATAGGACTTTCTAGTTAGGACTCGAGTGTTTAGACGAACCTTCCATTTATGAGCGTGCGACTCGGTTGATTGGTTATGCCTTTGGGATAAGGAGAACTAGAATGGAAAAGAAACCTGCGATGTAGGATGGACGGAGTTTCGACGTTATAGACCTTCGACGAACTAGGTGAGACCAGACACAGGATTACGGTAGGCACTAGAATCAGAAGAGTTTTGGAAAATTTCGAATTTTGAAAATTGAGAGGATGGTCCTGTCTTTTGAAATTGGCATCATGCCGACAGGTCCAGATTTCTTTTTGAAAGTTGAAAATTTGAAAATTTGAAAATCGAAAATGAATTTCCAAAAATTTGAAAATCGAAAACGGGATCCTGAAGATTTGAAAATCGAAAACGGCATCTCGAACATTTTAAAATCGAAATGGAATTTTGAGAATTCTAAAATCAAAAGGGGATTGGAAATTTGAATATTAAAATGGACAGCATGTTGGCTAGAAAATAGGTTGTTTTGAGTCAAAACCTAAGTTTAAATTTTGGCAGCATTCCGAGTTTTTGGAAATTGGACATTTTGAAAAGATGCATTTTGAAATAACGAGTTTTGAAACCAAGTAGCAAGTAGTCAAACAAGCATTATGACGACAACATGCATGTATGCTTTACGCTAAGTGTCGATCGGTCAAATAGGGTCAATACCAACACAAATGGCTCTTTCATAAATCAGGACGGACTCCCTAAGCCAAATTAGACTTAGAACATGACGTGAAACACATACGAATTCGGCCATATATGTCTTTAGCGCACTCATGTAGGAATGCACCAAGGTATAGTGGGACGTCGGTCACAAGTAACCGTCCCGGGCAAAATTTGGGTTATTGTGTACATGACATAGGTCCACCCCGACGCGGCCACGCGCGGGTATGGGGAGGCGAATGAATCTCCATATGAGATGGTCAAATTGAAATTTAAATCGAAGTAGGAGTCACCACCGAACTTTGTGGGAGTTCGGGCCCGTTCGAACCCACTCTATGTCGTAGTGGGCCGTATACAAAATACGGCCCATTTCCGATGTCAGAGTTATTGGGTTCGTCCCTTTGCATTTGATACCGATACCGACATTATCGGATATCGTGTATTGAATGACTCTCGTTGCAAATGGATTCGGACATCCAGAAACCATGGTTCTGAGTAAGGGGTGAGGGTATGTGTTGGGAAGTTCACTAAGAACACCCAACCCCGCCCGCACTTAGCGGCCTTTACTAAGATATCGTTCGTTTTTGGTGTACACGCGTTAGTTCGACGGTTGAATGATACGCAAAGATTATTTTCCCTAAGCATGTGAGAGAAAAAAAATAAATGGGTTGCTAAGTCGTTTAATGCATATTAAACTAATAACGTCAAAGTTATTTTAGCATGCGAAGTTTGTTTTAGTCTAATAAAACAATAAAAAACAAAATAAATTGCTACAAACACGAGAAAACGAGTTAGTAACGTTTGAATAAATTGAATAAAGATGTAAATACGATGATATGCATGATTTTGGAAAAGATTTATGACACGTGATGGATTAACACGTGTTGACCGAGGTCAAAAAAAGTATTTATCGAAATCTGAAAATATGTCACGAAAGTCGCTTTTGTATGTATGATCCGAAAAGAATAAAAAGACGAGAAAACGAAAAAAAAGGCTCGGCCTTCCAGGCTCTCGCGCGAGTCGCCTGGAAGGCGTGCGACTCGCGCGGGAGTCTGTCCCGTTTTTTTTTATTTTTCGAAAATCGTCAAATTTTATAAATCGCGTACAAATATGGATTAACTTATATTCGATTTATATTTTCGATATTCATCGTATTCGATATTCGATTATGAAATCGATATCAAATAATCGAAATGATATTAGAAAAGGTTAAAAAAAGTTTGTTTTGAAAGAATATGAACGAAAAGAAAAAAAAATGTTAATTCTCTCCGCGTAAAAATCGTCGAATTTTGTTAAAAAAGATGTAACGATTTTTTAGCATCAACGAGATTTAATTTAGTTCTTGTTAGATACAATATTCGAGTAGAGAATCGATATCGTATTTTAAGAACGTTTGTTTTATGAAAATATTTTTTGTAATACCGTTATTAGAAAAAATAGGAAAAACGTGACAACGACCCATATTAAAAAGTAAGACCGACGACACGACACAAAAAAACGAAAAAAACGTGGAGAAAGGGAGAGAAAGGAGGAAGAGTCGGGTTTGATTTTACCCCCTCACCCTACATGATTTGTTTTCTCGGAATAGAGCTCGTCGGGAAGTGGCTTAGGCACGGGAGCGTCGAGACGATGTGGATGAGTTTAGGGTGGTGTGTTTGGACGTGTGAGACGACGTGTTTTGGCAGGCTTGTGGGACCGGACTCGTCGGGCTGATTTTGTAATGTTTGACGTTACGAGGTTGCTCGGGAATTGTTTGGACGTTGTAGATATTTTGTATCGTAAATGTGATTATTTCTGAATTTCGATGATCGATAATGAATGTGTGTAGATGATTTCTGGATGATTTGTGTGTGACCGGAGGGTCCTATTTATAGGCGAGGTCCTTGATAGGAGCTAGGAGAAGTACTCTTGCTTAGGTGACAAGAAATACCGGTTTGGATAGGAAACGTAAGAGTTTGAAAGGGAACGAGAGTCCCGTTTCTTGGTGAGGAAGCCGAGTATCTCGGCTCTCTTGGGGCTGTTTCGGCCGAGTGTTTGAGCTCGGTCGGTAAATCGATTTGGTTTTCGGATAGAATTCCTACTTGAGATTGAATTCTATCCTTAAAAGACGGTTTTGCCCCTGGTGCCGGATTCGACCCAAATTAGTCTTATTTGACTCGAAACGACCCACTGGGCTTGTATTTGAGGTTGGTTTTATAAGATTTGTACTCCGTAATAAGCCCAAGACAAATGTCCATGATTTCGAGCCCATATCCGAGTCCATTAAAGCATGTTTGCGTCCGATCATCATCGGGTGTTTGGCGGAAACTACTATAGACACCTGGCGGTCAAAATGTGGGTGTCTACAGAGCCCCCACTCTGACTGAGGCTTGGACAAGGCAAAAGTCAGAGTATCTACCAGGCCAATCGAGGATTAAAACCTGGCAGACATCCGATCGGGTCGTTTATAGTCCATTAAACTTGCGTGAAGGGCTCGCCAGCCATAAGATAGAAATCATACCTGGGTAGATGTCAATAATGTCGCGGGGACTTTGCCTGAAAAGTCCTGGGTGTGTCTGTTTACAGACATATCTCGTCTTGAAGTTGTGTGGGAGCTTGCCTTGTAAGCTCTGGGTGTATCTGCTTGTAGATACATCCCGTCTTGGAATTGCGTGGGAGCTTGCCTTGTAAGCTCTGGGTGTATCTGCTTGTAGATACATCCCGTCTTGGAATTGTGTGGGAGCTTGCCTTGTAAGCTCTGGGTGTATCTGCTTGTAGATACATCCCGTCTTGGGATCGCGTGGGAGCTTGCCTTGTAAGCTCTGAGTGTATCTTCTTATAGATACATCCCGATTCCTTAGTAGAAATGTTGCCCGATCCTTCCACTGGGGAGTTTTTGAGAATT
The DNA here is from genome assembly GCA_958450325.1 of Agrostemma githago. Taxonomy (NCBI): domain Eukaryota; kingdom Viridiplantae; phylum Streptophyta; class Magnoliopsida; order Caryophyllales; family Caryophyllaceae; genus Agrostemma; species Agrostemma githago. The sequence continues at coordinate 12,700,919 of OY288255.1, read as the reverse complement.
CTTCGGGAGTCTTGGATGCACCTGTATGCTTATACACAACAACTTGCATGTAATATTTAGGCGAAACACCGACTCACGCTGGGGAAGAAATGATTTTTGATCGATTTTTGGAAAGAAAAATGCTGAAAAAAATTTTTTTTTGAAAATTTTTGGAAATAAGAATGCTTGGGATGACTTGATTCCTGATCAGATTCTGACACGGATTCTTAAAATTCTTTGGTTAGGCCTGTATGCCTAGATGAAGTAGGGAGTATGATAAAAATTCCTATTCCCGTGGTGACAAGGAAAGGGATTTTTTCAAATGGCTAAGTTTTGCAAATCTCAAAGTAGAATTTGAAGAGAGAGGCCTACCGACAGACTCGACTCTGGACGTGACCGGACGAGTTGACAGACACGACTGGACTCTCGAGGGGTTGGACCGTGACTCGGTAGGGGGTGGGCCACCTAACAAGACTCTTAAGTTGCGCTATTCCGTAGCCTAGGCGAGTGGCAACATGGTCGAATCCTCAGAATGAGACTGTTTCCGTATGACAGGGCTTTGTGGTAGCAATGCCGTAGACTGGTGTTCTTTTGAATTTTTTAGTTTCGGGGTATGTTCCCGAAGTAGGTATTGCTTCGAGTCCCTGACAAATTCTCGTCTTCATCTGAGCCGAGTACTAGGACACTCTATAGAAAGAAGGCTAGTGTTTGAAAAGTATTTGGATTTTTGTGAGTGGAAGGAAAACTTCTGCCTAAGAGAAGCCCCCAGAACGACAAAGCTAGCTGTTGAGAACATGACAGTGTCGTGACCGGAATGACGGTGCTTTTTGAATTTGTGTTAATGTGGGTGGTTGTGCCTCTTTTGAAAGGTTGCCTACGTATTCACGTGTTGTGAAATCAAACCAAGCCGTAGTTCAGTGAATTGGAAGATATGTTATGGTGCCTAGTCTATTAGGGCTTTGTGTGTAACTAGCCGTAGCAATGGTGTATGCTAGGTGTATTCCCATTGATGTCTTGATCAAAGGGCTAGAACAGTTAGGATGTTGATCCTGTGACTGTGATCATTCTCCGGGGTAGCCCCCAGAGATGGTGTGAACTATTTGGGCATGTTCTATGCCGACCGCAGGTTGAGTTCCCATGTTTGGGGCTGGTAACTGGTTTGAATGTTTTTGGAAATGTGGTGCTAGGAAGTAAGTGGCTTTGATGATTTGAAATCTGGAGCTCGATTTTGTGGAGCTAAGACTTCGAGGATAAGGTATTGCAATGTGGTAGGAAAGGGGGAAGCCGAGTAAAAATGACTCGGACTTCGATCGGGGTAGGTTTGACAATGTGGGATCTGGTTTCCATGTCTGGTGTAACAACCCGGATTTTCAAAAACTTAAATAATATAAATAGTATGAATAATAGGGTCAAAGGTGGCGGAAACACCCGACCAAATCCGAATTGTCACTATCTCGACAATTAACTAATACATTATTCAAAGAGTTCAAACTGAAAATTAAAGACATATAATATAGGGGTCTCTCTCTTCACAAGTCTTCCCCAACAACAAAGCAGTCAACAGCATCCTGAAAGACCTGAAAGGGAGGGTCCACAGTCAGTGGGGAGTAACTAGATGCTCTCCCAGTCGTCTTTACAATAGGATGAAAGCAACTAATAATCGGCAATCGATGAATAATACAGATAAGGAGTACATGAAAGCATTATCATACTCAACCAATTAGGATCATACCAATTACTAAGAAATTAAAACATCCAAACCAGACTGATCACACACATATAACCTTCTTACACTAAGTCTAGGGTATAGAGCGAACACCGGCTCGAGTGTATAACTGACACTCTCACCTGCCAGAGCATATAACTGATACTCTGACGGACGTGTCATATAACAGACTTCCCATCGGTGTGGAGCATATAACTGATACTCCACGGTACTATGTATAGCCGTATAACTGACAACTATATGTCTAAGCCTAGCTAGGGCTCTCGATGCAATAACTGTACACCGAACGACACACGGGACCCAGAGCGTATAACTGACGTCCCAAGGCACGCCCGAACATAGACCTTCGGCATTTGGCACTTTTTCATTCTGATTGGTATATAACTGATACTGCACGTCATCTATACCACTAGCTTTCGTGTAACTGTACAGTATAACTGACTGCACAGAGCTCTTGTGAATAACGTAACAACTCCAATCCTAGTACAGTATAACCAACTGTACTAAGTGGCAACCCACCCTAGTATAGTATAACTGACTATACGAGGTAGTAATCAGACTTAGCATAGTGTCACTAGCTATACCAGGGAGAATCAAGCCCTAGATAATGTAACTAACTATACCAAGTATTACTCCACTCCAATATAATATAACCAACCATACTAGATAACAACCATGTCTCAAACATAGGACAATATAACTGACTGAACTATGAAGAACATACATAGAAGTAACCTTTCAGCAATACGTGAACAATAGATAGCACAACTAACTATAACCATAGAGTTAACCTTGCATATCTAATGCCTAATAGTAACCAAGGTTCAGGTTCGCAGACTATGACCTTGTCTACTAAGTTGAGGTTGACCTAACCTCAACCATAACCTCGTGGAGTTACAATAACTGCAACAAGATTATGATGGTACGACGAGATTACATTAACCTCAAGTGAAGTGGTGTAGTAACTTCTCAATGAAGGTACATTAACTTCAATCAAGGTTACATTAACCTCGGCTATAACATTAGCTTCTTGCTAAGGTTACATTAAACTTGGATATAACCTTAACTCCATGCTAAGGTTACCTTAACCTTCGCCTTAACCTTAACTCTAAGTTAAGGTTACCTTAACCTTGACTATAACCTTGCAAAGTTCCGGAACCTCGACAAGATTATAACCCCGTGTTGAAGTTATCTTAACCTCAAGTGAAGTTGCATTGTACTTCTCAAAGAAGTTACATTAACTTCAAATAAGGTTATATTAACCTCAACCCTAACCTCAACCACCGGGTGATGGTAGGTTGAGTCATCATTGAATCTAGGGTTTGAAACCCTAAAAGCATCGATGAAACACCCTAGCATCTCCACCAAGGGAGGCCACGGTCGGTTCATGCGCGTCCTAGAATTCTATTACGAAACGATTCACAACCTTCTAATTAGCACAAAACGATATTTAACGTCTTAACGATAAAATTAACGATACAATTAAATCGTGCAAGTATCAATGAAATAATAAACGTGCATAATAATACCACACAACATCCAATATCATATTAAACATTCATTCATCATATTAATGACATTCACATATCATAAACACGATTAAAAGACATCTAGTTACCTTGAAGCGTGCTAATTCTCGATCTCGTCTTCTATGACGTAAATATCTTCACCCGGACCCGTCTCCACGCCTAGACCACCATCAATCACGTGCCAAACACCAAAAGAAAACCCTAATCAAACACTACTAAAAGAACTACGAAAAACTAGCGCGAAAAGAAACGAAACTTACGAAACAATGCGAAGGATTGCGCTAGGATTGATTAGGATTAGCAAGAGATTAAGATCTATGCTTGAATGAGAAGGAGGAGGCACGAAATAAGGAGGAGGAGGGGTTGTGTCGTGGCTAGGAGTAGGAGGAGAAAGGAGAGGGTGAAACCTAATTTTAGGGTTTTGCAAATGAGAATAAGAGGTGGAATTCTCACCCTAATCACCTATATATAGGGAAATATCATGGGCAAAGCTTACTTAGGCCCAAATCCCAATGCTCCCTCATCAAACCACATGTGGAAAGCAAGGGTGGTTTATTCTTGGCCCGAAATCCAAGCTAAACCGACAACAGATTACCGGATACGATTTTCGGACAACTAGACATGAAAAAGGTAATATCCGAATAGGAAAATTATAGGAATTGAGTTAGATAAATAATTTCGGACATTAAAATATATGAAATGGAATAAATAATTATGTCCGAAAATTCGGGGTGTTACAATCCAACCCCCTAAAAAGAAGTTTCGTCCTCGAAACTGGAAGGATGATTACCTCAATCAAAGAGATGCGGATGCTTCTCCCGCATAGACGCCTCGGTCTCCCAAGTTTCCTCTTCGAACCTCTGGTTCCTCCGGAGTACTCGCACCAAAGAAACCACCTTATTTCTCATAATCTTATCTTTCCTATCCAAGATACGGACTGGACGTTCCTCATACGTCAAATTCGGCTCGAGCTCAATCACATCTGCTTCTAATACATGAGAAGGATCACTGCGATAACGTCTCAACTGAGACACATGAAACACATATGAACCTTTGACAGATTCGGAGGTAGGGCCAACCTATAGGCCACCTCGCCAACTCTCTCAAGTACCTCGTAGGGGCCAATGTACTTAGGGCTTAGCTTGCCCTTGATTCCAAATCTCTTAACGCCCTTCATTGGAGATACCTTAAGAAGAACCTTATCCCCGACTTCGAACTCGATTGGTCTACGTCGTAAATCTGCATACGACTTCTGACGATCCTGGGCAGCCTGCAATTTCTCACGAATCAATCTCACTTGCTCCATTGATTCCTGTAAAATTTTTGGTCCAAGCACAACTGCCTCGCTGCTGTCGTCCCAACACATCGGGCTACGACACTTTCTCCCATACAGAGCCTCAAAGGGAGCCATCTGGATACTGGCATGGTAACTGTTATTGTAGGAGAACTCAACCAAAGGTAAACTCTTCTCCCAACTCACTTGGAACTCCAAGACACATGCTCGCAACATATCCTCAAGTGTCTGGATAGTCCTTTCAGTTTGACCATCAGTTGCTGCATGAAATGTTGTACTCATCTTCAACTCACTTCCCAAAGCTTCTTGTAACTTCCTCCAAAACTGAGAACAGAACCTCGGGTCACGATCTGAGATGATGTCCTTAGGAATTCCATGCAAACGAATGATCTCTCTCTGATAGGCATTTGCAAGCTCATCGATACTCCAAGTTTCCTTCATTGGGATGAAGTGGGCAACCTTCGTCAACCGATCCATAACCACCCAAATAGCATTCATGCCCCTCTGCGTTCTCGGTAGCCCCATTACGAAGTCAATCGAAATAGAATCCCATTTCCAGGCAGGGATCTCAAGAGGTTACAACAAACCTCCAGGTCTCATGTGCTCGAACTTAACCTTTTGGCACACTAGGCAACAAGTGACGAACTCGGCGATCTCCTTTTTCATACCAGACCACCAAAATCGTAGCTTCAAATCCTTGTACATCTTGTCACTTTCTGGATGTACGGAATACGGAGTACTGTGAGCTTCCTTGAGAATCTTACCCTTCAAGATTTCACAGTTCGGGATGCACCATCTTCCGTGGAACTTCAAACCACCATCGGCTCCAACCTCAAAACCCTCAGTACGATGCTCTCCCAAAGCAACTCGAATGTCTTCAAGGAAGTCATCTTCTCGTTGCTTAGTTCGGATCTCATGGAAGAACTCAGGCTCAGCAACCATCGCGCCCAAATTTAAGGAACCCGGCAAAACTACTTCAAGGTTCAACTTCTGGAACTCTCGAACAAGGTCATCGGGCAACACCCTCATGGCGTGACAAGTCTTGCGGCTCAACGCATCAGCGACCACATTAGCCTTACCCTCATGATACAGAAGCTCAACCTTATAGTCATTGATCAGCTCTATCCAACGTCTTTGTCTCATCTTGAGATCTTTCTGTGTGAAGATATACTTTAAGCTCTTATGGTCGGTGTAAATGTTGCAAGAAATACCATACAAGTAGTGTCTCCACAACTTCAGCGCAAACACCACGGCAGCTAACTCCAGATCGTGAGTTGGATAGTTCACCTCGTGAACCTTCAACTGCCTCGAAGCATAGGCAACCACCTTGCCCTTCTGCATTAAAACACAACCCAATCCAGACTTCGATTCATCACAAAACACATCGAATCCAACACCTACCTCGGGAAGTGTAAGCACTGGAGCAGTAGTTAACCGCTTCTTCAACTCCTGGAAAGCAGCCTCACAAGCTTCAGTCCAAAGGAACTTGGACTCCTTCTTCATCAACTGAGTTAATGGCCTTGCTATCCTTGAGAAATCGTTGACAAAGCGGCGATAATATCCAGCGAGACCAAGGAAACTGTGGATCTCGTTGACATTCTTCGGACTCTGCCAATCAACCACGGCTTGAATCTTAGTCGGATCGACCATAACTCCTTCACCAGAAATCACATGGCCTAAGAATGTCACTTCTCTTAGCCAAAACTCACACTTCGAGAACTTGGCGTACCATTTCTGCTTTCGATGAGTCTCCAAGATGATGCGGAGGTGACTCTCATATTCTTGATTATCCCTAGAGTAAATGAGTATATCATCTATGAACACCACAACACACTTATCCAAATACTCACTAAAAGTACGGTTCATCTGATCCATGAACACCGCAGGTGCATTCGTCAAACCAAACGGCATAACCACAAATTCGTAGTGACCATACCTCGAACGGAAAGCAGTTTTTGGAATATCACCCTTTTTCACTGGGATCTGGTGATACCCTGACCTCAGGTCAATCTTAGAGAACACACTAGCTCCTCGAAGTTGATCGAACAAATCTTTAATCCTTGGCAATGGGTACTTGTTCTTGATTGTAACCTTGTTCAGCTCTCGATAGTCAATGCACAACCTCATGCTACCATCTTTCTTGCGAACGAAGAAGACTGGGGCACCCCAAGGAGAAGCACTCGGCCTTATAAAGCCCTTTTCGATCATCTCCTCAAGTTGCTTCTTCAGCTCTTGCAACTCAGCTGGTGCCATAAGATAGGGAGCCTTAGAAATTGGACCTGTACCAGGCAACAGATCAATAGAGAACTCAACGTCTCGCTCGGGTGGGATACCCGGAAGATCTTCTGGGAAGACATCAGCATACTCCCTGACCACTGGAATATCCTCTAACTTCAACTCTTTAGACACATCACGGATACTACACAAGTGGATCTGATGGCCTTTCCTACCCATGCTGACCATCTTCATCGCAGACACCCAACGAATAGTTGGTCTAGTCTGGACATCCTTATACGAAAGCCTAGCACCGTCTGGACTCTTGAACATGATCTTCTGGTCGCGACACTGAAATATTGCATCATAACGAGCCAACCAATCCATGCCCAAAATGATGTCGAAATCAGCTAGCTGGAAGCTGATCAAATCAGCCGGAAGGGATACCCCCATAATGGAGATCGGGATGTCTTTGAACAGAACATTGCAAGGGATTGTCTCACCCGTGGGAGTAGAAATAAGAGTATTCACGGATGATGATGATGATGATGAAACAAGTCCAGCTCGGACGGAAAAAGATTCAGACACAAAGGACATCGACGCACCCGTATCAAAAAGAACAAAAGCATGGAAAGAGTGAACTAGGAAGGTACCAGTAATCACATCTGGATTACCCTCATTACGAACACTCGGCCTTTCTTCGGGGCTCCCTCCTTTTGCTTCTGAGGACAATCGTAGGACTTGTGATCGGGAGACTTGCAAATAAAACAGACGATCGGATTCCCGTCACAATACTTGCCCGGATGGTAAGGTTTCCTGCACTTGTAGCACGTCCAATCACTCTTGGACTGGCCCGACACCAGTTTGCCGGATGTCTTAGCCTCAAACTTTTGCTTCTTCTTTGAAGGTTGGTAAGATGATGATGAAACATAAGGCTTCCTGGAATAACCCCCGGACTTCACGCGGTCCTCAGACTCAACAGCCATCACCGAGCCATAGATTCTCAAAGCACGGTCATAAGCTTGTTGGAAAGAAGTAGACGGGATCCCTGACATAGCTGCTCGGACTCTGGGAGCCAGATTCTTCTCATAGCGACGAGTCTTAGAGGCCTCATCCATGGCGACCAATGTGACAAAGCGGGATAACTTCAGGAACTTGTTGGTGTATTCCTCGACGGTCATCACGCCTTGCTCCAAGCGAAGGAACTCCTGTTCCTTTTGCCACCTCAGTTCCTCCGGATAGAACCTCTTGGTTAGAGCCTCAGTGAAGTTTCGCCATCCTAATTCAGCATGTGCTTGCAGATCCACCCTAGCTACGGCTCACCAGGTGTCAGCCTCTTCCTTCAAGTAATAAGAAGCCACGTTCACCTTCTGCGCGTCCGGACACTCCGTAGCCAGGAACAACTTCTCCATTTCTCGTATCCATGCCTCCAAGGCGACAGGATCAGTAATACCCTCGAAGGTGGGAGGACGATGCCGAGCAAATCTGTCGAACATCGACTGGTTGTTGCGCGGCTGATTGTTGAGCTGATTGTTGGCGTTGTTGACCTGAGTGGCCAAACCTTCAGCCATGGTTGCCAACGCTTCCTCAATACGTCTGAGGCGAGCGGCCTCCTGATCATTGTTGTTCCCATTTCGTACCATCTGCAACAACGTACCCTAGGTTATCAAGTGGTTCAAGCCTAGGCACCACTTGCAAGCAACTACTCAAATGCTCTTCAATGCCACTAAGGCAAGCAAACCCTTAATGGTTTCTACCCTCATTTACTCTCACTCATATACTAAGTCAAGTTATTCTTTTAAGGATTAAGCGAGAGTTTGGAGCGTGTTTGCTCTGATACCAACTGTAACAACCCGGATTTTCAAAAACTTAAATAATATAAATAGTATGAATAATAGGGTCAAAGGTGGCGAAAACACCCGACCAAATCCGAATTGTCACTATCTCGACAATTAACTAATACATTATTCAAAGAGTTCAAACTGAAAATTAAAGACATATAATATAGGGGTCTCTCTCTCCACAAGTCTTCCCCAACAACAAAGCAGTCAACAGCATCCTGAAAGACCTGAAAGGGGGGGTCCACAGTCAGTGGGGAGTAACTAGATGCTCTCTCAGTCGTCTTTACAATAGGATGAAAGCAACTAATAATCGGCAATCAATGAATAATACAGATAAGGAGTACATGAAAGCATTATCATACTCAACCAATTAGGATCATACCAATTACTAAGAAATTCAAACATCCAAACCGGACTGATCACACACAGATAACCTTCTTACACTACATCTAGGGTATAGAGCGAACACCGGCTCGAGTGTATAACTGACACTCTCACCTGCCAGAGCATATAACTGATACTCTGACGGACGGGTCGTATAACAGACTTCCCATCGGTGTGGAGCATATAACTGATACTCCACGGTACTATGTATAGCCGTATAACTGACAACTATATGTCTAAGCCTAGCTAGGGCTCTCGATGCAATAACTGTACACCGAACGACACACGGGACCCAGAGCGTATAACTGACGTCTCAAGGCACGCCCGAACATAGACCTTCGGCATTTGGCACTTTTTCATTCTGATTGGTATATAACTGATACTGCACGTCATCTATACCACTAGCTTTCGTGTAACTGTACAGTATAACTGACTGCACAGAGCTCTTGTGAATAACGTAACAACTCCAATCCTAGTACAGTATAACCAACTGTACTAAGTGGCAACCCACCCTAGTATAGTATAACTGACTATACGAGGTAGTAGTCAGACTTAGCATAGTGTCACTAGCTATACCAGGGAGAATCAAGCCCTAGATAATGTAACTAACTATACCAAGTATTACTCCACTCCAATATAATATAACCAACCATACTAGATAACAACCATGTCTCAAACATAGGACAATATAATTGACTGAACTATGAAGAACATACATAGAAGTAACCTTTCAGCAATACGTGAACAATAGATAGCACAACTAACTATAACCATAGAGTTAACCTTGCATATCTAATGCCTAATAGTAACCAAGGTTCAGGTTCGCAGACTATGACCTTTTCTACTAAGTTGAGGTTGACCTAACCTCAACCATAACCTCGTGGAGTTACAATAACTGCAACAAGATTATGATGGTACGACGAGATTACATTAACCTCAAGTGAAGTGGTGTAGTAACTTCTCAATGAAGGTACATTAACTTCAATCAAGGTTACATTAACCTCGGCTATAACATTAGCTTCTTGCTAAGGTTACATTAAACTTGGACATAACCTTAACTCCATGCTAAGGTTACCTTAACCTTCGCCTTACCTTAACTCTAAGTTAAGGTTACCTTAACCTTGACTATAACCTTGCAAAGTTCCGGAACCTCGACAAGATTATAACCCCGTGTTGAAGTTATCTTAACCTCAAGTGAAGTTGCATTGTACTTCTCAAAGAAGTTACATTAACTTCAAATAAGGTTATATTAACCTCAACCCTAACCTCAACCACCGGGTGATGGTAGGTTGAGTCATCATTGAATCTAGGGTTTGAAACCCTAAAAGCATCGATGAAACACCCTAGCATCTCCACCAAGGGAGGCCACGGTCGGTTCATGCGCGTCCTAGTATTCTATTACGAAACGATTCACAACCTTCTAATTAGCACAAAACGATATTTAACGTCTTAACGATAAAATTAACGATACAATTAAATCGTGCAAGTATCAACGAAATAATAAACGTGCATAATAATATCACACAACATCCAATATCATATTAAACATTCATTCATCATATTAATGGCATTCACATATCATAAACACGATTAAAAGACACATCTAGTTACCTTGAAGCGTGCTAATTCTAGATCTCGTCTTCTATGACGTAAATATCTTCACCCGGACCCGTCTCCACGCCTAGACCACCATCAATCACGTGCCAAACACCAAAATAAAACCCTAATCAAACACTACTAAAAGAACCACGAAAAACTAGCGCGAAAAGAAATGAAACTTACGAAACAATGCGAAGGATTGCGCTAGGATTGATTAGGATTAGCAAGAGATTAAGATCTATGCTTGAATGAGGAGGAGGAGGAGGAGGCACGAAATAAGGAGGAGGAAGGGTTGTGTCGTGGCTAGGAGGAGGAGCAGAGAGGAGAGGGTGAAACATAATTTTAGGGTTTTGCAAATGAGAATAAGAGGTGGAATTCTCACCATAATCACCTATATATAGGGAAATATCATGGGCAACGCTTACTTGGGCCCAAATCCCAATGCTCCCTCATCAAACCACATGTGGAAAGCAAGGGTGGTTTAGTCTTGGCCCGAAATCCAAGCTAAACCGACAATAGATTACCGGATACGATTTTCGGACAACTAGACATGAAAAAGGGAAAATCCGAATAGGAAAATTATAGGAATTGAGTTAGATAAATAATTTCGGACATTAAAATATATGAAATGGAATAAATAATTATGTCCGAAAATTCGGGGTGTTACATCTGGCCCTAAAGGTTAGGGTGTATCCTATGGAGCTTGAATCCTCAAAATTTTGGGCTGTCTCTAGCCTAGGTCTCGAGAAGGTCTTGAGGGTTGTAATGTGGGAAGGCTAGATCTAGTGTTAGCTGACCAGCTTGACTGTCTCTCCCTTATTTGATGGTACGGGTAATGATAATTTTTGAATTGACCGTTTCACTTGAGTTGATCGTTAACTACGGTCATGGGATTTTGAATTCTTTGGGTTGACCTCTTACCCCCGGTTAGGGATGGCAATGGGTCCGGGACCCTACCCAGACCCGCCGGGTCTTACCCTAACGGGTCGGGTACGGGTCATCTTTTTTTTAGACCCTGCGGGTACGGGTCGGGTATGGGTCCTTCAATAATTTTTCGGGTCCGAGTCCGGGTCCTATATGCTGGACCCGGACCCGTTAAAATTATTTTTTTAAAAAAAAAAATTAGTGGATGTAGGTATGTGTAACCGCTGGAGAGGGAACATTACATTAGCCATAGAAATTAACTGCTGGAGAGGAAACATTACATTAGCAATAGAAATTTACTGCTGGAGTAGTAAATATCGGATTTCACTTCCTTTATCAATATGTCAGGCCTTTTTAGCGTTCGCTTTAAAGTCATACAACTTTCGTTTTATTCATTTATTTGCCTTTATATTTATTGTGAACTATATTTTAATCAAAGACAAACAAATAAACGAGACAGAAGAATATATATTAAAAAAATATACATATCGGGTCCAGACCCGTGAAGGACCCGGACCCTACCCGGACCCATCGGGTCCGGGTAAGGGTCTTAAAAGTTTGGACCCTTACGGGTACGGGTCCAACTTGTGAAACACGGGTCCGGGTCCGGCCGGACCTGACTCAGACCCGACCCATTGCCATCCTTAGCCCCGGTCATGGGATGGACCGTATCTGGTCGGGGGATGTTGATAATTCTTTTTGACCATGGCCAGCTCTTTTGTTTTGGCCTTTTGCTTTTTCCTTGGACTTTTGATTTTTTTTCGTCCAGCTTTTTTTCTTTTTTTTTGTCGGTCAGACTAACACCTAAGGTAGGGATTGGTAGACCTTATTGGATGGGTGTTTATTGTGGGAAATGGGCTTGCCTCCCGTCTTGAACCCAAACTAGGAGACTACCTAGATTTGTCATGGGATTCGATACCGCTCCTGCTAAGGGTAGTTATGTGGCTTTCTATATCAGACATGGAACAGGTAAAGGAAAAGACGAGTCTCGATTTCCTACAGTCATTATAGATGTGCCTATAATAGTCACGTGCATGTGCTCACAGTGTATGATGGTGCTCATCATGTTCTCGGAAACACATAAGGAAAGTATATGAGGAAATAGAAAAGCTGATTTTATTGAATTTTGAAAAGAGGACAGAATGCAAATGACTCTGACTCTGATTTGGAAATGAGGATGTAGGGTATCCTAGACTCGGACTCAGACTTAGACTCTAATCAAATCCGGACTTTGGGATGCTCGGTTGGTTGTTTCTTTTTGTAAAGTCCTTGATGGGAGAGAACGACAAGTGCCACGACTCGCCTAAACTCGGCTCTGCGCAAATGCAAGAGAGGGTGTCAAACTAGACATGGCCCGGGGTGATGGGATGACAAAGACTCTTGGATCGGGAAACCCGAACGTTGACCTAGACAAAGTAACGACCGCGAATTGGACTCGAGCTACATAAGGGTGAATTCGAAAATGGGGGCGACCGTGTTTGACCGTGTCGCGTGCTCGGCCCAACCGTGGTGACCTAACCCTAGGTGACTCGAGTGTTCGTAGCATAGGTTCGACTCGGAGAAGGCATCATAAGGACGCCGGTGTAGGATAGACGTAAAGTACCCCTTAAGGTGACCGTGGTCGACTGCTCGGGTGAAGGACAGCCCCCAAGTGAGACTAACTCAAATAGGACTCAGATGGTGTGACATCTAAGTGACTCGAAAGTGGGATACGTGAGACACGTGTAAGACAAGACCCTTAGAGCAACCGTGATTGGTCGCTTTACTGAAAGGTAGCCCCCGAGTGGGACTGAAGACTTTGTTAAGACTCGAGTGTCGGACGAGTGACCCTTAGATGTAAGGATCACGAACCTTTTGTTATAAGGCTATGCCTTGCAAAAGGTTGACTCGGAAAAGACATTTAGACGGGTGACTTGTGAAAGGTGGGCTCTCCTTGGGATTTGGCAAAGTGGGCCTACTCCCGTTCGAAGGAAGATCCGTGTGAGAAATCCCCAGACTTTGGACCCGAGTGTGTAAACGGGCTTCCCTTTGTAGGAGTTTGTCCTACGCAGGTGGGCCGTGCCTTGACAAATAAGGCGGACTGGATGGGGGAGAAACTCGTGATGTAGGATCGACGGAGTTTCGACGCTAGAGACTCTTACGACTTACGACAAAACCCGACACTGCTAAATACGGGAAGTCCTAAGAAGAGGAAGGTTTCGAAAATGGAGATTCGGACTTGGACAGGTCCGAAAAAGTCGGAGGTACGGCCGATTTTTTTGAAAATCGGTAAAGGGCCTTTGGGCCATGATTTTTCGAAGGTTTTGAAAATGTTCGGGCAGCATACCGGCTAGAAAATAGGCTATTTTGAGTCAAAATCATAAGTCCTAAATTCGGTAGCTTTCCGGGTTTTGAAAATGGATGATTTTTGAAAAGATGCAAGTTTTGAAAATGACGGTTTTTGAAAAGACGATAAATAGATCAAGTAGCACGTAGTCATGGAAACAGTTAAAACGACACCATGTATGCTCTTAATCTAAGTCTCGGTCGGTCGAAATAGGGTCTATACCAACGACGATAGCTTTCTCGCAAATCAGGACGGTCTTCCTAAGCCGAGTTGGTCTTAGAACCTGCCGTAAAACCCATGCGAGTTCCGCCATCGAAGTCTTTAGTGCACCCATTTAGGAACGCACCGTGGTATAGTGGGACGTCGGTCACAAGTAACCGGCCCGGGAAAGAATTGGGTTATGCATGAACCATTGAACTAAAACGTGTACATTACTATTCAAACGATTTCTTTTCGAGTCTCACCCTGAGGATGCCGATGATAAGTGACTCATCAGTTGATCCCCAGCGGAGTCGCCAAATTGTGGACATGACATAGGTCCACCCCGACGCGGCCACGCGCGGGTTTGGGGAAGCGAATGAATCTCCATATGAGATGGTCAAATTGAAATTTAAATTGAAGTAGGAGTCGCCACCGAACTTTGTGGGAGTTCGGGCCCGTTCGAACCCACTCTATGTCATAGTGGGCCGTATACAAAATACGGCCCATTTCCGATGTCAGAGTTTATTGGGTTCGTCCCTTTACATTTGATACCGATACCGACATTATCGGATATCGTGTATTGAATGACTCTCGGTGCCAATGGATTCGGACATCCGGAAACCATGGTTCTGAGTAAGGGGTGAGGGTACGTGTTGGGAAGTTCACTAAGAACACCCAATCCCGCCCGCACTTAGCGGTCTTTACTAAGATATCGTTCGTTTTTGGTGTACACGCGTTAGTTCGACGGTTGAATGATACGCAAAGATTATTTTCCCTAAGCATGTGAGAGAAAAAAAATAAATGGGTTGCTAAGTCGTTTAATGCATATTATACTAATAACGTCAAAGTTATTTTAGCATGCGAAATTTGTTTTAGTCTAATAAAACAATAAAAAAACAAAATAAATTGCTACAAACACGAGAAAATGAGTTAGTAACGTTTGAATAAATTAAATAAAGATGTAAATACGATGATATGCATGATTTTGGAAAAGATTTATGACACGTGATGGATTAACACGTGTTGACCGAGGTCAATAAAAAGTATTTATCGAAATCTGAAAATATGTCGCGAAAGTCGCTTTTTTATGTAAGATCCGAAAAGAATAAAAAGACGAGAAAATGAAAAAAAAAGGCTCGGCCTTCCAGGCTCTCGCGCGAGTCGCCCGGAAGGCGTGCGACTCGCGCGGGAGTCTGTCCCGCTTTTTTTATTTTTCGAAAATTGTCAAATTTTATAAATCGCGTACAAATATGGATTAACTTATATTCGATTTATATTTTCGATATTCGTCGTATTCGATATTCGATTATGAAATCGATATCAAATAGTCGGAATGATATTAGAAAAGGTTAAAAAAAGTTTGTTTTGAAAAAAGAATTTGGACGAAAAGAAAAAAAAATGTTAATTCTCTCCGCGTAAAAATCGTCGAATTTTGTTAAAAAAGATGTAACGATTTTTTAGCATCAACGAGATTTAATTTAGTTCTTGTTAGATACAATATTCGATTAGAGAATCGATATCGTATTTTAAGAACGTTTGTTTTATGAAAATATTTTTTGTAATACCGTTATTAGAAAAAATAGGAAAAACGTGACAACGACCCATATTAAAAAGTAAGACCGACGACACGACACAAAAAAACGAAAAAAAACGTGGAGAAAGGGAGAGAAAGGAGGAAGAGTCGGGTTTGATTTTACCCCCTCACCCTACATGCTTTGTTTTCTCGGAATAGAGCTCGTCGGGAAGTGGCTTAGGCACGGGAGCGTCGAGACGATGTGGATGAGTTTAGGTGGTGTGTTTGGACGTGTGAGACGACGTGTTTTGGCCGGCTTGTGGGACCGGACTCGTCGGGCTGATTTTGTAATGTTTGACGTTACGAGGTTGCTCGGGAATTGTTTGGACGTTGTAGATATTTTGTATCGTAAATGTGATTATTTCTGAATTTCGATGATCGATAATGAATGTGTGTAGATGATTTCTGGATGATTTGTGTGTGACCGGAGGGTCCTATTTATAGGCGAGGTCCTTGATAGGAGCTAGGAGAAGTACTCTTGCTTAGGTGACAAGAAATACCGGTTTGGATAGGAAACGTAAGAGTTTGAAAGGGAACGAGAGTCCCGTTTCTTGGTGAGGAAGCCGAGTATCTCGGCTCTCTTGGGGCTGTTTCGGCCGAGTGTTTGAGCTCGGTCGGTAAATCGATTTGGTTTTCGGATAGAATTCCTACTTGAGATTGAATTCTATCCTTGAATGGATTTATTTAATATTTTCGAAGCTGATTTTTTGTAGTATTTGAGTCCAAACCGGACGTGTGGTGTCACGGCTGGTCCGAGTGTCTTGGGAAAAAATATCTTCGACCGGGTTTGACTCGATCGCTAAAAGACGGTTTTGCCCCTGGTGCCGGATTCGACCCAAATTAGTCTTATTTGACTTGAAACGACCCACTGGGCTTGGATTTGAGGTTTGTTTTGTAAGATTTGTACTCCGTAATAAGCCCAAGCCAAATGTCCATGATTTCGAGCCCATATCCGAGTCCATTAAAGCATGTTTGCGTCCGATCATCATCGGGTGTTGGGCGGAAACTACTATAGACACCTGGCGGTGAAAATGTGGGTATCTACAGTTATGCATGAACCATCGAACTAAAACGCGCACTTAAGTAACCAATTGATTTCTTTTCAAGTCTCACCTTGAGAATCTCGATGACAAGTGGTACATCAAGTATCCCCAGCGGAGTCGCCAAATTCTTGACATGACATAGGTCCACCCCGACGCGGCCATGCGCGGGTTTGGGTAGGCGAATGAATCTCGTGGTGACATTGTTCATGAATCGAAATTTAAATGACAATGGAGTCGTCACTGAACTTTATGGGAGTTTGGACCCGTTCGAACCCACTCTATACTTAGGCGTATTGTGCACAAAGCACAACTTGCCTTATAGTACTAGAGCTTGTGGGGTTCATCCCTTTGCATAACGATACCGATGTCGAATTATCGAATATCGTATATCAAATGACTCTCGTTGCCAATGGTTTCGGGCATCCGGAAACCGAAGGTTCCGAGTAAGGGGTGAAGGTACGTGTTGGGAAACTCACGAAGGACACCCAACCCCACCCGCACATAGCGGCCTCTACTAAGATATCGATTGGTGTTTAAGTACGCGAGTTGGTAAGATGATGAAAATGTATGACAACCATTATTTTAGGCTATACATGTGAAATACGTGTTTGCTATGTCGTTTAATGCATCTTAAAATATGGCGAAGTTGTTTTAGCATGCGGGTTCATTTCAAAGCGAGGAATTGCCAAACAAGTAAAGCAAAAGAACTTGAAATATAGATTAAGCTACACGAGCGGAATACAACCCAAAATTCACAATACTTGAACAAATCGCAATAATAATATCGGATTAGAAACGGTAAACGTAAACTATAAATGGACTCGTAAATAGAAAACGTAAATTGAAATCGTGTATCGAAGTTTGGACAGACTCTAATCAGCTACGTATTGACCAGAGGACAGAAGCTCAGGCGCGTAAGCTGATGCGACCTGGAACTCAAGTGCTGGGTGACCGACGTCCCAGCATTCAGGCGCGTACACTTGGGCGCCTGGATTGGAAGTGTTCAAGACCGAAGCGTAATGTTAGCTTGATCCTGAGGCCTCGAAGTATCTCATCCTTACTTGTCATTATGAATGTAACCCTCCACATATCGATACCGTCGTTTGACTAATAATAACCTACGGTAATCGATTTAGCATCAGTGAGTATTCGTTCAAAGTCATTTTCGACGATTCCTTAATATTCAATTGTTGATTATGGAATCGATATCGAACATTTAGGAGAGGAAGAAATGATGCGTTGAAAGCATACGACAATAATTCCGCGATCACGTCAATACCTACTGGTCAAGTGCCTGCCCTGTGGCGTCCTGACCATTAGGCGCCTGGGGTGGGCTGCCTCAAGCGAGAGGCGCCACCCACCACGCGTCAATTTAAGAGATTAGAGATGGGATTTAGACACCCTCAACCTACATGTCCGTTGCTTCCAAATACGGGCTCGCGGAGTATCGTCGTAGACACGGGAAGCGATTCGAGGTATATAGGAAGAGTTGGGGGTGTGTTATTGTGTCTGAGATTATTGAACCCTTGTCAAATGAAGAGAGTAGTCTTTGAAATGGTTGAAGAGAGGTTCTCAATCTCGGTTTTTCAACCTTGAATGTTTTAAGAGGTTTTTAGGATTATGGAATTAGTCTCGCACTTTT
The DNA here is from genome assembly GCA_958450325.1 of Agrostemma githago. Taxonomy (NCBI): domain Eukaryota; kingdom Viridiplantae; phylum Streptophyta; class Magnoliopsida; order Caryophyllales; family Caryophyllaceae; genus Agrostemma; species Agrostemma githago. Next base: position 12,682,644 of record OY288255.1, on the reverse strand, counting down.
GATCCGATGTTCAGAAAAGTGAAGACTTCACCCTTGAATGGTGTGCATAAGGGTGTATTTATGAAGTTTTGCGAAATGTTTTGATTTTGAAATTCGGGTTCTTTAAGGCTAGTGCCCTGATATTGAGGCGCTTCATTTGAGGCGACTCAGTTCTGAGGCACCTGGTCTCAGGCAGTTTAAATCGTGTGTATTGAAAGTTGCTCAAAATACGGATTGATATCCGGGTTATTCGAGGTAAGATTTTATTCAATTTGACTTGGTTGATTTGTGTATTTTGACGCTTTTTGGTTCCTTTGACTTGTTTCGATTTTTGACTTTGACCGGATTTGAGTCGGTCGACAAAGACGGTTTTGCCTTCGGTGCGGTTTTGGCTCAAAGTAGCTTTATTTTATTGAAAATGACCCACTGAGTCTGGATTTGAGGTCGGTTTTGAGATATTTGTACTCCGTTAAGTGCCCACGTCGGATACTATAGATTTTGAGCCCGTACTCGAGCGCACTGATGCATGTTAACGTCCGATCATCATCGGGTGTTTTGTTGGAGACTACTATAGACACTAGCATGCAGTCAAAAAGCGGGTGTCTACAACTGTCCAAGTTGGGAGTTACATCTCCGCTACACTCCCATCTTGAGGGGGGGTGTAAAGAAGAAGATACAGGAGGCACTTCAAACTCATCCAATGCAACCAACAGTCTGGGTACCTCAATGACGTCAAGAAGGTATTCACACAGAAGAACTAGAAGGAAAGGATCTTAGGAAGGATACACGTGATAAGACTAATCTTCAATATAGTAGATAGTAGACTCCAATGTAGACTTGATACATTGTGAAGTCCTATGGACAATAGACTACTGCTGGTCATTACTCAACATTATCTGTTCTTATGCTTTTATTTCAGTACTTTATAAATTATTCAATTCATATAATAAAAATCTCTCTTCATCCTCAACCACATGGCGTCTCTTCATCATCAATGTCTTTTGCTTCCCATGTTGGTTTAAACCATATTAAACGTCAATAAAAGTAGTTGACATTACACTGTAGCTAATTTCGGTTTTAATTTCTTTAAACCCTATCACTCGGGTAGCTGGTGTATTTTTGTTTGTTTTCACGCTTTTCGAAGTAGATATCAAGTTAATCATACTAGTGGGCAACAATTAAAGTCTCGTAGATCAAGTCCTAACAAGCTAAAAATCGAGCTTAAAGTCATAAAAGAAGTCATAATAATGGGACTTGCACCGGCTAGGGGACGATTCTCAACTTACTAGGCGAAAAATCACTCGACCACTAGACTACTAGAGAGTCCAACGTGTTATTCCTTAATTTTTGTATTTATTGATTTTAATAAGTTAGTTATTTAGTTAGATGTTTGTAGTGTTTGCTTTTTATCATAGTTTTGTAGTTGTTGGAATATGTAATACAGTTAGCATGTTAATTACCCATAAATTTGACCAAGTTTTAATAGGTATATTGTTAGTATAAAGTTAGGGTTTAGGGTTTGAAAGTTGAATGAATTGGGTTTTTATTAATGTGTTAGGAAATTGAAAGTAGAAATATGAATGATATAATTAGGCCGATTAGATATAAATAGTACAAAGTTTAGGTGAATTGTGAATTTTTACTAAATATGTGAGTAATGTATATTAGTAAATTAATTTAGTGAAAATAATGTGTATTTGGTTGTATAAACTTTTTTGGGTTATTTAACAACAATAATACCAACTATAGGGCGTCTTCCCAAAATAATATCAATTTTAATAAATCTGAGAATAATACGTATTATTGAAGTAGTTAAACGAAAGTAGTATGGGTGACCGGTTACCTGTAGAACCCTTCCACCTTCCTTTTTCACCTTTAATTTTATTTAACGGCAATAATATCAACTATAGAGCGTCTTCCGAAAATAATTTCAATTTTAATAAATCTGAGAATAATACGTATTTTTGGAGTAGTTAAATCAGAGTAGTATAGATGACCAGTTAACGGTAGAACTCGTTCACCTTGCTTTTTCGCCTTTAATTTGTTTCATGCTCACTCTTTTTCACTTACTCTGTATACGAGACATTAAACGTCGTTAACGTCTTCGGTCTTCCTCTTCCTTCAACCTCACCAAATCTAACTAACAACACAATCCTACACCAAAATCAACATATTAATCTAAACGAAACGTATAGAAAAAAACGGAAGAAGGATGAAGGGTAATGGAGAGAGAGAGAGGATGAAGGAGAGAAGTAAGGAGGAGTAGACATGAGAAAACTGACCCGACTCGAATAAGCCAAACCGAAACCGACCCGACACCCAAACTGAAGCATGATTTTGACCCGAGCTAACCCCAAACTGACCCGACTATTATTATAGAAAACTAGTCGATATCCCTAAAAAAGTTGAAAACAGTAAACCCGAGAACGACCCGAACCCGAAATTATCCGACCCGACCCGAAGTCAACCCGATTATTATAACCCGAAAGTGACCTGACCCGACACAGTTTACCCGTTATCCGGGTCTAAGGAGGAGGATGGAGGATAAGTAGCAGGTTAAATATTAATTAGGTGACTTGATGTAACAGGTTATAAAGTCACTTATACTACTCTTGTTTAACTACTCCAATAATACGTATTATTCTCGGATTTATTGAAATTGGTATTATTTTGGGAAGACGCCCTATAGTTGATATTATTGTCGTTAAATAACCCAATTTTTTTAGATAAAAAATGAAGATATTTGAACGAAAATGGATGTATGAGGAAACATTTGATAAGAGCAGACGTCCCACTACACAATTTTTAAAGGGTGTGGATAGTTTTTTGGAGTTTGCTAAACAACAACCCGAGTATGCATTGGATGGTAGAGTTAGATGTCCTTGTGTTAAATGTAAGAACCTTAAATTTTTGGAAATCATAGTGATTAAGGAACATATTGTATCAAATGGATTTTCGCCAAATTATCGTTGGATTTGTCATGGTGAGACGTCTTCTGTTGAGAAATCTTAGGTCCAACAAAATGAGGGCGGATTGAGAATATTGATAGTTGTTGTAGTGGAGTGTAATGTGTTTACTGACGAGGGCATGTATACTAATGATGATGACCAAACAAACCCTCGAGCAAAAGCATTTTTTGATATGTTAAATGCTTCGGAAAAGCCGTTATGTGGAGGTTGTGATATGACATTGTTAGAAGTCGCATCTATGATAGTGACCCTTAAATGTGAGTATAATCTACCCATTGGGTGTATAGACGATTTTGATGCCTTACTTGAGAATGTCATCCCAAAAGATAACATCATGACAAAACATTCTACACTACCAAAAAAATAATAAAAGGTCTTCAACTTCTACATCAAAAGATTGATGCTTGTCCTGATGTAAGAATGCTCTTTTGGAAGGACGATGCTCTACTTGAAAAATGTAAGAAATGTGGTAAAGGTAGATACAAAAGTGTTTATGGGAATATTGTTTTGAGGGGTAAAAAAGAAAAGAGTGTTGCGAGGGATAAGAAACTTATACCACTTAGTCGACTTACGTACTTTCCCATCGCCCCTAGACTTCAAAAGTTATATGCAACCAAAACCATTGCCGAACAAATGACATAAATAAGAAACTCGTGTAGAAGGAAAGATGTGTCATCCTAGTGACAGCGAGGAGTGGAAGCACTTTGATAGAATTTACCCTAATTTTGCTAAGGAACCCCGCAATGTGCGACTTGGGTTGTGTACTGATGGGTTTGCCTCTTTCGGTCAGTTCGGTAAGTCAGTATGGTACGGGAAACACTCATCCAATATACTCACCCCACCAAATGCTCAAGGAGGCGGCTCGACCCAAAACAAGTACGCACCCTTCGCCATGGCTCAATTGAGGACAGAGGTTGACGAAGGAAAGGTGGAACGTGCAACGCTTGCTGAACAAATCAGGCAAACCAATGAGGTAAACATGTAAATACTTAAAGAACTTGCCCGCCTGAGGAGCCTTCGACAGCATAACTGCAACTCTGAACCCTCTCTCCAACCCCCAGACCCTAGAGACCCCTTCAATGGGGGTGGGAGTGGTGCTACCGCTAGCCTCCCTGTTAGATGATTAAATCCTGTTGGCACTTGTAATTAAAAACCTCGTAGTTTCTGAATGTTTATTTTGGAAGTTTGTAACATGATTTTGAATTTAGTTTGTTTATGACATTTCGTTATCTTGGTTGACATCTGAGAAAGTGTGAATTTGGCGTTATGTGGACGATATGCGTGGTGTTTGGAATGTGTTCGCACGTATTGTCATTGTTGTGTGGCTTTTTTGGTGCAGATTTTGGCTAGAAATGAAACAAATTTAATCAGCCAATGACAGCTCCAGTAGCGGTCGCTATATGAGGGAAATGGCGATCGATATCGGTCGGTAATACAGACGCCCCAGGTCCCCAAACCAGGCCAAGGAGGTTCAGGTGAAGCGTAGGGCGACCGATATCGGTCGCAATATTTTACCTTTAGCGACCAATATCGGTCCATATATACATTGCAGGAATTTATTGATGACAGTGATACATGCGATTATGGGGAATCTAGGGCTGCCTATCAATATTCAGACCAAAATGGAAGTGAACCATGTAGTAAGATGTTATCAATTTAACTTTTAAATCTTCAGTTTAGAAGTCATGCAAAGACTTGACTGACTATCAATAATATTGGTTTTGGACTAAGTTGTAACACACCAATATGACTCAGTATAAGCCTCTAATATTATGCTTTAACAGTCGATCAAGAGGCGGCAATTGCCACTGGGATTGGTTACTGATTGGGTTAAAGCAGGTGAGGTCGTCTCGGGTTTGGGTCGTGCCACGTCAATAATGGGTTTAACTCAAGTCATCGTCGAGATGTCAAGTTGTTAACTCAATAATGGGTTTAGCAGTACGTAAGCAGTAGGCTATTGGTTGGTGTCGATGGATGTCACTTGAAAGGAGCTTTTTCTAGTATTTGTCTGGTGGCAATTGGCGAAGAAGGGAACAGCAACATTAATCCTATCCTATTGCTTGGGCGGTAGTTGAGGTTGAGAATGAAGCTATACGAGGTTGAAGATTTGGGAGTGTGATTGCTTGGAATCTAATGGTTCATACCAACATGAATAAAAAATGTAAACTATTGATGGATTAAGACGGAGAATACCCATTGATATATAGTTGCATCTCTCAAAACTGGTGATGAATTGAGTAGCCAGCTACCAGCATTTCCACTCTTACGATAGAAGCCAGGAGGTATCGAGCTTATTGCACAACATCTTCTCCTTTACTCCCTCCCATACCATACCCTCATAAGAGTGTCATAACTCACAGCATACGACACTGATTGCAACCGCGATATCACCACCAATGCACACCCAAATTTGCACCAATCTCAGCCTTTGACATGCACCTTTGTTAATACAATACCACTTCCTTCCAATCAATCAATCAATCAATCAAGTGGCTGAGACAACGGAAACAATTAATGACTGAGATGACAAGAGTAGACATGATGAACTCAAACCCCTACTTAATTCACTAGTCTGATTCATTGACTATAATATGGAGTAGTGTTGCAATATACATATAATTAAAATCCATTTGTCAAATAAAACTAGCTGTGTATAGTAGAACGAACGTAAAACGACCCGACTCCCATCTTTATCTTTCTTATTCAAAATCGTATTGCGTACCATGCAACCCAATCAACGTTCACTACCCTTTTGCAAAATGCACAAAAGTGTCAAAATAATAAAAAAAATAAAAAATAAATAAACAAAGGGCAGCAATTATGGAAAGGCATCAAAAATCACAGCAACGACCGCCTTTCTCCCAATCACCGTAACGGGTGGGTTCGGGGCCTCTAGGCCCCCCCACTTCACCCGTCTCCTTGTTAACCAATTCTCCCCCATCGCCATCGGAATCGGAATCGCTGTCGCTGCTGCTGCTGCTGCTACTGCTGCTGTCGTGTGTCGATTTGTTAGTCTCTTCTTCCTTGGCGCGATTGGGATCTTTGGTGGGGTCGCTGGGGGCGGATGAGCTCATGAGATAAACAGCAAGGGAGTTCCGAGTTGCGGAATCGGAGAGGTGAGTCAGTGTGGGAGGGCGTGAGATCGGGATCATCGATGCCATCCTACGGCTCAGATTCGCAGCCATTTGTTTTGTTGGATTGATTGGTTGATTGATTGCTGTCGACTGTCGTCGTGGTGTTGAGCGAGAGAGGGAGGAGGAGGAAGTGAGATCGTGGAGGGTTTTGAGGGAAGGTAGGCTGAAGTTGTTTGTTAAAGGGAAAACCAGAAAAGTGGGAATTTAATTTTGGACGCTACCCGTATTACCACTTGCACCCCCTACCCGTATTACCAGCTCATCTCAAATCCAACTCATCCTCTTTACTTTGCTCATCACTATTCCGTTAGACGATTAGTGAGTGTGTTGATTTTCGCAGTACACATCTTACTCGACGTAGTACCGTTTTTTCGATTTTTTTCCCTCTCATTCCCCCTCCCTCAAATTCATCCTTTTATTTATTTTTCTCTTTTTTTTCTCTTTTCTCCATATTTATTCTTCTCAAAGCAGTACATTATTTTTTAATTTTATGTAGTACATTTTTTTTTTTTACTTTTACGCAGTACATTTTTTGCAGTATATTTATTTTAAAATTTCATGAATTACATTTACTTTAATCTTTGATTAAAGTATTTTTTAATTTATCAACACAGTACGTTTCTTTTATCACGGAATACACGTTTTTTTTTAATTTTGACGCAGTACATTTTTTTTTCAACTTTGACACAGTATATACCCAGTTCATAACTGTACAGCTGTACTACACTATTCGATTGCATAATTCCAATTTAATACCCAATATTAAAGTATTAAATCCAAGAATTGAGTTTTAACCAAAAAAATTGAAAGTATAGTGTTTGCTAGAAATTCATTTGTATTCATCCACAACTTTAAATTTAGAGTCGTGCTTTTTCCTAACGAGCCTTTACTCAATCCCAACGAATTTTCCTAAAATCTTCCCATTATGCCCTTATATAAACTTTTCATAACATTGACATTCAACTACAATTCTTTTGGTTTTGCTCCTTCAATTGAGATAATCTATCGGTGCCGAATTCAATTATGACGTCTGATTCAGTTACCGATGATGTAAAATCGATTATTTTTTTACCAAAATAATTTTTTTAATTGTATTACTATTGTTTGATAAATTGTTTAGGGTTTATAAAAGAATGGTGGTTGGCGTGGTGGTTGTGGGGGACGGGCTCGCTGGAAGTGATGGGCGGCCGTGGTGGTGGTGCGGGTCGGGTCGGCCCGGATCGTGGATGGTGTATGGTGGCGGTGGTGGGTTGGGTCACGGAGTGGGCTGCGTGGTGGGCGAACGGTGAAGGTGGTGAGCGGTGGTGGGTGAGAGTCGGGTGGTCGGTGGTGACTGTACTGGGTGGTCGTCGATGGTGGTTGACTGGGCTGGGTGGTAGTGGCCGGGTGGGATGAGCAGTGGTGGGAGGATGGTTGGTGGTGGGGTCTGGTGGGTGGTTGGGGGAGGTTGAGGGTGAGTGCTGGGTCGCGTTGCTTTTTTTTTTGGAAATCCCACGTGGGGTTTATTTTTAATTTCCTTTTTTTCTTTTCTTGTAAACATAATTTTGATATTTCCTATTTTATGTAAATTTTCTTTTTTTATTATATTTTTATGAATTATTTTCTTTTTATTTTTATGATTAAACAAAATATATTTTTATGAATTATTTTTTTTTTTTTTATGATTAAACAAATTCACTTTTCTATTTCCTTTATTTTATGTCAAATACGATTTCTTTAAATTCAATGATTGGTGTATTGTAATTAAATTCAGTGACTTTTTTCCTCAAACTCTCAATTCAATTAGCCGTCATATTTTTACTTTTAATATATTCACATCTTTTTTACATCTTAATTGTTTTAAATTTCATGAATATGATCCTATTAACTTTATGTTTTATCATGATAGGATGATAAGTCTTTTGAAGAAGGATTTGAGGAGGATTTTGTTGAAGGCGATTTTGACAAAGACGATTTTGATGGAGAAGTTCGTGCAGAATTAGTTGTTAACACCGAAGGGTTTTTCCAATTTCACGAGAATTTCAAAAACTTAGATGGTTGTATTTCAGAAGTTAAGAGAATTGGACTATTGAACAATATTCACATTCGAAATTCTAATTACCATAATAGCGGTTTCGGAGAAAAGTGGCTAATGTGTGAACGATCTGAGGGGTACACATGCAAATCAAGAATTGACGTTCAAGCTACCGTTTCGTTGACAGCTTCGAAAAAAAAGTATTGTCCCTTTCGATTAAAGATTTTCGGTGAAGCTGATGGCACTTGGAAGGTAAATGTAGTGAACGGGTCTCACAATCATGAGCTTATTGAAAAACCCGGTATGATAACATCTGAAGCGAAAGAGATCATTCACAGACTGTATTCAAGTAAAACTACGGTATCTAGCATATTGATTGAGTTGGGAAAGAAAGGAATTTATGTTACTAAGAAACAAGTTTATAATGTTACTGCCAGGAATAGAAAGAAGGTGAGACAGAATCGTACACCATCTGAACAACTACTTAAACTTGCTGCTGATCATGGGTATACATGTTTTCATCAAACAGTTCCTGCCAAAAAAAAAGGTACAAGTGAACTAACCGATATCTTGTTCGCTCATCCAACTTCTATTAATCTTCTGAGGTGCTACCCATATGTACTTATTGCTGATAGTACATATAAGACCAACGTGTATAAGATGCCATTGTTACAAGTTGTTGGTATGACACCCGTAAATTTGAATTATAGTGCTTTTTATGCCTTCCTACCGAATGAGAAAGGTGTTTCATATGATTGGGCTCCAGGGCGTATTAGGGAGGTATTAGATAGAAATGACATAGTATTTGTTACCGATAAAGAGAAAGCTTTAATGAATGCTATAGAGAAACATTTTCCCAATGCGACACACCTGTTGTGTAAATTTCATATAGAAAAGGATGTAGAGGCCTGGGTGAAGAACAAAATGCATAGTGGTCGGATTGGTGATGCATTGGCGAAAGGGTGGTGGAGAAAGGTTGTGCATTCTACAACTGAAGCGGAATATTTGGAAAATATGAAACTATTGTTGAAGCAATGGCATCGTTTCCGGGTTTAGAAGAATATCTGAGGGAAACATGGATTGGTAAGTACAAAGAAAGATTTGTGTTCGTCTGGACTAACAAGGTTCTACACTTTGGGAATGTTACCACAAACAGGTAAGACTTAGTTTAATATTTGTTCGTTATCGTAAATTAAGAATTGAGTAGGTTATTATAAATAGAATATTTGGAATTATGATTAAATTTGTTTTCATAATTGTAGAGTTGAGAAGGCACATGTGGCGTTGAAGCGGTTGTTACGAACATCTGTCAGAAAGTTTGACACAGTTTTCGAAACAATTAATTACGCAGTAGAACTGCAGATTCGAGAAATTGTAGGAGAGTTGGCACGCTCGCGGACTAGTCGTTATCATGTTTGTGAAATCATGAATACATATCAAATATTGAGTTACAATGTAAGCCAGTACGCCATCAAAACTATGGATAAAGCATTCATGAAAGGAGAGTGTAATAACTGCAAATTGAAGACAACATGCGGTTTACCATGTGTATGCGACATGAAAGAGGTTATGAATGCAGGTATCTTGAAAGAAACATCATTCATTTGTATTGATTTAATATTTAGGTAATCATGATATTTATAATTGTGTTTTACAACGTGTAGATAGTTGCATAGAACTAGACTATATTCACCCGTTTTAGAAGACTTTAGATATCAGGGTTGGAGTCGAAGACGGAGTGGTGGATAAGGAGTTGGAAGAGGCAGACATGTTACGTAGGCTTTTCGATGAAGTGGTAAATGGTGGTGTGCCAATGATGCAAAAGATTTCCGAGTATATTGAGAATGTGTTACATCCACCTAATATTGTCGACCCACAAGTAAAAAAGACAAAAGGACGGCCATCGAAGCACTCGACAAAAAGAGACCCTAGTAAACATGAGCACGCTACGAAGAACTTTCCCTCTAATCAGAAAAAGAATCCAAAAGCGAAAGCGAATGAGATTCCAAAACGAAGTCGTAAAAGAGGGAGACATGAAGGTTCACCTATAAAGGACAATGAAGCTTTCCCGTACCCTACACACATTCATAGTTTCTTGGTACCCTCTATACTTGAATGTGTGGATGTCATAGGTGATGGAAATTGCGGGTTTCGATGCATTGCGCACGATATCTACGGTGATGAAAACAATTGGCGACAAGTTAGACGTGATTTATTGGACGAGTTGCTGGAAAACTCGGAATTGTATATTGAAATGAGCACGGCTGCAGGATTTGATGCCCTTTGCAGTCAAACAAACCATTTCGACGATGGTGTCGCTCCACGCAATAAATGGTTTGAAGCTATGTTGTGTATTATTGCAGCAAACCGTTATGAATCAATTTTTGTATGCATATCGTTGGTGCAAAATTCCACAAATTTACCAACACGACCATCAATTCGAGAAAAAGGATTTCCCACAAGGATCGTGTCAATGGTTCTTCTCCAATTTATAGAACATTTTGTATGGGTAAGTGATCGATTCCATTTTTTTTGTCTTTTAAATTTGAAATGTAACACTCTAACGGAATTGTTCAACACTAATGTTTTAATATTATTTTGTAGATTCGACTGCGAAGCGATTGTCCATTACCACCTCTACACCCTTGTTGTAAAACTAGTGCTAATACAAGTCACATTGCCGAAAGATTAGCTTCTTATGATGGTCTCTATCGATCCACTCCGCTTTATCGTAACTTGTCGAAGGAGAAAGACCCCCCCACTTAGACTATTAGCGACTAATAGTAATTAGATTTAAATCTCGTATCAATTTTATTTAAATTTGCGTAGTAATTTGTTACTCGGACCATATTTTTCAATAAATCATGGCGACATGTTAGTTTATTTTTTTGTAATTTTTTTGTTTTTTAAATACAAACGATGATTGATTAATAATAATAATAATAATAATAATAATAATAATAGAAATAATAATAATAATAATAATAATAATAATAATAAACTTTAAATACATGATTGGTTATTATAATAATACATGATAATAATACAAACGATAATAATAATAATAATATTATTATTTTTTAAATACATGATTGATTATTATAATAATAATAATAATACAAACGATGATTGATGATCCGCAGTGTGAGTTGCTATTGCTCCGGGCCTGCACTGGTATCTCCAAACTTTATTTTGCTTTGCGTACTTGCCCACCGACTGTTTTTGAGTCGTCTCAGCTTGCTTTTGACGCGGCTCTTCGTTCTCATTTAGAGCGTATTGTTATTGCGTCTGGGCCGGGGTTTGGGAATTGGCAGTGGCGGCTTGCCACCCTCCCCTTTTCCTTTGGGGGGCTTGGGGTGTATGCCGCTAGAGATGTCCTACATTATGCTTTTGTGGCATCCCGTCTGCAATCTGCGGGTTTGCAGGCTTCGCTGCTTCACGCTGCGGGCATACTGACCCCTGGCTCGGCTTTCGATGCGGCCTTGTGTAGGCTTAAGGAGGTGCTGGGTTCTGTTGAGTGTAATCCAAGTGAGATCGCTGCCCCCAAACTTTGGCAGTATATATTTCACGAGGATTGTGGCTTCTGCGAAATCAGATTTCCTTGACCTCCCGTCAGGTTGCCTTATGAAAGTCTTAGCAAGGCCGTCATGCTTCTGATTGGCTCCGCGCTGTCCCTATTCCTGGGCTGGGTCAGACTATGAACGGTCGGACGTACCGATGTGTGCTTAGCTATCGGTTGGGCATTCCCTTGTTTTCTGTGCCTGGACCGTGTTCTGCCTGCTCTAGGGTTTTTGGCGGCGATATTTATGGGGACCATGCCGTGTCTTGTGCGGGGGTTGTCGGTATTAAACATCGGCATAACCTCGTTCGTGACATTCTTTTGGATATCTGTTTCCGTTCCGGGGTCTCGGCTGGTAAGGAGATCGATATTCGTTTGATTGATGACCATGACAGATCCTTGCGTCCTGCAGATTTGCTTCTTTATTCGTGGGACAGGGGGCGTGACGTTTGCGTAGATCTTACCGGGTCTTCTCCTTTGACTCAGTCCGGGCTCTCTGACTTCGCGCCAGGCCGGGTTGTGGGCGACGCTGCTCGGCGCAAATGTGCTAAGTATAGGGACCTATGCTCCGGGCTTGGGATGGATTTTTGCCTTTTTCCTTTTCTTCGCTGGGGGAATTGGAGGCGGATGCTATCGGCTGACTCAAGAGGATTCAGAAATTTTCGATAGCACAGGATGCCGGAGCACGCGCTGCTCCTTTTATTTTTACCAGACTTAGCTTTGCTATAGCTAAGGGGGTGGGGGCCCAGATTGTGTCTCGGCTACCCACCAATTTTTTGTGAAAATGCTTTTGATTCATCAATAAAACTCCCCATTATAATAATAATAATAATAATAATAATAATAATAATAATAATAATAATAATAATAATTTCCTCATTCCCCCCTTCTTCGTTCTCCTCCTTCTTGGTTGTGTTTCGGGTTTTCGGATTTCTTTTTCCCCCTTGCTAGCCTCTGTGTTATGTGCTTTCGCTCCGTGTTTCACCCTTGCTTGTCCTCACCATGCCTCCGGTGGGTCGTTTCCATTGCCCGTTTGTTGGTCTTTCTAAGTGTCAGGATAATCGTGGACAAGGTCTTACCAAAGCATCCTTGTGCATTCACCTTCGTGACCATCATTTTTGTGCCGGTGCTCAGGTATCAACGCGTCAAACCCTCTCCAGTAGCTTGTCTGTCTATTCTGCAGCTGAGGTTACCTTTAAACGTATGAGCATTTGGTTGTGCGGTGTTTGCTTGGTGACTCACTCGCTCACTTCTTGTTGTCGGCATGATGGGGGGTGGGGGGGGGGGGAGGTTGAGCCGCCTGATTGTGGAGATGGTTTTGTTCGGTTTATCCTTTATGACCTGCCTCGCCCCGTTGCGCCTCCTGTGCCGTCGGTGGGATTTTCTGATCAGGACCCACTCCCTTGTCTTTCTTTGAGTTCCCTTGATCACTTGCTCTCTAAGGGGTTGCGCACGGTTAAATCGATTCCCCCTAGGTATCGGCTTGGCTTCGCGCGGGCTTTGAAGGGTGCCCTGGATGATGTTGCGGGAGCCCCTTTTGACATATCTTGTTGGGTTGCTTTGCTCGTGTTACCTCTTTGTGTTTTGAAGACTTTCGTCCCGAGGAGTAACTTGGAATGTCGATCTGCTATTCGACGGCAACGTCAGGAGGAGGCTATTGTTGGTGCTATTCGTACTTGGGGGGTGCCGGGTGGTAAGTTGTTGCTCTTGCGTGAGACTTTGGCAGAGGTCTCCCCTTCTTTTTGTGTGGAGGAGGTGCTCGACCCAGGTGAGCTTAACATTCGTCAATGTCGTAAGAAGATTTCTGATGGTCATTATACGGCGGCCGTTCGTGTTCTTTCTTCGTCCGGTGTCGCACCTTACACCGATGCCACCCTCCAGGCGCTTCAGGATAAACACCCGGCTGCTCCTTCTCCTATCCTCCCGTCTGACCCTCTCGACCACTGCCTTGATGCGTCGGTGACTGTTGTTTTGGACATGATCCGGAGTTTCCCGCGGGGTACGTCTTGTGGGAGGGATGGGCTTCGGGCCCAGCATCTGCTGGATTGTTTGAGTGGCACTGCTATCGCCATTTCTGATGATCTGACTACCTCTATCGCTCGGGTGGTCAACCTTTTTCTCGGGGGGAAGTGTCCACAAGGGTTAGGTGAATACATTGCCAGCGCTCCACTCACCCCGCTCGTTAAGCCGGGGGGTGGGGTTCGTCCTATTGCTGTGGGCACTATCTGGAGGCGCCTTGTTTCTAAGGTCGGAGCTTACTTGGTTGGCCCATCTTTATGTGGCTATTTTGAGGGTCTTCAATTCGGGGTTGGTGTTTCTAGCGGGGTGGAAGCTATTCTGCATTCCTTGAACCGCCTTTTAGAGGACCGAGGCGCAGATGTGGGTCTTTCCATGCTACTTGTCGATTTTCAGAATGCCTTTAACTTGGTTGACCGGGCGAGTATGCTGCAGGAGGTTCGTCATCTGTGCCCTGCCCTCTCCCGTTGGGTTGAGTTTTTCTACTCCAGCCCCGCCAGGCTCTACTATGGGGAGCACAGCCTCCGCTCGTGTCAGGGGGTTCAGCAAGGTGACCCTTTAGGTCCCCTCCTTTTCTCTCTGGTCCTGCATCCCTTGGTTCGTAGGATCAGGGATTCCTTTGATCTTTGCTTTCAGGCTTGGTACCTCGATGATGGTACTATTGTTGGGTATACGCTTGTTGTGAGGAAGGTTCTTCAGATGATCATGGAGGAGGGCCCCCGTTCTGGCCTCCACCTCAATGTTGCGAAGACGGAGGTCTATTGGCCTGTCGAAGATCCAAGAAGCAGATGTGCTGGTGTTTTCCCTACCTCTATTGCCAGGCCCTTGCACGGTGTTAAGGTCCTGGGGGGACCGGTCAGCGTGTGTCCTGCTTTCAGTGGCACTCTTGTCTCGAAGAGGGTCGCCCGTACTATAGAGCTCATGGACTTGGTTGCTACGATTGAGGATCCCCAGTGTGAGTTACTTCTTCTCCGGGCGTGCACAGGTATTTCTAAGTTGTACTTTGCTTTGCGCACTTGTTCTCCCATTGCTTTTGGGTCGGCCCACCTTTCTTTCGACACTGCGCTCCGATCTAGCCTTGAGCGTATTGTCACGGCGTCCGGACCCGGTGTCGGGGAGTGGCAGTGGCGGCTGGCTACCCTCCCCTTTTCCCTAGGGGGGCTCGGTGTCTTTGCCGCCGCGGATGCCCTTCACTTTGCCTTCCTTGCTTCTCGCCTCCAGTCTGCCGATTTACAAGCTGAGCTGCTTCGTCCCTCCGAGATCACCTCCCCTGGATTTGCCTTTGAGTCTGCCTTGAGTGGGTTCGTTGAGGCCACCGGTTCTGACTTCTTGAGTAACCCTTCTGAGATCGCTGCCCCAAAACTTATGAAGAAATTGGCAGATATATATTTCACGAGGGTTGCTTCAGCGGTAGAATCTGTTTTCTCCTTGACTCCTCGACAAGTTGCCCTGTGGAAATCTCAGCAGGGGGACCATTCTTCGGACTGGTTGAGGGTTGTCCCTATTTCTCGGCTCGGGCAAACCATGAACGGTCGGACATATCGCAGTGTGCTTAGCTACCGCCTTGGAGTCCCTCTGTTTCCGCTTTCCGGGACCTGCTCTTCTTGCTCCAGGGGCCTCAGAGGCGATATTTTTGGTGATCACGCGGTTTCGTGTGCTGGTACTGTGGGGATTAAACATTGCCATAACCTTGTCCGTGACACACTGTTGGATATTTGCTTCCGGACTGGGATCTCTGCAGGTAAGGAGGTGGAGATTGGCCTCTGCGATGATAACGACAAGCCCTTGCGACCAGCCGACCTCCTGCTCTACTCGTGGGACAAGGGGCGTGATGTTTGTGTCGATCTGACTGGGTCCTCGCCCTTGACTCAGAGTGGCCTCACCGCTTTTGAGCCCGGACGGGTCATTGCTGATGCTGCCCGTCGTAAATGTGCCAAGTATCAGGCACGCTGCACGGCGATCGGGTATGGTTTCTTACCTTTCTCCTTCTCCTCTCTCGACGAGCTCGACACGGATGTTGTTTCTCTGCTCCAGCGGATTCGGAAATTTGCTTTATCTCAGGATGCTGGAGCGCGTGCCGCAGTTCATATTTTCACTAGAATTAGCTTTGCAATCGCTAAGGGAGTGGGGGCCCAGATAGTATCTCGGCTTCCCTCTGACTTCTTGTAATTTGTTCTGGTGTTTAATACAAGTTCCGTTTTATAAAAAAAATAAAATAATAATAATAATAATAATAATAATAATAATAATAATAATAATAAACTTTCAATATAATATGTGAATAGTACGATTGAATTAGTGTATAAAGTATGTAAAATGAAAATATGATCAATTGAATTTAAAAATTTGACTAAAATTATATATATAACAACAAAAGATGAAAAAAGATTAATAAAAAGGAAATTTAGAGGAATTTAAATAAAAGATTAATAAAATATGATCAATTAAATTTAAAAGTTTGACTAAAATTATATATATATATATAAAAGACAAAAAAAAAGAAAAAAAAGCAGCAGCAACTAACAAACAAAGGAAATTTAAAGGAATTAAAAGATTAATTAAAAAAAACAAACAGCAGTGAACCACACAACGTGACCCCCACCTAACCCCCACCGTCGACCACCCTAACCCACTAGATACCACCGCCGACCACCACCCAACCCACCTCACGACCCGACCCACCCCCACCAACCAGCCCACCCCTTAACCCGACCACCACCACCACCACCATCCAGCCCAGCCCAACCCCCAACCCACCACGACCCACCACCCACCCACCACCCACCACCACCACCCTCACCATCATCATCACCCACCCGCCACCACTACCCACACCACTGCCCTCCACCGCCCACAATCCGGCCCTCACCCACCACCACACATCACAACCCACATCCCAACCACCCTCACCCGACCCCGGCGACTCGTCCACCCACCAACACTGCTCCGACCAGACACCACCCACAAAGCCCCGCCGACCCGATCCCTGCCTTCTCGGCCACCGATTCCGGCCACCGACCATTGATATCAATGGTGGTTCATTTTATTGGTGTTTTTATTTAGAGAGAAAACAAAATCATTTGACATTTTGATGGGTGAAATGAGAGGGGTAAACTGGTAAAAAGTCGTTAGGATTGAGTAAAGGCTCGTTAGAAAAAAGTAATTTCGAAAATTTATGTTTAAAGTCATGCGAGACATCCAAACCAAAATAAAAAAGACTCTGTAAAAAAGAGGAACACGTCGTACGTAAGGTAATTAATGGTTGAAAATCGATAATTGAAACCAAAAACCCAAATTTCAAAAATTAGGGATAAACAAAAAACAAAAATCGTAATTAATGATATATAACAATAAACAAAAAAATCGATTATTTTTATGTTAATCCCTCCCTTAGTAACCAAAACCATTACAGAGTATTTATTTTTTCACATTTGTCGAGACACGTTTTACATCATCAATATCTTTCGTTTTACGTGACTAAAAATTATAAAACATTGATATTCTTAATCTACTCATGAAGATCTAACGTTACTATATTTTCTCTTGTATATTGATGAGAATATTGGAAATTTTATTCACTTGTAAATAGTGTCTAAATGGAGTTTGGTGTGTTTGGTTTTGAAGGGGATGAATTATAAAAATTTAATATTCTTAAACTACTGACGAATCAAACCAAATCTCATGTGATTATATTGTGACTATATTTTCTTTTATACATTGTCGAGAATATCGAAAGTTCTTTTGACTTGTGAATAATGCTAAAATGGGGTTTGTTGTGTTTGATTGTCGAGAATTCGTACTCCGTCCTATTCCTCTTTTACTTCCTTCTTCCCATTTTGGTCGTAGTTTACTTTTCTTTCCTCTTTTGTTTTTGGGTTACACTTTTAATCAATTCTTTGCTCTTTACTTTACGCACAAACCTCACAATATTTTCACTTCATACCTTATTTTTTCTTACTTTAATAAATTCAAGAGGAATAGGAGGGAGTATTAAAGTTTGATTTATCATTTTATTTAAAAAAAACGGATTGAAAACCTTATATCCTGTTTCAACTTTTCTGATATTTAGATCCTATACATGAAAACCTATACTGGATATTCGATTATTAGTATCAAATATCCAAAAATTCATATCATTAACATATACAGTATCGTATACGTATAATAAAATCGTATCGTATATTTTGGTCACCCTATTTAAAACGCAAATGATATAAAAGTAAACAAATGACTCGGCGAATAGAGTATTTGTTACGGAGTATTTATTTTATCGTATCATTAATTAACTAGTTCAGATCTTGTGCAATAATGTTTATTCCTTCCGTACCACTAATATCTTCCCACTTCAATATTATATCCCTCACAAATGAATAAAAGTGGGAACAATTTAATGGTACGGAGGGAGCAGGTCCGACCCTATGGGTAATCTAGGGAGGCGACGCCTTGGGCCCAAAGTTGGAAGGGGCCCAATTTTGAGAAAAAACAGTTAATAAATACATTTATTTAAACTGTATATGAGACACTTAATGCACCTGTGATTAAGTGGTTAGGGCCTTCAACTTTGATATAAACCACCCGGGTTCAAATCCTATAAAGGGCTATTTTCTGTAAAAAAATTCCCCTTAAAATCCTTTGTTTGTAATTTTTTAAATTAATTTGTAATTAAACCCGGACCGGACCGGCTTGACCCGTGGACCGGCAACCCAAAAAAATCTAAACTCGCAGACCGGACCGGTTAACAAAGAAACCCGGACCGAACCGGACCGAACCCTCTTAAGACCGGACCGGACCGGACCGGCAAAATACACTAAATTTGATTATTTTTTTAAGTGTGGACCGGACCGGACCGCGAACCGGCAACCATGTTTTTGGAGACCCGCGGACCGGATCGGTATGTTGGCGGTCCGGACCGGACCGTGCGGTCCGGGTCGGTCGGGTTTGCCGGTCCGAGTCACTTTTTGAACAACCCTATTCTTAGTCGTCTTTTTTGTGTTTTCTACATTAATTACGGAATATTTGGTTACTCAAATAATATTCCCAATTATCATAAAAAATATTTAATTAATTTAAAATAAAATCAAGAATTGTTTTATTGTCTATATTAAAAAAAAATATAGGATGCTAATTTTGATTTTAACATCACAAAAAAAAGATCCGACAAATTTGGAGTGTTAATTTTATTTTTCACTATAGTATTCGGACAAAAAAAAAATTCAAACGTACACCCCGATTTCAAAATTTGTTATAAAAGGGTCTCCATTCTATGTTTTTGCCTAGGAGCTCCAAATGTTCAGGACCGGCCCTGGGAGGGAGTTTAATTTTATATTTAGTACTTCGTAATTGCTTATAAATATCTACTCCTATTTTTTATAAGTTATTCTCACTTTTCAAGATATTTTATTCTCTCTTCAATATCTCTCAAAATATAAGAAAAATATCATGAAATGTATACTCATTTGAAAGGTCTTTTCGTAAAGAATTTATGGTGTAATTTTTAAAAATTTTGAACTAATATATTTACATAAAAATTAAAATCAAAGACTATAATGTATATTTTTATATATTATAAACTAGATTAAAGCTCCGTGCTGTTAGTTGACTTAAATAGATATTTTATACCTTAAATAACATCATTTTTCAAACTTTATACATTGAATAACTTTCTCTCAAATTAATATTTAATAGATTATTAAGATAAATTAGTTGTAATATTTAATAATACAAATTTAAAGTTTATTTTAATTAAAAAAAAATTCACTATTGTGGATATAATAATTAAAATTCATAATATCTTTCTTTATCACAATACTCGGTAAATATTTGGGTAATTTTACAACTGTTATATGTAATAAATTTATCACATTTTTTTTAAACAAATAATATGAAATTTATACTATAATGAAAGCATTTTCTACCACGAATCTAATTATTTCATTTTTATAATTTTTTTAACGATGATTTAAAAAAATGAACTTTAAAGGTTTTTATCTAAAAATTGTAAAACATCACATTAATGTAATATACTAAATATATATTATAATAATTAAAAGATTCTCTAGTATACTTTCCTAATTTGAGTTTTGATGAAACGGACCAATAAAATCGTTCGAAAAAAGCTTCAAACACATTGATTTTATTTTATATGATACTCCGATCTATTTAAAAGTTACAATTATAAAAAGTTTTTGGAATAAAGTTCTTATTTACAAATTCTAGGTTAAGAAGCTCCAACTAGTTTTTGTTCCCACGGTGTACTCTAAGACTATTTTTTTTTTGGTAAAAGGTAAGTATATATATATATATGTGTGTGTCCAATATACAAATAATGTCTACATCAAATTATGTAGCCATTGACTGTCTCGAGCACTAATAGAGTATTTGATCTTACACATAATTCGACTTCTAACATCCAACTTAATCATATTCGCGACACAAATAGGTTGCCGAACAATTCCCTCAATTCTGCAAATATTCCGCTGTCTCCAAATATGATAGATCGATGCATTAATCATAGCGCAAAGAATATTGCACTGGAATTTAGTGTCTCTCTTCTTAGTAGCCCAAACCAAGCCTTCCGAAGTAGGAATACGTTTCTTCACCCACCTGCTTAGAATATCAATAACTCTAGAGCTCCAGCAACACCCAAAAAAGAGGTGTTCAAAGGTCTCAGCCTGAGAGTCACAAAAATAGCGAAGGTCTGAGTCTGAGACCCCAATCCTCAAAAGTTTCACTCTAGTACTTAAAGCCCCTTTGAACACAAGCCACGAAATGAAGCTGTGTCTCGGGAAGCTCCAAGTATTCCAAACGAGCCTACCCCAATCAACCTTCGGATGATGAGTCCGTAAGGTCTCATAGGCGTGCGCAATGGAGTAATGCGCCGAGGTACCATGCCAGAGCCCATCCACGAATAAGTGCTTAATCTTCTCTTTAGCCTGACATATCTTCCTCCAAGCCCACGTGACATCAGCCTGGGGCTGATAATCACGCCAAACCGAACCTCTCAGATATATGTTGTTAACCCACCGAACCCATAAGCGGTCCGGTTGGTCAAACACCCAAGAAGCCAATTTGGCTACAGCAGTCTCATTCCACAGGTATAGGTCACGCAACCCCAACCCGCCTTCTTCTTTGGGCCGGTAAATAAAGTCCCAACTCACTAAGGCTCTTTTCGTGCCCTCCACACCACCATCCCAAAGGAAATTGCGACAAAGAGACACAATCCGAGCCATAATAAATTTAGGAATAAAAAAAACCATGGCCCAATAATTATGAAGCTGAGATAGCACAGCCTGAACCAAAGTCAGCCTGCCTGCATAAGAAAGTTTCCGAGCGCCAATGCTAGTAATCCTCGACACAATCCGGCCTAACAGTTTCTCACAATCAGACTTACCCAAATGAGTGCTTTGGATAGGCAGTCCTATATATCTGAAAGGCAAGGAACCTTCCACACATCCAGAAAACTGCAAAATAGCCTCCTTCCTATCATCATCAACCCCGGCGAAATATGCGTGAGATTTGCCCACACTGATACTCAACCCCGAAGCTCTGCTAAAAGTAGCAAAAGCCTTCCAAAGCAGCTCCATGGACTCAGTCTCCCCCTTACAAAACAGGAGCAGGTCATCCGCAAACAATAAGTGACTAAGTTTTAAAGGCCCACATTTAGGATGAAATTTGAAATTTGTCTCCATCATACCAAAGGTCATAATGCGAGAAAAATACTCCATGCAAATCGTGAATAATAAAGGAGACATCGGATCCCCCTGTCTCAGACCCCGCTTACCACGAAAAAAACCAAACCCATCCCCATTAGCACATAAAGTATAAGAGACCGATTGGACACACTCCATAATCAAAGCTCTGAAATGATCCGGGAAATCTAATGCATATAGCATTTGATCCAGAAAATTCCATTCCACACTATCATAAGCTTTATGGATATCCACCTTAAACAAGCATCTAGGTGACACACGTTTCCTCTCATACATTCGAACCAAATCCTGACAGATCAACACGTTCTCCACAATACTCCTTCCTTCGATAAAACCCCCTTGAACAGGGGAAATTATCTGAGTCAAGACTCGTGCTAATCTCGTACAAATGATTTTAGCAATACATTTGTATAAGACATTACAGCAGGCAATTGGCCTGAATTCTTTCACAGACTGGGGTCTATTCACCTTGGGGATCAGGACGACATTAGTACAGTTCAGCTGTTTTAGAAGCTTACCTGAGACGAAGAAGTCCTGAATGGCTCGAATAATGTCATCTCCCACGATCTCCCACGAATCAATGAAGAACTGACTCGTGAATCCGTCGGGTCCTGGTGCCTTGTCTCGTGGGATCGAGAACAGCGCACGTTTTATTTCATCTTCAGAAATTCTAGCTGACAAGTATGATTTATGCTCCTCTGAACAAATCTTGCCCCGTCTCACAAGCTTCAGAAATACTCTAAGACTACTTTAATGAAATAATTATTTTGAAAATTATTTCTCACATATAATAGAGAAGTAGAGGAAACCCCAAAAATGGAGGGAGTAATAATTTAAATGAGTTAGTAATTTATCTTCAATTTATTAGGCGAAAATAAAGCACGAATAAAAACAAGCAGGAAACTATGTCTAGTTGCGTCAGTATTTTTTGTACAATTTGAACTCATTTAGAAGAAATAAATAACGCATCCAACAAATCATGTAATTAATTTGAACTTACCAAGAGATAGAGACACGTAATAGAGAAACCACAGACAGCAGACTAAATTATTATTTTCTTCGAAGTGTAAATAATACTCGTATTAAGTAAAAAAAGAATATGAACAATATCAAAGCACAAAAAAACATACACACTGAATACCGAAATATAACAACGATCGACCAAAATAATCACACACTAAAACACCAAATAAACGCAACTACATTACGGTAAAAAGGGGTTCCTTTTATTGAGAATAAAATTACATTGCGCAAGAATTTAAATTTATACTCATAACAATGAAGGTTATATACAAAGTATATCATATTTTATATACTCCGTAATACTCTTGAGATAGTAATTTAGTGAGTCGTCGAATTCTATTTTTTTTTGCCAAAGGAAATAACAAGGTAGAATCACGACTCTCTTAGAGCACTAGACACAAGTCTGTGTGCATCAGAGTTTCCTGTTCTGGGAATAAAGAAAATTGAAAAATAATGAAACCACGAACTTTCAGCCACAATATCTGAAGGAGTTATGTCCACTGTCCTACGGATTATCCCGCTTAAGTCTATGTATCCGATATGCCTTGCTAGAGGTCGATGTCGGATTGACATGTAAATGAGTTACGTGTCTGGTAGTCTTAAGTGGGCCCATTGGGTCACACACAATATGTACGGGATATTATTAATATATATATCGATATATTAAATATATCGGGTCAGTAGTAATACGGACCCAGCTGCGTTGTCGGGTTATGGTAATTAGAGTTATACTAATAATCTAATTATGGTAATTAGGGTTATAGTAATAACCTAATTTTCTCATCTCCTATATAACGAGGCTCATATGATGAACCAAGATATGAAATTAAGAGTATTGACTCATAATATATATATACGGAGTATTCTTCTTATAAATAGTTATAAGAGAGATAGAGAGAGAAGTTGTGAGACGGCCTCACCTACCTTTGTACTAGCATATACGTCGTAGTTCTGTACCCGTGTGGATACCAAAGGAGGCATCACGTTTGGGGTGCTTCATTCTGTCCGTAGAGATTATTTTTTCTGTCCGTGGGAATTATCTATTCTATCCGTGAAGATTATTTATTCTGTCCGTGGAGATTATATATATATTTGAGTTTATTATACTTCTTATTAATACGTTGTTCCGCTGCAAATAAGGTATAATTGTTATCCATCTACTTTTGTCTTTTCGGTTAATACTCGTAACAGGTCCTTGGGTTTAAGGGTTGTGACCCTACAGTGGTATCAGAGCCTCTGTTATGTAGTATTAATCAAATCGACCTGAATCTTTGTCTCATAATTGGTTATGAGGGATTCACCGCGTATTAATTTGATTATTGCGTATTGTCTTGTTTTCCCATGACTTGTGGCATATCAAATAAGCTTGCATTGTGTCTTTTGCTTAAGAAAGTCACACGTCACATATATATAACATGATTATATACTTTGTTTCTTTATGTATGCTTATCATCATAATTAAGTAGCAGATTCATATCGGTAATATGATTGTTTTTCCTGCGAGATTTGTTACGGTCACGTAGATGATTGTATTGCTACTACTAGTTATCGTTTCTGTCTGTTTAGGATTTGTTGTAATTTATGGATTTAAATTGTTAAATTCTAAATTGATTATTAAAATTAATTCTAAATTTAATATCGATTATGTTTTAAATTAATTTTTCCTAAATTGACCTACTATAATCCCAAATTTCTTTGTTGACGATGAGACTAATTAGATTAGGTCAAGATTCGATTGAAATTGGGTAAAATTATTAGAATTTATCGTTGACGATGAGACCTAATAAGATTAGGACAAAATTCGTTTTAATTATGGTGGAGACAGAACGAAACAAGGTCAACCCGGTTGACACGAGTGTGACTCGATCAGAACAGGTGTGACTCGGTTGGCACGAGTATGACTCGGTAGGCACGGGTCTGTCCCGGTCGGAACGGGATGACCCGGGCGGCAAAGGTTTGACCAAGACGACACAATATTTACTCGAACGACATGGTGTCGGGTCGAGCAACGCTTTTAAGAAAAATTGTTTTCTCGCGTTTGTGTGTTGATTATAAATCAAACACGGATTATATTTTTATTTTTCCGAATCAATGAAAATTAATTTTCTAAATCGGGTAAATAATTTTGTGCATTTTAATTATCATGTTTTCATAAATGGGTCGGGAAAAGAGTTTCTCGAGTCCTAATTGATTTTGATGAATTGTTCATTTATATGACAATTATAAGTTGCAAATCGATTGTGAATCGAGTTTTGTATATCCGTTCAATTTTTTCGGGTGGGAAATTGTTTCTCGTAGTTGGAAAAATGAAAGATATTGGTAAAATTGTTCAAACCAAATTGCAATTATGAATTGTAATATGATTACGAATCAAAATATGAGATCTTTTAACTTGTTTTATGCACAAATCACTAGTAACAATTGAATTATTATGTCATATGATGAATGATTTTTATTGTTTGAGACTTGTGACTTGTGTGTTTAGGTTGCCTTGTAAGTTGACCTAGCAGCATGATTAGGACCCATATGCATTTAATCCCTCACACAAATATTAAGTATTGCCTTTCCAGAATTGACCACTACAACAATTTTATATCATTGGTTGAAGTGACTGCCTAAGCGGTGCTTTGCCGATGTGTGTGGACTGAGTAGGTGGGTAACGGTTACCCACAGGTTCAATCTGGTTTGCTTAACAATGCTATCAAGTCGGACTTGGGCTTTGAGGCAAATAGTTGGTGTCATATGATGACTAATTCCGACGAACCAAGAATTACATATTGATGTAATTGACATTGTTGTTGTCTACCTTTACTTTTGGAGCTTGAGCAGTGAGCCCAAGTTCACTTGAGCGACAAAAGGTTTAGGATCTTGGAATATTATGCGAACTTGAGGGTAGTTTTCATGATTTTATCTTAAAATTGTTTAAGATTATTAATATTAATTATCGTTTTGCTTTGCACATAATTGTAGTTGTTATTTAGTCACCATTATCACATTTATTAAAGATGAGTTTGAATTGTTCAACCTCGTCGATTGGTATCTTGAGAACTGTTCTCAATATTAGAGATACGGATTTTGTCCTTGTGAAGGATAATTCCGACAAATTATTACCAATGCTAATGTACAGTATGGACTGTATTAGAGTCATGAAGATGACTATAAGTACTAAAATCAATTGTTTCAATAAAAGGAACAGTTCCCATTAAGTGAGAAAATATTGAAGATGATCCAATTAATCCATATGTCATATGATGACGTGATTATATTGATAATCAGGAAATTTTGGATGCTTCTTTCTAAAGAATTAGGAACTGAAATCGTTTCAATTAGTCCTAAGTTTAGGTCACTTTATTATGAATATAATAAACATGTGACTTAATAAAATTTCTCACCTTTTAGCATGAGATGTTAAAAGACGATTGAACATTGTATCAAGAAAGCAAATAATACTAATGTTCTATGAGTTCATTAAGAAAATTGCTTGAGATAATGATTAATGAATCTAAGACGTTGGTTAAAGTAAGAGAAGGACAATCGTTGTCATACCCAAACTTGACATTGGTAGATAGTTTCTAGAAGTGTCTAAAAAATCTGCAAATCAATTGAAGTATGACTTCTGGTGTATGTTACTAGAGTAATTGTTACTTTCATTCTACTGTTTTGGTATAAGATACCAAATGCAACTATTACATTGTGGATGTGATGGCTCAAAGAGGGTAGAATAATGGTATATAAGTGAAGTGTTTTGTGATTGAAATGGACAAACGTTGTTGTTTCATATACAAAAGGAAAATCACTTAATTTTACCATAAAGCTGAATACTGGAATTGAATAATTGTTATTCTTGTACTAGTCATAAGCAAGAATATTGATTCTGTTTCATGTATGGGCATGAAAAGTTTTGATAAAAGTAGAACAATTGTTGCTCTATACTTTGCAAGAATATGAAGTACAATAATAAGGCTAACATGATTGTTGAGCTCTACATTCCTAGTAGTGAATGTTTTTATTTGTAACATAACGACCAAAAGGTTCAACTCCCTCGACCTGAGTTTTACCCATCATGACATTGTCTTTAATCCATGAGATAAGAATCATAAGAATAAGTTTCATAATGATGAAATTATAAACTTTATTGATAAGGATCAACTGAGGTAAATGGATCTTGTTTAGATGAATAAATGACATTAGTAGTGACTCCTACTAGTTGTAGTGGGAGGTTACTTAGACTTGTTAGATCACACATATAGAGATACATGTGAGTTTAACTAGTGATGTTGCAAAATGGGTAACACGTATGATTTTGTTCATTTGATGAAATTTGAAACTGAATGCTTTGAATTGTTCAAGGAAATTCAGATGAAAGTACAAGATCAACTTGATAAGTTGATACGAGTCGTTCGATATGATTGAAACAGGGAGGAATTGAACTAAAAGATTGCGATCATCTTAGAAGTAGTGAAAAGTGTTTCAAACTACATCGAACCATATTTGATATGATTTGGTCTATGATGAGTCATGCAGATTTTATTGACGCTTTAGAAAGTTATGCACTATAAAAGTCTTTGTACAATGTTGATGAGATTGTCCATGAAAGTCAAAGAATAGACACGATATGAGATATGAATTGAAAATGTTCTAAAATAGTCTTTTCTTAATTATCAAGTCTTAAAGTTTAGAGAAAATCGTTTTCTAGAACTTAGACTCAATTAAGACATTTGTTCTATTAGGGATATTATGTTAATTCTACAAATCATCCAAAGAACAAAATTGTTTTGTTGCATGGAGTGGTATGTTTCTTTTTAAAATATGTGATTTCTAATAGAAACAGTGGGAATAGAATCGACCTTGAATTGTTCAAGATTAACAGGAATTCTCTACAACTGTTGAAGAGAATATTAATGCATCCATGAAAAGTCATGATCATCTTACCTGCAAAATATTATCCTACATAGGTTTGACCTATAATGAAACAATAATGGGCAAAGACTCCAAAAGTCACATAAAATCTAATAGATTTCATATACCATAATTACCAAGTATAGACTTTGGTTAAATGGGTCTTATAGTGAAGAATAGTCTTCAATATAAAGATGATGTGGATTGATATAAGAGTATCTATGGAGCATAATTGATAGTTAAGGATTGATCTCATAGTAATGACTATGGAAAAACCTTTTTACAACATTATGCTTAAGTCTATTAAGATTGGTTTAGCATTTTGATTGTCATCACTCATTTGATGAGTTTTGGACATATATGTGTAAAATACATTTCTTGAAAGAGATGCAATATGATGTGTGTGCGACATATCGTATGAATTTCATATTATCAAAATTGCTAGACAAATGTGAATGATCCAATTTGATTGGAGCAAGTATTGTGGAGTAGTATCTTCGTTCTTAATGTGGTAATTCAAAGATGTTTGTTTTCCTTTGAGACGAAGCGAGACAGAGTGTGTACAAGAGGCTAGTGGGAGTGCATTTATCGTTATGATTTGGTATGTAAGTGCCATACTTCTCTAACTAAATGACATTTGGTTGCTTTAGTCCCGAGACTTGGCAAGAAAGTTGTTTATTGTGTGCTCGTATGACGAGTAGATACTAATCTAGTGAGTGTCACTAGAATGCTATCTAAGAATTGTTCCTTTGCGCTTAAGAAGCAAAAAGGGGAATTATTTAAGAGATGCGCATGATGTGATAAGCGAATTATTGTAAACAAGTTACAACGATTCATATTTCCAAATGGACAAAGATGACATGAGATTGTACTCTCAGTATATTTTGTTTTGGATGAAAGTTGTGTGTTGGAACGGTTCCAAAGGACAACTTTGTGACTAGTATTATAACTAAAGTTAGTGTTCTATTACTTTTGAAGCAAATAGACGTTTGATTACGAATTAAGCACACACTCAACTTTAAAGTTTATGAAGCAATTTGTTGCTTATGAAACTATCAGTTTACCTTAATTGAGATAAGGTAGATTGATCATATGCTTGTAAATAACCGATACAAATGTTGTATGTCCCAAAACCTCCTCTACATAAAGATCATATTGTTATGATTGGTATAAGACGCATGAGCGAGTGGTCTTAGTACTTTTAGAGGTGTTTGGTTTAGTGGGAGTTATTTTGATAATTGATATATGTAATACATATTGTCATTTGGTTAATGTAACCGAGTTTTGTCCCTAAATAATTTACATTGGTGAAATAGATCACTAAGTATGTGACTTAGTCTTGGAACTCTATTTGGATGATGTAGTTATTTTGTCTCTAGTCAGGGTATTGTGTTGGGACATTTGAATATCCTTAAATGACTAGTGTGTGAGTTGATTGATGACTAAGTTCCTTGATTCATAGGTATTGAGATACTAAATCAGGCACACGGGTGTATGTTATGAACATGCATTAGACAGACCCGCCGAAAAGGATTTTACTAAGATTTCGCTTAGTGTCAGTAAAGTTCTTTGCAAGTTATGAACTTGTACGGTCTTTAGACCTGAGTCTTTGACTATTTTGTACATGTGATGTGTATGCTTTGATACTATTCCTCGTCAGCTGTGAAAGGGGGCTATGGATGGTTATTGGGCATGCATGGACCATGTGATAGGATGTGGTTAGACAAGAGGGGATTTGCTCTTCCTTTATTGAAGGGAATTTATTGTTTCTTGGCCACTCGAAGAGTGTGACTTGTGCAAATGCGTGGCCGCGCTCAGATAGGATGATTGTCATCTATCTGCTCTTTTAACAAGTCAACTCAAAGATTCGAGTAAAAGATTGAGACATACGAGGATGACACTTCTTCTTACCTCATTCTCAATTGGAGACAATAGTAGCAAAGAGACTTAACGCCGTTCTTGAGAGGACATGTACAAGTGGGAGACTGAAGGAGTTATGTCCACTGTCCTACGGATTATCCCGCTTAAGTCTATGTATCCGATATGCCTTGCTAGAGGTCGATGTCGGATTGATATGTAAATGAGTTACGTGTCTGGTAGTCTTAAGTGGGCCCATTGGGTCACACACAATATGTACGGGATATTATTAATATATATATCGATATATTAAATATATCGGGTCAGTAGTAATACGGACCCAGCTGCGTTGTCGGGTTATGGTAATTAGAGTTATACTAATAATCTAATTATGGTAATTAGGGTTATAGTAATAACCTAATTTTCTCATCTCCTATATAACGAGGCTCATATGATAAACCAAGATATGGAATTAAGAGTATTGACTCATAATATATATATATACGGAGTATTCTTCTTATAAATAGTTATAAGAGAGATAGAGAGAGAAGTTGTGAGACGGTCTCACCTACCTTTGTACTAGCATATACGTCGTAGTTCTGTACCCGTGTGGATACCAAAGGAGGCATCACGTTTGGGGTGCTTCATTCTGTCCGTAGAGATTATTTATTCTGTCCGTGGGAATTATCTATTCTATCCGTGAAGATTATTTATTCTGTCCGTGGAGATTATATATATATTTGAGTTTATTATACTTCTTATTAATACGCTGTTCCGCTGCAAATAAGGTATAATTGTTATCCATCTACTTTTGTCTTTTCGGTTAATACTCGTAATAGGTCCTTGGGTTTAAGGGTTGTAACCCTACAATATCATCTACCAATGGGGCGATTGCTGCAAAGGGACTATTGACATTGGCGATCTGAAGGACCAAATTCAAGCAATCCGTCTTGAAGTTAAGATGTAGGAGACCCACTCTCTTTGCCCATTTAATAGATTTAAGAAGAACTAGGGCTTCCGCTTGAATAGCCGATTCAGCGAAAAACCTTTCCTGCACTTCTTGTATAATTCCATTGTCATCTTTACATACCCATCCCCCTGCTGTGTAGAGCGATTGGAGCCATCCTGCATCAACTTCAATTGTGACTGTAACACCCCTAATTTTATAAATTAAATTAATTAAATTTTATTCTTATTTTATTCTGTTTACAATTTAATTCGTATTTCTTAAAATAATTATAAAACAGATTCATTTTTCATTCGTTTGAACTCGTAAAAGTTTATTTGCCTCGAAAAGTCTTTTATGTTTAAAACATATTTTGATTTCGTGTCAATTTATCTATTCTTTTAGCTCGAAGTTCATTTTAATTAAAGCCTCGTCAAACATTTATTATTTGTCCTCGAGAAATCAATTTAATTAATTTTCATCAAACATTTATTAATTTTCTCGTGAGACGTTGTTTTATCGCGAAAATCTATTTTATTCTCGAGATAAACTTTATTTTTCCTTTCGAACAATTTATTTAGTTTCACTAACTTTGAACTTGTCTCGAATGATTGTACCCATTTACTTTCAACTCGGGTTTCTTATGGACCGAATTTTCACCCAATACCTTATTTCTGTCGTGGGCCGATTTGCAACCCGATCCTTTATGTCACCTGAAACCCATTTCCCCCACTTCATTAATTTTTTTTAACCTAATTGTTTGACACTTTAACCCAACTACGTTTCTTAGTGCCAACCGTCATTCTCCACTAATCTCCTCTCTTTTTCTTTTGTTGCTCAACCTACTGCTTCCTCCTCCTTCGTTCTTTTCTTCTGCATCTTTTTTTCCTCCGTTCTATCTCGGTTGTGGCTCCGACCTCTATGGCGTAAGGTAGCTCTTCCTTCTTATCTTGCTCCCTAGCTTTTATTTCTCGCTCATGTTATTGGCCATCCTCGTTGTGTTCGTGGTTCGATGTTGCTATCGATGTCTTACTGCTGTGGTCGTTATACTGTTTCGATTCGTCTTCATCTCTTCTTTGTTTTATCGTTCTTGTTCCTTGTTATCCATTCACTATCGTGTTCTGCTTGCTCCTTCCTCTTCCATCAGTCCCGTTTCTCGTCTTTTGTTCCCCTGTTTTCTATCGTACTCCGTTTTTGTTATCGGGTCGGTGTTGTTACTCGTGTTGCTGTTGTTGTTCTTCATTGTTGTCGTTCCATTCCGACTCTACAAACTTTTCTTATCTTTGATCCCGTCCTTCATTTTGCTCTTGTTCGGGATCATTGCCGTTGTTTTGTCAATGTTCCGCTCGTCCTGCTACTACCATTCAGTCTGTCTTCTTTCCTCTTTATGCCTATTTTTCTTCTTCGTACTGTCGTCGTCGTCTTTTGTTGCTGTTTTTTTGCTACCCTTGTTGTTGTTGCTCATGGCTATTGTTCGATGTTTGCTCGTTCTCGTGTTTGTCCTTCCTTCAGTTCGTATTACTCTTGTTGCTCATTCATCTCGCTGATGTTGTACGTGGTTGATTGTCATTGCGATTCATTGGAGCTGCTACTTTTGTGCGTGTACTGGTTGTTGTTGTTCCCGTGTCTAGCTGCTGATATCGAGTTCTCGTTTGTTCGATGTTTCCACTCCTCTGATGCGTGTGTTTTGTGTATGTGTGTGTCGAGTTAGTACTTGAAGTTCGTCCTTCCAATCAGAACCCGGTGAAGTTTTACTGAAGAACAAGTTTCTGAGACGACTTTAGGACTTTTGAAGGTTGGACGGAGCTTGGACTGATCATCAGGACGGCGGCAAGTATATGATCGTTTCGGTTATTGACTCAAGGTAACTTGAGGGCGTTACTCGGTATTATATTGTATGTTGAGTAGTAGTATGTAGTAGATATTTTACCTTCGACTTTCTATTTTTAGCTGCGTATTATTTGCTAAAAATATTATTTCAAATCGTGCGTCTTACAAAATTTTTATAATTATCCGATATTGTTTTATAAAACGTTAGTAATTTTATTATTAATGATCGTTATAATAATTTGTTGCATATCGTGATACTAGTAACTAAACAATATCGATTTCATAATTTATTTCGTCAATATTATTATTTTAAACTCAAAATTGTATTTTAGTATTATTATTATCTAGATTTGAGGACTTGTTCGTTAAATTAATTTCGTTTTATAACTCATATTAATAAATAAGAAAGTAGTCGATTTTGTTTTAAATACATTTTTATTTGAGACTATGTTCCCAAATAAATTTTCAATTATCTACGATTGATTATTTTAGTAAAATCCCTATTATTTATTAATAAAATCTATTTGTTAAAAATAATTTGAATGCTTTGTAAAATCTCGTTTCATTTATAAAAATCCATCGACTCAATTGATTTTCTATCATTTTCTTGAAACATCTATTTTCTAAAATTTATAATTTTAACTCGATTTCCTAATTATTTATAAAATACTATATGTTGACTTATTATATTTTATTTATATTCGAGTGACGAATTTAGAAATATTTTAATTCATGATAACGACGATATTAACAAAATGTTAATTTTGTAAGCAATGTTATTTTGATACATTTTACTTGTTTTAGTAATTTACGTATTTTCCATAAGAATATTTCTATTTTAAGTAAGTTTCTAAAATTAGTACTCCCTCCGTCCCGGTCATTTCTTTACGTTTGGTTTTGGATCAAAAACCAAGGAGATGGCAGAAAGCACAAAGTTAATAATATAAAAATACATAAAGCAACTTGTGCACATGGGTGGTCTAACTTAATTGCTTTTGCTAAACATCCATCACTATCATTAAAATTCTAAGAGCAAGTTTAACAATGGAGAAAAAACTCTCCATTGTGCATGATGGAGAGAAACGTACCCTTATACAATGGAGAAGCTCTCCATCCTCATGGAGAATATTGTTTTTCTCCAACCTGGTGGAGAAAAGAATGGAGAGAAAAGTGGGCCTTTTTATTTCAGTGGAGAGAGAGTATATGGTGGAGCAATTTGTTGCAACGAACCAATTTGTTGCAACGGATATATATTTTCAAAGTTAACTGTTTCAACGACTCTTTTTTTTCTACCCCATACAATTTACTATATATATATATGATAATTTATCTACCTAATTTTCCACCACATCATAATTTTATCTACCTAATTTGTTACTACATACACTACAACAAAGTATATCTATAGCGGCATTTAAATTGTATTCAGGCAGCATATGTAAATGCCGCGATAAACAATAGCAGCATTTGCTTAAATGCCACCAAATCCAATGTCGCTAAAACTCCTAGTGGCATTTGTTAGATATGCTGGTAAATGGGTATATAAATGCCATCTACCCTTCTCATTAATTATAAAATCCACCTTTTTTTCTTTCCTTTATTACTGTTTTTTTCCTACGTCATTAATTTTTTTAAGTTTTTTCATTGTTTTATTTAAGCTTTTTGATTATTTGCTATTTTTTAAAAAAAAAATTAAAGGTAACTACTTACAAAAAAGACTAGCATATGAAATAATGGCATGTATATATTGGAAATAATATTTCTCATTACAAAAGGCTTATATGAGTATCAACTCAATTCATTAACACCTACTAAAAAAATAACATAAGCCTAAAGTAGTACGGAGTATCATCCAACAGTTTCTAGCTATTGGAACATTCACAAAAGCTTCAATTTTGGGCGACTTGGGTCTCGAAGAACAACAACTGCTTCTAAATTCTACTATAATCCGCCTTTGTGAAATCCAAATTACAACACATTATCTGCTATAATCCAACCTGGAAAAAGAAAACCAAATATGTAATAAGCTTGGGGATAAGAGGGAAACTAGAAAATAAGAGGTGATTTATTGGCACATTATCAATAACCAAAATACAACTATATTTATATGTAATATACTAAATTTTCATACTTGGACATTAACTAAATTACTCCGTAGTTGATATCATATTTATATGTAGTAAATACTTACCTTCAACTTTTTCACCTTCGTTTAACAATATGAGGCCATTTTGTCGGGTGGTGGTTGTGGTCGTGGGCTCTGAACACGTCTATTATCATCACAAACAATTTGGGCAGTAACAATACGAGGACATTTTGTCACCATTGAAAAAGCTATGAAACATCTGGATCAAATATACTTATGACATACATAAACCGATAGACTTATACGAGAGAAATATCAAGACTATCCAAATACTAAAACATTCCAATATGCCATAAGAGCACGATCAAAAGAGGAAAACCACCTGAAAAATTCCAAATAAATGAAAAATTAGTACATACTCCATAGATATGAAAACACAAAAGAAAACACGCAGACACATTTATAATCAAGAACTATATCACATAGTCTTATATGGTAACTCAACTACCAAATTCTTTTAAAAGAAGTTCCTGATCGATTAAGAAATGCTAAAAAAATGAATTCATGGTGATAAATCATCATAGCCCATCATATTACTCTCAACATTGATGGTTGTTGTCGTATATAAATTGAATTCAAGCATACATTCATATGTGTCATTGACGTAAGGGAAAATAAATAAAATCCACAAACCTGTAATTGAATAAGCCAACTGTTGGCCCTCGACCCATATCCACGATGCAAATGATATCCACAGATCCATCTGTGGAAACTGCAAAAACAATAGGCACGAGTATTTATGATGTTTATAATTACACTCCTTGTCAAATCATAACAAAAATGAGATATCTGAAGCAATAACATATCATTCATTCATTAA
This sequence comes from Agrostemma githago, assembly GCA_958450325.1. Taxonomy (NCBI): domain Eukaryota; kingdom Viridiplantae; phylum Streptophyta; class Magnoliopsida; order Caryophyllales; family Caryophyllaceae; genus Agrostemma; species Agrostemma githago. Next base: position 12,647,743 of record OY288255.1, on the reverse strand, counting down.
GAATGTAATAAATACCATTTGGACCTATGGAGGTCTTGTTGGGAATATGTTGGCAAGTGGAGTGTCGAAGCATTTTACTCCATACATTACATAAAAATGATCTGTTTGTCCTTTTTTCACAATAATAATAATAATTGAAAAAAAATAAGACTACAAAAGACCGACCCCAACCCCTCCACAGAGAAAGTGGTTGTTCCTCGGGCCACTGTGATCACTGCCTCACTGGTAAAAGTTGTATCTCAAAGAAGCAAATCAAAATGAGACCTATGATGGGGGATTGTTATCTATTAATGATACAATGCATATGTTTCTATATACCTCCACAGTATGACATATGATATGGCGATCTTAGTTCAAAACACAAATATATATATGCTCTCACCAAAAGAAATGGCCGAACAGATGTCGTTTATAACTGCAAGAAATAAACAATAATGTTTATAACTGAAAGCACCCTTATCAGCAGCTCCGTGAATAAGAAAAAGAGGCACCATCAATTGATTAGGAACATTAGAAACTTCATACTTCTTCAAAATTGAAATGTGGGTCGATCACATTTGCATAAGTAAATCCTTATACAACCACAATCACCATCTCTACAAACAGAAAAAATCCACAAAAACCCACCTCCTGAAAATTAAGAGAATGACCTGTATTAGAAGGTGAATTGAATTGTGAAGGACTAAGAAATCAGAGCAAATTGATGCAACCTCATGATAAAAAAACAGTCAAGTCATGTCTTTCCTAAAAGATTTCTATTTGAATTCACACAGCCAACACACTACATAAACAATCAGACTAGCACAAGTCCAACAACATTAACGTGATACCTAATATCCACACTCATAATTTCGGACTATAATTGCATGTTCTAATCAATGGTTTTGTAAATTAAACCCTCAACTCATAGTTAAACACCTGAGTATAATACTGAATTGACAATGAACAAATAAAATCTCATACATTAAACAATAAAAGGCATAAATATGTAACAAATGAAATATCTCAAATTGAAAATACATCACAAAATATCAAAATTGAAGAACATAAGAATAATTGAAGCGATGAATAGATTTGTTTTTACCAAATTAGGGGAATGGATGGCATATGATGGATGATTAAAGAGAATGGAGACGAAAGAAACCTGTTATCGATCGATCGATCGAGAGGACAAAGTTAGGGTTTCAGTTGAAGAGTTTAGAAATTAGTAGGAGAATAAAAGTGGTTTGGACTTCTTTTGTTTGGGCGTGCTTCTACCGCTTTTTTTTATGCGCCCTTCTTAGTTCTTAAGATACTTGAGGTGGCATTTGATTCTTTTGTCATATTAAATGTCCCACTAAGTATAATTAAGATGGCATTTCTCTTTTTGTCGCTAGATAAATGTTGTCTAATACATATTATCTTGTAGTGATACAAAATGAGTAATAATAATAACAACAATAATAGTAATAATAATCCTAATCCATTTTTATTTAATCAATATGATCAATCATATTTACAATTTCTTACTTTTCAAAATATGTCAACTAATTATCATAATAATCGTCCCCCTAATATTCAGGCAGCGAATATAACTCAGAACCTGCAGTCAAATTCACAATTTAACCTATCTTCTCAAAATTCTAGGGTGAACTCATATTTCGGTTCACCAAATCTTCATTTTGGTGGTAATGAGCAAATGAGGTACGATAGTGATCGTGTCACTCGTTTGTCACAAGATGAAAATATTAGTGTGGACAGGAACGAGTACGCGGACGAGTCGAACGTCATCAGGCCAGCCATTGACGGAGGCAATGGAAATGCAAAAAACGTTTGGTCAGACGATGAAGATAGAGCTCTCGTATCATCCTATATGCGAGTGTCAACAGATGGAGCAATTGGAACGGGTCAACGTGTTTCGAAATTTTGGTCGAGAGTGAGGAACTTGTTCGAAGAGGCCCGACAATCAAACCCCGGTGCAATCAAACAGCGTAATGTTGGCATGCTCACTAATCGGTGGTCCCGAATTTCAGCTGGAGTACAGAAATGGGTGGGTCAGTACGAGAGAGCTAAAAAGAGATGTACCAGTGGAATGAATGAGAACGACATTCTATCTGAGGCTCGTGCGTTTTCAAGAAAAGACGCGGTTTGGGAGAGGCAGTGGTATTTTCTTAAGCAATACCCGAGATGAGAAACGGTTATTTGTGAGCAAGAATCACCACAACAACCGGAGGGAAGAAATGCCGACACAACTGCTTCTGATAGTAGTGGGAAAAGGAGTCGTGCGGACGCTGAAGACCGTCTCGAGACAGGAAGCGAAGGCTCAAGCAGCCGTCCACCGGGAATGAAGGCGCAAAAGCGAAGGAAGGCCAGGGAAAATCTAAAGTTCTTGATGAAGAAGATGATATTATTGTTAAGGAAATCCAGGAGATTACTGGTATAATGAAGAAAAAGATGCTAGACTCGGAGAGGAGAACCGACGCCGAAATAAGGAATCAAATATGGAACCAAAAGATGAAGTTATGTGAACATTTATGTAATATGAGCAGCTTGACTGCAGTGGAGGAGGAGCGCAAGAACAAACTGTTCCTAGAACTGAATGACTTCTGGACGTCACCTTCATAAATAAATTAGATAATTAAGTTTAATTTAAAATTTAAGTATCGAGTAATGTCGTTGTTGAGCTAGGTTACAAAGTTAAGCAGCTCATTCATAATAATGTACGTTTGATAAGTTTATGTTTTAGTTACTTTTTAATGTACGTTTAATGTTAGTGTCGGCAAATGAACCTAGATGAAATCCCCACCGTTACCGTTAGGGTTGCTCTAACACACAACATTCAAATTAAATTACATAACATTATTTCAAACACACAGGTCTAGACGGCACACAACTGGTCTATAAAAAAAATTACTTCGAAATATAAAAATAAACTGAAATGCCATACATATAAAGTACTAAAAATTGTTCTCAACCGCTATTTTCCTGACGCTCTTTATTCTTCCAAATGTGTTCGATTAAATCATTTCTGAGTGTCAAATTAACGGAGCTGTCTTCCAAGTGCGTTCTTTTAGTGATATATTCCTCCACCCTGTTGACATACCCTATAGAATGTTGAGATAATTCAACAGTAGTTACATCTTCATCTGATTCGTCATTGAACTCATTTGGATCATCGTACGACGGATATGAGTACCTCTCGTCTTCTACAATCATATTATGCAATATGATGCAAGTTTTCATAATCTTTGTCAACATTTCCTTATCCCAAGTCATAGCAGGATGTCGAATGATGGCCCACCTTGCCTGTAACACTCCAAAAGCACACTCCACATCTTTTCGAACACTTTCTTGTTGCTCCGCAAATAGGCGTTCCTTAGGAGTTTGTGGTAGCGGAATTGATTTCATAAACGCGGACCAATTTGGATAAATACCGTCGGTCAGATAATACGGGGTGTCATATCGACGCCCGTTGACGACATACTCGACAACAGGGGCTCTTCCATTTAACAAATCATCGAATATGTGAGATCGGTAAAGTATAGTTAAGTCGTTCAGGGTACCTGGTAGGCCGAAAAGGCAGTGCCATATCCACAAATCTTTCAAAGCAACTGCTTCTAAAATCACAAAAGCAGTTCCATCCCTTCCTTGATATTGACCTTTCCATGCAGTAGGACAGTTTTTCCAAGTCCAATGCATACAATCGATTGAACCAATCATACCAGGGAATCCTCTTTTCTTATTAACTCGGAGTAGTTCTTTTAAGTCGTCTGTTGTCGGACTCCTTATGTAAACATCTCCGAACTGAGCTATTACTGCGTCCGTGAATTCATGAAGTGCGATCCTTGCCGTGCTTGAGCTGAGCCTCAGGTACTCGTCCACTCTATCGGCGGCCTCTCCATATGCTAGCAACCAGATTGCAGCAGTACATTTCTGTAAATCTGAAATGCCCAATCTCCTAGTAGCGTCTGGTAATTGGTGGAAATAAGGATTGTGCGCTTTCACGCCTTCCAACACACGTAGGAATACGTGTTTTCGCATTCGGAAACGACGGCGAAACACATTATCAGGATACGTGGGTTGAGGGGCGAAGTAGTCGTTGTAAAGTTGATTGTAGCCTTCTTCTCGGTTTCTTTCAATTCGACGCCTTTTATGCGGTCGATTTGAACGAGCTTTGCGCTTATTTCGCAAACGTCTCCATACTGCTATAAGAGATAGACAAGCGGCGGCATCGTTCTCTAAATCGTCAGATGAAGAAACCATTTTTTTCCAACATTCTACTCATTTTCAAATAATATATCTGATTTCATTATATCAAAAACAAATTACTCAAAAATGACTATATGGGATGATAAAGTAAGAGAATATCAAAGAGAAATTGACATGATAAAGGATCATGCTCCTCAGTTTCTTGCTCGTTTGAACCTTGTCATGCCAGAAACGGTGTACATGAATATGGTACATTGTGAACCACCATTAACGATGTTGAGCTCTATCATATCTGGAAACGCGAATAATGTGTTGAGTCCACCTGTTTGAACAATGCCACATTAGGTAATATTATTCGGTTTTATTTTGATAAATCGTAGTTGGAAAGATAACTTACATTCTATATGATTAAATATAACATGTTTTTTATTGCGTTATTTCAGATACTTGTATCTCCAAAGACGAAGAACGTCGCAAATTAAGGAAAGAAGTCGTCGAAATCATTAATCGGTTGTTGAACGTAATGAATTTTGACACCTTGTACGATCTACTTTCTGGGGCTGGTAGAATTTTCATTCCACGTGAGTGCCTTCATTACTGCGACGTATATGATGACGTTATGATGGAGGAAGAACAAGAATATTTACGTGATCAAGATGTACCGGCAGACCGACTTAATTACGATTCAGACGAGTGGTTAGGAAGTGAATGTGATGACTCCAATTGATTTTAATTGTTGTAGTATGTTCATGTACCCAGTCATGTCTGTTTAGTAAATGTTTTTCGCTTAATGTAACGTTCGTTCTTATTAATGTATTTTTTTACGTCTTTAAATTGAATGTTTGTGATTAATAAAGCATCGTGGTTTGCTAAAAAATGTGTACAATTCGTATTTTGCTTTAACCTTACGCCAATTTTATCTAGTAGAAATACCATAGAAAGTGGGAAAATACGTAAAAAGTAAACAAAAACAAATTGTGAATTTTTAATTTCACAGTGTACTAAATTTAATTAATCGTATAATTAGAATATAATCAAGAAGTTAATTGTAATTAGAGATAATTGAGAATGAGTGAGGTAAATAGATAAAAATGAGTTGTGAAAGGTGTGGGTTCCATTATGGAGAGTTGATGGAGAAAAATTGTATCCATTGTAATTGAGGATTTTTTGGTGGAGAAAAAAAGATGGAGAATAGTGATGGAGAGAAAATATGGAGAAAAAAGTATCCATTGTTAAACTTGCTCTAATATCTTTTGCAAACCTCTTTCATCGTTCCTAATTTTTGGCGTACAAGACTTTCTAAATACTAAAAGTACACCAAATGAAAAGTTAAATTTTGGCGCTACATTTTCCCTCCATATATGAAACTCATTTTTAGCTTCTTTATAAACAAATAAAAAAGTCCCGTCAAAAAAAAAATAAAAATAAAAAAGTCAACAAGATTACATTTATTACATCCCACAATAAATTACACAAAATGGAATAAATGATTCTCTATATAATTATTCCTGGAAGTACACCACAAAATAGGATTATTGCACCACTTAGACCTTCAGAATCCTCCAATGTAGCAGTTCAAGCGGCGACGGCGGCATTGGAGGCAGCAGCACAACAAGCAGCAATAGAGGCAGCAGAAGAAACAACATTATATGTACCAGAAGCAACAACACCAAACAATAAAATCAGATTAACAAATGAACAACGAAGAACTATTGCACAAGCCATGTTACTCAACCAAAAGAACGGTAAACTAACTCCTGGTTTGCTTAAAAAGGTTTGTGAAAACTTTAATATTTCGAGAATGACTATGAGCACATATTGGAGGTTGGTGAGAACTCAAAGTATCCAAGGAACGCTTGTCAAAGTTGAAAGATCATACAAGGGGAGTAAAAAAAGGGTGATTATTGATTTGGAAAAAGTAAGACAAATTCCTTTACATAAAAGAACAAGTATTAGGTCCCTTGCATTTGCTTTAAATCTTCATCCATCCACAACTCATAGACTAGTACAAAAAGGGAAGATAAGATCTCATTCAAATGCATTAAAACCTCATTTGACTCAAAAAAATATTCATGAAAGAATGCAATGGGTTTTAAATAAAATTTGTATGCGTAGTATGCATGAAAATATGATTTTTAATGATATGTATGATTTGGTTCATGTTGATGAGAAATGGTTTTTCATGAGTAGAGTGTCTGAAAAATACTATCTTCTTCCCGATGAACAAGAACCACATAAGACATGTAAATCTAAGCGATTTATCACTGAGATCATGTTTATGGGTGATGTGGCAAGACCAAGGTTTTCTAGTGATGGAACAGTGAACTTTGATGGAAAAATCGGGATTTTCCCATTTAGTTGCATTGTTCAAGCACAGAGAAGTAGTAGGAACAGAGAGAGGGAACACTTGAGGTTAAGCCAATTGAGCGTATCACAAAGGCAATAATCAAACAATGTATGCTTACAAAAATTCTACCAGCCATCAAAGAGAAGTGGCCATATAGACGTGGGAGGAAACTTTACATCCAACAAGATAATGTTAGACCTCACATCACAAATGAAGACCCAGATTTTAGGGCAGTGGCTACATCAGATGGTTGGGATATAGAGCTTATTTGTCAGCCACCTAACAGTCCAGATTTGAACATCCTTGAGTTGGGTTATTTTAGAACCATTCAAACAATTCAACATGAAAAGGCACCCAAATCTGTGGTACAACTTGTTGATGCAGTAGTCAAATCTTATGAAGAAGTAATACCTCAGACACTAAACTACACATTGTTATCACTTCAAAGTTGCATGAATGAAATATTAAGGGTGAAGGGAAACAACAATTATAAGCTACCACATATGGGAAAAAAGAGATTAGAAAGGCTGAACTTGCTACCCACATCAGTGGAACCAGTGGCCGATTATGTGGCCGAGGCACTAATATTAGTAGCCAACTACAACATGCAGCAACTAGAAGACCAATATGCAAACCAGACAGCTTGAGCAATGTTCAATTTAACCCAACTTGAACATATCTCAAACTCAATGTGGCAGGAGTTTTTGTGTTAGAAACAACAAACTTAAATGTAGTAGCAATTTTTGTATGTGTTGATAACTGCCTACTTATTTTGTAAAGCTGCAGTCATTATCTTCTTTTAAATACCAACAATTATGGATTATGATATAATCTTGATCGGGATTTTAATCGAAGTTTTCTTACCAACATCATCTTCGAAACACGCCAATACTCTGTATTTTGCATCGATAAATTTTTAATTGAGCATGCAACCTCAGATGAAGACGAAGATCTAATCGCAAATTGACTAGGGACAACGCATCACTATCATGATTTTTTATGGTTTAGATGAGTAAGATGGGAGAGAGAAAAGTAATGGATTGAAGATGAGGGGATGATTTGGAATATTGAATGAGGTTTTACATTTTTGGAAACATGAAAAGAATTATCGAGAAAGATGAAGTGTGCAGAGCAGTTGATTTGTGGTAGAGTTAATTAGATTGGAGTAGGTAGAAAATTAAATGTATAATTGGTTGTAGATTAGTATTAAATGAGTTTGGGTCCACTAGTCAATGGGTAAATATTGATAAAGGTGAAGGGTAGATTGGTAACTTTGTAAATAAATTATGTACCACAAATGGAAACGTAAAGAATTGACTGAGACACCCATTTAAGGAAAACGTAAAGAAATGACCGGGACGGAGGGAGTATATTTCTATTTATAGAAAATTTCCTTTTAATATAAAATGTGTATTTCTTTTATTTTATAGTATTTACAATGATTATCTCATTTGAAAATTGATAATGGCTTGGTTTTGGAGTTATGGAATAAGAACAAGTGTACGGGTAGAGTAACACAGTCTAGGGTATACGTTTTACCATCAACTATAAAGCTGGTGTGTTTATGTGAGACGCATTGGTCGTTGAACTGAGCATGATTTGTGTTCAGGAGTGTGTATATGTTGACCTTAAACTTAGATATCGCATCGTGTAAGTCGTCGTTGGGTTGAACTGGATTACGGTTGGTGTCCAGGAGGGGTGTACATTACTTAAGCCAAGACCTCGCTGCACGCAGTCCTGTTATAGTTGAGTTGCCTAGTTAGAGACTGAAGTCTAATTTGTTTTGACTAAATTCTCGAACCTAGTTTAGTATGATCCTAGTGAAAGTCTATTCCGTTACACTGATTGATTTCCATAACACCATTTTGAATTCTATAATTATCGATTGGGTTTGACTTGCAGGTTGGCAGTCACTTTAAGTTTATCTAAAACCTTATTTTTATTATATCGTTTTTAATGTTTTTCCATTTTACTATTTTGATATAGTAACTATTATTTTCCATATGAAATAATATGGCCGGGAGAATGTCCGAGTTACTCCCCACTGATGTGGCTGTTATGTTTATAACATGACAGATATTTGCTGTTGGGTTTTGGGTGTGAGCTAGCGAGTAGCATGGATCCTACTCTATATTTTATTATGTTACTTCTGGATTTTTGTAAACCCTTTTAAGGATGTTTGTTTTAGCCCTTTTGTAAAAGTGGCCTTTGTATCGACTGACCATTTCTTTTTATTAGAATATAGTTGGTCAGTGTGTTTTAATCCCAAATCTACAATGTTTCCGCCACTATATTGCGTTAGAATTTATAGGGGATTACAGTGACTCTGGAGCATGGTACATTATTTCCTGTAGCCTTAATTATAATAACTTCTTTCGACTTACTAATGTCCTTTCTCCATCTACTCCTATCATCCGACGTCAAGAATTCCACAGAAGAAGATCTTTCAGTCTGGATAACATGCTTGGCTTTTGAATTGGCTAAGGAATCATCCTTTTTAAGATAAATGTTGAGATCAACACATGATGCTTCATATCTCTTCCAAAACCCTATGTACGATCTATCCCATTTCCCAAAAATAATGCCATTACGATATAGCCAAATCAAGTATAGCATATTTATGAAACTGAGAGTCCCATATTCAGATTTATCAGTCTTAGATAGGTAAGAAATACAGTTCAAAATCCAACATTTAAGACTTATAGGTGAGTCATTCTCAACTCGAATACCCAAGGGGCAGGTGGCCCGTAGTCTAGCCGAGACTACACAATCCCCGAAAAGATGCTCAAGTGTTTCGGTCTCAACAATCTGACTAGAAGAAGAATTTTCCTCACAAAGGATACATGAGTAAGACCCTGAAAGATTGCATTTAGATCTTTCATGTCCCACTGGGAGGGCAGAGGCTAGAATTTTCCAAATGAAAATTTTCCAAATTTGAGGTCCCGGGAGTCTCCAAAGGATCTTCTTGGAGTAAAATTCTGGAAAAAATTGGACTCCTTTTTCATTCCTTCTCTATATCCACTTTTGGCATTATAAATACCATCATTGGTTTAACTCCGGCAAGGTCTTACCGCCACCTGTAGACACCCAGATTTGGGCCTGGTGGCTGTAGAAGTGCCCAACAAACACCCGATGACGATCGAACTGCAACGCGACGCGGATTCGCGATGTTTTAGATAGTTTTTCTATAGAACGAATCAAATAATTACTCGGAAAGATTAAATTAACATCAAGGCAGGCTTAGTCGTGTCATTATGGTCGCGTCGACACTAATTAGAGTCAATTCCGACACCGGGACCCCGAATTGGTCCCGAATTATGCAAAGTCAAACCCGAGTCAACGCGTCGGGCTGAGCGAACCTCGGGACGCGCACCCGAAGCCCACTCGACGCTCGACACGTTAGGGTTATGGGGAAGCCTTAACCTCCAAGATAACCTAAGATATGCATCTTCTCCGTTTTGGAATGTTTTGATATCGGATCTTCAAAACTTCGATAGCCTGAGCTCTGGCGCCTGAAAACTAAACTGCCTCACACCAGGCGTCTAAAGACCGAGTCGCTTGACCCTGGGCGTCCATATGGGTGACGAGGACCAAAAACACCTATAAATACCCCCCTCACCTCATTCATTCGACACACAATCACGAATTATTCGTGCCTACTTCTACACAACTCGTTCTTCCCTCTCTCTTTCTAACTAAGGGCTCGCACTCCGATACCCGAGGCAAATGATCCACTCGATTGTAGTTCCGATAAGCAACATCGATGATACTCCTCAACTTCGAGCACTCCACTCGATCCCGAGGTGCCTGTGTTCGACTAGCTATAGTCTAGTAACGAAACTCTGCCGGATTAGCCGCTGAACCAGCCAGTAGTAGCGGAGCTCTGCCAGAATAGCCGCAGGAAGGGTCAACGGTAACGGAACTCTGCCGAAATCACCGGGCAAGCTAGGAGGATCCGCCTTTGAAATCGAATCGTCGCTAGGTTGTCATCTAAACAAAACTTTACATTCTCGCATCTTTATTATTATGCACTACGATAATGTCAAACGTAGACACTAGGTCCACTAGACATACTAAAACACATAACATCCCAACTTCAACCTCAAACACTAAAATACACTAAATAGACCCGAGTAATTCCGAGATCCGCTCTCAACTATCTATGCATCGTGTCCCGTTTAGTGTATACTCCGAGGGTGCAACTCCTCACAACGTGATTTACTTACGTTCGCATTTACAGTTTTTCGTATGATTTATTACTTTTATGACCTTATAATCGCATGCTAAATCACCTAACACGAAATTCAAAATGTAAAGCAACTAAAACTGAACAAAGCGATGGTCGGGTTCCTTATTAGTCCAGGTGCTCGCCTTACTAGGTTCGACACATCTCTATTAATACCGAATCGACGCATCTTAAGCAGAATACCATGTAAGGTATACCATGAGAACGACTAATACCCGTATTATCGCGTTAAAACTGATTTGCTAATACGTATAATATTAGTACTCTCTACTCTATTATGTGCATCTTTTCATGGCCTGCTTGTCACGTGAAATCGCATGCAAAGAATGTAAACGCAACTACTTTGACGACAAAACCTACTCGTCCTTAAACAATCGACATAGCAAAAGGTATAGGGTGAAAACAATGGATGTTACAGTATTTCCGCCACAACAAACGAATTAGGTTATCAGTCCAACGACTGATTGGTAGAGGCCGCTATAGTGCGGGCGGGATTGGGTGTTGACATCTATCGGATGTTGGCTTCCCGATACGTACCCTCATCCCTTACTCAGAATCGACGGTTTCGGGATGTCCGAAAGCATTGGCAGAGAGTCATTCCAGGCATGGAGTGCTTAAGGGTACACGTCTTTATCTTTAGGTCCCGTGCCCCTCAACTTTGAACCGGCTAAGGATCAAAGTTGACTTGAACGGTTTCCGAGTCCCCATAATTGACTCGGTGGCGACTCCACAAATCGGCAACGAATTCAGTTCACTAAAAAGGTCGCCTTACCAAACAAATCGGCCTTTAAACATTTACAACCACGACTCGATCGATTCCAAACGGAAACACGGGTACTCGCACCCGTCTAGTACAAGTCTGGATCGTCATCCGAATCGAGGCCAGACACAACGCCCTGTACACGAGATCGGACCGGCCCCCAACCAGGAGGGGGCCGCGTGGGTGGCCGCCGCCACACGTTGAAAAACCGAGTCGGTCCCGCGCGGGCGCGCTCGGGGGGCCCGTGCGGTGCGGACGGACATCCACAGTTTGGCGACTCCGCTGTGGATTTGGAAACAAGTTTCCAGCGGTGGTGTAACTTGAACGAGGTCGGTGAAGCTCATTTCCTAGTTCCTAGTTGTGGTCACTACATGTTTTGGTTCTAAAAAGCCCACCCTAACCAATATCAGGACCAATCGACCTCTTCGCGGTAAGATCCTTAGGGACGCGCGGAGAGATCCTCGGTTGACGCTCTGGCCGCCTAACGCGTACCTCACGGGAATATTAATAAAAGGATAGTTTCGAATGGACGGTATGACACTCGTCTCCCTAGATGATTTGTCAATACCTAAGTAAAGACTATTCGTGGGCGGTAGCCTACCCTAACCTACCCGTGTCTGCATCCTACATGAGTGTATGCATTCCTAGTTACGTGTAGCGTGTTTATACAACTCAAATAAAACAATAAAAATTTGGATTCAACCACGCCAACATATTCAACCGCACCCAGGCCAACTCCGTTTTCGAAAAGGTCATTTCAGGATTGTTGTTTTAGCGTCGATACAACGGCCAAGTCAAAATGATTTTCGAAAACGTTTTAAAAGCACCATCATCATGACAGATTTTTCAAAGGATCTTTTCATTAAAAAAAAGAAGAAAAAATGCCATCACCTCGGCCAAAGTAAAACCGTCAACAACGAGTACCGTTAATACCACCGAGACTCCTGATCAATGGAATCAAGGTACATCGAACGGTTACATTTTTTTATCTTTTCAAAACAAAAAAAAACGTTTTTATGCACATACCGTTAACATGACCGAAGCTTCAATTAATAAAGTCAAGGAATCCGAAACGGTCACAAAACGTCATATTCAAAACATCGTCACCAGACATCACGTTATGTCACAAACACCGCCTACACCATAAATGTCGAACCGACTAATTAATAGTAGTTTCGATAAAGGCACCACGTCATCATTTTCAAAACTGTTTCCCCTAAGAACCGTGCTTCTTTTGAAAAAAAAACATTTACACTTTTGCTATCGTCGAATCCTCGACACACATATAGCAACACACTTTCACGTCACAAACGATGTCACCACACCATCGTCACCCCAATTTTGCAAATCGTCGTTTTCAAAAAAAAAAACTTCCTCTACAAAGCTCAAACGTTTTCAGAAAAAAAAAACATATATCAAAATTCTTTGATCCTGAGTCGGGACCGCGATCAACTTCTTACGTCGTACAACCGTGTGATTAAATGCCTGTGTTAGCTACTAGGGTCGTCTCTACTCGAAGTCTTACATTTTGGGTAGTCTCATCTTGAGAAAGTCCTCTTTAAATCTCACCCTCGAGGTTTGTGTCAAATCGTCTCGTTCTAGAGGCGTAAGTTCATTAGGCGCTTCGCCGAATACACCGAGAGTCTAAAGCACCTGAGTCCCTAATTGATGACCGCAGACACGCGCAAATCAAGGGTCTCATTTCCGTCTCGCTCAACTACGAGTCTTCCCTTGAGTCTTTAAGCCGTCTGGTAGATCCATTCTCATTAATACCACCCTTTCCGCAGTCATGTCAGGAGATTCAAGCGTAGACACAAGTAACCATAAGGGGAACAACGCCGAACAATCCGGGGATAACACCGTAGGAACCCTAGCCAACATGATCCGAGACCTACAGGCCACTATCATTACCATAAACGCATGCGTAAACAGCATCGATTCCTGCCTAGGCCACTTGGAAGATAAAGTCTCTGATGAACACCATAACCGGATCCTCAACGAGGTCCTTTTAACCTCTACGCCGCTAGGCGGTGCACCTGCCGGAGTCACCCCTAATGACCCCATTACGCCACCTCAAGACCACATCCTACAGTCTGCCATGAGTTGCATAGAATTCCTTGAAAATCAAATGCGCCTAAACCAAGGCAACAATGTCCATCTCAAAAATCATCGAAAGTTTGAAATGGTGAACGTCCAGCTACCAGAAAACTTTTCCTTAGCCGACATACCAAAGTTCAAAGGAACTGAGAACCTCCTCAACCATATCCGGGCCTTTAAGGATTACATGGCCATTAAGGGGGTCAAACCCAGCCTTTTCGCTAGGATATTCCCATCCTCTTTACACGATACCCCACGATGCTGGTTTTTTTCGCTCGATCCCGAAAAGATATCCACTTGGGACGATATTTCCATAGAGTTCGCAAAACAATACGCGGATAATTCTGAAATACAAGTCACCATCCGAAGCCTCGAGGTCCTTTCCCAAAACGAGAAGGAAGGCTTCTCCGAATTTCTGACTAGGTGGAGAAAGGTCAGCACCCAATTAGTAAACCGCCCCGATGAAGCCACCTTAGTAGAAAAATTCATCAATAGCCTTAGGCCCTCTTACGCCTCTCACCTTAGGTACCAAAATATTCATACCTTCAAAGAATTGTCTACCTTAGGAATACGTCTTAAGGACGATATGAGGAAGGGAGTATTCTCTAAAATAATGGGGAAAGGTTATCAGGGTCCAACCACATCCACAGGAACCCGCTTTTACGGGTCATCCGGGAATAACAAAACCGAAGAAGTACACCTAGTCGACCCAGCCACCCGGGGAAGAACAAACTTTACCCCTAGAACATTCTCGAAACTAGGCATCACATATGCCGAAACTCTAAAAAGGTTAACCGAGCAAGGGAAGCTCGAACCCATAGGCCCTACCCTAGAACCGTCCGCAGCCAGAAAATGGAAGTCGTGGGATGCCAATAAATATTGCCATTACCACCGTGGCAATGGGCATGATACCGAATCTTGCTTTCGACTCAAACATGTCATACAAGACATGATCGAAAACGGGACGATTCCTCTCCCTCCACCCGAGAAACTATTGTGTGCCAAATTTGGACCATTTTTCCTCACATTTGAGCCCGTTTTTCCTCCGCTTTGCGAGACTAGAGTGCGATTACCGCCGTATTTTGCGTAATTCTCGCATTAGTGTCTCTCTTTTGCATTTTACGTGTTTTTGGTAGTTTTCTGTCTATTTTGATAGGATTTTCGACCGAAAACGTATCCGAGCTTCTATGAGCATGAAAGAGAGAAATACAGTTCAAAGAGCAAAGCACACAACTGAAAGTTCAAGTAATCCAATTGATCGACAAAGAAAGAGACCGGTAAAGAGACGGAAGGATCACCGGGTGAAGTTTCACCTGATGAGTCACCACCGGGCGAAGTTTCGCCCGACGACATTTTTCACCACCGAGATTTTCTTGGACACTCACCACCGGGCAAAACGACCGGGCGAAATTTCGCCCGATGGAGAAAAGCGCCAAAAATCGCAAAATGAGAAGAAAGTCTCACCGGGTGAAATTTCACCCGGTAGTGTCAGCTCGTTAACCACCTGGTGAAGATTTGCCCCATGAAGATGCAAAGGGTGAAGGTCTAGCTTAAAAGAAGAGGAATTGGATTATGGGCCTTAAGATTGTTTGACCCATTAAGGATTACTATATATACTAAACCTAGGGTTTCATTTCAACTTGTGCCTTAAGTGAGCCTCTTTAGATTAGGAGTAGTGTAGAGGATCTTCTTAGTAGTAGTAGTAGTAGTTGTAGTAAGCTCTCATAGTAAAAATCTCCAAAAACTTATTAGATTTTACTAGTATTAGATTAATTCCACTCAACAATTCTCAATCAAGTTCTTAAATTTGTTGAAGATTTGTGCTTTTATGTTGAAGATTGAAGAATTTTGCAAGGATTGGTGACAAGTTCTTGTATTATTTCTTCCAAGATTCAATTTTTATGATAATTTTCATCTTCCTCCTTTAGTCTCTCCATTGTTGGTAGTTTCTTTCCTCTCCTTTTCTCCATTAATAAGTCTTGTTTTTAGTTTCTTGTTAATTTATTGTTAGTCTTGTCATTTCATGTTAGTGCTTTTCTCTCTCCCTTGTTTGTTCCTCCATAGTTTATGTTAGATTAATTATTTCTCCTCTAGTTCAAGCATGCTTAGTTTTTCTTTTAGTCTCCTTAGTGTTAGTTTTAGGGTTATTTCATGGGAATAATACCAACTATGTGTGTGCTTCTTAAAATAATCCAAACTATACGTAATCTCATTTTAATATGAACTACGCATTCATTAATCTCATTTTGTTATGTATGCAATTATGACTTGCTATTACAGGTCATAGTGACTTGTTGTAACTTTCTAGGGTTTTATTAGGTCCGTTGCAGTCATCGTGAAAGCCAAAATAACAATAAAAACATTTTGTTTCATAGCTTCTATAAGACTAAATGAAAAAGAAATGGAAGATGAATTTTCGGATTTTTTTTTTCAATGGCCGAAAATGAACACGAAATGTAAATCAGAAGAAGAAGAGTTAGAGAAAAAGTTGAATAAGGGAGGTTCAACAGGTAGCCGGTCACTCATAGCAAAACGAGGTTAATGAAGACATAGTTCGTATTAAAATGAGATTACGTATAGTTTGTATTAATTTAAGAAGCACACGCATAGTTGGTATTATTCTCATGAAATAACCCTTAGTTTTATTAGTTAGGGGGCTAGGGGAGGAGGAATTCTAGGAAAGGTTTTATTTTGTGAGATTATTGCATTTGAGGGTGATATTGTCTTGATGGGATTGTTGTGTTTTGATTGACTTAGCTTGATCACCTAGGTTGACTTGACTCACCCGGACCAATATGGGGAAACTGGAATTTGGGTAATTTCGTCTTGAGACCTTAGTTTATTCGTCGCGAAAGCGGGCTTAGGCTTGGTTGGTAAGGAAATCGAAAGGTGGCACCTCCCTTATACATCTTGTGATAATTCTTGCAATACGCACCCTTACCTTAATTTCCAACTCCCCGACTCTCCCTAACGCCTTTCCCATTAGTTGTTACTCGCTTTAGTTCCTTATATCGTCTAGTTAGTTTAGCTCCTCTCGTCCAAAACCCCCCTTCTCGACCCAATCACTCTCAGACTTAGACTTGACCGACTACCCAATCACTCTCGTCCAAAACTCCCGACTTGTCGCTACTACGTAGTAGTTATTTGGAGTTTATAAATATTGTTTGACCGTGTTGGATAGGCAACGATCTGACGCGCATCAAAATGGCGCCGTTGCCGGGGACGGTGATCAGTTAGTCGAGTTTTAGTTTATTGTGTTTGGTTAATTGTTTTTCTTTCCTCCTACCCTAGTGCCATTAGGTGCTAGGAGGCTCATTGTTTGTTGAGTTTTTGCTAGGTATACTTTTGATTTAGGTTACTTGATCCCCATCCGGAGAACAAGTCGCTTGGAAATATAGTGGACCGAAGCAACAACTTGATATTGTAATCTTCCACCCATTTCTTCATTCCTCAACATTCCATCTTTGAACAACATCCAAGGATTCAAGTATGGCTACACTTGGGTCCTATTCTCAACCATCTAGTGAAGAGATTTCTTCTCCCGTCTTCATCGGAGCCATCACGGAGAGTTTCGAGCTTAAACCGTCCATCATCAATCTAATCCAACAACTAACTTTTCGAGGATTGCCGAATGAAGATGTGATAGAACATGTTTGTCTTTTCAAGGAAAGTCTTATTGGTATTACCGATTGCCAACTACGTCGGATTCTTTTTCCCCGCACCTTGCGTGATGGAGCAAGGAGGTGGCTTAAAAGTTTCCCCAACCATGCTTTTCGCACTTGAGAGCACTTGTGCAACTCTTTCCTTGAGAAATATTTCCCACCATCCAAGACCAACAAATTTCGAAGGAAATTCAAACATTTCATCAAAAAGAAAATGAAAGCATAAGTGAAGCTGGGTAACGATTTCAAACATTACAAAGAAAGTGCCCACACCATGGTATTCCTCATTGGCTTTTGCTCCAAACATTTTTCTACTCTTTATCCGCCGATGCAAGGGACATTCTTAACGCGACCGCAAGGGGTGACTTTATCTTACTTAACGAGGATGGATCCCATAAGCTTCTCGAGAAAATAGCCAAAAGTGGCGTGTATGTGTGCTCTGGAAATACAAGATGGTGAGTCAAGTGAAAACTCAAAATCGTCAATTGACATGGAAGCCACTCTTGAGGCGAAAATCGCTTAATTAGTTGAGAGATTTGAAGCAATGGTTGCTAAGGACGCTTTCCAACCCGAGATGTGGCCCCCACCAAAAAGAGTCACACCACCAAGGGGAATCACCCCACCAAGAAGAGTCACACCACCTAGGCGAACATCTATCTCACCTCCAAAGCCATATAGAGTTGAAATTCCATGTGATCATTGTGGAAGGTACGATCACGATTCCAATTTTTGTGTGAGGAAGGAGAATATTTATCAAGCCAACACTCATGGAACATATGAAAAATGTAATCCCCTATAAATTCTAACGCAATACAGTGGCGGAAACACTGTAGATTTGGGATTAAAACACACTGATGTTCTATATTTTACAGAAAGAACGGTCAGTCAATGCAAATGCCACTTTTACAAAAGGGCTAGAAATTAAAAATCCTTCAAATAGGTTTAACAATCCATAAATAAACATGATTAAAGCAGAGTAGGATCCATGCCACTTGCTAGCGCACACCAAACCCCGGAACAAAGAATACCTGTCATGTTATAAACATAAAGCCACAATTCAGTGGGGAGCAACTCAGGCAGTTCTCCCAGCCATATTACATAATATATAAGCAATAGAAGCATAATATACGAAAATAGATTAAAACTCAAAACATTATATATATCAAAATAGATTCAAAGCCAGAAAACAATTCAGCAACCTGGCGGCGTCAACACGAATAATGGAATATAAAACCGATGATAAGTACAGCTTTTACTACTAGAGATATGTCAAAACAACACCGAAGTGTAACTTAGTGCCCACGAAGCGACCCCTAAGTCTCACTGGTTAAGGAACTCAGTGCCCACGAAGCGACTCCTAAGCCCTCTTACCAGACAACTCAAACTATAATAGGACTGCGTTCAGCGAGGTCCTAGCCTAAGTACATGCGCATGACTCCTGAGCATAAATGATACCCAGTTCGACAATCAATGTATCCCTGACGCAAATACACTGACCATATAGCTGATGACAACAAACAACATATCCTAGACTTATATACTGTACATTCTCATTTCCAACATTATTCCATATTCAACCAATAAATATTTTATCCGAAGATATCTTAAATATTCTCAAAATAGTAACCTTTCAAAGATAGAAACTTCTTCAAATAGTAACTTTCCAAAATAGGTGTTATTATAATTAGAAATCATTTAACATATGAGTTATATAAAATATTTAATATTAGGCCTTGAGACTTAAACATTATATATATTAGATAAATGTATAATTAATGATTAAAAGTCAAAGAAATTAAAAATCATAATTATTTCTCAAAAGGTTGGAGTTTAAGTAATTAAAAGTAATAAATTACAAATTTACAGATTTTTCAGATTTGCGCTGTCTTAATCATTATAAATCAAAACAACGTAAGATCAGTGAGGTTGGAAACTTTAAAAGCTTAACTACAATTTTTGTTTATGGAGAAAATCCAAATTATTAACTTAAGAGGGGTTTTTATTCGTAGTTTTGTAAACTGACAGAATTCGAAACCCGATGGTATTTCTTTAATAAAACACGTTTAAAATTTTAATTTAAAACAAATCCAATTAGAAACATTAACTAGACTCTTCAAAGTTAATATACGTAAATTACCAAAATTAAATTCAAAGTTTATCATAGGTTTTAAATTAGGCTCTACAACAACTGACAGATTCGCGAGCTAATCCGTCACAGTTTCATAAACGCTTTGTTGTGACGAAACTGTTTGGAATTAATTTACGAAATTTAACAGACGTATAATAGACTTAAAATAAACAGTAGTCTCTTTTAAAACTTTTTGAAAATAAGATCTGTAAACAAGAGTAAAAATCGTACAAAAGAAGTAACAGATTCGAAAACATGCTGTAACTTTACTAAAAACAATAAAACTTTCAATTTGATAATTCATATTAAAAATCAGAAAAATTAAGAAATTAATTCTTATTTATACGTTTTAGTCTCGGCCTTATAATAATTTTAGAAGATTCGAAACATATTATCATAATATAGTTCAAACACGTTTACTAGTATAAGAATTCGATTTTAAAACGATACTACAAGCAACTACAACATATATATCATGCAATACCGAGTCATGCCATCATGTGTTACCTTCATCGAGATCTGAGTTAATAAAATAACCGTCTTCATCGGATCTAGCACGATAGCCTACGAAAAATTAAAACATATGGTATTAGAACCATATAAGTTAATAAAAAGTGGAAACGAGACGAGGATAAGAGTAAATAAATTACCCTTGAGATTGAACTGAAAAAGGACGGATTTAAGAATCAGATTGATGAACGAAATAAGGTAAGCACGGGCTGATTTGTGTGAGAAACAGCAGCAGCACAGCAGCAACGCATCAATGAAGGAAGACTAATAGAAGAGAGTTTGTGTTTGGATGGTTTACAAGACGTGATTAAAGAGGAATAGAAGTAGGAAAATTAAGAGTGCTATTAAATAATAAGAGTAGTATTTTGGTTGTATAACACGATTGAAATCGAGGAAAACTAGGAGTCTCTTGCAACAAAGATTTTGATAGCCACTAGGAGGATAAGTTTTACGTACAATGAAGAAAGAGTAATTGAAGAATTTGAGGTTTATAAAAAGAATGGAGTAAATAACGTAACAACAACAACCACCAGAGAAGTAGAGATGGAAGCAGTTGAGTAGAATTAGGATAAATAAAAACATGTGCTTAAATTAATAAAGTATTTAGTGACTCATCTAGTTAGTGACGAGGTAACAGACTCG
Source organism: Agrostemma githago (assembly GCA_958450325.1). Lineage (NCBI taxonomy): Eukaryota > Viridiplantae > Streptophyta > Magnoliopsida > Caryophyllales > Caryophyllaceae > Agrostemma > Agrostemma githago. The sequence goes on along the minus strand of OY288255.1, from coordinate 12,627,163 downwards.
ATTTGGGTCGGGAAATAATTTACGATGTGATCGAAATCATTAGTAAAAATAAATAATTGGCTTACAAATAAAGTGGGTTAAAATCGGATAAGAAAAGAATTAGACCCAAACTTCGAGATGGGCTAAAATATTATTTTGTCGTAACATTAAATACTTGGGTCAGGTTCGAAGTTGATAAAAATAATTAGTTGACTCGATAAATCAAATGGGTCAATCTCGAGTTTAAATAATTGTTTGTAAAGAAATTGAGTTTCTTGACGAATAAATTGTTTTCAACGAAAATGAATTAAATTAATTTCTTGAAAAAAAAATGATACTTTTCAATGAAAGTTTAATAAAATGATTTCTCGAGAAGATAATAAAATGTTTTAACGAGTTTCGAGTTGAAAATAGGAATTCGAGCTAAAATAAAGATTTTAGGAATTCAAGATGAATTAAAAGTAATTCCGAGAAGAATTAAAATGGTTACGAGTTAAATCACAAACGAAATAAAAATATGAATACAAATTTAATTTATAAAAATTAGGGGTGTTACAAAAAACCTCACATGAATAATCCTAATTGGGGAACCGGATCTTATTCCATGCCAACTCAAGGATCATATTCTTTTCAAGATCATGCTATTCCAAGAGCCCCCAATCAAAGGGTTTATCCTAATTCATATGGGTTCCACTATCAACCGAGACCTCCTCATACAAATCAATTCAATCAAGGTTATCCTTATCCTCAAGGATCACCTCGACCTAGCTATGGTCCTCCTTTTGGAACCTATCCTCCACATAATCAAGATCCTCCAAGGCATTTTTAAGGTAACCCTCAACCTTTCTATGACATTCAACAAACGATCAAGTTCTTATTGAAAGAAAACACGTCAAACCGAGCTAGACTTGAAGCTTTAGAGGCACGTGCCGCCTCGCGAGCTCAATCCTCTAATAAACCGACCAATTCTTCCAATCAAGCATCCGTGAATGCCATTAAGGTATTGAACAAAGAGGAACCGGTGAAATCCCTTGATCCACAAACTCTTACATCTCATCCCTCAATCAATGAATTTGATGAGAAAGTGGTCAAGGGTGTAACCAAAAGACCAAGAAGAGATCCATCCAAGTATCTTCTAGGAGACCTTACCTACGTAATTGAACAAATTCCATTAGAGGACACGAATCTAGTCTCTAGGATTGAAGTACCACCCTTGAATGATAAGCCACAAATCCCATTCAATAACCAAGCTTTGGACATTATAACTTTCACCGATCTTATCGAAAACATTGATACAAGCTCCTCCATGCCTACCCCGTTCGAATACATTCAAGGCATTATTTTGAAACCCACGGAAAGGGAAGGAGCTCTCGTTTCTCCAAAAGCCACCCCAATAGTTACAATTCCCATCAAGTTAGGTGATCCGGGTTGCTTTTCTATACCGTGTTCCATAGACCATGTTTTTATAGACCGAGCCTTGTGCGACCTTGGTGCCAACATTAGTTTAATGCCCTTAGCTATTGCTCGAACCATTTATATCAAGGACTCGGACTATTTCCCGCTCAATGTACAAATGGCCGACGGAACAACAAAGGAACCTTATGGACCGGCCCGCAACCTCATGGTCAACGTGTGGAATTTATATATATACCCACCGACTTTGTCATTCTCGACATGCCAATAGAGGAGCGAAATCCTATCCTCTTGGGACGGTCTTTCCTAGCTACCGATGGAGTAATCATTGATGTGAAGCGAGGGCGATTATCTTTCAATGTTGCTAATGATACGGTTCAATTTGTGCTTCCCGCGTTCCTTCCTGAAAATTCTTCTAGCGAGGAGTTTTGGAATCAAATGGTGGAATTGTCATCCAATGAAGAACCATCTACCGAAGATCTTGACTATGATAACGAAGAAGACGACGGGGCCCTATTTATACTCGGTTCTACCTCCGAAGAAGATATTCCCGAAGAATTTGCGATGCTTCCCGAGGTAGCACGACTTTTAGGATTACTAGAGATTACAAAAGAGCTCAAGATCGGTAATATTGAATCTGAAGTTAATGATCAAGACCCTCCGGGTTGCTTCTCAAGAAACCCCGACTAAGCTCAAACAATTAAATCCGGTTTGGTGGTGTCCATAATAACCACCTTGTAAATATTTGTATATTCTTATCTTCTTTTATTTTTCCTCGGACAATAGCTTTCGGATTTTTCTTTTTGGAGCTTGCTTTTTATGGTATTTCCAGGAATTGTGAAGATTTCTTCCGAAGTTTTTGGGTTATGCTATGAACGATTATGAGAGCTTTTCTCCGCGTAGCTAATACATGGATTGAGAAGATTGGTTTTGTCAAAGAGTTAAGGATTGGTTTGGACCAAGTAGAAGAAAATTTTCGCAGGAAGAGGCTTATTTGGAGTGGAGGATCTCACCGGGCGAAATTTTGCCCGGTGGAATTGTGGCCTGAGGTCCGTTGGGTGAAACTTCACCCGATGGCATCTTTGCTCGAATTACATGAATTGACGAAAATCTGCCAGGCAAAATTTCACCCGGTGGAATCTCATCGGGCGAAATTTCACCCGACGGTAAAAAAAATTTGCGACTTGGGAATTGACGAAAATCCGTCGGGTGAAATTTCACCCGGTGGAATCTTACCGGGCGAAATTTCGCCCGACGGTGAGATTGTGCGCGAATGTCGAAAATGGTCCGAAGACCGTCGGGTGAAATTTCACCCGATGGTGACCACCGGGCGAAATATCACCCCGCGGCACCTATACCCAGCCAAACCCCCCTTACCCTTCTTCATAATCAACTTTTCCTCTCTCTCTCTCCTCAATCAAACCCCAAAATCCACCACCTTAAATCACCTCTAATCCTTCCATTTCTTCACCAAATTTTAATCCAATTACATATTCTTCATCCCTACCACATTCCTATCATTTGCTTGGGATTTGGTTTAAGAAATCGTTCCAATTCCGACAACCCCAAACCCTAAACCTCCATCACAATAATCATCAAATTCAATCAACAAGGATTAGGAGATTCGAGCAAATGGCAAGGAAAAGGAAAAGGATATCTTCTATGCTCAATCGTAATTCGGGTTCAACGTCCTCTTCAAGATCCGACGAGCCAGCCGAAGTCCGGGGGGAATCTGTCCCGATGCCCGTTCAAACACAAGGCTCTGTCCCGCGTGAACAACCTGTTCCGCTAGAGGTACGTTACCCTTTAATACGTCGTAATTTCCGTCATTCGGAGTCTGTTGTCTATTTCGCTAAAAAAGACCACCTTGAAAAGTGTAAGAAATTTTGGGTCTGTCGTCTCGAGCCAACTCGTTGGGCGGCTCGAGATGTACTTGAGCGTATGAGTATTGAAACGCAGGTACAAGCAATGTGCCGAAACCTTTGTCTGATTAAATTTTATACCTCTGAGGAGGAAACTTTTCAAAAGTTGACGTGTGAGTTTTTCGCAACTTTTGAGCTGAGTGGTGATGATAATACCACTGTCACTTTTCAGTTGCGAGAAACTCTTTACGTCCTCAATTTGAGGGATTTTGGTGCATTGCTTGGTTTACCTTCTTCTGTCCTTGGAAGGCCTAGGGCAGGGCAGACTCGGAATGACAAATTTGCCCGCGATCGATTTTGGTCTAAAATTGCCCGCCAAATGACTTTTAAGGGAGGGAAGATGCGTTCTTTCTCCGTTTGAAACCCCATCCTCCGGTATTTGCCGCGTATCATAGCCAATTCATTTCTATCGAGCTATGATACGCACCACAGTTGTAGTGCTACTGCTGTGCAGCTGTTAGAGTATGCGGTTTTAATAGAGAACCGTCGATCGATATGTCCGAGGCCTTAGCTACTCACTTTGCCCGGGTTGCGAAGGGCAACCGCAAGAAAATTTCTTGTGGTGGAGTTGTAACGTTGATAGCTAAAGCTTTGGATGTCGATTTTAGCGATATGACACCAGTTGACGGAGCAGGTATTTATCTAGATGAGGTTTATTGCCCTTTCCTTGTTTGGCCCCAGAAAGAGGATTATAACAGTTTGTTTTTGTACAAGATTACTGAGTTTCAAGCTATAGAGATGCCTAATCCCGAATGGGCCAGGCTAGATATTGAGGAGAATTTCGGCATGCCGAAAAGGTCCGGGTAATACATTCGGGATAACACCCGAGGTAAGTTTTGTCAAGCTCAATACCCTGAGGGACCTTTAGACTATGGTGACGATGACATAGAGGTAGTAGTTGTGTCAGAGGAGGAACCGGAGGTTGAAACCTCCCGGGATGAGGGTCGGAGAACGTTACCATCATCATCACATGCACCCTCTTCCTCCCACCAGACCAAACTTCAGACCTCACAAATTTTCACCCCCAACTTCTCAGACTTCGAATTACACAGACACTCCATGTTCACCCAGTCTACCCCAGGTTTTCAGGAGGACATTAACATGAGTCCTCCGAGACACTCTTCGTTCTTCGGATCAGAGGACTTTTATAACCAATAATGGGGGGAAGTTTATGACCGAACATGTCAAACTTGGGAGAACTCGACCACTTCACTGAACTTGGCCCAGGACGCCTACAATGTGGCCCAGAATGCGCGCGATACTGCGCATAGATCGTATACGTACTCTAGGGACGGTTTTGAGTACGCCCGGAACAACTTTGAGATGGCCAGGGATGCTGCTAGGGATGCCCAAGCAGCGAGGTTGGCGGCGGAGGAGAACCAGAGGATGTTGCAACAGCAGCAACACTACTTTGATCATCTATTTGGTATACCTCCGCCAGGGTCTTACTACCCACCACCTCGTCCCCCAGGCCCTATGTGAGCGGTCGAGTGTTGTCAGTGTTAGTGTGGGGGGGGGTTTAAGATGTCGGTTGTCAGTCGTCAGTAGTCTGTTCTCCTGTTTTCAGTAATCTTTGTCAGTCCTTGCAGCGCCAGTTTTTGGCATTTGATAATTATGGTTGTTGGATATTTGTGGTGGTATTTTTGTTGGTTTGGCGAATTGTCAGCCCCTCCGTGACCTTACTTGGGTCATTACACACGTGAGGTTTATTGCAGGTACCTTAGAGAAGAAGGACCTGATTGTTGCTCCCGGTCTTCGGTGAATTGATCGCACAAAGACCATTTGAAAAATCCAAATTTTTCTTTTTCTTTTGATTTTTCCCGATTTGTGCGGAATCGGGGCGAGGTGACGTGATTACACCTACGCCCTTTCTCCCCTTATCGATTTTTCTTCTTTTTCCTTTTTCTTTTTTCATTTTCCTTTTATTCTCACTTCATTTTCTTTTCTTATTTTTCGATTTTTCTTTTTGGCTAGAGTCTAGGTGACGTGATTACACCTAGACCCACCACTTCATTTTCTTTATTTTTCATTTCCTTTATTTTTACCCTCTTCATTTTGAAAAAATTACAAAAAAACATTTGAAAAAACCATAAAAATTCAAAAAGATTTTCCAATTTTTCTCTTTTCTTCTTTTTTGATTCTTCCTCTACTTGTGCATTGGGGACAATGCACAGTTTTAGTGTGGGGGAGGGATCTACTATCCTTTTCTTTATTTTCTTTTTCATTTTTTCCTTTAAAAACCAAATATCCAAAAAAAAATCCTTTTCTTTTCATTTTTAGTTTTCTTTTATTTTATTTTCCTTTATTGTGTCACTTGTATTGCTTTGCATTCTCCTTCTTATAGGTACACCGCCGACCAATTAGCATGGATACGTAAGGTAGCGAAAAAGAAAACTGCTTGGTAATATCTTCTTCCCTCGTTTTATCCCCTTCTCTTATTTGTATGGGAGTATGGGCTTGTATGCTATTTGGAGGTTCAGTTGGTGAACATTTTGGAATTGGTGGTTGTGGATTGTGTTGACTTGATGGAGTTTGGAGTGCTTGACTATACTTGTGTATTTGTTTTGTTTTCTTGTGGTTTTGTCGTTTTTGTGTTCTTTTTCATTTTGTGTATAGTTTGTCATGGTAAAGTTTTCGAAAACTCGATTTTGAGTTTAGGCCGAGTGTTTATTACTCCCTTGTTAGTAACTCTTTTTGATTTTTGGACATATTTCTAGTAGAATGCCCTTGATCCAATTTTTGCATTGGATTTTCACCATGAGTCCATCTTTTCTACTAGGAGTCTACATCGGGATTTGCATTTACCACCTTGACCACCCATGGAGTGATAAGGCTTTGGTTACCGTTTCCCGTTCTCTTAAGTGACCTTACTTAAGAAACCATTTTTAGTCCAAAATTCCATTTTTCTATGGGTTCGGAGGGGGTGCACACCCGACGAGCCTATTTTTCTATCATTCACCCATTTCTACAAATAAGTTTGCAAGAATATGCTTTACCTTGATCTCAAATATACCATCTAGCCAAACATGAGCTATTCAAAGCAAGGAAAAGGGAAAAATGAAGAAGAAGGGCATAAAAAAAATAAAAATAAAAAAGCCCTCAACCGAAATATTAGGGAAAGAAAAACCGAAAAGAAAATCAAAATCTCAAAAATCGTTCCCAAACCCAAATAATCCCTTGGTTGACTTATTGCCGTGAAATGCCTACTAGAGGACCGAGTCCCGAGGAAGGAAAATAACGGTAATTTGGCAATCCTTACCATTTTGCAAACACTTGTCCATCTTTTTGGTCTAATTGGCTTTCCCGAGTTTGGAACGACCCTCTAGGCTTAGCTTAGGAGACGGGATAACACTTACCTACAGTGCTTACTAACTCCATGGTTCTCACCTATCCACTCCATATCGTCCCGTTTTAGGCATCCTTAGTGGAATTAGAAGGACCTTGGTAAATTTTCAATGTTTTTATTGTTTGATTGTCATCCTATTAGGATTTTGTCCATGTCAATTTTGGTGACTAACTTGGTAGTGCTCTCGCTTGTCTTAAGCCTAAATCAGTGCTTTCTCCGCCGTTTTGATGAGGGACTCGGCGATTTATTTTCTCCTTGGTTGCGACTATCTTTTTGTGTGTGTCTTCTTTGTTTTGTGTTGTGCGTGTGTTAGTCGCAACCCCAATTTTGAGCAAGACCCGACTTGCCTTGCGTGGAGGTACTCTACCTCATGGGTATCTCGATGTGAGTTGAAGGGACGGAGCGGACCCGTTAATTGCCTCGTATCGGCTTAGCATAGTCTAGCTTAGTAGTAGTAGCTAATTTCTTTTTGGGTCTTTGATCGAGGACGAGCAACGGTTTAGTGTGGGGGAATTGTTGTGTGCCAAATTTGGACCATTTTTCCTCCCATTTGAGCCCATTTTTCCTCCGCTTTGCGAGACTAGAGTGCGATTATCGCCGTATTTTGCGTAATTTTCGCATTAGTGTCTCTCTTTTGCATTTTACGTGGTTTTGGTAGTTTTCTGACTATTTTGATAGGATTTTCGACCGAAAACGTATCCAAGCTTCTATGAGCATGAAATAGAGAAATACAGTCCAAAGAGCAAAACACACAACTGAAAGTTCAAGTAATCCAATTGATCGACAAAGAAAGAGACTCGAAAAGAGGCGGAAGGATCACCGGGTGAAGTTTCATCCAATGAGTCACCACCGGGCGAAGTTTCGTCTGACGACATTTTCCACCTCCCGAAGATTTTTGTGGACACTCACCACCGGGCGAAACGACCGGGCGAAATTTCGCCCACCGGGTGAAATTTCGCCCGATGGAGAAAAGCGCCAAAAATCGCAAAATGAGAAGAAAGTCTCACCGGGTGAAATTTCACCCGGTGGTGTCAGCTTATCAACCGCAGGGTGAAGTTTTGCCCCATGAAGATGCAAAGGGTGAAGGTCTAGCTTAAAAGAAGAGAAATTGGATTATGGGCCTTAATATTGTGTGACCCATTAAGGATTACTATATATACTGAACCTAGGGTTTCATTTCAGCTTGTGCCTTAAGTGAGCTTCTTTAGATTAGGAGTAGTGTAGAGGATCTTCTTAGTAGTAGTAGTAGTTGTAGTAAGCTCTCATAGTAAAAATCTCCAAAAACTTATTAGATCTTATTAGTATTAGATTAATTCCACTCAACAATTCTCAATCAAGTTCTTAAATTAGTTGAAGATTTGTGCTTTTATGTTGAAGATTGAAGAATTTTGCAAGGATTGGTGCCAAGTTCTTGTATTATTTCTTCCAAGATTCAATTTTTATGATAATCTTCATCTTCCTCCTTTAGTCTCTCCATTGTTGGTAGTTTCTTTCCTCTCCTTTTCTCCATTAATTAGTCTTGTTTTTAGTTTCTTGTTAATTCATTGTTAGTCTTGTCATTTTCATGTTAGTGCTTTTCTCTCTCCCTTGTTTGTTCCTCCATAGTTTATGTTAGATTAATTATTTCTCCTCTAGTTCAAGCATGCTTAGTTTTTCTTCTAGTCTCCTTAGAGTTAGTTTTATTATGGATAGTGAGTAGATTTAGTTAGGGGGCTAGGGGAGGAGGAATTCTAGGAAAAGGTTTTATTTTGTGATATTATTGCATTTGAGGGTGATATTGTCTTGATGGGATTGTTGTGTTTTGATTGACTTAGCTTGATCACCTAGGTTGACTTGACTCACCCGGACCAATATGGGGAAACTCGGGGTTTGGGTAATTCCGTCTTGAGACCTTAGTTTATTCGTCGCGAAAGGGGGCTTAGGCTTGGTTGGTAGGGAAACCGAAAGGTGGCACCTCCCTTATACATCTTGTGATAATTCTTGCAATTCGCACCCTTACCTTAATTTCCAACTCCCCGACTCTACCTAACGCCTTTCCCATTAGTTGTTTCTCGCTTTAGTTCCTTATCTCGTCTAGTTAGTTTAGCTCCTCTCGTCCAAAACCCCCTTCTCAACCCAATCACTCTCAGACTTAGACTTGACCGACTACCCTCGACCGTCCCTGTGGATCAATCCCGACTTTCCGCTACTATGTAGTAGTTAGTTGGAGTTTATAAATTTTGTTTGACCACGTTGAATAGGCGACGATCTGACGCGCATCAAAAACCAAACAATACCACAAACCCCTTTAGCGTTCACGCTGTCTTTGACGACACCATCGATTGTTCCCACCTCGACACTGTAGAGGAGAATGTCCTGAGTATCGAGGAAGATCCCGACAACCCACGGGCACCCGTCAAGATGAGCAAATATGTGTCCGAATCAGAGTCTAGTTCGTCTTAGGGCCTAGACCTAATAATGTAATAAATGTCTTTTTATTTTTCGCATCAAGTCAAGAGGTACGAGGGGACCTGTCCTCCACCCCCCGAAAGCAATATCTCGGGCGCATAGCCCGCTTATTACTATCAATAAAAAGAAATAAACTTTTCTTCCTTTATAATGCGCCTCGACAATCGCTTGATTTAATAACGCACTTTCTCGCTTAAAACTCGATATTATGCCATCTATCGATAACAATCAAACATACCTCGAAACAACGACGAATTACAAAAACCGAGATCCCGTGTTCTCTTTTTACCTATCTCATGTCTGGTGTAGAAAGCCACATAACCATCCCTTAGAATGAGTTTCCTCGAATCCTATGACAAATCTAGATAGTCTCTCAGACTGTGATCAAAGACGGAAGGCAAACCCATTTCCCACAATAAACATCCCTCATATAAAGACCGACCAATTCCTACCATAGGTGCTAGTCCGATAAAATGAAAGAGTCTGAAATGGCTAAAAGGAGCCAAAGAAAAAATGAAACCAAGGCCAAACTAAACTGGCCAAATTCAATGATCAAGACCAAACTCAACAGTCAAAATGAAACCCCCAATCATTCAGCTCGACTTTAAGTGCAAAGTCCGAACAAAAAGCAAAAAAAAAGAAAAAGAAAAATGAATAGGCCAGTCAGCTAGCACCCAAATACTAGCCTCCATACATTACAACCCTCAAGACCTTCCCGAGACACTTGTTAGGAAACAGTCCGAAATTTTGAGGATTCAAGCTCAATAGGATAATCCCAACCGTTAGGGCCAGACATGGAAATCAGATCCCACGTAATTTACAACCCACCCGATTGAAGTCTGAGTCATTTTTACTCAGCTTACCCTTTCCTACCACATTACGAAACCTTAGCCCATAGCCCTAACTCCAGAAAAATCAAGCTCCAGATTTTGATCTATCGAAACCTCTTACTACCTAGCTCCACATTCCAAAACCACCCAAGCCAGTCACCCTGACCCAAACACGGTATCTCGATAATTGTCACTTTCAAGGGGTCACACCCGACCATTTCACATTAATTTTTAGCTAGGGTGAAAACTCTTGCGAAACACTCTAAAAATCTCACATCGATAATTGGCATGACGAGTCTAAAGCAGAATCACTCACATCTATAAAGAACTACGAACATGGTTTGATTCCGTCTAAACGCGGATACGTAGGCAACCCTTCTTCGGGTACAATCAACCAAATAACGAAATCGATTACTCGATTCACATGCAAGTCGGAGCCACCCCTATGTTCCGATTAACGAGTGATTTCAATGAAGTAGCACAAACGACGAGCCGAGGACGGGGTGAAAATCCGGAAGTGCACCCCGGGCAAAATGAAGAAACGAGTTGCGAGCCGTCGTTGAAAAAAAAAAGAAAAAAAAAGACAAAAAAAAAAAGACAAAACAAAAGGTGAGCTGAGGACGGAGTGAAAACCCGAAAGGGCGCTCCAGGCAAAATGAAGAATCGAGTTGCGAGCCACAAAAAAATATATATAATAAAAAAAATGTGCTTCTCATTAATAAAAAAATATCAGTTAAATCAAGCCTTTGTCGAGGCCCTTTACATCGAGCATCCGAAATCCGGCTACTCCGGAAAATGACAACGTGTCAAGCAAAACCCAACAAAAAACTAGTACTAATACGCCACATAATATCAATTAATACAACATAGTACTAAATGGCTGGGCTCTACCGGTCCAACTTTTCCTTTCCCTTGCCATTCGGGTGTGCTTGCTTGAGTCTCTCACCATTGACCCTCCTAACGCAAGCTTCCACCTCCCTACCCAAAAGCGAGCCCAGTCAATCTCACTTCCCCTCCTCACTCACATTTTCAATATGGGTCTTGTCGGTCTCGGCCCGTTTAGATGAACTGACGAATACTAGGATCAGTAACGCCGTCTTCGGTCGGGCACTTAGCGACCTTAGCCCACATAACTTCCTTATTCTGTAGTACAGTCTTCTCCACATTCCTTAACCTTTCTCTCACATCCGACAACCCCGGACGTCAGGAACGACCTCCTGAAGTCGCTAAAACCCTTCCCGAAAGCCAAAATACCCACGCAAGAGCAACAAGGTCGTACGGACTACTAATTTCACCCGTCGGACCCACCAGACTTGGACGTCTTTTCATTTTTTTTCTTTTTGGGGGATAAGCTACCCCACCTAGGCGTCTTTGTAGCCTTTAACGGCTATCGTCAATTCGCGTCCGTAGCCCAGTACGGCAGCGTCACTAAGATATAAAAATTGGTCTAACTTTTTCTTTTTTGCCTCATTTTCAACATGAATGTCGAGACAGTCACACTTGTCTCCCAACACCGAACACGCACTCGGTCGATACACTTTAGCTACAAAGCATTTCTTACATCTTTACACGTCTAGAGTCAAACATTTTAATCGACGTAGTACTTGATCTAAATCCCGGCTCAAACTAACGCATTTTAAGAATCCAGGAAAAAAAAAGCATTTTCATACTCTCATGCAATCCCAACGCATTCTAAAACGTCCTAAACTACGACGAAATTGCAAACAAACAAAACTTGAAGTGATTACTTGTCAGTCAACATTTCAAAAGCAAAACAAAACGCAAGGCTAACAAATCAATCGAAGTACTAAAAGTCTAAAATATGCAAACTATACAAATCCAAACACGAACCGTGTTTACAAACTAGAGAGGACCCTTAGAAGTTGCGTCTATAGCTATGACAAACTCACCGATATCCTCATCTAGATCTAGGTCGTCCAGATCGAGAATAGGAGACTCAGTACCACCCTTACCCGACATCATATCTAGGGTAGCTGTCTCGGGAATTCCTCCAACATCATCGGTAGCGCCCATAGCATGACCCCCAGCCTCAGCCCCAACCTCTCTTTCCGCCTCAATCCCTAGCCTAGCCTCGCCCTGCGCCGAGGTCTCTCCATGAGTCCGAGCTAACGGCTCCTTAAGCTTGGCAATCTCATTAACCCGAGATTACAGGAATTGCAGCAACTTGACCTCTTCCGCCTCGAGCTCGGTCACCCGAGTCTCCAGCTGCCTCACCATATCCGGAATGTCCTGCGAATACACCTATGCTTTAGGGAAAAAAGCACGATCAGCCTATAAAAAACCGACCCTGGAAAACATACTTACCGATCGAGGTCTCGAAGTAGCACGGGAAGAGGCAGCAACCACCCTCGTCGCATAGGCCCGGAAGCAGTTGGCAACCTGCCCCAACCGCTGATAGGAAACCGAGAAACCTGAAAAACAAAACCGAGCAAACTAGTCACACAAAACCTAACCCTCAAGAGCCGAGCTCAAGGCGAACCCCGAAACTTACCCGGTCACGCCACTCCATCCCAGCCTCCATCTCCTCAGCGGAACACGGGGAAAGAGGCTCTGTAAAGGCTACCCCAGCCACATCGACCCTGAGCAGTGTCAAAGGGAAGTCTGGGGGCTGAACAGCATCAGCCGAATCGGCCAACTAAAAGAAAAGTGAACTGTTCAAAATGAAAGCAAACACTAAACCATAGGACAAAAAAAAACGATAAAACCAAAACCGACATTTCAACAACCCTAATCCTGGGGGCTACTAAGTAAAAACAAGCCGTAAGAAGGAAACTTACATCCTCGATGCGCAGCTGGTTCACCAGCACATTCTCCGACGAGTAGTGACTCATCGTGCTCTTAGCCTGAGCCAACCTCCATTCGATCTCCGCCGGAAACCTAACCGGACGAGCCCGCACCGTCTTAGGTACCAGTCGAGGGAATTAGGAGTAAATTCAAACTCGTAAAGCAAGCCTTAAAACCTCCTCTAGTCGAGATCGATCCCCTGCAATAAACGAACACGAGAACCACTAGCTAACAAGACCACTCATAACAAAGCACATAACAACCCAAGCAATGAATCTAACCAAAGCAAATTCGATTAAATCCTGAACCATTCAAAAAAACAAATCTGAACAAAGCAAATTCGAACGAATCCTGAAGCATTCAAAAAACAAATTCAAGGCCCACGAACGTAACGAACCCAAGTAAATTTTAAACATGCAAACTTAATTGAATCCCAAAGCATTCTAAAAGTAATTCAAGTCAATTCAAAATCAATGAGTCCCTGGTAGCACTCAGAATCAAAAACCATTTTAAACAAGCCCCTTGTAGCGCTCAAAACAATTTTACACGAGCCCCTTGTAGCGCTCTGGACCGTTTTAAACGAGCCCCTTGTAGCGCTCAAAATCATTTTAAACGAGCCCCTTGTAGCGCTCAACACCGTTTTAAAAGAGCCCCTTGTAGCGCTCAAAACATTTTTAAACGAGTCCCTAGTAGCACTCAATTTAATCAAAACAGTTTTAAACGAGTCCCTAGTAGCACTCAATTTAATTTAAACGAGTCCCTTGTAGCGCTCAAAACCAATTTTGGACGAGTCCCTGGTAGCACTCGATTCAATTTTAAATGAGTCCCTAGTAGCCCTCAGTTTAATTCAACGAGCCCTTGGTAGCGCTCAATATCCAATTTTAAATGAGTCCCTAGTAGCACTCAGTTTAATTCAGCGAGCCCTTGGTAGCGCTCAAAATCCAATTTTGGAGGAGTCCCTGGTAGCACTCAATCCAATTTCAATTCAAGTCAATTTAATTGAAGTTAATAAGCCCCCTAGTAGCGCTAAATTCAATTCAATTTTAAATGAGTCTCTGGTAGCACTCAGAACAATCAAATCAACCCAAAACGAGTCCCTAAGCATTCAATTCACCACCCCCACCCCCCCTAAGGAATACCTAAAGCAAAGTCAAAATCAATAAAACCATCCGCCAAGGATATCAAACCATAACTAAGACACCAATAAAGAATTAAGCAAAAGGCCTGTGTCAAAAAACCAAAACTACCAAAGCAACAAACCCAAGACTAGCTAGCAAAACTGGACCCGAGCTCCGATAAGCAACCGCAGGCGAGGATGTCAGGTATGATTTCTAAGCCTTGGCTGACGAGCCTCAAATACGTAGTCCAACGGACTTAAAACGACCCGACCGGACAGCCACCAGGTCGTAATCCTCGATTGACCTGGGTGACTATACTTTGACTTTCGCCTTGTCCAAGTCTCAGACAAAGCGGGGGCTTCTGTAGACACCTAGATTTGGACCTGGTGGCTGCAGAAGTGCCAAACAAACACCCAATGACGATCGGACTGCAACGCGACGCGGATTCACGATGTTTTAGATAGTTTTTCTATAGAACGGATCAAATAATTACTCGGAAAGATTAAATTAACATCAAGGCAGGCTTAGTCGTGTCATTACGGTCGCGTCGACACTAATTAGAGTCAATTCCGACACCGGGGCCGCGAATCGGTCCTGAAATATGTAAAGTCAAACCCGAGTCAACGCGTCGGGCCGAGCGAACCTTGGGACGTGCACCTAAAGCCCACCCGACGCTCAACACGCTAGGGTTATGGGGAAGCCTTAACCTCCAAGATAACCTAAGATATGCATCTTCTTCGTTTTGGAAAGTTTTGATATCGAATCTTCAAAACTTCGACAGCCTGAGCTCTGGCGCCTGAAGACTGAACTGCCTCACACCAGGCGTCTGAAGACCGAGTCGCTTGACCCCGGGCGTCCATATGGGTGACGAGGACCGAAAACACCTATAAATACCCCCCCCCCCCTCCACCTCATTCATTCGACACACAATCACGAGTTCGTGCCTACTTCTACACAACTCGTTCTTCCCTCTCTCTTTCTCGCTAAGGACACGCACTCCGACACCCGAGGCAAACGATCCACTCGATCGTAGTTCCGATAAGCGACATCGACGCTACTCCTCACCTTCGAGCACTCCACTCGATCCCGTGGTGCCTGTGTTCGACTAGCTATAGTCTAGTAACGAAACTCTGCCGGATTAGCCGCGGAACCAGCCAGTAGTAGCGGAGATCTGCCGGAATAGCCGCAGGAAGGGTCAACGGTAACGGAACTCTGCCGAAATCACCGGGCAAGCTTGGAGGATCCATCTTTGAAGTCGAATTGTCACTAGGTTGTCATCTAAACAAAACTTTACATTCTCGCACCTTTATTATTATGTACTACGATAATGTCAAACGTGGACACTAGGTCCACTACACATACTAAAACACGTAACGTCCCAACTTCAATCTCAAACACTAAAATACACTAAATAGACCTATGTAATTCCGAGATCCGCTCTCAACTATCTATGCATCATGTTCCGTTTAGTGTATACTCCGAGGGTGCAACTCCTCACAACGTGATTTATTTACGTACACATTTACATTTTTTCGTATGATTTATTGCTTTTATGACCTTATAATCGCATGCTAAATCACCTAACACGAAATTCAAAACGTAAAGCAACTAAAACTGAACAAAGCGATGGTCGGGTTCCGTATTAGTCCAGGTGCTCGCCTTACTAGGTTCGACGCATCTCTATTAATACCGAACCGACGCATCTTAAGCAGAATACCAGGTAAGGTATACCACGAGAACGACTAATACTTGTATTATCGCGTTAAAACTGATTTGCTAATACGTATAATATTAGTACTCTGTACTCTATTATGTGCATCTTTTCATGGCCTGCTTGTCACGTGAAATCGCATGCAAAGAATGTAAACGCAACTACTTTGACGACAAAACCTACTTGTCCTTAAACAACTGACATAGCAAAAGGTATAGGGTGAAAACAATGGATGTTACAATATTTCCGCCACAACAAAAGAACTAGATTATCAGCCCACCGATTGATTAATAGAGGGCGCTATAGTTCGGGCGGGATTAGGTGTTGACATCTATCGGATGTTAGCTTCCCAATACGTACCCTTACCTCTTACTCAGAATCGATGGTTTCCGGATGTCCGAAACCATTGGCAATGAGAGTCATTCCAGGCATAGAGTGCTTAAGGGTACAAGTCTTTATCTTTAGGTCCCGTGCCCCTCAACTTTGAGCCGGCTAAGGATCAAAGTTGACTTGAATGGTTTCCGAGTCCCCATAATTGACTCGGTGGCGACTGCACAA
Organism: Agrostemma githago; assembly: GCA_958450325.1. Classification (NCBI taxonomy): domain Eukaryota; kingdom Viridiplantae; phylum Streptophyta; class Magnoliopsida; order Caryophyllales; family Caryophyllaceae; genus Agrostemma; species Agrostemma githago. Next base: position 12,611,033 of record OY288255.1, on the reverse strand, counting down.
ATCGGCAACGAATTCAGTTCACTAAAAAGGTCGCCTTACCAAACAAATCGGCCTTTAAACATTTACAACTACGACTCGATCGATTCCAAACGGAAACACGGGTGCCCGCACCCGTCTAGTACAAGTCCGGATCGTCATCCGAATTGAGGTCTGACACATCGCCCCGTACGCGAGATCGGACCGGCCCCTGACCGGGAGGAGGCCGCGTGGGTGGCCACCGCCACACGTTGAAAAATCGGGTCGGTCCTGCGCGGGGCTCCGGGCGGTGCGGACGGAAGTCCACACCACCCTCGATGAGGGTAAGTGGATAGAGCATACTTTCTTGCACCATTCCTTATCAAAAACTCTCTCAAGCTTTGCATGATTCCATGTATTATCGTCATTAGTAAAATCAGCGATAACCCAGGGGATCCGTACTCGTTAGACAAACAGTTAATGCTCGTTTTTGGTACAGGAATACCTCCCTGCACCCATTTATCCTGAAACACGTTGATAACCTTTGAATTCTCTTCCAATTTACTCCCTAGAGTCCAATTAAGGCCTTTGCTGATAATCTTACTACCACGTCAGTCCAGGCTTTCCCACTACCCTTCAGGCCTTCACTCTTAATACTGGACGTTCTAGTGGACATTATGCACTTGTTACACAGCAACCCCTTCGAGGAAGAGCCAAGCAAGGAGGACAGCGCGTAGGAGAAATGGAAGTTTGGGCTCTAGAAGGATTTGGTGTTGCACATATTTTACAAGAGATGCTTACTTATAAATCGGATCATATTAAAGCTCGCCAGGACGTACTTGGTACTACTATCATTGGGGGAACAATACCTAACCCCGAAGATGCTCCAGAATCTTTTCGACTGGTCATCCACTCTTTAATAGAACCAAATTTACTCTTAAAGACTCTTGTGAACAAAGAATCTTCAGTTAACATTTTCCAAGCCTGCTTAGCAAGGAGGGCCTGATTTACTATACTCAAATCCCTAATTCCAAGCCCACCTTCTGTTTTGGGAAGTGAAAGGTACCTCGAAGCCCTCCAATAGACCGTTCCTCCTGTTCTAATCCCCATCCACCAGAAATGTGCTAACATCGAATTAATCTTATTAGCAACACTTACCGGTATTTTGAATACCGATAGAAAGAAACATGAAAGGTTTGCCAGAACAGGATGGATCAAAGTTAGTCTACCTGCCGGAGAGAGGAACACTCCATTCCATGAGGTGATGCGTTGTCGAACTCTATCCACCAAAAGATCATGGGTTTTAGATTTTTTTTTGACCCCCAATATCAGGTATGCCCAGGTAAGCTCCTAAATCTTCATTTGCTTTCATATCAAACAGGAGAAGAGCCCTTTGGATGATGGATAGGTTGCAATTTGGGCTAAACAGTATAGATGATTTTGATTTATTGAGAAGTTGTCCTGATAAGGCACAGTATTTGTTGATTGTCTTGTAGAAGTTCACAAGATTGATCCAGGTTCCTTTAAGAAAGAAGAGCGAGTCATCCGCAAAGAAAAGATGTGAAATCTCCGGGGATCTTCTTGCAATCCTAATACCCTCAATTCGTTGGCCACTGTTAGTAAGTCTCAGCCTTCTTGAAAAAATTTCCGTACAGATGACGAAGAGAAAGGGAGACAGTGGGTCTCCCTGTCTCAAACCGCATAAAGGTGAGAAAAACCTCAAAGACACTCCATTAATAAGGATGGAGTAAGTCACTGACGAGACACAATTCATGATTAAATCCACCCACTTATTAGGAAACCCTAGACCAGTGAGGACTCCTCTGAGAAAGTTCCAGCTGACTCTGTCATACGCTTTACTCATATCGGCTTTGATAGCCACCAACCCAGATTTACCAGATTTTTTCTTTTTTATGGTCCTAATGAACTCATCAGCTATAATAATATTGTCCGAGATAACTCTTTCTGGGACGAAAGCATTCTGTAAGTCCCCAATAATAATTCTACTCATAATATTATGGAATTATGAAAAAATAGCTAAAGTACATGCTTGTATTCAAGGCTGCTACGTGACGTTAAAAAATGACAAAAAAACTTGTTTTCGATTGTTTTTTAATAATATAGTCCCTCCGTTCCAATGAATTGTATACGTTTGATTTTTTGACACTATTCATGAGTGAGAAGAATATTTAATATAACTTTTAATATATAAGATAAAATATAGTCACGAGGGATCTTGTTTAAATCATCTAATCGAATACATTATGAATATCAATTTTTTATAACTTTTGGTAATACGTAATTAAAGATATAGACAAAAGAACACTAACATCGACGTACGTGCATAAAGCAAACGTATACAATTCGTCGGAACGGAGGGAGTATATAAATATAAATATAGATGTGTTGCTCACTTGCTCTTAACACTCTTAAGGTCCCTTCTGTTTTATATAGTCAATTGGTTATTCTTCGAAAAAGACCAGAGCTAAAATGAGAATTATTAATGTTTGTTTCGAGTTGAACATAATACTGTTCCACTGCAAAAACAATATAAATCAGAAAGATGGTTGCACTTGCAGGATTGGGGATGACCAACTGGAGGGAGAAGCAGAAGACGACCTCCCCACAACTCGTCTTCTCGCATGGAGGGCACAAGGCTAAGAAATCCAACTTGTGCAACAAATACGATGCTTGGGTGAAGCCAACAGTGATGATACAGCCGGGGCAATCAGCTCAGAGTATAGACCCTGATTAACACCATCTTCAAACAGACATCAGCAAAACTGCATATCTTAAACATAACTAAAACTCGATAAAAAGGTGCAAGTGCCACAAAGACAGACTGCTTTTCCCTCTTTACATTTCTTTTTACCACAGATTTCTGAGATAAAAGGCTAAGAAAACTAATATAACTACACTCATTCATAAATTCTGTTCTACAAATCTCAACAAATTTCAAAGCTGAAATCAGCTTGGTGAAATTGGAGGAATTGAAGCAAGAAATTGAGCCCTAGAAAATAAGAGAGATTTAATTACGCTTACTGATGCCGCTCCCTGCGCATAGACTTCTTAACTTTAAAGCACCGGAAAGAGCAAACTTAGCTGGCTGAATTTGGACGTCTAGCTGACACAGAAAAAAGCAGGAGGTAAATTGGTCTGAGCATACAAATGCCACCAAAACACAGGGAAAATGTATCAGACAAATAAGTTCGATAAGAACTAGGGATGTAAGGCATATAACAGCATATAAGCAGAAAGCCTGTAGTCTATAAAATCAGCGTAGAGAGAAGATTATGCAACTGATTTGTGAGTGTAGAGAAAAGATCATGCAACTGTGATGAAGTAGCACAACATATCTTAGGCTTCCCGACACCAATGTTAGGGACAAGCAAACAAGGAGGGAGTACAAGTGTCACAGCATAAGGAGTGCACGTCTGCATAGTATTAGACCAGTTTTCAAGATGAAGAATATGAAGTAAGACTACAAAACATTTCTCAAAATGCCAACACATTGCTTTCAAATGAAGCCAACAACTTGCTGTTCTTTGGCTTTGATTACAACTCATTAAAAGCTCTTGTATAGGAGTAGGTAAGGAGGGGCTTGATCTCTTAAACATTACTCGGCTGATTATTCATGCCTTTGCAATATGATCAAAGTAAAAAGATATACGGAGTATACACTGCAATTGTTAATGCAGTTTTAATTATGCTAATTGGAAAACAATCATTTTGTATTCTCAATGCAATTGCGTACATCGGAACCTTTTGCCCCACCATAGGTTAGAGCCTTAAAAATATCAGAGTAATGTTATCATCATACCCATTGAAAAGTGTGTTTGTTCTGGAGCCACAAAAGTAATATGCTCACACAACTTTAATGCAAATCATTTAGCACGGCTAAAAAAGTACACTTGATAATTTTGTGTACTGCTTATTTCTCCAAAAAAAAAAATATGTATCCTGTAAATTCCTCATTGCACTTCATATACTCCTTGATCAAAACTTGCTCCTTTCAATTGGAGCCTTAGGTACACAAGGCGTTGCCATTCCTGGCACAAAATCTTATTTCAAGGGCAGTAAAAGTCAAATGCTCCAGTAATGAACGGCTGACCTTGATAATTACGATCCTATGAGTCTAGGACTAATTAACTACGGCAGTATAATGTCAGCACATCTGTATTGTGAAATTTTACAAATATGGGATTCTTCTTTTATGGGCTGGATGGGGAGAGGGGATTACAGAATTAAAAGATCAATTTGCCAATTCAGTGAAATAGCTCTAGTTCCAACTTACTACCAAGCAATTTGAACACCCACCATCCCCAACTACCAAAACTTTTGTAAGTATCTCCATGACTACACCCACCTTCCCTACCAGCAAACATTCTGCAAGTACACTCACCTTCCCCTTACCCTCCTATGCGTAGACACTAGAGGTGTAACTGAGCCTCTATCAAGAGCTCAATCTTCGACCAGCTCTTGATCGGCTCGAAAATATAAGCCCGAGCTCAGACTTGGCTCGGATATCTCAAGCCTAAAAGCTATAGCGAGAGCTCAGAATGAGTTGTAACCAAGTTCACTCAATTCAGTTGTCATTTTCTTTTTCTACTCTTTTAAAATAAAGGTCATTAAATATAACAATATGATTAAAAAAAGAGCTTTGGGCACAACTCGAATATGGTGTAGCTTGACCGGATTTGAGATCGTTTTGACCAAGCTCAAACCAAACTTTGACCAAACCATTTCAAGACTTGTCGAGACACTTCATTTACAACCCTACCTAGGTGGAATCTCTTCATCATGAAAGTGAATGGCAGCGAATGTCATATAGACATCTACTACTAAAGAGAGGGTCATAAAAATAGCAATTAGTCTCTTGAAAGGCCATCATTTAACTATTAAACTCACCCACATATACCTATTACCCCATCAACTCAAGAATATATGCTCCATTTAATCATTGTATGGATTATTCTCATATAAAAATTAGCAATGAAATAGGCAAAAGAAGAGTATAAGGTCACAAATTGAGTACCTCTTCCTTCTGGCATTGCCTGATGAACCAATAGTAGTATTTGTCACATTTGTTGTGGCGCAGCTAAACGATGGAGGAGGTCCAAGACTCGTCATGCAATTGAGACTTTCAAAATCACACCCACTTAGACCTTGACCATTATTCAAAGTTGCACCGTCCACTGCTTTTTCATCATGAAGACAATAAATCTGATCGCCGCATTGTGCATTGCATGGAATCATATAAGAACCAGGAAAACTTGCATTACCAACATTTTGGTAAACATCGGCACCCTTGACCGATCTTTGATACGGGAAATTACCAATCTCCCCTTCGATTCTTCCTCTGATGTCCACAAGAAGGCTCTTAAGCCTAACTACCTCAGCCTCCAATGCCGCTTGACCTTGTAACCTCTTTAGTAATTGTTGATTCAAAGCCCTTAACTTCACGACCTCGTCCTCCAAGGAGGCTGCATGAGCCTTCTTCTTTTGGCGGTACTTGCGTACTGCTTCTCTATTACCTCCGCGCTCCCTCCCCCGTTTGTTACCTTTTTGGCCCCCGGATTCAGCAGAATCGTCATTATTACCACTCTTCTCCTCACTTGAGGGAGGCACGATTTTAGTATGGACATGAAAGCAAGTGTGAGTGTGGGTTAAATCGGGGCCTGGTGGGTTGCAAGTATGGGTATGAGTGCAAGCATGGGTATCTCTCAACAGTTCATCAAAGAAACTATCCATTGACCCGCTACTTGGAACATCGGCCATGTTCATACCCGAAAGCAACTCCTGGTTTGTAAAGTCAAGATCACCATCATCCACCAAAGGCATTTTGTTGGTGTTCGCTATCATAGAAGCTATCAAAATTCACCATAAGAAACACAAATTACAATGTTGGAATTCTATCCAAAGGATGTCACAAGCAAATTCTTCAAGTCAACAAACCATCCTCACAAATTCACCCAGAAACCTATGTACCCAATTCATCAAACACTAATCAAAATCCACCCAGAAGAAACATAAATTATGAATACCGAATTCTACTAAATTACGGTCATAAGCAATTCATCAAATTGACAAACTAGCCATATGAATTTACACAATTTTGATAAATTCACTTAAAACCCCTCCGCACCCAATTCATTAAAAGTCACTGAATTTCGATCATAAACTTAGGCACGACCTGAGAAAATTGACCAGGTTTCAAATTGAATAACAATGAATGAATACAACGCAACAAAGTAGGCCTAAAATTTTTTTTAAAAAAAAAGATAACGAAGTTGGAGCAAATCGTGAATCCAATAACAATTCTTACCAGGTAAAACAGATGAATCTCAGTGACTGGGGAATACAATTGTTGGTCCTTTGTGGAGACAGAGGGAGAGTAATAGTTGAAGCTTGAGTTGAATTGAATTGGGGAAGGAGGGAGACGTGACGCATAGATTGGAAACCCTAGAAAGAAGAGAGAGAAGAAATCAGAGAAAATGGCAAGTTTGTTTGTTTGTTTGTTTATAAAGGAGACGAGAATGGCGACATTAATGACAGGTGGACATGGTCGTCTTACAAGTTTGGATGGCCATGGAATGGAATGGAATGGAAGAATATACTCGTAATTGATTGATTAAGGGTTGGATCTCACCGTTTTCCTTAAACACCCAACTTTATATAACATCACATGTAAACTACTTCGATAAACAACTCACTCTCAACTCTCAATCATACCTAGCTCATTGGACTACTTTACCTTTTCTATTTTTTTTTTCTTTGGTTATTTCACGTGAATAATCTCAATTATACGTGTGTTTCTTCACATAAACAAAATTATACCTAATTTCATTTTAATATGAACTATGCCTTCATTAATCTCGCTTCGCTATGGACAAAATTATGACTTGCTATTACCGGTAATAATGACTTGTTGTAATTTTCTAGGATTTTTTTATTGAGCCCATTGCGGTCGTGAAAGCCAAAACAACAATAAAAACATTTTTTTCATGACCTCTATAAGACTAATCGAATCTTTAAATGGAAGATGAATTTTGCGAATCTTTAATTTTTTTTTATCAATGACCGAAAATGAAGACGAAATGTAAAGAGTAAAAGTAAGAGTTGAATAAAAGAGGTTTAACAGGTAGCCGGTCACCATATCAAAGCGAGATTAATGAAAGCGTAGTTCATACAGTATTAAAATGAGATTAGTATAATTTGGATTAATTTAAGAAGTACATGTTGAGATTATTCTCATGAAATAACTCTTTTTCTCTTACTACATTGCACTCGTACACTTGAGGTAGTATCGATATGAAAATTAATACTGATACGGATAGATACGTGACATGATAATCTAGGTTTTATCACAAAAAAAAATTAGGAAGAGACCGTCTCTCAATAAATTGATAAACTATTTTTATTGTAACTCTCTATGTGTTATTCCTACTTGTTCTATTATTAGTTGTTTCTCAAAATAACTACTCCGTATTTTTTTATAACAAGAATACCATTTTATTGTAGATTGTGACAATTTTTATTAGGAAAAATTATAAAATTTCACCATGTATTTACGGTATCTTTATTATTATATAAAAGATGGGACCAAATCCGCCTACATGGCACAGTCTCATCTCTTCATTTCCTCTTCGTTGCTCTCTCATCCGCTAAAAACACCCCGCTTTATACATCATTTGCAGATTTAGTCCCTCAAAGTTTAACTAATTTACTCATTAATCCCTAAGTTCTTAATTTTAAACTTTAATCTTAAACTTTAATTTCCGTAATTTAACTTATTTTTATTAGTTGAAGTTAACAAAAAAAATACAGAAATTACCGGTCCATTAAAAAAATATAAATGTCAATATTTTAAAATGTATTTTTTATTTTATCGAAATGTATTTGGTATTTTGAGAATATCTTTAAGATTATTAAATTAACTAGTTTAAAACACGGTAACATTAAACACATTGTGACAAAGACAATGACTAAATAGCGAAAATTCTACATAAATCTATACCAAAATTGACGTACTGAAAATACGTAATTAAAAAAAGTTACAAATTTTATTGATTGAGAATAAAATGTACTGCCTTCGTCCCGATCATTTGTTTGTCTATTCTGAATGAAGAAAGTCGTTCTTCAAAAAAAAATAACGAAGGATGTCATATATCTGAATATGCAATTGAAAATAGAAAAAAAAGAAAAAAAAATCAGATTTCAGAATGTGGTATCGAATATTAATTTGAATGGTGGACGGAGGAATCACGGTTCAGAATAGTGCGGGTAGTATGATATGAATGCAATCTAACAATGTGACTAAATACTTATTTATAAACAAAAAGTCTATATATATATATATATAGAGGTAGGTTCAAATAAGGTCCACAATTTTTTTAAGCCTATATTGAAGTTACAGATGACATATGCTAAAGTTGCATTTGTTCAAAAATGATATATATACAAATGCAACTTTAGCGTATGTCATCTGTAACTTCAATATAGACTTAAAAAAATTGTGGACCTTATTTGAACCTACCTCTATATATATATATATAGAGAGAGAAAGGATCAAGTGAGTCCCTTTTTCTTTTTTGAGTCCAGGAGTTCTATTCTTAGCCATTGATCTAAATAAGATGAATGGTTGAGATTGTATATGCTAATTAAGGTAGCAACTACCAAATTTTGGAAAAAAAATAAAAAAAATCATCTTCCTCCCTAGATTAGCGCCAACTGCAACCTTCTCTCTCATCTCATTTATTTTTTTTGCATTCAAACGCCCGCTTAAGAAAACCCTTCATCTTCATCTCTTCTCTCATCTCGCTCAATTTTTTCGCTCAACTCAAGCACAACCTTACACTCAAACGCTCAACTCAAACTCAATCGCTCAACTTCAACTTTTGCGCTCAACTCAGGCATACCCGAGCACTCAATCCTTCAACTCGCACTCAATCCTTCAACTCAACTCAATCGCTCGCTCAACTCTAGGGTTCTCGAGCACTCGCTCAACTGAACTCTGTCGCTCAACTCAATTCAATCGCTGTCCTCAACTCGAGCAAGGTTATTATTTTACTGAAGATCTAGGTTTTGTTTACATCTGTGTTATATTTCATTACCTCTTTCGCTAATTATTGATTCATTAATTTTGCTGCGTCTGTGCCATGTAATTAATTTTTTTCACTGAAGACTGTTTTGCTATCTGGGTTTTCGTCTGTTTCGTGTAATTGAATTCAACTACAGATGAACATATATCGATTGTTACTTTAATGCACATACGCTGTTACTGTAATAAACTTGATGTGTTACTGTAAGAGGTGCTTCGTTACTGTGTTTGATGTACGGTGTTATTTCAAAGACAACCATGTGTTACTGTAATGCATAAGAGGTGTTACTTTAACTCTCATCTTCGTGATACTTTGAATCCTTGTAAACCCTCAATTGTGTACATTTGTTACTCTAATCTGCTTCTTATGTTACTCCACACTTCTATTGGCAGACAGGAACACTGTGCGATCGCAATTGTTGGAAAACGTAGCCAAGTATGAGAACACTAGACAAAAACTCATCGACGGTCCCAAGAGCAAGCCAACAAAGGGCCGAAAAAAATAGCGTGTTTACTGAATCATCGACTATCACCAATACATTGAAGCTGTGAAACTCTGTTACAATGACCAGCTGCACCTGTTACTCTAATTCACTGTTGGTGTTACTATGGGGATTATTGAAATTAACACAATTTTCTTTGGTCTCACAATCTGTGTGTTACACCGAAGCACTGTGTGTGTTACTTTAATGAACAAATTATGTTACTTTAAGTGATTAATGCCGTTAGTACAATGATATTGCAATCACCAATATTTGTACTCTTTCAATGAATGAACAACACTGCTGTCCTCAGTTACTACAATGCATTTTTTCTGTTACTGTAACAAATTAATAGTGTTACTTCAACGCACATGAGATGTTACTCTAACCAAAAACACATTTATTAAATAAATATAGTGTTAATTGCAAAAATGTGTACAACATTAGTTTTTCGTGTAAACCAGGAAAAAAGAAAAAATTCTTGTAATGTCAAAGAACACGAGTATTATCAAAACACTTGTTCATCCTCGTCTTCCTCTGTGTCTTCTTCAGTACGGAGTGAAAACCTCACCCACATCTCTGCACCATTCCTGTGCATTCAGCTCTTTACCAATGCTTCCTGCCAAAAATTAAGAAAAGTCAGGCCCATGGGCATAAGTGTTACTGTAACTCCTAAGTTGCGTTACTTTAACTCTAAAAAGATGTTACTCCAACGTCAGCGCCAAAAACCCTTTTTTAGTGTTACATTTTTGTGTTACTCTAATTAAAATTAGGTATTACTGTAATTCATTACTTGTGTTACTTCAATGCCATGTCTGCTTCAACATAAAGCAAAACAATAATATCGGTGAAACAATAATATCAATGAATCATAATATTAATCCATAATTAATCAAACGAATTAAATTCCACCTTTTCCAGTGTTGTCTTGTGCGTTCGCATCTCTGGCGCAACTACCTGCACAAAATCAAACAGCGTTACATCAATGCAAATAATGTGTTACTGTAATTCATAAGTGGTGTTACCTTAACGTGTACAATACGTTACTCTAGCATATCATAAAAACCCTTTTCCTGAACGTTCATTTGTGTTACTGTAATTGCAATTAAGTGTTACTTTAACTCAGAAGGCATGTTACTTCAACGACGAATCTGCGTTAACTGAAATCAATAAAATAGAATCAATGGATATCAAGGAAAATCTTAATCAAAAGCATAAAGGCCTGTAATCTATAGAGATCGAGATATCAAAATACCATTGATACGAATATCAAATCACTGTGATATCAAAACGCAATGACATCAAAAAAACAAAAATTGATACGAAACTGTGATACAAAATGACAATGAAAGCACTATAAACATGAAGATCGACGTAAAAAAAACGCAATTCGACGCGATAAAACATTGATATGAAAACGCAAATTGAAAGCAATATGACTATTGAAATCCATGAAGAAAAAACGAATAAAAACGTGAATGAAACACTGAAACTCACCATTGTTATACTCGATTAGTTGCTTATCAACCGTTGAAGACGATGATGCGGTCATTGAATCCATTGTAGCAGAATTTCGAGTTCAAAATCGATGAATGAGCGTGAATGAATCAGAATTTTTTTTTTTTAGGTTTGAATGAACGTGGAATGAAAATTGAACGTGATAATGAACGTGAATGATAGGAAGTTATTGTTTCCTAAATTCTTGTGAGTTATTTTAGGAACGTAAATCTTCCTTCTTTTTTTTTTTTTAATGGATGCATCTTGTCCATCCATTCTCAAATGGATGAGAATGGATGGGATGAGGACTTAAGGACTCACAAAGAGTAAAGGACTCATAAGAGCCTTACTCTATATATATATATTATTTATACTAATTATTACTAACACTAACTTTTAATTTTCTTTTGTATCCTAACATTTCGATTTCCCTACTAATATTTTTATTTATCATAATTTAACATTTTATTTATTGTACTCTAACAACTTACATTTAATTTTCGTTCATTTACATTCTATTATAATACTAATACCGCGTATAATTATATAGTATTAAAACGATTTCGGGTCGAATACGCTTAAATACAAATTCCGTTTAAGATCCATCCATCTATCTATCTATATATATAATAAAAAGACAAACTTTTTTACATCCCTTTACACTATTCATTCTTAAGTGAATATGAGAAAGCCACGTCATCATTCTTAAGTGCATATGAGAAAGTCACATCATCATCATTCAATATTCAATGAGAAAATGTGTATACCTTTTTAATTAAAAGCAAATAAGTGCATACTAAATAGTACGTTATTAATTGTTATCGTTAAAGTAAATTAAGACATGTTATTATTAAATTAATTTAAACAACAATAACTTACATTATAATTTATAAATTACATATTAACATTGATTACTCTGCTAGAAACTTTCATCGATCTTTATAAATTGGATATTTTCTGTATAAAATGTGAGAGACTTTATATATATGTTCTCCATACCCTAAAGTCACAACCTCTATCGATTCTTTATTAGTTACAACAATCAACAACATTATTTTGTCACTTTATATTTTTCATTATTATTTATTATAATAATTGCGATGCGTTGACAATTTGTATGATTTTATACAAAAGTATACTACGTAATACATATGGACTACTGTGACTAACCAACCTAATATAGTACTTTAAAGATAACATAAAGAGTTAACGCCCTTCAACCCTTCTAACGACACGCCCCTTCACACATAACAACGAAAAATCAACCCCAACTCATATTACCATCAATGAGGCAATAATATACTCTCCACCCAAACTCCAATATATACAACTACCTCTCATAAAAGCAAACTCAAAATACATTCAATAAAAAAAACATAAAAATATAAAAATAAAAAATTGTTCCTTCTAATAAACGAACCTAATAACTTTATATTCAAAATGTTGTATTCATTTAGATCTCCAAAATTTAAAGCAATATGGTATTAAAATTGTGACATCATAATGGTTAACACAATGACAAAACTTTTTCCACGTAAAACTTTTATTTACAAGAGTGTAACAATTTCTAACAATAGTGTTTAACTAAAAAAATGTTCATGTTGGAAAAGTTTAATAGAAGTATTGAATGTACCATTGACATATAGTTAATTTTGGATAAAAAAAAATACTCAATGTTCAATTAATTAATTCATGTTTTTTATACTTTAATTGCTAAACCTATATTACATGAGTATCTTGGTTTATGCAAAAATTGAAACCAACACGATGTCTGTTTATATACCGAAACTTATAAATAAGAATTCGCGTCATATATTGTTGCATGTTGGTGCAAATGACATTCCTATACCAAAAAGTTCTTAAGAAAATTAGATCGTGTTTAAGTGTGAGCTTATACAACTTATTTACAATACACCCGTGATTTTCACGGGTAACAGGCGAAAATGTAAACATACAATTGTTCCCAATAATAAATATTATAGAAATCCCGTGCATTGCACGGTTCACAAAACTAGTTTAATCCCTTTACAAGTCATACTGGAGGTGACACCCTTTCGAGGCGCGCCACCCTAGACACTTAAGGGCGTAACGCGATCGCGGAAATTTGTCGTTAAACGTGTCCGATACCATTTTTTAGATTAGTACGAAACCCGTTGATCCAGAATCGAACATCACGTAATCCGTAAGGATTAATAACGGTGTCGTGACGCAGAGGGAACCAATTTTCATTCTACTTAAATAAAAAATGATTTCATAAAACTTATTTCTAATTTTCGATACCGGTCTCATAACCGAATATCATACATTATGAGTATCGAAAACCAAGTGAGTTTAAATTATACAAAATTTTCACGTAACTCGGCTAGCTATCGATTTAAAATCAATAAATGCGAAATTACCAGTTTTTCGAAATGAGCAATAGCTCGTACAGGGGGCACTCGATCGAGTGTCGTGGCTCACTCGATCAAGTGACCCCCCAAAAGCTTGGCAGAGGCTCTTTATGAAGGGTACTCGATCGAATCCCCTCCTTGACTCGGTCGAGTAACCTTCATAACCCTCCAACGTGAGTTTCTTAGCAACATGCAATCACGTTAAAATTTCTTTTTACGACTTTTAGTCGTCACGTGTCAAGTCTATCACGTGGTTACTTTTTCAAAACCATGCGTTGCATTATTATTCTAATGTCTAATCTATTCATATTACCGTTACTAATTCGATTGTTCCAATTTTTGTGCTCGTTGTATTGTATTTCCGAGTTGTATTTCCGCCCATGTATTTTGTATCTATTTACGAGTTTATTTTTGTTGTTTGCATTTATCGCACTTAAACGAACCTCGCATGCTAAATAACTTCGACGTGAACCAAGATGCATTAAAATGACGTAGTAACCAATTCAATATTTATATATCGTAAAACGTTGTTTGCATAACATTCCACCGAATCACTAGCGCGCGTATTAAAAAACCGAACGATATCTTAGTAGAGGTGTGGACATGACATAGGTCCACCCCGACGCGGCCACGCGCGGGTTTGGGTAGGCGAATGAATCTCCATATGAGAATGGATCGAATTGAAATTTAGGTCTATGTGGAGTCGCCACTGAATTTTGTGGTTATTCGGAACCATTCGAGCCCACTCTATGTCGTAGTGGGCCGTATACAAAATATGGCCCATTTCCGATGTCAGAGTTTATTGGGCTCGTCCCTTTGCATTTGATACCGATACCGACATTATCGGATATCGTGTATTGAATGACTCTCGTGCGCCAACGGTTTCGGGCATCCGGAAACCGAGGTTCTGAGTAAGGGGTGAGGGTACGTGTTGGGAAGCCCACAAAGGACACCCAACCCCGCCCGAACATTAGCGGCCTCTACTAAGAATTCGAATAACTTACAATACGCGCGTTAGTAAAACGGGAAAAAAATGTTTATGCAAACATTGTTTTTCCTAGGCATGTGAATGAAATTGAAAAGTGGGTTTCTATGTCAATTTAATGCAATTAATTATGTTCTTGTCTCGGCGCGGACTCGTAACCGTGGCTTTAACACAAGAGTCTTCGAGGTTTATGGAGGTTGAGTTGTGGTGGCTCGGGATTGATTCCTAAAACTAGGTTTAGGGTTTTTGCTAGTGTAGAATTGCTAGGGTTTGATTAGGGTTTGTAAAAGACGTAGTGTGTGTGTGTGTGGGGTTGCTCTAGGGTTCTTGAGGTTGCAAAAAGATGTGTAATTGTGTTGCATGAGGTTGCTTATATAGGCATGGCTAGGGCACCGGTTTAGGGTTACTCGACCGAGTATGGGGCTAACTCGGTCGAGTGGCCCGTGAAGCCTGCCGTCGGGCTTGAAACATGCCCACTCGATCGAGTGGGTGGGTCACTCGATCGAGTGGCCCAGTCGGGTTGCACGGGTCTGTTGTTTTGGACCTTGACTTTGAGTTTGATGGGTTTTGTGTTTGACTTGGACTTTTGAGGATTGTATGGCTGTTTTGTGTGTCTCGGAAACGACTTTGACCGTGGTTGACCCAATCGTGAAAAGTCGGTTTTGGCCCAAATTAGTCTTGTTTGACTCGGAATGATCCACTGGGCCTGGATTTGAGGCCCGTTTGGTGAGATTTGTACTCCGTAAGTGTGTTAGCCAACGATTAATGGATTTGAGCCCGTATCCGAGCGCATAGAAACACGTTAGCGTCCGATCATCATCGGGTGTTTTTTGGAAACTGCCATAGACACCTGGCGGTCAAAATGCGGGTGTCTACAGAGCCCCCACTCTGACTGAGGCTTGGACAAGGCGAAAGTCAGAGTAGCTACCAAGCCCGTTAAGACCTGGTAGACTTCCGGTCGGGTCGTTTATAGTCCGTTAGACTCGCGTGGAGGGCTCGCGAGCCGCAAGACAGAAATCATACCTGAGCTTGATGATTGTACTCCGTGGGGAATTTGGGCTTGTCGCGTAAGCCCTGGGCGTGCCTGTGTGTTGGCCCATCCCGTGCTATCCCAGAAAATGCTGCTGGGGAGATTTGATGACTTGCATGTCTTCGCTTGAGTCGTACCTGTATAAGTCACATAAAAATGTATGCAACACGTAGGTAGTAAAATGACTCGTGCTGGGGAAGATGATTTTCGAAGTTTTTGAAATTTTGAATTTGAAATCCTGAAAGCAATCACGAGTTAGGTTTTCAAAATGGAAAGGGGTAGAAAAGAAATTCGCAGTTTAAATAGACTGAAATCTGACCTTGTCGAAAAAGATCTTTTTTCAAATGGCTAAATTTTGCAAATTTCAAAGTGGAATGTGAAGAGAGAGACCTACCGACAGACTTGACTCTGGATGCGACAGGACGAGTTGACCGACACGGACTGGACTCTCTAAGGGTTGGACCGTTACTCGGTAGGGGTGTGGGCCGCCTAACAAAACTCCTAAGTTGCGCTATCCCGTAGCCTAGGCGAGTGGCAACACGGTCGCACATCGAAATGGGATAGTTATGCTATGGGGGGATTGCAGTAGCCTGTAATGAGACTGTTTTAGTCTGGTGCCCTTCTGGATTTCTGATTTTAAGGTACAGTCCAAAATGGGTATTGCCTCGAGTCCTGACAGATTCTTGTCTTCGACTGAGCCGAGTACTAGGACACACTACAGAAAGGAGGCTAGATTTTGAAAGTATTTATCTGGATTTTGTGAGTGGATGGAGGTCTTCTGTCTAAGAAAAGCCCCCAGGACGACAAAGCTAGCTACTGAGAACATGATAGTGTCGTGCCCGGAATGATAATGCTTTTCGAATGTGTGTCAATGTGGGTGGTTGTGCCTCTGTTGAAAGGCTGCCTACGTATTCACGTGTGGTGAAATCAAACCAAGCCGTAGTTCAGTGGATTGAGAGATATATTATGGTGCCTAAGCTAATAGGACTTTGTGTGTAACTAGCCATAGCGATGGTGTAGGCTAGGTGCATTCCCAGTGATGTCTTGATCAAAGGGCTTGAATGATTAGGATATTAATCCTGTGACCGTGAGCATTCTCCGGGGTAGCCCCCAAAGATGGTGTGAACTATTTGGGCATGTTCTATGCCGACTGCAAGTTGAGTTCCCGTGTTCGGGGTTGGTAACTGGTTTGGATGGGATTTTAACGAGTTTTGCTCTCGGGGAATTTTAACGAGTTTTGTTCTCGGGATTTTAACGAGTTTTGTTCTCGGGATTTTAACGAGTTTTGTTCTCGGGATTTGATGTATTTGGGAATGTGGTGCTAGGAAGTAAATGGCCTTGATGACTCGAAATCCGGAGCTCGGTTCTGTGGAGCTAAGGCTTCGGGAGCCGGTTTGATAATGAAGTAAATGGCCTTGATGACTCGAAATCTGGAGCTCGGTTCTGTGGAGCTAAGGCTTCGAGAGCCGGTTTGATAATGAAGTAAATGGCCTTGATGACTCGAAATCTGGAGCTCGGTTCTGTGGAGCTAAGGCTTCGAGAGCCGGTTTGATAATGAAGTAAATGGCCTTGATGACTCGAAATCTGGAGCTCGGTTCTGTGGAGCTAAGGCTTCGAGAGCCGGTTTGATAATGAAGTAAATGGCCTTGATGACTCGAAATCTGGAGCTCGGTTCTGTGGAGCTAAAGCTTCGAGAGCCGGTTTGATAATGCGGGATCTGGTTTTGATGTCTGGCCCTAATTGTTAGGGGTATGCTATGAAGCTTGAATCCTCAAAATTCCGGGCTGTCTCTGACCTGGGTCTCGGGAAGGTCTTGAGGGTTGTAATGTGGGAAGGCTGAGTGTGGTGTTAGCTGACCAGCTTGATTGTTACTCCCCTATTGGATGACATGGATAATTTTGAATTTGACCGTACCACGGTCAAAGGATTTTCACTTGAGTTGACCGTTGACCAAGGTCATGGGTATTTGATTTTTTTTGATTGACCTCTCAGCCGCGGTCATGGGTTTTGATAATTTCGACCGTACCCTGGTCATGGGGCTTTCACTTGAATTGACCGTTGACCACGGTCATGGGTATTCTGAATTTTTTTGATGATGGCCTGCTTTTGTTTTGGCCTTTTGCTTTTTTTTCATGGACTTTCGATTTTTTTTGTTTTGTTTTTGTGTCCAGTTTTTCTTTTTTTTTGCTGGCCTGTTTTTTTTTTGTTTTGGCCTTTTGGTTTTTTTCTTTGCCGGTCAGACTAACACCTAAGGTAGGGATTGGTCAGTCTTATTGGAGGGGTGTTTTATAGTGGGAAATGGGCTTGCCTCCCGTCTTGAACCCAAACTAGGAGATTACCTAGATTTGTCATAGGATTCGATACCGCTCCTGCTACGGGTAGTTATGTGGTTTTTCTATACCAGACACGGAGTAGGTAAAAGGAAAACACGGGCTCGGTTTCCTGCAGTCATTATAGATGTGCCTATAATAGTCACGTGCGTGTGCTCACAGTGTATGATGGTGTTCATCATGTTCTCGGAAACACGTAAGGAAAGTATATATGAGAAAGAATATTGAAAGCTGATTTTATTGAATTTTGAAAAAGAGGACAGAATACAACTGACTCTGACTTTGACTTTGACTTTGACTTTGGAATAGAACATCCTAGACTCAGACTCAGACTCGGACTTAAATCAAATCCGGACTCTTGGGTGCATGAGAGGTAGATTGGATGCTTCGGTCATCGGGCCCCGTGTAGTCCACGAGGGGCTTGGCAAGTGACAATGTTTCCAAAACGGGAGTCTTCCCGGCATCGAGGAAGTCTTGAATGAGGTGTTTCAGCTTCCAGCATTGTTCTGTATCGTGTCCCCTCCCTCTGTGGAATTTGCAGTAATGCTCGGCGTTCCATGCTTTGGAACGTTTCTCCACAGGTGGGTCGGCTGTTGGGCCTATAGGTAGCACTAGGCCCTTCGGAACCAACCTCTGGAAAGCGACGGTGTAGGATATATCCAAGTAGGTAAATGTCCTTTCCTTTGACTGGTTCTTGATTTTTGGAGAGGTGACTTGAGGGTTACCTCTCTCGGCTTTGCCATCTTGAGGGTATCGGCCAGTTTCGTAAGATTGTTC
Source organism: Agrostemma githago (assembly GCA_958450325.1). Classification (NCBI taxonomy): domain Eukaryota; kingdom Viridiplantae; phylum Streptophyta; class Magnoliopsida; order Caryophyllales; family Caryophyllaceae; genus Agrostemma; species Agrostemma githago. The sequence continues at coordinate 12,592,487 of OY288255.1, read as the reverse complement.
ACCCTTCAAATGGCTCGGTTGGGTGATCGCCTGCCTTGCCCGCTCTAGCTATGTTAGACGAGATCGGGTTCTTGCAAGGTCTTCTTCAATGATGGTTATCCTGGAACTTAGGTTATATAGGGCAGTATTGATTTTCGAGAAGATGTTGTTAATGGAGCAAGATAACATAAGCATACTCCCCTGGATATCCCCTTTCTTGACGGCGTGGGATTTGTTCTGGTTTGGTAGTGTCTCGTTCATAGGGTCCCTGATCGGAAGAAACGACAGGTGTTAGAACTCGCCTAAGCTCGGCTTTGCGCAAGAGAGAGTCAAACTAGACACGGCCCGGGGCGACGGGTCGACAAAGACTCTCGGCTCGGGATACTTGAATGTTGACCTAGACGAGGTAACGACCGCAAATTAGACTCGAGCCGCAGAAGGGTGAGTCCGAAAATAAGGCGACCATGTTTGACTCGGGTTAGACCCTCCTAAGACGAATGTGTATGGTGCGAGCGGGGTTGGGTGTCCTTTGTGGGCTTCCCAACACGTACCCTCACCCCTTACTCAGAACCTCGGTTTCTGGATATGCGAAACCGTTGGCGCACGAGAGTTATTCGATATACGGTATCCGATAACATCGACATCGGTATCGTAATGTCTATGGGAAGTCGGTCAAGTCAAAGTCTAACCACGTTTGGACGTTCGGGGTCTATTTTTGGGGTTTTTGGGTTAAGTCTACAGTAGTCTATATTAAAAAGCTATGCACTACGAGAAGCTAGTCTAATAAGGAGAAGGTGTTAGGGGAAGTAGGAAATCGGAAGTCGGGTTCTATGAGCCTCGGAATCAGGTTTTAGTCACAACGTCGATAAGGGAGAATGCCACCTTTCGGTTTCTTCACCCAACCACCTATACCCGCTTTCGCGGCGAAAGGGTAAGTCTCAAGTTAAGGTAACTTCTGCCCCGAGTTTCCCCATATTGGTAGAAATGAGTCAAGGTCGACCTAGTCGCGATTCTAAGTCAACAAAAACACAAAAACCTCAAAATTGATAAATCAACAAGCAAACAATCCACCAACATCGCTCAATTCAAATAATCCAATATCTTCCTCCCTTAACCCCTAACAAGAAATCTACTCAAAATTCATAATGAAAACTACTAAAATAATAACTAAGAAGAAATCTTTACATATTAAAAAGAATACTCCCCCTAAAATAGCCTTAGGAATAGTGTTCCTTCTTAGGAACAGTGATTGCCCTGTTCCCCCCATCTCTTTCCCCTTCACTGCTCTCCTCTACTTTCTCTCTTCGTTCCTCCTTCTCTCATCTCATTTTCGTTTCTCTCCCTATTTTTTTGCGTTTTTGTTGCCTTTGCTTTTCGATTTTTGTTTTTGAAATGTTCTTTTTCACTTTCAGGTTGTGAATCTGTGGTTGCAGAGGTTTTTACTCTCCATTTTTTTATGGTTTCATTCGTTTCATTGCTTTTCGATTTTTGATTTGAAAATGTTCTTTTTCACTTTCAGATTGTGGATCTGGGATCTCTCCTATCCATTGTTCACTTCGTCAACAATGGTGATTTCCTTTACTATGCGTACTGTTGTTTTTTGTTTGTGCTTTTTTCGTTTCGAGGATTTAATTGACGAATCGATGATTTGCGAGTGGATTGAGACCTGAATTGTTGCGGTGATGACGGTGGTGGTGTGGTGGTGACGACGGTGGTCGTGTGGACGTGTAGTTGTCGTGGACTGCGTATTGGCGTATGGGATTAGGGATTCTAGCATTAGGGGCAAGATGGGATTAATTTATCTAGGTTCTGCGTCGTTTGTTGTTTGATTTGATTTATGTGGGTCGGTGTTCGTTTTGCTCGCAGAGTGACATAGCCAGTCGCAGAAGTGGTCTTCGGGTGAGTTGCCAGCGATGCAGAAGGAGGTGCGAAGATTACACTTCCAACTGTATTTCCGTCGTCAAAGGTTTCGTCATTTGAAGCATCTACTCTTTGAATAATCACGAAACCGAACTCCATCATCAGCGATCGCCGTGATCATCACCATGTACACAAAACAAGACAAGACGCAAAGACAACAAACAAAACACAAGGCTACAATCCATAACAACCACAAATAAACATATAAACTCCACCAAAGTATCCTCCAACAACAACATCAACCACAATCCTAAAGCAACGAAGAATCGTCAATATAAACACACTCCCCCCACACTTAAACCGAAAATTGTCCTCAATGTTCAAAATTAGGTAGGGAAAGGAAGGGTGGGTAAGAAATTACCGTTTAAAACGCGAGTTGTCCCCCACACTTGAACGATTCCGTGCTTCCTATCCATTTTCATCCATTACTATTGTTTGTTAGAGGTACCTACAAGGAAAAACACTCAAACACGCACACACATAAAAAAGAACACTACAAAAGCTATTAGAATAAAAATTACTACTAAACTAAACTAAGCCGATACGGGGCAATTAACGGGCCCGCTCCGTCCATTCAACTCACATCGAAATACCTATGAGGTAAGGTACTTCCATGCAAGGCAAGTTGGGTCTTGCTCAAAATTGCGGACGCAACTAAACTCACACAAACAAACACACAAATGAATGAACAAACAGACAAATAAACAAGCAAGAATAATTGCATCCAAACATGAAAACACCGAATCCCTCATCGAGACGGCGGGAAAGACACAAATCGTTTACTCAAGACAAGTACAAACATTCCAAAGTTAGTTGCTCAAAATGAAGTGGACTAAAGTCTAATAGGATGACATTAAATCACTAAAAACATTGATGATTTATCTAGGTCCTCTTAGTCAACTAAAAAGCGTACAACGAGGCGTTAAACGGGATGGAAATGAGTGAACCATGGAGTTAGTGGACACTGGAGGTAAGTGTAATCCCGACCTTTTCGCAAAAGCAAAGAGGATCGTCCCAAACCTAAAGATATCTTCAAGTAAGGTCACCTATATAGGCACGGGATCCGGTAACCAAGGCCTTATCACTCCATGGGTGGTCAAGATGGTCAAATGCAAACCCCGATGTAAACATCCTAGTAGAAAAAGTGGACTCAAGCTAAAAGATCAATGCAATTTTTGTTTTAATGTCATTCTAGTAGAGTAAAGGCCAAAATCAAAATGGGTTACTAACAAGGGAAGGTGAACACTCGCAAGCAAGTCTCACAATCGAGTTTTTGAAAACATTTACCTAAAACACACTAGACAAAACACAAAAGAACACAACAAAGTAACAAAAACAACTACAAGTAAAGCCAAGCACTCCAATCTTCTTCAAACAGTCAACACAATCACAACACCAATTCCAAAATGTTCACCAAGTGAACCTCCAAAGCATACAAGCTCATACTCCCATGTGAATAAGGGAAAGGGAGAAAAATAAAGGTAAAAAGGGATTACCAAAAGGTCTTCACTTTTTAATACCTCATGTCCTTATGCTATGAAGTGGGTGGTATTCCTGTAAGAAAGGAGAGAACAAGGCAATACAAGAAAGACACTAACTACAATCCCACAGCAACTACTAATAACAACACAATTACATCACAATCACGAGTACACCACCAATCCTCCAACAAGATACAAGCAAAGATCACAATCCACAATCCTCAATAGAACAATCAAGTAGAATCTCTTCCAAACTTGATCGCTTCCAAATTCTTCATCATTTATCCATGTTAGCTTCTTGTTGGAGATTCCTACAAACAAAAACAAAACACAAAAAGCGTAAATATGCACAAAAAAGGCTTGGGTTGCCTCCCAAGAAGCGCGGTTTTGGCTAGGACCGCCAAACCTTAGAGTTTATTTGTCTTCAAAGTGTAATCTCCACCATACCCATCAAGGGCTCGGAGGAGTAAGTCAAAGGCTCTAGAAGAGTCTTCAGATGGGCTCATGTAGCCGAGCCAAGCTATCATGAGAAGCTTCCAAGTCGGAAGCGATAAGTCGTCTTTAGATCCACGATGCCCGGGTTTGTAGTGGTCTCCCGGGTCTTTCCATCTTACTAGTCCAAGCGACCATTTCTTCCCAAAATACCTTCTATCTTTCCAAAGTTTCACAATCACACCACTGAACATGAAAGGCGTTTTAGGCTTTAATTCCCCATTGAACATCCCCATATCTTCTCTATCGAGAATGGAGGAGTTACTAACAATGACATAAGAGACTTGGTTAGTCTCATCAATCAACACCTCACCCTTCCAAACCTCCTCTTCTTTGTTTTTAACCACGTTCCTTCCAAAAGACAAATCAAGGATTAAACAAAGTTCATTGAAAGAATTTTTCCAATCATCCTCAATCATAGGTTCATAGGAAGGGCTAGTGTCAAGACACGAGGGGTCAAAGAAAATAAGAGGCTCATCTTCAGTAGGATTGGTAGACATGGTGATCTCATCAAAGTGTTGTTCCTCAAACAAGGGGTTATACCAATACATCAATGGTTTTACCCCTTTAATTTCATAGCTATCACCAAAAGAGCCTTCAATTTTCTTATTCAAAGATTTTTCAATTGTGTCATCTTCCTCAACAAATTCTTCATGAGTAGGGGATTCAAAGCATAAAGAGTCAATGGTAGTGAGTGGTTCATCCCAAATACAAGGTTTAGAGAAATCGATCTCAACAATGGTGTCCTCTAAAGGGTGTTCCTAAAAAATGGACTCAAAGACAACCGTTTTGACCTCAATATTCTCCAAATAAGTGTTCTCAATCTCACTCACCAAAGAATCCATAAGGTAGGTATCTAAAGAAGCATGACTCAAAGTAGTTGAGAGAGGAGTATGGTTAAGTTCATTCACCTTTGTTTCAAGAGTGACCTCCAAGCAACTAACCTTAAGACTTTCGGCATATTGACTTTCTTTATCATTCAATCGCGCTTCAATAGCATCCTCTTCCTTGCTTATTGTAACATCATTACCCACACACGAATCACAACCAAGCACAACCTCCAAAGGCTCTTTAGATAAGGAGGGAGACATTAAATCTCCTCCACCAACAATGTCAAAGTTAGTAGATGGCAAAGTAGATGATATGCAAGATGAAGAAGATGGTAAAGACACAATGGAGTTATGATCAAGCATACATTTATCAATATCATCACTTTTGTCATCTAGCAAAGAGTTTTCCAATGGAGGGGCACAAGTATTATCAAGTTCATATGTTGAGGGAGATGGGTCATGACAAGAACCAACATGATGAATATTATCATCAAGCATACTAAACTTTGTAATCTTTTCACCATTTTTCATCCCATTAGTGATGGTTGATTTTTCTTGAATGACCTTGGTGAATGGCAATGAGACTTCTACTTTTTTGATCGTGTCCACAAGTCGGCTACACTTGATATTACCTTTTTGAATGTTAGCTCGTTTTGGGAATGGTAACGGTGGCACATAGATCAATGGAGATGGAACATTGGACTCCTTCTCCTCAATTGCTTCCTTGATCTCTTGCCTTCTAACTTCCTTCAATTTTCGTTGTTTTTCCTCGGTTTTTGCAACTAACTCAAATTCTTCTCGAATTCCCCGGTTTTGTTTGGGAGAATCGAGAGTAGTGAAATGTAGTGCTTTTTGTTGTTGCAAATTTGGGGTTGCCTTGGTACTCAAGTGATTGTGAGGGTTTTCAAACTCTTCTCCTTCTCTTTGAATAACGACATGGGTTTGGCGTGGTGGATCCCTTGCGTGTTGAGGTTGATCGGGAAAGTCATGAGGTGGGTGCATGGGAGTAGCTAAGGCTTTGGATGCTCGTTGAGATTTCAAGAGTTCTAGCCTTGCCTTGTCTTTCGCATTTTCATTCATCAAATACTCTATTGTTCTTCGCAATTCATTTAATGAATTTTCCCAATGACTGCTCCCTTGACTTTGTTCAGAATGACCTTGGTTGCTAAAGAATTGAGAAGGTCCATTGTAGCTTTGAGAGTATAATTCTTTGTGACCTGGATTACCTTGGTAATTCGGGTTTCCTTGATACACTTCATTAACTAAAGTCTTTCTCTTATCAATGGTCGAACCATATCCTCGACCACTACCTTGACCATGTTGATAATTATCTTGATTTCCATAAAAAGAAGAAGGTTGGTTATGTCTTTGAAAATTGAACCCTTGGTACTCTTGATTTGGCCCTTGGTTACCTTGATAATTGCATTGATACCCTTGATTATGATAATTACCTCCTTGATTATGGTAATTATTCCCTTTATGTTTTGCATTCATAGCCTCAAGTTTCTTGGTTAACTCTTCCTTTTCTAATTGGAGTTTCATTTCATTGGTCATAGGAGAATTTTCATCTCCCATCTTCTTAATAAGCTTGGCTCCAACTAGCTTTTCTTCGGAAGAGCATACATGTTCTAAAGCATCTTCTTGAGGGGGCTCATGGAAGGTATCTAGTTTTTCTTCATTGATCAAGGAATTTTTAAGCTCAAACTCATCCGGAATGGTTCCATAGGAAACGGGGGAAGAAAATTCCTCGTGAGTGAGTTGTGGATGTGAACCAAGAGTTGTCATGTTTGCTTTTTGAAGGCTTTTTGGTGATGAAGGTGATTTGGGAGGTGAAAGGGTTGGAGAATTTTCTTGTGGATATGGTGTTTCTTGTGAATTTGGAGTGATGTGAGGAGTTGTAGAAGGTGAATTTTGTGGAATGGAAGGTGTAAGTGGTGTGGATGTTGGTGATATGGATGGATTTGGAGAGGGTGGAAGGATAGTATGTATGGATGGTGGTACGACGTACGAATGTTGAGTCACTTTTATTGAGTAATTTCCCCGAAATTTCATATCTTTAAATGTCATCTTTGGCTCGAAATCGAACCGAAGAGGCGATAACCTGTTCCTGGCAAACATACTCAAATAGAAAGTGAGTCTCCTAGCACCAAGTGGCACTAGGGTAGATGGAGAACAATAACCAAACACGAAAAGACTAAAACTCAACTAACTAATCGCCGTCCCCGGCAACGGCGTCATTTTGATGCGCGTCAGATTGTCGCCTATCTAACACGATCAAACAAAATTTATAAACTCCAACTAACTACTACGTAGTAGCGGTAAGTCGGGGATCGATCCTCAGGGACGGTCTATGGGAAGTCGGTCAAGTCAAAGTCTAAGCACGTTTGGACGTTCGGGGTCTATTTTTGGGGTTTTTGGGTTAAGTCTACAGTAGTCTATATTAAAAAGCTATGCACTACGAGAAGCTAGTCTAATAAGGAGAAGGTGTTAGGGGAAGTAGGGAATCGGAAGTCGGGTTCTATGAGCCTCGGAATCGGGTTTTAGTCACAACGTCGATAAGGGAGAATGCCACCTTTCGGTTTCTTCACCCAACCCACCTATACCCGCTTTCGCGGCGAAACGGTAAGTGTAGACACCCGCATTGACTGCCAGGTGTCTATGGCAGTTTCCAAAAAACACCCGATAATGATCGGACGCTAACGTGGTTCTACGCGCTCGGATATGGGCTCAAATCCATTAGTTGCTTGCTAATGCACTTACGAAGTACAAATCTCACAAAAATGACCTCAAATCCAGGCCCAGTGGGTCGTTTCCAGTCAAACAAGACTAATTTGGGTCAAAACCGACACCGGAAATAAAACCGACTTTTAGCGATCGGGTCAACCTCGGTCAAAGTCGATTCCGATACATACAAAAACAGCCACACAATCATCAAAAGTCCAAGTCAAACTCAAAACCCATAAGACATCCAAAGTCACGGTCCAAAACAATGGACCCTCGCGACCCAGCTGATCCACTCGATCGAGTGCTCAGCCCACTCGATCGAGTGGGCCTTATTCAGGCCCGACTGCAGGCACAACGGGCCACTCGAACGAGTCAGTTGGTTACTCAGTCGAGTAACCCTAGACGGGGTACCTAGGCCTTGCCTATATAAACACCCCATGCAACACAACTTTACGCATCTTTTACCACTTTCAAAAACCCTAATTCTACAACACTCAAACCCTAATACTACAAACCCTAAACCTAGCTTTAGGAATTCGAAACCCTAACCACCACAACTCAATTTGCATACTCGATACTCCCGTCCGAGCATAAGAAACATGTAGGTTGAGGGTGCCAATTCCCGCTGTTCTCTTTTTTCCTCTTTCTCGCGCCGTGTCGTCTATCATCGTTGTCGTTGTCTCGTTTTTTTATATCTTATTCGTGTCCTAATATCGATAATATAACTAGTATAAAACATTAAATTATTCGTCGATTCGTGTCGAGCATGAGTGATGGTGGGATAAGGAAACCCGAATATACAAGTGTACTGCACACAGCGTTGCCGGTCGCTTATCCCATCACCCTGATTGCTTGATTGTTGAGACGAATTAACATCAACCATAATTTTCTTATTTTATCTCATTATCGCAATCTTCATCCATTCTAAAACCTATTTTCAAAGCATAATTTTTTTTATAAGGGTCGAAACCCATTGACGCGGATCCGACATCACAATCTCTAGGGATTCATTACGATGTCGGAGAAGCCGAGGGAATCAAGTCTTTCAATTCTAGCATAATGTCGAATTCTTAGATTCGATGCAAATTTAATAATTAGACGTCGAATCTAACGATCTAGTCACATAAATTAATTAACGCGATTTCTATTGATGCTAAAATAATTGTCATACAATTCGTCAGAATTACGACATTATTAAACGCGGAGGAAATCCATTCATATCGCGATAGTTAATTTAAAGGCGACTTAAATCAATTTTCTATTATTTTCACTCTATTATTCCATGTCGATTCAATAATAGAATATGGGATATGACGAGTATCGAAGATAAGTTTCGAGTATAAATTTCACAATATTTATGCCCGACTCAACGAACTCATCGAATTATTAAAAATCAAAAGCAATTTCAAAACCGATACAAAATTGCGAGCGAATTATAATTCGTACAGGGGGCACTCGACCGAGTGCCTAGCCCACTCGGTCGAGTGGCACCCCAAAATCCGAAACAGAATGCAATTTCGACCTCTACTCGGTCGAGTCTCATAGTGACTCGGTCGAGTGGCAACGTACTCGGCCGAGTTTGTCAATAACTCGACCGAGTAGGGTATAAAAACAGAGGATAGAAGCGTTTTCAGAGGTCCACTCGGTCGAGTCCTACAATGACTCGGTCGAGTGGCCTCTCCATCACGTCAAATCCTGAGTCCTACAAGTCGGATGAGTCTTGTTAATATCTTTTCACGACTTAAGTCGACACGTGTCTAATCAATCACGTGAAAACTTCACTTTACAAAACTTTACATCATCTTGTCTAAATCATTCATTAATTTGCAAACCGTTATTATTCGTTATACCATTACTAACCGTTTGTTATTTTTCTTGTTGATTTATCGTTTGTTTTAATGTACTAAAATGAACCCACATGCTAAAATTCAACTTCGACGTTAGAATTAATTGCATTAAATCGACATTGGAACCCTTTTCAATTTCATTCACATGCTTAGGGAAAACAACGTTTGCATAAGCATTTTTCACCGAATTACTAACGCGCGTATTAGAAAATCATTCGAGATCTTAGTAGAGGTCGCTAGTGCGGGCGGGGTTGGGTGTCCTTTGTGGGCTTCCCAACACGTACCCTCACCCCTTACTCAGAACCGTGGTTTCCGGATATCCGAATCCATTGGCATACGAGAGTCATTCAATACACGGTATCCGATAATGTCGGTATCGGTATCAAATGCAAAGGGACGAGCCCAATAAATTCTGACATCGGAAATGGGCCATATTTTGTATACGGTCCACTACGACATAGAGTGGGTTCGAACGGGCCTGAACTCCCACAAAGTTCGGTGGCGACTCCACTTCGATTTAAATTTCAATTCGATCCATTCTCATATGGAGATTCATTCGCCTACCCAAACCTGCGCGTGGCCGTGTCGGGGTGGACCTATGTCATGTCCACAATTTGGCGACTCCGCTGGGGATTAACTGATGCTTTACTTACCATCGTCATCCTCAGGGTGAGACTCGAATAGAAATCGTTTGACTAGTACAATACGCGTTTTTGTTCTACGGTTCATGCATAACCCATATTTTCCCGGGCCGGTACTCGCGACCGACGTCCCACTATACCGTTGATGTACTCCAATATGGATATGTCAAAAGGTGTCCATAGTCGATTCGAGTGGGTTTCGCGGCATGTTCTAGGATCAACTCGACTTAGGAAGTCCGTCCCGATCAATGTGTAGACTATGTACACTGGTATAGACCCTCTATAGACCGACCGAGACTTAGTGTAAATCATACATGGCGTCGTTATAATGCTTGCCTGACTACATGCTACTTGGTTTCTGAGTCGTGTTAAAAAAAAAACCGTCTTTTTTTCAAAGATTGCATATTTTTCAAACTATCCAATTTCAAAACTCGGGACGTATACCGAATTTAGGACTTATGATTTTACTCAAAATAGCCTATTTTCTAGCCAGTATGCTGCCCAATTCAAAACTCGAAAATATTTTCGAATTTTCAAAACCGAGGCCCGATACACTTTCTGATTTTCTCGAAAAATCGGGCCTTTCCCCGAGTTTTCTCGGGTTTTCCAAAACGATCAATTTTCAAAACCTTCCTCTCCTTAGGACTTCCCGTATTTATCAGTGTCAGGTCATGTCTTAAGTTGTCAAGGTCTTTAGCGTCGAAACTCCGTCGATCTTACATCACGAGTTTCTTCCCTATCCCAGTCCGCCTTATTAGACTAAGGCAAGGCCCACCTACGTAGGACATACTCCTACAAAGGAGGGCCCGTCTACACACTTGAGTCCAAAAGTCTGGGGATGTCTCACGTGAACCTTCCTTCGAACAGGACTCGGCCCACCCGCCGATTCCTAAGGAAGGCCCACTTTTCACGAGTCACCCGTCTAGGTGTCTTTTCCGAGTCATTTCCCTTTTCAGTCTTGTTCGGGATGTACTTTCCATTCTGGGATTTGGGCTAGTTTCTAATCATGCGGTGTTCTTACAGACAGGCCACCCGAGACTAGATACCAATGCAAGATGGACGAATTGAAAGACGCTCTGACCAAGATCGAGACTCAACTGACTGCCTTCTAGGCTAACCAAGTGACTTTATCCACCCGCCTGAGTACCGTAGAGAAGACGGTCCCTGTTGCAGGATCTGAGCCCACTGGGCCCATAGCTGAATTGATCAGTGTTGTTCGCAGGCTCGAGGAACAAGTTCACCTATCAACAAACAACTCGATCCACACTGAAAATGCTTGTTCCTATGCACCTTTGAACGACAAGCTACCGGCCAACCTCAACCATACAGGAATTCCTATGTTTGAGGGTACTGAAGACCCAGTCCACCATATACAGGCTTTCAAAGACTTTATGGCGGTCAAGGGGGTGAAGTACACCATGTTTAAGCATCTATTCCCTTCTTCCCTCGAGAAGCATCCCAAGGCCTAGTTCTACAGGCTCGATTCGAAGAAATACTAGACCTGGGATGATGTGGCGACCGAATTTGCTCGGAATTACGCCGACAACACTGAGATCCAGACTACAATGTGTACTCTGGAAGTCATGGCCGAAGAGCCCAAAGAAGGGTTCACAAAATATCTGCAAAGATGGAGGGCCGAGAGTGTGAAGCTGGTCGACAAGCCCAGTAAGAAGGTCCTAGTGGAGGCTTTTGTCAAGAACCTCCTCCCATCCTACCGGGTCCATCTCCGGTATGCTATCATCCCCAATTTCGCTGTCCTTACTGAAATGGGCACAAGAATCGAGGATGACTTAAGGTTAGAGAGCCAGATTAAGGCCTCTACCAAGGGCTATCAAGGGGCCAGTTCATCTACAAACAAGCCCACACCTGCAGTTGCAGCCCGCAGCATTTTCGATGAGGTTAACTTGCTGGATACCTCATCCAAGAAGAATATTCCAAATTGGGTATTCACGGATATAGGGACTACCTATACCTATGCCTTACAGAGGCTATCTTCAAAAGGCATTATCCAACCCATAGGCCCGACTCCCGAGCTTCCAGTGGAGAAAAGGCCCAAGAGCTATAATATTCAAGCCTATTGCCAGTATCACCGGGGTAATGGGCATGACACGGAAAAATGTTGGAAGCTGAAACATCTGATCCAAGATCTGATTGAAAGTGGGAAAATACCGTTGCCCGGGGACAAGCCGAGCAACAAAGAAAACCCGTTCAGTGCCCATGCCATATTCACGGGAGAGGTAATCGACTGTTCTCACCTCATTTCCCCTCATGTCCCACAAATCAATGGGATATGGTTCGACGACGAGGACGATGTTTACCTAGCCAAGGGGGAAGCTGTCCCCGTCACCAGAGAGGAGATCCGAAAGGCTAAGTCCAAAGCTTTAGCCACCAACCACCTCGCCACCACTGGGCGCCCTACTCCAACACCCGTCACTGAACCTCCCAGGACGGGATCTACCCTCGAAGAATCAAGCAATGACACGGCTCTGGTCCATCAATTGAAGAGGGTTCGAGCTGACTTAACCATATGGAAACTACTAGTTAGCTCGCAAGCATATCGAGAAGCACTGACTAAGGCTCTCGATGAAATCAAGGTCGATTCACAAGCTACCCCTGCTGAAATGGTAGCCACTATCATGCCCTATCTCAAGGGCAAGTCCAAGAATGAAGGCCCACTCATAACCTTCTCTGAGTCCGATCTACCACCATTTGGGCCCAATCATAATATGGCCCTGTACATCACAGTCATTTGCCGAGGGAAGTACCTCCCAATGACTCTTATCGACGACGGATCTGCCGTAAATGTCCTTCCCCTAAGGACCGCTAGGGCCCTCGGCATCACCGATGCCGACTATCTCCCGACGGCGCAAACTATCCAGGCTTTCGACGGAAGCCCAAAACCGGTAGCCGGGGCCGTAAAACTGACAATCATAACGGGTCCAATCGAAAAAGAGTTGGAGTTCCAGGTGATCGATGTCACCTCATCCTTTAACTTACTACTAGGAAGGCCTTGGATCCATGCAGTCAAGGCCGTATCCTCTACCCTCCACCGAAAAGTCAAGATGTCACTTCAAGACGGTATCATCACGCTGGAGGCGACCCCCATGACCGTGGCTAGCTGTAATGCCATAAACCGGGCCGAACCACGAGGATTCGATTTCGTGGGTATGATCGAGGAGGAATATCTCTTCAGGCCCTACTTCACTACTAGCATCGACGCGATGCTACAAAACTTGGGCTATTTACCGGGGGCTACCTCGAGACCGCATCTTCCAGCCGGGAAGATTATCGAAGTCCTAAATGATGGCGAATCACAGTTCGGATTGAGGTATGCTATAACCCCGGAAAACGTGGTCCGGGCCGGTATTCACAAGGCTACCAACATCCTCAAGGGTACTTACATAGGCCCTTATAGCCCGAAGTTGACTGACTACTTCGTCACCCCTGTATTCGGAGCTATTCAAGTGGGCCTCTACCAACCCACAATCACATATCCCGAGACCAAAACAGCTCGGGAATGCAATTTCTTCCCCGATGATATATTCACCATCGTCCAGGCCGAGTCCGAGAAAGGTGAAAGAAACTCCGAGCCCGTGCTAGGGCTCCTATTTGGAGAAGACAAGGCCGTCCCCACTTTAAAGGACGATTTGGTCAACCTGATCCTCCGCAGCGATCGGTTTGACCCAACTAAGCTAATCACCGAAGTCGGTGCCAACACCGAGAAAAGGGCCTGGAGGAAGACCATAAAATGGACCGACAGTCAAGGATGGGTCTACAAGCTGACCACCGGCGAAGGAGACATGCCGGATACCGAATCCGAGTCCGAGTCTGAGTCAGAGTCAGAGTCGGAGTCTGAGTCCAAGTTTAGAGGGTCTGGTGCTGGAGTCGAGTCTGTAACCCCTCTTGCCATAGCCACTGAGGTCTCGGGGCCTGTCCCAAGACCTCTCCCTATCTCGCCACTGACCAATGATCAGATGGCCGCTCTATTTGAGCTTTTCTCGAAATTTACCATTAATAATAATAACGAAAACCGTTCTGCTTACGACTTGTCTTATTTTCTAAATTCTTTCAATTTCAAAATTTTTATATGCAATGACATTGAGAAACCCGACGAATAGGTACCACTGCCTCCACGTCTGGTCGAGCAGCTCGAACAAAGGGAGTCCCGAGATCCGGTAATCGAAGAGACCGAGTCCATCAATGTGGGAACCACTTTAGAGCCCTAGATGCTTAAGTTGGGCCTATCTTTAGATCCCGAGGAGAGAAAAGAATTCACAGACCTTCTCCAAGAATTTAAAGACGTCTTCGCATGGTCCTACAAGGACATGCCGGGTATAGATCGGGAGATAGCCGAACGCCGAATACCCATCAAAGATGGGTGCACACTGGTAAAACAGAAGCTCCGAAGAATGAAGCCCGAATGGTCCCTCAAAGTCAAAGAGGAAGTAGACAAACAATTCAAAGCGGGCTTTATACAAGTGTCTGAATATCCAGACTGGGTTGCAAACATCGTGCTGGTACCCAAGAAGGACGGCAAAGTGCGGGTATGTGTGGACTTTCGGGACCTAAACAAGGCCAGCCCAAAAGACGATTTTTCGTTACCACATATCGACATATTGGTCGACAACACGGCCGAACATGCCCTCCTATCATTCATGGACGGGTATGCCGGATACAATCAGATTAAAATGGCAGAAGAGGATATGGGTAAGACCACCTTCATTACACCATAGGGGCTTACTGTTACACCGTCATGCCGTTTGGGCTTATCAATGCCGGGGCCACTTATCAACGGACCGCCACCACTTTACTACATGACATGATGCATAAGGAAGTGGAGGTCTATGTGGACGACATGATCGTCAAGTCCAAGGACCGAAACGGGCACATTTCGGCCCTAAGAAAGTTCTTCATCCGGCTACGCAAATACAATATGAGACTGAACCCTCAAAAATGCAGTTTCGGGGTAACGTCAGGCAAATTAATGGACCATATTGTTAGCCAACGCGGCATCGAGGTCGACCCAGCTAAAATCAAAGCCATCACCGAGATGCAACCACCCAAGACCGAAAAAGAAATAAGGGGGTTTCTCGGGAAAGTCCAATACATCAGCCGGTTCATTTCAAAACTAACCATGGTATGTGAGCCCATTTTCAAGAAACTGAAGATCGGAGAACGGGTGCTATGGGACGACAAATGTCAAGCGGCCTTTGACAAAATCAAGGAGATTCTGTCTGCTCCGCCGGTATTGATGCCACCTCAACCCGGCTTGCTTTTGTCGTTATACCTAACAACGACCGAGACAGCCATGGGGGCTATGCTGGCCCAGACAGTTGATTCGGAAGAACGGGTCATTTACTACATCAGTAAAAAGTTCCTCGAATACGAATGCAAGTATACGATGCTCGAGAAGACGTGCCTAGCATTGGTTTGGGCCACTAAAAAGCTCCGACATTACATGCTCAGTCACGAGGTACACGTACTATCCAAAATGTATCCATCAAGTACCTGTTCGAGAAGCCCATCCTCAATGGCAGGATGTCCAGATGGACTTTAATGTTATCTGAGTTCGACCTCAAGTTTGTACAATTAAAAGCCATCAAAGGCCGGGTAGTAGCCGAGTTTCTAGTCGATAGCCCGATATCCGAAGAGGGCCACACCGATACCTGGGCCTTTCCTGACAAAGACATATTCCATACCGATACCGAGACATGGGATTTGTATATTGATGGGGCATCCAACTTCCGGGGATTTGGGGTCGGAATTCTGTTGATCTCACCCCGAGGGGAACACACTCCTCTATCCATCAAATTGGACTTTGACGTGACCAACAACGCAGCCGAATACGAAGCATGCATTCACGGGTTGCAAGTTGCCGCTGATTTAGGGGTAACAAACCTCCGGGTCCACGGTGACTCCTCACTGGTCATCAATCAAGCGCTCCAAAAATGGAAAACTCGGAACGCCAATCTCGTACCTAGCACGAGTAAGGGTTCTAGAGAAACAATTCCAGAAGGTGGAATATATCTACCTGCCTCGGGAAGAAAATCAATTCGCGGATGCACTTTCCAAATTAGCATCCCTGCTAAATATACCGGACCATCTTACCAGCATGCCAATCTGTGTTGAAATGTGCTCCGAGCCGGCTTATATCCACGCAGGATATCGAGATAACCGATCCAGAACCTTGGTATCAAGCCGTCCTAACCTACTTGGCAACGGGAGAATATGCCCCGGGAACTAAAAACCGGGCCAAGAAGGCCTTGCAAAGATTAAAGACCCAATTTGTTCATATAGACGACGAGCAATTGTAACAAAAGACGGCACAGGGGGGCTCTCCTCCTGTGTATCGACAAAATACAGGCCGAAAAGGTCATGGCCGAGGTACACGACGGTGAGAACGGTCCGCATATGAACGCCCATATGCTATCCCGGAAAATCATGAGGCTCGGATATTACTGGAATACCATGGAAACAAGCTGTCAGTTATATGTTAAACACTGCCATAACTGTCAGATCTTTGCTAATGTACAACATATGCCATCTTCCCTATTATATACCATGACATCACCATGACCATTTTCGACATGGGGCATTGACATAATTGGAAAGGTGCATCCTTCCGGGACGGGAGGTCATTGCTTCATTTTAGTGGCCATCGACTACTTCACCAAATGGGTCGAAGCCGAGTCATACCGTGTCTTGAACGCCAAGCACGTGGCCAAATTCATCCAGAATAAGATCATATGCCGATATGGGATCCCTCACGAATTTATCAGTGATCACGGGACCCACTTTCAAGCTGAAACCGCTGCGTTGCTAACAAAATACAAAATTCAGAGGCATACACCTTCACCTTACCGACCCCAAACAAATGGAGCGGTAGAAGCGGCTAATAAAACAATTGTCACCATACTTAAAAAGATGGCTGAGAATTATCGGGACTGGCCCGATAAAATACCCTTCGCTCTCTGGGGGTATCGGACGTCAATTCGCACCGCGACCGGAGCAACTCCATATTATCTGACATATGGAATGGAAGCAGTCCAACCGGTCGAGCTAGAAGTACCATCTATCAGGATTTTACTTGAAAGCCAAGTACCTAAAGTAGATTGGGTCCAAGCCCGATATGATTCGCTAGTCCTTTTAGATGAACGGCGATCCCGGGCCCTCAACAATATTCAAATATATCAAAAGATGATCCAACGGGCTTTCAACAAAAGGGTTAGGCCCAGGAACATCAAAGAAGGGGATCTGGTCCTAAAATCGGTTCGTGCCTTACTACCGGTTGACTCAAGAGGAAAATTTAAACCCAATTGGGCTGGGCCATACTTAGTCAAGAGGGTCCTATCGGGAGGAGCGGTAATGCTGACAGACCTAGACGGGAACGAGTTCGTCAACCCAACCAATTTGGACCAGCTAAAGCGCTACTACCCATAAACCCTATCTCAATGTCATTTGCAAAAATTTATAAAAATTTGTCTTTTTATAAATTTTTAAAATTACAGACAAGTCAACGAGTTAGAATTAATTATTCTACTGTCGCACATCTCGAATTAATAATCTTGACATATTTCGAAAAATTGCAAAAATCAATCAAGTTTCGAACTACGTTTGGTTTGATTCCGCTAATTGTGGATACGTAGGCAACCCCTCAAAAGGGTACAACCACTGCAATAACGAAAAGACAGGAACAGTATTCAATAATATGTCTTTTTTTAAAGTCCCGATAAACTCGGGGATTCCAAAAAAAAAAAAAAACGCCGGAATCGGCACACACACAAAAAAAAAAATCACACCAAAAAATAATAATACTCAAATAATAAACTAAGTAGACTAATATCCGGGCATTTTACTCTTCCCTTTGTCCTTTGGGTCAAGTGGAGCCCGAGGTCGCCGGGGTGGGGGCGAGCGTTCCCGAATAACGAGGAGAACCTCCTTAGCTCGAACCCGTTTCTTTGACAACAGGTCTTCTGTAACAGTCTTCGGCCCAAGTCGGGCCCGCACATGCTCGGGTAATCTATCCCGTGGGCCAAGTCGGTCCTGCACGGCTAATCTTGGCCCAGTCTCCTCTCCAAGTCAGTCTGGGGGCTCACTTTCCTCCGCGCACCTTTAGCACTAGACCCTTCAGCTTGAGTCTTAGTCTTCTTCTTCTGACTTGACATTAGGCGAACTAGGGTGGCCGGAGTGTCTCCTTCATCAAAGAAGTCCCTGTTGTCTTTAGCCTGCTCCCTTCGCAGCAAATCGAAAGCCTCATCAACCTTCAAAGCAGCTCGGGTTTTGGCATTACCTGCTTTAGCCCACTTCACATAGGAGTCTGAAACCCAGATCGAGTGGCGAGATTTGGAAATAGGCCAGGTGTGCCGGGTATACCACCTTTGCATCCATGTATCACACATCACATCAGTCAGTTGGGTAGGGTCACTCACAACTGCTTCAATTTCTGGGATTCGCTGGGCCCGTCCGTACTGCCTTAGTATGCGATCCGGGTAGAGATGAACCGTTTGCCTGAAAGACAAGATTACTTGGTAACGAGCTCTGTTCCTCGGGTCCAAGCCCGTCCAAACGTAGATGGGCCACCACGGCACAACCCATCAATTGAGCCGACCACCATGGATTGATAGCACCTCGTCCCAGTATTTCTGAGTAATCTGGCGAGAAAAATCAATAGCCCGTCTCCTCGTCATCAACTGGTTGTGACGGTAGTTGCTGGCGTCAAGGGGAGGATCTATCACTGATAGCCTCTTATATAGCCAAATCTGAAAAAGGAAACAAAAACATGAGTTCCCAAGGCAAAATAGGCCTCCGCCTGATGACACTCGATCGAGTGCCAGGGTGGCTCGGTCGAGTGGCATCCCTGGGAGCGAACAGGGGGCTTTTACGAAGGCACTCGATCGAGTGCACACTGCAGCAGTCAAAATCTCGAAAAAAATAAAAAAGCAAGATATCGAGAAAAAAATGAAAATGCGACATACTTGCAGCAAACGGGTGCTCCCGGTAAGACGAACTGAAGAATCCCTCTTGCGATTGTCCAATCGTTGGATGATTTCACCCGTGATCAGCCAAGCCAGGTTGTGTTCAGTCTCCATCAAATCAACCACGGTCAAGAGACGGATATCTCCCATGCAAGATAATAAATCCATGTGACCTTCAAAAGCATAAACATGGAGCATACAGAAAGAGAAGGCCCTACGGCTATGAATCGATCTGACCCTAACATCATGCGGGTTCATAAATTTCTCAGCCAGATCGATTAAGGAAACTGTGTTGTCGTCTCCAGCCATTCGGGATACATCGTTGTGAGAAAGCCCTAAAAATTCTCGAAGCTTCCTCCTTGGGTCGTAGATCGAGTACGGGACAGCGGGACGAAGTACCGGATTCCATCCTCCTACGGCAGCAATCTCCTCAGGTAAGGGGCAGACTTCGCCCCGAGGAAAGACAAAGACATGATATATGTCATCCCAATAAGACAAGCAGGCATCCAAGAAGTAGCGATCAACCTGCATCTGACGGAATGTATACAGTTAGGCAATACCGGTCTGGTTCAAAGCCACCCTATCGCCATCCCTAAAGCGTCGGGACCATTCCTGCAACATGACGGTCAACCTGTCGATTCCCATGGCTAATTTTCTTGAAAGGAATAAAAGACTCCTCACTGGTCATCAATCAAGCGCTCCAAAAATGGAAAACTCGGAACGCCAATCTCGTGGCTTACCAAGCACGAGTAAGGGTTCTAGAGAAACTATTCCAGAAGGGGGAATATATCTACCTGTCTCGGGAAAAAAATCAATTCGCGGATGCACTTTCCAAATTAGCATCCCTGCTAAATATACCGGACCATCTTACCAGCATGCCAATCTGTGTTGAAAGGCGGTCCGAGCCGGCTTATATCCACGCCATCCAGGATATCGAGATAACCGATCCAGAACCTTGGTATCAAGCTGTCCTAACCTACTTGGCAACGGGAGAATATCCCCCGGGAACTGAAAACCGGGCCAAGAAGGCCTTGCGAAGATTGGCGACCCAATTTGTTCGTGCAGACGACGGGCAATTGTACAAAAAGACGGCAGATGGGGATCTCCTCCTGTGTATCGACAAAATACAGGCCGAAAAGGTCATGGTCGAGGTACACGACGGTGAGAACGGTCAGCATATGAACGCCCATATGCTATCCCGGAAAATCATGAGGCTCGGATATTACTGGAACACCATGGAAAAAGACTGCCAGTTATATGTTAAACACTGCCATAACTGTCAGATCTTTGCTAATGTACAACATATGCCATCTTCCCTATTATATACCATGACATCACCATGGCCATTTTCGACATGGGGCATTGACATAATTGGAAAGGTGCATCCTTCCGGGACGGGAGGTCATTGCTTCATTTTAGTGGCCATCGACTACTTCACCAAATGGGTCAAAGCCGAGTCATACCATGTCTTGAACGCCAAGCACGTGGCCAAATTCATCCAGAATAAGTGGGATCCCTCACGAATTTATCAGTGATCACGGGACCCACTTTCAAGCTGAAACCGTTGCGTTGCTAGCAAAATACAAAATTCAGAGGCATACACCTTCACCTTACTGACCCCAAACAAATGGAGCGGTAGAAGCGGCTAATAAAACAATTGTCACCATACTTAAAAAGATGGCTGAGAATTATCGGGACTGGCCCGATAAAATACCCTTCGCTCTCTGGGGGTATCGGACGTCAATTCGCACCGCGATCGGAGCAACTCCATATTATCTGACATATGATATGGAAGCAGTCCAACCGCTCGAGCTAGAAGTACCATCTCTCAGGATTTTACTTGAAAGCCAAGTACCTGAAGCAGATTGGGTCCAAGCCCGATATGATTCGCTAGTCCTTTTAGACGAACGACGATCCCGGGCCCTCAACAATATTCAAATATATCAAAAGAGGATCCAACGGGCTTTCAACAAAAGGGTTAGGCCCAGGAACATCAAAGAAGGGGATCTGGTCCTAAAATCGGTTCGTGCCTTACTACCGGTTGACCCAAGAGGAAAATTTAAACCCAATTGGGCTGGGCCATACTTAGTCAAGAGGGTCCTATCGGGAGGAGCGGTAATGCTGACAGACCTAGACGGGAACGAGTTCGTCAACCCGACCAACTTGGACCAGCTAAAGCGCTACTACCCATAAACCCTATCTCAATGTCATTTGCAAAAATTTATAAAAAATTGTCTTTTTATAAATTTTCAAAATTACAGACAAGTCAATGAGTTAGAATTAATTATTCTACTGTCGCACATCTCGAATTAATAATCTTGACATATTTCGAAAAATTGCAAAAATCAATCAAGTTTCGAACTACGTTTGGTTTGATTCCGCTAATTGTGGATACGTAGGCAACCCCTCAAAAGAGTACAACCACTGCAATAACGAAAAGACAGGAACAGTATTCAATAATATGTCTTTTTTTAAAGTCCCGATAAACTCGGGGATTCCAAAAAAAAAACGCTAGAATCGGCACACACACACACAAAAAAAAAATCACACCAAAAAATAATAATAATACTCAAATAATAAACTAAGTAGACTAATATTCGGGCATTTTACCCTTCCCTTTGTCCTTTGGGTCACGTGGAACCCGAGGTCGCCGGGGTGGGGGCGAGCGTTCCCGAATCACGAGGAGAACCTCCTTAGCTCGAACCCGTTTCTTTGACAATGGGTCTTCTGTAACAGTCTTCGGCCCAAGTCGGGCCCGCACATGCTCGGGTAATCTATCTCGTGGGCCAAGTCGGTCCTGCACGGCTAATCTTGGGCCCAGTCTCCTCTCCAAGTCAGTCTGGGGGCTTACTTTCCTCCGCGCACCTTTAGCACTAGACCCTTCAGCTTGAGTCTTAGTTTTCTTCTTCTGACCTGACATTAGGCGAACTAGGGTGGCCGGATCGAAGTGTCTCCTTCATCAAAGAAGTCCCTGTTGTCTTTAGCCTGCTCCCTTCGCATCAAATCGAAAGCCTCATCAACCTTCAAAGCAGCTCGGGTCTTGGCGTCACCTGCTTTATCCCACTTCACATAGGAGTCTAAAACCCAGATCGAGTGGCGAGATTTGGAAATAGGCCAGGTGTGCCGGGTATACCACCTTTGCATCCAGGTATCACACATCACATAAGTCAGTTGGGCAGGGTCACTCACAACTGCTTCAATTTCTGGGATTCGTTGGGCCCGTCCGTACTGCCTTAGTATGCGATCCGGGTAGAGATGAACCGTTTGCCTGAAAGACAAGATTACTTGGTAACGAGCTCTGTCCCTCGGGTCCAAGCCGGTCCAAACGTTGATGGGCCACCACGGCACAATCCATCGAATGAGCCGACCACCATGGATTGATAGCACCTCGTCCCAGTATTTCTGAGTAATCTGGCGAGAAAAATCAATAGCCCGTCTCCTCGTCATCAACTGGTTGTGACGGTAGTTGCTGGCGTCAAGGGGAGGATCTATCACTGATAGCCTCTCATATAGCCAAATCTGAAAAAGGAAACAAAAACATGAGTTCCCAAGGCAAAATAGGCATCCGCCTGATGACACTCGATCGAGTGCCAGGGTGGCTCGGTCGAGTGGCATCCCTGGGAGCGAACAGGGCTTTTTACGAAGGCACTCGATCGAGTGCACACTACAACAGTCAAAATCTCGTAAAAAATAAAAAATCAAGAAATCGAGAAAAAATGAAAATCCGACATACTTGCAGCAAACGGGTGCTCCCGGTTAGACGAACTGAAGAATCCCTCTTGCGATTGTCAAATCCTTGGATGATTTCACCCGTGATCAGCCAATCCGGGCTGTGTTCAGTCTCCATCAAATCAACCACGGTCAAGAGATAGATGTCTCCCATGCAAGATAATAAATCCATGTGACCTTCAAAAGCATAAACATGGAGCATACAGAAAGAGAAGGCCCTACGGCTATGAATCTATCTGACCCTAACATCATGCGGGTTCATAAATTTCTCTGCCTGATCGATTAAGGAAACTGTGTTGTCGTCTCCAGCCATTCGGGATACCTCGTTGTGAGAAAGCCCTAAAAATTCTCGAAGCTTCCTCCTTGGGTCGTAGATCGAGTATGGGACGGTGGGACGAAGTACCGGATTCCATCCTCCTACGGCAGCAATCTCCTCAGGTAAGGGGCAGACTTCGAGGAAAGGCAAAGACATGATATATGACATCCCAATAAGACAAGCAGGCATCCAAGAAGTAGCAATCAACCTGCATCTGACGGAATGTATATAATTGGGCAATACCCGCCTGGTTCAAAGCCACCCTATCGCCATCCCTAAAGCGTCGGGACCATTCTTGCAACATGACGGTCAACTTGTCGATTCCCATGGCTAATTTTCTTGAAAGGAATAAAAGACTTTCTTTTGAGAAGAGATGGATTGTGATGGAAGTTATGAGAAAATCAAGGACAAGAGAGGGGTATTTATAGCACTAATCCTACAACCCTCTTTCCAAATCACTTTTCCATGAAAAGTTTCCTAATCTTAAACGGAATCAACCCATAAGCTTAGTCCCGTTACTAGCACGGAAATATTCATCCCGAACTTTCCTAATTTCTTTAGGAGTCAAAAATTTCCAAAAAAATTCCAAATTTCAAAATTTCAAAAATTTCGAAAATTCAAAAATTCATTTTTCCCCAGCGCGAGTCATTTTACTACCTACGTTTTGCATGCAAATTTTATGTGACTTATACAGGTACGACTCGAGCAGGGACATGCAACCCACTAAATCTCCCCAGCAGAAGCCCAAGGCGGCATTTACACAGGGATGGGCCCATATAAAGGCGCACCCGGGACTTATACGACAAGTCCAATTCCCCAGCCGAGAGCCCGAGGCGGCATTTTCCCCGGAATAGCACGGGATGGGCCCACTAAAAGGCGCACCAAGACTTACGCGACGAGTCCAATTTCCACACGGAGGTATTATCGTCAGCTCAGGTATGACTTCTATCTTATGGCTGGCGAGCCCTTTTACGCAAGTCTAATGGATTATAAACGACCCGACCGGAAGGCTACCAGATCTTAATCGGTTTGGTAGCTACTCTGACTTTCGCCCTGTCCAAGCCTCAGTCAGAGTGAGGGCTCTATAGACACCCGCATTTGACTGCCAGGTGTCTATGGCAGTTTCCAAAAAACACCCGATGATGATCGGACGCTAACGTGTTTCTACGCGCTCGGATATGGGCTCAAATCCATTAGTTGCTGGCTAATGCACTTACGGAGTACAAATCTCACAAAACTGACCTCAAATCCAGGCCCAGTGGGTCGTTTCCAGTCAAACAAGACTAATTTGGGTCAAAACCGACACCGGAAATAAAATCGACTTTTAGCGATCGGGTCAACCTCGGTCAAAGTCGATTCCGAGACATACAAAAACAGCCACAGAATCATCAAATGTCCAAGTCAAACTCAAAACCCATAAGACATCCAAAGTCACGGTCCAAAACAATGGACCCTCGCGACCCAGCTGAGCCACTCGATCGAGTGCTCAGCCCACTCGATCGAGTGGGCCTTATTCAGGCCCGGCTGCAGGCACAACGGGCCACTCGACCGAGTCAGCTGGTTACTCGGTCGAGTAACCCTAGACGGGGTACCTAGGCCTTGCCTATATAAACACCCCATGCAACACAACTTTACGCATCTTTTACCACTTTCAAAAACCCTAATTCTACAACAGTCAAACCCTAATACTACAAACCCTAAACCTTGCTTTAGGAATTCGAAACCCTAACCACCACAACTCAATTTGCATACTCGATACACCCGTGCTAGTCGCCACTACGAGTCCCGTCCGAGCATAAGAAACATGTAGGTTGAGGGTGCCAATTCCCGCTCTTCTTTTTTTTTTTCCTCTTTATCGCGTCGTGTCGTCTATCATCGTTGTCGTTGTCTCGTTTTTTATATCTTATTTGTGTCCTAATATCGATAATATAACTAGTATAAAACATTAAAGTATTCGTCGATTTGTGTCGAGCATGAGTGATGGTGGGATAAGGAAACCCGAATATACAAGTGTACTGCACACAGTGTTGCCGGTCGCTCATCCCATTACCCCGATTGCTTGATTGTTGAGACGAATTAACATCAACCATAATTTTCTTATTTTATCATCATTATCGCAATCTTCATCTATTCTAAAACCTATTTTCAAAGCATACTTTTTTTTATAAGGGTCGAAACCCGTTGACGCGGATTCGACATCACAATCTCTAAGGATTCATTACGATGTCGGAGAAGCCGAGGGAATCAAGTCTTTCAATTCTAGCATAATGTTGAATTCTTAGATTCGGTGCTAATTTCATAATTAGACGTCGAATCTAACGATCTAGTCAGATAAATTAATTAACGCGATTTCTATTGATGCTAAAATAATTGTCATACAATTCGTCAAAATTACGACATTATTAAACGCGGAGGAAATCCATTCATATCGCGATAGTTAATTTAAAGGCGACTTAAATCAATTTTCTATTATTTTCACTCTAGTATTCCATGTCGATTCAATAATCGAATATGGGATATGACGAGTATCGAAGTTAAGTTTCGAGTATAAATTTCACAATATTTATGCCCGACTCAACGAACTCATCAAATTATCAAAAATCAAAAGCTATTTCAAAACCGATACAAAATTGCGAGCGAATTATAATTCGTACAGGGGGCACTCGACCGAGTGCCTAGCCCACTCGGTCGAGTGGCACCCCAAAATCCGAAACAGAATGCAATTTCGACCTCTACTCGGTCGAGTCTCATAGTGACTCGGTCAAGTGGCAACGTACTCGGCCGAGTTCGTCAATAACTCGACCTAGTAGGGTCTAAAAACAGAGGACATAAGCGTTTTCAGAGGTCCACTCGGTCGAGTCCTACAATGACTCGGTCGAGTGGCCTCTCCATCACGTCAAACCGTGAGTCCTACAAGTCGGATGAGTCTTGTTAATATCTTTTCACGACTTAAGTCGACGCGTGTCTAATCAATCACGTGAAAACTTAACTTTAAAAAACTTTACATCATCTTGTCTACATCATTCATTAATTTGCAAACCGTTATTATTCGTTATATCGTTACTAACCGTTTGTTATTTTTCTTCTTGATTTATCGTTTGTTTTAATTTACTAAAATGAACCCACATGCTAAAATTTAACTTCGACGTTAGAATTAATTGCATTAAATCGACATAGGAACCCTTTTTAATTTCATTCACATGCTTAGGGAAAACAACGTTTGCATAAGCATTTCTCACCGAATTACTAACGCGCGTATTAGAAAGTCATTTGAGATCTTAGTAGAGGCCGCTAGTGCGGGCGGGGTTGGGTGTCCTTTGTGGGCTTCCCAACACGTACCCTCACCCCTTACTCAGAACCGTGGTTTCCGGATATCCGAATCCATTGGCATACGAGAGTCATTCAATACATGGTATGCGATAATGTCGGTATCGGTATCAAATGCAAAGGGACGAGCCCAATAAACTCTGACATCGGAAATGGGCCGTATTTTGTATACGGTCCACTACGACATAGAGTGGGTTTGAACGGGCCCGAACTCCCACAAAGTTCGGTGGCGACTCCACTTCGATTTAAATTTCAATTCGATCCATTCTCATATGGAGATTCATTCGCCTACCCAAACCCGCGCGTGGCCGCGTCGGGGTGGACCTATGTCATGTCCAAAGTAAGTCTCAAGTTAAGGTAACTTCTACCCCGAGTTTCTCCATATTGGTAGAAATGAGTCAAGGTCGACCTAGTCGCGATTCTAAGTCAACAAAAACACAAAAACCTCAAAATTGATAAATCAACAAGCAAACAACCCACCAACATCGCTCAATTCAAATAATCCAAGTTCTTCCTCCCTTAACCCGTAACAAGAAATCTACTCAAAATTCATAATGAAAACTACTAAAATAATAACTAAGGAAAAATCAACTAAAACATGCATAATAACTAAATCTAGAGAAAAACAACAACTAAATTAAATCTAGACGAGAGATTAAATCTAGAATGAAATTAAATCTAACTAGACATTAGGGAGAGGAAGAGAAGTATACCGACTATGGAGGAAAACGACAATAATAATAAAATAAGGAGAGGCTTGATGAAGATGACAATGGATTTGTCACTAACCCTTTGAAAATCTCCAAAAGAACTTCAATAAAAACTTGAATATAATAAAAATGGAGTCTTTACACTAATTAATTAGATCTAGAATAAGTGGAGATTTTTGGATTGTCACCCTCCAAAAATATCCCTACTAATTAATCTACTAGTAAACTAATAGTAATCTACTAATAATAATCTACTACTAATAATTTACTACTAATCTACTAGCTTAGGTAGTGTTGTGGTGGTGTTGTAGAATTGTGCCTCCTTTTCAAATGAGAAGTTACATATATATAGAGAGGAGAGAAAAGAGGGTATCAAAACCCTAATCTTCTAAGCCCAATAGTGGCAGCCCAACACTTCAACATAATTTCACCCTATCATTCCCATCCGGTGAAATTTCGCCCTTTGGTTTTCCCAAATTTCGCCCGGTCGCTTCATAGGGTGAAGAATCACCCGACACCTCGCCTTTACTCGTCCCAACTCGATTATAATCTCGACCCAATTAGCTCTCACCCGTCCATTCCAATTAAACTCCTCAAGTCTCCATTCAATTGACGGTTTATACTTCTCGAATTCCGGATCCGGGTCGACACCGGAGTTGGTGTCGAAACCGGCGATACTTGCCGGAAAACAGAATAGAGGAGTAGGCTGGCCGAGTTGTTGTTGTTGTTTGTTGTGGGGTTGCCGCGCGAACTGCTGCTGTTGTGTCGTCGTTGTTGGTTGTTGCTCCGGCGGCTGATGGCATTGGTTTGGCCGGAGATCAGAGGTGGAGGGCGCGTCTAGTTAGAGGTGAAGGAGGGGGTCGACGAAGGTGAGGGTCGCGGTTCGTGGTGTTGGCTGGTGTTTGTGGTGGAGGAGTAAGGTTGAAGGTGAGGTGAGTCAGTATGGAGGTTGGTGGTGGCTGACGGCGACGTGGGTGTGGTTGTGGTTGCCGGATTGAAGATGGAGGTAGTGGAGGGAGTTGGGTCAAGGGTCAAGGTCAAGTTTGACCTTGACTCGGGTTGATGGGTAATTGGGTTGATTGGGTTGGTGGATTTGGGTAATGGGTCATGGTCAAGGTCAAGTTGACCTTGACTTGGATGATTGAGTTGGGTTGTTAGTGTAAATGGGCTAAGTTGGGAGTTGGGTTGATTTGGGTAATATTTGAGATGGGTGGATGGGTGAGTTGAGTTAGTTGAGTCGGGTTTGACTTGGGGTTTGACTCGATCTCTTGACTTGGCTCCTCTCGCTTCAATTCGCCTCTTTATTCACGAACACGTACCTATAAGACAAAAACACACAAAAGCAGTACGAAATTCTACGAAAAAGACGATAAATACGAAAAAAACCAAATTCAAACTAGAAAATACGAAATATAGTCAAAAATGAGTTATATTGACGTTAAAGCACATAAAATCGAGTCAAATACGAGTGAAAATAGGGGGTAAAATGGTCCAAATTTGCGTGTTATCAACTACTAACAATGAAAAAACATATCTTAAGTGTCATTGGATAACGAAAGTTCATGGAGATGTGTTAATGATAAAGAACTATATAATGAATCATTCTATGAGGTTAGCAATTTTCAATAAGTTCTCTCCTTTGAAATTGCTTTCCATTGTCGACACAAGATTTGCTTCTATTGTTGTCAAGCTTAAGAGAATAAGACTTCTCAAAAACACTTTGCAAACGATGGTGATAAGTGAAGTGTGGACTACATATCGGGATGATAATCGTGGGCGAGCTACACATGTGAAGGAGAAAATTTTAGATATGGTTGGTGGGACAAAGTTGACTAGCTATATTCTTGAGTTCACTCGTCTAATCTACAATATGATTAGAGATTGTGATACATATAGATCTTCGCTTCATTTGGTATATGAGAGGTGGGAGGTTATGACATTTAATTTAAGGTGAAAGATGCAATATCCAAGCATGAGCATTGAGACTCAAGTGAAGAGTTCACTTTTTTCAAAGTGGTGGAAAGTATTCTTACAAGTCGTTGGAGTAAAATAGCACCCCTCTTCATAGTTTGGCACATTCCTTAGTACCAAGGTAACTACTATCCCCTTCTTTTCATTAAGTTATTCCTCCTTTCATTTTAGGGTATATTCTCTAAGTTCCTCTTTTTCTTTTTGAGACAAAATACATGACTAATATCATCCCACTTTTTACACCACTCAACCTCAACCACATATTTACCGTCCCTTAAACTTTGGACCCAAAGTGTATAGAGTTTTTTTGTCAGAAACTATCTTTTATTAGGGTGTTTTCTGAGCAACTACCTTTTATTTATTTTTTGGCATTCAACTACCTTTTATTTTCATTTTTTGTTAAAAACTACCTAAATCTAATTTCCAGTGACTTGAAGTCAACTTTCCGACGTTGACTAAACGAGAAATTTTTATTT
This sequence comes from Agrostemma githago, assembly GCA_958450325.1. Taxonomy (NCBI): domain Eukaryota; kingdom Viridiplantae; phylum Streptophyta; class Magnoliopsida; order Caryophyllales; family Caryophyllaceae; genus Agrostemma; species Agrostemma githago. The sequence continues at coordinate 12,563,069 of OY288255.1, read as the reverse complement.
TGTTGGAAAGTAGTTTTACTTTTATTTTTTTGTGGGTGACTAACTTACTTTTAAAAAACTTGTAATGCAAAAATTAAATTTAATATAAATAATCATATCAAATTATATTAAATTACATGAATATTCTTGTTTTTTTTCATTAATTCTCCAATTTAAACCTTCGTTTAATTTTTTTAATAACAAAATAATGTCACCTATTAACCTCCTAATCATTCATTCCCGTTGTTAATCACGATCTATCGTAACACTTTTTTATCAATTGTCCACCAACCCCTTGTTAAAATAATAGGTTATCTAGAAAAATTTACGTGTATAGTCTACAAATGTTCAGAAATCGAAAGTATATAATTATCTTAGTGAAATATCTCTCTACACTATAGAAATATTAGAGAAGCAAAATGGATGAAAGACTTGTAATGTCGTCGGTGTATGTGCTCTAACTTGTAAAACCTATATAGACATCTGTATCTCACACTTTGTATTATTGCGAAATAAGTTAAAATCATTCACGTACCACCCTCCCCCATTCCTACTAAATATCACACTATAAAACAATTTAGTCAAGATTGCAAACAATTAACATAAAACAAAAAATAATATCCTTAATCCTTGTTCTGACTTCGATAAATTGGGTGATCAAGCAAGTTAAGAACGATAAAATCAATGTTATAAATGTAATAATGAGCTCAAATTCAGGAAATATGATGAGTACTCTGCTTGTTTTTTGTTCTGTATTTATAATTGGTGAGGATATAAGACAACTAAAATCATGTAAACATTTGTTCCATAAAAGTTGCATAGATAAATGATTTTCTACCCATTTCATTCTTATATGTAGGACAGTTAAAAAAAGATGAATTCATGTTTTTGGATCAAGAGATATTGGTAGGAGTGATTCATGACAATGTTTGCCTGAAATGTTTATTCTTGATAGAATTTTTGCACGTTTGATTGAAAAAAGAAGTCGCCCACAAAAATTTTTAAACAAAAGGTAGTTTCCCACAAAACAAAAAGTTTCAGGCTTAGTCAATTCCGGAAAATTGACTTTCGGTCACCGGAAATTAGATTTAGATAGTTTTTAACAAAAAATGAGAATAAAAGATAGTTGAATGCCAAAAAAATAAATAAAAGCTAAGGTAGATGCTCACAAAACACCCTAAATAAAAGGTAGTTTCTAACAAAAAACTCTTGTTATTATCGTTGTTTTTATATGCTTCCTCTAAGTCTAAAATATGTTCCCCAAAGATTTTTGGGGGTAAATAAGGGTGTGAGAATGTGTGACTCATAAATGGAGGAAGAGAGATAAATGAATGAGTGAATATGAGCCACATATTCATGACCCATAATGTAATCTGATGTGTGCTAAATTTAGACCGTTTTTCCTCCCATTTAGACTCGTTTTTCCTTCGTTTTGCGAGATTAGAGTGCGATTATCGCCCTATTTTAAGTCTTTCTCGTATTAGCGTCTCTCTTGTGCATTTTACGTGTTTTTTTTGTAGTTTTTCTATCTATTTTGATAGGATTCGACGCCGAGAGAATGTCCGAGGTTTCACGAGCACAAGAGAGGGGAAAGCCGTCTAAATAGCAACACACAAAACTTAAAGTTCAAGTCATCCAATCATACGACAAAGAGTGAGACCAGAAAAGAGGTCAGGAAACCATCGGTGAAGTTTCACCCGTTGAGATACCACCGGGCAAAGTTTCGCCCGACGACAATTCGACCTCCCCGAAGATCTTCAAAAAACTTTCACCATCGGACAAAATGACCGGGCGAAACTTTCACCCATCGGGTGAAGTTTCGCCTGACGGTAAAGGGGCCCAAAAATGCAAAAACTGGAAGAAAGTTCATCGGGCGAAACCATCGGGTGAAGTTGCACCCGGCGGTATTGGTTCGTGAATGACTGATCCTGCAGGGTGAAGTTTCACCATATGAAGACTCATTGGGCAAAAGTCTCACTAATGGAGCAAAAGTTGGATTTGGGCTTGAGTTTAAGGATCCATTAAGCTATTACTATATATATAGATAACCTAGTTAGATACACATCATACTCCATTAGATCATTTCATTAGCATACTACAATTCCATTAGATCATTTTCATCTTCATATTAGCTTAGATAGAAAGCTAGTAGTTCTTCATAGTTTTTACCAATCTTCATCTTCCTCTAAATTTATATTCAAACTTTGTAAGGAATTCTATTTTTTTTTATTGAAGTTCTTTTGGAGATTATCATGGGACCATTGTCCTCTTCATCAAGGCTTCATCTTATTTTATGCAATCTTCATCTTCTTTATTATTGTTTTTCCTCTATTGATGGTATATATTTCTCTTCTTCTCCCTTATCTCTAGATTAGATTTAATATTGCACTTTCGTTATTGCACCGTTTTCATTGATTTTACTTGCATCGTTTTTAGATCGTCCCATAGTTTATTTTGTTGATCGCAATTTTCTTCATTGTCTTGTTGTTGTTTTCTCTAGTTTTAATATTATGCATGCTCTTGTTATTTTCTCCATTATTAATGTTTTTGTAGTTTCAATCATGAGTTGTGAGTAGTTTTCTTGTTGGGGGGTAAAGAGAGGAAAATCTTGGGTGATTTGAATTAAGGAATTGTGGTTTGGTTGATTGCTTGTTGGTTTATTTTGTTTGAGGTTGTTGTGTCATTGTTGACTTAGTCCGGCAAACTAGATCGACCTTGAATCATTTCTACCAATATGGGGAAACTCGGGGTAGAAATTATCTTGACTTGAGACTTACTCTTCTTCGCCGCGAAAGCGGTGTTTAGGTGAGTTGGGTGAAGAAACGGAAAGGTGACATTCTCTCTTTATCGACATTGTGACCGACCCATAATTTCGAGATACTTAGACCCCCAATTTCCGATTCCCCACTTCCCCCTAACACCTTTTTCCTATTTGATTATCTCTTGTTATTCATTGCATTTTAGCCTAGACTCGACTTTAGAACCCCCCATTAGATCCCATACACATTACTTCTACTCGATTACACACCGTTTCACTGTGGACCAACCTCGACTTATGTAGACACCCGCATTTTGACCGCCAGGTGTCTATGGCAGTTTCCAAAAATCACCCGATGATGATCGGACGCTAACGTGTTTCTACGCGCTCGGATACGGGCTCAAATCCATTAATCATTGGCTAACACACTTACGGAGTACAAACCTCACCAAACAGACCTCAAATCCAGGCCCAGTGGATCATTCCGAGTCAAACAAGACTAATTTGGGTCGAAACCGACACCGGGAATAAAACCGACTTTTAGCGACCGGATTAAAACTCGGTCAAAGCCGTTTCCGAGTAGCTCACCCACGGTCCGCCTCCAAACGGGCCATCAAATCAAGTCCGTCAAGGCACAAAACCCTAGACACCAAGGTGCCCTAGCTTTGCCTATATAAGCAACCCCATGCAACACAATTACACAACTTCTCACAACCCTAAAAACCCTAGTACACTCTAGGACAATCATCTTACACAACCTTTACAACCCTAATACACCCCAGGAGCAATCTTACACTACATCCTCCACAAACCCTAGAAAAACCCTAGGAAAAACCGACAAGAGCAAACCCTAAACCTAGTTTTTAGGAATTCAACCCAAGCCACCACAACTTAGCCTCCATATACCTCGAAGACTCTCGTGTCATAACCGCGTTTACGAGCCTTATTCCGAGACAAGAACATGTACGTTGAGGGTGACAAACCTCGTTCTCTTTCCCTTTTTCTCTCGTTATTCACCTTTTTTATTCCTTTTATTATTATTATTATTATTATTATTATTATTATTATTACGGTATTATTATTATTATTATTATTATTATTATTATTATTATTATTATTATTATTATTATTATTATTATTATTATTACTACGTTATTATTATTATTATTATTATTATTATTATTATTATTATTATTATTATTATTACTACGTTATTATTATTATTATTATTATTATTATTATTATTATTACTACTACTACTACTACTACGGTATTATTATTATTATTACGTTATTATCTTTATCTTTATTATTATTATTAGTACGATTATTATTATTATTATTATTATTTACCTCGTTATCATTATTGCATCATAACAACGATAATATTGTTAGCATCAAAACATTAAAATACTTATCGATTTGTGTCGAATAAGAGGGATATCGGAATAAGGAAACCCGAATATACAAGTGTACTGCACACAGCGTTGCCGGTCGCTTATTCCGATATTCCGATTATTTGATTATTGAGATGAGTTAACTAAAACAATAATTCATTATTATTTCTCGTTATCATCATCCATCTTGCATCCATCAATTTTCAAATAAATCTTTAACAAGGGTCGAAACCCGTTGACACGGATCCGACATCACAATCTCTAGGGATTTATTCGATGTCAGAGAAGTCGAGGGAATCAAGTTTTTTATTTTATTTATTTAATCAAAGAGTCAATCTTTCCAAATCGCATTAAATCAATTTAAGGCAATTTTCGTTGATGCTAAAATAATTGTCAAAACAATTCGTTAGAATTATGACATTATTAATGCGGAGGAAATTTAATCACAACAATCAATTTAAAACGATTTTCGACATAAACACGATTTTGGCAAACAAATCGGTCTCGAACAGGTGCCACTCGACCGAGTGCTTCAGTCACTCGATCGAATGACACCCTAAAATCGAGACAGAATGCTAAATATGACCACCACTCGATCGAGTCTCACAGTGACTCGGTCGAGTGGCCACGTACTCGACCGAGTCGGCCAATGACTCGGCCGAGTATGGTCTGTAACGCAAACATAATCAGTTTTTATAGGTCTACTCGATCGAGTCCATCGACCACTCGATCGAGTAGCCTCAAAACGACTCAAAACACAAGTCGTACATTGTTCTATCTTTTCAAACTCGATAGTATTTTACGACTTAGGTCAACATGTGCATAATTAATCACATGTATACTATCTTTTCAAATCGTGCATCCTCATATTTGCATCTTTTCAATTCAATTCAATTTTACACAAACCGTTATTATTCGTTATTTTTATTATATCGTTACTAACGCGTTTGTTGTTTCTTTTGTTAATTTATTTGTTCGTTTATTGTACTAAATGAACCCGCATGCTAAAATACAACTTTGACGTTAATTTTAGTTGCATTAAATTGACTTAGAAACCCATTTCAATTCCATTCGCATGTTTAGGAAAAATACTGTTTGCATATCATTTCCCGTTTTACTAACGCGCGTATTGTAAGTCATTCGAATTCTTAGTAGAGGCCGCTAATGTGCGGGCGGGGTTGGGTGTCCTTCGTGGGCTTCCCAACACGTACCCTCACCCCTTACTCAGAACCTCGGTTTGCGGATGCCCGAAACCGTTGGGAACGAGAGTCATTCAATATACGATTAACCGCTTAAGTCGGCATCTATATCGATATGCAAAGGGACGAGCCCAATAAACTCTGACATCGGAAATGGGCCGTATTTTGTATACGGCGCACTACGACATAGAGTGGGCTCGAATGGTTCCGAATAACCACAAAATTCGGTGGCGACTCCACATAGACCTAAATTTCAATTCGATCCATTCTCATATGGAGATTCATTCGCCTACCCAAACCCGCGCGTGGCCGCGTCGGGGTGGACCTATGTCATGTCCACAATTTGGCGACTCCGCTGGGGATTAACTGATGCGTGACTTACCATCGGCATCCTCAGGGTGAGACTCGAATAGAAATCGTTTGACAAATACAATACGCGTTTTAGTTCTACGGTTCATGCATAACCCATATTTTCCCGGGCCGGTACTCGCGACCGACGTCCCACTATACCGTTGATGTACTCCAATATGGATATGTCAAAAGGTGTCCATAGTCGATTCGAGTGGGTTTCGCGGCATGTTCTAAGATCAACTCGACTTAGGAAGTCCGTCCCGATCAACGTCTAGACTATGTACACTGGTATAGACCCCCTATAGACCGACCGAGACTTAGTATAGAGCATACATGGCGTCGTTATAATGCTTGTGTGACTACGTGCTACTTGGTTTCCGAGTCGTTTTCAAAAAACCGTCAACTTTTCAAAATTGCATCCTTTTCAAACTATTCGATTTCAAAACCCGGGACACATACCAAATTTAGGACTTATGATTTTACTCAAAATAGCCTATTTTCTAGACGGTATGCTGCCCAAATCATAACTCGAACTTTCAAAACCCGTGGCCCAATGACTTTTCGTCCTCTTTTTCGGAAATTTAGGCCACTCACCGAGTCCACTCGGTCCTTTTTCAAAAATCATCAAATTTTCAAAACCTTCCTCTTCTAGGACTTCCCATATTTAGCAGTGTCGGGTCACGTCTTAAGTTGTCGGGGTCCGTAGCGTCGAAACTCTGTCGATCTTACATCACGAGTTTCTTCCCTTTCCCAGTCCGCCTTATTAGACTAAGGCAAGGCCCACCTACGTAGGACATACTCCTACAAAGGAAGGCCCGTCAACTCAATCGAGTCTAAAAGTCTGGGGATGTCTCGCGTGGACCTTCCTTCAAACAGGACTTGGCCCACATGCCGAATTCTAAGAGAGGCCCACCTTTCACAAGTCACCCGTCTAGGTGTCTTTTCCGAGTCAACCTTTTGCAAGGCATAGCCCTATAACAAAAGGTTCACGGTCCTTACGTCTAAGGGTCACTCGTCCCACACTCGAGTCTTAACAAAATCTTCAATTCCACTCGGGGGCTACCCTTAGCAGAGCGATCAATCACGGTTGCTCTAAGGGTCATGTCTTGCACGTGTCTCACGTACCCCACTTTCGAGTCACTTAAGAATTAAGATGCCACACCATCTGAGTCCTTAGTTTCACATTGGGGGCTATTCTCCGACGGAGTGATTAATCACAGTCACTCCGAGAATCGTACTCTACATATTTGTCTTAGGAGGGTCTAACCCGAGTCAAACATGGTCGCCCCATTTTCGAACTCACCCTTCTGCAGCTCGAGTCTAATTTACGGTCGTTACCTCGTCTAGGTCAACATTCAGGTATCCCGGTCCAAGAGTCTTTGTCGACCCGTCGCCCCGGGCCGTGTCTAGTTTGACTCTCTCTCTTGCGCAAAGCCGAGTTTAGGCGAGTCATGGCACCCGTCGTTCTCTCCAATCAAAGACCTTACCAAAAAAAAACAACCAGCTATAGACACCCAAAATTTGACCGCCAGGTGTCTATAGCAGTTTCCAAAAAACACCCGATGATGATCGGACGCAAACATGACTTAGTATACTCGGACTTGGGCTCGGAATCAATAGTATCCGACATGGACTTTTAGTGGAGTAAAAATCTCACAAAACCAACCTCAAACTCAGGCCCAGTGGGTCGTTCCGAGTCAAACAAGACTAATTTGGGCCAAAACCGACACCAAAAATAATTCCCGTCTTTTAGCGAGCGGGTCAAAACCCGGTCAAGACAAACCCGACACAAAAAACAACCGGGTGCATTCTCGAAACTTGCACCAGATTCAAAATCAGCTAAAAACAATCCAAATCAACCCACAATCAATTAAAATCAATCACAATCAAATTAAGGCTAGTCTAGCCTTAAATTTTGCGGCTTGATTGATCCACTCGGTCGAGTGGATTGACCACTCGATCGAGTGGAGCCTCACAAAGACCGTCCAGGTGCATTCGCGAGGGCACTCGATCGAGTGCACCCGCGCCACTCGGTCGAGTAACCCAGGGTCGGGGCTCCCTATAAATACCCAATGACCCCCATGCATTTCACAAGCTTTGGGCATACATCCTTAACCTACATTCACTAACACTTTTGCAACTACACAAATCCCATACACACAATACTACGACCCTAGCGACCCTAGGCAAGACACACCAAACCCGAGCCCCTCGTCCCTCGGAGAACCGGCGAAGCATACACACACATATACACACCATAACTCGCATACATCCTCGATACTCCCAAGCCCGTGCCGCTATTACGAGTCCATTTCCGAGGTCCTTACTAAGCATGTATGTTGAGGGTGTCCTAAACCCCATCTCGACCTCTTTTTCTAGTCTCATTTTCATTTTATTTATCGTATTTTTCATATCGTATCTATAATCATAATCATAGTAGTGACACTAGCATTAATGTTGTCATACTTTCGCGTCTTCATTTTTGTATCATCATTTCTTTATCATCATTATCGTCATAATGTCGCATAAATGCATTTTAATACGAAAAATTCGGTTTTGAATGTGTTGAACTATGATAACCAATCTAAAGTCATAGTTGAACGCAATTAATCTCATTTCCAATTAGTACGAAAACCGTTGATACGAAAACCGACATCACATAACTCGAAAGAGTTAGTTTCGATGTCGTGATGTAGAGGGACATCCTTCGTCACTAATTCAAATTTTCTAAACTAACAATAAACGTTTTCCTAAAATTCCGGTGACGGTATCATAATCATTCATACATGATTATGACACCCCGTTTTAACAATACGTCTAGTTTTGAAAATCCGAAAAAATTATATTGCATTATATTGCACATAATAATGTTAATTACACATTATATTGCATGTTAATCAAGGGACGGAGGTTCGAGACCTAGACGTGGTGCTAGCCCGATCTCGAACCTCGATGCCTTGTCCCGACTTATCACCTCGAGAAATTGAGTTTAAATTAATTTTACATCGGATACGACTAAAGAGTCGTCGACATAAAATTAATAATGTGAGACCGTCGATCAAAATCGTTTAAGTGAAGTGATATGCATGAATTTTGGAAAAGCTACGTGATTGACTTTGCACGTGTTGACTAAGTCGCTTTTAAAAAGACGAGGCTCGAATGATAAAAAGAAGAGCCCTCGGTTTCTGGGCTGCAGGACCCACTCGGTCGAGTCATGGCCTGACTCGGTCGAGTGTGTCCTTAGACGTAGCTACTGCCCGTTTTTATGGGTGCTACTCGATCGAGTAGCGTACGTACTCGGTCGAGTAGCCCCTGTACGAATGAGAATTCGTTTCGTTTTATGATTTGAAATCGATGATCGGCTAAATTAAATACGAATATTGCGTGATTCGCATTTAATTTAGCTTCCGGTGTCATAATCATGTATGAATGATTATGATACCGTCACCGGAGTTTTAGGAAAACGTTTATTGTTAGTTTAGAAAATTTGAATTAGTGACGAAGGATGTCCCTGTACGTCACGACATCGAAACTAACTCTTTCGAGTTATGTGATGTCGGTTTTCGTATCAACGGGTTTCGTACTAATTGGAAATGAGATTAAATGCGTTCAACTATGACTTTAGATTGGTTATCATAGTTCAACACATTCAAAACCGAATTTTTCGTATTAAAATGCATTTATGCGACATTATGACGATAATGATGATAAAGAAATGATGATACAAAAATGAAGACGCGAAAGTATGACAACATTAATGCTAGTGTCACTACTATGATTATGATTATAGATACGATATGAAAAATACGATAAATAAAATGAAAATGAGACTAGAAAAAGAGGTCGAGATGGGGTTTAGGACACCCTCAACATACATGCTTAGTAAGGACCTCGGAAATGGACTCGTAATAGCGGCACGGGCTTGGGAGTATCGAGGATGTATGCGAGTTATGGTGTGTATATGTGTGTGTATGCTTCGCCGGTTCTCCGAGGGACGAGGGGCTCGGGTTTGGTGTGTCTTGCCTAGGGTCGCTAGGGTCGTAGTATTGTGTGTATGGGATTTGTGTAGTTGCAAAAGTGTTAGTGAATGTAGGTTAAGGATGTATGCCCAAAGCTTGTGAAATGCATGGGGGTCATTGGGTATTTATAGGGAGCCCCGACCCTGGGTTACTCGACCGAGTGGCGCGGGTGCACTCGATCGAGTGCCCTCGCGAATGCACCTGGACGGTCTTTGTGAGGCTCCACTCGATCGAGTGGTCAATCCACTCGACCGAGTGGATCAATCAAGCCGCAAAATTTAAGGCTAGACTAGCCTTAATTTGATTGTGATTGATTTTAATTGATTGTGGGTTGATTTGGATTGTTTTTAGCTGATTTTGAATCTGGTGCAAGTTTCGAGAATGCACCCGGTCGTTTTTTGTGTCGGGTTTGTCTTGACCGGGTTTTGACCCGGTCGCTAAAAGACGGGAATTATTTTTGGTGTCGGTTTTGGCCCAAATTAGTCTTGTTTGACTCGGAACGACCCACTGGGCCTGAATTTGAGGTTGGTTTTGTGAGATTTTTACTCCACTAAAAGTCCATGTCGGATACTATTGATTCCGAGCCCAAGTCCGAGTATACTAAGTCATGTTTGCGTCCGATCATCATCGGGTGTTTTTTGGAAACTGCTATAGACGCCTGGCGGTCAAATTTTGGGTGTCTACAGAGCCCCCACTCTGACTGAGGCCTGGACAAGGCGAAAGTCAGAGTAGCTACCATGTCAGTTAAGACCTGGTAGGCTTCCGTTCGGGTCGTTTATAGTCCATTAGACTTGCGTGAAAGGGCTCGCCAGCCATAGGATAGAAATCATACCTGAGCTGATGATGATAACTCGGTTGGGGAATCGGACTTGTCGCATAACTCCTGGGTGCGCCTATATGTGGGCTCATCCCGTACCATTCTGGGGAAAATGCCGCCTTGGGCTTCCGTTGGGGAGATTTTAGAGGGTTGCATGTCCCTATTTGAGTCGTACCTGTAAAAATCACATAAAACGTATGCGACACGTAGGTAGTAAAATGACTCGTGCTGGGGAAAATGATTTTTGAAATTTTTTGAAATCTTTGAAAGTTTTGAAATTTTTTGAATTTTTGACAGACTGCTCGGGATGACCAAATTCCTGTGTCTGTGAGGAAGAATCATGGGTCGGGCCTGTATGTTCTAGGCCCGCTTGGGCCAAGGAGGCACAGCTGCAGGGGATGCTCCTGGGCTTTGATGTTATAAATACATCATCCTGGTTCCTCTTTTGTCACAATTCTCAAAAAGCTTCCCCTTCTCTTTTAAAAGAAAACTTTTTATTCCTCTCAAAAAAAACTTAGCATGGGTATCGACCGTCTGATCAACATGCTGCAAAATTGGTCACACCGTTTTAGGGATGCGAGCAAGGTAGTTCTGAGGCAGTCTGGTATATTCCAACTGTTCACGTTTCGTCAGTTGCACGTGGACCGTCACTTCCTTGATGCCTGTCTGACCTTCTGGGATGACACCTATCACGTCTTCGCCTTTCCTCGGGGCGAAATCTGTCCTCCCCCCGAGGAAATCGCTGCCATAGGAGGGTGGAACCCATTGCTCCGCCCTGCTGTCCCCTTCTCCATTCGAGACCCTAGGAGGAAACTACGGGAATTTTTGGGGCTTTCCCACGCTGAAGTATCCCGCATGCTCGAAGGGGATACCGTTTCTCTGCTTGCCTTAGCTGAGAAGTTCATGAACCCGTATGACATCCGGGTTATGCCCATTCATAGCCGTAGGGCGTTTCCCTTCTGTATGCTGCACGTGTACGCCTTCGAAGGCCATATGGACCTGCTGTCTTGCATGGGTAGCGTTCGTCTTCTCGTTGTTGCTGATCTCATGGAGACGGAGTGTAGTCCCGCATCGTTAATTACGGGGGAGATCATTCAGGGTTTAGACAACCGGAAGAGGGATGAGTCAGCCCGTTTTACGGGGAGCACCCGTCTACTGCAGAAATATCGATTTTTTTTTTTTTTTTTTTTTCGCGATATACTGCTACAGGGGGGCACTCGACCGAGTCGTCCTGGCACTCGATCGAGTGCCCTCGTAGAGGAGCATTCTGCCACGTTTTAGGGGTGTCACTCGATCGAGTGACCCCGGCACTCGATCGAGTGCCCTTATGCGGACGCCTGAATTCGTCCGGAATTTCATAAGCGTTACTTTTGTCTTTTTCAGCTCTGGCTATTTGAAAGGTTGTCCAAGATCGAGCCTCCTCCCAACCCGAGTGAATATTGGTTCATCCAGGTGACGACGAGAAGACGGCCCACCGATTCATCTTGCCTCGTCACTCAGAAATATTGGGAGGAAGAACTAACGTTCCATCGTGGTCCGCTGATACGATGGGTGGTTTTATGGTGGCCTAATTATTCCTGGACGGGTTTGGCACCTGACGACAAGGCACGTTACCAGGTGATTCTGTCCTTTAGCCGCACTGTTCACCTCTATCCTGACCGCATACTCAGGCAGTATGGGCGGACGCAGCGTATCCCTGAGAATGAGGCGGTTGTGAGTGCACCTACCCCACTGACCGATATTTTGTGTGACACCTGGATTCAGAGATGGTATACTAGAGTTACTTGGTCCGTTCCCAAGCCGCTTCATTCTGCCTGGGTGTCTTATTCCTACGAAAAGTGGACCAAAGCCGAGACTGCCGAAGCTCGTGCTGCTCTGAAGATCGACGAGGCCTTCGACCTGCTTAGGCGAGAAAAAGTCAAAGACAATCGGGATTTCTTTGCTGAAGGGGAGACTCAAACTCCCATAGTCCGTCTGAGGCCAAGTCAGAGAAGAAGAACTAGGACTCGAGCTAGGGGGTCCAATGCTAGAGGTGTTCAGGGGGAGGTGAGCACCCGGACCGATTTGGAGAGGAGACTAGGGCCGAGACTTTCAGCTCAGGACCGACTTGGTCCTAAGGATAGGTTGCCGGAGCATGTACGGGCTCGACTTGGGCCCGTGACTATAGCTGAAGATCCTCTGTCGAAGAAGAGGACTCGGGTTAAGGAAGTTCCCGTTGTCATTCGGGAGCGCCCGCCGCCGCCGCCGCCCCGACGTCCGCGGGCTCCTCAAGACCCGAAACACAAAGGCAAGGGCAAGATGCCCGGATATGACTAGTCTCTCTTTTATTATTATTTGAAATATTATTACTATATTTGTAGTGTGTTTTTTTTTGTGGCTTTTGTGGCCTTTTTTTTTGTAACTTTGAAGTACCGAGTTTTATCGGTGTTTTTTTTTTTGGAATAATAAAAGTACTATTAGTGAAACCGTTTCTGCCTTTTTTTCGTTATTGCAGTGGTTGTGCCCTTTTGAGGGGCTGCCTACGTATCCACAGTTAGTGGAATCAAACCAAACGTAGTTCGGGCGCATATTTTTTGCAATTTCGAAATACACCAAGACTATGAGTTCAAGATGTGCGACAGTAGGATAAATAATCCTAACTTATTGACTTGCTTTATAAACTTTGAAAAAGTGTTTAAATAAATTTTCGCGAATGACATTGAGATAAGGTTTAGGGGTAGTAGCGCTTTAGCTGGTCTAGGTTGGTCGGGTTGACAAATTCATTTCCGTCCAGATGTGTCAGCATTATTGCTCCTCCTGATAGAACCTTCTTGACCAGGTATGGCCCAGCCCAATTGGGTTTAAATTTTCCCCTTGGGTCAACCGGTAGTAGGGCACGAACCGATTTTAGTACCAAATCGCCTTCTTTGATGTTCCTGGGCCTAACTCTTTTGTTAAAGGCCCGTTTGATTCTCTTTTGGTATATTTGGATGTTATTGAGAGCCCGGGACCGCCGTTCGTCTAAAAGAACCAACGAGTCATACCGAGCTTGAACCCAATCTGCTTCGGGTACTTGACTTTCTAACAGGATCCGGAGGGAAGGTATTTCCAATTCGACTGGTTGGACCACCTCCATCCCATATGTCAAATAATATGGAGTTTCCCCAGTCGCAGTTCGGATCGATGTCCGGTACCCCCATAGGGTGAAGGGTATTTTGTCGGGTCAATCCCGATAATTATCAGCCATCTTTTTGAGTATGGTGACAATTGTTTTATTAGCGGCTTCTACCGCTCCGTTTGTCTGGGGACGGTAAAGCGAAGATGTGTGCCTCTGGATTTTGTACTTTGCTAGCAAAGTAGCGGTTTCTGCTTGGGAGTGGGTCCCGTGATCACTGATAAACTCGTGTGGGATCCCGTACCGGCATATGATTTTATTCTGGATAAATTTGGCCACGTGCTTGGCATTCAAGACACGGTATGATTCAGCTTCGACCCATTTGGTGAAATAGTCGATCGCCACCAAAATAAAACAGCGGCCTCCCGTTCCGGAAGGATTCACCTTTCCAATTATGTCAATCCCCCATGTCGAAAATGGCCATGGTGATGTCATGGTGTATAGTAGAGATGATGGCATGTGTTGAACATTACCGAAAATTTGACAATTTATGGCAGTGTTTGACATATGATTGACAGTCGGCCTCCATACTGTTCCAGTAGTATCCGAGTCTCATGATTTTTCGGGCTAGCATATGGGCGTTCATATGCGGGCCGTTTTCGCCGTCGTGTACTTCGGCCATCACTTTTTCGGCCTGTGTTTTGTCGATGCATAGGAGTAAAGCCCCCTGTGCCGTCTTCTTGTATAACTGACCGTCGTCCGTACGAATGAATTGGGTGGCCAGTCTTCGCAGGGCTTTCTTGGCCCGGTTTTCAGTTCCCGGGGGATATTCTCCCGTAGCCAAGTAATTTAGAACGGCCTGATACCAAGGTTCTGGATCGGTGATCTCGATATCTTGAATGGTGTTGACATATGCCGGTTCGGACCGTCTTTCGACGCAAATTGGCATGCTGGCCATATGCTCCGGGATGTTCAATAAAGATGCCAATTTGGAAAGTGCATCCGCGAACTGGTTTTCTTCACGTGGGAGGTAGATATATTCTACCTTCTGGAATTGTTTCTCTAGAATCCTTACTCGTGCTTGGTAAGCCACGAGATTGGCATTCCGAGTTTTCCATTTTTGAAGAGCTTGATTGATGACTAAGGATGAGTCCCCGTGAACCCGGAGATTCGTAATGCCCAAATCAGTAGCCGCTTGTAACCCGTGGATGCATGCTTCATATTCGGCCGCATTGTTGGTTACATCAAAGTCTAATTTGATGGACAACGGGGTGTGTTCCCCTTGGGGTGAGATTAGGAGAATACCGACCCCAAAGCCTCAAAAATTGGATGCTCCGTCAAAATACAAGTCCCATGTTTCGGTGTCAGTATGGAATATGTCTTCATCAGGAAAGGCCCAAGTGTCGGTATGTCCCTCTTCAGATATCGGACTGTCGGCGAGGAACTCGGCTACTACTCGGCCTTTGATAGCTTTTAGTGGAACGAATTTGAGGTCGAACTCGGCTAGCATTAGAGTCCATCTGGACATTCTTCCATTAAGGATGGGCTTTTCGAACAGATATTTGATTGGGTCCATTTTGGACAGAACATGTACCTCGTGACTGAGCATGTAGTGTCTGAGCTTTTTAGTGGCCCAAACCAGAGCTAGGCACGTTTTCTCGAGCATTGTATACTTGCATTCGTACTCTAGGAACTTTTTACTGATGTAGTAAATGGCCCGCTCTTCTGAATCGACCGTCTGGGCCAGCATAGCCCCCATGGCTGTCTCAGTCGTTGTTAGGTATAACGATAGAGGCAAACCGGGTTGAGGTGGCATTAATACTGGCGGAGCAGACAGGATTTCCCTGATTTTGTCGAAGGCCGCTTGACATTTATCGTCCCATAGTACCCGTTCTCCTATCTTCAGTTTCTTGAAAATGGGTTCACACACCATGGTTAGCTTTGAAATGAACCGGCTGATGTATTGGACTTTTCCGAGAAACCCCCTTATTTCTTTTTCGGTCTTAGGTGGTTGCATCTCGGTGATGGCTTTGATTTTAGCTGGGTCGACCTCGATGCCGCGTTGGCTAACGATATGGCCCAGTAATTTGCCTGACGTTACCTTGAAACTGCACTTTTGAGGGTTTAACCTCATATTGTACTTACGCAAACGGGTGAAGAATTCTCTTAGGGCAGCGACGTGCCCATCTCGGTTTTTAGACTTGACGATCATGTCATCGACATAAACTTCCACTTCCCTATGCATCATGTCATGTAATAAGATCGTGGCTGTTCGTTGATAAGTGGCCCCGGCATTAATGAGCCCAAACGGCATAACTGTATAACAACAAGTACCCCATGGTGTAGTGAAAGTGGTTTTACCCATGTCTTCTTTGCCATCTTGATTTGGTTGTATCCGGCATACCCATCCATAAATGATAAGAGGGCGTGATCTGCCGTGTTGTCCACCAATATGTCGATGTGGGGCAACGGAAAATCGTCTTTTGGGCTGGCCTTGTTAAGGTCCCGGAAATCTACACATACCCGAACTTTGCCGTCCTTCTTGGGTACCGGCACGATGTTCGCAACCCAGTCTGGATATTCAGACACTTGTATAAAGCCTGCTTTGAATTGTTTGTCTACTTCTTCCTTGACTTTGAGAGACCACTCGGGCTTCATTCTTCGAAGCTTCTGTTTTACCGGCTTACAACCATCTTTGATGGGTATACGGTGTTCGGCTATTTCCCGGTCTATACCCGGCATGTCCTTGTAGGACCATGCAAAGACATCCTTGAATTCTTGGAGGAGGCTTGTGAGTTGTTGTCTCTCCTCGGGATCTAAGGATAACCCTATCTTAAGCATCTGGGGCTCTAAGGTTGTTCCCACATTGATAGACTCAGTTTCTTCGATTACCGGGTCTCGGGATTCCCTCTGCTCTAGCTGCTCGATCAGATGTGGGGGTAGGGGCACCTGTTCATCGGGTTTCTCAATGTCATTGCAAAAAGTATTTTTGAAAGTATTTTGAAAATAAGCCAAGTCATAAGCGGAACGGTTTTCGTTATTATTGATAGAGAATTTGGAAAACAGCTCAAAGAGAGCGGCCATCTGATCGTTGGTCAGAGGTGGGATTGGGAGTGCTCTCGGGACAGACCCCGAGGCTTCGGTGGCAGCGACTACAGGGAGAGGGGTTACAGTTTGGACTCTAGCATCAGACCCCTTAGACTCGAATACAGACTCGGACTCAGACTCTGACTCGGACTCAGACTCGGCCTCAGACTCGGAATCGGTGCCTGGCATATTTCCTTCCCCGGTGGTCAGCTTGTAGACTCGACCCTGGCCGTCGGTCCACTTGACGGTCTTCTTCCAGCTTCTTTTCCCGGTATCAGCACCGACTTCCGAGATCAGCTTTGAAGGGTCGAACTTGTTGCTTCGAAGGATCAGGTTCACCAAGTCTTCTTTGGGGTTCGGGACAGCTTTGTCTTCCCCAAACGAGTCCCAGCACGGGCTCGGCATTGTCAGTACCCTCTTTGGATTCAGCTTGGAGGAGGGCAAATATGTCATCTGGAATGTAGTTGCATTCCCGAGCTAGGGCAGCCTCGGGATGCGTGATGGTTGGTTGATATAGGCCAACTTGAATAGCCCCAAATACGGGTGTGACGAAGTAATCACTCAGCCTTGGGCTATAAGGGCCCAAGTAGGTACCCTTGATGATGTTGAAGGCCTTCTCAATTCCTGCTCGGACCACATTTCCTGGGGTTATAGCATACCCCAAACCGAAGTTAGATTCCCCGTCATCCAGAACCTCAATAATCTTCCCATCTGGAAGATATGGCCTTGAAGTAGCCCCCGGTAAGTACCCCAACTTTTGTAGCATCGTGTCGATGCTTGTGGTGAAGTAGGGTCAAAAAAGGTATTCTTCTTCAATCATCCCTACAAAATCGAACCCCCAAAGGTCGGTGCGGTCCGTAGTGTTACAGCTAGCCACGGTCATTGGGGTTGCTTCTAAGGTGATAATACCGTCTTGCAGGGGCATTTTGATCTTTCGGTGTAGAGTAGAAGATACCGCCCTCACAGCATGAAGCCATGGTCTTCCTAGGAGTAGATTGAAGGAAGAGGTGACATCGATCACCTGGAATTCTAGCTCTTTTTCGATTGGGCCGGTCACAATAGTCAGCTTGACGGCTCCGGAAACTGCTTTTGGGCTTCCATCGAAAGCCTGGATAGTGTGGGCAGTTAGTATGTAGTCGGCCTCAGTGATCCCGAGGGCTTTGGCAGTGCTTAACGGGAGGACACTCACAGCGGACCCGTCGTCAACTAGGGTCATTGGAAGATACTTACCCCGGCAAATTACCGTGATATACAGAGCCAAGTTATGAGAGGCCCCGAACGGTGGTAGGTCAGCATCTGAGAAGGTGATTGACGGGCCTTCTCCTTTGGTCCTGCTCTTGAGATAGGGTAAGATAGTGGCTACCATTTCGGTAGGGGTGACCTGGGAATCAACCTTGATCTGATCGAGAGCCTTAGTAAGTACCTCTCGATGTTCTTGTGAGCTAACCAAGAGTTGCCATATAGTGAGGTCAACTCGGGTCCTTTTCAATTGTTTAACAAGAGCCGTATCGGTGCTTGGTTCTTTAATGGCTTCTTCCGTCCTGGTAAGTTCAGTGACGGTTGCCTGGACTGAGCCGTCTTTGGTGAGGGAATTACTGGCTAAAGCTTTGGATTTAGCCTTCCTGACTTCTTCGAGGGTAATGGGGACAGTTTCCCCTTTGGCGAGGTATATGTCTTCTTCATCATCGAACCAGATCCCATTGATTTGTGGAATGAAAGGAGAGATAAGATGAGAACAGTCTATCACCTCACCGGTGAAGATGGCATGAGAGCTAAAGGGGTTGTCCTTGTTGCTTGGCTTGTCCCCGGGTAGTGGTATTTTCCCGCTCTCAATTAAATCCTGAATTAGATGCTTCAGCTTCCAACACTTCTCGGTGTCATGCCCATTGCCCCGATGATATTGGCAATAGGCTTGGGCATTGTAGCTCTTGGAGCGCTTTTCAACTGGAACTTCAGGAGTTGGGCCTATCGGCTGGACCAGGCCTTTGGAAGATAGCCTTTGTAAGGCATATGCGTAGGTAGTCCCTATATTAGTGAATACCCTATGAGGGACGTTTCTTTTGGATGAGGCATCCAAGAGATTAACCGTGTCGAAGATGCTTCGGGTTGCGGCCGGAGGTTTGGTAGCGGATGAGGAAGCTCCTTGGTAGCCCTTGTTAGAGGCCTTAGTCAGGCTCTTCTGTCTTAGATCATCTTCAATTCTCATGCCCATTTCAGTAAGAGTGGTGAAATTGGGTATGACAGCATACCGGAGGTGAACCCGGTAGGACGGGAGGAGGTTCTTGACAAAGGCCTCCACTAAAGTCTTCTCACTGGGCTTATCGACCAGTTTGACACTCTCGGCCCTCCAACGTTGGAGGTATTTAGTAAAGCCCTCCTTAGGTTCTTGGGCCATAACCTCTAGGGACCGCATAGTGGTTTGGATCTCGGTGTTATCGGCGTAGTTCCGAGCGAATTCCGTAGCCACATCGTCCCAGGTTGAGAACTTCTTTGGGTCTAGCCTGTAGTACCAGGCCTTTGGGTGTTTCTCCAGAGATGCAGCAAAGAGGTTCTTAAACATAGAAGAGTCCACCCCCTTAATGGCCATGAACTCCTTGAAGGCCCGCACGTGTAGTAGCGGGTCTTCAGTCCCTTCGAACATAGGTAGGCCTGTGAGATTCAGGTTTGCGGGCAGTTTGTCACTTACCGGGTTGTAATCCCGACTATTCTCCCGATGGATGTTGTTATTCCCGGTTAAGTAGACTTGTTCTTCCAATCGGCGGACCGAGCTAACTAGTTCAGTTAGGGGTTCCGTGACCCCGGTATTAGGAGTCCTTTGCTCCACTGTAGCTAAGCGAGCAACAATGGCCACTTGGCCAGCCCTCATTTCAGTTAGTTGGGCTTCGATGTCGGCTTGCTTCTCGATTATGGCATCTAGAGAGGTTTGAAGACTGTTCAAAGTGGCCATCCTTCGAGCATGTCTGGTTGCCGGTGGCCTGTCTGTAAGAACACCACGTAATCAGGAACCGAACCCAGACTTTGGAATTAAAAAAAGTACATCCCGAGCGACCCAAAAGAGAAAAGGACTCGAGAAAGACATCTAGACGGATGACTCATAGGTGGTGTGACTTCCTTAAGATTTCGGCCTTGGTGAGCCTAGTCTCGTTCGAAGGAAGGTTCACGTGAGACTAATCCCCAGACTTTGGACTCAATTGTGTAGACGGGCCCTCCCTTGTAGGAGTATGTCCTACGTAGGTGGGCCTTGCCTTAGTCTAATAAGGCAGACTGGGGGTGGGGAGGAAACTCGTGATATAAGATCAACAGAGTTTTGACGCTATAGACCTTGATGACTTACGACACGACCCGACACTGCTAAATACGGGAAGTCCTAAGAAAAGGAAGGTTTTGAAAATCCGAGAAAATCTCAGGGAAAGGCCCGATTTTTCGAGAAAAATCGGAAAGGGTATCGGGCCTTGGTTTTGATGGTTCGAAAATATTCTCGAGTTTTGAATTGGGCAGCATACCGGCTAGAAATAGGCTATTTTGAGTAAAATCACAAGTCCTAAATTCGGTATGTGTCCTGGGTTTTGAAAATTGGATATCTTTAAATTTGAAAATTTGAATGTTGGAAAAAAGAATTTCCGACGATTTGAAAATTTGAAGATGAGATCCCGAAGATTTGAAAATCGAAAACGGCATCTCGAAGATTCGAGAGTTGAAAATGGCATCGCGAGGATTTGAAAATTGAATTTTGAAAATTCGAAAATCGAATGGTGGATCGGAAATTCGAATTTTGAAATGGGCAGCATGCCGGCTAAAAAAAAAAAAGGTTTGTTTTGAGTCAAATCTTAAGTCTAAATTTCGGCAGCTTTCCGAGTTTTTGAAAATTTGAATATTTTTGGAAAGATGCATTTTTTTTTGAAATGACGGTTTTTGAAAACGACACGGAAACCAAGTAGCACATAGTCACGTAAGCATTATAACGACACCATGTATGCTTTACACTAAGTCTCGGTCGGTCTGAATAGGGTCTATACCAGTGTTCATAGTCTAGTCGAGAAACGGGACGGTCTTCCTAACTCGAGTGGAGCTTAGAACATGCCGCAAAGTCCATACGAGTCGACCATGAACACCTTTAACGTATCCAAAGCTGAATACGTCGTGGTATAGTGGGACGTCGGTCACCAGTACCGGCCCGGGTAAATATGGGGTTATGCATGAACCGTAAAACTAAAACGCATATTGTACTCGTCAAACGATTTCTATTCGAGTCTCACCCTGAGAACTCCGATGGTAAGGCACACATCGGTTGATCCCCAGCGGAGTCGCCAAATTGTGGACATGACGTAGGTCCACCCCGACGCGGCCACGCGCGGGTTTGGGTTAGGCGAATGCACCTCCATATGAGAAGGATCGAATTGAAATTTAAGTCGAAATGGAGTCGCCACCGAATTTTATGGTTATTCGGAACCGTTCGAGCCCACTCTACATCGCCATGGCCCATACACAAAGTTTGGCCCATTTTGGTTTGAGAGTTTATTGGGCTCGTCCCTTTGCATATCGATATAGATGCCGACTTGAGCGGTTAATCGTATATTGAATGACTCTCGTTGCCAATGGATTCGGACATCCGGAAACCACGGTTCTGAGTAAGGGGTGAGGGTACGTGTTGGGAAGCCCACTAAGGACACCCAACCCCGCCCGCACTTAGCGACCTCTACTAGGACATCGTTTGACTTTTTAATATGCGCGTTAGTGATTCGGTGAAATGTTATGCAAACAGCGTTTTAGCTAAGCATGCGAATTAAATGTGAGCTACGTCAACTTAATGCATCTAATTTATTGTCGAAGTGATTTAGCATGCGAGGGTTCATTTAAAAGCGGTAAAACGCAAATAAATAAAGCAAAGAAAAAATAAATCGATTACAAGTTACACGGGCGGAATACAACCCGGAATTCACAATACGGCGTACAATAAAATAGAATAATCGAAATATACCATTGAAATGACGAGCAATAATTATAAACGAACCCATGTGTAAACTAGACCGTGATTTTGTGTGGGTGGACGAACCTTAATTAATTACACATTATATTGCATGTTAATCAAGGGACGGAGGTTCGAGTCCCAGACGTGGTGCTAGCCCGATCTCGAACCTCGATGCCTTGTCCCGACTCATCACCTCGAGAAATTGAGTCTAAATTAATTTTACATCGGATACGACTAAAGAGTCGTCGACATAAAATTAATAATGTGAGACCGTCGATCAAAATCGTTTAAGTGAAGTGATATGCATGAATTTTGGAAGAGCCACGTGATTGACTTTACACGTGTCAACTAAGTCGCTTTTAAAAAGACGAGGCTCGAATGATAAAAAGAAGAGCCCTCGGTTTCTGGGCTGCAGGACCCACTCGGTCGAGTCATGGCCTGACTCGGTCGAGTGTGTCCTTAGACGTAGCTACTGCCCATTTTTATGGGTGCTACTCGATCGAGTAGCGTACGTACTCGGTCGAGTAGCCCCTGTACGAATGAGAATTCGTTTCGTTTTATGATTTGAAATCGATGATCGGCTAAATTAAATACGAATATTGCGTGATTCGCATTTAATTTAGCTTCCGGTGTCATAATCATGTATGAATGATTATAATACCGTCACCGGAGTTTTAGGAAAATGTTTATTGTTAGTTTATAAAATTTGAATTAGTGACGAAGGATGTCCCTCTACGTCACGACATCGAAACTAACTCTTTCGAGTTATATGATGTCGGTTTTCGTATCAACGGGTTTCGTACTAATTGGAAATGAGATTAAATGCGTTCAACTATGACTTTAGATTGGTTATCATAGTTCAACACATTCAAAACCGAATTTTTCGTATTAAAATGCATTTATGCAACATTATGACGATAATGATGATAAAGAAATGATGATACAAAAATGAAGACGCGAAAGTATGACAACATTAATGCTAGTGTCACTATTATGATTATGATTATAGATACGATATGAAAAATACGATAAATAAAATGAAAATGAGACTAGAAAAAGAGGTCGAGATGGGGTTTAGGACACCCTCAACATACAAGCTTAGTAAGGACCTAGGAAATGGACTCGTAATAGCGGCACGGGCTTGGGAGTATCGAGGATGTATGCGAGTTATGGTGTGTATATGTGTGTGTATGCTTCGCCGGTTCTCCGAGGGACGAGGGCTCGGGTTTGGTGTGTCTTGCCTAGGGTCGCTAGGGTCGTAGTATTGTGTGTATGGGATTTGTGTAGTTGCAAATTAGTGAATGTAGGTTAAGGATGTATGCCAAAAAACTTGTGAAATGCATGGGGGTCATGGGGTATTTATAGGGAGCTCCGACCCTGCGTTACTCGACCGAGTGGCGCGGGTGCACTCGGTCGAGTGCCCTCGCGAATGCACCTGGACGGTCTTTGTGAGGCTCCACTCGATCGAGTGGTCAATCCACTCGACCGAGTGGATCAATCAAGCCGCAAAATTTAAGGCTTGACTAGCCTTAATTTGATTGTGATTGATTTTAATTGATTGTGGGTTGATTTGGATTGTTTTTGGCTGATTTTGAATCTGGTGCAAGTGTCGAGAATGCACCCGGTCGTTTTTTGTGTCGGGTTTGTCTTGACCGGGTTTTGACCCGGTCCCTAAAAGACGGGAATTATTTTTGGTGTCGGTTTTGGCCCAAATTAGTCTTGTTTGACATGGAACGACCCACTGGGCCTGAATTTGAGGTTGGTTTTGTGAGATTTTTACTCCACTAAAAGTCCATGTCGGATACTATTGATTCCGAGGCCAAGTCCGAGTATACTAAGTCATGTTTGCGTCCGATCATCATCGGGTGTTTTTTGGAAACTGCTATAGACACCTGGCGGTCAAATTTTGGGTGTCTACAGATTTGGATGACCCACAATTCATTGAAGAAGAATACCTTTTTTGACCCTACTTCACCACAAGCATCGACACGATGCTACAAAAGTTGGGGTACTTACCGGGGGCTACTTCAAGGCCATATCTTCCAGATGGGAAGATTATTGAGGTTCTGGATGACGGGGAATCTAACTTCGGTTTGGGGTATGCTATAACCCCAGGAAATGTGGTCCGAGCAGGAATTGAGAAGGCCTTCAACATCATCAAGGGTACCTACTTGGGCCCTTATAGCCCAAGGCTGAGTGATTACTTCGTCACACCCGTATTTGGGGCTATTCAAGTTGGCCTATATCAACCAACCATCACGCATCCCGAGGCTGCCCTAGCTCGGGAATGCAACTACATTCCAGATGACATATTTGCCCTCCTCCAAGCTGAATCCAAAGAGGGTACTGACAATGCCGAGCCCGTGCTGGGACTCGTTTGGGGAAGACAAAGCTGTCCCGAACCCCAAAGAAGACTTGGTGAACCTGATCCTTCGAAGCAACAAGTTCGACCCTTCAAAGCTGATCTCGGAAGTCGGTGCTGATACCGGGAAAAGAAGCTGGAAGAAGACCGTCAAGTGGACCGACGGCCAGGGTCGAGTCTACAAGCTGACCACCGGGGAAGGAAATATGCCAGGCACCGATTCCGAGTCTGAGGCCGAGTCTGAGTCCGAGTCAGAGTCTGAGTCCGAGTCTGTATTCGAGTCTAAGGGGTCTGATGCTAGAGTCCAAACTGTAACCCCTCTCCCTGTAGTCGCTGCCACCGAAGCCTCGGGGTCTGTCCCGAGAGCACTCCCAATCCCACCTCTGACCAACGATCAGATGGCCGCTCTCTTTGAGCTGTTTTCCAAATTCTCTATCAATAATAACGAAAACCGTTCCGCTTATGACTTGGCTTATTTTCAAAATACTTTCAAAAATACTTTTTGCAATGACATTGAGAAACCCGATGAACAGGTGCCCCTACCCCCACATCTGATCGAGCAGCTAGAGCAGAGGGAATCCCGAGACCCGGTAATCGAAGAAACTGAGTCTATCAATGTGGGAACAACCTTAGAGCCCCAGATGCTTAAGATAGGGTTATCCTTAGATCCCGAGGAGAGACAACAACTCACAAGCCTCCTCCAAGAATTCAAGGATGTCTTTGCATGGTCCTACAAGGACATGCCGGGTATAGACCGGGAAATAGCCGAACACCGTATACCCATCAAAGATGGTTGTAAGCCGGTAAAACAGAAGCTTCGAAGAATGAAGCCCGAGTGGTCTCTCAAAGTCAAGGAAGAAGTAGACAAACAATTCAAAGCAGGCTTTATACAAGTGTCTGAATATCCAGACTGGGTTGCGAACATCGTGCCGGTACCCAAGAAGGACGGCAAAGTTCGGGTATGTGTAGATTTCCGGGACCTTAACAAGGCCAGCCCAAAAGACGATTTTCCGTTGCCCCACATCGACATATTGGTGGACAACACGGCAGATCACGCCCTCTTATCATTTATGGATGGGTATGCCGGATACAACCAAATCAAGATGGCAAAGAAGACATGGGTAAAACCACTTTCACTACACCATGGGGTACTTGTTGTTATACAGTTATGCCGTTTGGGCTCATTAATGCCGGGGCCACTTATCAACGAACAGCCACGATCTTATTACATGACATGATGCATAGGGAAGTGGAAGTTTATGTCGATGACATGATCGTCAAGTCTAAAAACCGAGATGGGCACGTCGCTGCCCTAAGAGAATTCTTCACCCGTTTGCGTAAGTACAATATGAGGTTAAACCCTCAAAAGTGCAGTTTCAAGGTAACGTCAGGCAAATTACTGGGCCATATCGTTAGCCAACGCGGCATCGAGGTCGACCCAGCTAAAATCAAAGCCATCACCGAGATGCAACCACCTAAGACCGAAAAAGAAATAAGGGGGTTTCTCGGAAAAGTCCAATACATCAGCCGGTTCATTTCAAAGCTAACCATGGTGTGTGAACCCATTTTCAAGAAACTGAAGATAGGAGAACGGGTACTATGGGACGATAAATGTCAAGCGGCCTTCGACAAAATCAGGGAAATCCTGTCTGCTCCGCCAGTATTAATGCCACCTCAACCCGGTTTGCCTCTATCGTTATACCTAACAACGACTGAGACAGCCATGGGGGCTATGCTGGCCCAGACGGTCGATTCAGAAGAGCGGGCCATTTACTACATCAGTAAAAAGTTCCTAGAGTACGAATGCAAGTATACAATGCTCGAGAAAACGTGCCTAGCTCTGGTTTGGGCCACTAAAAAGCTCAGACACTACATGCTCAGTCACGAGGTACATGTTCTGTCCAAAATGGACCCAATCAAATATCTGTTCGAAAAGCCCATCCTTAATGGAAGAATGTCCAGATGGACTCTAATGCTAGCCGAGTTCGACCTCAAATTCGTTCCACTAAAAGCTATCAAAGGCCGAGTAGTAGCCGAGTTCCTCGCCGACAGTCCGATATCTGAAGAGGGACATACCGACACTTGGGCCTTTCCTGATGAAGACATATTCCATACTGACACCGAAACATGGGACTTGTATTTTGACGGAGCATCCAATTTTTGAGGCTTTGGGGTCGGTATTCTCCTAATCTCACCCCAAGGGGAACACACCCCGTTGTCCATCAAATTAGACTTTGATGTAACCAACAATGCGGCCGAATATGAAGCATGCATCCACGGGTTACAAGCGGCTACTGATTTGGGCATTACGAATCTCCGGGTTCACGGGGACTCATCCTTAGTCATCAATCAAGCTCTTCAAAAATGGAAAACTCGGAATGCCAATCTCGTGGCTTACCAAGCACGAGTAAGGATTCTAGAGAAACAATTCCAGAAGGTAGAATATATCTACCTCCCACGTGAAGAAAACCAGTTCGCGGATGCACTTTCCAAATTGGCATCTTTATTGAACATCCCGGAGCATATGGCCAGCATGCCAATTTGCGTCGAAAGACGGTCCGAACCGGCATATGTCAACACCATTCAAGATATCGAGATCACCGATCCAGAACCTTGGTATCAGGCCGTTCTAAATTACTTGGCTACGGGAGAATATCCCCCGGGAACTGAAAACCG
The DNA here is from genome assembly GCA_958450325.1 of Agrostemma githago. Taxonomy (NCBI): domain Eukaryota; kingdom Viridiplantae; phylum Streptophyta; class Magnoliopsida; order Caryophyllales; family Caryophyllaceae; genus Agrostemma; species Agrostemma githago. The sequence continues at coordinate 12,536,362 of OY288255.1, read as the reverse complement.
GGCCAAGAAAGCCCTGCGAAGACTGGCCACCCAATTCATTCGTACGGACGACGGTCAGTTATACAAGAAGACGGCACAGGGGGCTTTACTCCTATGCATCGACAAAACACAGGCCGAAAAAGTGATGGCCGAAGTACACGACGGCGAAAACGGCCCGCATATGAACGCCCATATGCTAGCCCGAAAAATCATGAGACTCGGATACTACTGGAACAGTATGGAGGCCGACTGTCAATCATATGTCAAACACTGCCATAAATTGTCAAATTTTCGGTAATGTTCAACACATGCCATCATCTCTACTATACACCATGACATCACCATGGCCATTTTCGACATGGGGGATTGACATAATTGGAAAGGTGAATCCTTCCGGAACGGGAGGCCGCTGTTTTATTTTGGTGGCGATCGACTATTTCACCAAATGGGTCGAAGCTGAATCATACCGTGTCTTGAATGCCAAGCACGTGGCCAAATTTATCCAGAATAAAATCATATGCCGGTACGGGATCCCACACGAGTTTATCAGTGATCACGGGACCCACTCCCAAGCAGAAACCGCTACTTTGCTAGCAAAGTACAAAATCCAGAGGCACACATCTTCGCTTTACCGTCCCCAGACAAACGGAGCGGTAGAAGCCGCTAATAAAACAATTGTCACCATACTCAAAAAGATGGCTGATAATTATCGGGATTGACCCGACAAAATACCCTTCACCCTATGGGGGTACCGGACATCGATCCGAACTGCGACTGGGGAAACTCCATATTATTTGACATATGGGATGGAGGTGGTCCAACCAGTCGAATTGGAAATACCTTCCCTCCGGATCCTGTTAGAAAGTCAAGTACCCGAAGCAGATTGGGTTCAAGCTCGGTATGACTCGTTGGTTCTTTTAGACGAACGGCGGTCCCGGGCTCTCAATAACATCCAAATATACCAAAAGAGAATCAAACGGGCCTTTAACAAAAGAGTTAGGCCCAGGAACATCAAAGAAGGCGATTTGGTACTAAAATCGGTTCGTGCCCTACTACCGGTTGACCCAAGGGGAAAATTTAAACCCAATTGGGCTGGGCCATACCTGGTCAAGAAGGTTCTATCAGGAGGAGCAATAATGCTGACACATCTGGACGGAAATGAATTTGTCAACCCGACCAACCTAGACCAGCTAAAGCGCTACTACCCCTAAACCTTATCTCAATGTCATTCGCGAAAATTTATTTAAACACTTTTTCAAAGTTTATAAAGCAAGTCAATAAGTTAGGATTATTTATCCTACTGTCGCACATCTTGAACTCATAGTCTTGGTGTATTTCGAAATTGCAAAAAATATGCGCCCGAACTACGTTTGGTTTGATTCCACTAACTGTGGATACGTAGGCAGCCCCTCAAAAGGGCACAACCACTGCAATAACGAAAAAAAGGCAGAAACGGTTTCACTAATAGTACTTTTATTATTCCAAAAAAAAAAACACCGATAAAACTCGGTACTTCAAAGTTACAAAAAAAAAGGCCACAAAAGCCACAAAAAAAAACACACTACAAATATAGTAATAATATTTCAAATAATAATAAAAGAGAGACTAGTCATATCCGGGCATCTTGCCCTTGCCTTTGTGTTTCGGGTCTTGAGGAGCCCGCGGACGTCGGGGCGGCGGCGGCGGCGGGCGCTCCCGAATGACAACGGGAACTTCCTTAACCCGAGTCCTCTTCTTCGACAGAGGATCTTCAGCTATAGTCACGGGCCCAAGTCGAGCCCGTACATGCTCCGGCAACCTATCCTTAGGACCAAGTCGGTCCTGAGCTGAAAGTCTCGGCCCTAGTCTCCTCTCCAAATCGGTCCGGGTGCTCACCTCCCCCTGAACACCTCTAGCATTGGACCCCCTAGCTCGAGTCCTAGTTCTTCTTCTCTGACTTGGCCTCAGACGGACTATGGGAGTTTGAGTCTCCCCTTCAGCAAAGAAATCCCGATTGTCTTTGACTTTTTCTCGCCTAAGCAGGTCGAAGGCCTCGTCGATCTTCAGAGCAGCACGAGCTTCGGCAGTCTCGGCTTTGGTCCACTTTTCGTAGGAATAAGACACCCAGGCAGAATGAAGCGGCTTGGGAACGGACCAAGTAACTCTAGTATACCATCTCTGAATCCAGGTGTCACACAAAATATCGGTCAGTGGGGTAGGTGCACTCACAACCGCCTCATTCTCAGGGATACGCTGCGTCCGCCCATACTGCCTGAGTATGCGGTCAGGATAGAGGTGAACAGTGCGGCTAAAGGACAGAATCACCTGGTAACGTGCCTTGTCGTCAGGTGCCAAACCCGTCCAGGAATAATTAGGCCACCATAAAACCACCCATCGTATCAGCGGACCACGATGGAACGTTAGTTCTTCCTCCCAATATTTCTGAGTGACGAGGCAAGATGAATCGGTGGGCCGTCTTCTCGTCGTCACCTGGATGAACCAATATTCACTCGGGTTGGGAGGAGGCTCGATCTTGGACAACCTTTCAAATAGCCAGAGCTGAAAAAGACAAAAGTAACGCTTATGAAATTCCGGACGAATTCAGGCGTCCGCATAAGGGCACTCGATCGAGTGCCGGGGTCACTCGATCGAGTGACACCCCTAAAACGTGGCAGAATGCTCCTCTACGAGGGCACTCGATCGAGTGCCAGGACGACTCGGTCGAGTGCCCCCCTGTAGCAGTATATCGCGAAAAAAAAAAAAAAAAAAATCGATATTTCTGCAGTAGACGGGTGCTCCCCGTAAAACGGGCTGACTCATCCCTCTTCCGGTTGTCTAAACCCTGAATGATCTCCCCCGTAATTAACGATGCGGGACTACACTCCGTCTCCATGAGATCAGCAACAACGAGAAGACGAACGCTACCCATGCAAGACAGCAGGTCCATATGGCCTTCGAAGGCGTACACGTGCAGCATACAGAAGGCAAACGCCCTACGGCTATGAATGGGCATAACCCGGATGTCATACGGGTTCATGAACTTCTCAGCTAAGGCAAGCAGAGAAACGGTATCCCCTTCGAGCATGCGGGATACTTCAGCGTGGGAAAGCCCCAAAAATTCCCGTAGTTTCCTCCTAGGGTCTCGAATGGAGAAGGGGACAGCAGGGCGGAGCAATGGGTTCCACCCTCCTATGGCAGCGATTTCCTCGGGGGGAGGACAGATTTCGCCCCGAGGAAAGGCGAAGACGTGATAGGTGTCATCCCAGAAGGTCAGACAGGCATCAAGGAAGTGACGGTCCACGTGCAACTGACGAAACGTGAACAGTTGGAATATACCAGACTGCCTCAGAACTACCTTGCTCGCATCCCTAAAACGGTGTGACCAATTTTGCAGCATGTTGATCAGACGGTCGATACCCATGCTAAGTTTTTTTTGAGAGGAATAAAAAGTTTTCTTTTAAAAGAGAAGGGGAAGCTTTTTGAGAATTGTGACAAAAGAGGAACCAGGATGATGTATTTATAACATCAAAGCCCAGGAGCATCCCCTGCAGCTGTGCCTCCTTGGCCCAAGCGGGCCTAGAACATACAGGCCCGACCCATGATTCTTCCTCACAGACACAGGAATTTGGTCATCCCGAGCAGTCTGTCAAAAATTCAAAAAATTTCAAAACTTTCAAAGATTTCAAAAAATTTCAAAAATCATTTTCCCCAGCACGAGTCATTTTACTACCTACGTGTCGCATACGTTTTATGTGATTTTTACAGGTACGACTCAAATAGGGACATGCAACCCTCTAAAATCTCCCCAACGGAAGCCCAAGGCGGCATTTTCCCCAGAATGGTACGGGATGAGCCCACATATAGGCGCACCCAGGAGTTATGCGACAAGTCCGATTCCCCAACCGAGTTATCATCATCAGCTCAGGTATGATTTCTATCCTATGGCTGGCGAGCCCTTTCACGCAAGTCTAATGGACTATAAACGACCCGAACGGAAGCCTACCAGGTCTTAACTGACATGGTAGCTACTCTGACTTTCGCCTTGTCCAGGCCTCAGTCAGAGTGGGGGCTCTGTAGACACCCAAAATTTGACCGCCAGGCGTCTATAGCAGTTTCCAAAAAACACCCGATGATGATCGGACGCAAACATGACTTAGTATACTCGGACTTGGGCTCGGAATCAATAGTATCCGACATGGACTTTTAGTGGAGTAAAAATCTCACAAAACCAACCTCAAATTCAGGCCCAGTGGGTCGTTCCGAGTCAAACAAGACTAATTTGGGCCAAAACCGACACCAAAAATAATTCCCGTCTTTTAGCGACCGGGTCAAAACCCGGTCAAGACAAACCCGACACAAAAAACGACCGGGTGCATTCTCGAAACTTGCACCAGATTCAAAATCAGCTAAAAACAATCCAAATCAACCCACAATCAATTAAAATCAATCACAATCAAATTAAGGCTAGTCTAGCCTTAAATTTTGCGGCTTGATTGATCCACTCGGTCGAGTGGATTGACCACTCGATCGAGTGGAGCCTCACAAAGACCGTCCAGGTGCATTCGCGAGGGCACTCGATCGAGTGCACCCGCGCCACTCGGTCGAGTAACCCAGGGTCGGGGCTCCCTATAAATACCCAATGACCCCCATGCATTTCACAAGCTTTGGGCATACATCCTTAACCTACATTCACTAACACTTTTGCAACTACACAAATCCCATACACACAATACTACGACCCTAGCGACCCTAGGCAAGACACACCAAACCCGAGCCCCTCGTCCCTCGGAGAACCGGCGAAGCATACACACACATATACACACCATAACTCGCATACATCCTCGATACTCCCAAGCCCGTGCCGCTATTACGAGTCCATTTCCGAGGTCCTTACTAAGCATGTATGTTGAGGGTGTCCTAAACCCCATCTCGACCTCTTTTTCTAGTCTCATTTTCATTTTATTTATCGTATTTTTCATATCGTATCTATAATCATAATCATAGTAGTGACACTAGCATTAATGTTGTCATACTTTCGCGTCTTCATTTTTGTATCATCATTTCTTTATCATCATTATCGTCATAATGTCGCATAAATGCATTTTAATACGAAAAATTCGGTTTTGAATGTGTTGAACTATGATAACCAATCTAAAGTCATAGTTGAACGCATTTAATCTCATTTCCAATTAGTACGAAACCCGTTGATACGAAAACCGACATCACATAACTCGAAAGAGTTAGTTTCGATGTCGTGACGTAGAGGGACATCCTTCGTCACTAATTCAAATTTTCTAAACTAACAATAAACGTTTTCCTAAAACTCCGGTGACGGTATCATAATCATTCATACATGATTATGACACCGGAAGCTAAATTAAATGCGAATCACGCAATATTCGTATTTAATTTAGCCGATCATCGATTTCAAATCATAAAACGAAACGAATTCTCATTCGTACAGGGGCTACTCGACCGAGTACGTACGCTACTCGATCGAGTAGCACCCATAAAAACGGGCAGTAGCTACGTCTAAGGACACACTCGACCGAGTCAGGCCATGACTCGACCGAGTGGGTCCTGCAGCCCAGAAACCGAGGGCTCTTCTTTTTATCATTCGAGCCTCGTCTTTTTAAAAGCGACTTAGTCAACACGTGCAAAGTCAATCACGTAGCTTTTCCAAAATTCATGCATATCACTTCACTTAAACGATTTTGATCGACGGTCTCACATTATTAATTTTATGTCGACGACTCTTTAGTCGTATCCGATGTAAAATTAATTTAAACTCAATTTCTCGAGGTGATAAGTCGGGACAAGGCATCGAGGTTCGAGATCGGGCTAGCACCACGTCTAGGTCTCGAACCTCCGTCCCTTGATTAACATGCAATATAATGTGTAATTAATTAAGGTTCGTCCACCCACACAAAATCACGGTCTAGTTTATACACGGGTCTGTTTATAATTATTGCTCGTCATTTCAATTGTATATTTCGATTATTCTATTTTATTGTACGCCGTATTGTGAATTCCGGGTTGTATTCCGCCCGTGTAACTTGTAATTGATTTATTTTTGCTTTGCTTTATTTATTTGCGTTTTACCGCTTTTAAATGAACCCTCACATGCTAAACCACCTCGACAATAAATTAGATGCATTAAATTGACGTAGCTCACATTTAATTCGCATGCTTAGCTAAAACGTTGTTTGCATAACATTTCACCGAATCACTAACGCGCATATTAAAAAGTCAAACGATGTCCTAGTAGAGGCCGCTAAGTGCGGGCGGGGTTGGGTGTCCTTAGTGGGCTTCCCAACACGTACCCTCACCCCTTACTCAAAACCATGGTTTCCGGATGTCCGAATCCATTGGCAACGAGAGTCATTCAATATACGATTAACCGCTCAAGTCGGCATCTTTATCGATATGCAAAGGGACGAGCCCAATAAACTCTCAAACCAAAATGGGCCATACTTTGTGTATGGGCCATGGCGATATAGAGTGGGCTCGAACGGTTCCGAATAACCATAAAATTCGGTGGCGACTCCATTTCGACTTAAATTTCAATTCGATCCTTCTCATATGGAGGTTCATTCGCCTACCCAAACCCGCGCGTGGCCGCGTCGGGGTGGACCTACGTCATGTCCACAATTTGGCGACTCCGCTGGGGATCAACCGATGTGTGCCTTACCATCGGAGTTCTCAGGGTGAGACTCGAATAGAAATCGTTTGACGAGTACAATATGCGTTTTAGTTTTACGGTTCATGCATAACCCCATATTTACCCGGGCCGGTACTGGTTACCGACGTCCCACTATACCACGACGTATTCAGCTTTGGATACGTTAAAGGTGTTCATGGTCGACTCGTATGGACTTTGCGGCATGTTCTAAGCTCCACTCGAGTTAGGAAGACCGTCCCGTTTCTCGACTAGACTATGAACACTGGTATAGACCCTATTCAGACCGACCGAGACTTAGTGTAAAGCATACATGGTGTCGTTATAATGCTTACGTGACTATGTGCTACTTGGTTTCCGTGTCGTTTTCAAAAACCGTCATTTCAAAAAAAAATGCATCTTTCCAAAAATATTCAAATTTTCAAAAACTCGGAAAGCTGCCGAAATTTAGACTTAAGATTTGACTCAAAACAAACCTTTTTTTTAGCCGGCATGCTGCCCATTTCAAAATTCGAATTTCCGATCCACCATTCGATTTTCGAATTTTCAAAATTCAATTTTCAAATCCTCGCGATGCCATTTTCAACTCTCGAATCTTCGAGATGCCGTTTTCGATTTTCAAATCTTCGGGATCTCATCTTCAAATTTTCAAATCGTCGGAAATTCTTTTTTCCAACATTCAAATTTTCAAATTTCAAGATATCCAATTTTCAAAACCCAGGACACATACCGAATTTAGGAGTTGTGATTTTACTCAAAATAGCCTATTTCTAGCCGGTATGCTGCCCAATTCAAAACTCGAGAATATTTTCGAACCATCAAAACCAAGGCCCGATACCCTTTCCGATTTTTCTCGAAAAATCGGGCCTTTCCCTGAGATTTTCTCGGATTTTCAAAACCTTCCTTTTCTTAGGACTTCCCGTATTTAGCAGTGTCGGGTCGTGTCGTAAGTCATCAAGGTCTATAGCGTCGAAACTCTGTTGATCTTATATCACGAGTTTCCTCCCCACCCCCAGTCTGCCTTATTAGACTAAAGCAAGGCCCACCTACGTAGGACATACTCCTACAAGGGAGGGCCCGTCTACACAATTGAGTCCAAAGTCTGGGGATTAGTCTCACGTGAACCTTCCTTCGAACGGGACTAGGCTCACCAAGGCCGAAATCTTAAGGAAGTCACACCACCTATGAGTCATCCGTCTAGATGTCTTTCTCGAGTCCTTTTCTCTTTTGGGTCGCTCGGGATGTACTTGTTTTAATTCCAAAGTCTGGGTTCGGTTCCTGATTACGTGGTGTTCTTACAGACAGGCCACCCGCAACCAGACATGCTAGAAGGATGGCCACTTTGAAGAGTCTTCAAACCTCTCTAGATGCCATAATCGAGAAGCAAGCCGACATCGAAGCCCAACTGACTGAAATGAGGGCTGGCCAAGTGGCCATTGTTGCTCGCTTAGCTACAGTGGAGCAAAGGACTCCTAATACCGGGGTCACGGAACCCCTAACTGAACTAGTTAGCTCGGTCCGCCGATTGGAAGAACAAGTCTACTTAACCGGGAATAACAACATCCATCGGGAGAATAGTCGGGATTACAACCCGGTAAGTGACAAACTGCCCGCAAACCTGAATCTCACAGGCCTACCTATGTTCGAAGGGACTGAAGACCCGCTACTACACGTGCGGGCCTTCAAGGAGTTCATGGCCATTAAGGGGGTGGACTCTTCTATGTTTAAGAACCTCTTTGCTGCATCTCTGGAGAAACACCCAAAGGCCTTGTACTACAGGCTAGACCCAAAGAAGTTCTCAACCTGGGACGATGTGGCTACGGAATTCGCTCGGAACTACGCCGATAACACCGAGATCCAAACCACTATGCGGTCCCTAGAGGTTATGGCCCAAGAACCTAAGGAGGGCTTTACTAAATACCTCCAACGTTGGAGGGTCGAGAGTGTCAAACTGGTCGATAAGCCCAGTGAGAAGACTTTAGTGGAGGCCTTTGTCAAGAACCTCCTCCCGTCCTACCGGGTTCACCTCCGGTATGCTGTCATACCCAATTTCACCACTCTTACTGAAATGGGCATGAGAATTGAAGATGATCTAAGACAGGAGAGCCTGACTAAGGCCTCTAACAAGGGTTACCAAGGAGCTTCCTCATCCGCTACCAAACCTCCGGCCGCAACCCGAAGCATCTTCGACACGGTTAATCTCTTGGATGCCTCATCCAAAAGAAACGTCCCTCATAGGGTATTCACTGATATAGGGACTACCTACGCATATGCCTTACAAAGGCTATCTTCCAAAGGCCTGGTCCAGCCGATAGGCCCAACTCCTGAAGTTCCAGTTGAAAAGCGCTCCAAGAGCTACAATGCCCAAGCCTATTGCCAATATCATCGGGGCAATGGGCATGACACCGAGAAGTGTTGGAAGCTGAAGCATCTAATTCAGGATTTAATTGAGAGCGGGAAAATACCACTACCCGGGGACAAGCCAAGCAACAAGGACAACCCCTTTAGCTCTCATGCCATCTTCACCGGTGAGGTGATAGACTGTTCTCATCTTATCTCTCCTTTCATTCCACAAATCAATGGGATCTGGTTCGATGATGAAGAAGACATATACCTCGCCAAAGGGGAAACTGTCCCCATTACCCTCGAAGAAGTCAGGAAGGCTAAATCCAAAGCTTTAGCCAGTAATTCCCTCACCAAAGACGGCTCAGTCCAGGCAACCGTCACTGAACTTACCAGGACGGAAGAAGCCATTAAAGAACCAAGCACCGATACGGCTCTTGTTAAACAATTGAAAAGGACCCGAGTTGACCTCACTATATGGCAACTCTTGGTTAGCTCACAAGAACATCGAGAGGCACTTACTAAGGCTCTCGATCAGATCAAGGTTGATTCCCAGGTCATCCCTACCGAAATGGTAGCCACTATCTTACCCTATCTCAAGAGCAGGACCAAAGGAGAAGGCCCGTCAATCACCTTCTCAGATGCTGACCTACCACCGTTCGGGGCCTCTCATAACTTGGCTTTGTATATCACGGTAATTTGCCGGGGTAAGTATCTTCCAATGACCCTAGTTGACGACGGGTCCGCTGTGAGTGTCCTCCCGTTAAGGACTGCCAAAGCCCTCGGGATCACTGAGGCCGACTACATACCAACTGCCCACACTATCCAGGCTTTCGATGGAAGCCCAAAAGCAGTTTCCGGGGCCGTCAAGCTGACTATTGTGACCGGCCCAATCGAAAAAGAGCTAGAATTCCAGGTGATCGATGTCACCTCTTCCTTCAATTTACTCCTAGGAAGACCATGGCTTCATGCTGTGAGGGCGGTATCTTCTACTCTACACCGAAAGATCAAAATGCCCCTGCAAGACGGTATTATCACCTTAGAAGCAACCCCAATGACCGTGGCTAGCTGTAACACTACGGACCGCACCGACCTTTGGGGGTTCGATTTTGTAGGGATGATTGAAGAAGAATACCTTTTTAGACCCTACTTTACCACGAGCATCGACACGATGTTACAAAACTTGGGGTACCTACCGGGGGCTACTTCGAGGCCATATCTTCCAGCCGGGAAGATTATTGAGGTTCTGGATGACGGGGAATCTCACTTCGGTTTGGGGTATGCTATAACCCCAGGAAATGTGGTCCGAGCAGGAATTGAGAAGGCCTGCAACATCATCAAGGGTACCTACTTGGGCCCTTATAGCAACCCGTATTTGGGGCTATTCAAGTTGGCCTATATCAACCAACCATCACGCATCCCGAGGCTGCCCTAGCTCGGGAATGCAACTACATTCCAGATGACATATTTGCCCTCCTCCAAGCTGAATCCAAAGAGGGTACTGACAATGCCGAGCCCGTGCTGGGACTCTTGTTTGGGGAAGACAAAGCTGTCCCGAACCCCAAAGAAGACTTGGTGAACCTGATCCTTCGAAGCAACAAGTTCGACCCTTCAAAGCTGATCTCGGAAGCCGGTGCTGATACCGGGAAAAGAAGCTGGAAGAAGACCGTCAAGTGGACCGACGGCCAAGGTCGAGTCTACAAGCTGACCACCGGGGAAGGAAATATGCCAGGCACCGATTCCGAGTCTGAGGCCGAGTCTGAGTCCGAGTCAGAGTCTGAGTCCGAGTCTGTATTCGAGTCTAAGGGGTCTGATGCTAGAGTCCAAACTGTAACCCCTCTCCCTGTAGTCACTGCCACCGGAGCCTCGGGGTCTGTCCCGAGAGCACTCCCAATCCCGCCTCTGACCAACGATCAGATGGCCGCTCTCTTTGAGCTGTTTTCCAAATTCTCTATCAATAATAACGAAAACCGTTCCGCTTATGACTTGGCTTATTTTCAAAATACTTTCAAAAATACTTTTTGCAATGACATTGAGAAACCCGATGAACAGGTGTCCCTACCCCCACATCTGATCGAGCAGCTAGAGCAGAGGGAATCCCGAGACTCGGTAATCGAAGAAACTGAGTCTATCAATGTGGGAACAACCTTAGAGCCCCAGATGCTTAAGATAGGGTTATCCTTAGATCCCGAGGAGAGACAACAACTCACAAGCCTCCTCCAAGAATTCAAGGATGTCTTTGCATGGTCCTACAAGGACATGCCGGGTATAGACCGGGAAATAGCCGAACACCGTATACCCATCAAAGATGGTTGTAAGCCGGTAAAACAGAAGCTTCGAAGAATGAAGCCCGAGTGGTCTCTCAAAGTCAAGGAAGAAGTAGACAAACAATTCAAAGCAGGCTTTATACAAGTGTCTGAATATCCAGACTGGGTTGCGAACATCGTGCCGGTACCCAAGAAGGACGGCAAAGTTCGGGTATGTGTAGATTACCGGGACCTTAACAAGGCCAGCCCAAAAGACGATTTTCCGTTGCCCCACATCGACATATTGGTGGACAACACGGCAGATCACGCCCTCTTATCATTTATGGATGGGTATGCCGGATACAACCAAATCAAGATGGCAAAAGAAGACATGGGTAAAACCACTTTCACTACACCATGGGGTACTTGTTGTTATACAGTTATGCCGTTTGGGCTCATTAATGCCGGGGCCACTTATCAACGAACAGCCACGACCTTATTACATGACATGATGCATAGGGAAGTGGAAGTTTATGTCGATGACATGATCGTCAAGTCTAAAAACCGAGATGGGCACGTCGCTGCCCTAAGAGAATTCTTCACCCGTTTGCGTAAGTACAATATGAGGTTAAACCCTCAAAAGTGCAGTTTCAAGGTAACGTCAGGCAAATTACTGGGCCATATCGTTAGCCAACGCGGCATCGAGGTCGACCCAGCTAAAATCAAAGCCATCACCGAGATGCAACCATCTAAGACCGAAAAAGAAATAAGGGGGTTTCTCGGAAAAGTCCAATACATCAGCCGGTTCATTTCAAAGCTAACCATGGTGTGTGAACCCATTTTCAAGAAACTGAAGATAGGAGAACGGGTACTATGGGACGATAAATGTCAAGCGGCCTTCGACAAAATCAGGGAAATCCTGTCTGTTCCGCCAGTATTAATGCCACCTCAACCCGGTTTGCCTCTATCGTTATACCTAACAACGACTGAGACAGCCATGGGGGCTATGCTGGCCCAGACGGTCGATTCAGAAGAGCGGGCCATTTACTACATCAGTAAAAAGTTCCTAGAGTACGAATGCAAGTATACAATGCTCGAGAAAACGTGCCTAGCTCTGGTTTGGGCCACTAAAAAGCTCAGACACTACATGCTCAGTCACGAGGTACATGTTCTGTCCAAAATGGACCCAATCAAATATCTGTTCGAAAAGCCCATCCTTAATGGAAGAATGTCCAGATGGACTCTAATGCTAGCCGAGTTCGACCTCAAATTCGTTCCACTAAAAGCTATCAAAGGCCGAGTAGTAGCCGAGTTCCTCGCCGACAGTCCGATATCTGAAGAGGGACATACCGACACTTGGGCCTTTCCTGATGAAGACATATTCCATACTGACACCGAAACATGGGACTTGTATTTTGACGGAGCATCCAATTTTCGAGGCTTTGGGGTCGGTATTCTCCTAATCTCACCCCAAGGGGAACACACCCCGTTGTCCATCAAATTAGACTTAGATGTAACCAACAATGCGGCCGAATATGAAGCATGCATCCACGGGTTACAAGCGGCTACTGATTTGGGCATTACGAATCTCCGGGTTCACGGGGACTCATCCTTAGTCATCAATCAAGCTCTTCAAAAATGGAAAACTCGGAATGCCAATCTCGTGGCTTACCAAGCACGAGTAAGGATTCTAGAGAAACAATTCCAGAAGGTAGAATATATCTACCTCCCACGTGAAGAAAACCAGTTCGCGGATGCACTTTCCAAATTGGCATCTTTACTGAACATCCCGGAGCATATGGCCAGCATGCCAATTTGCGTCGAAAGACGGTCCGAACCGGCATATGTCAACACCATTCAAGATATCGAGATCACCGATCCAGAACCTTGGTATCAGGCCGTTCTAAATTACTTGGCTACGGGAGAATATCCCCCGGGAACTGAAAACCGGGCCAAGAAAGCCCTGCGAAGACTGGCCACCCAATTCATTCGTACGGACGACGGTCAGTTATACAAGAAGATGGCACAGGGGGCTTTACTCCTATGCATCGACAAAACACAGGCCGAAAAAGTGATGGCCGAAGTACACGACGGCGAAAACGGCCCGCATATGAACGCCCATATGCTAGCCCGAAAAATCATGAGGCTCGGATACTACTGGAACAGTATGGAGGCCGACTGTCAATCATATGTCAAACACTGCCATAATTGTCAAATTTTCGGTAATGTTCAACACATGCCATCATCCCTACTATACACCATGACATCACCATGGCCATTTTCGACATGGGGGATTGACATAATTGGAAAGGTGAATCCTTCCGGAACGGGAGGCCGCTGTTTTATTTTGGTGGCGATCGACTATTTCACCAAATGGGTCAAAGCTGAATCATACCGTGTCTTGAATGCCAAGCAAGTGGCCAAATTTATCCAGAATAAAATCATATGCCGGTACGGGATCCCACACGAGTTTATCAGTGATCACGGGACCCACTTCCAAGCAGAAACCGCTACTTTGCTAGCAAAGTACAAAATCCAGAGGCACGCATCTTCGCCTTACCGTCCCCAAACAAACGGAGCGGTAGAAGCCGCTAATAAAACAATTGTCACCATACTCAAAAAGATGGCTGATAATTATCGGGATTGGCCCGACAAAATACCCTTCGCCCTATGGGGGTACCGGACATCGATCCGAACTGCGACCGGGGCAACTCCATATTATTTGACATATGGGATGGAGGCGGTCCAACCAGTCGAATTGGAAATACCTTCCCTCCGGATCCTGCTAGAAAGTCAAGTACCCGAAGCAGATTGGGTTCAAGCTCGATATGACTCGTTGGTTCTTTTAGACGAACGGCGGTCCCGGGCTCTCAATAACATCCAAATATACCAAAAGAGAATCAAACGGGCCTTTAACAAAAGAGTTAGGCCCAGGAACATCAAAGAAGGCGATTTGGTACTAAAATCGGTTCGTGCCCTACTACCGGTTGACCCAAGGGGAAAATTTAAACCCAATTGGGCTGGGCCATACCTGGTCAAGAAGGTTCTATCAGGAGGAGTAATAATGCTGACAGATCTGGACGGAAATGAATTTGTCAACCCAACCAACCTAGACCAGCTAAAGCGCTACTACCCCTAAACCTTATCTCAATGTCATTCGCGAAAATTTATTTAAACACTTTTTCAAAGTTTATAAACAAGTCAATAAGTTAGGATTATTTATCCTACTGTCGCACATCTTGAACTCATAGTCTTGGTGTATTTCGAAATTGCAAAAAATATGCGCCCGAACTACGTTTGGTTTGATTCCACTAACTGTGGATACGTAGGCAGCCCCTCATAAGGGCACAACCACTACAATAACGAAAAAAAGGCAGAAACGATTTCACTAATAGTACTTTTATTATTCCAAAAAAAAAACACCGATAAAACTCGGTACTTCAAAGTTACAAAAAAAAAGGCCACAAAAGCCACAAAAAAAAACACACTACAAAAATAGTAATAATATTTCAAATAATAATAAAAGAGAGACTAGTCATATCCGGGCATCTTGCCCTTGCCTTTGTCTTTCGGGTCTTGAGGAGCCCGCGGACGTCGGGGCGGCGGCGGGGCGGCGGCGGGGGCAGGCGCTCCCGAATGACAACGGGAACTTCCTTAACCCGAGTCCTCTTCTTCGACAGAGGATCTTCAGCTATAGTCACGGGCCCAAGTCGAGCCCGTACATGCTCCGGCAACCTATCCTTAGGACCAAGTCGGTCCTGAGCTGAAAGTCTCGGCCCTAGTCTCCTCTCCAAATTGGTCCGGGGGCTCACCTCCCCCTGAACACCTCTAGCATTGGACCCCCTAGCTCGAGTCCTAGTTCTTCTTCTCTGACTTGGCCTCAGACGGACTATGGGAGTTTGAGTCTCCCCTTCAGCAAAGAAATCCCGATTGTCTTTGACTTTTTCTCGCCTAAGCAGGTCGAAGGCCTCGTCGATCTTCAGAGCAGCACGAGCTTCGGCAGTCTCGGCTTTGGTCCACTTTTTGTAGGAATAAGACACCCAGGCAGAATGAAGCGGCTTGGGAACGGACCAAGTAACTCTAGTATACCATCTCTGAATCCAGGTGTCACACAAAATGTCGGTCAGTGGGGTAGGTGCACTCACAACCGCCTCATTCTCAGGGATACGCTGCGTCCGCCCATACTGCCTGAGTATGCGGTCAGGATAGAGGTGAACTGTGTGGCTAAAGGACAGAATCACCTGGTAACGTGCTTTGTCGTCAGGTGCCAAACCCGTCCAGGAATAAATAGGCCACCATAAAACCACCCATCGTATCAGCGGACCACGATGGAACGTTAGTTCTTCCTCCCAATATTTCTGAGTGACGAGGCAAGATGAATCGGTGGGCCGTCTCCTCGTCGTCACCTGGTTGAACCAATATTCACTCGGGTTGGGAGGAGGCTCGATCTTGGACAACCTTTCAAATAGCCAGAGCTGAAAAAGAAAAAAGTAACGCTTATGAAATTCCGGACGAATTCAGGCGTCCGCATAAGGGCACTCGATCGAGTGCCGGGGTCACTCGATCGAGTGACACCCCTAAAACGTGGCCGAATGCTCCTCTACGAGGGCACTCGATCGAGTGCCAGGACGACTCGGTCGAGTGCCCCCCTGTAGCAGTATATCGCGAAAAAAAAAAAAAAATCGATATACCTGCAGTAGACGGGTGCTCCCCGTAAAACGGGCTGACTCATCCCTCTTCCGGTTGTCTAAACCCTGAATGATCTCCCCCGTAATTAACGATGCGGGACTACAGTCCGTCTCCATGAGATCAGCAACAATGAGAAAACAAACGCTACCCATGCAAGACAGCAGGTCCATATGGCCTTCGAAGGCGTACACGTGCAACATACAGAAGGCAAACGCCCTATGTCTATGAATGGGCGTAACCCGGATGTCATACGGGTTCATGAACTTCTCAGCTAAGGCAAGCAGAGAAACGGTATCCCCTTCGAGCATGCGGGATACTTCAGCGTGGGAAAGCCCCAAAAATTCCCGTAGTTTCCTCCTAGGGTCTCGAACGGAGAAGGGGAGAGCAGGGCGGAGCAATGGGTTCCACCCTCCTATGGCAGCGATTTCCTCGGGGAGAGGACAGATTTCGCCCCGAGGAAAGGCGAAGACGTGATAGGTGTCATCCCAGAAGGTCAGACAGGCATCAAGGAAGTGACGGTCCACGTGCAACTGACGAAACGTGAACAGTTGGAATATACCAGACTGCCTCAGAACTACCTTGCTCGCATCCCTAAAATGGTGTGACCAATCTTGCAGCATGTTGATCAGACGGTCGATACCCATGCTAAGTTTTTTTTGAGAGGAATAAAAAGTTTTCTTTTAAAAGAGAAGGGGAAACTTTTTGAGAATTGTGACAAAAGAGGAACCAGGATGATGTATTTATAACATCAAAGCCCTGGAGCATCCCCTGCAGCTGTGCCTCCTTGGCCCAAGCGGGCCAAGAACATACAGGCCCGACCCATGATTCTTCCTCACAGACACAGGAATTTGGTTATCCCGAGCAGTCTGTCAAAAATTCAAAAAATTTCAAAACTTTCAAAGATTTCAAAAAAATTTCAAAAATCATTTTCCCCAGCACGAGTCATTTTACTACCTACGTGTCGCATACGTTTTATGTGATTTTTACAGGTACGACTCAAATAGGGACATGCAACCCTCTAAAATCTCCCCAACGGAAGCCCAAGGCGGCATTTTCCCCAGAATGGTACGGGATGAGCCCACATATAGGCGCACCCAGGACTTATGCGACAAGTCCGATTCCCCAACGGAGTTATCATCATCAGCTCAGGTATGATTTCTATCCTATGGCTGGCGAGCCCTTTCACGCAAGTCTAATGGACTATAAACGACCCGAACGGAAGCCTACCAGGTCTTAACTGACTTGGTAGCTACTCTGACTTTCGCCTTGTCCAAGCCTCAGTCAGAGTGGGGGCTCTGTAGACACCCAAAATTTGACCGCCAGGTGTCTATAGCAGTTTCCAAAAAACACCCGATGATGATCGGACGCAAACATGACTTAGTATACTCGGACTTGGGCTCGGAATCAATAGTATCCGACATGGACTTTTAGTGGAGTAAAAATCTCACAAAACCAACCTCAAATTCAGGCCCAGTGGGTCGTTCCGAGTCAAACAAGACTAATTTGGGCCAAAACCGACACCAAAAATAATTCCCGTCTTTTAGCGACCGGGTCAAAACCCGGTCAAGACAAACCCGACACAAAAAACGACCGGGTGCATTCTCGAAACTTGCACCAGATTCAAAATCAGCCAAAAACAATCCAAATCAACCCACAATCAATTAAAATCAATCACAATCAAATTAAGGCTAGTCAAGCCTTAAATTTTGCGGCTTGATTGATCCACTCGGTCGAGTGGATTGACCACTCGATCGAGTGGAGCCTCACAAAGACCGTCCAGGTGCATTCGCGAGGGCACTCGATCGAGTGCACCCGCGCCACTCGGTCGAGTAACCCAGGGTCGGGGCTCCCTATAAATACCCCATGACCCCCATGCATTTCACAAGCTTTTGGCATACATCCTTAACCTACATTCACTAACACTTTTGCAACTACACAAATCCCATACACACAATACTACGACCCTAGCGACCCAAGGCAAGACACACCAAACCCGAGCCCCTCGTCCCTCGGAGAACCGGCGAAGCATACACACACATATACACACCATAACTCGCATACATCCTCGATACTCCCAAGCCCGTGCCGCTATTACGAGTCCATTTCCGAGGTCCTTACTAAGCATGTATGTTGAGGGTGTCCTAAACCCCATCTCGACCTCTTTTTCTAGTCTCATTTTCATTTTATTTATCGTATTTTTCATATCGTATCTATAATCATAATCATAGTAGTGACACTAGCATTAATGTTGTCATACTTTCGCGTCTTCATTTTTGTATCATCATTTCTTTATCATCATTATCGTCATAATGTCGCATAAATGCATTTTAATACGAAAAATTCGGTTTTGAATGTGTTGAACTATGATAACCAATCTAAAGTCATAGTTGAACGCATTTAATCTCATTTCCAATTAGTACGAAACCCGTTGATACGAAAACCGACATCACATAACTCGAAAGAGTTAGTTTCGATGTCGTGACGTAGAGGGACATCCTTCGTCACTAATTCAAATTTTCTAAACTAACAATAAACGTTTTCCTAAAACTCCGGTGACGGTATCATAATCATTCATACATGATTATGACACCGGAAGCTAAATTAAATGCGAATCACGCAATATTCGTATTTAATTTAGCCGATCATCGATTTCAAATCATAAAACGAAACGAATTCTCATTCGTACAGGGGCTACTCGACCGAGTACGTACGCTACTCGATCGAGTAGCACCCATAAAAACGGGCAGTAGCTACGTCTAAGGACACACTCGACCGAGTCAGGCCATGACTCGACCGAGTGGGTCCTGCAGCCCAGAAACCGAGGGCTCTTCTTTTTATCATTCGAGCCTCGTCTTTTTAAAAGCGACTTAGTCAACACGTGCAAAGTCAATCACGTAGCTTTTCCAAAATTCATGCGTATCACTTCACTTAAACGATTTTGATCGACGGTCTCACATTATTAATTTTATGTCGACGACTCTTTAGTCGTATCCGATGTAAAATTAATTTAAACTCAATTTCTCGAGGTGATAAGTCGGGACAAGGCATCG
Source organism: Agrostemma githago (assembly GCA_958450325.1). Taxonomy (NCBI): domain Eukaryota; kingdom Viridiplantae; phylum Streptophyta; class Magnoliopsida; order Caryophyllales; family Caryophyllaceae; genus Agrostemma; species Agrostemma githago. The sequence goes on along the minus strand of OY288255.1, from coordinate 12,517,397 downwards.
AGGTTCGAGATCGGGCTAGCACCACGTCTAGGTCTCGAACCTCCGTCCCTTGATTAACATGCAATATAATGTGTAATTAATTAAGGTTCGTCCACCCACACAAAATCACGGTCTAGTTTATACACGGGTCCGTTTATAATTATTGCTCGTCATTTCAATTGTATATTTCGATTATTCTATTTTATTGTACGCCGTATTGTGAATTCCGGGTTGTATTCCGCCCGTGTAACTTGTAATTGATTTATTTTTGCTTTGCTTTATTTATTTGCGTTTTACCGCTTTTAAATGAACCCTCGCATGCTAAACCACCTCGACAATAAATTAGATGCATTAAATTGACGTAGCTCACATTTAATTCGCATGCTTAGCTAAAACGCTGTTTGCATAACATTTCACCGAATCACTAACGCGCATATTAAAAAGTCAAACGATGTCCTAGTAGAGGCCGCTAAGTGCGGGCGGGGTTGGGTGTCCTTAGTGGGCTTCCCAACACGTACCCTCACCCCTTACTCAGAACCATAATTTCCGGATGTCCGAATCCATTGGCAACGAGAGTCATTCAATATACGATTAACCGCTCAAGTCGGCATCTATATCGATATGCAAAGGGACGAGCCCAATAAACTCTCAAACCAAAATGGGCCATACTTTGTGTATGGGCCATGGCGATATAGAGTGGGCTCGAATGGTTCCGAATAACCATAAAATTCGGTGGCGACTCCATTTCGACTTAAATTTCAATTCGATCCTTCTCATATGGAGGTTCATTCGCCTACCCAAACCCGCGCGTGGCCGCGTTGGGGTGGACCTACGTCATGTCCACAAGTTTCCAAAAAATGTCGAAAAATCGGGCCTTTCCCTGAGATTTTCTCGGATTTTCAAAACCTTCCTTTTCTTAGGACTTCCCGTATTTAGCAGTGTCGGGTCGTGTCGTAAGTCATCAAGGTCTATAGCGTCGAAACTCTGTTGATCTTATATCACGAGTTTCCTCCCCACCCCCAGTCTGCCTTATTAGACTAAGGCAAGGCCCACCTACGTAGGACATACTCCTACAAGGGAGGGCCCATCTACACAATTGAGTCCAAAGTCTGGGGATTAGTCTCACGTGAACCTTCCTTCGAACGGGACTAGGCTCACCAAGGCCGAAATCTTAAGGAAGTCACACCACCTACGAGTCATCCGTCTAGATGTCTTTCTCGAGTCCTTTTCTCTTTTGGGTCGCTCGGGATGTACTTGTTTTAATTCCAAAGTCTGGGTTCGGTTCCTGATTACGTGGTGTTCTTACAGACAGGCCACCGGCAACCAGACACGCTCGAAGGATGGCCACTGTGAACAGTCTTCAAACCTCTCTAGATGCCATAATCGAGAAGCAAGCCGACATCGAAGCCCAACTGACTGAAATGAGGGCTGGCCAAGTGGCCATTGTTGCTCGCTTAGCTACAGTGGAGTAAAGGACTCCTAATACCGGGGTCACGGAACCCCTAACTGAACTAGTTAGCTCGGTCCGCCGATTGGAAAACAAGTCTACTTAACCGGGAATAACAACATCCATCGGGAGAATAGTCGGGATTACAACCCGGTAAGTGACAAACTGCCCGCAAACCTGAATCTCACAGGCCTACCTATATTCGAAGGGACTGAAGACCCGCTACTACACGTGCGGGCCTTCAAGGAGTTCATGGCCATTAAGGGGGTGGACTCTTCTATGTTTAAGAACCTCTTTGCTGCATCTCTGGAGAAACACCCAAAGGCCTGGTACTACAGGCTAGACCCAAAGAAGTTCTCAACCTGGGACGATGTGGCTACGGAATTCGCTCGGAACTACGCCGATAACACCGAGATCCAAACCACTATGCGGTCCCTAGAGGTTATGGCCCAAGAACCTAAGGAGGGCTTTACTAAATACCTCCAACGTTGGAGGGCCGAGAGTGTCAAACTGGTCGATAAGCCCAGTGAAAAGACTTTAGTGGAGGCCTTTGTCAAGAATCTCCTCCCGTCCTACCGGGTTCACCTCCGGTATGCTGTCATACCCAATATCACCACTCTTACTGAAATGGGCATGAGAATTGAAGATGATCTAAGACAGGAGATCCTGACTAAGGCCTCTAACAAGGGTTACCAAGGAGCTTCCTCATCCGCTACCAAACCTCCGGCCGCAACCCGAAGCATCTTCGACACGGTTAATCTCTTGGATGCCTCATCCAAAAGAAACGTCCCTCATAGGGTATTCACTGATATAGGGACTACCTACGCATATGCCTTACAAAGGCTATCTTCCAAAGGCCTGGTCCAGCCGATAGGCCCAACTCCTGAAGTTCCAGTTGAAAAGCGCTCCAAGAGCTACAATGCCCAAGCCTATTGCGAATATCATCGGGGCAATGGGCATGACACCGAGAAGTGTTGGAAGCTGAAGCATCTAATTCAGGATTTAATTGAGAGCGGGAAAATACCACTACCCGGGGACAAGCCAAGCAACAAGGACAACCCCTTTAGCTCTCATGCCATCTTCACCGGTGAGGTGATAGACTGTTCTCATCTTATCTCTCCTTTCATTCCACAAATCAATGGGATCTGGTTCGATGATGAAGAAGACATATACCTCGCCAAAGGGGAAACTGTCCCCATTACCCTCGAAGAAGTCAGGAAGGCTAAATCCAAAGCTTTAGCCAGTAATTCCCTCACCAAAGACGGCTCAGTCCAGGCAACCGTCACTGAACTTACCAGGACGGAAGAAGCCATTAAAGAACCAAGCACCGATACGGCTCTTGTTAAACAATTGAAAAGGACCCGAGTTGACCTCACTATATGGCAACTCTTGGTTAGCTCACAAGAACATCGAGAGGCACTTACTAAGGCTCTCGATCAGATCAAGGTTGATTCCCAGGTCACCCCTACCGAAATGGTAGCCACTATCTTACCCTATCTCAAGAGCAGGACCAAAGGAGAAGGCCCGTCAATCACCTTCTCAGATGCTGACCTACCACCGTTCGGGGCCTCTCATAACTTGGCTTTGTATATCACGGTAATTTGCCGGGGTAAGTATCTTCCAATGACCCTAGTTGACGACGGGTCCGCTGTGAGTGTCCTCCCGTTAAGGACTGCCAAAGCCCTCGGGATCACTGAGGCCGACTACATACCAACTGCCCACACTATCCAGGCTTTCGATGGAAGCCCAAAAGCAGTTTCCGGGGCCGTCAAGCTGACTATTGTGACCGGCCCAATCGAAAAAGAGCTAGAATTCCAGGTGATCGATGTCACCTCTTCCTTCAATCTACTCCTAGGAAGACCATGGCTTCATGCTGTGAGGGCGGTATCTTCTACTCTACACCGAAAGATCAAAATGCCCCTGCAAGACGGTATTATCACCTTAGAAGCAACCCCAATGACCGTGGCTAGCTGTAACACTACGGACCGCACCGACCTTTGGGGGTTCGATTTTGTAGGGATGATTGAAGAAGAATACCTTTTTAGACCCTACTTCACCACGAGCATCGACACGATGTTACAAAACTTGGGGTACCTACCGGGGGCTACTTCGAGGCCATATCTTTCATCCGGGAAGATTATTGAGGTTCTGAATGACGGGGAATCTCACTTCGGTTTGGGGTATGCTATAACCCCGGGAAATGTGGTCCGAGCAGGAATTGAGAAGGCCTGCAACATCATCAAGGGTACCTACTTGGGCCCTTATAGCCCAAGGCTGAGTGATTACTTCGTCACACCCGTATTTGGGGCTATTCAAGTTGGCCTATATCAACCAACTATCACATATCCCGAGGCTGACTTAGCTCGGGAATGCAACTACATTCCAGATGACATATTCACCCTCATCCAAGCTGAATCCAAGGAGGGTACTGACAATGCCGAACCCGTGCTAGGACTCTTATTCGGGGAAGACAAAGCTGTTCCGAACCCCAAAGAAGACTTGGTGAACCTGATCCTTCAAAGCAACAAGTTCGACCCTTCAAAGCTGATCTCGGAAGTCGGTGCTGATACCGGGAAAAGAAGCTGGAAGAAGACCGTCAAGTGGACCGACGGCCAGGGTCGAGTTTACAAGCTGACCACCGGGGAAGGAGACGTACCAGGCGCCGGTTCCGAGCCTGAGTCCGAGTCTGAGTCTGAGTCCGAGTCTGTATTCGAGTCTAAGGGGTCTGATGCTAGAGTCCAAACTGTAACCCCTCTCCCTATAGTCACTGCCACCGGAGCCTCGGGGTCTGTCCCGAGAGCACTCCCAATCCCGCCTCTGACCAATGATCAGATGGCCGCTCTCTTTGAGCTGTTTTCCAAATTCTCTATCAATAATAACGAAAACCGTTCCGCTTATGACTTGGCTTATTTTCAAAATACTTTCAAAAATACTTTTTGCAATGACATTGAGAAACCCGGTGAACAGGTGTCCCTACCCCCACATCTGATCGAGCAGCTAGAGCAAAGGGAATCCCGAGACCCGGTAATCGAAGAAATTGAGTCTATCAATGTGGGAACAACCTTAGAGCCCCAGATGCTTAAGATAGGGTTATCCTTAGATCCCGAGGAGAGACAACAACTCACAAGCCTCCTCCAATAATTCAAGGATGTCTTTGCATGGTCCTACAAGGACATGCCGGGTATAGACCGGGAAATAGCTGAACACCGTATACCCATCAAAGATGGTTGTAAGCCGGTAAAACAGAAGCTTCATAGAATGAAGCCCGAGTGGTCTCTCAAAGTCAAGGAAGAAGTAGACAAACAATTCAAAGCAGGCTTTATACAAGTGTCTGAATATCCAGACTGGGTTGCGAACATCGTGCCGGTACCCAAGAAGGACGGCAAAGTTCGGGTATGTGTAGATTTCCGGGACCTTAACAAGGCCAGCCCAAAAGACAATTTTCCGTTGCCCCACATCGACATATTGGTGGACAACACGGCAGATCACGCCCTCTTATCATTTATGGATGGGTATGCCGGATACAACCAAATCAAGATGGCAAGAGAAGACATGGGTAAAACCACTTTCACTACACCATGGGGTACTTATTGTTATACAGTTTTGCCGTTTGGGCTCATTAATGCCGGGGCCACTTATCAACGAACAGCAACGACCTTATTACATGACATGATGCATAGAGAAGTGGAAGTTTATGTCGATGACATGATCGTCAAGTCTAAAAACCGAGATGGGCACGTCACTGCCCTAAGAAAATTCTTCACCCGTTTGCGTAAGTACAATATGAGGTTAAACCCTCAAAAGTGCAGTTTCGGGGTAACATCAGGCAAATTACTGGGCCATATCGTTAGCCAACGCGGCATCGAGGTCGACCCAGCTAAAATCAAAGCCATCACCGATATGCAACCACCTAAGACCGAAAAAGAAATAAGGGGGTTTCTCGGAAAAGTCCAATACATCAGCCGGCTCATTTCAAAGCTAACCATGGTGTGTGAACCCATTTTCAAGAAACTGAAGGTAGGAGAACGGGTACTATGGGACGATAAATGTCAAGCGGCCTTCGACAAAATCAGGGAAATCCTGTCTGCTCCGCCAGTATTAATGTCACCTCATCCCGGTTTGCCTCTATCGTTATACCTAACAACGACTGAGACAGCCATGGGGGCTATGCTGGCCTAGACGGTCGATTCAGAAGAGCGGGCCATTTACTACATCAGTAAAAAGTTCCTAGAGTACGAATGCAAGTATACAATGCTCGAGAAAACATGTCTAGCTCTGGTTTGGGCCACTAAAAAGCTCAGACACTACATGCTCAGTCACGAGGTACATGTTCTGTCCAAAATGGACCCAATCAAATATTTGTTCGAAAAGCCCATCCTTAATGGAAGAATGTCCAGATGGACTCTAATGCTAGCCGAGTTCGACCTCAAATTCGTTCCACTAAAAGCTATCAAAGGCCGAGTAGTAGCCGAGTTCCTCGCCGACAGTCCGATATCTGAAGAGGGACATACCGACACTTGGGCCTTTCCTGATGAAGACATATTCCATACTGACACCGAAACATGGGACTTGTATTTTGACGGAGCATCCAATTTTCGAGGCTTTGGGGTCGGTATTCTCCTAATCTCACCCCATGGGGAACACACCCCGTTGTCCATCAAATTAGACTTTGATGTAACCAACAATGCGGCCGAATATGAAGCATGCATCCACGGGTTACAAGCGGCTACTGATTTGGGCATTACGAATCTCCGGGTTCACGGGGACTCATCCTTATTCATCAATCAAGCTCTTCAAAAATGGAAAACTCGGAATGCCAATCTCGTGGCTTACCAAGCACGAGTAAGGATTCTAGAGAAACAATTCCAGAAGGTAGAATATATCTACCTCCCACGTGAAGAAAACCAGTTCGCGGATACACTTTCCAAATTGGCATCTTTACTGAACATCCCGGAGCATATGCCCAGCATGCCAATTTGCGTCGAAAGACGGTCCGAACCGGCATATGTCCACACCATTCAAGATATCGAGATCACCGATCCAGAACCTTGGTATCAGGCCGTTCTAAATTACTTGGCTACGGGAGAATATCCCCCGGGAACTGAAAACCGGGCCAAGAAAGCCCTGCGAAGACTGGCCACCCAATTCATTCGTATGGACGACGGTCAGTTATACAAGAAGACGGCACAGGGGGCTTTACTCCTATGCATCGACAAAACACAGGCCGAAAAAGTGATGGCCGAAGTACACGACGGCGAAAACGGCCCGCATATGAACGGCCATATGCTAGCCCGAAAAATCATGAGGCTCGGATACTACTGGAACAGTATGGAGGCCGACTGTCAATCATATGTCAAACACTGCCATAATTGTCAAATTTTCGATAATGTTCAACACATGCCATCATCCCTACTATACACCATGACATCACCATGGCCATTTTCGACATGGGGGATTGACATAATTGGAAAGGTGAATCCTTCCGGAACGGGAGGCCGCTGTTTTATTTTGGTGGCGATCGACTATTTCACCAAATGGGTCAAAGCTGAATCATACCGTGTCTTGAATGCCAAGCACGTGGCCAAATTTATCCAGAATAAAATCATATGCCGGTACGGGATCCCACACGAGTTTATCAGTGATCACGGGACCCACTTCCAAGCAGAAACCGCTACTTTGCTAGCAAAGTACAAAATCCAGAGGCACACATCTTCGCCTTACCGTCCCCAAACAAACGGAGCGGTAGAAGCCGCTAATAAAACAATTGTCACCATACTCAAAAAGATGGCTGATAATTATCGGGATTGGCCCGACAAAATACCCTTCGCCCTATGGGGGTACCGGACATCGATCCGAACTGCGACCGGGGAAACTCCATATTATTTGACATATAGGATGGAGGCGGTCCAACCAGTCGAATTGGAAATACCTTCCCTCCGGATCCTGCTAGAAAGTCAAGTACCCGAAGCAGATTGGGTTCAAGCTCGATATGACTCGTTGGTTCTTTTAGACGAACGGCGGTCCCGGGCTCTCAATAACATCCAAATATACCAAAAGAGAATCAAACGGGCCTTTAACAAAAGAGTTAGGCCCAGGAACATCAAAGAAGGCGATTTGGTACTAAAATCGGTTCGTGCCCTACTACCGGTTGACCCAAGGGGAAAATTTAAACCCAATTGGGCTGGGCCATACCTGGTCAAGAAGGTTCTATCAGGAGGAGCAATAATGCTGACACATCTGGACGGAAATGAATTTGTCAACCCGACCAACCTAGACCAGCTAAAGCGCTACTACCCCTAAACCTTATCTCAATGTCATTCGCGAAAATTTATTTAAACACTTTTTCAAAGTTTATAAAGCAAGTCAATAAGTTAGGATTATTTATCCTACTGTCGCACATCTTGAACTCATAGTCTTGGTGTATTTCGAAATTGCAAAAAATATGCGCCCGAACTACGTTTGGTTTGATTCCACTAACTGTGGATACGTAGGCAGCCCCTCAAAAGGGGACAACCACTGCAATAACGAAAAAAGGCAGAAACGGTTTCACTAACACCGATAAAACTCGGTACTTCAAAGTTACAAAAAAAAAAGGCCACAAAAGCCACAAAAAAAACACACTACAAAAATAGTAATAATATTTCAAATAATAATAAAAGAGAGACTAGTCATATCCGGGCATCTTGCCCTTGCCTTTGTCTTTCGGGTCTTGAGGAGCCCGCGGACGTCGGGGCGGCGGCGGGGGCGGGCGCTCCCGAATGACAACGGGAACTTCCTTAACCCGAGTCCTCTTCTTCGACAGAGGATCTTCAGCTATAGTCACGGGCCCAAGTCGAGCCCGTACATGCTCAGGCAACCTATCCTTAGGACCAAGTCGGTCCTGAGCTGAAAGTCTCGGCCCTAGTCTCCTCTCCAAATCGGTCCGGGGGCTCACCTCCCCCTGAACACCTCTAGCATTGGACCCCCTAGCTCGAGTCCTAGTTCTTCTTCTCTGACTTGGCCTCAGACGGACTATGGGAGTTTGAGTCTCCCCTTCAGCAAAGAAATCCCGATTGTCTTTGACTTTTTCTCGCCTAAGCAGGTCGAAGGCCTCGTCGATCTTCAGAGCAGCACGAGCTTCGGCAGTCTCGGCTTTGGTCCACTTTTCGTAGGAATAAGACACCCAGGCAGAATGAAGCGGCTTGGGAACGGACCAAGTAACTCTAGTATACCATCTCTGAATCCAGGTGTCACACAAAATGTCGGTCAGTGGGGTAGGTGCACTCACAACCGCCTCATTCTCAGGGATACGCTGCGTCCGCCCATACTGCCTGAGTATGCGGTCAGGATAGAGGTGAACTGTGTGGCTAAAGGACAGAATCACCTGGTAACGTGCCTTGTCGTCAGGTGCCAAACCCGTCCAGGAATAAATAGGCCACCATAAAACCACCCATCGTATCAGCGGACCACGATGGAACGTTAGTTCTTCCTCCCAATATTTCTGAGTGACGAGGCAAGATGAATCGGTGGGTCGTCTCCTCGTCGTCACCTGGTTGAACCAATATTCACTCGGGTTGGGAGGAGGCTCGATCTTGGACAACCTTTCAAATAGCCAGAGCTGAAAAAGAAAAAAGTAACGCTTATGAAATTCCGGACGAATTCAGGCGTCCGCCTAAGGGCACTCGATCGAGTGTCGGGGTCACTCGATCGAGTGACACCCCTAAAACGTGGCAGAATGCTCCTCTACGAGGGCACTCGATCGAGTGCCAGGACGACTCGGTCGAGTGCCCCCCTATAGCAGTATATCGCGAAAAAAAAAAAAAAAAATCGATATACCTGCAGTAGACGGGTGCTCCCCGTAAAACGGGCTGACTCATCCCTCTTCCGGTTGTCTAAACCCTGAATGATCTCCCCCGTAATTAACGATGCGGGACTACACTCCGTCTCCATGAGATCAGCAACAACGAGAAGACGAACGCTACCCATGCAAGACAGAAGGTCCATATGGCCTTCGAAGGCGTACACGTGCAGCATACAGAAGGCAAATGCCCTACGGCTATGAATGGGCGTAACCCGGATGTCATACGGGTTCATGAACTTCTCAGCTAAGGCAAGCAGAGAAACGGTATCCCCTTCGAGCATGCGGGATACTTCAGCGTGGGAAAGCCCCAAAAATTTCCGTAGTTTCCTCCTAGGGTCTCGAACGGATAAGGGGACAGCAGGGCGGAGCAATGGGTTCCACCCTCCTATGGCAGCGATTTCCTCGGGGAGGGGACAGATTTCGCCCCGAGGAAAGGCGAAGACGTGATAGGTGTCATCCCAGAAGGTCAGACAGGCATCAAGGAAGTGACGGTCCACGTGCAACTGACGAAACGTGAACAGTTGGAATATACCAGACTGCCTCAGAACTACCTTGCTCGCATCCCTAAAACGGTGTGACCAATCTTGCAGCATGTTGATCAGACGGTCGATACCCATGCTAAGTTTTTTTTTAGAGGAATAAAAAGTTTTCTTTTAAAAGAGAAGGGGAAGCTTTTTGAGAATTGTGACAAAAGAGGAACCAGGATGATGTATTTATAACATCAAAGCCCAGGAGCATCCCCTGCAGCTGTGCCTCCTTGGCCCAAGCGGGCCTAGAACATACAGGCCCGACCCATGATTCTTCCTCACAGACACAGGAATTTGGTCATCCCGAGCAGTCTGTCAAAAATTCAAAAAATTTCAAAACTTTCAAAGATTTCAAAAAATTTCAAAAATCATTTTCCCCAGCACGAGTCATTTTACTACCTACGTGTCGCATACGTTTTATGTGATTTTTACAGGTACGACTCAAATAGGGACATGCAACCCTCTAAAATCTCCCCACCGGAAGCCCAAGGCGGCATTTTCCCCAGAATGGTACGGGATGAGCCCACATATAGGCGCACCCAGGACTTATGCGACAAGTCCGATTCCCCAACCGAGTTATCATCATCAGCTCAGGTATGATTTCTATCCTATGGCTGGCGAGCCCTTTCACGCAAGTCTAATGGACTATAAACGACCCGAACGGAAGCCTACCAGGTCTTAACTGACTTGGTAGCTACTCTGACTTTCGCCTTGTCCAGGCCTCAGTCAGAGTGGGGGCTCTGTAGACACCCAAAATTTGACCGCCAGGCGTCTATAGCAGTTTCCAAAAAACACCCGATGATGATCGGACGCAAACATGACTTAGTATACTCGGACTTGGGCTCGGAATCAATAGTATCCGACATGGACTTTTAGTGGAGTAAAAATCTCACAAAACCAACCTCAAATTCAGGCCCAGTGGGTCGTTCCGAGTCAAACAAGACTAATTTGGGCCAAAACCGACACCAAAAATAATTCCCGTCTTTTAGCGACCGGGTCAAAACCCGGTCAAGACAAACCAGACACAAAAAACGACCGGGTGCATTCTCGAAACTTGCACCAGATTCAAAATCAGCCAAAAACAATCCAAATCAACCCACAATCAATTAAAATCAATCACAATCAAATTAAGGCTAGTCAAGCCTTAAATTTTGCGGCTTGATTGATCCACTCGGTCGAGTGGATTGACCACTCGATCGAGTGGAGCCTCACAAAGACCGTCCAGGTGCATTCGCGAGGGCACTCAACCGAGTGCACCCGCGCCACTCGGTCGAGTAACCCAGGGTCGGGGCTCCCTATAAATACCCCATGACCCCCATGCATTTCACAAGCTTTTGGCATACATCCTTAACCTACATTCACTAACACTTTTGCAACTACACAAATCCCATACACACAATACTACGACCCTAGCGACCCTAGGCAAGACACACCAAACCCGAGCCCCTCGTCCCTCGGAAAACCGGCGAAGCATACACACACATATACACACCATAACTCGCATACATCCTCGATACTCCCAAGCCCGTGCCGCTATTACGAGTCCATTTCCGAGGTCCTTACTAAGCATGTATGTTGAGGGTGTCCTAAACCCCATCTCGACCTCTTTTTCTAGTCTCATTTTCATTTTATTTATCGTATTTTTCATATCGTATCTATAATCATAATCATAGTAGTGACACTAGCATTAATGTTGTCATACTTTCGCGTCTTCATTTTTGTATCATCATTTCTTTATCATCATTATCGTCATAATGTCGCATAAATGCATTTTAATACGAAAAATTCGGTTTTGAATGTGTTGAACTATGATAACCAATCTAAAGTCATAGTTGAACGCATTTAATCTCATTTCCAATTAGTACGAAACCCGTTGATACGAAAACCGACATCACATAACTCGAAAGAGTTAGTTTCGATGTCGTGACGTAGAGGGACATCCTTCGTCACTAATTCAAATTTTCTAAACAAACAATAAACGTTTTCCTAAAACTCCGGTGACGGTATCATAATCATTCATACATGATTATGACACCGGAAGCTAAATTAAATGCGAATCACGCAATATTCGTATTTAATTTAGCTGATCATCGATTTCAAATCATAAAATGAAACGAATTCTCATTCGTACAGGGGCTACTCGACCGAGTACGTACGCTACTCGATCGAGTAGCACCCATAAAAACGGGCAGTAGCTACGTCTAAGGACACACTCGACCGAGTCAGGCCATGACTCGACCGAGTGGGTCCTGCAGCCCAGAAACCGAGGGCTCTTCTTTTTATCATTCGAGCCTCGTCTTTTTAAAAGCGACTTAGTCAACACGTGCAAAGTCAATCACCTAGCTTTTCCAAAATTCATGCATATCACTTCACTTAAACGATTTTGATCGACGGTCTCACATTATTAATTTTATGTCGACGACTCTTTAGTCGTATCCGATGTAAAATTAATTTAGACTCAATTTCTCGAGGTGATAAGTCGGGACAAGGCATCGAGGTTCGAGATCGGGCTAGCACCACGTCTAGGTCTCGAACCTCCGTCCCTTGATTAACATGCAATATAATGTGTAATTAATTAAGGTTCGTCCACCCACACAAAATCACGGTCTAGTTTACACACGGGTCCGTTTATAATTATTGCTCGTCATTTCAATGGTATATTTCGATTATTCTATTTTATTGTACGCCGTATTGTGAATTCCGAGTTGTATTCCGCCCGTGTAACTTGTAATCGATTTATTTTTGCTTTGCTTTATTTATTTGCGTTTTACCGCTTTTAAATGAACCCTCGCATGCTAAATCACTTCGACAATAAATTAGATGCATTAAATTGACGTAGCTCACATTTAATTCGCATGCTTAGCTAAAACGCTGTTTGCATAACATTTCACCGAATCACTAACGTGCATATTAAAAAGTCAAACGATGTCCTAGTAGAGGCCGCTAAGTGCGGGCGGGGTTGGGTGTCCTTAGTGGGCTTCCCAACACGTACCCTCACCCCTTACTCAGAACCGTGGTTTCCGGATGTCCGAATCCATTGGCAACGAGAGTCATTCAATATACGATTAACCGCTCAAGTCGGCATCTATATCGATATGCAAAGGGACGAGCCCAATAAACTCTCAAACCAAAATGGGCCATACTTTGTGTATGGGCCATGGCGATATAGAGTGGGCTCGAACGGTTCCGAATAACCATAAAATTCGGTGGCGACTCCATTTCGACTTAAATTTCAATTCGATCCTTCTCATATGGAGGTGCATTCGCCTAACCCAAACCCGCGCGTGGCCGCGTCGGGGTGGACCTACGTCATGTCCACACCGACCGAGCATCCAAGTCCGGATTTGATTGGAGTCTAAGTTTGAGTCCGAGTCTAGGATACCCTACATCCTCATTTCCAAATTAGAGTCAGAGTATTTTGCATTCTGTCCTCTTTTCAAATTCAATAAAATCAGCTTTCAATATTCTTTTTCATATATACTTTCCTTACGTGTTTCCGAGAACATGATGAACACCATCATACACTGTGAGCACATGCACGTGACTATTATAGGCACATCTATAATGACTGCAGGAAACCGAGCCCGTGTTTTCCTTTTACCTACTCCGTGTCTGGTATAGAAAAACCACATAACTACCCGTAGCAGGAGCGGTATCGAATCCTATGACAAATCTAGGTAATCTCCTAGTTTGGGTTCAAGACGGGAGGCAAGCCCATTTCCCACAATAAAACACCCCTCCGATAAGACTGACCAATCCCTACCTTAGGTGTTAGTCTGACTGGACAAAAAAAATCAAAAGTAAAAAAAAAAAAGGGCCAAAGCAAAAAGAAGGCCATCAAAAAAAAGAAAACTGGACACAAAAAAAAAATCGAAAGTCCATGAAAAAAAAGAAGCAAAAGGCCAAAACAAAAAGGCAGGCCATCATCAAAAATTCAGAATACCCATGACCGTGGTCAACGGTCAATTCAAGTGAAAGCCCCACGACCAGGGTACGGTCAAAATTATCAAAACCCCATGACCGAAAAGTCAATCAAAAAATCAAATAATCAAATACTCAAGTGAAAATCCTTTGACCGGGGTACGGTCAAATTCAAAATTATCCATGCCATCCAAAAGGGGGAGTGACAATCAAGCTGGTCAGATAACACCACACTCAGCCTTCCCACATTACAACCCTCAAGACCTTCCCGAGACCCAGGCTAGAGACAGCCCGGAATTTTGAGGATTCAAGCTCCATAGGATACCCCTAACAATTAGGGACAGACATGGAAACCAGATCCCTCATTATCAAACCGGCTCTCGAAGCTTTAGCTCCACAGAACCGAGCTCCAGATTTCGAGTTGTCAAGGCCATTTCCCGCATTATCAAACCGGCTCTCGAAGCCTTAGCTCCACAGAACCGAGCTCCAGATTTCGAGTCATCAAGGCCATTTACTTCATTATCAAATCGGCTCTCGAAGCCTTAGCTCCACAGAACCGAGCTCCAGATTTCGAGTCATCAAGGCCATTTACTTCATTATCAAACCGGCTCTCGAAACCTTAGCTCCACAGAACCGAGCTCCAGATTTCGAGTTATCAAGGCCATTTACTTCCTAGCACCACATCCCCAAATACATCAAATCCCGAGAACAAAACTCGTTAAAATTCTCCGAGAACAAAACTCGTTAAAATCCCGAGAACAAAACTCGTTAAAATCCCCGAGAGCAAAACTCGTTAAAATCCCCGAGAGCAAAACTCGTTAAAATTTCATCCCAATTTTTCACATCCAGACCAGTTACCAACCCCAAACACGGGAACTCAACTTGCAGTCGGCATAGAACATGCCCAAATAGTTCACACCGCCTCTGGGGGCTACCCCGGCGAACGCTCACAGTCACAGGATTAATATCCTAACCATTCAAGCCCTTTGATCAAGACATCACTGGGAATGCACCTAGCCTGCACCGTCGTTATGGCTAGTTACACACAAAGTCCTATTAGTTTAGGCACCATGATATATCTTTCAATCCACTGAACTACGGTTTGGTTTGATTTCACCACACGTGAATACGTAGGCAGCCTTTCAACAGAGGCACAACCACCCACATTGACACACATTTCAAAAAGCACCGTCATTCCGATCACGACACTGTCATGTTCTCAGCAGCTAGCTTTGTTGTCCTGGGGGCTTCCATTAGATAGAAGTTCTCCTTCCACTAACATAATCCAGATAAATCCAAAAAATCTAGCCTTCTTTCTGTAGTGTGTCCTAGTACTCGGCTCAGTCGAAGACAAGAATCTGTCAGGACTCGAGGCATCACCCACTTTGGAAAAATATCCTAAAATAGGAAATCCAGAAGGACACCAGACTAAAACAGTCTCGTTATGAACTACTGCGGTCCCCCTATAGCATATCTATCCCATTTCGATGTACGACCGTGTTGCCACTCGCCTAGGCTACGGGATAGCGCAACTTAAGAGTCTTGCTAGGTGGCCCACACCCCTACCGAGTCACGGTCCAACCCTTAGAGAGTCCAGTCCGTGTCGGTCAACTCGCCCCGTCGCATCCAAAGTCGAGTCTGTCGGTAGGTCCCTCTCTTATGATTCCACTTTGAAATTTGCAAAATTTAGCCATTTGAAAAAAGATCTTTTTCGACAAGGTCAGATTTCAGTCTATTTATACTGCGAATTTCTATTCTATCCTTTTCCATTTTGAAAACCTAGCTCGCGATTGCTTTCAGGATTTCAAATTCAAAATTCGAGTTTTCAAAAAAAATATTCAAAATCATTTTCCCCAGCACGAGTCATTTTACCACCTACGTGTTGCATGCATTCTATGTGACTCATACAGGTACGACTCAAACAGGGACATGCAAGTCATCAAATCTCCCCAGCAGCATTTTCCGGGATAGCACGGGATGGGCCAACACACAGGCACACCCAGGGCTTACGCGACAAGCCCGAATTCCCCACGGAGCACAATCATCCAGCGCAGGTATGATCTCTGTCTTATGGCTGGCGAGCCCTTCACGCGAGTCTAATGGACTATAAACGACCCGACCGGAAGTCTACCAGGTCTTAACAGGCTTGGTAGCTACTCTGACTTTCGCCTTGTCCAAGCCTCAGTTAGAGTGGGGGCTCTGTAGACACCCGCATTTTGACCGCCAGGTGTCTATGGCAGTTTCCAAAAATCACCCGATGATGATCGGACGCTAACGTGTTTCTACGCGCTCGGATACGGGCTCAAATCCATTAATCATTGGCTAACACACTTACGGAGTACAAACCTCACCAAACAGACCTCAAATCCAGGCCCAGTGGATCATTCCGAGTCAAACAAGACTAATTTGGGTTGAAACCGACACCGGGAATAAAACCGACTTTTAGCGACCGGATTAAAACCCGGTCAAAGCCGTTTCCGAGTAGCTCACCCACGGTCCGCCTCCAAACGGGCCATCAAATCAAGTCCGTCAAGGCACAAAACCCTAGACACCAAGGTGCCCTAGCTTTGCCTATATAAGCAACTCCATGCAACACAATTACACAACTTCTCACAACCCTAAAAACCCTAGTACACTCTAGGACAATCATCTTACACAACCTTTACAACCCTAATACACCCCAGGAGCAATCTTACACTACATCCTCCATAAACCCTAGAAAAACCCTAG
Organism: Agrostemma githago; assembly: GCA_958450325.1. Lineage (NCBI taxonomy): Eukaryota > Viridiplantae > Streptophyta > Magnoliopsida > Caryophyllales > Caryophyllaceae > Agrostemma > Agrostemma githago. The sequence continues at coordinate 12,500,953 of OY288255.1, read as the reverse complement.
GAAAAACCGACAAGAGCAAACCCTAAACCTAGTTTTTAGGAATTCAACCCAAGCCACCACAACTTAGCCTCCATATACCTCGAAGACTCTCGTGTCATAGCCGCGTTTACGAGCCTTATTCCGAGACAAGAACATGTAGGTTGAGGGTGACAAACCTCGTTCTCTTTCCCTTTTTCTCTCATTATTCACCTTTTTTATTCCTTTTATTATGTTTATTATTATTATTATTATTATTATTATTATTATTACGGTATTATTATTATTATTATTATTATTATTATTATTATTATTATTATTATTATTACGTTATTATTATTATTATTACGTTATTATTATTATTATTATTATTATTATTATTTTTATTATTATTATTATTATTATTATTATTATTATTATTATTACTACGGTATTATTATTATTATTATTACGTTATTATCTTTATTATTATTATTATTAGTACGATTATTATTATTATTATTTACCTCGTTATCATTATTGCATCATAACATCGATAATATTGTTAGCATCAAAACATTAAAATACTTATCGATTTGTGTCGAATAAGAGGGATATCGGAATAAGGAAACCCGAATATACAAGTGTACTGCACACAGCGTTGCCGGTCGCTTATTCCGATATCCCGATTATTTGATTATTGAGATGAGTTAACTAAAACAATAATTCATTATTATTTCTCGTTATCATCATCCATCTTGCATCTATCAATTTTCAAATCAATCTTTAACAAGGGTCGAAACCCGTTGACACGGATCCGACATCACAATCCCTAGGGATTTATTCGATGTCAGAGAAGTCGAGGGAATCAAGTTTTTTATTTTATTTATTTAATCAAAGAGTCAATCTTTCCAAATCGCATTAAATCAATTTAAGGCAATTTTCGTTGATGCTAAAATAATTGTCAAAACAATTCGTTAGAATTATGACATTATTAATGCGGAGGAAATTTAATCACAACAATCAATTTAAAACGATTTTCGATATAAACACGATTTTGGCAAACAAATCGGTCTCGAACAGGTGCCACTCGACCGAGTGCTTCAGTCACTCGATCGAGTGACACCCTAAAATCAAGACAGAATGCTAAATATGACCACCACTCGATCGAGTCTCACAGTGACTCGGTCGAGTGGCCACGTACTCGGCCGAGTCGACCAATGACTCAGCCGAGTATGGTCTGTAACGCAAACAGAATCAGTTTTTATAGGTCTACTCGATCGAGTCCATCGACCACTCGATCGAGTAGCCTCATAACGACTCAAAACACAAGTCGTACATTGTTCTATCTTTTCAAACTCGATAGTATTTTACGACTTAGGTCAACATGTGCATAATTAATCACATGTATACTATCTTTTCAAATCGTGCATCCTCAAATTTGCATCTTTTCAATTCAATTCAATTTTACACAAACCGTTATTATTCGTTATTTTTATTATATCGTTACTAACGCGTTTGTTGTTTCTTTTGTTAATTTATTTGTTCGTTTATTGTACTAAATGAACCCGCATGCTAAAATACAACTTTGACGTTAATTTTAGTTGCATTAAATTGACTTAGAAACCCATTTCAATTCCATTCGCATGTTTAGGGAAAATACTGTTTGCATATCATTTTCCCGTTTTACTAACGCGCGTATTGCAAGTCATTCGAATTCTTAGTAGAGGCCGCTAATGTGCGGGCGGGGTTGGGTGTCCTTCGTGGGCTTCCCAACACGTACCCTCACCCCTTACTCAGAACCTCGGTTTCCGGATGCCCGAAACCGTTGGGAACAAGAGTCATTCAATATACGATTAACCGCTTAAGTCGGCATCTATATCGATATGCAAAGGGACGAGCCCAATAAACTCTGACATCGGAAATGGGCCGTATTTTGTATATGGCCCACTACGACATAGAGTGGGCTCGAATGGTTCCGAATAACCACAAAATTCGGTGGCGACTCCACATAGACCTAAATTTCAATTCGATCCATTCTCATATGGAGATTCATTCGCCTACCCAAACCCGCGCGTGGCCGCGTCGGGGTGGACCTATGTCATGTCCACAACTTACCACGACTACATTAATTGTTTTTGTATTAATTGTGAGTCCGATAAATATTGTTTGATCCCATGTCTGTCGTTAACGACCAATCCGAATTGGGCGAAGATCAAAATGGCGCCGTTGCCGGGGAGCTAGGCGAGTTAATTAAGTTTTAGTTTATTGTGTTTGGTTAATTGCTTTAATTTCCTTTTTCCCTTTTCCCTAGTACCGATAGGTGCTAGGAGACTTACCGTTTATTGAGTTTATGCCCAGGAAACCTCTATCGCCTTTGTGGTTCGATCCGGAGCCGAAGAGGACATTTAAAGCTTTATGATTTCAGGGTAATAACTCAACTACTATCATCCCACATCCTTCACTATCATCCCCTAACCTTAATCTCATTTTACCACATACACCACTTACACCAAATAACCCTTCCACATCTTCTACTTCACAAAATTCACCACCAACCCCACCATCACCAAAAACTCCACAACAAAATCAAAATCAAACCCCTCCAAATTTACCACCACCAATTCAACCAATGGCGATCTTAAGATCCCATTCCCAACTTACACGAGAAACCCCTTCACTAGTCGATTTCGGGGAAATTCCCGAGAATTATGAATTGAAAGCTTTCTTAACAAATGCGGTTCAACAAGACACCTTTCATGGTTTTTCCCAAGAAGATGCCCAAGAGCATATTGCATCATTAAAAGAGAAATTAGTCGGGGCCCGTCTAAATGGGCTAACGTCATGCCAATTACACTGATTATTATTCCCTAAGACATTGAGAGATGGAGCTCGAAGATGGCTTCATGCCCATCCCAATAATACATTCACAACATGAGCTCAATTATCCAATGCCTTCTTAGAGAAATACTATCCATCGTCAAAGACTAACCAATATCACATGGAAATACAAACTTTTAAGTAAGATGAATTTGAGAGCCTAAGCGAGGTTTGGGAGAGATTTATAGATTTATTGCGCAAATGCCCTCACCATGGAATACCCGATTGGCTAACAAACCAAACGTTTTACAACACCCTTTCATCGAGAACCAAAGAAAACCTCAACTCGGCCGTCGGAGGAGATTTCTCTTCCCTTATCGATGAGGCATCTAAAAGTCTTATTGAAAAAAAAGGCAAAGAGTGATTCTAGATTAGGTCAATCAAGGGATTCTAGGAAGAAAGTTGAAGTGAACTCATCTAAGAGTTCTAATGAATTGAAACTCGAAGCAAAAGTTGAAGAATTGACAAAGAGAATGGATGCCATGAATTCCAAACCAACTTCTAGAGGTATGAACCAAATTCAAGGGAGTGTTCCAACAAGGCAATCATCACCTTATAAACAAGAAATAACATGGGAAGTTCAATGTGAGCATTGTGGCAATTATGGCCATGATTCTAGCTCTTGTATTCCAAATGAAGAAACTTATTTTGAAGAGCCAAATGAAGTGCAAGCTATTCAAGTGTATGGGCAAAGACCTCAATTTGATCCTTATTCCAATACTTATAATGCCGACACAAGGTTTCATCCCAGCTTTTCTTATGGGAACCAAAATTTTCAAAACCCTATGCCACGTGCCCAAGGGAGTCAACCGAGGCCTTTCAATCAAAGCCAACAAAGGCCCTTTAATCAAGGTTCTCCAAAGATGCCCCCATATTTGCCTCCTCACCAAAGGAGCAACTTCAATCAACAAGGGAGTAACTTCCATGTTCCCAAGAACTATAACAAATACCATAATCAACAAAATCAACAAGGGAACAATTTCAATCATTAATACAATCAAGGGTTCCAAGGTAATTTTTAAGGTAATCATGGTTACAACCAACAACCATTCAATCAACCATCTCAATCATATGGGCAATCAAGTAATTTTCAATATGGTCAAGGAGGAGGTCCATGGGATAATACCAATGATTTACAAAGAGCCATTGAGCATTTATGGAGTGAGAATCTAGACACTAAAGCAAGGCTAAAGGTTTGGAAATCACAAGAAATAACAAAAGCCTTAGACGCCCCAATTCATCCACCCCATGGTTTACCCGGGCAACCCCAAAACCCAAGAGACCCTCCACACCAAGAAAATGTCGTAATATTGACAGGTGGCAAAGAACTTGTGGACCCATATAAGAACTTGAACTTGAAGACCAAAAGCACCACAACCAAAGTCAATCAACAAGATTCACCGCAAGCCACATCTTCCACTTCCCCAAACAAAACCGGGGAATACAAGCGGAGTTTGATATTCTTGAAAATGCGAAGATTCAACAAAGAGAATTAAGAGAACTTATAAGAAAGAAAAAGGAGCAAATGGAAGCGGAAGAAGCAAAAAGGAAAGAGGCGGAGCGTTTAGTCGAAGAAGAAGAAGAATCCAATGTTCCACCGCGTCCCGCTTTTGTGGCATCATTGCCTTTTCCTGAACGAGCTAAGTCACACAAAGAGAATGCTCAATTTAGCCGTTTCGTGGATATGTTGAAGAAAGTGGAGGTAGCTTTACCCTTCCCCGAGGTAATTTCCCAAATGCACCTTTATTCTAAATTTTTGAAAGAAGTTTTAATTAAAAAGAGAACAATAGAGGATAAAGAATGTGTCCCTCTTACGGCAAAAAGTAGTGCCATTCTTATGAATCAAATGCCAAAGAAACTAGATGACCCCGGTAGCTTCTCCATCCCTTGTCGGGTTGGAAATGTTGTTGTTAACCAAGCTTTGTGTGACCTAGGAGCTAGTGTTAGCTTGTTACCCTATTCTATTGCCAAGAGACTTAGTGTGGGGGAGATGAGACCCACTAGCATGTCGATTCAACTTGCGGATAGGTCCGTCAAGTACCCACTCGGGATACTTGAGGATGTACCCGTACAAGTTGGTGAATTTTTCATTGCCTCCGACTTTGTTGTCATGGACATGCCCGAAGACACTATTACCCCCATTATATTAGGTCGATCATTCATGGCTACCGGTGGTACTATAGTTGATGTTAAGAATGGAAAGTTATCATTTCATATAGGGAACGAGTCGGTAGAGTTTTCCCTTTCTCAAGCTCTTAAACAACCAATGATTGAACAAATGTATTCCATTGAAGTTATTGATAGTTTGGTTGAGTATAGCTTGATAGATGATGATAAGAAAGAAGAGGAACCACTTGATTCCCCACCTCTGGAAGAAGAGATCATGCACAAAGAAGAGGTAGAACCACTACCGGTGGGTAAAAGTATGGTACCCTCTACTCTTAATTAAACTTAAGTCAATCCCCTTTTCCCTCAAATATGCCTTCCTTAAAGGAACTAGTTATCCCGTTATCGTCAATGTCACACTTGATGGTCTTCAATTGGAAAAACTTTTGGTTGTTTTAAGGAAACATAAAAAGGCCATCGGGTATAGCATTGACGACGTCCAAGGCATAAGTACAACTGTTTGCATGCATAGGATCATCCTTGATGAAGACCACCGTCCTTCGGTTGAGGATCAACATCGTTTGAACCCCACCATGAAAGAGGATGTCATGAATGAAGTCTTCAAATTGTATAAGGCTAACATTATATACCCTATAACCGGAAGTAAATGGGTTAGCCCCGTACAGTTGTGCCGAAAAAAGGAGGAATGACGGTTGTGAAAGGAGAAAAGGGTGAGTTAATTTCTACTAGGACTATCACCGGTTGGCGCATGTGTATCCATCAAAGACCATTTCCCCTTCCCTTTATTGATCAAATGCTTGAACGGTTAGCACACCATTCTTATTTTTGTTTACTCGACGCTCATTCGGGATTTCTTCGAATTCCCATTCACTCCGATGATCAAGAGAAGACTACCTTCACAAGTCCCTATGACACCTATGCTTACCGAAGGATGCCGTTCGGATTACGTAATGCGTCGAAAACGTTCCAAAGGTGTATGATGGCAATTTTCTCCGATTTTATTGAAAAATCAATGGAAGTTTTTATGGATGACTTTAGTGTCCATGGCACATCTTTTGATTCTTGCCTTAATCATCTTGATCAAGTGTTAGCTCGATGTGAATAGTATAGACTTGTTTTAAATTCGGAGAAATGTCACTTTATGGTCGAACAAAGTGTAGTCCTCGGTCATATTGTTTCTAATAGAGGATTCGAAGTTGATAAGGCTAAAGTCTCCGTGATAGAGAACTTGCCACCCCCAACTAATGTCAAAGGGGTGAGGAGTTTTCTAGGTCACGTCGATTTTTATAGGCGTTTCATAAAAGATTTTTCTAAGATTGCCAAGCCTTTAACTTCTTTACTTATGAAAGATGCACCTTTTGTGTTTGATGACTTGTGTCTTGAGGCCTTTTGCAGGATAAAGACCACTTTCACCACCGCTTCAATTATCAAAGCACCCGATTGGAATCTTCCATTTGAGATCATGTGTGATGCTTCCAATTTTGCCATTGGTGTCGTTCTAGGCCAACGGGTGGACAAGAAGCTACATGTGATATACTATGCAAGTAAAACCCTCGATGAAGCCCAATCGAGATATACCACTAACGAAAAAGAAATGCTAGCCGTTGTCTATGCCATGGAGAAATTTCAAACATATGTTACCGGTTCCAAAGTCATTATTCATACCGATCATGCGGTGATTCGTTATATTATGTCAAAAAAGAAGACAAAGTCCCGACTCTTTCGATGGGTTCTCCTTCTACAAGAATTTGATATCGAGATTAGAGACAAAGTCGGGTCGGAGAATTTGGTAGCGGGCCATATTAGTAGATTAGCGGTTAGTGGAACTGGTATTAATGACGATGGTGTACCCATCAACGAAGCGATGAGAGACGAATCCTTAATGGCCATTGAAACTATTACTCCATGGTATGCCGATATCGTCAATTTCTTAGTGTCTCATTATATTCCGTACGATTATTCGAAGCAAGAGACGAAGAAACTACGTTATGAAGCCCGACGCTATTATAGGGATGATCCCTATTTGTTCTGCCGGTGCATAGATGGCATTTACCGTTGATGTGTTACGGCTGATGAAGGATTTAATATTGTGAACCACCTTCACTCGACATCTTATGGTGGACACTTGGCCAAACAAAAGACAATTGTCAAGGTCTTCCAAAGCGAGTTTTGGTGGTCTTCCATGTTTGAGGACATTAGAGCTTTCATTCTCACATGCGGTGCTTGCCAAAGATGTGGCAATAGAACGAGAAGAAATTAGATGCCCCTTCAACCTATACATCTTAGTCGCGGTTGACTTCATGGGTCTGTTCACATCTTTCTTCGGCAACAAATACATCTTAGTCGCGGTTGACAATGTCTCAAAGTGGATGGAGGCCGTAGCTTCCCCTACCAATGATTCCAAGGTGGTAATCAAGCTATTCAAGAATGTGATTTTCCCGAGATTTGGTATGCCGAGAGCCATAGTTTGCGATGGAGGCTCTCATTTTAGGAAGGATACATCTGAACACCTTCTTCGGAAGTATAGTATTACTCACAAGATGTCCATAGCCTACCACCCTCAATAAAACGGGCAAGCCGAGATATCTCACCGTCAAATCAGAGGAATTTTGGAAAAAGTTGTAAATACACACCGAAATGACACCTTTTGGGCATTGAGAACATCCTACAAAGCGCTGATTGGAATCACTCATTATCGACTTGTGTATGGCAAAGCTTGCCATTTACCGGTGGATTTAGAACACAAAACAAAATGGGCTATAAGAGAGCTAAACTTTGACGAGAATGTTGTCGGAGATAATCGTCTTCTCCAACTACAAGAATTGGAAGAGTTAAGACTTGAAGCTTACTAAAATTCAAACATCTACAAGGAGCGAACTCGCAAATGGCATGATTCTAGGATACTTCGTAAAGACTTCTCCGTTGGTGATAAGGTATTACTCTTCAACTCTCCTTTTAAGCTTTTCCCCGGTAATTTTAAATCGAAATCGTCGGGTCCATTTGAAGTGACCAAGGTGCAACCATATGGAGCAATTGAGATCTCTAGCCCGGAAACTAGGAAATTTATGGTTAATGGGTAACGCTTGATGATTTATCATGGCGGTCACGTTCATGAGACCTTTGCTACCGTGAAAGTTGGTGAGCTCCCGTTTGGGAGCGTTATTTGACCCTCTCCTTTATTTGAAGTAGGTTTGGTGGTATCCTCAACAACCATCTTGTAAATATGTATCATATTCTTTGTGTTCTTATCTTTGTTAGCTTTGATTGGATGGATGAACTTGGATTTCATCTTGAAGCATTTATTTGGATGAAGATAAAGCTTTTGGATATGGAGCTTAAATTGAAGACCACAAACATGTTTGTGGGAGAAATTGATTATGTAATGTGAGTCAGGTCGTTATTTGCAACTTTAGGTGATTATTGAAGAGCCATGAAATGGCAAGGCGGAAAAATGGAGTATACAAGACCGTCGGGGGAAACTTCGCCCGGTGAGATTATTGAAGGTTTTCCGTCGGTGAAATTTCACCCGATTGAATTTTGCCATGCCTTGAAATTTGCTGAAGATTTTCCGTTGAGTGAAACTTCACCCGATAAGGGTATGACCGGGCGAAACTTCGCCCAACGAAAAAAACCCAGAATTTGCCAAAACTGCCAGAATTGTCCAGAAGCCGTCGGGCAAAACTTCGCCCGATGAGAATTTCACCGGGTGAAACTTCAGCCGGCGGTAAAAAATTTGCAGATGGAAATCCGTGAAATTTGGCGGTAAAACAGCTCTTGTCAAAGTTTTGTGGTCTAATCACAACGTCGAGGAGGCCACTTGGGAAACAGAATCATCAATGCGGAAACGTTTTCCTCATCTTTTCGATCAGGTAATTACTTTGGTTACGGGGACGTAACCTTGTCTTTAAGGAGGGTAGGATGTAACAATTCGACCCATGTTATATACTTAAATTTCATCGTATAGTCGTATAGACATTTCATGCTACTTACCATGTTATTATAAGGTTAATTCTTTAGATGTCTGTTGAGGTTGTGTCAGGGAACAAACTTCGGGACGAAGTTCCTTATAAGGAGGGTAGATTGTAATATCCGTGTTTTATAGTGGGTTAATCCGAATCGAGACGGTAAGTTAAACGGACTTAGTGGGCCTCGACCAACGTAAACCGTATTCTTTTAGCGCACACTACCTCTATTATAGATATTATATATTACTAATACAAAGTACTAATTAACCTAGCACACGCACACCCTATTTATTCCCTACCATACCTCACATCAGTGCATACCCAACGACTAACACAACAGAACTAGGGCAAATCGCCGCACGAAAGAAGAAGAAGCAAAGGGGGGAAACTAAGAGTCGGATCGGACCGTCGGTAGTCTAGACTTGTACGCACGGCCTAGGTATGCCACGCTACTTCTCTCCTCGCTACTTCTTTCCCGTTTATTTACGCCTTTACAGAATTCTAAGGTCTCGGTGTCGGGATGGGCATTATCGAGGGTTGTTATTGTCATTATTGTGGTCGGGTCGTATCAATGACGTAGGTATTTTATCACGGTATCGAGTACCCATTTGTGAGTTGTTACTGTAGTTGGGTCGGGTATAACCACATTGTATCGTGCTATGATCGAGTGTTGTTGTAGTTCCCGTAGTGGTTGTATAAGTTACTCAAAGTGTTGGTTCGTTGTTGGTTCATATTGTGGTTGTGGTCTGCTGGTTATTGGCTCAGACGCCATTGTTGGGAGGGACATAGCTAAGGCGCATGTTGCTAGGTAGTAGCAGGATATAATAATGTGTATTTGGCATGGTTTATAGTGGTTTATGCGTGGGTAAATGATGATAAGTGGCTGGATGATAATTATAATTATAATACACATATGCATGCACACTTATACAAATCAGAAGGTTGAGCAAGTGGGGTAGGAATTTGTGAAGCTCCACATTTTAGTCGGTTATATATGCTGCATACTCACTCATATGTGTTTATTCACAAATGCACCATAAGATCATTATTTTCAGGGTTAAGTATATTAGGACATGAAGCATTCAGTTCAATTCTATCAGTCAGGTCAATAGATGATGATGATGATGATGAATAATAATAATAATAATAATAATACTAATAATAATAATAATAATAATAATAATAATAATAATAATAATAATAATAATAATAATAATAATAATAATAATAATAATAATAATAATAATAATAATAATAATAATAATAATAATAATAATTAAAATAATTAAAATAATAATAATTAATAATAATAATAATTAATAATAATAATAATAATAATAATAATAATAATAATAATAATCAATAATAATCAATAATAATAATAATAATAATAATAATAATAATCAATAATCATGGCGAAGTGAGAGAAAGGCTTTCTCTCTCTAAAACCGTTTTCTCTGTAAATAGGTCTTTGATTGAGCTTCCATGGCTGACTCTCAAGCTAAGAGAGGTCCTGGAAGACCGAGAAAAGGCCACAGCATACCTCCCATTCCTCCAGTTCCTCCGTCCGGTTCTCGCCGAGCAGAATTAGAGAATGAAGAGGAGGTTACAGAGCAATCGGAAGCTCAGAGTGCTTCGCATCACAGTACGCTCAAAGACTTCATACTTCACGCAATGGAATCATCTGGTATTCGTTCTGCTCCTCCTAACAATGATTTGTTAAATGAGCCTAATGGTAACACGGAGGTTTCCCCTGTTCCTCCGCGTATTGTGGTTCCCCCTGTGATTCCGGCTAAGAAATGGTCTGGAATTGCGGGGAAAAAGCAGCAATTAGGTATGGATCTTCCTTATTTTAATGACGTGATGGATACTGATATTCTGGACTTTACTATGGATGACTTTGAGGATGAAATCAAAGTATGGAAGAACACCTTAATGGGGAATGTTATTGGTTCCAGACCAAACTTACAGGCTATGCAGAAGTTTGTGCAGGATCATTGGGCGGCTCAGCCGGTGGTACAATACTTTAAGAACGGCTGGTTCTCCTTTCGATTTGTATCCAAGGAAGCCATGGATGAGGTGCTAAGAGGTGGTCCTTGGAGAATGGGTGTATACACGCTAATTTTGAAGGAATGGTCTCCAACATTCTCGAGTGAAATGGACAGGGTTGCGAATGTTCCGATTTGGGTCCTATTTCCTGACCTTGATCCTTTTTTATGGTCTGAAACTGTATTAGGGAAGATGGCAAGCAAGATTGGTAAGCCCCTTTGTGCTGACTTAGCAACTACTACAAAATCTAAGATCTCTTTTGCTAGAATCCTGGTGGAAGCTGATGTGTCCCAGCCTCTCCCTGACACCATTGTGATTTCTACGCCTTACTGTGAGCATTCAGCTCAGCGAGTTCAATACGCGTGGATACCATACTATTGTAAATGTTGTGGTAAACTTGGGCATACTGTCTCCTCTTGTAAAAGGGAGAGGAAAAAGGTTGTTGTTAAAGTAGTGGAGGTGGCAGCTGAGGTCAAGGAACCTCCTGCTCGGACAGTGGCTCTTGAAACAGACCCTGAATTGCAGGCTTCTGATTTTGCTTCTATGAAGAAGATTGCAAAGAGAGCGTCTCCGGTTACTACAAGAGAACCTATTATTTTGGAGAATGGGTTCCAAGTTCTTATGAATACTCAAGGCGATATCCTTGACACTGGTGATGAATCGGTGAATGCATTTGGTGAGATTTTGGAAGAAGTTGAGCCCCTCCCTCCTGATAAATATGAAGGTCGCTTCCTGGAATGTTAGGGGATTTAACGACCCAATAAAACATAGTGAAGTTTGCGAATTCTTGAGGGTGAATAAGCCTGATATTATGGCAATCATAGAAACTAGAGTTAAAGGAAATAAGGCTCCAAAGATACTTAGAGGCAATTTTTCTTATTGGTCTATTATACATAATTACAATAGTCATAATAATGGGAGAATTTGGATCTTATACAATTCTTCCACTGTCTCTTTTGTGGTTTCTGGTACGTCTGCTCAGCAGATTACTGGGTTAGTACATCATTTTCAAACTAATACTAAGTTTCAGATGAGTGCTATTTATGGTTTTAATAAGGGAATGGAGAGAAGGCAACTTTGGAGTGAACTGGAGTCCTTCCCTACTGGCATACCGTGGATAGCCCTTGGGGATTTCAACATAATAAGATGCTCTGAAGAGAAAATTGCGGCTAATCTCCTGATTTTCAGGACATGTGGGATTTCAACCAATGTCTCTTGAATTGCAAACTTGAGGATATGCATAGTACTGGTTGTAACCTGACTTGGACAAACAAAAGGGATCCTGATTCTAGAATTTGGTCCAAGTTAGATAGAGTGGTGATTAATCCTGATTGGTCTCAGTTATTTCCTTCATCTTCAGCCGTCTTTTGTGAGCAAGGAGTGTCAGATCACTCGCCAATTTTGGTGACTGTTTCTGAGGTACTGCTTACTAAGAAACGCTTTAGCTTTTTGAACTGTTGGATCGAGCATCCCAATTATTTGGAAACTGTTAAGAAGGCTTGGGAGGTTAGAGTTATTGGCTCTCCTATATATAGGCTGTTCCAGAAGTTGAAGCATGTAAGATTTGGGTTATCAAAACTCCACTCAGATAGCTATACTAATCTAGCAATGCAAGTTAAGGAGGCTAAGGAAGCTTTATTAGACTGTCAAAGGCAGCTTTTGGCTTTTCCTTTTTCTGATCAGCTGCATACTCATGAAAGAGTCCTTCTCGATAACTATGGGAAGATTAAGAAGACTGAATTGGATATGCTTAAACAAAAGGCAAAAATTAAGCATATCCAATTGAATGATTGCTCCTCTAAATATTTTTATGCGAAAGTGGCTGAAAGACGTAGTCAACAGAATATTGGTGCGGTTAGGGATAAGGATGGTGTAATTAAAACAGGTTATTCTGCTGTTTCCGAGGCATTTCAGGAGTATTATACTTGGCTCCTAGGCAATGCTACTCAAACAACAGCTTTTAATATGGATGGTGTTGCTCTTCCTGCAGCAGCTGCTCGCTCTCTTATTGCTGTAATATCTGTTATGGAAATTAAAAATGCAGTATTTGGTATGGATGACAACAGCAGCCCTGGTTTGGACGGGTTTTCCGCTGGGTTTTTCAAATCTTCTTGGGGGATTATTAGTAAAGATTTTTGTGCAGCGGTATTGAGTTTCTTTAAGAGTGGTAAAATGCCTAAACAGGCCAACACTACCCTTGTTTCTCTCATCCCAAAAAAGAAAGACGCTGGATCAGTGATGGACTATAGGCCAATATCGTGTTGCACAATCATTTATAAAACAATCGCAAAAATACTTGCTAATAGATTGAAGTTAATTCTTCCCTCTCTTGTGGGAGAGGAACAGGCGGCCTTTGTGTCGGGTAGGAATCTCTTTGACAATACCATGCTTTCCCAAGCTTTGGTCAAGGGGTATGGGAGACGGTTCTTAACTCCACGGTGCCTTATCAAAGTCGACATTCGAAAGGCTTTTGATTCCCTCCAGTGGTCATTTATTTCCCAAATGCTAGAGAAGCTGGGATTTCCTGTTCAGTTCATCAAATGGATTATGGGTTGTATACAGAATCCGTGGTATACATTCAAGATTAATGGTGGAGTTTCCGGGTTTTTTCAAGGCAAGAGTGGAATCAGTCAAGGAGACCCACTTTCGCCTTACATCTTCGTGTTAAGTATGGAAATCCTCTCGAGAGATTTGAGAAATCTCAGTAGAATCCCCCAAGTATCATTTCATCCAAAGTGTGGTAGAATTAATTTGACTCGTTTAATCTTCGCGGATGACTTAATGATTTTTGTGCGAGGTGATCTCCCCTCAGTGATGGCTTGTAAGCAGATTCTCGACTTGTTTGCTCGGACATCAGGACTCACAGCTAATGTTGATAAGACAAATATATATTTTCGCGGTGTGGATATGGATGTTCAGCAAATTATCTTAAGGCAGACTGGGTTTGTAGCTGGGTCATTCCCTTTCAGATACTTAGGTATCCCACTCACGAACTCTAGACTCAGTATTGAAATGTTCTCCCCCCTTTTGTTTAAGATTCAGCAATCAATGCATCACTGGTCCACGAAATTTCTATCATATGCGGGCAAATCTCAATTACTGAACTCAGTAATCTTTGGCCTGGATAATTTCCGGTGCTCGAGTCTTCTTCTTCCTGTGGCGATACTTAAACAGATCAATAAGGTGTGCAAAGATTTTTTCTGGGGTATAGAGAATGGTGAGCGGCGACTGGTGTTTAAGAAATGGACTGAATTGTGCTCCCCTTGGGATGCTGGTGGGGCGAACATCAAGCACCTTCAGACCTGGAACCATGCTCTTCTCTCAAAATGGTTATGGATTCTCTCACAATCGCCTTCTAGCATCTGGGGTAAATGGTGTAGAGAGTACGTCTTGGGCTCGAATACTATTTGGGATATTGTGGTTAAGGAATTTCATCCTGTTAGTTTCAAGCATTGTCTTAAAACTAGAGATATGCTGATTCAGCGATTTGGGACTGTCGAATTTGCCCAGAATTTTATTGAGAACTGCGTCATTAACTCTGTCTTTAGAGTTAAGAAGGCTTATGCGGTACTAAGACAGACGGAGAAGAAGCGGTGGTGCTCGATTATCTCGTCTAGTGTTCTCATGCCTAGTCACAAGATGTTCCTGTCGTTAGCCATTCAGAAACAGCTACCTACGATAGACCAATATTGCAGGAGAGGGTTTCAAATTGCCAATAGATGCAGTTTGTGTGAGAATGATGCTGAAAATCATCTTCACCTATTCTTTAAATGCCAGTTCTCGAGAGATGTTTGGAAGTGTGTCCTTCAATGGTTGCATCTGGAGTTTTCAGAGTTCAGTCTGCCTAAGATAGTGAACTGGATGATATCAGCAAGAAAACGACGACACTGGAAGAGCATTTGGCTAAAGGTCAGTCTTGCAACCACGATTTAAACCATATGGAAGGAGCGAAACAAAAGAATTTTTGTAGGAAAGAAAGCAACTGTTGAAGCCATTTTTTCACAGATTAAATTTTTGGTTAGTACAAGATTTTCAAGCTGGAAAGATAGTCCGAAATTCTGCAGAGTTATTGAAGCTATTGGTGCTTGAATGAATGTAATTTTCTAGTGTGGTATTTTTTTTGCAAAAGCTTGTAATTTCTTTCACAATAAAATGAAATGATATCTTTCTTGCAAAAAAAAAAAAAAATAATAATAATAATAATAATAATAAGCTATCGGTAGAATCGGTTTTCTCCCTGACTCGGCGGCAGGTGGTATTGTGGAAGTCTCTGCAGGGTGCCCACGCATCTGACTGGTTGCGTGCCATACCCATCTCCGGGCTGGGGCAGACCATGAATGGGAGGACCTACCGCTCTGTCCTTAGCTATCGGTTGGGTGTCCCTTTGTTCCCGGTACCTAAGCCTTGCTCTGCCTGCTCCCGGGTTTGTGTTGGGGACATTTTTGGGGACCATGCTGTGTCGTGTGTTGGTACCGTTGGCATTAAGCACAGACATAACCTGGTTCGCGACACCCTTTTGGATATCTGCTTCCGATCTGGTATCTCGGCCGGTAAGGAGGTGGATATCGGTTTGATTGATGGGCACGACAAGCCCCTTCGCCCGGCGGACTTACTTCTGTATTCCTGGGATAAGGGGCGCGATGTGTGTGTCGATCTGACAGGGTCGTCCCCCTTGACTCAGTCCGCGATGTCTGATTTTCTGCCTGGCCGCGCGGTCGCTGATACTGCTCAGCGCAAGTGCGCCAAGTATGGAGATTTGTGCACCAAGACTGGGTACGGGTTCCTACCTTTCTCTTTCTCTTCTCTTGGGGAGCTTGACGTGGAGGCAGCTGCTTTACTCAAGCGGATTCAGAAATTCTTTATCTCTCAGGACGCGGGAGCTCGAGCAGCTGCTTTTATTTTTACTCGTCTTAGTTTCTCTATCGCTAAGGGAGTGGGTGCCCAGATAGTATCTCGGCTACCCACTAACTTCTTGTAATTTGTTTTCGTTATTAATGCAAGCTCCAGTTGATAATAATAATAATAATAATAATAATAATAATAATAATAATAATAATAATAGGTTTCATTAGTACGGCAACGATAATAATAAGTTGTTGTAGGTCACGTTATTTAGTCGGTACCGGTTCGCTTTATAAATCAAATACGTTACTATCGATATTAATTTATGTATATACTATTTTATTAGGTTCGGACTTTGTAGAGTTTCCATGGTGATCTGTACTAACGACTCCGTGGTGACCTGCTAATTAGGTAAGGTTTTCCTTACTTAGAATACGATAATATTATTATGCATGTATGAGTTACGATTACGATGTGATATTGTGATGATGAGAATAATGTTGAATATTAATGGGAGAATAATTGTTGAATATTGATTTATTGGAGTTGGTGAGGCTAGCTGTAGACCTAGCCGGGGCCTTTGATCACGGTCCCCTCCCTGATTTCTCCTCGTGGGTTGTTGAACCTGCGGGGGGGTGTGCACACTCAGAATGAAAGGGCCTGCCAGAAGAGTTGAGAGGAGATTATTGGTTGGTACCGTGGTGGTACTGAGGATGTGAAAATGATATTATTAATTGGTACCAATGATGGTACTAAGACTGTTGAGACTAGGTGTTTTATTCTGTACATGTATATTAATGTTAACATGTTCTAACCGTGTTCTCTGTTTAAATTGTCACCCTAATTTATTGGGGACCTGCGACGATCCAATTGACATTTTTTATTTTTTGGGGAGCAGAGTATTGATGCAGATATGGACCGTTGATGTATGCTTAACTGAGGGGAATTGTTGTTCGGGAAGGGAGTGCGTGGTCATCGTTGTTATACTCTTAGGATATTTCCACTATTAGTACT
The DNA here is from genome assembly GCA_958450325.1 of Agrostemma githago. Classification (NCBI taxonomy): domain Eukaryota; kingdom Viridiplantae; phylum Streptophyta; class Magnoliopsida; order Caryophyllales; family Caryophyllaceae; genus Agrostemma; species Agrostemma githago. The sequence goes on along the minus strand of OY288255.1, from coordinate 12,484,121 downwards.
TAATAGACTGTTTAATTCATGTAGTCGTTTTGGATTTTTGTAACCATACTTAGTTCTCGAACTTGGTTTGCATCCTTTGAATAATTTATTAAACTCGATTGTGTTTCAGTATTGTCTTGTGATGGGACTACTGCTTCGGTTAACCCGAGATGGTAAAACTCTCATTTATCTGGGAAGGCCTAGTTAAGGCTCTTGGATTACACACCGTTTCCCTTTGGACCGACCTCGACTTACCACGACTACATTAATTGTTTTTGTGTTAATTGGGAGTTTGATAAATATGTTTGATCCCCTGTCTATCGTTAACGACCGATCCGAATTGGGCAAAGATAATAATCCCCTAGAAATCCTAACGCAATACAGTGGCGGAAACACTGTAGAGTTGGGATTAAAATACACTGACAAACTATATCTTATTAAAAGAAATGGTAAGTCAAAGGTCACTTTTTACAAAAGGGCTAAAATAAAAATAACTTAAAAGGGTTTATACAAATCCAAAAGTAACCTAAAAAGATAGAGTAGGATTCACGCTACTCGCTAGCTCACACCCAAAACCCATCAGCAAATAGCTGTCATGTTATAAACATAACAGACACATCAGTGGGAAGTAACTCGGACGTTCTCCCAGCCATATTATATCATATGGAAAAATAATAGTAATAATATATCAAAATATATTAAAAAGAAAAAACATTAAAACATAAAAATAAGTTTCAGAGAAACTTAAAGCACTTACCACCTGCAAGTCAAAATCAATCTGATAATAATAATATTCAAAAATGGCGTTATGGATAGAATTAGTGTCGAAGGCTAGACTTTCACTAGGAGAATACTAAAAACTAGTTTCGAGAACTTAGTTCAAACAAATCAAACTTCGATCTCTAACTAGGCTATTCAACCATAATAGGACAATGACTTATAAATGTGTGGCCCTAGTTTAAGATAATATGTACACCCCTCCTGAACACCATATATGTCAAGTTCAACCCAACGGCGTCTTATGCGAGGCACGAGCTTAAGAAAATATACACACACACCCGAACACCATATATGTTCGGTTCAACAACCAGTGTGCCCCATATAGATACACTAGCCTTACAGTTGATGGCAAAAATGTAAACTCCAGAACATATTACTCTAAACCTCACACTTATCCATATTCCATAACTTCAAAACAAGTCATTATCGATAAATACAAAAGATATAATCATTATAAATAATATGAAGATAAAAGGAATAACATTTTATATTAAAAGGGAAACTTTCTATAAATATAAACTTACTAATTTTAGAAACTTACTTAAAATTGAAATAATCTTATAGAAAATACATAAGTTATTAAAATAAGTGAAATGTATTAAAATAGCATTTCTAATGGAATTAACATTTTATTATTATCGTCGTTATCGTAACTTTAATAAAATTCTAAATCCGTTACTCAAACTATAAATAAAATATAATAAGTCAATCAATCAATCAATATATATTAATAAAGCAGGAACTTTTCGAGCGATATGATTGGTCCAAATTTTTTAATATACTTTTTAAGTTAAATATATAATAGAGTATAAGAATTCGTATATGAAAAAAAATCCTACTCCACCTGAGACTCGATTTTTTTTCAAATTTAAATAAAGAATATTGTAATTTGTATAGGAAAAAAACAATCCTACTCCATTTAAGACTCAAAAAATTATCACTATATAAACCGGCGATTATCACTTCATAAGGCAACAAAAATAAGACAGCGACAGCGACAGCGTGAAACACTTAGTCAATTCTGTTTGATAATTGTTTTAATATTTATTCACCCTCGAAAAATATAAAAACAAAATTTTGCATTTTTTAATAATTATTATTACTTCTAATATATTTTTTAATTTAAATAAAGAATATATAGAAATTTGTTAAAACTAAGTAAAATTATCGCATATCGAAAACTTATGATAGGTGATTATATTATATATATCACAAATAAGAGACATCATTCGTTTTTAGATATCAAAAAAAAAATGTAGTCTTAAGTAAAATTATCCCACATCGAGAAATTATAATAAGACGATGAAAATTCTATTATATAAATAAAAGTAATCATTCGTCTTTAGATATTATTGAGAAAACTTTTGAGTACTTAAAAACACTCTTAAGACAATAAATTCAACTAGAATTATCCCACATCAAAAAATTATAAGTTGATCGAATTTTACACCGTATTACTCATATACGGAGTATAATATAGAGTAATCATTCGTATATCTCAACCTGAAATCTTTTGATTCCTGAAAGAACTTTTAAGACTATAAATTAAGTAGAATTATCCCACGTTGCAAAATTATGATGAGGTAATGAAATTGTACATCATCAATAAGAGAAATTTTTCGTTTTTAAATGTCAAAAATCTTTTGAGTCATATAATAGCTTTTAGGGTTATTTTATGAGAATAAAGTTATTTTATGATAATAATCTCAACTATGCGTGTGCTTCTTAAAATAATTCAAACTATACGTAATCTCATTTTAATATGAATTACGTATTCATTAATTTTGCTTTGTTATGTATGAAATTATGACTTGCTATTAACGGTCATAGTGACTTGTTGTAACTTTATAGGGTTTTATTAAGTCCGCTGCAGTCATCGTGAAAACCAAATTATAATAAAAATATTTTTTCATAGCTTCTATGAGACTAATTGAAAAAAAATGGAAAATGAATTTTCAAAAAATTTAATTTTTTTTTTTATCAGCCGAAAATGAACACGAAATGTAAATCAGAAGAATAAGAGTTAGAAGAAAAGTTGAATAAAGGAGAATCAATAGATAGCCGGTCACCCATAGCAAAGCGAAATTAATAAAGACATAGTTCGTATTAAAATGAGATTACGTATAGTTTAGAATAATTTAAGAAGCACACGCATAGTTGAAATTATTCTCATGAAATAACCTTAGCTTTTAAGGCTATAAATTGAAGTACTACCTTTATCCATTTTTATTCTTTCTACTTTTCTTAATGGGTTGTCCATTTTAAACATCCTACCTACAATTTTTTTTTCTTTTTGGTTGATTTTTATGGTCAATATCATTTCTGACCACACATCTTCTTTCAGCTTTCATTTTCCACCTCATACTTCATTCTCTCCTTAATATATATGGTTCACTACACCCAAGTTAAAGTATGGATGGTATCCCACATCCGAAAATTGCAATATGGTGAGGAAATTTTATTATATAAATAAAAGTAATCATTTCTCTTTAGATATCAACATAAATCTCTTGAGTCTTATAATAGCTCTTAAAGTTATAAATTGAAGTAAAATTATCCCACATTAAAAAATTACAATAAGTCTTGTAAAAAGCTCTTAATAAATCTTATATATCTCACATCGAGTTTTATTTGTGATATAAATATTACAATATTGAAAAATTATGATGAGCTAATGAAATTTTATACTAGACATAAGTCCTTTTAGATATTAACGAAAAATCTTTTAAGTCTTATAACAACTCTTAAAGCTACAAATTGAAGTAAAATTATCCCACATCGAGAAATTATAATAAGATGATGAAATTCTATTATATAAATAAAAGTAATCATCCATCAATCAGAAATCTTTTGAGTCATAAAAAGAGTTCAAGTAAAATTATCCCACATCGAATATTTTGAGTCTTATCATAGCTCTTAAGTCTTATAATACGACCATAAATTCAAGTAGAATTTTCCCACATTGAAAAATTATAACTTTTTTTGAACGAATCAAAAATTATAAGACAAATAATTTGTTTTAGATATTAACGAAAAATCTTTTGAATCTTATAACAACTCATAAGGCCATAAATTGAAGTAAAATGATCTCACATCGAGAAATTATAATAAAATGATGAAATTTTATTATATAAATAAAAGTAATCATGCATCCGTCAACCAGAAATCTTTTTAGTCATAAAAAGAGTTTAAGGAAAAAAGAGTTGAAGTAAAAAAAATTCTAACTATAATGCACTCCTATAATTTAATTTGACGTTTACCGCATATATTATCTCCTTAAAAATACATTCACGTATCTGGATAATATTCATCTACTATTAGACATACTTTTACCTTCGACTTACTTTCCACTGTTGCGTAGTCATGATCTCACCAATTTAAGCAAATCCTCTAACTTAATTGGTGTCATTATCATTGTCACTAAAAATTTGTCTGATCGCACGGGCTTTCCAACTAGTATATATAATATTTTATAAATAACTAGGAAATGAAGTTAAAACTAAAACTATAAATTTTAGAAAAGAGATGTTTTAAGAAAAACGATATCAAAATTAATAAAGTCAACGAGGTTTATAAATAAAATGGGATTTACAAAGATTTCAAATTATTTTCAACAAATAACTTTTATTAATAAATAATATGAATTTTACTAAAAATAGTCAAATGTAAACAAATAAGAAATTATTAGTGAAAATAGTCTCGACTAAAAATACATTTAAAACGAAAGCGACTATTTTCTCATTTATTAATATAAGTCGTAGGATGAAATTAATTTAATTAACAAGTCCTCAAATCTCGATTATTGTATTAAATTACGATTTTAAGTTAAAAGATAGAAATTAATGAAATATGACGAAAATATGAAATCGGTATTATTTAGTTACTAGTGTCAGATAACCAACAAAATAAATATTATAACAATCATAAATAATTAAATTACTAACGATTTATAAAACTATATCGAAAGTTGTAAAATTAAGGTACACAATTTAAAAATAATATTATTATTATTAGCAAATAATAAATAGTTAAAATTAGAAAACTGGAGTTAAAATATTTACTACATAACTACTACTCAAACATACGATATAAAATCGAGTAACGTCCTAAAGTTACCTTAAGTCAAATCGAACACTTCAAAGCATTTGCTACTCTAATAGTCCAAGCTCCAGTCACGAACTCGAAAATCGTCTTGAACACTTGTTCCTCAGTAAAACCATCTTACTCCAACAAAATTCGAGACATAGAAATAGAAATAAAGGGATCGGATTAAGGATTGATAAAAAGAATAGAGGAATAGAAGAATAATAGGTGGAAAAGGGAAGGAATGAAACAACGATAACAATAAAGACCACGAATAGCATCGAGGTAATGAGAATAGAGGGAACGATGAAGAAGAAGGAAATGGGATGAAAAGGGGCTGATATGCCACCCACAAAACAGCAACAACAAACAGCGGCAACAACAGCGAATGACAACAGCAGCAGCAATAGCAGGAAGAAAAGAAGATAAGAAGACAAGGAAAAGAACGAGAAAAAGACCAGAGCAACAAACGAGGGTGGCAAGAGCAGGCGCGAAATCAAAATAGGCAAAGGCAAGAAGAAAAGGGAATAGAAGGACGACAAAAACAATTGTAGCAGAAATGACATCGAACATTGAACAAGCATCAGTGAACATCGTCACACAACGGGAACTAGACGACCAAACCGCAACAACAATTAAAGACAGTAGACAAAGCTGAACGAAAATCGACGAAACAGTTGACAAAGAATAGATCGAGATCAACCAAAATAGCATCGATAAGGAATCAAATCAAACGAAACGGGAAGGCGGGAACGAAACCAGAATGGCGATATAATATCAACAGCAGACAGCAGCGACAACAGTAACAACAACAACAACAAACGTGACAGTAGCAGCCAACGACAGTAGCAGCAGAAGCACGCAACAACACACATAGGAGGAGGAGGAGGAGGAAGAAGAAGAAGAAGAAGAAGAAGAAGAAGAAGAAGAAGAAGAAGAAAGCCATGGAGCAGCACCAACGAAACACGATTATTAAGAAGAACAACAACACATCCAAGACGAATTGGCACAACAACAACAAAAATAACAACGCAGCAACAACACACGCAGTGTAAGAAGAAGAGGAAGAGGAGAAAAGAGAAGAGGGTCCACTTCGTCCTATAGCAGCAGCACGAACACGAAGGAAGGTGATGGTGATAGGAGAACGACTATTGGAAGAACGAAGGAGAAGAGGGAGAAAGCGTAAACACGCAGCAGCAGGAGAAATGACAGGAGCAGCGAGCATTAAATAAAAGGGAATGAATGAGGAGAAAGAGGGCGAAAGTATGGGAGGTGAGATGGTGAAGCGGTGGATCAAGTTGGTGTGCGAAGAATCAAGGAGTGAAAGGGAACACGTAAAAAAAAAGAAAAGGAGAAGGGGCGGGGGGGCGGGGGGTGAATCAAAGAATGTGAAAGGAGTACGTTAAAAAGAAGAAATTGGAAAAAGGGCTGAATCGGCTCAAAAATTAAAGCGAGTTAGAAATACGGATTAATTAAATGAATCGGGTAGGAGACGAATTCTGTAACGATAAGTTGACTGACCCACGAATCGAATTAAAACGAGTTAATAAAATTAATAAATAATCGGGCCGTCAAATAAAATGAATAAAATAAACTTTTCTCGAGATATAAATTAAAGAATAATGAGATGGCGCCACCGGGTGACGCCGAATTTGTGCGCCACCGAGGATATTTTAGTAATTTACTATACTTATTTTATTTATTTTCATTAAAATATGACTTTAAATTAAGTTGGTTGTTAAGGGTAAATTCGGTAATTCACATATTTAAAATAACTTATAATATACTCCGTATAATTAAAAAAAAAATAAAAAAAAAATAACAAAATAATCTGAAGATTGCGTTATGAAGATTTGCGTGATGAAAAAAAATATATATATATGTTGCATATACATTATATATAATTTTATAACCTATAGAATTCTATACATTGAGATATGGAGTAGACGAAAATTTGTTTTTTTTTCACCGTACGGAATTTTTTTGATTAGAAGATTTTAGATCCGTTAAATTGGTCGGGTTACAATAAGGGTCGATTCGGATTTCAATCCTAGATTAATGGATCTTTTTGGGTTCGAGTCATGGGTCATGGATTGAGTTTCGACATGTCTAGATTTTTTACATTGTATCGTAAAAACTATAAACCCGGACCTATGTGACAATATCGCCCACTTTGAAAAAGAAAATCTAAACCGACCAAAAATGCTAGGTAATTTACGAACATTAATTTCTAAGTAGTATCGCATCGATTAGTTTTTTTTTACTCCGTAACAATTTGGAACCGATTACGTTTTTTACGAATTTGATTACTGAAATAAGAGCATTCACGTAAAAATAATTCGAACAAACTAAATACGATTACCAAACTGAAAAATTACGAGGATAAACACGTACACACCAAAATTTGAGAACAGTTTTCTAATCGTAACTAATTTCCGATCTTCTTTCAAGTTTTAAAGTGGTAATCGTGAATTTTTTTTCCAAAAACTAATGATGAATCAGTAATACGTAAAATATTGGTGAAGAATCAATTAAAAGATACGGTAAATATTAATTTATTTAAAATATTCTTAATTAAATAATTTATAATAAATAATAAATGATAAAATTACATGTATGTCATTTTGAATTTTATCCAAAATCAAAATAAAGATTTTCAAGATTTTTTTTTTTATTATTATTTTATTCCGGTGGCGCCGAGATTCAGCGCCACCCGGTGGCGCCCTATCACTGTCCTAAATTAAAACATATTGTCTTCTCTTTTTTTTTTGCCGTGTCCCCGTATCCTACAAAAATCGAGCATTGTATCCCAACGTCCGATACGTGTCCGTGTCCGTATCAACCTAGTCCATTTGTAAAGTTGCAAAAATGAAATCTATCCAGGATTACAAAAGCAATTCAGGAAAGTGAAAAAACCTTCAGAGACTCGGACTTTGAGAGGCAGTATCTAATAAAAGTTCAGGGCTTTCAACTTCTCTGCCACTCTGTCCCAAATACCGCTACCAGAAGTCTCTGCGGCATATTTAGCTTGCATTATTTTCCTCTGTTCATCATCTTGAGCTTTGTATTTTTGGGCATCCTCTATCATCCTCCTAACATCCTCCTCCGAAAGCCGTCCACGTTGATTCGTAACAGCCCAGTGCCTAATTCCACCACTGACACATTTAGAATCCCGTCCACATCGATTTCAAAGCAGACGTCAAATTTAGTACTACCTTTCGGTGCAGGGGGAAAACCCGAAATTCTAAACTTGTCCAAAAAATTGTTGTCTTTGGCCATGAGTCTCTCGCCCTCATACACTGAGAAATCCGTAATTGTCTGATTATCAAACGAGGATACCCACCTTTGATTTATCTTCACGGGAATGGTTGTATTTCTCGGAATAACAACCACTAATTTATCATCACAATCCTCGAGACCAAGTGATAAGGGAGTGACATCGACTAGAACAGTATCTTTGTGACTCGTACCGACACCATTTAAGACAGCCGCGTGGATGGCCGCTCCATAGGCAACAGCCTCATCGGGGTTGATACCCTTGCAAAGCTCCTTCCCGTTGAAAAACTCTGTCAATAGTTGTTGAACCTTAGGAATCCGAGTTGATCCTCCGACCAAGACAACATCGTCGATATCACTTTTTTCCATCTTTGCATCCTTCAAGCACTTCTCCACAGTGTTTATACAATTCGTGAAAAACTTCAGGTTTAAATTCTCAAAACGCGCACGAGTTAACGTTGAAGTGAAATCGATCCCCTCGTAAAGGCAGTCCAACTCGATATTGGTCTGAGTAACCGATGACAGATTTCTCTTAGCCCTTTCGGAGGCAGCCCTTAGTCGCCCTCGGACTTTAGGGTGTTCACTTACATCTTTCTTATGCTTTCTTTTGAACTCGTCCATAAGATGAGCAACAATTTTGTTGTCGAAGTCCCCTCCGCCAAGGTGAGTGTCTCCGCTTATCGCTTTCACTTTGACTTCACCCTTTTCGATGGCAACCGCCTATTAACGAACGAACCATCTCAACCAAAACCTTAAGGCGATGGTTGAGGGTCGTTTATATTCTATTACGCCCCCTCACTCGAATGCCCTTTGGGCTTGAAGAGTGGTTAATGCGCACCGGCTCCCCCGTACCGTGTGCTGAGATTCCACTTGAGAGTTCGAGATATTGGGGGCTACCAGGGTTCGAACTCGTGACCTCTGGCTCTGATACCATATTAACGAACCATCTCAACCAAAACCTTAAGGCGATGGTTGAGGGTCGTTTATATTCTATTATAATAGAATATAAACGACCCTCAACCATCGCCTTAAGGTTTTGGTTGAGGGTCGTTTATATTCTATTACCGCCGATACATCAAATGTCCCTCCACCGAGGTCAAAAACCAACACGTTCTTCTTTCTTGTGTCATCACTCGTTCTATCGAGACTATAAGCCATGGCAGCAGCCGTAGGCTCATTGATGATTCGAACTACATTGAGCCCTGCAATGGTTCCAGCGTCTTTGGTGGATCGCCTTTGTGAATCGTTGAAGTATGCCGGTACAGTGACAATGGCATTCTTCACAGTGCCACCGAGGAAAGCCTCAGCGACACCTTTCATCTTTGCTAGGATCATGGCCGAAATCTCTTCCGGTGTGATTTTCTTCTCTTTGCCCATATAGCTGACCACAATCAACGGTTTCTCGTCTTTGTTGCTTGAGTCGTCATTTCCATTTACAACCTTGAATGGCCACAATTTAATGTCTTGTTGTATGTTTTCATCACTAAATCGCCGACCTATTAGCCTTTTTGAATCTGCATCCATCCATGAATTGAAAACATTATTATTTAGCCATATATTTAACAACTAACAGTTATTAGCATAATTAAACTGGGTAGAGAAATTCAAAAGCCACAAATACGACCATTGGTGTATCCAAACTCGTCTAAATAACTTGAAACAAAACAAGAATAGATAAAACATGCATTAGAGAAGGAGGGAGGAAGGGAGGGAGGAAAAGAATAAACAAACCAAAGATAGTATTGAGAGGGTTTTTGGTAGCTTGATTCAATGCAGCTTCACCAATGAGACGCTCTGAGTCGGTGAAGGCAACACAAGAAGGTGTAGTACGGTTACCTTGGTCGTTGACGATGATCTCAACTCGGTTATGCTGCCATACTGCAACACACGAGTTTGTCGTACCAAGATCGATCCCAATCACCGGCCACTCTCCTCGCTTTCCCGATCCGCCTGCCATTCTTCCTTTGGCTATAAGTTACGATAAGCTTATACAAGTCAGAAACTTGAGAGTAAAACTGTAAAATGAAAGGAAATTAAAGCAATGTGTGATTGATAGCTTTTTAGTTTCTGACTGTAGATCGATGACCAATTTATAGAACCTTCAATTTTTCCATGTTGAATATTCTTCTACAACTTTAGAAGATAGCAATTGAAAGAGCGGACGACGGACAAGTTTTTCTTCCCATGAAAATATTAAAGATATTTCTAGATTAAAATATGGAGTCAACAGTTTGCTGAAATATACGTACTCCGTCCACCTTGATCATTTATTGTCCTTTAATATTATTTTTGTTTCCTGGCATCGTAAGATTGTGATTCTGAATCCATACACGTAGATCCGCCGTCGTGGACCAAGTTGGGTATAGAGTCAACTGTACAAAATGGCGCGAAGTATATGTCATCAACATTCAACGCAGGTCAAAGATAAGGTGTAAACAACTTTCCCACAAGTTACAAGTTAGAGGTTCCACCAAGTTGGCTGGATAGATAGAGTGATTAGGACATATAGATATAGTTAGTACGTAGAATATAATGGCATGAAGCATATATCAATGCATGCGTGCTAGGATATGTAAGCAACTTGATTTACGTTCCAGCTCCAACTTAATTACTTGGTTTTGGAATTACGAGATTAATGAATCAATTGGGACCTTGTCAGGCTTAATTAGAATCAGCCAGGACCCAGAAAGCTTGAGTATGGCTCGGCTCCACCTCGCTTTGTCATTAAATTATTTTCATCATTTTCACAATTAACTTTATCAAAATAAATGTTTGAAGAACTACAAATGAGCTCTCGAGCAAGCCTGCTTGCTCTATTTGGACCAACTTAGGTTTAATGAAGCTCGAGGTGGATTTTAGTTTCATGAAGCTTGTGGTAAATTTTAATTAAATTGGTTTCATCGTCACAGTGAGCCGGCTCAAATCATTCACAAACTTAAGTCAACATAAGACAAAGTATACATATACATAACCAATACTAGGCAAACAAAATTTAATTGGAATTTATTTCAGCTCAATTCAGTCACTTAATTAATTACATTTGTTTCTATACATGCATCGATAAAGCCACAACAATTACCTTAGATCCACTAAGCTATGGGTAAACCTCGAATAGATATATCTTTGACAAAAGGCTTATTATAACCTACACACCCACCCTTGTGCCATTGCATGAGAGTTAGTCGGGGGGAGGACCCTATCGTCCAAGCCTTAGGAAGGCTAGAGAGGGAAAGTAAGGGAAATGAATCAATGATCGAGTTGATGCTTAGCTTGAAGCGCTAGCATTGGGGAGTGCTCGATCATGTAGCAATTAGGCATTCTTTCAAAGGTGGTTTCTTTTAGGTAATTCGGTAAATTCTTTTGACTCTAGGAAGACTCAACGCGCCATGACCCCAAGGCCCCAAATAGATATTACTAGATTAAAGCCCGTGCGTTGCACGGGTTAGTTGGCTTTAGGTTAATTGGCTTAATTACATTGATGATGTATATTCGTTAAATAAGAAACTTGATCAATCTATATCATTATAATAAATAAGATGATCACATGATATTCGTAATCAAACTTAATTTCAACTAAGTTTATAATCTTAAGAGCTTATTCTAAAACTCAAAAGAATAAATGCGAATAATTTTTTTGATTGATAATATAAGATTCTATCGCCTCATCATATTTTTCGATGTAGGATAATTTATCCAAGGTTTATAGTTTTAAGATATGCTTTAAAGACCCAGAAAAACGCACGATTACTCTTATTTATAATATAGAATCAACCCCTTATTTTAATTTTTTCGATGTGGGATAATTTTAGGTTTCTAGCCCTTTTAAAAAACTTTTTAAGACTCGAAATTTGTTGGTTGATATTTAAAACCATAAGAATACTCACTATATAGAATTTACTCACTATATCTCAAAAGAGTTTGTTTTTATATCTATGTTAGATAATAGATGATTACTCTTTAATTATATAATCGAATTTGATCATCTTTTATTACTTCCTCCATTTTCTTTATATCTTCCCATCCTAATATAATACCCCACCCATATATTAAGGGGATGGGAAGATATAAAGAAAATGGAGGAAGTATAATTTTTCGATGTGGGATAATTTTAATTAAGTTTATTTAAGTTTAGATATAGTCTAATTAAGAACTTTTATTTATAGACGGATGCATGATTACTCTTATTTATAATACATAAAATTTCATCCCACCATCTTAATTTCGATGCGGGATAATTATACATTAACTATATACTTTAATTATACCTTTTTTTAAGTTTAAAAGATTGTTGGTTAATATCTAAGAACGAAAAATTACGACTAAAAGTTTTTTTGTTGACATCTAAGGATGAATGATTAGTCTTGTTTATAATATAGAATTTCATCACCATAGAATTTCATCGTCTTATTATGGTCTTAAAATTTTTTTGAAGACTCAAAAGATTTTGATTGATATGAACAAATAATTAGTCATATTTATAATATAGAACCATAACCATATTATAATTTATCGATGTGGGATAATTTATATAAAATTTGTAGTCTTATTTATAATATAGAATCATCACCGTACCTTATTTTAATTGTTTCAATGTGGGATAATTTTAATTTTAATTTAATTTTGTAATCTTATTAAGACTTTTTTAAACTCAAAATATTGTTGGTTGATATTTAAAAATAATGATTACTCTTATTTAGTAGAAATTCATAACCTCATCATTATTTTTCGATGTGGGAGAATTACTTAAGTTGGTTGATGTCTAAGGAAAAAATTATAATTAGTCTTTTGTGTATAGTCTTAAGAACTTTTTAAGACTCAAAAAATTTTTATTTGATAAAACTTTATAATTTTTCGGGTGGGGGTTGGTTACTTAAGTTTCACCTTATTATAATGACTTTCTAAGACTTAGAAGTTTTTATTGATATTTAAGAACGAATGATTAGTCGTATTTATACTATAAAGTTTCATCACCTTATGTGAGATTATTTTTATTTAACTTTGTAGTCTTATTAAGAGACTTAAATGTTTTCTTATTGATATTTAAGAACGAATGATTTATCTTATTTATAATATAGAATTCATCAACTTATCATAACTTTTCGATGTGGGATGATTTATTTAAGTTTATAGTCTTCCATAAGCTCGTCAATCTTTTTTCGATGTGAGACAATTTACTTAAGCTTATACTTTAAGCTCTTTTTAACTCTTGATTATAATACGAAGTATAGAATTTCATCACATTTTTCAATGTGAGATGATTTTAAGTTTGTAGTCTTGTATATTAAAAGTTTTTTTTAGATTCAAAAGTTTTTCTGTCGGTATTTAACCCATAGGGTTGTATTTAAGCATTTAAAATATTCCACTTTTAGTATAAGCATATGGATTATCTTATTATATATTTTGGATGAATGATTACTCTTATTTATACTCCCTCTGTTTCTTTGAAATCTTCCACATTTCCTTTTTCAACCATTTCTTTGATTTCTTCCACTTTCCTTTTTTCTATCACACTTCTCTCTTACCTAGGTGACCCACTTACTTTACTCCTCTCTACTTTTACTTATTTTATAATTTTTCTTAAGAAATGTGTCACTTTTAAGGTGGAAGAAATCATAGAAACGGAGGGAGTATATTAATAAAAATTCACCTTATTATTTACTTAAATTTATTTAAGTTTAGATATAGTCTAGTTAAGAACTTTTATTCATAGACGAATTATTACACTTATTTATAATATAGAATTTAATCACCTCATCATAATTTGGAGAAATGACTACTTTTATTTATATAATAGAATTTCATCGTTTTATTATACTCTCTTCGTTCACTATTTTTTTCTCCATTAATATTTGTGAGGGGTATTTTAACGAATTTCATCGTCTTACTATAATCTCTTCGTTCACTATTTTTTTCTCCATTACCTTAATATTTGTGAGGGACCTTAATATTTGTGAGGAATATTTTAATGAAATGATGCAAAAAATAGTTACCGAAGGGAGTATAATTTTTTGATGTGAGATATAATTTACTTAAGTTTATAGCCTTAAGAGTGTTTTAAGACTCAAAAGAGAGGGTATAATTTTTCGATGTGGGATAATTTACTTAAAGTTTATAGTCTTGATAGTTTTTTTAAGACTCAAAAGATTTTGATTGATATCTAAGAATCTAAGAACAAATAATTAGTCTTATTTATAATATAAAAATCCATCACCTTATTATAATTTGTCGACGTGGGATAAATTTAACTAAAATTTGTAGTCTTGTTTATAATATAGAATCATTATCGTAACTTATTTTAATTGTTTCGATGTGGGATAATTTTAAGTTTGTAGTCTTATTAAGACCCTTTATAAACTCAAGACTACAAATTCATGACTTCATCATAATTTTTAAAACAATGACATAGAATTCCATCATAGTTTTTTAAAAAAACAAAAAAAAATTTGGTTGATATTAAAAACGATGATTACTCTTCTTTAGTACAAATTCATAAGCTCATCATAATTTTTCAATGAGGAGAATTACTTAACTTCGTTGATGTGTAAAGAATTTTTTTTAGTTTTATTTATAATTATATAGAATTTCATCACCTTATTATAATTTTTTTATTTAAGTGTATAGTCTTTGACAACTTTTTTAAGACACAACAGATTTATGTTTGATGAAACTTTATAATTTTTCAAATGTGAGATAGTTTTAGTTAAGTTTATAGTCTTAATATATATTTTAAGACTCAAAATATTTTTGGTTAATATCTAAGAGCACATGGTTACTACGGAGTATTATTTATTTATAATATAAAGTTTCATCACCTTATTATAATTTTTCGATTTGAGATTATTTTTACTTAAGTTTGTAGTCTTATTAAGAGACTTTTTAAGACTTAAAAGTTTTTTTGATTGATATTTAATAACGAATGATTAGTCTTATTTATAATATAGAATTCATCAACTTATCATATTTTTCGATGTAAAATAATTTATTTAAGTTTATAGTATTCCATCAGCTCTTTTTAAGATTAAAAAAAATACATAATATAGAATTTCATCAACTCACTGTAATTTTGTAAATATGGGATCATTTTAAATTTGCAGTCTTATATATCAAAAGTTTTTTAATCGATATTTAAAACTGAATGATTACTAATATTTATAATATAGAATTCCATCACTCCATCATAATATTTCGATGTGGGATAATTTAAAAGTTTTTCTTGGTAATAGTCTTATAAACTCTTTTTTGAGATTCAAAAGACTTTTGGTAGATATCGAAGAACGAATTACTCTTTATTTATAACATAGAATTTCATTATCATATTGTAATTTGTCGATGTGGGATAATTTTAAAACGGTTATAGGTTATAAATTCATCACATAATGTGAAACAAATTATATGAAATTTATACTCTAATGAAAGCATTTTTTAACACGAATCTAATTATTTCATTTTTACTCTGTATAATTTATTTTACGATAATGTTTTAAAAAAATGAACTCTAAAAGTTTTCACGTCAGAATTGTAAAATATCACATTAATATAATAAACTAAATATATATTGTAATAATCAAAAGATTCTCTAATTGATTTTTTTTATTATTTATGATACTTTCCTAATTTGAGGCTTGATTGAACGGACCAATGAGATCGCTCGAAAAAAGTCTAAAATATATACTCTTTATTATTTATAACATAGAATTTCATTATCATATTGTAATTTGTCGATGTGGGATAATTTTAAAACTGTTATAGGTTATAAATTCATCACATAATGTGAAACAAATGATATGAAATTTATACTCTAATGAAAGCATTTTTTAACACGAATCTAATTATTTCATTTTTATAATTTATTTTACGATAATGTTTTAAAAAAATGAACTCTAAAAGTTTTCACGTCAGAATTGTAAAGTATCACATTAATATAATAAATTAAATATATATTGTAATAATCAAAAGATTCTCTAATTGATTTTTTTTATTATTTATGATACTTTTCTAATTTGAGGCTTGATTGAACGGACCAATGAGATCGCTCGAAAAAAGCCTAAAATATATATATATATATTGATGGATTTGAAGGCATAAAGTATAGTATAGTATTTGTGTAGCGTGTGGGAATACGATCACTAATTTCCTTCTCTTGGTCCTATTAGCCGATTTTTCCAAAAGAATTTGTTTGCGTTGATTTGTGAGCAGCCATTATGGGGGTGACCAGGATGGTCTATGCCCTGCAGTGGGTATGCCAAGTTGTTGTGTACAGTTGACTTGGATTTGCATCACAAACCGCAACGTTTAACGCTCAAAAAACCCAAGAATAATCAACTACATACTCCGTATAACTTTAAACTCTGTACTACAACTAGCTATGTGTATAATTGGCTCAACGTTGGTTTGGTTTGTAACATCTTCTACAGAGCTCATCATCACCTACCTACCCACCCTTCTTCATCTTCAGGTTTTTTTCTAACTACTTAATTTTCACTCTAATATTGACCAACATATGTCGACCACAATGTGAAATTTAATGAAAAATCTCTGAAATGTAGTACTCCAGTACAACTAGTTATTTTTCACTTTAAATGTATATCACAAATTCTTCTGTTGTTGATTTCAACTAATTTAACTTATAAAGTTACCCAAATTTTCGTACTCATTAAACATTACGGAGTACTCCAATATTATTGTATTTGTAAGCGTGTATGGGAATCCCCAATCATTATGTTCGATGATGATGCATAATGAATTAACCCTCATACAATCAAACATACCAACATACATAACAACATATATATACTCCGTTCATATTGTTCATTTTTATGTATCTTTTTATATTCTTTGGGGAGTATTCTTCTCAAAGGTAAATAAATTATCGAGACGGAAGGAGTATAACATAATATATAGCCGGCATGAAAATGTTTAATGTACGTACATAGAAAATGAAATTGTGTACTTGTAGAATGTACTGTAATATTGAATTACAGTACTGACCAAATTTTCGACTAAATTAGCCTAGAATTTGTCTCTGAAGCTAAAGAAAGAATGGGAAGCGGAAGAGAGTGGCCGGTGATAGGAATCGATCTTGGGACGACAAACTCATGCGTAGCTGTATGGCAAAATAACCGAGTGGAGGTGATCACCAACGACCTTGGTAGTCGGACTACTCCTTCATGTGTTGCCTTCACCGACTCCGAACGTCTCATTGGTGAAGCTGCTCTCAATCAATCTACCAGAAACAATGTCAATACCATCTTTGGTTTGTTTCTTCTTCATTCTCCTTGTTTAAACCATACTTTCTACTATATTATCTGATCTGATAACATGATACGCGATTAGTGGGCCGGTGTTGACACAGAGTAACTGATCATTTAGGAAATTAGGTTTACACTTTACATAGACACGATATGAAATTAAATTAATTAGTTGGAGCCCCGGGTTGAAGACTTTGAAGGTCTTCCTTTTTTTTTCAGCCAAGAATACACCTAATCACAATACGAGAAAAGAGAGGTTCGATCCTAATACCTATTCTGGATGATCATGATGACACAAAAAATTGACTCTTTTATGTAGTATGTACTGTAGTATATAAATAAATGAGGTATATCCAACCTGTTTGTTTTTTTAAAATTGACCAGTTGGTTGTCAAATACTCCTTATTCTACTCATTCACTCCAAATTATCCATTTGATTTTGTACGAACTACGAGACGGTATTTTGACCGTACATTTCTCCAATTGTATAGAGAGTATATTTTTTTTTGACAATATTTTTTTTGTGAAACCTTGCTTATAATAAATATAAATATGTTTATGTTATATTTAAATTATTTTTATTTGATTTTTTGTTGTTGAGGTCAAAATTTAGCAAGTTTGACTTAGAAAAGTGTACGGGGAGTTTGGGGAGTTCAAGGATCCTCTCCATCACCTCAAAAGTAATGGATGGTCCATTACCTCTAATACACCCATTTTAATATAGTATTTCTCTCACTCATCATTATCCATTACTTAATGCTAGGGGCCTAGGGCCGTTAGATCGTTTCGAGATAATATTTATACCGTTAATATGTAATGGAGAGGGAAAGTAATGGAGGCGATCCAAATCATAGTTTAGAGTGGATGGGGCCATGGGAGGGAGTATTTATTAAAAAAATACAATATTTGATTCATAATTCTTGGTCGATGAGTAAGTGCAAGCTAGTTAGATTAGAATCGTTCAGACCTGCTCATGGATAAACGGGTTAAACAAGTTGAGTTGGGTTATAGAAAACATAAATAGATCGCGACTGGATTGGTACTCCCTCCCCACCACATTGATGTTCCCACTTTGACTTGGCACAGTGATTAAGAAGAAAAATATAGAGAGGTATAAAGAAAGGTGATAAATTGTTGGGTGGGTTTAAGATGTTAAATCACAAAAGTAACCAATAGGAAGAGAGTGTATTGGATGAATAAGGAACGTTTTGAAGTGGGAAAATCATAGTGGAGTTTCCTTTTAAGGAAAGTGGGAAAATCTGGTGGGGAGGGAGTACGAGTTAATAAGTGTTACCCCTCTGTATCTATATGTTCGTCCCCTTTATCTAATATATGTGAGAAGTATTTTAATAAAAGGGGACGAACATATAGATACGGAGGGAATACTTGCTATTGTTTGGAGTTATTTACATCCATCAATTCATTGACTCAAGAATCATCATTCGCAGATGCAAAGAGGCTTATAGGGAGAAGATTTAGTGATGAAAATGTACAGGAGGACATGAAACTGTGGCCATTTACGGTTATAGAAGGAATGGGTTCAAGTAACAACGACAATTCAAAACCAATGCTTATTGCCAACTACAAGGGTGAAGAGAAGAAATTCACTCCGGAAGAGATATCATCCATGATTCTAACAAAGATGAAAAGTGTCGCTGAGGATTTCTTTAGCGACACACCCGTGAAAAACGCTGTAATCACTGTGCCAGCGTACTTCAACGATTCACAACGTCGAGCAACTAAAGATGCTGGAACCATTGCAGGGCTCAACGTGGTGCGGATCATCAATGAGCCGACTGCTGCTGCCATGGCCTACGGCCTTGAAAAAAAGGGATCAGGAAATGTATCGAAAAAGAATGTGTTGGTTTTCGACTTAGGTGGAGGTACTTTCGATGTGTCGTTGGTCGCGATCGAGAAGGGTAAAATCGAAGTCAGAGCGATTAGCGGGGATACTCACCTCGGCGGAGGCGATTTCACCAACAAAATCGTGACGTATTTGTTAGAGGAGTTTAAGAAAAAGTATAAGAAAGACATCAGCGGCAGTCCGAAGGCTTTAGCGAAACTGAGGGTTGCCTCGGAAAATGCGAAAAAAGCGTTGTCGTCGACGTTTCAAACGATGATAGAAATCGATAGCCTTGAGGGGGTCGATTTTACTTTGAAATTAAGTCGTGCTCGTTTCGAGAATTTAAACATGAATTTTTTCACGAGTTGTATCGACACGGTGGAGAAGTGCTTGAAGGATGCGAAGATGAGCGTGAGCGACGTTCATGATGTTGTCCTCGTAGGTGGATCGACACGAATACCTAAGGTTCAAAACCTCATACAAGAGTTTTTCAAAGGAAAAGAGCTTTGCAAAAGCATCAACGCCGATGAAGCGGTGGCGTACGGAGCAGCGGTGTACGCCTCTACTCTAAGCGACGTTGGTAGTTCTAACAAAGACACCGTCTTAGTCGACGTCACTCCGCTATCACTCGGTGTTAAAAACGTTGATGGAAAACTAAACGTGGTCGTTCCCAGGAACACGCCGATCCCGGTTAAGAGGAATCAAATTCGAGTCACAGCAGAAGACAATCAAACCGCCTCGTGTTTTTGGGTGTATGAGGGGGAGAGACCGATGGCCAAAGACAACAATTTCTTAGCCAAATTTGAGGTGTCGGGTTTTCCACCTGCACCCGAAGGGAAAACGAAGTTTGACATCGTGTTTGAAATCGATGTGGACGGGATTCTAAATGTGTCCGCGGTGGAGTTGGGTACCGGGCTGAGGAATCAAATCACGATTACATCCCATCATGGACGGCTTACGAGTGATGAGATTAAGAAAATGATGGATGATGCTGAGAAATATAAGGCCGAAGATGAGGAGCAAAGAAAGCTGGTTGAAACTATGAATGCTTTGGACTGTACTACTGGATTGGACTACTGATAAAGTCCAATCGTTTATTAAGCATCGGTAATTACTCCTTCCGTACACATCTCGCTCATTTGTTGTCTTTATATTATTTGTGAGGAATATTTTAATCAAAAGACAACAAATGACCGAGACAGAAAGAATGTTATGTATGACCCTCTTACGCTATAGTTAGGCTATATTTTTTGTTAAGCATTTTGTTAATTTAAGTATTTTTCTTTTATAAAAGATTAAAAACATGTAAGTTTGATATTTATATATTTTTTTATTATGCATATTGCTGATCCTAATTGCAGCGGAAAATAAACACGAAAGGATAGGAGATTGGAAAGTTAGACCTATAGCTCGAAAATAACGAGTTAAAGACGAGACCTATTGACTCGAAACTCAAATAAACAACACAAGAAACTCGTCAAGTGCTGAATAAAAAATGTGCTCATCAATCTGTCGAAAAACACAAAGCTTTGATTAGGAATTTTGTGTAAAAACTTGATGCTTAATTGATACTCCCTCCGTTCCAATGGGTTCCATGCATTTGGGATTTGCACAAGAATTTAGGTAGTGTTGGAAAAGGGTATTTATATGGTGAAGTTACTAAGTTACCCTTGATTTTGTTTAAACCACTTTCATTTCTACCAAATTTCTTCCCTCCAAACATTTAATTTTGGCCCCAATTTTAATTATTGGACTCCAATACTAAGTCCAATTCAGATTTAGCTCCAAAATAATTAACATAAAAATGAGATTTTCCCTCCAAAATGAAAATTTCATTACTAAAAGATGAACTTTGAAAGTTCCCTCCCAAATTCAACATAATACATTCTCCATTATAAATACACTTACAACTCAACATAAATTCACAACACAAACTAAATGAATAAAATCCTTCATTATCATGTCTAATTTTACATTTACTACTAGCATTAATCAAAATGAGTCTTCTTCTCATTCAAGTCAATTACAAACAACACATATCAGCCCCCAACTTGCTGCAAATCAGCTTCCAACAGCAGCTAGTAGCCTTCAATTCCACGCACCAAACCAGCCTCCAACAATAGTCAACAACTTGCAACAGCACCCACCAAACCAGCCCCCAATCAGCAATCTTCAACAATCAACAAACGAGCAACACACAAGAAGGCCAACAAGAGCAAGACAAGCAACAAACTTGTCAATTTTACATCAAAATGAAGTGCTTGTTGCAACTCTAAGGGAGTGAGGTAAACAGGGTGAAACAAGTAACAACCAAGTTCATGTTGTCAACCCACAAGTACCAATGTCAATAACTAAACAAAAAAAGTTGACAAATATGGAAAAAAGGGAGATTAGTCAACTTATGACCTTAAGATATAAGGATGGAAAGCTTCAACATGGGTACATTAAGCAACTTAGCGAGGATTTTGGTGTCAAACGACTTACCATTGGTCTAATTTGGAAGGAAGTCCATGCACAAATCAAAGACGGACAAGTGGTGAATGTGGATCGAAAATACAAAGGAAGCACAACAACAAGATTCATTGACCCCGAAAAGGTAAAGTCTATCGATTTAAGTGATAGAATGTGTCTTAGAGATTTGGCCAATAGTTTAAATTTACCACAACGGTTTGGAGATTGGTTGAAAAGGGTGAAATGAAAAGTCATTCTAGTGCCATTAGACCTTTACTAACTCAACAAAACAAATTGGTTAGTTACATTGGGTTTTAGGAAAGATAAGTACAAGTTCACTAGGTGGAAATCTAATCTATGATGAAAAGTACAATGTTGTCCACATTGATGAAAAATTCTTTTTCATGACTAGACCAAATCAAAAGTACTACTTGTTGCCAAATGAAGAACAACCACATAGAACATGTCAATCAAAGAGGTACATAACTAAAATTATGTTTATGGCGGTCGTTGCTAGGCCTAGATATGATGAGGATGGTCTTGTATTATTTGATGGAAAAATTGGAATTTTCCCTTTTATTTATCAAGCGGAAGCATTGAGATCAAGCAAGAATAGGGAAAGGGGAACATTGGAAATGAGACCCATTGAAAGCATTACAAAGGAAGTGGTTAAACAATGCCTACTTGAGAAAGTCATTCCCGCAATCAAAGCTAAGTGGCCACTAGATGCAAGTGGGAAGATTTACATCCAACAAGACAATGCTAAACCACACATATTACCGACGGACATAGATTTTCTACGTGTTGCAAGGTCCGATGGGTTTGATATGGAGCTAGTTTGTCAACCACCAAATAGTCCCGATTTAAACATTTTGGACTTGGGGCTTTTTAGATCCATTCAAACACTTCACCATAAAAAATCACCTAAGTCTATAATCCAACTTGTGGATGCGGTTAGTAAGGCATTTAATGAAGTTGATAATGAGAAATTGAAATTTGTATGGACTTCTCTACATGCATGCATGAATGAAATTTCGAGGGTTCAAGGTTGCAATTCATACTCAATACCACACATTGGGAAGAAGAGGCTACAAAATTCTCAAGTTGATGAAACAGAAGTGACACCTAACATTGAATGTCTACAAAGCGCACTACATGCATTGGAGAATGTGAACAACAACAACGAACAACATGAGAATGCATAAGCACATGTTTGAAGGAAGATCAACTTTTGGGTTTAATGGGGTATAGGAGTCGTTGTACGTATTAGTAGTACAATATGGGGTATAGCTTCTTTTTAGGCTAAGTTGAAGCACATTTTGTGAGTAATACATGCACATGCATATTTTTGTAAGTACTTCCCCATTATCATTTTGGATAATATCAAGTAATTTCATGTTATTAATTTTCTACTTCCTCAAAAATTCAAGGCCTGAAACAGTAAATAGATACAAACCAACATGGAAGCATTCAATAAACATGCAGCAATAGTAAACAACAGTAAACACAACAACCTAATAAACAAGCAGCAACCTTCAAACGCAGCAAACCAGCCCCCAAACCAACAAACAACAACCTTCAAAGAGGTTAGAAGGCAACAAACCAACCGCAAACAACATCCATTAGCCGACAACAACGAACGAGTACAATACTCAGGGTGTTTTGGCCACTCATCATCGTATTGCAAGATGTTTTTTTTTGTTCTAAATTAAAGACTCTCAACCAAAAAAAGGGATGCATCCATATCGATTGTCCGAGTAGCACACTTTCAACCGATAAATGGGGAACCAATAACTTAAAACAAATTAAAACATCGACATATATAAGACCCGAAACAGTAAAGAAAAACATTCGACAAACAGGCAGCGGCCTTCAAACGCAGCAAACCAGCCCCCAAACCAACAAACAGCAGCCTTCAACAAGACTAGAAGGCAACAAACCAATTGCAAGCAACATCCGTTAACCAAAAACAACGAACGGCGACAGTACTCAGGGTGTTTTGGCTACTCATCATCGTATTCCAAGATGTTTTTTTTGTTCTAAATTAAAGGCTCTCAACCAAAAAAAGGGATGCATGCATATCGATTGTCCGATTAGCACACTTTCAACCGATAAATGGGGAACCATTAACTTCAAACAAAATAAGACATCGACATATACAAGGCCAGTAGCAAAGTGTTCCAGCAAAGCAGCCCCTGACAACAACAAATTTGGATTATTTTTTTAGGTGATTGTACAAATTGTTCCAGCAACAATATATAACAACAGTAGCAAATTGTTCCAGCAATTTTTTTAGGTGATTTATTTTTTTAGGTGAATATGAGTTCATTATAGAGCCTAATTTGGATTATTTGTTTCTAATTACAATTGTGAATCTCAACAAACAAACACAAAAACTAGCTACTTCGTAGTAGCTTTCTCAATAAACACACAAAATAGAAAAACAAACATACACATAAAAATTCGTAGAAAAGAGATTTATACTTGCCTAGACGAGTTTTTTAGCAGGAGGTCGAGAAGAGACCTCCTCCTCAGAGTCGGAACTGGGTTTCAACCCCTTTCTTTGTCTACGCCAACGTTTATAAACGTATTTATTCCAACCCAGGTCTGTATCAAGAGAGCCATTGTAGACAACCTCTCGACCATCTTCGTCGTATCTCACATAATCACCGTCCTCGTTCACGTGACAATGCTTATATCCTCTAAAACCCAACCTAGAGTAGGTAAAGGCCGTGTCAGAGGAGATTAGTGGAGAAGAATCCGCATCAAAGACACTTTCGTCGTTTTAAACACATCGTAGGGATCAAATTCCTCATCTTTCAAACCCTTCAATGGCTTCTCACCCACCCCGATCTCATCCTTAGTGTCATCGTCATTCCCTTTTTTTGAGACCGATTTCGGTGAAACTTTCCCCCCCCAAAATCACCAGATTCACAATTATTATTTGCTGTATCAGCCATTAGAGATAGTTAGATATGAGGAAAGAAGTTGATAATTAATTAGATATGGAAATATGGAGATTATAGAGGTTGATTAATTGAAGAATGAGGGAGAGAGAAGAGTTGGATGAGAGGGAGGAAGGAGGCAGGTAAGGAGAGAGTGACGAGGAGTAGGTAGGGTTTGGGTGGGGGTGGGTGAGTGTAATTATGAAATTAGATAAGGGTAAGGTTGTCATTTACTAACCAAATTAGTGATTAAATAAGGAAATGTATGGAATTGATTGGAACGGATGAAAAAGGAAAGTGTATGGAATTGATTAGAACGGAGGGAGTACAAAACAAAGGCTATAAGTATCGAAGCAAATAAATTGATAACCAAAGACACAACCCAAGAGTTGTCATAAACAATCTTTTTTTAATTCAAGCAAATTAAGATAATTTATTGGGTTATTTAATAAGAATAATACCAACTTTGGGTGGTATTCCATCAATAAAACCAACTTTAATTAATACGGGAATAAAATCAACTATGAGTCATACTACACGAAAATGAAATACGCTGACCTGCTACCCCCTACACCCGTTAATATTACCCACTAATTCAAATTTTAACCTCATTATCATTTCCCAAACTTTAAACTTTATCTTCTCGCTTCATCAATTCTCATCAATTCAAAACGTCTTCTTCATCCATTCATTATTATCTCTTCATCGAAGGTAATTTTTGTCAAACTTTTATTTGTTTATCTTTCTCAAACTTTTGTGAAACTTGGTCGAAGGTAATCGTCATTAATTTTGTCGAAAATCAATTTTCAAGGGTATTGTCAAGTTCATTCCTCAATCTTGTGGTTCGGCAATGTCAACAGTGAGTGTTTTTTTCATTTCCCCTAAATCGATTTTTCTGGGTTGAACTTAGGGTTTTCGATTTTTTTTCGATTTTTCTGGGTTCAACTTAGGGTTTTTGATTTTTCTGGGTTTAATTTGGGGGGTTATTTCATGAGAATAATACCAACTATGTGTGTGCTTCTTAAAATAATCCAAACTATACGTAATCTCATTTTAATATGAACTACGCATTCATTAATCTCGCTTTGTTATGCATGAAATTATGACTTGCTATTACAGGTCATAGTGACTTGTTGTAACTTTCTAGGATTTTATTAGGTCCGTTGCAGTCATCGTGAAAGCCAAACTAACAATAAAAACATTCTTTTTCATAGTTTCTATAAGACTAGATGAAAAAGAAATGGAAGATGAATTTTCGGAAAATTAAATTTATTTTTTCAATGGCCGAAAATGAACACGAAATGTGAATCGAAAAAAGAGGAGTTAGAGAAAGAGTTGAATAAGGGAGGTTCCACAGGTAGCCGGTCACTCATAGCAAAGCGAGATTAATGAAGACATAGTTCGTATTAAAATGAGATTACGTATAGTTTGTATTAATTTAAGAAGTACACGCATAGTTGGTATTATTCCCATGAAATAACCCTAATTTGGGGAGTGTCCAATTAGTGTTGTTTTATAATTGGTTTAAATGAATTCGAAAAACATGAAATTGATGAGTTATCCATGGATTTGGAGAAAGGATGGTTTAGGAGAGAGAATTTGATTTAGGGCAATGAAGAAGATGAAGATGGGTGTTAATTAATAGCATGGGACCCACAAAACCGACTTCATCCGGTCATTTAAGAGGCAATTTCATTCTCGTGTAATATGACTCATAGTTAGTTTTATTCCCGTATTAATTAAAGTTGGTTTTATTGATGGAATACCACCCAAAGTTGGTATTATTCCTATTAAATAACCCTTATTTATTTGCTATTTATTTTGCAAAATCCACTTGTGATACTCCTTTATTAACTTCCGTCTTCAATTGGAAGTTAGCAAGCAAACGAACCGGGCCCGTGACAGGATTCCCACGGAAGTATCAGACAACGGACCAAGGTTATCGAACTCCGCATCATTTCCTCCTCCTTGAAACGGAATTGACCTCAATTCAAGAAGGCAGTCATCATCAAGATAAGGAGAAAGATCACCAACATTAAAAGTGGCGTGGACACCATAATCACCCAGATGCTCGATTTTATAAGCATTGTCATTCACGCGATCAATAACCTTATAAGGTCCCTCGGCTCGAGGCATAAGCTTCTTTTTCCTCTTGGTCGGAAACCGCTCCTTCCTCAAATTCACCCAAACCAAGTCACTCTTTTGAAAAATGCGAGGCCTTTTATGCTTGTTGGATTTTTGCTGATATTGGGCATTTATGGACTGGATTCTTTCTCGAACTTGTTGATCCAATTTTATCATGAATTTTAATTCACGGTTCTTTCTTTTCTATCAGTTCGTCGTCCAGCTCGTCGTTCTATTCTTTCAGTTGTTCATCGTTGTTCTCTCGCTTCTTGTCGTTGTCGTTCCTCTCCATAAAGGTAAGTTGTACGTTACATGGCTTTTGTTGTTGTAACTTTGTCGTCCCGCTGCTGTTTTATGACGTATGATGGTGTTTTTATTGTCGTCGTCATTATTGATATATACTGGACTTACTAAATGTTGTTGACCTATTATTGTATTTGCTTTTGTTGTTGATGATCCTGCCTCTTTTGTTGTCGTATCCAAGTTTTATGTAGTAGGTAAATACTCGAAATTTTATGAAATCAGTGAAATGTATAGAATTGCACACAGGTGGGGTCGAATCCAGGACCTCCGTGTAATTAATTAATTAATTAATGCTTCTCTCACTGCAAAATTAGATAAATCTTGTATCAACAGGGTAAATTATTAACCTATGATCTATAGTAGATATAACGCACGCAATTGTCAGTGTCATTTTATTGGGTATAAACCTGCCACTGATAATGCCAAGTTTATGTTTTACTCCGTAATTTTTTTCATCATTTTATAATTCTGAAGACCATCATTTCTAATATATGGCGGGTTTAATCCGTCCACATCGACCTTACATTCGAACAACCTCAACCTCATTTTGTTAATTAGTTTTCAAACCGACCCAAAATATTATTTGAAAAAAAATCAAGAAAAAGAAGGTAAGGAAAAACAAAGTGATAGTCGGATTTGTCGTCAATCTAACCATCAAATAAACCAACTAACCTAAACTAGAATAGTAAGGATAAGTCGGGTCGAATCCACAGAGAGATCGGGAATGAGTACTAGGTCGGTCTCGGATTATGAATTAGCTACGCGAATCGATTGATAGGGTGAGATTAAACTAATAAGACTAACTAATAAAAACATAAACAAACTAAAAGTCTAAAACAAGATAAAGAACTAGAAAACTAAAGAAACAAAAAGATGAAATGATGTAATCAAATAAGAAAAGGTACTAAGGGACGATATCACCCGCGACTTATTCAAATCACACTAACGAATGCCAAGTATCGAAGAAATCGGGTTCTAGGATGAAGATATACGCGTTCTAGGTCGGTCACCTCCCTCCCGGGTTCGTGAAACGACTAACTATCCCGTTTACCTCCCTCCCGGGTTCGTAAGACGGAATCCTAAGGTCAAGTCCGAGGGTCACTCCCGTGATAATCCCCAAACTAACCCAAGTCAATGAAAAGCACGCTAACCAAAACTAGTGTTAGGAATACCCCGCTCAATTCCCACTCCCGTGTTCAACTAAGTAGAGTAAGGCAAGATAAAGGGGAAGAATCGACAACTAATCCTAATCGACTCCCGTCGATGACCAAGGGACTAAATTCGACCCAAAACCATAAACCAAGGTTATCCATAAATCCCCAACACATCCTCATCCAATCACCCAACTAAACCGATACAAGATATACAATCGCGCAATTCAAACAAATCGGGGATTCATCGACCCCTAGTGAGAAAACTACTCACTACCCATAATTATATTAATCAAAACACAAATAATTACCCTAAACATAATAATAAGCCTAAATAAATAATAAAGGAGGAAATTTTAATTAATCCTAACATAAACTATATATAAACAAACAAGACATAGATAAAATAACATTACAAAACACAATTAACAATAAAGATTATAACTTTAAACTAATTACTAACTAAATACATCATAAACATAAAATTAAAGATAAATAAATCAATAAAAGATAAGAGATAAGAATTATACCAAAAAGGATGGAATTAAAGAAAGCTTGAATTTGAAGAAGAACAATCACACAAAAACTAATTAAAGAGAAGTAATTAAACTAAAAAGAAGAAAAAATGGAAAACAAAGAGGATGGTGGGCTGATGTTGTTCGGCTGCTGCTACTACCCTCCTATCTAATCTTCTTCTACTCTATCTACTGCCTCCTTATTCCCTTGAGGGTTTACCCCTTTTCATCTCATAAAAACCAAGACAATGACCAAAATACTCTCCACTTAAATGAAATAGAAAGGCTAGAAGTAAGGGCTAGAAAGTAATTGTCTTCTTGAACATAGACACATAGTGGCCTCCTATTCTTTTAGTCTTGACCCATCTTGACTTGTATGTCCTCGGTTCTAGCCAACTCGATCCTTCCCGGTACCTGCAAGTAGAAAGATGGACGCGCAGTACCGAAATCTCGAGAAATAACATAAATATATACTCCCTCCGAGTTCCTATTATTGTCCCAAAAGATTTTGGGATGAAAAATAAGGAAGGAGAAATGAGTGGTTGAAAAAAGAAGAAGGAAGAGAGAGAAATGGGAGAGTAATTGTGAACCACACATTGATGGCCTAAAAAGGAAAGTGAGACAAAAATCAAATTCAGCCCAAAAAGGAAAGTGGGACAATAATAGGGACTCGGAGGGAGTATTAATTAAGCTAGACTCGGCTAATAAGCTAATTAAACACAAAATAGCATAATAATAGCAAAACAACTAATAAAATCGACTGAGAAAGAGTATAAATATGGGACGAAAAACCGGTAAAATAGTGACTTATCAACCTCCCCACACTTAACTCTTACTCGTCCTCGAGTAAACTCAAGAGACAAACTATGACTCATAAATAAAATCACGGAAAACAAAAACACAAAATACATACAAAAACGAAAATAAGCAAATATAAAAAAACGAGTCACAAGTCTCCCAAATCAAAAGTCACAATTCTAAAATCCAATTAAAATAAAGAATATGGATGTTAAGATTACTTTATCGGTTGCGAAAATTATTATTACATATCTCTTGGCCTCGGTCCATGCTATGTCGGGATGTGAGATGGAGATGGAAGGAGGTCTCCCATGAAGTTATCGACAAATGTATACAAGTCTCAACCCCTTGAATAAACAAAAGGTTAGGGTCGTCCTAATCACCAAATGACATACGAAACGATCCAAAATGAAGAATAAGGATAAACAAAAATACTCGGGGGAGGAATCGTCTTTTTTTTTTCTTTTTCTCATTCATTTTTTTTTTTTTTCATTTTTCATTTTTCATATTTTTTTTTTCTTTTTTCATTTCTTCTTCTCCCCCTTATTCTTTTCTTTTTGAGTTTTTTTTGAGAATTTTTCCTTGTTTGATGTTTGAGCTCTTTTTGGGTGGAAGATAACTCTTATTTTGTGAGTATTTTTGTGAGATATGGATCGAAAAAAATGATAGATAGTCACTTGGATAATTAGTCACCTAGACAAATATACAAAGCCAAAATCACAACACAGGAGGTGGAAGGTGGAAACAAGTGAAGGACACATCCCGAGCGACTTATAGTAGGAAGACAATCAATATATAATACTAATAAACAACCAATAAGTAATATAATATCCATACTCTCTAAAGAAGTTGAAAATTAGAAAAATAACTTTATCAACGGAAACAAGTGAATCGAAAAACAAAAATCTTTTTGGAATTTTTCATTTTTTAAATTTTTTCAAAAGAAAAACACAAAAACAACACAAACCACAAAGACGAGGAACAAAAACCAACAAAACAATCCACACAAACTACAATCCCAACAAACACATATTTACAATAAATACACCACCAAAATATCCTCTAACAACAAAAACCACAAATCCTCAAGCAACCACAAAGAATCAATCAAGAATCTACCTCCCCACACTTAAAACGAACATTGTCCTCAATGTTCAAAACTAGGGAGGGAAAGGGAGGGTGAGAAAATACCTTTTAGAGTACAAGTCTTCCCCACACTTGAACGATTGCGTGTTTTTTATCCCTTTTTGCAACATTATGGTTCCTTGTTGGAGTTACCTACAAACAAAAACACAAACAAACAAAAACATAAATATGTACGACAAACTTGGGGTGCCTCCCAAGAAGCGCGGTTTCAAGGAAACCGCCAAACCTACAAAGCATGCTTATCTACTTAGTGCCCACCAGATCTCATTAATTTGTCAAACGAGGTAGACCAATCCTCATTAAAGTGGTCATAATGCATCTTAGTAGACAAAAATGACCAAAGACAAAAGTCATAAGAGGCACAAAGAAGAGGGGTGAAAAATCCAAAAATCTCAAATTCACCCATATACTCGGCACTAGCCTTAAAAGTGTCAAGAGGTGGATCAAAACATTTAAAATCATCAATGGTGTAATTGTTGTCCAACCCATCCTTAAGACACTTCACTAAGCCAACCTCTAATGACAAGCCTGGAACATCGGCCTCAAAGGTAGGATTGTCAAAATCCTCATCAACATACATTGCCTCAAGTAAAGGGGTAAGAGAAACAAAGTCCACAAAATCAATAGATGAAGGATATTCATCCTCAATATAAGATAAAGACTCAAATTTCTCCAAAATGGGCTCCTCAAAGAAATCAATATCAACATCCCATTTATCCTCCAATACCCCCATGCTCTCAACTACATCCACAACATACTCATCAACAAAATCATCATCATCATCATCATCTATAAGCATCTCAAAATCATGATGATAATCAATATAAGATCGAACACAAGGCGCATCCACAAGAGAAGAGGATTCCACATTTTCACCTATAGCCTCAAACATAGAATAGTCATTAAGTTCAACTCTAGCTTGTGGTCCTCTCTTAAATGCCCAAATAGAATTTCGATTCTCATCGGCACTAGCTATGGCCTCAATTAAAGCTCTAGCCTCATCAACGCTCAACTCATCAAATGCTCCTCCGGATGATATATTCACAAAGTTTTTAAGGGAAGGAAGCAAATTATCAAAGAAAATAAGCATGATTTGGCAAGGTGAAATTCCATGGTGGGGACAAGCTCTCAACAAACCTTTAAATCTACCCCAAGTCTCACTCAAAGTCTCAAACTCGCCTTGTTGGAAATTATAAATTGCACGAATCCTTTGAGCGGTTTTAGAGGGAGGGTAGAATTTGTTCAAAAAGGCTTGAGCTAAGTCATCCCAAGTGCAAAAGGTAGAAGAAGGGTGAGAGTATAACCATTTCCTAGCTTCACCCTTAAGACTCAAGGGAAAAGGTATGAGTTTGGTTGCTTGGTCCGATACACCCTCCATCCTAACAAGAGAACAATTCGCCTCAAATGTCTCTAAATGGTCAAATGCTTCATCACTCTCGAGACCACAAAAGACATCTTGTTGAATCAACTCAATAAGCCCTACATTAAACTCATAAGGTGCATCCACAACCCCAATATTAATAGGCCGGTTAACATGAGTAGGGTTGGGTCTAGTAAGGTCACGTATGCTAGGCATCGTCATGTGTGTACAAAAGCGTGACAATCAAGGGACAAGTCACAAGATAAGAATCAATGCAACACACAAGCAAGCAACAAAAATCAAGTAGCAAGTAACCAAGCGTAGTCTAACAAATCTAAAACTAAACTAATATCAATCTGTTGATCTCCCCGGCAACGGCGCCATTTTGATAGTCGGATTTGTCGTCAATCTAACCATCAAATAAACCAACTAACCTAAACTAGAATAGTAAGGATAAGTCGGGTCGAATCCACAGAGAGATCGGGAATGAGTACTAGGTCGGTCTCGGATTATGAATTAGCTACGCGAATCGATTGATAGGGTGAGATTAAACTAATAAGACTAACTAATAAAAACATAAACAAACTAAAAGTCTAAAACAAGATAAAGAACTAGAAAGCTAAAGAAACAAAAAGATGAAATGATGTAATCAAATAAGAAAAGGTACTAAGGGACGATATCATCCGCGACTTATTCAAATCACGCTAACGAATGCCAAGTATCGAAGAAATCGGGTTCTAGGATGAAGATATACGCGTTCTAGGTCGGTCACCTCCCTCCCGGGTTCGTGAAACGACTAACTATCCCGTTTACCTCCCTCCCGGGTTCGTAAGACGGAATCCTAAGGTCAAGTCCGAGGGTCACTCCCGTGATAATCCCCAAACTAACCCAAGTCAATGAAAAGCACGCTAACCAAAACTAGTGTTAGGAATACCCCGCTCAATTCCCACTCCCGTGTTCAACTAAGTAGAGTAAGGCAAGATAAAGGGGAAGAATCGACAACTAATCCTAATCGACTCCCGTCGATGACCAAGGGACTAAATTCGACCCAAAACCATAAACCAAGGTTATCCATAAATCCCCAACACATCCTCATCCAATCACCCAACTAAACCGATACAAGATATACAATCGCGCAATTCAAACAAATCGGGGATTCATCGACCCCTAGTGAGAAAACTACTCACTACCCATAATTATATTAATCAAAACACAAATAATTACCCTAAACATAATAATAAGCCTAAATAAATAATAAAGGAGGAAATTTTAATTAATCCTAACATAAACTATATATAAACAAACAAGACATAGATAAAATAACATTACAAAACACAATTAACAATAAAGATTATAACTTTAAACTAATTACTAACTAAATACATCATAAACATAAAATTAAAGATAAATAAATCAATAAAAGATAAGAGATAAGAATTATACCAAAAAGGATGGAATTAAAGAAAGCTTGAATTTGAAGAAGAACAATCACACAAAAACTAATTAAAGAGAAGTAATTAAACTAAAAAGAAGAAAAAATGGAAAACAAAGAGGATGGTGGGCTGATGTTGTTCGGCTGCTGCTACTACCCTCCTATCTAATCTTCTTCTACTCTATCTACTGCCTCCTTATTCCCTTGAGGGTTTACCCCTTTTCATCTCATAAAAACCAAGACAATGACCAAAATACTCTCCACTTAAATGAAATAGAAAGGCTAGAAGTAAGGGCTAGAAAGTAATTGTCTTCTTGAACATAGACACATAGTGGCCTCCTATTCTTTTAGTCTTGACCCATCTTGACTTGTATGTCCTCGGTTCTAGCCAACTCGATCCTTCCCGGTACCTGCAAGTAGAAAGATGGACGCGCAGTACCGAAATCTCGAGAAATAACATAAATATATACTCCCTCCGAGTTCCTATTATTGTCCCAAAAGATTTTGGGATGAAAAATAAGGAAGGAGAAATGAGTGGTTGAAAAAAGAAGAAGGAAGAGAGAGAAATGGGAGAGTAATTGTGAACCACACATTGATGGCCTAAAAAGGAAAGTGAGACAAAAATCAAATTCAGCCCAAAAAGGAAAGTGGGACAATAATAGGGACTCGGAGGGAGTATTAATTAAGCTAGACTCGGCTAATAAGCTAATTAAACACAAAATAGCATAATAATAGCAAAACAACTAATAAAATCGACTGAGAAAGAGTATAAATATGGGACGAAAAACCGGTAAAATAGTGACTTATCAACCTCCCCACACTTAACTCTTACTCGTCCTCGAGTAAACTCAAGAGACAAACTATGACTCATAAATAAAATCACGGAAAACAAAAACACAAAATACATACAAAAACGAAAATAAGCAAATATAAAAAAACGAGTCACAAGTCTCCCAAATCAAAAGTCACAATTCTAAAATCCAATTAAAATAAAGAATATGGATGTTAAGATTACTTTATCGGTTGCGAAAATTATTATTACATATCTCTTGGCCTCGGTCCATGCTATGTCGGGATGTGAGATGGAGATGGAAGGAGGTCTCCCATGAAGTTATCGACAAATGTATACAAGTCTCAACCCCTTGAATAAACAAAAGGTTAGGGTCGTCCTAATCACCAAATGACATACGAAACGATCCAAAATGAAGAATAAGGATAAACAAAAATACTCGGGGGAGGAATCGTCTTTTTTTTTTCTTTTTCTCATTCATTTTTTTTTTTTTTCATTTTTCATTTTTCATATTTTTTTTTTCTTTTTTCATTTCTTCTTCTCCCCCTTATTCTTTTCTTTTTGAGTTTTTTTTGAGAATTTTTCCTTGTTTGATGTTTGAGCTCTTTTTGGGTGGAAGATAACTCTTATTTTGTGAGTATTTTTGTGAGATATGGATCGAAAAAAATGATAGATAGTCACTTGGATAATTAGTCACCTAGACAAATATACAAAGCCAAAATCACAACACAGGAGGTGGAAGGTGGAAACAAGTGAAGGACACATCCCGAGCGACTTATAGTAGGAAGACAATCAATATATAATACTAATAAACAACCAATAAGTAATATAATATCCATACTCTCTAAAGAAGTTGAAAATTAGAAAAATAACTTTATCAACGGAAACAAGTGAATCGAAAAACAAAAATCTTTTTGGAATTTTTCATTTTTTAAATTTTTTCAAAAGAAAAACACAAAAACAACACAAACCACAAAGACGAGGAACAAAAACCAACAAAACAATCCACACAAACTACAATCCCAACAAACACATATTTACAATAAATACACCACCAAAATATCCTCTAACAACAAAAACCACAAATCCTCAAGCAACCACAAAGCATCAATCAAGAATCTACCTCCCCACACTTAAAACGAACATTGTCCTCAATGTTCAAAACTAGGGAGGGAAAGGGAGGGTGAGAAAATACCTTTTAGAGTACAAGTCTTCCCCACACTTGAACGATTGCGTGTTTTTTATCCCTTTTTGCAACATTATGGTTCCTTGTTGGAGTTACCTACAAACAAAAACACAAACAAACAAAAACATAAATATGTACGACAAACTTGGGGTGCCTCCCAAGAAGCGCGGTTTCAAGGAAACCGCCAAACCTACAAAGCATGCTTATCTACTTAGTGCCCACCAGATATCATTAATTTGTCAAACGAGGTAGACCAATCCTCATTAAAGTGGTCATAATGCATCTTAGTAGACAAAAATGACCAAAGACAAAAGTCATAAGAGGCACAAAGAAGAGGGGTGAAAAATCCAAAAGTCTCAAATTCACCCATATACTCGGCACTAGCCTTAAAAGTGTCAAGAGGTGGATCAAAACATTTAAAATCATCAATGGTGTAATTGTTGTCCAACCCATCCTTAAGACACTTCACTAAGCCAACCTCTAATGACAAGCCTGGAACATCGGCCTCAAAGGTAGGATTGTCAAAATCCTCATCAACATACATTGCCTCAAGTAAAGGGGTAAGAGAAACAAAGTCCACAAAATCAATAGATGAAGGATATTCATCCTCAATATAAGATAAAGACTCAAATTTCTCCAAAATGGGCTCCTCAAAGAAATCAATATCAACATCCCATTTATCCTCCAATACCCCCATGCTCTCAACTACATCCACAACATACTCATCAACAAAATCATCATCATCATCATCATCTATAAGCATCTCAAAATCATGATGATAATCAATATAAGATCGAACACAAGGCGCATCCACAAGAGAAGAGGATTCCACATTTTCACCTATAGCCTCAAACATAGAATAGTCATTAAGTTCAACTCTAGCTTGTGGTCCTCTCTTAAATGCCCAAATAGAATTTCGATTCTCATCGGCACTAGCTATGGCCTCAATTAAAGCTCTAGCCTCATCAACGCTCAACTCATCAAATGCTCCTCCGGATGATATATTCACAAAGTTTTTAAGGGAAGGAAGCAAATTATCAAAGAAAATAAGCATGATTTGGCAAGGTGAAATTCCATGGTGGGGACAAGCTCTCAACAAACCTTTAAATCTACCCCAAGTCTCACTCAAAGTCTCAAACTCGCCTTGTTGGAAATTATAAATTGCACGAATCCTTTGAGCGGTTTTAGAGGGAGGGTAGAATTTGTTCAAAAAGGCTTGAGCTAAGTCATCCCAAGTGCAAAAGGTAGAAGAAGGGTGAGAGTATAACCATTTCCTAGCTTCACCCTTAAGACTCAAGGGAAAAGGTATGAGTTTGGTTGCTTGGTCCGATACACCCTCCATCCTAACAAGAGAACAATTCGCCTCAAATGTCTCTAAATGGTCAAATGCTTCATCACTCTCGAGACCACAAAAGACATCTTGTTGAATCAACTCAATAAGCCCTACATTAAACTCATAAGGTGCATCCACAACCCCAATATTAATAGGCCGGTTAACATGAGTAGGGTTGGGTCTAGTAAGGTCACGTATGCTAGGCATCGTCATGTGTGTACAAAAGCGTGACAATCAAGGGACAAGTCACAAGATAAGAATCAATGCAACACACAAGCAAGCAACAAAAATCAAGTAGCAAGTAACCAAGCGTAGTCTAACAAATCTAAAACTAAACTAATATCAATCTGTTGATCTCCCCGGCAACGGCGCCATTTTGATAGTCGGATTTGTCGTCAATCTAACCATCAAATAAACCAACTAACCTAAACTAGAATAGTAAGGATAAGCCGGGTCGAATCCACAGAGAGATCGGGAATGAGTACTAGGTCGGTCTCGGATTATGAATTAGCTACGCGAATCGATTGATAGGGTGAGATTAAACTAATAAGACTAACTAATAAAAACATAAACAAACTAAAAGTCTAAAACAAGATAAAGAACTAGAAAGCTAAAGAAACAAAAAGATGAAATGATGTAATCAAATAAGAAAAGGTACTAAGGGACGATATCATCCGCGACTTATTCAAATCACGCTAACGAATGCCAAGTATCGAAGAAATCGGGTTCTAGGATGAAGATATACGCGTTCTAGGTCGGTCACCTCCCTCCCGGGTTCGTGAAACGACTAACTATCCCGTTTACCTCCCTCCCGGGTTCGTAAGACGGAATCCTAAGGTCAAGTCCGAGGGTCACTCCCGTGATAATCCCCAAACTAACCCAAGTCAATGAAAAGCACGCTAACCAAAACTAGTGTTAGGAATACCCCGCTCAATTCTCACTCCCGTGTTCAACTAAGTAGAGTAAGGCAAGATAAAGGGGAAGAATCGACAATTAATCCTAATCGACTCCCGTCGATGACCAAGGGACTAAATTCGACCCAAAACCCATAAACCAAGGTTATCCATAAATCCCCAACACATCCTCATCCAATCACCCAACTAAACCGATACAAGATATACAATCGCGCAATTCAAACAAATCGGGGATTCATCGACCCCTAGTGAGAAAACTACTCACTACCCATAATTATATTAATCAAAACACAAATAATTACCCTAAACATAATAATAAGCCTAAATAAATAATAAAGGAGGAAACTTTAATTAATCCTAACATAAACTATATATAAACAAACAAGACATAGATAAAATAACATTACAAAACACAATTAACAATAAAGATTATAACTTTAAACTAATTACTAACTAAATACATCATAAACATAAAATTAAAGATAAATAAATCAATAAAAGATACTCCCTCCGTCCATTATTTATCGCCCCACTCCATTAAAATACTCCTCACATATATTCAGCTAGTGGGACGATAAATAGTGGAAGGAGGGAGTAAGAGATAAGAATTATACCAAAAAGGATGGAATTAAAGAAAACTTGAATTTGAAGAAGAACAATCACACAAAAACTAATTAAAAAGAAGTAATTAAACTAAAAAGAAGAAAAAATGGAAAACAAAGAGGATGGTGGGCTGATGTTGTTCGGCTGCTGCTACTACCCTCCTATCTAATCTTCTTCTACTCTCTCTACTGCCTCCTTATTCCCTTGAGGGTTTACCCCTTTTCATCTCATAAAAATCAAGACAATGACCAAAATAATCTCCACTTAAATGAAATAGAAAGGTTAGAAGTAAGGGCTAGAAAGTAATTGTCTTCTTGAACATAGACACATAGTGGCCTCCTCTTCTTTTAGTCTTGACCCGTCTTGACTTGTCCTCGGTTCTAGCCAACTCGATCCTTCCCGGTACCTGCAAGTAGAAAGATGGACGCGCAGTACCGAAATCTCGAAAAATAACATAAATATATATTAATTAAGCTAGACTCGACTAATAAGCTAATTAAACACAAAATAGTTTAATAATAGCAAAACAACTAATAAAATCGACTGAGAAGGAGTATAAATATGGGACGAAAAATCGGTAAAATAATGACTTATCACAAAGGAAAAGAAAGGTAGGGAAGAAGGGGGAATGGAGGACATGGTTTCACTCAAAATCTTGTCGATATTGGTGGTGAAATAAATTGGCCTCCAAATCCCTATTTCCTCCATCCAAATTTTATTATACAATTATACAAACAATGATTTCAATCTCTGTCCCCTTTCTTTCTTTCATTTGGTTCGGATCTCTCAATCCAAACATACGATATTCGAAATACAGTAATGGTACATTTAGGAACGAGGATTTCATTTGGAAATTATGAATTCACTCAAATATTTTATTTGGGAGACAAAAGTGAATTTGAATTTTGTCAAATTCAACCAAATCTAAGGTCCTCACTAAGACTCATTTCCAAATGACATCTTAACGCATGTCATTATAAAATCAACCATTTTACTTTAAAATGAAATATCTTGTAATTTTATGATTTATCCCATAAAGAAATCATACTACGTGAGACACGAGTCAATTCTTGGAAGAAAGTGGTCCCATTTATGATTTTACATCGATATCCAAGCTCATTTTATTTTCAATTCGTAACTGTATCAGATATCCCGGATTAATCCAACAAATTCCTCCAGAAACAGCAAAACTTAACTACATACGGAGGAGTATAAGCTAAGCTAAGCTAAGCTCAGTGTGGAATAGTAGTTCTAGCAACTTACAAACTTATACTAAATTGAATACGGAGTATATATCAAAGCATTACAGTACGAATCATCGGTGTAGAAGCAGGCGTTGTTGTCATGAGCCCTCCCGAAAGAAGTAAACAGCGTTTCACATTTGTCCTGCTGCATGCTTCAGTTAAAAGATGGCGGAGATCCAAGAGCTGCTGCCATGCAATTAAGATTCTGAAACTCACAATCTTGACCACATTTCCCATCCTCATTGCAAGCCATAATGTTGGTAGAAGTTGGTAAATTTGTGTTGGGAATATTTTGATACATATTTGCAGTCTTAAGAAGAGGTGGTCTTTGGTAAGGAAAAGAGCCAATCTCCCCTTCAATTCTCCCCCTTACGTCGACAAGAAGGCACTTGAGCCTTTCGACCTCGGCCTCCAAACCAGCCCGGCTCTGCAACCTCTGCATCAGCTGCTGATTCGAAGCCCTCAAACTGACAAGCTCATTGGCCAGGGACGCTGTGTAAGCCTTCTTCTTCTGACGATACTTACGAACTGCATCTCGATTGCCCCCTCGCTCCCACTCCCTCTTCCTACTCGACTCAGAAGAGTCAGCATGATCATGATCAAGATCGTTGGTGTGAGTTGAAGGGGCGACGATTTTGGTGTGCATGTGGACGCAGGTGTGCGAATGAGGGAACTCGGGGCCTGGGGGATTAC
The DNA here is from genome assembly GCA_958450325.1 of Agrostemma githago. Taxonomy (NCBI): domain Eukaryota; kingdom Viridiplantae; phylum Streptophyta; class Magnoliopsida; order Caryophyllales; family Caryophyllaceae; genus Agrostemma; species Agrostemma githago. Next base: position 12,443,924 of record OY288255.1, on the reverse strand, counting down.
AAGTGTGGAAATGAGTACAAGCATGAGGAGGGGGGTCAGTGTGAGTGTGAGTGTGAGTGTGAGTGTGAGTGTGAGTGAGAGTGATGTCTCTTACAAAATCATCAAATATAAAGTCCATTGACCCACAACAACTTGTTATCTCACCAAGGTTCGTGTTACATTGTAGCTCTTGCTCATTTGGGAATTCCACATCCTCATAATTTACAACACCCATTTTGCTGCTGCTACCCTTTTTGTAGTAGGCCTTGCTTAAATTATTTTCCTCCATTACAGCAAGCTACTAAAATCTAGCAAACAAAACCAAAATTACCTCAATTATTAATCTACCAAACAAAGATTTCTTCACTTCACCTTAGTCAATTGAAGAGTCAACCATTAACTGTCCAAAATTATCATTCAATTCAATCCTCCCAACTCATTGGTTTCCAATGACTAGATTATAAAGCTTTACGTCGAGCTAAATCACATAAATGTTTAAGCTCAAAAACTTACGACTTAGCTCAGACACTTGTATAAGCTCCGTAACGGTAACTACACAAAAGCTTTAACAATTGTGAGATGGTTATACAACTGGTGGAGTGGTGATATAATACTCCCTCCGTATCTATATGTTCGTCCATTTGCAATATAATACTTTACTCATATATTAAACAAAGTGGGCGAACATATAGATACGGAGGGAATAATATTTTTCATTGGAAACACCGCATGGTTTCATCTAAACTATGATCAAATCTTATTTTAACTGTATTACACTATTACCTAATTAGTCAACAGAGTAGCAAATTAGCAAGATTGGATTACATTAACAAAAACTCTCCATTGGAAACAAATTAATAAAAAATATGAGAAGAAATGAAAAAGGAAGCACCCACATCAACATAATTAAACTAAAAGCAAATTCCAACAAAACCCAACTCCTAGAAAAATACATTAATTTAAAACGTAAAACAAGGTGGAAGAAGCTAGCTATGATTCTGACCCAGAAATATGTAAGAAAATGGCGTGGGGCTGGGGGGGAGCAAATGTTGAGAAGCATAGGAGAAATTAGAGATGTGAAATATATATGTATAGTAATGAAAGTATATAGTATGTACAAAGGAGAAAGTAAGGAGAAATGGTGGAAGCAGAGGAGGGTGTTTTTAAAAGAAATGACGACATTTTGGTCCAAGTATTGAAACCCACACAAGCATCAACAGAAATTAGAAAGTAGTATGAGTAATTAGTATGGATGGATGCGTTTTGGTTTCAACTTTCGAGAGATGGTTTCTTGCCCCAGCAACGACATTATGCTGATTTTATGTCCACACCAACGACATTATGACTAATACGGAGTAGACAACACATTACTTCCTCCATTCCATTTGATTCATTTGTTTTTTTGGTAGTACTATTTATAGTACTATTTATAGGTGAGTGAAATCGTCCATGTAATTTCTACTCCCTCCGTCTTTTATGTTTCTTCCCACAATTTAAGATTTGTGAGGAGTATTATATTGAAACGGGAAGAAACTTTTACGGAGGGAGTAATATATAAGATAAAATATATTCATACGAGGTCTTGTTTAAATGGTTTAATCGAATACATTATAAATATCAAATTTTTATAATTTTTAACGTGCATAGGCAAGTGTGAAAAAGTAAATGAAATAATCAAATGGAACCGAGAGAGTAATAGCCAAGGACCACAAATCCACATATTTATCAAAATAAGGTAACAGTGATACCAAACCTAATAAAAATAAGTATGATTGTTATAAAAAGCGGTACAAACAAAGTTGTCATTTGAAGATACATCTAATCATAAAATAGGTACGAAATAAGACATAAAGTGGTATTGAGAAGTGATATCTCAATAATTTATGGAAAGATTGTCCCTTCCTAGGCTTTGTGTCAAAATAATAATCCCTTAATCTCCTTCATTGGTTTGTTGTTGATTAAAATACTTATCACTGAGCATATCCAAAAGGTACATATTCTTTTTTGTGTCCTTCAAATCCAATTGAGCATTTTCCTTTTTAGTCCATTTTTTAGACCAAACTATTCCTAACTTACTAACATATTTACGTCATATGTCATTGTAATATTATACTTTGGATAATTAAATATTAATTTGTCCCAAATTATTGTATCTTTAATAATATTTTAAATTTTTCTTAATCTTTGTACAAAAGCGTATAATTTGGATATGAACGGATGGACTAATTAGGAAAAAAATACGGAATTATTTTTCATAAGTGCTTGTTACTCACTTATACCTAAAAATTCCTTATTATTCCGATATTACCATTCTCATATTTTTTTCATACTGTAGACACCCGCATTTTGACTGTCAGGTGTTTATGGCAGTTTCCAAAAAACACTCGATGATGATCGGACGCTAACGTGTTCCTACACGCTCGAATATGGGCTCAAAACCATTAGTTGCTGGCTAATGCACTTACGGAGTACAAATCTCATAAAAATGACCTCAAATACAGGCGCAGTGGGTCGTTTCCAGTCAAACAAGACTAAGTTTGGTCAAAACCGACACCGGAAATAAAACCGACTTTTAGCGATTGGGTCAACCCCGGTCAAAGTTGTTTCCGAGACATACAAAAACAGTCACACAATCATCAAAGTCCAATTCAAACTCAAAACCCACAAAATATCCAAAGCTACGGTCCAAAGCTCGGATCTCGCGACCCTGTTGAGCCACTCGATCGAGTGGGCCTTACTCGGGCCCGACTGCAGGCACACCGGGCCACTCGACCGAGTCAGCTGGTTACTCGGTTGAGTAACCCTAACCGGGGTACCTAGGCCTTGCCTATATAAACACCCCATGCAACACATCTTTGACCACACTTTCAAAAACCTTAATTCTACAACACTCAAACCCTAATACTACAAACCCTAAACCTAGCTTTAGGAATTCGAAACCCTAACCACCACAACTCAACTTGCATACTCGATACTCCCGTGATAGTCGCCACTACGAGTCCCATCCGAGCATAAGAAACATGTAGATTGAGGGTGCCAATTCCCGCTCTTCTCCTTCCTCCTCTTTCTCGCGTCGTGTCGTCTATTATCATTATCGTTGTCTCGTTTTTTTTATATTTTATTCGCGTCCTAATATCGCTAATATAACTAGTATAAAACATTAAAGTATTCGTCGATTCGTGTCGAGCATGAGTGATGGTGGGATAAGGAAACCCGAATATACAAGTGTACTGCACACAGTGTTGCCGGTCGCTTATCCCATCACCCCGATTGCTTGATTGTTGAGATGAATTAACATCAACTTTAATTTCTTTTTTTTTATCGTCTTTATCGCGATTTTCATCAATTCTAAAACCTATTTCCAAAACGAGTATTTTATTCAATAAGGGTCGAAACCCGTTGACGTAGATCCGACATCACAATCTCTAGGGATTTATTTCGATGTCGGAGAAGCCGAGGGAATCAAGTCTTTCAATTCTAGCATAACGTCAAACTCTTAGATTCGACGCTAATTTCATAATTAGACGTCGAATCTAACGATCTAGTCACATAAATTAATTAACGCGATTTCTATTGATGCTAAAATAATTGTCATACAATTCTTTAGAATTACGGCATTATTAAACGCGGAGGAAATCCACTCGTATCGCGATAGGTAATTTAAGACGACTTAAAGCAATTTTCTTTTATTTTTACTCTAGTATTCCATATCGATTCAATAATCGAATATGGGATACGACGAGCATTCAAATTTAGAATCGTGTATAAATCCCATAATATTTATATCCGATTCAACAAAATCAATGATTTATAAAATCCGAATTGAGCATAAATTGTACAATATTTATGTCCGATTCGGTAGAATCATCGAATTATCAAAAATCAAAAGCAATTGCGAAAGTCAATAATAAATTGCAAAGCGAATTATAATTCGTACAGGGAGCACTCGACCGAGTGCCTAACCCACTCGGTCGAGTGGCACCCCAAAAATTGAAACGGAATGCATTTTCAACCTCCACTCGGTCGAGTCTCACGGTGACTCGGTCGAGTGGCAGTGTAGTCGGTCGAGTTGGTCAATAACTCGATCGAGTAGGGTTAAAAACATGGGACAGAAGTGTTTTCAGAGGTCCACTCGGTCGAGTCCTTCAATGACTCGGTCGAGTGGCCCTTTATCACGTCAAAATCGTGAGTCCTACATTGTCTTTTAGTTTCGATAATATTTTTTTTATGACTTAGGTCGACACGTGTCTAATCAATCACGTGAAAACTTCACTTTTCAAAACTTTACATCATCTTTGTCTACATCATTCAATAATTTGCAAACCGTTATTATTCGTTATACCGTTACTAACCGTTTGTTATTTTTCTTGTTGATTTATCGTTTGTTTTAATGTACTAAACTGAACCCACATGCTAAAATTCGACTTCGACGTTAGAATTAATTGCATTAAATCGACATAGAAACCCTTTCAATTTCATTCACATGCCAAGGGAAAACAACGTTTGCATAAGCATTTTTCACCGAATCACTAACGCGCGTATTAGAAAGTCATTCGAAATCTTAGTAGAGGCCGCTAAGTGCGGGCGGGGTTGGGTGTCCTTTGTGGGCTTCCCAACACGTACCGTCACCCCTTACTCAGAACCATGGTTTCCGGATATCCGAATCCATTGGCATACGAGAGTCATTCAATACACGATATCCGATAATGTCGGTATCGGTATCAAATGCAAAGGGACGAACCCAATAAACTCTGACATCGGAAATGGGCCATACTTTGTGCATGGCCCACTACGACATAGAGTGGGTTCGAACGGGCCCGAACTCCCACAAAGTTCGGTGTTGACTCCACTTCGATTTAAATTTCAATTTGATCATCTCATATGGAGATTCATTCGCCTCCCCAAACCCGCGCGTGGCCGCGTCGGGGTGGACCTATGTCATGTCCACAATTTGGCGACTCCGCTGGGGATTAACTGATGCGTGACTTACCATCGGCATCCTCAGGGTGAGACTCGAATAGAAATCGTTTGACTAGTAAAATACGCGTTTTTGTTCTACGGTTCATGCATAACCCATATTTTCCCAGGCCGGTACTCGCGACCGACGTCCCACTATACCGTTGATGTACTCCAATATGGATATGTCAAAAGGTGTCCATAGTCGATTCGAGTGGGTTTCGCGGCATGTTCTAAGATCAACTCGACTTAGGAAGTCCGTCCCGATTAACGTCTGGACTATGTACACGGGTATATACCCTCTATAGACAGACCGAGACTTAGTGTAGAGCATACATGGCATCGTTATAATGCTTGCCTGACTACATGCTACTTGGTTTCTGAGTCGTTTTCAAAAAACCGTCTTTTTTCAAAGATTGCATCATTTTCAAACTATCCAATTTCAAAACCCGGGACGCATACCGAATTTAGAACTTTTGATTGTACTCAAAATAGCCTATTTTCTAGCCGGTATGCTGCCCAATTCAAAACTCGAAATTATTTTCGAACTTTCAAAACCAAGGCCCGATACACTCTCCGATTTTCTCGAAAAATCGGGCTTTTCCCCGAGTTTTCTCGGGTTTTCCAAAACGATCAATTTTCAAAACCTTCCTCTCCATAGGACTTCCCGTATTTAGCAGTGTCGGGTCGTGTCTTAAGTTGTCAAGGTCTTTAGCGTCGAAACTCTGTCGATCTTACATCACGAGTTTCCTCCCTATCCCAGTCCGTCTTATTAGACTAAGGCAAGGCCCTCCTACGTAGGACATACTCCTACAAAAGAGGGCCCGTTTACACAATCAAGTCCAAAGTCTGGGGATGTCTCACATGAACCTTCCTTCGAACAAGACTCGGCCCACCCGCCGATTCCTAAGGAAGGCCCACTTTTAACAAGTCACCCGTCTAGGTGTCTTTTTCGAGTCATTTCCCTTTTTAGTCTTGTTCGGGATGTACTTTCTATTCCGGGATTTGGGCTAGTTTCTGATCATGCGGTGTTCTTACAGACAGGCCACCCAAAACTAGATACCAACGCAGGATGGACGAACTGAAAGACGCTATGACCAAGATCGAGACTCAACTGACTACCATCCAGGCTAGCCAAGCAACGCTAGCCACTCGCCTGAGCGTCGTAGAGAAAACGGCCCCTGTTGAAGGAGCTAAGCCCACTGGGCCCATAGCCGAATTGATCAGTGTTGTTCGCAGGCTCGAGGAACAAGTTCATCTATCAACGAACAACTCGATCCACACCGAAAATGCTCGTTCCTATGCACCTTTGAATGACGAGCTACCAGCTAACCTCAACCTTACGGGAATTCCAATGTTTGAGGGTACTGAAGACCCGGTCCACCACATCCGGGCTTTCAAAGATTTCATGGCGGTCAAAGGGGTAAAGTCCACCATGTTCAAGCACTTATTCCCCTCCTCCCTCGAGAAGCATCCTAAGGCCTGGTTCTACAGGCTCGATTTCAAGAAATATAAGATTTGGGATGATGTGGCGACCGAATTTGCTCGGAATTACGCCGACAACACTGAGATCCAGACTATAATGCGTACTCTGGAAGTCATGGCCCAAGAGCCCAAAGAAGGGTTCACAAAATATCTGCAAAGATGGAGGGCCGAGAGTGTGAAACTGGTCGAGAAGCCCAGTGAGAAGGTCCTAGTGGAGGCTTTTGTCAAGAACCTCCTCCCATCCTACCGGGTCCATCTCCGGTATGCTATCATCCCCAATTTTGCTGTCCTTGCTGAAATGGGCACAAGGATCGAGGATGACCTAAGGTTAGAGAGCCTGACTAAGGCCTCTACCAAAGGGTATCAAGGGGCCAGTTCATCTACAAACAAGCCCACACCTGCAGCTGCAACTCGCAGCATTTTCGATGAGGTTAACTTGCTGGATACCTCATCCAAGAAGAATATTCCAAATCGGGTATTCACGGATATAGGGACTACCTATACCTATGCTTTACAAAGGCTCTCTTCAAAAGACCTTATCCAACCTATAGGCCCTACTCCCGAACTTCCAGTGGAGAAAAGGCCCAAGAGATACGTTATTCAAGCCTATTGCCAGTATCACCGGGGTAATGGGCATCAGACGGAAAAATGTTGGAAGCTGAAACATCTGATCCAAGATCTGATTGAGAACGGGAAAATACCGTTGCCCGGGGACAAGCCGAGCAACAAAGAAAACCCGTTCAGCGCCCATGCTATATTCACGGGAGAGGTAATCGACTGTTCTCACCTCATTTCCCCTTATATCCCACAAATTAACGGGATATGGTTCGATGACGAGGAGGATATCTACCTAGCCAAAGGGGAAGCTGTCCCCGTCACTAGAGAAGAGGTCCGAAAAGCTAAGTCCAAAGCCTTAGCCACTAACCACCTCGCCACCGCTGGGCGCGCCACTCCAACACCCGTCACTGAGCCTGCCAGGACGGGATCTACCCTCGAAGAACCAAGCAATGACACGGCTCTGGTCCAGCAATTGAAGAGGGTTCGAGCTGACTTAACCATATGGCAACTATTAGTTAGCTCACAAGCACATCGGGAAGCACTGACTAAGGCTCTCGATGAAATCAAGGTCGATTCACAAGCTACCCCCGCTGAAATGGTAGCCACTATCATGCCCTATTTCAAGGGCAAGTCCAAGAACGAAGGCCCACTCATAACCTTCTCTGAAGCTGATCTGCCACCGTTTGGGCCCAATCATAATCTGGCCCTGTACATCACAGTCATCTGTCGGGGTAAGTACCTCCCGATGACCTTGATCGACGATGGATCCGCCATGAATGTCCTTCCCCTAAGGACCGCTAGGGCCCTCGGCATCACCGATGCCGACTATCTCCCGACAGCGCAGACTATCCAGGCTTTCGACGGAAGCCCAAAACCGGTAGCCGGGGCCGTTAAATTAACAATCATAACGGGCCCAATCGAGAAAGAATTGGAGTTTCAGGTGATCGATGTCACCTCATCCTTTAACTTATTACTAGGAAGGCCTTGGATCCATGCAGTCAAGGCCGTGTCCTCCACCCTCCACCGAAAAGTCAAGATGCCACTTAAAGACGGTGTCATCACACTGGAGGCGACCCCGATGACCGTGGCTAGCTGCAATGCCACAAGCCGGGCCGAACCACGAGGATTCGATTTCGTGGGTATGATCGAGGAGGAATATCTCTTCAGGCCCTACTTCACTACTAGCATCGACACGATGCTACAAAACTTGGGCTACTTACCGGGGGCTACCTCGAGACCACATCTTCCGGCTGGGAAGATTATCGAAGTTTTGAATGATGGTGAATCACAGTTCGGATTGGGGTATGCCATAACCCCGGAAAACGTGATCCGGGCCGGCATTCACAAGGCCACCAACATCCTCAAGGGTACTTACATAGGCCCTTATAGCCCGAAGTTAACTGACTACTTCGTCACTCCAGTTTTCGGAGCTATTCAAGTGGGCCTCTACCGACCCACAATCACATATCCCGAGACCAAAGCGGCTCGGGAATGCAATTTCATCCCCGATGATATATTCACCATCGTCCAGGCCGAGTCCGAGAAAGGTGAAAGCGACTCCGAGCCCGTGCTAGGGATCCTATTTGGAGAAGACAAGGTCGTCCCCGCTCCAAAGGACGACTTGGTCAACCTGATCCTCCACAGCGATCGGTTTGACCCAACCAAGCTAATCACCGAAGTCGGTGCCAACACCGAAAAAAGGGCCTGGAGGAAGACCATAAAATGGACCGACAGTCAAGGACGGGTCTACAAGTTGACCACCGGCGAGGGAGACATGCCGGATACCGAGTCCGAGTCCGAGTCTGAGTCAGAGCCAGAGTCGGAGTCTGAGTCCAAGTCTAGAGGGTCTGGTGCTAAAGTCGAGTCTGTAACCCCTCTTCCCTTAGCCACTAACACTGAGGTCTCGGGGCCTTCCCAAGACCTCTCCCTATCCCGCCACTGACCAATGATCAGATGGCCGCTCTATTTGAGCTTTTCTCAAAATTTACCATTAATAATAATAACGAAAACCGTTCTGCTTACGACTTGTCTTATTTTCAAAATTCTTTTAATTTCAAAAATTTTATATGCAATGACATTGAGAAGCCCGACGAACAGGTACCCCTGTCTCCGCATCTGATCGAGCAGCTCGAACAAAAGGAGTCCCAAGATCCGGTAATCGAAGAAACCGAGTCCATCAATGTGGGAACCACTTTAGAGCCCCAGATGCTTAAGTTGGGCCTATCTTTAGATCCCGAGGAGAGAAAAGAATTCACAGACCTCCTCCAAGAATTTAAAGACGTCTTCGCATGGTCCTACAAAGACATGCCGGGTATAGATTGGGAAATAGCTGAACACCGAATACCCATCAAAGATGGGTGCAAGCCGGTAAAGCAGAAACTCCCAAGGATGAAGCCCAAATGGTCTCTCAAATTTAAAGAAGAGGTAGACAAACATTTCAAAGCGGGCTTTATACAAGTGTCTGAATATCCAGACTGAGTTGCAAACATCGTGCCGGTACCCAAGAAGGACGGCAAGGTGCCGGATACAATCAGATTAAAATGGCAGAAGAGGATATGAGTAAGACCACCTTCATTACACCATGGGGGACTTACTGTTACACCGTTATGCCGTTTGGGCTTATCAATGCCGGGGCCACTTATCAACGGACCGCCACCACTTTGTTACATGACATGATGCATAAAGAAGTGGAGGTCTACGTGGACGATATGATCGTCAAATCCAAAGATCGAAGCGGGCATATCTCAGCCGTAAGAAAGTTCTTCACCCGGCTACGCAAATACAATATGAGACTGAACCCTCAAAAATGCAGCTTCGGGGTAACGTCGGGCAAATTACTAGGCCATATCATTAGCCAACGCGGCATCAAGGTCGACCCAGCTAAAATCAAAGGCATCACCGAGATGCAACCACCCAAGACCGAAAAATAAATAAGGGGGTTTCTCGGGAAAGTCCAATACATCAGCCGCTTCATTTCAAAACTAACCATGGTATGTGAGCCCATTTTTAAGAAACTAAAGATAGGGGAACGGGTGCTATGGGACGACAAATGTCAAGCGGCTTTCGACAAAATCAAGGAGATTCTGTCTGCTCCGCCGGTATTAATGCCACCTCAACCCGATTTGCCTTTATCGTTATACCTAACAACGACCGAGACAGCCATGGGGGCTATGCTGACCCAGATAGTCGATTCGGAAGAACAAGCTATTTACTAATCATTAAAAAGTTCCTCGAATACGAATGCAAGTATACGATGCTCGAGAAGACGTGCCTAGCATTGGTTTGGGCCACTAAAAAGCTCCGACATTACATGCTGAGTCACGAGGTACATGTGTTATCCAAAATGGATCCTATCAAGTACCTGTTCGAGAAGCCCATCCTCAACGGCAGGATGTCCAGATGGACTTTAATGTTATCTGAGTTCGATCTCAAGTTCGTACCATTAAAAGCCATCAAGGGCGGGGTAGTAGCCGAGTTCCTTGCCGATAGCCCGATATCCGAAGAGGGCCACACCGATACTTGGGCCTTTCCTGATGAAGACATATTCCATACCGATACCGAGACATGGGATTTGTATTTTGATGGGGCATCTAACTTCCGAGAATTTGGGGTCGGAATTCTTCTGATCTCACCACAAGGGGAACATACCCCGTTATCCATCAAATTAGACTTTGACGTGGCCAATAACGCAACCGAATACGAAGCATGCATTCATGGGTTGCAAGCTGCCGCTGATTTAGGGGTAACAAACCTCCGGGTCCACGGTGACTCTTCACTGGTCATCAATCAAGCACTCCAGAAGTGGAAAACTCGGAACGCCAATCTCGTGGCTTACCAAGCACGGGTAAGGGTTCTAGAAAAACAATTCCAAAAGGTAGAATATATCTACCTGCCCCGGGAAGAAAATCAATTTGCAGATGCACTTTCCAAATTAGCATCCCTGCTAAATATAGCGGACCATCTTACCAGCATGCCAATCTGTGTTGAAAGACGGTCCGAGCCGGTCTATATCCATGCCATCCAGGATATCGAGATAACTGACCCAGAACCTTGGTATCAAGCCGTCCTAACCTACCTGGCAACGGGAGAGTATCCCCCGGGAACTGAAAACCGGGCCGAGAAAGCCTTGCGAAGGTTGGCGACCCAATTTGTTCGTACAGACGACGGACAATTATACAAAAAGACAGCACAGGGGGCTCTTCTTCTATGTATTGACAAAGTACAAGCCGAGAAGGTTATGGCCGAGGTACACGATAGTGAGAAAGGTCCGCATATGAACGCCCATATGCTATCCCGTAAAATCATGAGGTTAGGATACTACTGGAACACCATGGAAACGGACTGTCAGTTATATGTTAAATGCCATAACTGTCAGATCTTTGTCAACGTACAACACATGCCATCTTCCCTATTATATACCATGACATCACCATGGCTATTTTCGACATGGGGTATTGACATAATTAGAAAGGTGCACCCCTCCGGGACAGGAGGTCATTGCTTCATTTTAGTGGCCATCGACTACTTCACCAAATGGGTCGAAGCCGAGTCATACCGTGTCTTGAACGCCAAGCACGTGGCCAAATTCATCCAGAATAAAATCATATGTCGATACGGGATCCCACACGAATTTATCAGTGATCACGGGACCCACTTTCAAGCTAAAACTGCTACATTGCTAGCAAAATACAAAATTCAGAGGCATACATCTTCACCCTACCGACCCCAAACAAATGGAGCGGTAGAAGCGGCCAATAAAACAATTGTCACCATACTTAAAAAGATGGCTGAGAATTATCGGGACTGGCCCGATAAAATACCCTTCGCTCTCTGGGGGTATCGGACGTCAATTCGCACCGCGACCGGAGCAACTCCATATTATCTGACATATGGAATGGAAGCAGTCCAACCGGTCGAGCTAAAAGTATCATCGCTCAGGATTTTACTTGAAAGCCAAGTGCCGGAGGCAGATTGGGTCCAAGCCCGATATGATTCGCTAGTCCTTTTTTGGACGAATGGCGATCTCGGGCCCTCAACAATATCCAAGTATATCAAAAAAGGATCCAACGGGCCTTTAACAAAAGGGTCAGACCCAGAAACATCAAAGAAGGGGATTTGGTCCTGAAATCGGTTCGTGCTTTACTACCGGTTGACCCAAGAGGAAAATTCAAACCCAATTGGGCTGGGCCATACTTAGTCAAGAAGGTCCTATCGGGAGGAGCGGTGATGCTGACAGACCTAGACGGGAACGAGTTCGTCAACCCGACCAACTTGGGCCAGTTGAAGCGCTACTACCCATAAACCCTATCTCAATGTCATTTGCAAAAATTTATAAAAATCTGTCTTTTTATAAATTTTCAAAATTATAGACAAGTCAATGAGTTAGAATTAATTATTCTACTGTCGCACATCTCGAATTTATAATCTTGATGTATTTCGAAAATTGCAAAAAAAAAAAATCAATCAAATCAAATTTTGAACTACGTTTGGTTTGATTCCGCTAATTGTGGATACGTAGGCAACCCCTCAAAAGGGTACAACCACTGCAATAACGAAAAGACGGGAATGGTATTCAATAATATGTCTTTTATTAAATTTCGATAAACTCGGGAATTACAAACAAAAAAAAAACGTCGAAATCAGCACACACAAAAAAAAATCACACCAAAAAATAATAATAATACTCAAATAATAAACTAAGGAGACTAATATCCGGGCATTTTGCCCTTCCCTTTGTCCTTTGGGTCGCGAGGAGCCCGAGGTCGCCGGGGTGGGGGCGAGCGTTCCCGAATCACGAGGGGAACCTCCTTAGCATGAACCCGTTTCTTTGACAATGGGTCTTCTGTAACAGTCTTCGGCCCAAGTCGGGCCCGCACGTGCTCGGGTAGTCTATCCCGTGGGCCAAGTCGGTCTTGCACAGCTAGTCTTGGGCCCAGTCTCCTTTCCAAGTCAATCTGGGGGCTCACCTTCCCCCAAGCACCTTTAGCACTAGACCCTTCAGCTTAAGTCTTAGTCTTCTTTTTCTGACCTGACATTAGGCGAACTAGGGTGGCCGGAGTGTCTCCTTCATCAAAGAAGCCCCTGTTGTCTTTAGCCTGCTCCCTTCGCAGCAAGTCAAAAGCCTCATCAACCTTCAGAGCAGCTCGGGCTTTGGCATCACCTGCTTTAGTCCACTTCACATAGGAGTCTAAAACCCAGATCGAGTGGCGAGATTTGGAAATAGGCCAAGTATGTCGAGTGTACCGTCTCTGCATCCAGGTGTCACACATCACGTCAGTCAGTTGGGTAGGATCACTTACAACTGCTTCAATTTCTAGTATTCGCTGGGATCGTCCATACTGCCTTAGTATGCGGTCCGGATAGAGATGAATCGTTTGCCTGAAAGACAGGATTACTTGGTAACGAGCTCTGTCCCTCGGGTCCAAGCCGGTCCAAACGTAGATGGGCCACCACGGCACTACCCATCGAATTAGCCGACCATCATGGATTGATAGCACCTCGTCCCAGTATTTCTGAGTAATCTGGCGAGAAAAATCAATAGCCCGTCTCCTCGTCATCAATTGGTTATGACGATAGTTGCTGGCATCAAGGGAAGGATCTATCACCAATAACCTCTCGTGTAGCCAAATCTGAAAAGGGAAACAGAAACATGAGTTCCCAAGGCAAAATAGGCGTCTGCCTGATGACACTCGATCGAGTGCCAGGGTGACTCGGTCGAGTGCCAGGGTGACTCGGTCGAGTAGCATCCCTGGAAACGAACAGGGGGCTTTTTACGAAGGCACTCGATCGAGTGCCCACTGCAGCAGTCAAACTCTCGGAAAAAATTAAAAAATCAAGAAATCGAGAAAAATAAAAATCCGACATACTTGCAGCAAGCGGGTACTTCCGGTGAGACGGACGGACGAATCCCTCTTACGATTGTCCAAGCCTTGGATTATTTCACCCGTAATCAGCCAAGCCGGGCTGTGCTCCGTCTCCATTAAATCAATCACGGTCAAAAAATGGATGTTTCCCATGCAAGATAATAAATCCATGTGACCTTCAAAAGCATAAACATGGAGTATACAGAAAGAGAAGGCCCTACGGCTATGAATCGATCTGACCCTAACATCATGCGGGTTCATAAATTTCTCAGCCAGATCAATTAAGGAAACTGTGTTGTCGTCTCCAGCCATTCGGGATACCTCGTTGTGAGAAAGCCCTAAAAATTCTCGAAGCTTCCGCCTTGGGTCGTAGATCGAGTACGGGGCGGCAGGACGAAGTATCGGATTCCATCCTCCTACGGCAGCAATCTCCTCAGGTAAAGGGCAGACTTCGCCCCGAGAAAGGCAAAGACATGATATATGTCATCCCAATAAGACAAGCAGGCATCCAAGAAGTAGCGATCAACCTGCATCTGACGGAATGTATACAATTGGGCAATACTCGTCTGGTTCAAAGCCACCCTATCCCCATCCCTAAAGCGTTTGGACCATTCTTGCAACATGACGGTCAATCGATCAACACCCATGGTTAAAATTCTTGAGAAAAATAAGGAACTTTCTTTTTGAGAAGGATGATTTGTGAGGAAATTATGAAGAAAATCAAAGACAAGGGGGGCTATATATAGCATCAACCTTACAACCTTCTTTCCTAATCTCTCCTTGCACAATAGTTTCCTAATCCTAGACGGAATCAACCCATAAGCTTAGTCCCGATACTAGCACGGAAATATTCATCCCGAACTTTCCTAATTTCTTTAGGAGTCAAAAATTTCCAAAAAATTGCAATTTCAAAATTTCAAAAATTCAAAATTCAAAAAAAAATTCAAAAATTCATTTTTCCCCAGCACGAGTCATTTTACTACCTACGTGTTACATGCAAATCTTATGTGACTTATACAGGTACGACTCGAGCATGAACATGCAACCCATTAAATCTCCCCAGCGGAAACCCAATGCGGCATTTACACAAGGATGGGCCCATATACAGGCGCACCCGGGACTTATACGACAAGTCCAGTTCCCCAGCTGAAAGCCCGAGGCGGCATTTTCCCCGGAATAGCACGGGATGAGCCCACAAAAAGGCGCACCCAGACTTACGCGACAAGTCCAAATTCCACACGGAGGTATTATCGTCAGCTCAGGTGTGACTTCTATCTTATGGCCGGCGAGCCCTTTTACGCAAGTCTAATGGACTATAAACGACCCGATCGGAAGGCTACCAGATCTTAATCTGGTTTGGTAGCTACTCTGACTTTCGCCCTGTCCAAGCCTCAGTCAGAGTGGGAGCTCTGTAGACACCCGCATTTTGACTGCTAGGTGTCTATGGCAGTTTCCAAAAAACACCCGATGATGATCGGACGCAAACGTGTTCCTACGCGCTCGGATATGGGCTCAAAACCATTAGTTGCTGGCTAATGCACTTACGGAGTACAAATCTCATAAAAATGACCTCAAATACAGGCGCAGTGGGTCGTTTCCAGTCAAACAAGACTAATTTTGATCAAAACCGACACCGAAAATAAAACCGACTTTTAGCGATTGGGTCAACCCCGGTCAAAGTTGTTTCCGAGACATACAAAAACAGTCACACAATCATCAAAGTCCAATTCAAACTCAAAACCCACAAAATATCCAAAGCTACGGTCCAAAGCTCGGATCTCGCGACCCTGTTGAGCTACTCGATCGAGTGCTCAACCCACTCGATCGAGTGGGCCTTACTCGGGCCCGACTGCAGGCACACCGGGCCACTCGACCGAGTCAGCTGGTTACTCGGTTGAGTAACCCTAACCGGGGTACCTAGGCCTTGCCTATATAAACACCCCATGCAACACATCTTTGACCACACTTTCAAAAACCTTAATTCTACAACACTCAAACCCTAAACCTAGCTTTAGGAATTCGAAACCCTAACCACCACAACTCAACTTGCATACTCGATACTCCCGTGATAGTCGCCACTACGAGTCCCATCCGAGAATAAGAAACATGTAGATTGAGGGTGCCAATTCCCGCTCTTCTCCTTCCTCCTCTTTCTCGCGTCGTGTCGTCTATTATCATTATCGTTGTCTCGTTTTTTTTATATTTTATTCGCGTCCTAATATCGCTAATATAACTAGTATAAAACATTAAAGTATTCGTCGATTCGTGTCGAGCATGAGTGATGGTGGGATAAGGAAACCCGAATATACAAGTGTACTGCACACAGCGTTGCCGGTCGCTTATCCCATCACCCTGATTGCTTGATTGTTGAGATGAATTAACATCAACTTTAATTTCTTTTTTTTTATCGTCTTTATCGCGATTTTCATCAATTCTAAAACCTATTTCCAAAACGAGTATTTTATTCAATAAGGGTCGAAACCCGTTGACGTAGATCCGACATCACAATCTCTAGGGATTTATTTCGATGTCGGAGAAGCCGAGGGAATCAAGTCTTTCAATTCTAGCATAACGTCAAACTCTTAGATTCGACGCTAATTTCATAATTAGACGTCGAATCTAACGATCTAGTCACATAAATTAATTAACGCGATTTCTACTATTGCTAAAATAATTGTCATACAATTCTTTAGAATTACGGCATTATTAAACGCGGAGGAAATCCACTCGTATCGCGATAGGTAATTTAAGACGACTTAAAGCAATTTTCTTTTATTTTTACTCTAGTATTCCATATCGATTCAATAATCGAATATGGGATACGACGAGCATTCAAATTTAGAATCGTGTATAAATCCCATAATATTTATATCCGATTCAACAAAATCAATGATTTATAAAATCCGAATTGAGCATAAATTGTACAATATTTATGTCCGATTCGGTAGAATCATCGAATTATCAAAAATCAAAAGCAATTGCGAAAGTCAATAATAAATTGCAAAGCGAATTATAATTCGTACAGGGAGCACTCGACCGAGTGCCTAGCCCACTCGGTCGAGTGGCACCCCAAAAATTGAAACGGAATGCATTTTCAACCTCCACTCGGTCGAGTCTCACGGTGACTCGGTCGAGTGGCAGTGTAGTCGGTCGAGTTGGTCAATAACTCGATCGAGTAGGGTTAAAAACATGGGACAGAAGTGTTTTCAGAGGTCCACTCGGTCGAGTCCTTCAATGACTCGGTCGAGTGGCCCTTTATCACGTCAAAATCGTGAGTCCTACATTGTCTTTTAGTTTCGATAATATTTTTTTTATGACTTAGGTCGACACGTGTCTAATCAATCACGTGAAAACTTCACTTTTCAAAACTTTACATCATCTTTGTCTACATCATTCAATAATTTGCAAACC
Source organism: Agrostemma githago (assembly GCA_958450325.1). NCBI lineage: Eukaryota > Viridiplantae > Streptophyta > Magnoliopsida > Caryophyllales > Caryophyllaceae > Agrostemma > Agrostemma githago. The sequence goes on along the minus strand of OY288255.1, from coordinate 12,426,672 downwards.
GTTATTATTCGTTATACCGTTACTAACCGTTTGTTATTTTTCTTGTTGATTTATCGTTTGTTTTAATGTACTAAACTGAACCCACATGCTAAAATTCGACTTCGACGTTAGAATTAATTGCATTAAATCGACATAGAAACCCTTTCAATTTCATTCACATGCCAAGGGAAAACAACGTTTGCATAAGCATTTTTCACCGAATCACTAACGCGCGTATTAGAAAGTCATTCGAAATCTTAGTAGAGGCCGCTAAGTGCGGGCGGGGTTGGGTGTCCTTTGTGGGCTTCCCAACACGTACCCTCACCCCTTACTCAGAACCATGGTTTCCGGATATCCGAATCCATTGGCATACGATATTCATTCAATACACGATATCCGATAATGTCGGTATCGGTATCAAATGCAAAGGGACGAACCCAATAAACTCTGACATCGGAAATGGGCCATACTTTGTGCATGGCCTACTACGACATAGAGTGGGTTGGAACGGGACCCGAACTCCCACAAAGTTCGGTGGCGACTCCACTTCGATTTAAATTTCAATTCGATTCATTCTCATATGGAGATTCATTCGCCACCCCAAACCCGTGCGTGGCCGCGTCGGGGTGGACCTATGTCATGTCCACACATACTTTTTCAAACCTATTGTTTTCCCCTTCTCATATTTCTTTTCTAAATCACTTTTAATCCAAATTCGTTCTTAAACTTCGTCAAATTTGAAAATTGATTGTTCTTTATTTTGGAATTCGCCATAGATTATAGTTCGGTAACCGATACTTTAATTTTACTTGCAAATTATGATTTAATTGATAATTATGTTGTATTGTTTTTAGAAAGTTAGGGTTTAGGGTTGTTGGCATGGGATGCCGGAGGTTGTCGGAAGAGATGGCGGCGGCTGGAAGAGGTGGTGGGACGGCGACGGCGGCAAGAGGAGCCGGCGCCGGCGCCGGCGGCCGGAGTAGAAAGGTCGGTGGTGATGAGGATGGCAGCTATGGGGTGGGGTGGTGAGGGTGGGTGGTTGTAGGTTTGTTTTTTTTTTGCCTTCACGTTGTAGGCAGGTTTCATTTTTTTTTTTAAAAAAAAAATATTTGAATTTTATTTTATTATATTGTAATTAGATTTTTTGTGTTAATTATCGAATTAATTTCGATTTTTACGGTTGTAATTTCGATTATCTTATTTTATTTTGTTATTTTAATTTAAATTTGATTTATCCTATTGTACTTTACTTATCCTATTGTTGTAGACACCCGCATTTTGACTGCCAGGTGTCTATGGCAGTTTCCAAAAAAACACCCGAAGATGATCGGACGCTAACGTGTTTCTACGCGCTCGGATACGGGCTCAAATCCATTAGTCGCTGGCTAACACACTTACGGAGTACAAACCTCACAAAGTCAACCTTGAATCCAGGCCCAGTGGATCATTCTGAGTCAAACAAGACTAATTTGGGCCTAAACCGACACCGGAAATAAAACCGACTTTTTGCGATTGGGTCAACCCCGGTCAAAGTCATTTCCGAGACACACAAAACAACCCCTCACATCATCAAAAGTCCAAGTCAAACACAAAACCCATCAAACATCCAAAGTCAAGGTCCAAAAGACTGACCCGTGCAACCCAGTTGGGCCACTCGATCGAGTGACCCACCCACTCGATCGAGTGGACCTGTTTCGAGCCCGACTGCAGGCTTAACGGGCCACTCGACCGAGTTAGCCACCTACTCAGTCGAGTAACCCTAACCGGGTGCCCTAGCTTTGCCTATATAAGCAACCCCATGCACACACAATCAAAGACCTTTTTTTTTTACACATCTCAAGACTTTTACAACCCTAATTCTACACAACCCTAATCAATCTACAACCCTAATCAAACCCTAAGCATCACTAGCAAACCCTAAACCTAGATTTAGGAATCAAAACCCGAGCCACCACAACTCAATCTTCATACACCTCGAAACTCTTGTGTTAAAGCCACGATTACGAGTCCGATCCGAGACAAAAACATGTAGGTTGAGGGTGTCAAAACCCCTTTCTCTTCCCTTTCTCTTCTCGTCGTCCTTCTCCTTTATTCGCGTCTTTTTTTCGTTTTTTTTTTTTATTTTGTTCATTGCATCATAATATCGATAATATAATTAGTACAAAAAAACATTAACATACTTATTGATGTTTGTCGAATGTGAGTGATGGTAGGATAAGGAAAACCGAACATACAAGTGTACTGCACACGCGTTGACGGTCGCTTATCCCACCACCCCGATCGTTTGATTATTGAAATAAGTTAACTTAAACAATAATCCGTTTTATTTAGTTTTCATCATTATTGGAGTCGCATATTTACGTCAATTTTCAAAACAAGTATTCTATTTAATAAGGGTCGATCCGTTAGATTCGATACCAATTCTCTAATTGGATGTCGAATCTAGCGATCTAGTCACATAAATTAATTAACGCGATTTATCCATGTCGCGATAATTAATTTAAGACGACTAAAATTAATTTATTTTCTTTTATTTTCACTCTAGTATTCCATATCGATTCGATAATCGAATATGGGATACTACGAGTATTCAAAATTAGAATCGAATATAAATCCCGCAATATTTATATTCGATTCAACAAAATCGACAATTTATAAAATCCGAGTCGAACATAAATTGTGCAGTATTTATGTCCGATTTGGTAGAATCGTCGAATTGTCAAAAATCAAAAGCAATTTCGAAATCAATACAATTTGCAAACGAATTACAATTCGTACAGGGGGCACTCGACCGAGTGCCTAGCCCACTCTGTCGAGTGGCACCCCAAAATCAGGTCAGAATGTCTATTACGACCCCCACTCGATCGAGTCTCACAGTGACTCGGTCGAGTGGCTATGTACTCGACCGAGTTGGTCAATAACTCGGCCGAGTATGGTCTAAAACGCAAAACAGAAACCTTATTTTAAGGTCCACTCGATCGAGTGGCCTCATCACGACCAAAGCTACGAGTCGTACATTCTTCTATTTTCTAAACTCGATAGTATTTTATGATTTAGGTCAATGTGTATTACTATCTTCTCAAACCATGCATCATCTCGTTTACATCATTCAATTCAATTCAATATTTGCACAAACCGTTATTATTCGTTATATCGTTACTAACAGTTTGTTTGTTTTCTTTGTCAATTTTTGTTGTTTATTTTATTGTATTAAAATGAACCCACATGCTAAAATTCCACTTTGACGTAGAATTAATCGCATTAACATGACTTAGAAACCCTTTTCAATTCCATTCACATGTTTAGGGAAAATAATATTTGCATATCACTTTCTCGTTTTACTAACGCGCGTATTAGAAAGTCATTCGAATTCTTAGTAGAGGCCGCTAATTGCGGGCGGGGTTGGGTGTCCTTTGTGGGCTTCCCAACACGTACCCTCACCCCTTACTCAGAACCTCGGTTTCCGGATGCCCGAAACCGTTGGCGCACGAGAGTCATTCAATACACGATATCCGATAATGTCGGTATCGGTATCAAATGCAAAGGGACGAGCCCAATAAACTCTGACATCGGAAATGGGCCGTATTTTGTATACGGCCCACTACGACATAGAGTGGGCTCGAATGGTTCCGAATAACCACAAAATTCGGTGGCGACTCCACATAGACCTAAATTTCAATTCGATTCATTCTCATATGGAGATTCATTCGCCTACCCAAACCTGCGCGTGGCCGCATCGGGGTGGACCTATGTCATGTCCACAATTTGGCGACTCCGCTGGGGATTAACTGATGCGTGACTTACCATCGGCATCCTCAGGGTGAGACTCGAATAGAAATCGTTTGACAAATACAATACGCGTTTTAGTTTTACGGTTCATGCATAACCCATATTTTCCCGGGCCGGTACTCGCGACCGACGTCCCACTATACCGTTGATGTACTCCAATATGGATATGTCAAAAGGTGTCCATAGTCGATTCAAGTGGGTTTCGCGGCATGTTCTAAGATCAACTCGACTTAGGAAGTCCGTCCCGATCAACGTCTAGACTATGTACACTGGTATAGACCCCCTATAGACCGACCGAAACTTAGAATAGAGCATACATGGCGTCGTTATAATGCTTGCGTGACTATATGCTACTTGGTTTCCGTGTCGTTTTCAAAAAGCGTCATTTCAAAAAATGCATCCTTCCAAAAATATTCAATTTTCAAAAACTCGGAAAGCTGCCGAAATTTAGGACTTATGATTTGACTCAAAACAAGCCTATTTTCTAGCCGGCATGTTGTCCATCTCAAAATTCGGATTTCCGATCCACCATTCGATTTTCGAATTTTCAAAATCTCAATTCCACTTTTCAAATCTTTGAGATGCCTTTCTCGATTTTCAAATTTCCGAGATGCCGTTTTCGATTTTCAAATCTTCGGGATCTCATCTTCAATTTTCAAATTGTCAGAAATTCTTTTTTCGATATTCGAATTTTAAAAATCTCAATTTCACTCTTCAAATCTTCGAGATGCCATTCTCGATTTTCAAATCTCCGAGATGCCATTTTCGATTTTCAAATCTTCGGGATCTCATCTTCAATTTTCAAATTGTCGGAAATTCTTTTTTTCGATATTCGAATTTTCAAAATCTCAATTTCACTTTTCAAATCTTCGAGATGCCATTCTCGATTTTCAAATCTCCGAGATGTCATTTTCGATTTTCAAATCTTCGGGATCTCATCTTCAATTTTCAAATCGTCGAAAATTCTTTTTTTCGACATTCAAATTTTCAATTTTCAAGATATCCAATTTCAAAACCCGAGACACATACCGAATTTAGGACTTATGATTTTACTCAAAATAGCCTATTTCTAGCCGGTATGCTACCCAATTCAAAACTCGAAAATATTTTCGAACTTTCAAAACCGAGACCCGATACACTTTCCGATTTTCTCGAAAAATCGGGCCTTTCCCCGAGTTCTCTCGGACTTTCCAAAAACAATCAATTTTCAAAACCTTTCTCTTCTTAGGACTTCCCGTATTTAGCAGTTTCGGGTCGTGTCTTAAGTCGTCAAGGTCTTTAGCGTCGAAACTATGTCGATCTTACATCACGAGTTTCTTCCCTACCCCAGTCCGCCTTATTAGACTAAGGCAAGGCACACCTACGTAGGACATACTCCTGCAAAGGAGGGCCCGTCTACACAATCGAGTCCAAAGTCTGGGGATGTTTCACGTGGACCTTCCTTCGAACAGGACTCGGCCCACCCGCCGAATCCTAAGAAAGGCCCACCTTTCACAAGTCACCCGTCTAGGAGTCTTTTCTGAGTCAACCTTTTACAAGGCATAGCCCTATAACAAAAGGATCACGGTCCTTACGTCTAAGGGTCACTCGTCCAACACTCGAGTATTAACAAAATCTTCAATCCCACTCGGGGACTACCCTTCAGCAGAGCGATCAATCACGGTTGCTCTAAGGGTCATGTCTTACACGTGTCTCTCATATCCCACTTTCGAGTCACTTAGATGTCACACCATCTGAGTCCTATCAAAGTCCTTAGTCTCACTTGGGGACTATTCTCCGACGGAGCGATTAATCACGGTCACTCTGAGAATCGCACCCTACATATTCGTCTTAGGAGGGTCTAACCCGAGTCAAACATGGTCGCCCCATTTTCGGACTCACCCTTCTGCAGCTCGAGTCTAATTTGCGGTCATTACCTCGTCTAGGTCAACATTCAAGTATCCCGGTCCGAGAGTCTTTGTCGACCCGTCACCCTGGGCCGTGTCTAGTTTGACTCTCTCTCTTGCGCAAAGCCGAGTTTAGGTGAGTTCTAACACCTGTCGTTTTTTCCGATCGTGGACCCTATGAACGAGACACTACCAAACCACAACAAATCCCACGCCGTCATGAAAGGGGATATCCAGGGGAGTATGCTTATGCTATCTTGCTCCATTAACAACATCTTCTCGAAAATCAATACTGCCCTAGATAACCTAAGTTCCAGGGTAACCATCATCGAAGAAGACCTTGTAAGAACCCGATCCCGTCTAACACAGCTAGAGCGGGTAAGGCAGCCAATCACCCAACCGATTCATTTGAAGGGTGAACACTCTTACGAAACTGTCCGATACCCTCAAGATGGCAAGGCCGAGAGAGGTAACCCTCAATTCACCTCTCCAAAAATCAAGAACCAGTCAAAGGAAAGAACATTTACCCACTTGGATATGTCCTACACCGTCGCTTTCCAGAGGTTAGTTCCGAAGGGCCTAGTGCTACCTATAGGCCCAACAGCCGACCCACCTGTGGAGAAACGTTCCAAAGCATGGAACGCTGAGCATTACTGCAAATTCCACAGAGGGAGGGGACACGATACAGAACAATGCTGGAAGCTGAAACACCTCATTCAAGACTTCCTCGATGCCGGGAAGACTCCCCTTTTGGAAACATTGTCACTTGCAAAGCCCCTCGTGGACTACACAGGGCCCGATGACCGAAGTATCCAGTCTACCTCTCATGCATCCAAGAGTCCGGATTTGATTTAAGTCCGAGTCTGAGTCTGAGTCTGAGTCTAGGATGTTCTATTCCAAAGTCAAAGTCAAAGTCAAAGTCAGAGTCAGGGTCAGTTGTATTCTGTCCTCTTTTCTAAATTTCAATAAAGTCAGCTTTCAATATTCTTTCTCATATATACTTTCCTTATGTGTTTCCGAGAACATGATGAACACCATCATACACTGTGAGCACATGCACGTGACTATTATAGGCACACCTATAATGATTGCAGGAAACCGAGCCCGTGTTTTCCTTTTACCTATTCCATGTCTGGTATAGAAAAACCACATAACTACCCGTAGCAGGAGCGGTATCGAATCCTATAACAAATCTAGGTAATCTCCTAGTTCGGGTTCAAGACGGGAGGCAAGCCCATTTCCCACAATAAAACACCCGTCCAATAAAACTGACCAATCCCTACCTTAGGTGTTAGTCTGACCGACAAAAAGCAAAAAAGGCCCAAAAAAAAACAAAAGGCCAAAAGCAGGCCATCAAAAAAAAATAAACTGGACAAAAAAAAATCGAAAGTCCATGAGGAAAAAAGGCAAAAGGGCAAAACAGAAAAAGCAGACCATCATCAAAAAATTTCAGAATACCCATGACCGTGGTCAACGGTCAATTCAAGTGAAAGCCCCACGACCAGGGTACGGTCAAAATTATTGATAGTTGTCGTTTGTAGTGCCTATTCTGTAGTGTTTTGGTCCCATTTTCCTTGTGGAACCGCTCCTTTGGAGCGGTCTATGGGCTTCTTATGTTTCCTTTAGCTCGTTTCAGGTTCCCGAGACCGTTCATGAAGAGTTGGAGTGATTCCGACTCAATACATATGCATTTTGGAGCCAACGAAGCTAAGGAACGATGACTCGATGCCTTGGAATCGACCCCGAGACCTTGGGACCCAATCCCAAGCCTCCGAGACCCGATCCCGAGTCCCGAGAATCGGTGAGAAGGCCATGAGAACCAAGGAGGGACCAAAAAGTTCATATTGGAGGCCTACAAGACTATTCCCGATCGGGTATGGCCTCATCCCGATCGGGAATAAAGAGGAAAGCAAGGAGCGGCTACTGTGGGGTGTTCCCGATCGGGAGCATAAAATCCCGATCGGGATTCTCCACTTTCCCGATCGGGATTTGTCCCAGTTCAGCCCGTGTTCATTTCCTTTCAATTCCTTTCATTCTTAAACCCTTTATATACCCTTCTCTTGTGAGAGGACGAGAACTTATGATATCCTAGACTAGTTTAAGCCTCAAAAACCCTAGATTGATTCTCACTCATTAGCTTTAATCTTCTCTTAATTTTAGTTAATCTTTAGTTAATCCTTTGTAATTAGTGCTTGTATTAAGGGATTCTTGGAGAAGGTCTCAAGCTTGACAACCTTGGGATTGTATTTGGGTTTCTCATTAATGCAAGATTGTTCCTCTTCTTCATCTAGTGTTGGTATAATCCTTTCTCATCCTTGTTCTTTGTTATTTTATACAAGTTTGAATCTTTTCTTAGTGTTATTGTTATTGTTCTTGTTTGGATTTATCATTATGGATGTTTGGATGTTTGTCTTAGTTTCTCCTTTGATTGTTATTCTTCCTTTCATCATGAGTGAGTAGTCTTCTTGTGGGGTTAGTAGGGGGATTAGGGGTAGATTATGGATAATTAGGGTTGATTAAGAGGGAAGGGTGAATCTTTGTTGCTAGTCACATTGTGAGCACTCCATGTGTTTGTTGTTATGCTTGTATGAGTAGTAGTGGCCAATGCTCCTTGTGTATGTGTTCATGAATCCATTGTTTGCCTATGATGTGGGAATGTTGAGAATAATCGTAGTTGCGAGAGCACAGATTAGGGTCTAAGTTGCGAAAGCCCGGACCCACCTTGACATCGGTTTAAGTTGCGAAAGCCCGGACCGACTCTAGACACTAGGAGACATCCATACCCCTTGATCACCCCAATTATCCTTCTACCTCTATGAACCCGACCTACCCCACTTCCTTCCATATTTGAGTTCACCGTTTTAGTTAGATACCGCTCTTCTAGTTTGTTCCTTAGTTCGCTCATTAGTCTAGTTCTTACTCCTCCTCCTCAATTGTTTCCTTTTATAGCTTTCTTTGTGTTTGTTCGTGTGACTTAGCCTAGTTTTAGTGGACCTAGTCTAGACCTTACTCTACCGTCCCTGTGGATATCGACCCTACTTGCCCTAGCTACCCACTAGGAATAGTCGGTTTATTATTGACGGTTGGACCCACGGCAAATCCATACCATCAATATGGAAGGAAGTGGGGTAGGTCGGGTTCATAGAGGTAGAAGGATAATTGGGGTGATCAAGGGGTATGGATGTCTCCTAGTGTCTAGAGTCGGTCCGGGCTTTCGCAACTTAAACCGATGTCAAGGTGGGTCCGGGCTTTCGCAACTTAGACCCTAATCTGTGCTCTCGCAACTACGATTATTCTCAACATTCCCACATCATAGGCAAACAATGGATTCATGAACACATACACAAGGAGCATTGGCCACTACTACTCATACAAGCATAACAACAAACACATGGAGTGCTCACAATGTGACTAGCAACAAAGATTCACCCTTCCCTCTTAATCAACCCTAATTATCCATAATCTACCCCTAATCCCCCTACTAACCCCACAAGAAGACTACTCACTCATGATGAAAGGAAGAATAACAATCAAAGGAGAAACTAAGACAAACATCCAAACATCCATAATGATAAATCCAAACAAGAACAATAACAATAACACTAAGAAAAGATTCAAACTTGTATAAAATAACAAAGAACAAGGATGAGAAAGGATTATACCAACACTAGATGAAGAAGAGGAACAATCTTGCATTAATGAGAAACCCAAATACAATCCCAAGGTTGTCAAGCTTGAGACCTTCTCCAAGAATCCCTTAATACAAGCACTAATTACAAAGGATTAACTAAAGATTAACTAAAATTAAGAGAAGATTAAAGCTAATGAGTGAGAATCAATCTAGGGTTTTTGAGGCTTAAACTAGTCTAGGATATCATAAGTTCTCGTCCTCTCACAAGAGAAGGGTATATAAAGGGTTTAAGAATGAAAGGAATTGAAAGGAAATGAACACGGGCTGAACTGGGACAAATCCCGATCGGGAAAGTGGAGAATCCCGATCGGGATTTTATGCTCCCGATCGGGAACACCCCACAGTAGCCGCTCCTTGCTTTCCTCTTTATTCCCGATCGGGATGAGGCCATACCCGATCGGGAATAGTCTTGTAGGCCTCCAATATGAACTTTTTGGTCCCTCCTTGGTTCTCATGGCCTTCTCACCGATTCTCGGGACTCGGGATCGGGTCTCGGAGGCTTGGGATTGGGTCCCAAGGTCTCGGGGTCGATTCCAAGGCATCGAGTCATCATTCCTTAGCTTCGTTGGCTCCAAAATGCATATGTATTGAGTCGGAATCACTCCAACTCTTCATGAACGGTCTCGGGAACCTGAAACGAGCTAAAGGAAACATAAGAAGCCCATAGACCGCTCCAAAGGAGCGGTTCCACAAGGAAAATGGGACCAAAACACTACAGAATAGGCACTACAAACAACAACTATCAACTCCCCCACACTAAACCCTTACTCGCCCTCGAGTAAGCACAAACTAAATACTAATCTAACCGAGCGGGTATTAGCGCACCCAACGCCCTTTCAACTCACGCGAGTGCACTTAGAGGAGAAGTGCACTCCGCAAGGCAAGTAAGGTCTTGCGACAAAACCGCGGATGCAACCGGACACTAAACACATAAACAAACAAACACACACACAAACACATAATCGGTTGCACCCTAAACAAAACAAATACCGCTTCCCTCTAAAAGCGGTGAAAGAAACACCGGTTTAGGACTCGAGATAAGCGACAACGTTCCCAAGCTAGACATACAAACCAAGGTGGACTAAACCCTAATAGTATGACGATAAAGCAACAAAAACGTTGGTAACTTACCTAGGTCCTCCTAACTTTCTAAAAACGTACTACGGGACGATCGGCGGAGATGGAAAGTGAAGAACCACGGTGTTAGTCGACACTGTAGGTAAGTGAGACCCCGCCCCCTTTAGCGTGAGCCAAGAGGGTCGTCCCGTGTCCAAGACCGCCTAACTAGTCTAAGTAAAAAGGTGGAAATATGCAAAATGAGGGAGGACCGACTAATGCCGCTATCATCCTTCCTCTGGACTCGGTCCTTTGGTAGGCTCTTCACGGCAAAAGTCGGAAAAAGGCTTATTTTGAGATGTTGGGATTATTTTTGTGAGACGGGTTTTCTTTTGGCATTTTCTCTTTTCTTTTGCATTTTTTTGCTTTGTTTTGCCATGCCATTTCTTTTTCTTCTTTTCTATTTTCTTTTTGGCTTTTGTGCCTTTTCTTTTTCTTCATTCTTTTCTTTCTTTCATTTTTCTTTCTTTTCTTTTCTTTGCCCTTTTTTGGCAAGATTTGGCTTTTTGGCATTTCTTGAAAAATAAGAAAGAGAGATTTCAACACTTTGCAATTTTATTGTATGGATATGTGTAAAAGGTAGAAAAATGGGAGAGTTGGGGAGCGTCCTTCCCTTCTAGCCCACAAAAAGTGGAAAAACTTGGACTAATCAAACGACCCTAGATACGGTCACCTAAGGGACGGGACTCGGTAACCAAGGCCTATTCACACCGTGGGTGGTCATAATGGTCAAAAATGCAAATCCCGTAGTAAATCCCTAGTAAGAAAGGTGGACTCAAGGTAAAGGATCAACGAACTCATTGATTTAGGGTCATTCTACTAGATTAAAGTCCAAGACCCGATTTATACAACTAGGAAGGGAAAGTACACACTCACACACTAGCCTCCAAACCGGGTTTTCGAAAAACATTTACACACAAGACACAACAAACAAAACACAAAATGAAGACTCAACGAGAACGAAAGAAAAAGAAACAAAAGCAACAAAACCGACACAACATAAACAAACACATAACAAACAAACACCACCCCGATATTCCAAATGAGTCACCAAATCTTCCACAATCTTTACAAAGCTCCACCCGAGCACACCACAACACAATTTCCTCCAAACTCCGCGAGAAATAAAGAAGAAAAAGGGATAAGATGTTACCGGATGTCTTGAAAGCTCTCCAGAGCTAACGGCGATTAGGCGACCTAAGAGGAAAGAGGAGGCAAACACAAACACAAAACAAATATACTACACAAAGACCCAAAAGTAAAACATACAAAAGGAAAAATCTTTTTGGATTTTGTGAAAAATTTTCAAATTTTTAGGATTTTTTCAAGATTTTTCGATAAAATAAGAGAATAAAACAAGCTACGATAGAATATCGCTCCCCCACACTTAAATCGAGCAATGTCCTCATATGCTCAATCGTAGTGTCGGAGAGACAAAAGAAAAAGAAGAGAAACTACGAAAATAAAGCTAAGAATCAAAAATAAGTTGAAGAAAAGGGTAGAATGTGTCCGGCCGGGGTGTAGTCAAGTCACCGTGGGCCGAGACGAGAAAAAGATATGGATGGGGGAAGAAATAAAAAGAAGGAAATAAAAGGAAATGGGAGGGGAGGGCTAGGTGTAATCAAGTCACCTAGCCCGGATTCCGCCTAAATCCGTCTAATTCCTAAAAAGCGGTGAAAATCTTGTAAATTTGGATTTTTCGATGGACTCTCGATGTAATCACGTCGTCGAGAGTCGGGAGCAACCATACTAGGGCCTCGAAGGCCACTAAGACTCCATGACTCGAGGGAAGGGGGCAAATAAGGAAAGGCAAGCGATAATAGACGGGAAAGGAAGGATAGTTACCCAAACCGAGCGGCTAGTAACTCACTTGCTCCATCGTCTCGATGATCATGAGGGCCTTGTTGCTTGTCTCCATAGTTGCCATCTCACTTCATATTCAAGAGTTCACGGTCGGGGTAGTAATGGTGTAAGGGGTGTGTGGGTTTCGATGTCAGGTGAGGTGTATGGTCATGTGATAGGAGTAGAGTGGAGTAGGGAGGTTGGGAGGGGGTATTATGGATGGGTGGAATCAAATGCCTAGGGAAAAAGACTCAAAATAGGGAAGAGGACATTCCCGGTCGGGAAGGGAATTCCCGATCGGGAGTGTGCGAATTCCCGATCGGGATTTTGTGTTCCCGATCGGGATCACCTTCCAGTGAGTCCGAATTCTTGGCATCAACATTCCCGATCGGGATAAGGCTTTCCCGATCGGGATTCTTCATCTTCACCTTCCATGAACCCAAAAGCTTGATACAAGCTTCAAAAACCGACTTCCTCGCTCACAAACCAAGCCTTATCAACAATCCACCCTTTCTAGGGCTCAAATCAACTTCACCTATCAAGAAAACTCAAGCACACATAAAATTCTCTCCCTCATAACTCTCATAAAAAAGTCTAAACAACAAGAATATCACCAAAATCAAACTAACTAAGAGTAAGAAATATACACAATGCGACGGTTCTTGTGGAACTCCGTCAAACCAAGGTGGTGCAAATCTTCATTCTTTTTCATCAACTCTCCAACCGGCTCCATCTCCATCAAGGGCACGTAAGAACATGTCGAAGGCCCTAGAGATGTCTTCAATCATGCTCGAAATATAGCCATCCACAAACCAAGGCTCCTCATGGCCTTGCCTAGACGTTCCCGGGGCATCCCGATCTTCCAAGTTCAATGGCTTGAACTTGTACTTTCGGTCTTTTGGGATATACCCAAATGTCCACCGGTCCTCATGCGGTCCCAAGGACGGCTCATCATTCTTTTCCTCGCTTTGCAACTTGTCATCAAGCCCATGATTCGGGCACTCATCTTCCTCACTATCGGAGTCCTCAAGTACGTAGGAGTACTTCTTCAAGCTTTGTCCCGTTTCTCTCCTTCGATCGATGTCTTCCGTGGTATGGATCACTTTACACGTTTCATCACTAGTGGGTGGAGTGTTGCCTTGTAGGTCGAACACTATCTTTTCCTCGCCCAACTCAAATGTGATCTTACCCCTCTTCACATCGATCATGGCACCGGCGGAGTGTAGAAATGGGCGCCCAAGAATAATGGGAGTGCTTGCATCTTCCGGCATATCGAGCACAATGAAGTCGACCGGAATGAAGAATTTCCCTATTCGCACCGGCACATCCTCAAGCATTCCCAATGGTCGGTTAATAGATTTGTCGGCCATTTGGAGCGTAATGGATGTGCATTTCAACTCCTTCATCCCGAGTCGGCAACAAATAGTGTAGGGAATGACGCTTACACTCGCACCCAAGTCACATAATGCATTGTTGATCATAAAGTTGCCAATGGTGCAAGGGATTGAGAAACTACCCGGATCTTTCAACTTCGGAAGCGTGGACCCTTGAATGAGCTCGCTCACCACCCTCGTGAACGCTACCGTCTCTTCCTTGTCGATAGATCTTTTCCTTGCTAGGATTTCCCGCATGAATTTTCCGTATGCCGGGATTTGGGTAAGTAGTTCGGTGAATGGGACATTGACATCCAACTTCTTCATGATATTAAGGAATTTGTCATATTGAGAGTCCTCCTTACTCTTCATTTGCCTTGATGGGTACGGCAATTGCACTTGGTACTTGTTTTGCTCCATGGGGATAGACTTCTCAAACGACACTTTCCCTTTGCCTTTTTCTTTCTCTTTAGGTGGTGGAGGGTTGTCTTTTTGGGGCTTCTCGACCTCCCTTAAGACTTGTTCCTCAATTGGACCATCAAAGCTTGAGTTTTCTTGACTTGGAGATGCCAATTTCTTTGTTGGTTCATGCATTGGCTCTTGATCATTAGGGAATGGAGGGGGGTCATAGGATGTACCTCTCCTTGTGGTGATGGCATTTACATGCTCATATGACGATGCTTGGCCTTGAGAAGGTAATTGTCCCTTTTGCCTTGAGGAACTTCCCGATGCAAGTTGAGCTATTTGATTCTCGAGTATCATCATCCGGGTATCTCTCATAGCGTTTTCCCCTCGAACATAAGTAAAGAGCTCTTGATGGTTTCTTGACATGTCCATTTGATTGTTCTTCACTTCTTGATTGCTCTTTTGCAAATCCATCATGGTCTTTTGTATGTCAAAATCACGTGGTGGAGATGATGGATTATGCGGAGTATCGGTGAGGGCTAATGGGGCACCGTAATCGTGGATAGGAGACCGGCTCCTAGGCTTGCTTTGTTGTTGTTGATTGTGAGTTGCTTGTTGACGGTTCCCTTGGAACCCATGGGAATTTCCTTGATTGTGATTTTGAAACCCTTGGTTGTGGTTTTGATATCCTTGATTGAAGTTCCCTTGTTGGAACCCTTGCTTGTTGTTGAAGTTGCCTTGGTTATTTTGCTTGAAATTGTTGAAGGGTCTTTGGTTACCCACATAACCTTGGTAACTTTGATCGTTGTCCCTTAAGGGAGGTGGAACATAGGGACGATGTTGTTGTTGATGGTGAAACGCTTGTTGTTGGGGGACTTGTTGGGAAGCTTGGTATTGATTAGAGAAAGAAGGACCTTGCTTGAACGCTTGAAAGGCGTTCACTTGCTCAATACTCCCTCTACAACTCATAGGGTCATGGCCAACGATTCCACAAGTGTCACACATCCCAAAGTAAGGTGTAGGAGGTGCGAACCCCAAAGCATTCACTTCTTGAATCGGTTGATGGTGGGATGAACTAGAGCCTTGGACTTGGTTGAGGTGGCTTTGGAGCTTCTTGTCAATAGTCTCCATGTGCGTTTTTAGTTGAGCTCCAAGGTCAATGCTCGATTGAGTGATAGCATCAACCTCGTGCCTACCTCCCCGATTTGCCTTCCTAGGCCTAGAGTATTGCGAATTATGTACCGCCATCTCTTCGATTCTCGCCCATGTTTGGTCGTCATCGACCTCGGTAAACCTACCATTGGAGCCCATATTAAGGATGGCTCTTGAGTCTTCATAAAGGCCATTCCAAAATTGTTGCACCAAGAACCATTGTGAGAGTCCATGGTGTGGGCACGATCTCACCAAAGACTTAAACCGCTCCCAAGCTTCATATAGGCTCTCTTCATCCCTTTGTTGGAACCCGGTGATGGAGGCCCTAAGCAAATTTGTCTTCTCCGGAGGGTAAAATTTTTGGTAAAACGCCAAGGCAAGCTTTTTCCAAGTATCGATCCCCATGGTTGCCCGATCTAGACTCTTGATCCATTGCTTTGCTTTTCCAATTAATGAGAAAGGAAATAAAACCCATCGAATTTGATCTTGTGTAACCCCGGGTTGAGAAATAGCATCGCAATAATCGGAGAAGGTCTCCATATGTTGGTGCGGGTCTTCGGTGGGCAAACCACTAAATGGGCTCCTCTCCACAAGTTGGATAAATTGAGTCTTGGCCACAAAATTTCCGGTATAGGCTTCCGGTAATGCACTCGGTCCCGGCAAGACATCTTCCGTGAAAGTGGAGTGAGAGGAAAACTTCGGCATCCTTGGATATAAGGGAGAGGATGGGGGTGTAGAGAGTGTTGATGTAGATGAAGAAGGAGAATTAGGAGAAGAATCACCGAAGGGATTGATGAAGGTCCCTCCGGCCGTCTCTCGAGGTGAAATGCTCAAGTCGGCTCTTTGGGCTTGCCCTTGATGAGTGGTGCTTGCACTTGGTTGAGAGATCCTAACCCGATTAATCGTCCGTTGGCGAAAGGCTCGAAAGAGTCTCTCCGGCTCTGGATTAAAGAGATAGAGGTCGACTCCCCTCCTAGGCATACACTACACACTAGAACAAACGTAAGAACACCTAGTGCTTTATGGGCACTAGGCAACGACAATAACAAACACAACTAGAGACAAAGAGAAAAAGCAGAGATAACACTAAAGAAAGAAGAAAAATCAAGAGAATATACACAAGAGAAGATGGGAGAACACAAAGAGGGGTAACTAAGTCTAGAAATAAGCAAACTAAGTCTAAACAATGCACCGTCCCCGGCAACGGCGCCAAATTGATGGTATGGATTTGCCGTGGGTCCAACCGTCAATAATAAACCGACTATTCCTAGTGGGTAGCTAGGGCAAGTAGGGTCGATATCCACAGGGACGGTAGAGTAAGGTCTAGACTAGGTCCACTAAAACTAGGCTAAGTCACACGAACAAACACAAAGAAAGCTATAAAAGGAAACAATTGAGGAGGAGGAGTAAGAACTAGACTAATGAGCGAACTAAGGAACAAACTAGAAGAGCGGTATCTAACTAAAACGGTGAACTCAAATATGGAAGGAAGTGGGGTAGGTCGGGTTCATAGAGGTAGAAGGATAATTGGGGTGATCAAGGGGTATGGATGTCTCCTAGTGTCTAGAGTCGGTCCGGGCTTTCGCAACTTAAACCGATGTCAAGGTGGGTCCGGGCTTTCGCAACTTAGACCCTAATCTGTGCTCTCGCAACTACGATTATTCTCAACATTCCCACATCATAGGCAAACAATGGATTCATGAACACATACACAAGGAGCATTGGCCACTACTACTCATACAAGCATAACAACAAACACATGGAGTGCTCACAATGTGACTAGCAACAAAGATTCACCCTTCCCCCTTAATCAACCCTAATTATCCATAATCTACCCCTAATCCCCCTACTAACCCCACAAGAAGACTACTCACTCATGATGAAAGGAAGAATAACAATCAAAGGAGAAACTAAGACAAACATCCAAACATCCATAATGATAAATCCAAACAAGAACAATAACAATAACACTAAGAAAAGATTCAAACTTGTATAAAATAACAAAGAACAAGGATGAGAAAGGATTATACAAACACTAGATGAAGAAGAGGAACAATCTTGCATTAATGAGAAACCCAAATACAATCCCAAGGTTGTCAAGCTTGAGACCTTCTCCAAGAATCCCTTAATACAAGCACTAATTACAAAGGATTAACTAAAGATTAACTAAAATTAAGAGAAGATTAAAGCTAATGAGTGAGAATTAATCTAGGGTTTTTGAGGCTTAAACTAGTCTAGGGTATCATAAGTTCTCGTCCTCTCACAAGAGAAGGGTATATAAAGGGTTTAAGAATGAAAGGAATTGAAAGGAAATGAACACGGGCTGAACTGGGACAAATCCCGATCGGGAAAGGAAATCCCGATCGGGAAAGTGGAGAATCCCGATCGGGATTTTATGCTCCCGATCGGGAACACCCCACAGTAGCCGCTCCTTGCTTTCCTCTTTATTCCCGATCGGGATGAGGCCATACCCGATCGGGAATAGTCTTGTAGGCCTCCAATATGAACTTTTTGGTCCCTCCTTGGTTCTCATGGCCTTCTCACCGATTCTCGGGACTCGGGATCGGGTCTCGGAGGCTTGGGATTGGGTCCCAAGGTCTCGGGGTCGATTCCAAGGCATCGAGTCATCGTTCCTTAGCTTCGTTGGCTCCAAAATGCATATGTATTGAGTCGGAATCACTCCAATTCTTCATGAACGGTCTCGGGAACCTGAAACGAGCTAAAGGAAACATAAGAAGCCCATAGACCGCTCCAAAGGAGCGGTTCCACAAGGAAAATGGGACCAAAACACTACAGAATAGGCACTACAAACGACAACTATCAACTATCAAAACCCATGTCATTCAATAGGGGAGTGACAATCAAGTTGGTCAGCTAACATCACACTCAGCTTTCCCACATTACAACCCTCAAGACCTTCCCGAGACCCAGGCCAGAGACAGCCCGGAATTTTGAGGATTCAAGCTCCATAGGATACCCCTAACCGTTAGGGCCAGATATGGAAACCAGATCCCGCATTATCAAACCAGCCCAATCGAAGTTCGAGCCATTTTTACTCGACTTCCCCCGTTCCTACCTTACCCTCGAAGCCTCAGCTCCACAAAATCGAGCTCCAGATTTCGAATCATCAAAGCCACTTACTTCCTAGCACCACATTTCCAAAAACATCAAATCCCCGAGATCAGAACTCGTTAAAAATCCCGAGAACAAAACTCGTTAAAATCCCCGAGAGCAGAACTCGTTAAAAATCCCGAGAACAAAACTCGTTAAAATCCCCGAGAGCAGAACTCATTAAAAATCCCGAGAACGAAACTCGTTAAAATCCCCGAGAGCAGAACTCGTTAAAAATCCCGAGAACAAAACTCGTTAAAATCCCGAGAGCAGAACTCGTTAAAAATCCCAAGAACAAAACTCGTTAAAATCCCCGAGAGCAGAACTCATTAAAATCCCATCCCAACTCTTCTCATCCAAACCAGTTACCAACCCCGAACACGGGAACTCAACTTGCAGTCGGCATAGAACATGCCCAAATAGTTCACACCACCTCTGGGGGCTACCCCGGAGAACGCTCACAGTCACAGGATTAATATCCTAACCATTCAAGCCCTTTGATCAAGACATCACTGGGAATGCACCTAGCCTACACCGTCATTATGGCTAGTTACACACAAAGTCCTATTAGAATAGGCACCATAATACATCTTCCGACACTGAACTACGGCATGGTTTGATTTCACTACACGTGAATACGTAGGCAGCCTTTCAATAGAGGCACAACCACCCACATTGACACACATTCAAAAAGCGCCATTATTCCGGTCACGACACCATCATGTTCTCAACGGCTAGCTTTGTTGTCCCGGGGCTTCTCCTAGGCAGAAGTTCTCCATCCACTCACAAAATCCAGATAAATCCAACAAAAATCTAGCCTCCCATCTGTAGTGTGTCCTAGTACTCGGCTCAGTCGAAGACAAGAATCTGTCAGGACTCGAGGCAATACCCACTCTGGAGATGTACCCAAAAATCAAGAAAGGCATCAGACTAAAACAGTCTCATTACAGACTACTGCCAGTCCCCCATAGCATATCTATCCCATTTTGATGTACGACCGTGTTGCCACTCGCCTAGGCTACGGGATAGCGCAACTTAAGAGTCTTGTTAAACGGCCCACACCCCTACCGAGTCACGGTCCAACCCTTAGAGAGTCCAGTCCGTGTCAGTCAACCCATCTTGTCGCGTCTAGAGTCGAGTCTGTTGGTAGGCCCCGCTCTTCAGATTCCACTTTGAAATTTGCAAAATTTAGCCATTTGAAAAAAGATCCTTTTTGACAAGGTCAGATTTCAGTCTATTTAAACTGCGAATTTCTTTTCTACCCCTTTCCATTTTGAAAACCTAGCCCGTGATTGCTTTCAGAATTTCAAATTCAAAATTTCAAAAACTTCAAAAAGTCATTTTCTCCAGCACGAGTCATTTTGCTACCTACGTGTTGCATGCATTTTATGTAACTTATACAGGTACGACTCAAGCAAAGACATACAAGTCATCAAATCTCCCCAGCAGCATTTTCCGGGATGGCACGGGATGGGCCAACACACAGGCGCATCCAGGGCTTACGCGACAAGCCCAAATTCCCCACGGAGCACAATCATCAAGCTCAGGTATGATTTCTGTCTTGTGGCTGGCGAGCCCTTCACGCGAGTCTAACGGACTATAAACGACCCGACCGGAAGTCTACCAGGTCTTAACAGGCTTGGTAGCTACTCTGACTTTCGCCCTGTCCAAGCCTCAGTCAGAGTGGGGGCTCTGTAGACACCCGCATTTTGACTGCCAGGTGTCTATGGCAGTTTCCAAAAAATACCCGATGATGATTGGACGCTAACGTGTTTCTACGCGCTCGGATACGGGCTCAAATCCATTAGTCGCTGGCTAACACACTTACGGAGTAGAAACCTCACAAAGTCAACCTTGAATCCAGGCCCAGTGGATCATTCCGAGTCAAACTAGACTAATTTGGGCCTAAACCGACACCGGAAATAAAACCGACTTTTTGCGATTGGGTCAACCCCGGTCAAAGTCATTTCCGAGACACACAAAACAACCCCTCACATCATCAAAAGTCCAAGTCAAACACGAAACCCATCAAACATCCAAAGTCAAGGTCCAAAAGACTACCCGTGCAACCCAGTTGGGCCACTCGATCGAGTGACCCACCCACTCGATCGAGTGGACCTGTTTCGAGCCCGGCTGCAGGCTTAACGGGCCACTCGACCGAGTTAGCCACCTACTCGGTCGAGTAACCCTAACCGGGTGCCCTAACTTTGCCTATATAAGCAACCCATGCACACACAATCAAAGACCTTTTTTTTTACACATCTCAAGACTTTTACAACCCTAATTCTACACAACCCTAATCAATCTACAACCCTAATCAAACCTTAAGCATCACTAGCAAACCCTAAACCTAGATTTAGGAATCGAAACCCGAGCCACCACAACTCAACCTTCATACACCTCGAAACTCTTGTGTTAAAGCCACGATTACGAGTCCGATCCGAGACAAAAACATGTAGGTTGGGGGTGTCAAAACCCCTTTCTCTTCCCTTTCTCTTCTCGTCGTCCTTCTCCTTTCTTCGCGTCTTTTTTTCGTTTTTTTTTTTTATTTTGTTCATTGCATCATAATATCGATAATATAATTAGTACAAAAAAACATTAACATACTTATTGATTTGTGTCGAATGTGAGTGATGGTAGGATAAGGAAAACCGAACATACAAGTGTACTGCACACGCGTTGACGGTCGCTTATCCCACCACCCCGATCGTTTGATTATTGAAATAAGTTAACTTAAACAATAATCCGTTTTATTTAGTTTTCATCATTATTCGAGTCGCATATTTACGTCAATTTTCAAAACAAGTATTCTATTTAATAAGGGTCGATCCGTTAGATTCGATACCAATTCTCTAATTGGATGTCGAATCTAGCGATCTAGTCACATAAATTAATTAACGCGATTTATCCATGTCGTGATAATTAATTTAAGACGACTAAAATTAATTTATTTTCTTTTATTTTCACTCTAGTATTCCATATCGATTCGATAATCGAATATGGGATACTACGAGTATTCAAAATTAGAATCGAATATAAATCCCGCAATATTTATATTCGATTCAACAAAATCGACAAATTATAAAATCCGAGTCCAACATAAATTGTGCAGTATTTATGTCCGATTTGGTAGAATCGTCGAATTGTCAAAAATCAAAAGCAATTTCGAAATCAATACAATTTGCAAACGAATTACAATTCGTACAGGGGGCACTCGACCGAGTGCCTAGCCCACTCGGTCGAGTGGCACCCCAAAATCAAGTCAGAATGTCTATTACGACCCCCACTCGATCGAGTCTCACAGTGACTCGGTCGAGTGGCTATGTACTCGACCGAGTTGGTCAATAACTCGGCCGAGTATGGTCTAAAACGCAAAACAGAAACCTTATTTTAAGGTCCACTCGATCGAGTCCATCGACCACTCGATCGAGTGGCCTCATCACGACCAAAGCTACGAGTCGTACATTCTTCTATTTTCTAAACTCGATAGTATTTTATGATTTAGGTCAACACGTGTCTAATTAATCATGTGTATTACTATCTTCTCAAACCATGCATCATCTCGTTTACATCATTCAATTCAATTCAATATTTGCACAAACCGTTATTATTCATTATATCGTTACTAACAGTTTGTTTGTTTCCTTTGTCAATTTTTGTCGTTTATTTTATTGTATTAAAATGAACCCACATGCTAAAATTCCACTTTGACGTAGAATTAATCGCATTAAATTGACTTAGAAACCCTATTCAATTCCATTCACATGTTTAGGGAAAATAATCTTTGCATATCATTTTCTCGTTTTACTAATGCGCGTATTAGAAAGTCATTAAAATTCTTAGTAGAGGCCGCTAATTGCGGGCGGGGTTGGGTGTCCTTTGTGGGCTTCCCAACACGTACCCTCACCCCTTACTCAGAACCTCGGTTTCCGGATGCCCGAAACCGTTGGCGCACGAGAGTCATTCAATACACGATACCCGATAATGTCGGTATCGGTATCAAATGCAAAGGGACGAACCCAATAAACTCTGACATCGGAAATGGGCCATACTTTGTGCATGGCCCACTACGACATAGAGTGGGTTCGAACGGACCCGAACTCCCACAAAGTTCGGTGTTGACTCCACTTCGATTTAAATTTCAATTCGATACATTCTCATATGGAGATTCATTCGCCTCCCCAAACCCGCGCGTGGCCGCGTCGGGGTGCACCTATGTCATGTCCACAATTTGGCGACTCCGCTGGGGATTAACTGATGCATGACTTACCATCGGCATCCTCAGGGTGAGACTCGAATAGAAATCGTTTGACTAGTACAATACGCGTTTTAGTTCTACGGTTCATGCATAACCGATACTATAAAAACTATTTTTACGTATAACATTCTTAAAATACGATATCGATTCTCTAATCGAATATCGTATCTAACAAGAACTAAATTAATTAATGCTCGTTGATGCTAATAAAATCGTTATACCTTTTTAAACAAAATTCGACGATTTTATACGCGGAGAGAATTAACATCTTTTTCGTTCAATTCTTTTTTTTACTCTTTTCGTTCAAAACGAACTTTTTTTCAAAACTTTCCTAAAATCATTCCGACTATTCGATATCGATTTCATAATCGAATATCGAATACGACGAATATCGAAAATATAAATCGGGTATAAATTAATCCATATTTGTACGCGATTTATCAAAATTAATAATTTTCGAAAAGCGAATCCGAGACAGCCACCCGCGCGAGTTGCGCCCCTCCCGGGCGAGTCGCGCGGGCTGCTGTAAGCCGCGGCCTTTTTTAAATTTTTTTCCCGATTTTTCCAGCATCGTCTTCTCGCATAAAACAGCGGTTTTCTCGATATATTTTCAGATTTCGACAAGTATTTTTCGCGTGTCATAAATCTTTTCTAAAAATCATGCATATTATTTATTTACGTCTTTATTCAATTTATTCAAACGTTACTAACTCGTTTTCTCGTGTTTGTAGCAATTTATTTGTTTTCTATTGTTTTATTAGACTAAAACGATTTCACATGCTAAAATAACTTTGACGTTATTAGTTTAACATGCATTAAACGACTTAGCAACCCATTTATTTATTTTTCTCACATGCTTAGGAAAATAATGTTTGCATATCATTCAACCGTCGAACTAACCCGTGTACACCAAAAGCGAACGATATCTTAGTAAAGGCCGCTAAGTGCGGGCGGGGTTGGGTGTTCTTAGTGAACTTCCCAACACGTACCCCCACCCCTTACTCAGAAACATGGTTTCTGGATGTCCGAATCCATTGGCAACGATCATTCAATACACGATATCCGATAATGTCGGTATCGGTATCGTAATGCAAAGGGACGAGCCCAATAAACTCTGACATCGGAAATGGGCCGTATTTATACGGCCCACTACGACATAGAGTGGGCTCGAATGGTTCCGAATAACCACAAAATTCGGTGGCGACTCCACATAGACCTAAATTTCAATTCGATGCATTCTCATATGGAGATTCATTCGCCTACCCAAACCCGCGTGTGGCCGCATCGGGGTGGACCTATGTCATGTCCACAATTGTCAACAATAATAATAGTAATAATGATAATAAATTAGGGAATAAAAAATAAAATAAATAATTTTTTCCGAAAAATAATAATTAGGGAACAAATAATATTTTTCCCCAAATTACAAAAAAATAAATATGAGTACTAATCATTTAATTTTTCGGAAAAAAAACTTGAAAATAATAACATTAATATCTTTTTTTAAAAACAGATAAAAATAGGGAAAAAAAAGAAAGAAAAAGTGGCGGCCGGAGTGACGGATTTTTGAGATTTCTCTCAAAACTCTCATAGTGAGGGAAAGGGGAAATGGGAAGAGCAATTGTGTAATTCTCAAATACAAATGAGTAACGCACCATTATGAAAAAAATATCACCCAAAAAATACTGCGTACAAATTATTGAGTCAATATTCAGTCGAAGGTTTCTTAATTCTGGACTCACACAAACACTTCAACTATATATATTGTGGGTGGATCATAGATCGTAGTTTTGAATTCATTTTTATCTTTTTGCATTATGTTAGATCTTGTATTTTGTTTGACGCAGGAAGAAAAATGATTTATTTCATTCTAGGGGATGAAATACGAACATGACTCGACAATTTGACGTCTTTCTCATTAGAGTTTTTAAATTTTTTTAATTTTAATTGGTCTATTTTAAGACGAATATTTCATGCTAATATTAGGATTTGTCAAATAGGGTACCAAACAATTGAGTAAACTACAGAGTAAATACACTCCTTGTAGATCTAGGACCATAGAAGGGTAATGGACTTCTTCGGTCGGCTGAGGCCTGAGGATGATGCTCTTGCACACGAGAGCACATCATTTTAAAGATAGAGAAAGTGATTAAATATTGATTACCCTTTAATGAATGGATTAGTGGGATGTTTATAGGCATTGTTTTACAGATTCACCTTGGGGAACAAGTCAAGTGCGCTTACTTGCATTTCCTACGAGAGCTTCCCTTGCGCTTCTAACGCTCCTCCTGAATGCATGGCAGGCCTCCAGGGGATTTGGCCGACTGAGGGGGTTGAAGTACACAGCCGATCAATCTAGGCTGTCGAACATGGCCAGGTCGAGCCTTGGTTCACGCCAGACGGAGGGGCTCAATATGGCCGAGGGTGCTCGGCCATGAGGCCAGATAGATGAGTCGGCCCCTTCTATTATGTATCTGCTAGGACCACTACTGACGTACAACCATGTCAAAAATCTTATTTCTTTGGTCTAAAAAAAACAAGTCCCTATCCATTCCTCGACTGAAGCAGAATTTCTTGCCATACACCATGCTTCTGCCTAAAATTCTTTGGGTTAGCTCTTTTCTAAATTTCACTGGCTAGCTCCCGACAATCTATTGCAACAATATACGGAGTATTTCTTGTATAAATACTTCAATTGCTTGAAAATTAATTACCATCTCCTTCATTTGAGAGGTTCTCTTATTAACGCTATTGAGATACCGATTTTATAAGTTTTTGTCAACTACTGTTGACTCCGCATCAAGAAGAGAAAGTCTTACAAGGCAAATATTCCTCAGAAGTCGCAGTTTTACATATAATACAACACAGTGTAATGTCACAAGCTTAATTAATGACCTCACTCAGCAGGCAAATTTTACAATGAATTTCATCTAAATCTAGTTTCTGATACATAAAAATAGAAACATTAACGAAGACAATTTTGAAAACACAAACATAAATGATGATGTAGACGAGAAATCCACCAACTATTAGCTGCCAACAGCAATCCTGATTTTGTCAGTCGCAATCTACCGGCAATCATAATAACATACTCCTTGCTTTACGACATGAAACAGTATGTAACATACTCCTGGTTTTGTCCCTCCTCTCCACTGACATTCCTTTGTTACAGTATTGAACAACCTTTCTGGGACTTTCTCTTCTTTTTCTTTTTCTGCTTTGGTGGTTGGAGAACCACTTTTATAGCAGCATCAAATACAGCCTTTATGTTCTGCACATAACAGGAAGGAAAAATAGAGCAACATTATGAATAAGAACTTGACATGGCATAACCAACTCGACCACATAACTTGCCTAAAGGCTCGACTTCTCAACATAACCAAGAAATGACCCAAATCCAAACCGTCCCAATCAGACCCATAGCTCGCTTGAACATCGCTGGTCGATTATCTTTTTAGGTCTCAAACATAAATAGCCAGCCAAGAAAAGATCGGCCCAAAATGCTTTCAAAATAATACTTCAACGTCACATATGAAATGACAAAAACCATAATAAATGCGATCCGAATCCACCAAACTCAAGAAATGATGACCTGTATAGCACATAATGTGCCCAAGCTGACCCTACCCTTATAATCCATTTGTCAAAGGAGTAACAGAACTATGAAAACGTTCAAATGGCTTCAAGGATGAACAACTACCTGCTGTGTTTTGGCACTAGACTCGATATAAGCAGCTGCTCCAATCTGTTTTTTCAGTTCCTCTCCCTGTAAGTTAAAACAAATTCGTAAATATACTTATATTTACGTGCTATTTGGTTAAAAATAATGACACAACGCCTATCAAGTACTACCGCCATTTCCCCGGGTAAGGCCGTACTGGGGTCGGGCGTGAGCAGCCTAAACCCCCATTTTTGACATATAGATGATGTTTCCGAATGATCCATAATAAGAAGTGGTGAGAAATGCATGGAATGATTGACACTTTATTATAGAAAAAAAATGGAACATGAGGTTGCGGTACTTGATGTTATACTGAAGGTACCATACTCACATTGGATTATTTTACTAATATAGTAATATATTATTAAAATATTCATGCAAGTATGTTGAAATTGAAACTCACTCAGTACTGAAAGTCAGTTTTACCCGGTGGTACTCAAACTCGGTAAGACCTCATGCTAATGTAGCATCATCCAAAATAGAGAAAATTAGGGAGGGATCTGTTACAAAATAAAGGACCAGCCACAAGAGCTCAACAGCTGATAATACAGCACAATTTGTTTACCTGGGCTGTCGATATAGGAACTGCACCAGGGTGATCCTGTAAAAATTGTTTGTCGTCACGAAGATCTGCATACACCCAAATGAAGAAATGACTATATGGACAAACCTCAAAGCATGCAAAGACTCACAACTTTTGACTTACTCTTCCCTATTAAAAAGCTATGCAGGTTGTTTACTGTGACAGCAGTACAAAATCTATTGACTAAGCCAATTCAACCCTTAAAATAATGAATAACCTTACCAAGCTTTGTTCCAACAAGAATAATTGGCACGCCAGGAGCATAATGCCTCAATTCAGAAATCCACTGAAAAATCAACACAGATATGAGCAAAATGACAAACTACTGTCTTTAGTAAAAATAAGGAGTAATAAAGAAATTGTTAATTGCTAGGGACTTACTTTTTTCGATACATTTTCATAACTGGCTTTGCTAATAAGTGAAAATGCAAGAAGAAAGACATCAGCACCTCTGTAGCTTAACGGCCTCAGTCTATTGTAATCCTCTTGACCTATACCACAAGACAGTTCAAAATCAGGACAAAGTAAAAATATGTCTATATCCAATATGTAGGGACAAAGCAGTTAAAAACCTACCGGCAGTATCCCACAACCCTAGATTGACAGTGCTTCCATCCACCACAACATTTGCACTAAAATTGTCAAAAACGGTAGGAACATAGTCCTGTAATCAAGAGTG
This sequence comes from Agrostemma githago, assembly GCA_958450325.1. Lineage (NCBI taxonomy): Eukaryota > Viridiplantae > Streptophyta > Magnoliopsida > Caryophyllales > Caryophyllaceae > Agrostemma > Agrostemma githago. Next base: position 12,399,087 of record OY288255.1, on the reverse strand, counting down.
GCACATTGTTATAACTTTCAGATAAGCAAAAATCTCAGGGAGATTTGCAATGGAACTACTTCCCACATCAAACACATGCTACCAATACCAATTTACATATCAATAATAGGTTTTCTGGAAATTAGTACATCACAAATTCACAAATGAAAACATCTCTTTATCAAGAGAGTTCCATTTTTACACGGGAGTTATATGTTGGTGGATTGATGGGATGAGCATATCATATATGGGTGAGAATTCGGGTTGAATCAAGTTGGACTCACATAATGTCGCATGAAATCGCTTCATAGGACTCTACTTGTTTATACAGAGGATATTCACACTCATATCTTCGGTAGGATTAATTAACATTGTCTTCCTCGAGAAGAAGTCAACAATCTGAACAATAGCAGGTGCAAGGCATTGAGGCAATAACAGAGAAATTCGCACAAATGGGGATGGAGATTCAGATGGATACTCCAACAACAAAGAAGCTGATCAGACAGCCTGCCATGTGAACATGTGACGGTAGCTTGTAGGCAACCTTCAACGGCAGAATTTCAGTATTTTAAAAGCAACTAACTGACCAACTAACGTGAATCAGAAAGCATTTCACTTTACGATACAGTGTACTGAACTACTGAAGGAATGCACCACCAAATAACAACCAACACATAACCCCCATCATCAATAAAACTCAAATCCACGTCAAATATGGTGATCCTTTTCGTAGTCAAATGAGTACATGACACTTGACAGATTGACCCATAATAATCAATAATCGCCTTTGATCCCGGACACCACGGAGACAAAAAGGAAATCATCAACCAAAATTATGCATTGAAGCTCCGTTTTATTGTAAAGAAACAGTTAAACCAGATCACGTATATAAGTTATCCAAATAGTAGCTACTAGCTAGTACACCTTTACAAGTTGGCCAACTGATGTTTCTACGATTTCAGACAAATCTACAAGACAACACAAACAAAATCTGCATTTTACAATGGATCAAATGTTACACTATCGATTCCCATGACAAGAGGTAACTCAACACCAGCATTCCATTAAACCAAATGATAACACTATCAATTCCCATGACAAGAGGTAACTGAAAACCATCATTCCAACAAATTCTGAACGTTGAACGGTTTAACAACGGGATCAAGACATCATCAACTAAAAAGTGCAGTCAATTAGACTCCGCAACAACCACAGACAGTAAAACAAGCTAATCATCCCTGATTAAAAGTTGTACCCAAAAAAAAACAACTAAACTCCTAATTAGAACTTATTTGCCTCCAAAACAAGTGCACCAATTAGCTCAATCAGTCAATCACAAAGCCACACCACACTAACAGACCAATTGCGTAACAGTTACTCGTATGACTACGATATGACCCCATGTGGAACCTGAAGCTACAAAATATGAAATGGGTAGTGGAACAAAAAAGTAGTCAGAGCAAAAACAACCAGAAAAAATCAAAAGACAAAGAGTCTTACAGTGGGGAAAGTGTTGCTGGTATAAGAGATAAGCATGCAAGTTTTTCCGACAGCGCCGTCACCGACAGTGACACACTTAATGAACCTCGACGCACTCATTTCTCACTACGCCGCCGTCTCCGTCTTCTTTAGCTTGAAATTTAAGAAATAAAGTAGAGTCGTATTTTGAAATTTGGGTGCGGAAAGTGGAATTAAGAGAGAGGAAGAAGAAGTGTGGGAAGGAACACATTTGATTTGGGAGTTAGGAGATTTGGGGGCAAGTCTTGAAGATGAAGACTTGATATTGACGCTTTTGATTTCTTTGTTTTAGCAATTCATTTGGATCGTCGGCGTTTCAGCTGGATCGTCGGCGCTTTATACGTGATTTTATCGTATTGCCCTTGTATAATAATCGTTAATATAATTAATTGGTTTTGTTTATAAATCTAAACTTACATTTCGGAGTATTAATTTGTCACGTAAATTGAACGGTTTATGTGACACGTTTTCCCATGGACCTCGGAAATCTTTTTCTATTAATCAATAATATAATTGATTGATTTTTATTTAAGTCTAATTTTTTGTTTCCGAGTTTAAATTTGTCACGGTTTTTCAATTTAACGGTTTATTTGACACGTTTTCCATAAACCTCGGGAATCAAGCAATCAAGTAAGGTTTTTGTTTTATATCTCATAATTGATTAATTGATTAGGTCGATTTATAATTTTGTAATTAGTTTGTAGGTCGATTTATTTCATTAATTGATTAAGATGCTAGTTATGTTAGTTCGATTTGTTGTTTGCGGCATGATTAGAGATTAACGGATTGTAGGGAGAATTTGTCGGAATAATCAAAAACCCGGAAATAACCACTACTACAATTAAGATTAAATAGGATAGTTCTTAACCGTCCTATATTGCATAAGGAACCGTTCTTTAGGTCGACGTCCTATTAAATCAAATAGCGCGGTTCCCAGAAGGTCAAACCGTCCTATTTAATGGGATATAAATAGGCTGGCAAAACATGGGAAATTCACGTTTTGTGGATCGGCAAAACGTGAGTTTCTCACGTTTTGTGGATCTGCAAAACGTGAAATTCTCATGTTTTGACGTTTTTTTTTTATTTGGTCATAACCACGCTAAAAAAAAGAGACAAAACGTGAACATTTCACGTTTCACCGATCTGCAAAACGTGGGAACGTCACGTTTTACCGATCTGTAAAACGTGAAAGTGTCACGTTTTATTAGATCCGCAAAATGTGAAAGTGTCACGTTTTACTGATCCGTAAAACGTGACTTTCTCACGTTTTACTGATCCGTAAAACGTGACATTTTCACGTTTTACAGATCCCTAAAACGTGATACTCTCACATTTTGCACTTTATTACGTATTATAGTTCGTCTTTTTTCTACGTCAAATTAAAAAAAGATCGTCACTAGAGAATCGAACGTCAGCCGATAGTTATAATCGAACGTCAAGAATAGGGTAATGAAGTGTGGGCTGGTGGAGGGACCATAACCCATAAAATAGGACAAAAAATTGCGGAGAAGACGGTTTTACAAAAAACAAAAACCGTCACATTATCGAGTAATTAGTAATGTTAATATAATTAGTAACATTATTCAAAATGTAATTAGTAATGTTAATGAGGTAAGTTAAAGGAGGGGCAAATGCGTCAATTCACGTTATAAAGCGTCGACGATCCAGCTGAAACGCCGACGACAAGGAATAGCTCTCGTTTTTTTTTATTGCTTTTGTTTATACTCCCTCACATTTTTTTTTAATATATTCAATTGAATTGTTATATTTCCGATATATTTTTTTAGCGAGGATGATTTTTTTATTGATAAGACTCATTATCCATATTCATAGACGTATTATTTGTACAAAAAATAAATGTTATAATTCGTAAGAATCAAAGAGACCAACTTTTTTTTAATATTATTGAAAGAAAAAATAGTAATTGGAGCTAAACCAACATACCCACCCACCTCATCAATCAATAAAAAGAGGACGACACTTGAGAAGTTAAACTAACCCATTAGATTTTTTTTTTTGAATTTGAAGGCAATGTGCAAAAATTTTGGTCATTTCATTTTCAAAGTTAAAGATTTTAAAGTAATGGAAAAGTATAAACAAAAAAAAAAAAAAAAAGTAATGGAAAAGTACGTGGGATTAATTCCCTCAATTTTATTTACATAACTTCTTATTTATGAGTCTGATTAATCCTCTTAATTTTAATAAAATAATAGTCGCTCAAATTTATGTTCATGTGGAAAAATTTGAGTTGAAGTTTATGGCCCAAACATTATTTTTTACTTTAAATGTCATTGGCAACGAGGTTGAGTTAGATGTTACTCCATAGAATATACATAAAAGTAACCATTTAAAAAAAATCAAAAAAATTGAAATAATTAGAAAGAGGATAGAGTTTTGAAAAGAAAAAAAAATAATAGGCCTCCCTTAAGATGCCTTATCCTTATCCATCTTAAATTTCTAACGGTTCAAATAACAATCTACTTGGATTGTTAAGAAAAAAATTATTCATTCCTAAATCTTTTTTTCTTGTCTTTATCCCAAGTACTCGATCCGTTATAGGTTTATAACGGGTATACCAATCTTAAACAATAATACGTGGAAAAAAAAAATCATAGTCCTAGAATCCACATAGGACTTGTAGGCTGTAATTCCTTATTAGTTTCCATACTTTCATCATGTGCACGTTTAGAGGAAGCAACTATGCAGGTTGATAAAGAGGTGTTAGTTGTTGATACGAACGAGTAAATAATTTTATCGTCTGCTGCACTCTTACGTTACCTTAGAGTATTCCTTCGAAAACTTAGGTCAACTACATTTCATTTTTAAATAAATTGCATCCTACCAACTACCCTCTACCGTTAAACTCATACCCTAATTATAGTAATCGTACTACCTAATGGCTAGTCATCAATGGAAATGATAACTTAATACTCCCTCTATTCTTTGTAATCTCCCCAAAATGAATAAAAAATTGATTAAAGAAAAAATGAGGCATAAAATGAAAATATGATGAGGTTTGTGCGTAAGAAAATAAATAAATAAATTGATTAAAATTACAACCCAAAAAAGATGAAAGATACAAACTAAACTAAAAAAAAGGAAAGAAAGAATATTATGAGGAATAGGAGGGAGTATTTTAATGTTTTATTTTTAGAATTTATGACAACTTAACTTGTGGCTCACTTCTATCAAATGTCCTCAAGTTACAGGGATTCAACTGTCTCTTAGCTATGACTTCTTTACAAAAATCAACTCAAAGTTACATCAATTATGATGATGCAGATGAAATTCAAATCTATGATCATGATTATCACCTCTCATTACTTAAACAATTAAACAATTAAACTAGTTAGCATCCGCTTTCATGGTAAAGTATCACTTGGAGCTTGGATGTATACAACTTCAATCTTGTTGTGGGTTGCTGTATCATTATAAGAACACAACATCATCATCGGAGCTGACGTAACCTAAGTCAATCATCTTCTTTGAAGTTTGATCTGCTTTTTGAGAAGTAACTTCGCTTGGTTCTACTCGTACTCTTTTAGAATCTGGTAATCTGCTTGTTTTCAATATGGATGAGGATGGCTTTGCTTCTGATTGCGATCTAAAAACAAGTAACCCACAAATAAACCAGATATAAGTAACAGCTAACTTAGACAGCGGGTCATGTACCCAAACATGTATGCACTCATAACTTAATCATATGATTAATAGCTAGGTTGATATCACATGTAAGACTGTCAAGTACTCCCTCCGATTCTTTAGGTTTGCAACATTTACTATTCACACCAAAAATAAGAATAGTAAGTGTGGGCCACTTATAAGTGATATTATTGTGAGAATAAACAATATAATAATGAAAAAAAGTTAGATAGGTAAAAAGTTAGTGAATATTTTGGAATATAATAATGAAAAGTGAAGGGTATGTTGGTCATTTTATAAGAGAAATAAAGTCCAAATTGGAAATGTAGCAAACCTAATGAATTTGCCAAATATGGAATATGTTGCGAATCTAAAGAATCGGAGTGAGTATAAATTTGAGTGTGCTCCATACCTCTTCAATGAGTCACTCTTTACCGCATTTATCTGGCTAGATCCCTTCGCTGTCCCAGTACTTGTGCGGCCTGTAACACAAGGATCTTTGTCAATTACATTCAAAACAGCTTGTAATCTGTGAGAGAATAACAGAGAAAGTTCCAAACCTGTAATTTCGTTGAGAAATCTAATTCCTTGAGAATGTGCGTTTGAAGTTACATGTCCTGCATTGCTTTTAAGAGAGAAAAAAACGATACTCTAAGCTCAGGATTGGGTTTCCCGAAGATAGACTTGCATATTGATAAAAGTTTTATTGAACAGTTTGCATTTCTGGGTATTCTGAAGTGGCAATTGGTCAATACAACTTGCAACAATGTTTTCATTATGAATCATCAGAAACAGCCTAAATGGATTGGAGTCATTGGACACAGGAGTAACTAGTAAGGCTGCATACATTAGACTACAGAACCTGAGCACAAGCGTGAGCCTTTTTGGGATAATGTTGTAATGTGTTTATCTATTCTTGAACTTCTTAAAACACCATCTTTTATTGTTTATTACACAAGCAGGAAATTGATGAGCACAGAGTTTATCAAGCTAATTAAAGAGTAGACTGGACGTATACCTTGAATAACACTCACTTCAAAACATATACCACGAATAATTTTCCATCAAAACTTATTAAACTACTTAATTTCTTTCATACTCCGTATTCTATATTACTCCGTATATCACATTATTTGACGATGGTAGGAGAGAAGGGGATAAAGAGGTGAAGCTGATGGTGGGACAAGGTGGGCAAATTGAAGTTGACGATGAGTTGTGGTGGGCTGGTGGCTATCGCCTATTGGTGTCGACAATGGTTCTGGTGGTGGAGGAGGTGATTAGTTGTGATGGATGTGGGTGTACGTTTATTTATTTTTTTGCCATCGGAAGAGAGAAAGTCATGAGACAAGCGCCACAGGCGCTTGGCTATGGGCTTTAACATTCAAGCCTCTGTACGAAAGAAATTGAAAGACAATGAAACATAGGAAAAAAGAAGAGAGATTTTCAGGACCCTAGTCGTAGGTGGTGTTTCCTTGTCAATATACGCTATCTGCAAAACAAGCTGTAAGCAATCGCAGTATAAGCTGACATGAAGAAGACCCTGTTTAGTCGCCCACTTGACCGCCATGTAAAGACTAGGGCTTCCGCCTGTAATGGTGAGACTGCCTTGATTTTCCTGTAGCCCTCATAAACACAGTCACCCATATCATTATAGACCACCCATTCTGCTACAGCATTATCATGACTTTTCCACGCAGCATCAACAATAATCTTGATGGGATTAGCGAGTTAGTACGGTGGGGATAGGTTAACGAAGTGGTGGGATGTGTTCATATGATGGGGATAGGTAATTAGTAAGCGCAAAATGGTCAAATTATATGATATAGAATGGAATATGAAAGAAATTAGGTATTTGGATATAAGGTGAGTAGAAAATTATTCATGGTATATGTTTTGAAAATTGTGTTATTCATGATATAAGTTTTCATTTTACTCCTAATTAAATTACTTTAAAGATTGAACAAGAGCAGGAAATGATGTACAAGTGTGCATAGGTCATGATCAAGACTTCAATACCTTAAAGCCTTCTTTAGTCCATCAACAGACATCACCTTCGTAGGCTTATTACTCTTCACATTGTTTGCTCGATCAGCCATACGATCAATCATGTAAATTCCTTCTGGCTGGTGTGGATTTCTAAACGCGGTTCTTAGGTTCCTGTAAAATGAGGGGAAAATAAGTGGTACCCTAATGCCTCGGCAGTTTCCCCAACAAGGATTAAATGACACTTTTAGCAATTACGCAAACGAATCATTTATTCATTATTCAACATATTTGAAAAAACTCACCCGCCTTTGAGCTCACTTCGTGTGGCAGTATACTTTTCTGATGTTTTCTGCAGGAGTTGTGTCAACATAGGAATTTTAGAAAAGTTATCTTCCAGATTGTTTCAAGGCTACATTAAGGCCTTGTTTGGATACCAAATAGGAGGGGAATGGAGAGAAGGGAAGGGGTCCCTCCCTCATTTCCCTCCACCTTCATTTTTATCCAAATAAGGGATACGTGTGTATACGTATTACTTACCACTCTATGGTAGCTGCAGTATATTTCAAGACGTCTGAAAAAAAAAGCCACAGATGTAAGGAAGTATGGTTAATTAAAAGCATCCATGAGCAGAAAAAAAGCATCTGTTTGCTACTAACAGTAGCAAAGGAATATATGATAAATCTAACAATAGACAGCATAAAACCGTGTTAATGGCTAACCATATCAGCCAAATAATCCAGCTAATGTAGAATTATCAGTATTTAAAATATTACGTAAGCCACTTAGGAATCAATGGTACGATATATAACAGTTGAGGTTTCCGAAGGTTGAAGGTATCTGTTTAGTTACGTCTGTCAAATATCAGGAATCAAAAGACTGCAACTATATAGTAAGGAAATACACAAGAAGCTTAATATGATAAGGAAATATAAACCTATAGACATGTCAATGTAGCTAAAACAAATGTAGAGTGGAGAAGAGTAAATTTTTTCACTTCAAGTCTACGAGAATATTATTCCATGTAAGCCCACATTAAACCCAGACTACCTAATTACATAAGACCTCGTTCATAGACTGACTATTCAGTAAGAAGACATGGCATAAATCAAAGTCCGTATTAATTTGTACACCAGCAATCAAAAGGTCGAAGTATTCACAGACAAAGCTTCATCTTTACGTATAGTTTGAAAAGTTTAGTTTTGATAGGCAGAAAGCACACACCAAGGCAGCCTTGACAACAAGGTGAAGGCACAAATCTCATATGCACGAGAGTAATATCTTTTCAAACTAATCTGTCTCTTCAATTATAATTTGTTTTAACAATAATTTCTTTTGGATTTTGAAGAGAGTTGGCATATATACAAGTAGACCTAGTCCAAGAAAAAACGAATGAAAAAATTGAAAAACATACAAAAATTATAGTAGTGAACCTCACTATTTTTGCCCAGTGTAAAAGGTGTCCCCATGCCTTTTGCCTAGTGGCTCAGCGTGCCTTGCAATTAAGCACGTCCAGGCACGTTCTTTTAGATGATGTTGAAAAATGAAATGCATACTAATGCAAATATACCTATTTAGAGGATCCCAATCCAAACAAAGCTAAAATAAAATAATACGGAGTAATAGTTTCTAGGTCTACTTCAAAAAGAAGGGTGCTAGACATTTCAATTAGTAGAAAAAAGGCACATTGACTAAATCTAACACTCAATGTATATGACTATGTGCTTCAATCAATGTAAAAATGAAACAATATAGGTCCCAACTATGGCGAATCAATCCAAAAGGTAGTCTTTAAACCAGGCCCATCAAGGGCGGTGCAATAGGGGCAACTGAACTGGCCTCCATTTTTGGGCCTCAATCTGATGTTTTTCTTTGTTTTACGGTCAAATAGTTAGGCCTTGTTCTTTTCGGCTTAATTTCAGCCCGTTTCAGACTAGCTCAGCTTTTATCAGCTCAGCCCAGCTCTTATCAGCTCAGCCCAGCTCTTATCAGTTCAGCTCAGCTCAGCTCCAATATTTTTCTTAAAATTATTAGATAATTTATATAAGAAATTATTAGTTTCAGCTTCTATAAATTCAGCTCAGCTCAGCTCAGCTTCTATCAGACCAGCTCAGCTCTTATCAGACCAGCTCAGCTCAGCTCAGCCTTGTTTCAGCCGAAAAGAACAGGGCCTAAAAGCTGCCTTAACAAAGCATTGAAACTTCGTTGCTACTTGCTATAGTGGTAGACTCTTGATTGAATTTGAGGCAGTCATGGGTTCAATACTCACCGAGAACAAATTTCCCATTTTTTTCATTTTAAGTTTTAGTAGTAATTTATTGTGTCGAAACCAGTCATTTCTGTAGCAGTAATAGGGTCAGGGGTAGCATACTTGTTGACAACCATGGTACAAGCCAACCCATCTTTCCTCCGCCCTTTGCATACACCATAATCAACAGAAGTGCCAATCTTTAAAATTTGATTTGCATTAAAGATACTCAGTTGAAAACCAGAACCCTGCAACCAAAAAAGGTTAATCAAAACGATGTTCAAACAACTTAGCCTTTTCATTTCAATGAAGCAAATCAATAGCTAAATACAGTAACTACCGAAGTATCTTTGCGAACATTTGCATTGGAGAAGGCAAAAGCGGTTGAAGCTGGCTCTTTACTGTGTATCTTATAAGCATCACCAAACAAGAAAACTGGTATGCTCTGCCCATCCAAACACCCAATCTTCCATATGCAGTAGCTCTTACCAGCAGAGCTCATTTTAGGGCTACTCTTTTCTGTCAGAACACCAATTGTTGCCCAACATCCGGATAATGTGTCGCCTTTTATCAAATTCCTATAAACACACACACTCAGCAAAATTCATAGATTTAAAATTTGACAATCAAAATAACTAGTCTTTAGGTCAAGGGGCATACTTTATAGCTGAAAGTCGAACAAAGCGGATATCTGACAACTGATTGCTCAACTCTGTCGGCGATAATACTTGGTTACTGCAAACCTCAAAAACAAATCATACAAAACAATGTCTTTATGAGTATCACTCCCTAAATATTCAAAGGGTGTTCTTGAATCACACATACCGGATTCGCAAACCCGAAAACTTCTCCAAATCAAAGTCACCATTATTCTTTGAACGATTAGTTTTGAGAGCTTTGGTAGCCGTTTCAACATCATAGTCCATACAGTCTTCGACAGCCGACTTGAAAGCAGAGAGATCAACATTACCACTTGGCCGCCTACGGTCTTCGTCATCATCCGACTGATAATCTACAAAAGGGAGCTCACTTTACAGATGCCCACATCAAAAAAGGGTGAAATGAAAACCCAAGTAACTATGCGGTCTATGCCCACCAAGTGTTCGATCAAATAAGTCAATTAAAAAAACCAAAAACATACATTAATAATAATAAAACAATAAAATGGATGTTGAAGCAATGTAGATAGAAATAAAGAATACCGAGGGAGGCGGGGCGAGAAGAGGGAGAAGAGGGAGGGGTTTCGAGGACGCGGTCCTGAAGAGAAAGCAGGAGATCGAGGTCATCTTGATGATCAGAAGACATTGTGTGTTTGAGTTTCTAAACAAAATAGGGGTCGGGATGGACTGAATCTGAATGACTGAGTGGTAAGAGAGAACAGAAATAGGGGAGAAGGAGAATGGAAGATGGAGGGGATGGTCGGAATGTGGCGGCAAATTCATTTTCTAATCCAAAATTACGCTCCAAATAATGTTGTACCTATTTCACTTTTTTTCCGTTATTTTTTTTTCGATTTTTCCAACATACACGTTAATATTCTCATTAAGGAAAAATCAATTATGACGATAAATTGAAATATTAATTTATAGGGATTTTCTACGATATATTCCTGTATTTTCTTTTTCTTGTTTTCTACCTTATACCCCTCATGTTTGCAAATCTCTACTAATACCCCTGTACTTTACTAATCCCACTAACCGTGACCTAATGACCATTTAGCCGTCTAATGATCCGTTAGGTGGCTGCTGACTGGGGCATGACATGGCAGAGAATTGACTTTGACATGACATTGACTCTTTAATTTAAAAAAAATAAAGGAATATATTGAAATAAATGTTTAACCTTCCTCTTCATCTGATTCAAAAAATAAAACTAGACTTCTCTACCACTCTTCTCTACTCATCATCATTCTACTCCCAAAACCCTAATTAATGTTGAAAATGATTTACAAGAGTTAATATTGAATAAAACTTGATGACCCTACACTAGTAGAATTTAAGTGATTGGCATCAGTTGTAAATGGTCATTGGCATCATTTTTCCGGCGATGCCAATCAAGGCGATGCTAATGGGAAACAAAATTGGCAGATGCTAATATTCCAAAAGTGGCATCGATCACAACCGATACCAATATATGCTATAGGCATCAGTTGTAAATCGATGCCAGTGAAGCGAAAATGGCATCGATACAACCGATGCATGTACTGATGCCATCGATTACAACCGATGCCATTGTTACAAAAGTGGCATCAATCAAAATCGATGCTAATTTGGCATACAATATTGTGACTGATGCCACTTTCACTTCATTGGCATCGAATGCCTTAACAACCGATGCCAGTTTTATGAAAGTAGCATCAGTTATAGTCGATATCGTTGTAGTGAAATTGACATATCATCGTTCACGTTTTACCTACAACGGCCTCCAAATTTTGTTTCGTTCAAACTCTATACAAAATGCAACAAGATCTCCCTCATCATTTGAACAATCCAAATAGAATAATTAACTATAAAATTTATGTAATAATAAAATTTTGATACAACCATCCACAAAATAAATCTAGTGCTTCATGAAGTTTTTTTCAAAATAATGCTCTTAAATAAACTTATTATCGTTTCGGGTCGGATTGAAAACTAATTAACAAAATGGTGCTCTAGCAGGTTCGGATTGAGCTTCGTTTCTATGCAGACTGAACCCGCCAATCCCAATGGCGTGTCTTTCCAATTAATTAGATGACCAAAAAAAAATATATAACTCTTTAACCCGCCATTAGCAATGGCGGATATGTCTTCAATAACCCGCCATTGGCAATGGCGGGTTCAAAGGTCATGCCTTCTGCCCACAAACCCATTTTTTTGGGAAATATGGCTGGCTATACCCGCCACTGGGAATGGCGTGTTAATGAGGACAAACCCGCCACTCCCAATGGCGGGTTAGTGGGTTAATTTTTTTTTTTTTTGCTTTGCATTTCCGTCCCTCCTCATTTAATATACACAAATCGCGATCCCCACCCATATGCTCACTCTCTACTCATATCCCTCTCAACTCACCCATACTCAATCACTTTTACTCAATCATCACTCATCTACTCCGGCGTCACTTCCGGCAACACTTCCGGCGTCACTTCCGGCATCACTTCCGGCGACCATCTACACCTAACTTCATAAATAGCAAGGTAAAATTCAACTAGTTGTTCCAATTTTTTTTGATTTTGTTGTTATAATGTGTTTATATATTCCTAAATTATGTTTAAAGTTCTTTATTTCTTTGATTATTTGTTTGATTTACAATTTACATGTTTATTTTTGCATCAATAGATAAAATCCCCAAATTTGAAACCCTAAGTTTTTTTGGGGGAAATTTCATTGTTTGTGCATGTAGTGTGAAATTATGTGTGGTTTAAGTAGTTTGTAAGAATCAAATACATATTTCATGGATTAAATTAGTACTTTGAATAATTTTTTTTTTTGGTTAATACATATTAAAAAATCAATTTTTTGGGTATTTTACTACAAAGATGGAGTTATTAAGGGAGGTTTTTAATGTAATTGTTAAGTTTAATTTAAGTTAATACTTGGTAATTAAGGTGTATCGCTCATGTTGTGATGTATTAAATTAGAGAAAATTGTTGTATATGGTTGTTTTTTTAGTTGTGTTTTGCTAATTAATTTTTCTTTATAGAATGGACATTATTGATTATCCACTAATGTGTTATTGGGATGGAGAAATACTGGAGCAAAATGGATGTGTAACGTATAGAGAAGGATCACAATGTTTTGTTTTAGCTAGTACAAAAATGAGTTATGGTGAATTAGTTGATGAGATATATAAGGGGATTGATGTTGAAAGGATGAGTGCTCAATTGATTGTTAAAATGAAATATCACAGTTCAGGATGTTTTAAAGTTGTACCCCTTAACAATGATGTTGCATTAAGGACGTTATGGGCAAGTGTTCGTCATTCAAATTCTCCATCCATGGACATATTTGTTGAGTTGTGTAGACACCCGCATTTTGACTGTCACGTGTCTATGGTAGTCTCCGAAAAACACCCGATGATGATCGGACGTCAACATAACTTGGTATACTCGGACTTGGGCTCGGAATTCATAATATCCGACATGGACTTTTTAGCGGAGTAAAATCTCACAAAACAGACCTCAAATTCAGGCCAAGTGGGCCGTTCCGAGCAAAATGAGACTAATTTGGGCCAAAACCGACACCAAAAATAATTCCCGTCTTTTGGCGACCGGGTCAAAACCCGGTCAAAGACGAAACCGTCTCATAAATCAGCCAAGTTCATTTGGCGCACAAATCAGAATTCAAAAAAGCAATCAAAACCAACGAGATCAAATCTTTCCTTATTTGTCTCACCCAATTGATCCACTCGATCGAGTGGATTGACCCACTCGGTCGAGTGGAGCGCCTTGAACTGGGCTTGACCCGTTTTCAAAGGCACTCGATCGAGTACACTAGGGCCACTCGATCGAGTGCCCCTAGGTCGAGGGGTGAGGCCTATATATACCGCTTCACTCCCATTCATTTGACAACCTTTTTACACATACTTTGCCCCACATTTTTTTCAGCCACAATCTAACCTACATACCTACACATCAAGCCTTAGCAACCCTAAGCAATACACACAAAAACTGAGTCCTTCGTCCCTCGAAAAACCGACGTAATACACACACACACACACACACACACACACACCCATACACACCATAACTCGCGTACATCCTCGATACTCCCAAGCTTTGTCGCTATTCACGAGTCCATTTCCGAGGTCTATACTAGCATGTATGTTGAGGGTGTCCTAAACCCCTTTTCTATCTCTTTTCTATATCATTTTATGTACATTTTCGTATTATGATCGTAGTAACACCGACACTAACACTAACGTTCCTTATACTTTTTTTGTATCTTTATTTTGCATTGTCATTTTTCTATTACTAACGTCATTAATAATACCGCGTATATATAAAACTAGTATCAAATTTCGGTTTAAAATCCGTTTGACTACGATGTTTGCCTAAGATCCGTTTAATCCCTTTACGAGCAACGACGGAGGTGGAGCCCTTTCGAGGAGCCCCGCCCCAATGTACTCAAGGGCGTAACGCGATCGCAAACGGTCGTAGTTGAACGAATTTCATTCCATTTCCATAATTGGTATGAAACCCGTTGACACGAAAACCGACATCACATAACCCGAAAGGGTTAGTTCCGATGTCGTGACGTAGAGGGATACATTTCGTCACCAATTCAAAATTTCCTAATCTAACGTAGACGTTTTCCTAAAAACTCTGGTGACGGTATTATAATCGTTCATACGCGATTATAGCACCGGAGGCCGAATTAAATACAAATCGTGCGATATTTGTATTTGGTTTGACCGTTCATCGATTTCAAGTCATAAAACAAAGCGAGTTACCACTCGTACAGGGGGCACTCGACCGAGTGCCATAGGCCACTCGATCGAGTAGCACCCCAAAAAGTGGTCAGTAGCCACGTTAAGCGTGCACTCGACCGAGTCACACCACAACTCGGTCGAGTGGGTCCTGTAACCCACAAAACCGAGGGGTTTGACCCACAGTTCAAGCCCCGACCTTTTATCGACTTTAGTCATCATGTGTAAAGACCATCACATGACCCTCCTATTTTTCAAAACCTACACACATCACGACACGTAGAACGACTTTGACCACCTTGACGTGATAAGTCGGGACAAGACTACAGGATGTGAGATTAGGCTAGCAATATGCCACAGTCTCATGTTCTCGTCCTTCGTTTAATATGCGACATAATGCGTATTTAAGCGGGGTTAGTCCATCTACATATTTCGCGGTCTAGTTTACATACGGGTCCGTCCCTTTCATTATATCGCGTTATTTTCATTTCGTTTATTATTTACACGTATTGCCGTATTGTGAATTCCGGGTTGTATTTCCGCCCGTGTAACTTGTACGTTATTTATTTATTTTCGAGCTTTGTTTATTTACTTGCTTTTACGCTTTATAAATGAACCTCGCATGTTAAACCACTTCGACAAGTAATAAGATGCATTAAATGACGTAGTTAACCAATAACTCACATGCTTAGCCCGAAAACGCTGTTTGCATATCATTTAGTCGTTTTACTAGCGCGCGTACACGAACACGAACGATGTCTTAGTAGAGGCCGCCATTGTGCGGGCGGGGTTGGGTGTCCTTAGTGGGCTTCCCAACACGTACCCTCACCCCTTACTCAGAACCTTTGGTTTCCGGATGTCCGAAACCCTTGGCGCACGAGAGTCATTCTATATACGAAAGCCGGTGTAAACGGTATCGATATTGCAATGCAAAGGGACGAGCCCCATAAACTCTGAAATCGGAATGGGCTTACTTTGTGTATAGCCCATGACGACATAGAGTGGGCTCGTATGGTTCCGAATAACCACAAAATTCGGTGGCGACTCCATTTTGACTTAAATTTCGAACCCGAGAGCAATCTTACCACAAGATTCATTCGCCTACCCAAACCCGCGCTTCGCCGCGTCGGGGTGGACCTACGTCATGTCCACAATTTGGCGACTCCGCTGGGGATACCTGATGTACCACATGTCATCGGGGTTCCTAGGGTGAGACTCGAAGAGAAATCGTTCGTAGATTAGTGTGCGCGCATTAGTTTAATGATTCATGCATAACCCAAATTTGCCCGGGCCGGTTACTTGTGACCGACGTCCCACTATACCACGATGCATTCCTACATGGGTGCGCTAAAGACATCGATGGTGGAACTCGTCTCGGTTTTGCGGCATGTCCTAAGACCAACTCGGCTTAGGGAGTCCGTCCATCACATGAGAAAGCCATCGTTGTTGGTATAGACCCTATTTTGACCGACCGAGACTTAGTGTAAAGCATACATGAGCGTCGTTATAATGCTTGTTTGACTACGTGCTACTTGGTTTCCGTGTCAATTTTCAAAAAACCGTCATTTCAAAAAATGCATCTTTCCAAAAATACCAAATTTTGAAAAACCCGAAATACTGTCCGTTTCGGGACCCGTCTTTTCAAAATATCCAATATTCAAAAACTCGGAATGCTGCCGAAAATTAGACTTACGATTTGACTCAAAACAAGCCATTTTTTTAGCCGGCATGCTATCCATTTCAATTCGAATTTCCGATCCACCATTCGATTTTCGAATTTTCAAAATTCAATTTTCAAATCTTCGTGATGCCATTTGCGATTTTCAAATCCTCGAGATTCCATTCTCGATTTTCAAATCTCCGAGATGTCGTTTTCGATTTTCAAATCTTCCGGATCTCATTTTCAATTTTCAAATTTTCGGAAATTTATTTTCGATATTCAAATTTTCAAAATTCCAAATATTCAACTTTTCAAAAAAAAAAAAACTCGGTCCTGTCGGCATGCTGCCAATTTCAAAAAACGAGACCGTCTCCCAATTTTTTCAAAATGCGAATTTACTCGCAACCATTCTAACATTTCAAAATGCCCGGTCCTATTGGCCCACTACCAATTTCGGGACCGTTCTCTCAATTTTCAAAATCCAATCATTTTATTTTCAAAAACCTTCCTTATTATAGGACCTACCGTAATCCGTGTGTCGGGTCTTTTCATAATTTATCAAAGGTCTATAGCGTCGAAACTCCGTCGATCCTACATCACGGGTTTCTTCCCCATCCTAGTCCACCTTTTTCTAAAGGCACAACCGACCAACACGAGTCATACACTCGTAAATGAAAGGTTCGTAAACACTCGAGTCCTAACTAGAAAGTCACACGCAATTTTCCCTCCGACAGGACGGTCCCCACGACCTTTCCTAAGGGAATTTTGCCCGTCTTTCAATTCGTTAGTCGAGTCATCCCAATTCAAAAATCCTTTAACTTAAGGGTCTACTCTAATCACAGGGTCATCCTTATTCAAGTCAAGTCAAGGGTCTCTAGTGTCGAAACTCTGCCGATCTTACATCGCAAGTTTCTTCCCTTACCCGTCCACCTTTCCTCGAGCCCGAGTCAACCTTTTACAAGGCATAGCCCTGTAGCTAAAGGTTCGTGATCCTTACATCTAAGGGTCACTCGTCCGACACTCGAGTCTTAGCAAAACCTTGAATCTCACTTGGGGGCTATTCTTCGACGGAATGATTAATCACAGTCGCTTCGAGAATTGCACCTTACACTTTTTTAGGAGAGTCTAACCCGAGTCAAACCCGAGTTGTCTTTCCTCCCGCGCTATTTCCTATGCCTTGGCGTGTTCGAGTTCCGAAGTAACATTTCTGATTACGTGGGTATTCTCGCAGAGTATGGCACCCACAACCGGGAATAGGGACATGGAAAACACCATCAATGAAATAAAGGCTTCGCTGGAAACAATGGTTAGTAGGCAGGCCATAACCGAAACCCATATAGGGTTCCTGAAAACCAACCAAGAGGCCATGAATGCTCGTTTAACTGTCATTGAACGGCAAGACTTCAATTCTGAATCGGTCAATACTGGGCCATTTTCCAAATTGATCAGCACGGTGCGTGAGCTCGAACAACAGTTCCATGCCTCCCGAGGGTACAACATTTATATTGAAAACTCCCGAGACTATACACCCATCAGTGAGAAACTACCAACAGATCTCAACTTAGAGGGGTTACCCATATTCGAAGGGACGGAGGATCCATTACTACACCTCCGAGCCTTCAAAGCATTTATGGCGATCAAGGGGGTCAAAGCCGACATGTTCATCAATTTGTTCGGCGCATCCCTCGGGAAATATCCAAAAGCCTGGTTCTATAGGCTTAATGCAAAAAGATTCCCCACTTGGGAAGATGTGGCTACCGAGTTCGCTAAAAACTATTCTGATAATGCTGAACTTCAGACTACCATGCGGACTTTAGAAGTCATGGCCCAAGATCCAACAGAGGGTTTCACCAAATACCTTCAACGTTGGCGGGCTGAGAGTGTTAAGCTGGTAGACAAGCCCAGCGAGAAGACACTAGTGGATGCATTCATCAACAACCTCCTACCCTCCTACCGCGTCCATCTTAGGTATGCCGGCATCTCAAACTTTGCTGTGCTTACCGAAATGGGCACTAGGATTGAAGACGATCTTCGACATAACGAAGATTTGGGTGAAGCCTCTACCGAAGGCTATACTGGACATCCACTTGAGTCCTTAGAAGCCGAAGACTACTGACAACTTCATCCAAGAGTCCAGATTTGATTTGAGTCCGAGTCTGAGTCCGAGTCTAGGATGTTCTATCTCTTTCAATTTCAAAGTCAGAGTCATAGTCAACTGTATTCTGTCCTCTTTTTCAATCCAATAAAATCAGCTTTCAATATTCTATCTCCACTATATGCTTTCCTTATGTGTTTCCGAGAACATGATGAACACCATCATACACTGTGAGCACATGCACGTGACTATTATAGGCACATCTATAATGACTGCAGGAACTGAGGCCCGTGTTTTCCCTTACCTGTTCCATGTCTGGCATAGACAACCACAAAACTACCCTTAGCAGGAGCGGTATCGAATCCTATGACAAATCTAGGTAGTCTTCTAGTTTGGGTTCAAGACGGGAGGCAAGCCCATTTCCCACAATAAACACCCCTCCAATAAGACTAACCAATCCCTACCTTAGGCGTTTAGTCTGACCATAAGCAAAAAAGAAGCATCGTGACTCTATAGGCTTGATGCCAAAAATACCCAACTCGGGACGATGCTCCCACCAAGCCTGCTCGGAATTATGATGACAATACCGAGATCCAAATCACCATGCTTACCCTAGAGTACTCCACCGCGAGTTGCACTCACATAAGCACCAACTAGGCTTACACCTTACAAAGGTTTAGCTCCACAAATCCAACCGATGGGCCCACCCCCATATCCACCCACAACACCATAGTAGGGATAGCCGTAAAAAAAAAAGAGAGTTGGACAAAAAAAAAAAAATCAAAAGTCCAAGAAAAAAAGCAAAAGGCCAAAACAAAAGAGCTGGCCATGATTAACATCCCGCGACCAGATACGGTCAATCCCATGACCGTGGCTAAGAGGTCAACCCAAAAAAAAAACAAAAACAAAAAAATACAAAAGATTCAAATACCCATCACCGTGGTCAATGGTCAACACAATTGAAAGTCTGTTAACTGGGGTCCGGTCAATTCAAAAATTTCCGATGCCCATACCATCAAATAGGGGAGAGACAATCAAGCTGGTCAGCTAACACCACACTTAGCCTTCCCACATTACAACCCTCAAGACCTTTCCGAGACCTAGGCTAGAGACAGCCCGGAATTTTGAGGGTTCAAACTCCATAGGATACACCCTAACCATTAGGGCCAGACATGGAAATCAGATCCCACATTATCAAACTTATCCTGATCAAAGTTCGAGTCATTTTTACTCGACTTCCCCCTTTCCTACCACATTGCAATACCTTACCCTCGAAGCCTTAGCTCCACATAATCGAGCTCCAGATTTCGAGTCATCAAAGCCACTTGCGACCTAGCTCCACATTTCCAAAAACATCCAAACCAGTTACCAGCCCCAAACACGGGAACTCAACCTGCGGTCGGCATAGAACATGCCCAAATAGTTCACACCACCTCTGGGGGCTACCCCGGATAACGCTCACAGTCACGGGATCAACATCCTAACTGTTCCAGCCCTTTGATCAAGACATCATTGGGAACACACCTAGCCTACACCATCGCTATGGCTAGTTACACACAAAGCCCTAATAAACTAGGCACAGTAACATGTCTTTCAAACCACTGAACTACGGCTTGGTTTGATTTCACTACAAGTGAATACGTAGGCAGCCTTTCAACAAAGGCACAACCACCCACACATTCAAAAAGCACCGTCATTCCGGTCACGACACTGTCATGTTCTCAGCAGCTAGCTTTGTCGTCCTGGGGGCTTCTTTTAGGCAGAAGACCTCCATCCACTCACAAAATCTAAAAATTTCCAAAAATAGCCTTCTTTTTATAGAGTGTCCTAGTACTCGGCCCAGTCGAAGACGAGAATCCGTCAGGGACTCAAAGCAACACCCACTTTGGGAATGTACCCCAAAACAAAAAATTCAAAGAGCACTAGTCTACAACACTGCTACTGCTAAGTCCTGCAAAAACAGTCTCATTACAGACTACTGCAGTTCCTCTATACCGGATCCTTCCCGTTTTGATGTTCGACCGTGTTGCCACTCGCCTAGGCTATGGATTAGCGCAGCTTAAGAGTCTTGTCACATTAGGTGGCCCTCCCCCCTACCGAGTCACGGTCCAACCCCTCGAGAGTCCAGTCGTGTCTGTCAGCTCGTCTGGTCACGTGCAGAGTCGAGTCTGTCGGTATGTCTCTCTCTTCAAATTCTTGCTTTGAAATTTGCAAAACTTAGCCATTTGAGAAAATCCTTTTTGACAAGGTCAAATTTCGGTCTATTTAAACTGCAAAATTCTTTTCTACCTCTTTTAATTTTGAAAACCTATCTCCTAGCACGTGAGTTGCTTTCAGGACTTCGATTTCAAAATGAAGCAAAAAAACCATTTTCCCCAGCGCAAGCCAGTCTATAGATGCTAACTGCATTTCCTATGTGCTATCTTGCTACATACCATGCCTGCTATTTCTGCCTATGTATCTAACATTTCAGGTACCAGCTAGTGCTTCCCAACGGAACAACAAAGGCGGTGTTTCTCCTGGAATGCTACATCCAAGACGTGATGTGTCGGCATACGGGTACACCCAAGACTTCAGAAGCAAGTCCCCGCGCAGCTACTTTTCTCCCCAGCGAGAGTCGGTGTTTTGTCTATGTGTTACATACAAGTTGTTATGTGTCAGCATACAGGTACACTCCAGACTTCAGAAGCAAGTCTCCGCGAAACTATTAAATTCCCCAACGGAGTCAGCTTTTCCCCGGTATGCTACATCCAAGATGTGATGTGTCGGCATACGGGTACACCTACTCCCCAAAAGAGGCAAGTTTCACTCCCCACGGAACATCATCATTAGCTCAGGTACGACTCAAGGCTTTGAAAGCAAGCTCGTACAGCTCACATATCTCCTCAGCGGAACGCCCGAGGCGGCATCCCCCACATGCAAACACGCCCAGGACCTATGCCTGGCTCAGGTATGATTTCTATCTTATGGCTGGCGAGCCCTTTTACGCGAGTCTACTGGACTATAAACGACCCGACCTGAAGGCTGCCAGGTCATAATCTGCGATTGGCCTGGTAACTACTCTGACTTTCGCCTTGTCCAAGCCTCAGTCAGAGTGGGGGCTCTGTAGACACCCGCATTTTGACTGCCACGTGTCTATGGTAGTCTCCGAAAAACACCCGATGATGATCGGACGTCAACATGACTTGGTATACTCGGACTTGGGCTCAGAATTCATAATATCCGACATGGAATTTTTAGCGGAGTAAAATCTCACAAAACAGACCTCAAATTCAGGCCAAGTGGGCCGTTCCGAGCAAAATGAGACTAATTTGGGCCAAAACCGACACCAAAAATAATTCCCGTCTTTTGGCGACCGGGTCAAAACCTGGTCAAAGACGAAACCGTCTCATAAATCAGCCAAGTTCATTTGGCGCACAAATCAGAATTCAAAAAAGCAATCAAAACCAACGAGATCAAATCTTTCCTTATTTGTCTCACCCAATTGATCCACTCGATCGAGTGGATTGACCCACTCGGTCGAGTGGAGCGCCTTGAACTGGGCTTGGCCCGTTTTCAAAGGCACTCGATCGAGTGCACTAGGGCCACTCGATCGAGTGCCCCTAGGTCGAGGGGTGAGGCCTATATATACCGCTTCACTCCCATTCATTTGACAACCTTTTTACACATACTTTGCCCTACATTTTTTTCAGCCACAATCTAACCTACATACCTACACATCAAGCCTTAGCAACCCTAAGCAATACACACAAAAACCGAGCCCTTCGTCCCTCGAAAAACTGACGTAATACACACACACACACACACCCATACACACCATAACTCGCGTACATCCTCGATACTCCCAAGCTTTGTCGCTATTCACGAGTCCATTTCCGAGGTCTATACTAGCATGTATGTTGAGGGTGTCCTAAACCCCTTTTCTATCTCTTTTCTATATCATTTTATGTACATTTTCGTATTATGATCGTAGTAACACCGACACTAACACTAACGTTCCTTATACTTTTTTTGTATCTTTATTTTGCATTGTCATTTTTCTATTACTAACGTCATTAATAATACCGCGTATATATAAAACTAGTATCAAATTTCGGTTTAAAATCCGTTTGACTACGATGTTTGCCTAAGATCCGTTTAATCCCTTTACGAGCAACGACGGAGGTGGAGCCCTTTCGAGGAGCCCCGCCCCAATGTACTCAAGGGCGTAATGCGATCGCAAACGGTCGTAGTTGAACGAATTTCATTCCATTTCCATAATTGGTATGAAACCCGTTGACACGAAAACCGACATCACATAACCCGAAAGGGTTAGTTCCGATGTCGTGACGTAGAGGGATACATTTCGTCACCAATTCAAAATTTCCTAATCTAACGTAGACGTTTTCCTAAAAACTCTGGTGACGGTATTATAATCGTTCATACGCGATTATAGCACCGGAGGCCGAATTAAATACAAATCGTGCGATATTTGTATTTGGTTTGACCGTTCATCGATTTCAAGTCATAAAACAAAGCGAGTTACCACTCGTACAGGGGGCACTCGACCGAGTGCCATAGGCCACTCGATCGAGTAGCACCCCAAAAAGTGGTCAGTAGCCACGTTAAGCGTGCACTCGACCGAGTCACACCACAACTCGGTCGAGTGGGTCCTGTAACCCATAAAACCGAGGGGTTTGACCCACAGTTCAAGCCCCGACCTTTTATCGACTTTAGTCATCATGTGTAAAGACCATCACATGACCCTCCTATTTTTCAAAACCTACACACATCACGACACGTAGAACGACTTTGACCACCTTGACGTGATAAGTCGGGACAAGACTACGGGATGTGAGATTAGGCTAGCAATATGCCACAGTCTCATGTTCTCGTCCTTCGTTTAATATGCGACATAATGCGTATTTAAGCGGGGTTAGTCCATCTACATATTTCGCGGTCTAGTTTACATACGGGTCCGTCCCTTTCATTATATCGCGTTATTTTCATTTCGTTTATTATTTAAACGTATTGCCGTATTGTGAATTCCGGGTTGTATTTCCGCCCGTGTAACTTGTACGTTATTTATTTATTTTCGAGCTTTGTTTATTTACTTGCTTTTACGCTTTATAAATGAACCTCGCATGCTAAACCACTTCGACAAGTAATAAGATGCATTAAATGACGTAGTTAACCAATAACTCACATGCTTAGCCCGAAAACGCTGTTTGCATATCATTTAGTCGTTTTACTAGCGCGCGTACACGAACACGAACGATGTCTTAGTAGAGGCCGCCATTGTGCGGGCGGGGTTGGGTGTCCTTAGTGGGCTTCCCAACACGTACCCTCACCCCTTACTCAGAACCTTTGGTTTCCGGATGTCCGAAACCCTTGGCGCACGAGAGTCATTCTATATACGAAAGCCGGTGTAAACGGTATCGATATTGCAATGCAAAGGGACGAGCCCCATAAACTCTGAAATCGGAATGGGCTTACTTTGTGTATAGCCCATGACGACATAGAGTGGGCTCGTATGGTTCCGAATAACCACAAAATTCGGTGGCGACTCCATTTTGACTTAAATTTCGAACCCGAGAGCAATCTTACCACGAGATTCATTCTCCTACCCAAACCCGCGCTTCGCCGCGTCGGGGTGGACCTACGTCATGTCCACAAGTTGTCCACTACTTCCTTTGTTGTGCCCACACCAAATGTGCCGACACCTAGGCTTCCTTTGGCGTTAGACGACGTTGGTCAATACGTATCCCTTACTAGTAATGATATAAACATCGGTGTATTTGATGGTCATATAGAGGGCGATGAGGTTGATGAGGAGTATGAAACACTTAATGTTGATGAAGGAGATGACGATGTTGATGATGTTGACGAAGTTGGTGCTAGTGCACCAATTGTAGAGTATAACAATGTTGGAAAACTTGAAGGGGAGGAGTTGAATGCTTGGAGGACATGAGAGTCTTTTGTTGTTATGAGCAAGGGAATGAGTTTGCTAAAGGTCAAGTGTTTTCAAACAAAATGTCAGTGATAGATGAAGTAACATTATATAGTGTGCAACGAAATCAATTTTTCAAAGTTGCAGAGTCTAAGCCTCACACGGTAACCTTCAAATGTGGGCGATCACCTTCCCCTTGTAATTGGAGGCTAAGGGCCACACAAAAAGATTTTCATTCAGAATCCTTTACCATTGTCACGTACAATGGTCGTCATGAAACATCTTGTGTCGGTAACACCGTTCCTAGAGACCATATGAATTTGAAACGAGGGTTCATTAGCCATGCGATTCGAAACCTTGTTGAGGCCGATTGGGGTATTAAGGTGTCCGTTATTGTGGAGTACATGAGAGACAAATTTGGGTACACAATAAGTAAGATGAAAGCTTGGAATGCAAAACAAAGAGCGATTACTGACATTTTTGGGGGTTGGGAAGAATCCTACGAGATGCTTCCTCGTTTTTTGGAAGGTTTAAAAGAATCTAATCCCGGCACAATTGTTCAGTGGTCGACTAGACCCACGAATATCCCGAATGTTCAAATATTTGAACGAGTTTTTTGGGCCTTCAAACCAAGTATTGATGGGTTTGAACAATGTCGCCCTATTATCACCGTTGATGGAACTCACTTGTATGGTAAGTTCAAAGGAGTGGTGTTGACCGCTATGGGAGTTGATGCGAACAACCAAATATTTCCACTTGCCTTCGCGATTGTTGAGTCAGAAAATACGGAGAGTTGGCCTTGGTTTATGTCTTGTATTAGGACCTTTGTCACCAAACGAGACGGATTATGTGTCATCTTCGATAGACATGCGGGTATAATGGGTGCTATGAACGAAGTTGGTAGTCAATGGGAGGAACCTTATGCCTATCATTGGCTTTGCATTCGGCATTTAGCATCTAATGTCCATAAAAGATGTAAGAATGTTCAAGTGAAGAATCTCTTTGGGTCAACGACAATGCAAAATCAAGTTAAAAAATTTGACATAGGTTATATTCGGCTTGCTCAATTGAATAGGGAAATTAGGCATTATGTCAATGAAATCGGTGTCGAGAAGTGGTCCATTTGTCATGATGGTGGTCATAGGTACGGTATTTTGACCACAAATTTGGCGGAGTCTTTTAATAATGTCTTGAAGGGAGCACGATTTCTACCAATAACAGCCCTTGTGAAGTGTGTATTCTATAGGGTTAATGCCTATTTTGTTAATCGACGTGAATGGGCTAAATCACGTTTATTGGAAGGACATCTTTATAGTCAGAAAATCACCAAAGAATTGGATGAAATTAGTGAAAAAGCCGCCTACCATTCAGTGGTGTCATTTGATCGGGAAGAAGGGATATACCAAGTGAGTACCGGAAAAGGCAAAAGAAATGCAAGTCATGGGAATAATTTACATACAGTGAATATCAGGAATCGAACATGCACTTGTAACAAAATGCAAACATATAAGTACCCATGTTCTCATGTCTACGCGGTATGTTCATCCATGGGGTTAAATGCTAGTCAGTTCGTTGACAATTACTATACCACGGTGGAACATGAGGCGTCGTATGCTCCCAGATTTCGGCCACTGAAGGATGAAGCCTATTGGAGACCTTATAATGGAGTGAAAACAATGTGTGACGAAACGAAAAAAAGGGGAAGAGGAAGACCGGTTTGCAAACGGTTTAGAAATGAAATGGATAAGACGAGTAGGTCAACAAAGACTTGTAGTTTATGTCGTGGCAAAGGTCACAATAAGAAAACATGTCCCCTGAGATTGGACAACACCCATGGGTAATTTTTTTTTAATCGCCTTTTCTTTTATTCCATGTATGTGTACGTTGTGAAAATAAAATTTACGATTATGATTTCTTAAACCGTGAGTATTTAACAAATTTTTTCGTTCACATATACGCAGGGATAATGGAGCACCATCTACATCCAGGGCCAATGATTCCAACCCTACTCAAACTTCAAGAGAATCACAGGAGCACGACTATATGGGAGGGGACGGAACTGGGCCCTCTCAGATGTAGGGCGCATTTGCAATGGCACGAGGGGTTTAAGGTAGATGATCGTGTAGTGGATTGCATTAGGCAAACACAGTTTTATTATATTCATAGATTAGTAGGTATGAAATTGAATGTTGATTTAATAAGTGCTTTGGTAGAGCGTTGGAGGCAAGAGACACACACTTTCCATTTGACTGTTGGGGAGGTCACTGTGACCTTGCAAGATGTTCAGGTCCTGCTCGGTTTGAAAATTAGGGGGGATAGTTAGTGGTGCTAGCAATTATAATTGGGTTGAGGAAATTGGTAATGTCTTAGGCAAAACTCCGGGCCCAAATGACATCGACGGGTCATCTTTGAAGATTAAGTGGTTGACGGACAATTTCAGAGACTTACCAGGTGATGCAAACCCACTAACTCTTCACTGCTATGTAAGAGCCTACTTGCTAATCTTGATCGGAACCGTTATGTTTCCGGACAAGAGCGGCAACGACATCTCTGTCATTTATTTGCCACTGTTGGGGGACTTGTCAAAAGTGGATGACTACTCTTGGGGGAGTGCTGTACTAGCCACGTTATATCGGAATTTGTGCACGGCTAGCTCCATCAAGGCTCGAGGCATATCAGGACCTCTAGTGTTGTTACAATTATGGGCATGGGAACGGTTATCGATAGGGAGACCACACATAATGGGTCCACGTGACGCTCCAACTCACCATGGGGCATACCCATTAGGTTCACAACATGAACTACGGGTTGATTCTTTAGGTCGTAAGTGGATGAGTGTGAACCGAAAAAGGTCGGAAGGGACGACAACACTAATGGGGTACAAGAATGCCTTGGATACTATGACTGATGATCAATTCACATGGCAACCTTATACCCCACAAATTCTTTCATTCCTGCCCGAAGATTGCACAGCTGACTCTGTTGATTAGCTTGTTGTAGCTCCATTAATTTGCTATAGCATTGTTGAGTGGCATTACCCTAATAGGGTGATGCGCCAATTTGGGTGCAAGCAAGAGATTCCGAGAGTACCCGATACGGAGTTGAAGTTACACAAGTCAAGGAAAACGGGTGGTCATTCAACAGATTGGTTGGATAAGCACAGTCCTCACGTGACAATATGGAGGATGAAGGACCAACTCCGATGTGCTTGTGTGCCAGTCGATGAGACTAGGTTATCGTACTATGACCCGTACATGGTTTGGTATCGACAACACACTCGTCTTTTCATTAGTCCTTTCAGTCAGCAAGTAGTCCATCAACCGTCAACCGGAGTTTCCCAATATTTTGTAAGTTTTTTTTTTCATTTTTCATATTACATAATCATTTATTATCATACTCAACTTCAATTGAACTAATATATTAATTATTCAGGCACATGGATTTGCTAATCTCCATGCAACGAGCGACAAGGTGATACAAGACATGCCTCCCGAGATTCCTGACAGCTACCGTTCAACGATGACAAATATTAGAGACTACTCCTCCCAATCCCTTCAAAATACGGGATATGACTATCTCCTCCAACCTCTCCAACGTAACGAACAAGCAAGTGAAGGAGGCTCAAGCCGAGGTCGTCACAGCGTTAGTTCAATTGATCTTGATGAAAACATCACGTTGAGGGAACTACGCCGAAATCCTCGTCGCACAACGTCAATGTCACCCGTGCATGAGCGAGACACTCCTCAACCTTCAAGGGGAAAGCGCTTGTTGAACAAATTCAGAAGGAAGAAAAAATAGACTGTTTGTGTTTAGTTTTATTTCTTAGGTTAAACTTAATATTATTTGTATTAAATTAAAATCCACCCCTCGTGCCATCAAATTATCCAAGATACCGGTCTTTAATTTCGGTTTGGTTAAACTTTTTAGATTGTTAAACTTATGTTATTTCAATCTTCGGGTTTCATTTCATGTGTGGATTTTTTTTTTGGTTATCAACGAACTCATCATATAAATGTAAAGGCCAAGGTCGGAAAGACAAAGCAAAAAAAAAAAAAATATTACACTCTAACCCGCCATTGGGAGTGGCGGGTTTGTCCTCATTAAACCGCCACTCCCAATGGCGGGTCTTAGCAGGTATATTTCATGCTTGTTGGGTTGTTTGGGCAGAACCTATGACATCTGAACCCGCCATTAGCAATGGCGGGTTATTGAAGACAAACCCACCATTGGCAATGGCGGGTTAAGGAGTAATAATTTTTTTTTTGGTCGTTTATTTAATCGGGAAGACACGCCATTGCACTTGGCGGGTTGGCTCCGCATAGTAACGAACCTCAACCCGAACCTGCTAGAGCACCATTTCGTTAATTAGTTTTCAATCCAACCCGAAACGATAATAAGTTTATTTAAGAGCATTATTTTGAAAAAAACTTCGTGCTTCATTCACAATTATTTACAATAAATTCCTTCACCGTGTAATTCTCAACTCCAAAAAATCTACTATAATGTCTAAGTCAAGCGTTCAATATGTACATTATTATATTATCTTTGCAATATATAGCCCAAAGCTCCCGAACCTCGTTCATTTCTTTACTTGTAATTGTTGATCCTGAAATACACTACATAAAAAAGTGCGACAATGATATGATGTCAAAAAAATGTTAAATATACGAGTTCAAAACTTTAAAATACCTTTTCAAAGCTATTTTCAAAGGTTGAATGATATAGAATGATGTCAAATATTCATTCCATGACAAAGTAGGCACACTCGTAACTAGATGTTTGTTGAGGCCACTACAATTTATTAAGTGTTAACTATGTTAGCTTATATAAGCTTTTCTTCTCTTTTTTGTGTGGGTATGTATGACACATTTTATAATAAATGGCTAAGCTACTTAGTAGTACATACCTCAATTATTTTCGTTTAAGGTTTTTTCTTTTTGTGCGGATGACACCTCCCCGTCCCCGTCCCCGTCTCCGCCCTCCAAGTATATGATCTCCAAGCACTTCAATTTAAAAAAATTTAAATATAATTATGAACAAGTACTTTAAATGTAGAGCAAACCCAAAATTAACCAACTCATCCAAACCATTTGACCGGCCATTTGCCACCTTTATATGGAATAGTTGAGATGAGTTCATACTGTAGGTGGCCTATGCATATTTTTTTTAAGCATGAAACTTATATCATATCAATGCCACATTTGTTTTCTTTAAAGTATGGAAATCAGCCTAAACGTAGAAGGTAAATGTATAGCTGAGTTGTTTGACACATTCTTTTACCTTTAAGTGATGGGTGTTACAATCGTACCAGTTTTGATAAGATATTTGTTGCATACTTGACTACTTGCGGGTATTAAATTACTCATCAAAAAAATGACTAAGACACCTAAATAGAATGGTTAAACAAATAGCAAGCTAGACTTATCAAATTAACCAAATAACATGAAAAGTTGTTCTCTTAAGCTTTAGACAAACTGAAGTGAGATTTTTGTAGTATATAGCTAAAACAACACAAATAACGCACCTCAACTTGACCTCTTCCAGCAGCTGAATGCATGATAGTTGAACCATGAGTATCTCTAAACTCCAAAATGTCATAAGAATCACCAAGAAAATGCTTTGGAAACCAAAGATAAACGGGCAGTATATAGGTGGTGGGGTTAACAAAATCAAGATAACAAGTATTGAACTTTAGAAACACCATTAGCTACAATTTAATCCATTTTGGTGTACCTATCATCAGAGAACAACTTAAAGCTGATCATCTACCTGAACAAATCAGTTCAAATTCAGGCAAAAATACACAGATCACTATCCACACAAGCACACACATACAATGCTACATACGAGTACATCATAAGAACCTCATAAAACGTATTGTTACAGCATTATCTATGGAAAAGAAAGGATGCCATTGTCAAAAACTTCTGTTACGGTTTTATAGAAAGCAAGAAAAAGAACCTGGAGAACCGACTGAAATGTCACTTTTGTTTATCCGAGATAAATTCCATGAAAAAAAAAGGAAAAAGAACCTGCTACTGAAGAAATCTGAAGAAAAGCGGTTGCCAATGTAACGTATTGCTGCAAGTAATCCGAGTGCTGAGATGAAGAAGAAAACAACAAAGAATAGACGCGTTGATCAAACTAAAGAAGACGGAGAAGAATTAGATCACGAGTATAGGGTACTTAAGAAGTTCAAAGGCCTCGTTGATGAAGCTCAAAATATACGCTCATTTGATGGGCGTTGATGATTTGATATAGGCGAGCGCACTTGCTCTCGGCCTCCAAAATTGTTTACCTTACAAAAAATCGCAAGTTTTTTTTCCCGTTGTTTCTTGTATTCCTACGAGAAATAAGACACCGCTTTATATTAGAGCTTTATCAATCCCAAAAATTTGGAAGAGACAGTCTCTTGTTAACTTGTCACAAACAAGAATATGAAAAATGCAACTAATTGTCAGTTAAAAGCTCATAAATTAAAATGAACTAAAAAATCGCACAACTAAAACAAGAATAGAAGATTCAACTGAAATTAAACAGGTATGAACCAACTAAATTCAATAAGCTTAGATAACCATCTTCCTTATTAAAAACATAAAATTTTAAAAACCAGTGTTAGAAATTAAGGAAATAATGTTAGAATTTTGTTTAGTACGGAGTATTTAGCATTGAAAAGTGTTAGTTTACCTAAATTTATCACTTATTTACATTTTTAATCAGAGATACACAAATGTAATCAGAGATACACAAATGACCAGAATAGAGAGAATAATAAGGAAAAACTGCGTACAATTGAAGGAAGTTGCTTGGTTTATGGTGTACCGCTGACAACCCATGTATTAACCCCAATAGAAGTTTGAACTGAAGGGAAAAAAACATACTCCGTAGTTCTCATCAGAAAAAAAAAACATCACTATAGGAATACTTAGTCTCGCGCAGGACAACAGATACAAATCGTTTCATACTTATACTAACTTTTAGGGGATTGGAATTGGATTACTTTATCATCCTTCAAAATATTGACTTCCTCAATTGTCATAATAAAGTTGAACCCTATTCTCTTCAAGGTACTTTGTAGCCTTTTTTCATCTGTAGTAATAGTTTTGTGTGGCCAGCCTTCTTTCTATCAACTGAAGGTCGTGAAAATAATCTAGACTTGAACTTCCCTCTTTGATATACACCATCAGTCATCAACCAAAACAAAAGCTTTGTATCAACAGAGAATTTTTTTGTCAAACTCAACTATTATTATTAACTAGCTACAGAGTATTTTTTTCAAGTTTGATCTCTGATATATATCGATCCTCCACCAATAACAATAAACATGCAGGGAAAAAGTATCCCTTCCTTGGAAAATCAGAATATCTAAACTATAATACTCCATAATCGACCGACAACAACTCTCTTGTAAGACCGTCCTACTACCATTCGAAAACGAGTCCATATATAATTCTATAGCTCTCCTGTAAGATAGTCCTACTATTATCACGGAACAATGACCTCATAATAATAAAAAATGATACGGTGTATATATGTAGAAGAGATAGATATAGACCTGGAGCTGGAATAGTGGAAGAGTTTGGCAGTAGAAGAGAAGATGATGCAGGCAATGTCAACATCGCATAGAATGCTAAGTTCGTGAGCTTTCTAGAACAAACCTCTTCTCCTCTTTGAAAATGTCACTTGTCTTGCTGTTGCATTCTCTATTTTCTTAATCTCTATCCTAATAACCATTCAATGTTCAAGTCCTAACATTCTTTCCTAATCAATCAAATACTACATAATAATTAAGTAAAATTGAACACAAACAATTCATAAAACAATTACTAGTACTTGATTTCTGCAATCTCCTTAGCTTCGTTCACAATCTTTCAAAGACATTTGACATCAATTAACAATCAATTACTCCTAAAATCAATAAAAAACCCTAACATTACCTCACCAATTTTCGAAGATGAAATTACATACCTTGTCGAGACGCGGACTGACATGAAGACGAAACAGTGGTGAGGAAGACGAGATGCCGTTGACTGAAGGACGAAGGCGGAGGCAGTGAAGGGCGAAGGCGGAGGGTTTGAAGTCGAATTTCGGCGGAGGTTGTGGTGGTAACTGTGTAACTGTTCATTTGGGCAAAGATTAATAAACAAGGGAATGGAATTTTAGAATGAAATTAGGGGTAAGTTGATTGATTAATAAACAAGTACTTACCCCTAATTTCAATTAACTTACCCCTAATTTTAGGAGGGATCATACATTTTAATGCTCCTAAGTGTTGATTAACTTACCACTATGATTAACTTACCACTACATTTTAAGTTGATTAACTTACCACTATAATTTGCCCACTTATTATTTTAATCTCACCCATTTTGATTAAAAGTGGGTTAAATCATTATGGGGAGTAACAACAGTTAAGAAAGAAGAAACGATGGACGAGAACTGGAAGGCGAGGGAAGAGTTTTCCCCAAATAGACCAAGATAGTACGGAGTAATATTCTCCCTTTTCTTCCTTTCCTTTCTTTAGTTTCTTCAGGAAGGAGTACTAATATTCTCTAATCTCTACCTCATATATTCTCATTTTCTATAGTATTATACTCGTGTATCATCGTTTTTCGTAAATATTTTGATTAATCACATCTCTATGTTACAAGTATCGAAAGCGACGACTTTTATTTAAAACAGAACATCTCCTATAATCACGTATAAAACTCGTGACAAAGAGATTGTCGTTCAAAGTTTTTTCGATTAAAAATCTTTAACTGGGGAGTACAAGTTTTGAAAGTAACGATTTTTTTTCCAAGGGTAAGGACAATGAATTTGGGTAGTGGTTTGTAAATGTTTGATAGGTTTTGACAAAGAAATAAGGTGTAACTGCGCATTAATGTGAGGATTGAATTGGATAGTGTTACATTTTAATAGGATGAGTTTTTTTGAATAACCGTGCATTTGAAATAGTTTAATAGCACGGGTTTAACCTACAAGCGTGATTTTTTTATTTATGAGGACGGTTACATTGACCAACCGCGCTAATAATAAAAATAAAAGGATAGTTTTTTACTGAACCGTGCTATTTAACCAAGGTCATGGGACGCCAAAATTTATCATGATATAGAGAAGGGTTTCTTATAAGCATCTTATTAATTTGGAGCGTCTTGTATAATCAAAATTGTAGTTATTGGGATGGCAGTGAGGGGGAATGGGGAAGTATGGTGGATTAGTGGGTACTTGAACTGAAGATTTAGGGAAATGTCATTAATCTTCCGCTTGGACCCCAAATTTAGAGCCGGCAAGAGCTGAACCAACTCGATAAATCACTTCATACCGTCCGAAATTCGGTACAACACAAACATATCCAAATATAACTACTTATATAAAAGTCGACGCAAGTATATATGAAAATAGATTGTTATAATATTTTAATCGACGCAAAAGATAGAAAACTAACACATTAGGGTTTTAGAGCCAACGTATAATTCTCAATTTTAGCGTTGATTGTGATGTTAAACTGACACAGATACCTTTAAAAAAAACTTTGCGCCAAATTTCATTACTTAATGCATCACGCATATTAAAATTCGACGTATTCCAAGGGACGAAATAAATAGAAGTTTTTTCTACTACTGAATTTAACGTGTGATGGCAATCTATATTTTTGGCATTGATTCAAATCAATATACATTAACTTCAACTCTAATTTAATAACCAGTTCAATGAAAAAAAATCAGCATCGGTCCAATACCACCATTACACAAAATTGGCATCGTTTTGATTTATAATCGATGCAAAAATAAATCAAAATGGCATCGGTTTCAATTTTATAATCGATACCAATATATTACCCAAAATTGGCATTGATTTGATATAAAAACCGATGCCAAAAAATAAAAGTGGCATTGGTTTTAAAGAACAACCGATGCTAGTGATTTTTTGTATATACTAAAAAATATTGGCATCGTATCTGATCCAACAACCGATGCTAATTACAAAGAATTGGCATCGGTTCTATGTTAACACCCGATGCCATTAAAAAATAGCATCGCTTTTGAAGTCACAACTGATACCACGAACACTTTACTTTATTGTTGGCATCACCTTTTTCTAAAATCGATGCCATTGTACCGATACCATTCGCTTGAATTCTACTAGTGCTATTTAACTCTATCTTCTCCTTCTGCAACCCTAAAGTCTCCTTCTTTAAACCCAAAAACTGCTCACTAATCAATTCTTCAGTTGATGCATCATATATCGGTCTCAATTTCAGATCTTAAATTTAGAGATTTTTTTTACTTCGTATGAAATTCATTCACCCACATGACAAACTGATTGCAATCTAAGCATCTGAAATAACATCTCCTTGGATTGTTGATTGATCCGGAAATCTTGATGACAACATTTTTTTCTCACAAAGATTGCAGGCTTGATTCTTCAATTGAAGACCGTCAATCCTTGACAATAAATATAACGACATCAGAACATATAAAAAGAAAAGGGAAGATGTAAGTAAGATGAAAAAAGTGGAGTGAAATGAGTAACAACTTCATGTATAAAATGGGG
This sequence comes from Agrostemma githago, assembly GCA_958450325.1. Taxonomy (NCBI): domain Eukaryota; kingdom Viridiplantae; phylum Streptophyta; class Magnoliopsida; order Caryophyllales; family Caryophyllaceae; genus Agrostemma; species Agrostemma githago. Next base: position 12,364,073 of record OY288255.1, on the reverse strand, counting down.
TACTTAATGGAATGGAGGGAAAATTTGGGGAAAGTGGAGGGAAAATGAGTCAACTATGTGAAAGTCCATTCTCTGCCATGTCACGTCCCAGTCAGCAGCCAACTAAGCCACTTAACGAACCATTAGACGACAGAATGGTCATAGGTCACGGTTAGTGGGATTAGTAAACTACATGGGTATTAGTAGGGATTTTGCAAACATGAGGGGTATATGGTAGAAAACAAGAAAACACAGGGGTATATCGTAGAAAATCCCTTACTTATATTTACCATACTTAGACAACGTCATTGTGATTCCTTTCTTAATGAGGATATTAACGTGTGCCAATTGGGCACACGTTAGAAAAATCGTTTTTTTAATACCACAGTATTCTGAGTTTGTACTTGATGGGTCGACCATTTGCTAGAAGTCACCCGCCAGATGTCGACCTGCCTAAATTACGTGCCCCTTTTTATTTTTCTTTCCTTCTTGAGGAAAACTACAAATACCTCTCAATGTTCATCTATTAGGGGTAATTAATTTTCTCTCACTGAATTCTCTATCTAAAAACGCCACCTAGTTCCTCACGAACAAGGTTCTTAAAGCGCATTTCCCAAACTTACTTACGCATTGGAGATGGTTCCCTCGGACAATTCCGAGGCCTTGTTTGCTTCCTGCGCAGGCACGGGCGACCCGATCCACCAAGAAAGTGTGATCGTGGGGAGGAAGGAAGCGAGACGTGAAGGTTAAAGCAAGAACCAGAAATATAGTTCGATTTAGATCCAAACCCGATTTGGAGTTGATAGTTTCCGACCCGGAACAATTTGGTGCCATACGTAGGGAGACCAAAGAGTTAAATCCTCGGAGAACAAAAATTCACTAAAAAAGATGCACGAAATCGAAGAAGTCAATACGACAACAGATCTGACAGGGCAGACCATTGTCCCATGATACAACATGCCAACGACACCGTGAGACATCGTGCCAGCCGCCGCCCCCTGGGGTGGCGGGCAGGCCACGACTCGTGGTACTCCGAGTAAGGGGGCAAGGGCCGCGAGGGCACAGGAGGCAGAATGGGGGATCAATCTCGAGCTAATGTCCGCCCAAGCCGCGCAGGTCGCTAGCTTCTTTACAGCGATTGATAAGTGTAGTTTGTAGTGTCTATTTTACTGTGTTTTCGTCCCATTTTCCTTGTGGAATCGCTCCTTGGGAGCGGTTTATGGGCTTCTTATGCTTCCTTTAGTTCGTTTCAGGTTCCCGAGACCGATTTGGAAGGGTTGGAGCGATTCCGACTCTATACATACACATTTTGGAGCCAACGGAGTTAAGGAACGATGACTTGATGCCTCGGAGTCGACCCCGAGACCTCGGGACCCAATCCTGAGCCTCCGAGACCCGATCCCGAGTCCCGAGAATCGACGAGAGACCCATGAGAGGCAAGGAGGGACCAAAGAACTCTTAAGGGAGGCCTACAAAGACCCATCCCGTTCGGGATGGCCTCATCCCGTTCGGGATGAAGTGAGCATGAAGCGTGGCTAATGTGAGCCCATCCCAATCGGGAAGGTGGCGTCCCGACCGGGACCGACCTCGTCCCGACCGGGACCACCCCGTCTCGGCCGGGACGGGCCTGCTGCTGCACGCCTTGCTTTCTTTTCTTCTCCTTTCATTCTTAAACCCTATATATACCCCCCCTCTTGTATTAAGACAGAATCTTATGTTATATACTTCACTTCTCCTTAAACCCTAGACTACTTTAGGTTAGATTAGATTAGATTAGTGTAGATTAGTTCTTAATTAGTCGTTAATCCTAGATTAGTGCTTGTATTTTGGATCTCTTGAAGAATCCACCAAGATTGACAACCTTGGTGGAATTATTTGGGTTTTCTTCTATACAAGTGTTCTCCTTTTCCATTTCCTTTGTAGTATGGTATAATCCTCTCTTCCTTTTTACTCTTAATCCTTTATTATTCATCATGTTCTCATCTTTAGTTCTTGTTTATTGTTTTCACTAGTTTGTGTATGTTTGGTTGTTTGAGTTGGTTTACCTTGTTTATGTTGGTTTTTACTTTAGATATGTTAGAGTAGTGTTCTTGCTAGGGTTAGTAGGGTGATTAGGGTGTTAATTGGGTGATTAAGGGTTTGTTGGAGATATTGGTAGAAGATTTGGGTTTCCTCTTGGTTTGGTGCACATCACATGTTTGTTGAAATGCATGATTGACTAGTAGTTGTAAATACTTGTTTTTCTTGCCTTTCTCTTGTGGGTGATAGTTTGTTTGTGGGTTCGGTTCCCTCACTAAGTTGCGAGAGCCCGGTGAGGACGACCCCTAGGTCAGTCTAAGTAGCGAGAGCCCGGATTCGATCTAGGCCACTATAGCGCGCTAGAACCTCGTTTGTCATGTGTGTCGCCGAGATGGATTCTAGGTGGAACCTCTAGGTCGGTCTAAGTTGCGAGAGCCCGGACCATACCTAGATTACCCTACTACCTCCTTCACTCTAGTTCTCCCTTGACCATTCCGTTACCCCTTTGACCCCGACCTAATCCTAGCCCGTTTCTTTGTTTGTTTCTCCGGCACCTTAGTCTTAGTCTAGTTTCTCCCCTCCTTATCATTCTTAGTTTAGTTTAGTCCGTTGACTTAGTTTAGTAATCGGGAGACCTTAGTCTAGGCTATACATTACCGTCCCCGTGGATTCGACCCGACTTACCCTATCTACCCTAGTTAGGATTAGCCGGTTATATTATTGACGGTTGGGACGTGACGAATCCTTACCATCAATTTGGCGTCGTTGCCGGGGACGGTGCTAGTTTGGACTTTGTTTTCCTAGTTACTTGACTTTGTCTTTGTGTTTGTGTTTTTCTTTTTTTTTTCTTTTTGTTACCTTGCTTCTTGTGTGTGTGAAGTTTATTTCTCTCTTGTCTAGTGCCCAAAAAGCACTAGGCTTCTCACGTTTGTTCTTAGTCTACAGTTTGTGCTTAGAGGTGGTGATTATCTTCTTCTTGCAACTCAGAGCCGCTTAAACGGACGGTTGCTAGAATGAGTGGTTTCCAACCGGGTCTGACCTACGATTTTCGAGCAAGCATGGGGTTTGATCTAAACTCCACACACTCGGGAGCCGATATGAGCTACTCCTCTTCTCCCATGAACCAAAGCTATGACATGACGTCCCCCTACCATAATCAAGAAGGGTATGATCCTCAAGAATATGGATATGGCTACCAACAAGTGAATGACTATCAATTCTACGACCATGGTGGCTATTACTCGAGCTATGATTGTGAACCCACCATGTTCAATCAAGATTCACCGTATGGAAGCCAATTTCCCCAAAACCCGCAATATTACCCTACACCCCAACCACAATATGAACCCCATGACCCACAATACTACCAATCACCCCAACCTTGCTACCAACAATATGATGCCCCACCCTTTGGGCATCATCAAGGTTATCAAGGAACTTTACAAGACCCCAATGATCACCAAATGCCGAGCTTGGAGTTTCATCAATCGATGCTTCAAATGCAACAAGAAATGGCCACCCAATCGCAAAAGAATAATGAACTCTTGGCCGAAATCCTTAGGGAAAAGGAGAAATCTAAAGCCAAATTGAATGCCTTAACGGCTCAAACCCTAATGCTCTTAACTCGATCTTCACAACTTGATGAGGGATGTTCATTTGGGGAAGGGGAACAACCCAATGACGAGGCCGTTAATGAATTCCCTATGAGGAGTGAGACTTGCTTTGAAGAACCTCAATCGTCTACCCAAAAAGAGACGAATGAGGAGATAACCCTTGGTGAAGGCATTCTTGGTGAGGAATTGGAGGAGGATAGTAAGTTGGATGGTTTGGTGGAGTTTGTGAAGTTATTGGGTGAAATTGTTAGCCTCGAGTTGCCCTTGTGCGATAATTTGGACAAGCATCAAGAGCCCCTTGCTAGTACACCGAGAGATGGTTTGGTAGAGATTGAAACCGCTGGTAGAAGTTTCGATTCTCTCCTCCATGATGATGTGGGACCGAGTGATGAAGATGGGGAACCACAACTTGAGGCAAGTGTGGGGGTGTGCAACGAGGAAATGAGGCCAAAGCCGATTTTTGTGCCTTGTTTCTTGGAGATGAAGCTTGCTTGTGATTGGAGGCAATGCTTAGGGAGGAAGAGGTCAGTTAGACTCGTAGGATGGATAGACCCCGGAGATGACATGAATGATGATTTTGGGTCTTGGGAATCCTACTTCTTGCCTCCTCCTTGGAGGCCGTGGAGGTCGGCTAAGTTCGAGCGCTTCTTGGGCCTTCACTATGATGTCGGTAGTGCGTTCGACTTGCTCCTCCATGCCCTTGAGGGCTACGGTTGAAGGAGAGTCCACCATCCTAGGTTTGACGGAGTTCCTAAAGAACCGTCATGTTATATATTCCCCTCTCCTCTTCCTTAGAGTACTTGTGCTTGTATTTGTGTGTTTTGTTTCTTAGATTTTCACTTTTTTTTTTTGAGGATTTAGTCGGATTTAGGCGGAATCCGGGCTAGGTGACTTGATTACACCTAGCCCTCCCCTCCCATTTCCTTTTATTTCCTTCTTTTTATTTCTTCTCCCATCCATATCTCTTTCTCGTCTCGGCCCATGGTGACTTGACTACACCCCGGCCGGACACCTTCTACCTTTTCTTCACTTTATTTTTGATTTTTAGTTTTATTTTCGTAGTTTATTTTTCTTTCTTTTGTCTCTCCGCACCCTACGATCGAGCATGAGGACATGGCTCGATTTAAGTGTGGGGGAGCGATATTCTAGCATAGTTAGTTTTATTTTCTTAGTTTTTTCGAAAAAATCTTTAAAAAACCATAAAAATTTGAATTTTTTTCACAAAAATCAAAAAGATTTTTCTTTTGTGTGTTTTCCTTTTGTGTCATTGTGTCGTATATTTGTTTTGTGTGCGTGTTTTGCCTCCCTTTCCCTTATAGGTTGCTTTAATCGCCGTTAACTTTGGAAGGCTTTCAAGACTCTCGGTAACATCTTATCCCTTTTTCTTCTTTACCTCTTGCGGAGTCTGGAGGAGATTGTGATATTATGTGCTCGGGTGGAGCTTTGTAAAGTATGGTTGATTTGGTGGCTTGTTTGGATGATCGGGGTGGTGTTTGTGTTGTGTATGTGTTCATTTTGTGTTGTTTTTGTTTCGTTGCTTTTACTTCTTTTTCTTTCGTTCTCGTTGAGTCTTTGTTTGTGTGTGTGTTTATGTCTTGTGTGTAAATGGTTTTCGAAAACCCGGTTTAGAGGCTAGAGTGCGAGTGTTTACTTTCCCTTTCTAGTAGTGTAAATCGAGTCTTGGACTTTAATCTAGTAGAATGACCCTAAATCAATGATTTCGTTGGTCCTTTACCTTGAGTCCACCTAGCTTACTAGGGATTTACTACGGGATTTGCATTTTGACCATTATGACCACCCATGGTGTGAAAAGGCCTTGGTTACCGAGTCTCGTCCCTTAGGTGACCGTGTTTAGGATCGTTTGATTAGTCCAAGTTTTCCCCTTTTTGTGGGTTTGAAGGGAAGGACGCTCCCCGACTCACCCATTCACCTACCTCCTACACATTCCACACAAATAAAATGCAATTTGTTGATTTCTCTCTTTCTCAATTGTCAAAGAAGTGCCAAAAAGCCAAATCTTGCCAAAAAGGGCAAAGAAAAGAAAAGAAGGAAAAATGAAAGAAAGAAAAGAAATGAAAAAAAAGAAAAGGCATAAAAGCCAAAAAGAAAATAGAAAAGAAGAAAAAAAGAAATGGCATGGCAACAAACAAATCAAAATGTCGAAAAGAAAGAAAATGCCAAAAGAAAACCCATCTCACAAAAAGAAATCCTCACAAAAATAAGCCTTTTTCCGACTTTTGCAGTGAAGAGCCTACCAAAGGACCGAGTCCCGAGGAAGGATGATAGCGGCATTAGTCGGTCTTCCCTCATTTTGCATGTTTTCCACCTTTTTACTTGGACTAGTTAGGCGGTCTTGGACACGGGACGACCCTCTTGGCTCACGCTAAAGGGGGCGGGGTCTCACTTACCTACAGTGTCGACTAATACCGTGGTTCTTCACTTTTTCACTCTGCCGATCGTCCCGTAGTACGTTTTTAGAAAGTTAGGAGGACCTAGGTAAGTTACCAACGTTTTTATTGCTTTGTCGTCATACTATTAGGGTTTAGTTCACCTTGGTTTGTATTACTAGCTTGGGAACGTTGTCACTTGCCTCGAGTCCTAAAACCGGTGTTTCTTTCACCGCTTGTTTGAGGGAAGCGGTGTTTGTTTTTTCTTTTGGGTGCAACCGATTATGTGTTTGTTTGTGTGTTTGTTTGTTTGTTTGTGTGTTTGGTGTCCGGTTGCATCCACATTTTTGTCGCAAGACCCGACTTGCCTTGCGGGGTGCACTTCTCCTCTAAGTGTACTCGCGTGAGTTGAAAGGGCGTAGGGTGCGCTAATACCCACTCGGATAGTATAGTAGTTAGTATGTGCTTACTCGAAGGCGAGTAAGGGTTAAGTGTGGGGGAGTTGATAAGTGTAGTTTGTAGTGTCTATTTTACTGTGTTTTGGTCCCATTTTCCTTGTGGAATCGCTCCTTGGGAGCAGTTTATGGGCTTCTTATGCTTCCTTTAGTTCGTTTCAGGTTCTCGAGACCGATTTGGAAGGGTTGGAGCGATTCCGACTCTATACATACACATTTTGGAGCCAACGGAGTTAAGGAACGATGACTTGATGCCTCGGCGTCGACCCCGAGACCTCGGGACCCAATCCCGAGCCTCCGAGACCCGATCCCGAGTCCCGAGAATCGACGAGAGATCCATGAGAGGCAAGGAGAGACCAAAGAGCTCTTAAGGGAGGCCTACAAAGACCCATCCCGTTCGGGATGAAGTGAGCATGAAGCGCGGCTACTGTGAGCCCATCCCGATCGGGAAGGTGGCGTCCCGACCGGGACCGACCTCGTCCCGACCGGGACCACCCCGTCTCGACCGGGACGGGCCTGCTGCTGCACGCCTTGCTTTCTTTTCTTCTCCTTTCATTCTTAAACCCCATATATACCCCCCCCTCTTGTATTAAGACAGAATCTTATGTTATATACTTCACTTCTCCTTAAACCCTAGACTACTTTAGGTTAGATTAGATTAGATTAGTGTAGATTAGTTCTTAATTAGTGGTTAATCCTAGATTAGTGCTTGTATTTTGGATCTCTTGAAGAATCCACCAAGATTGACAACCTTGGTGGAATTATTTGGTTTTTCTTCTATACAAGTGTTCTCCTTTTCCATTTCCTTTGTAGTATGGTATAATCCTCTCTTCCTTTTTACACTTAATCCTTTATTATTCATCAAGTTCTCATCTTTAGTTCTTGTTTATTGTTTTCACTAGTTTGTTTGTGTATGTTTGGTTGTTTGAGTTTGTTTACCTTGTTTATGTTGGTTTTTACTTTAGATATGTTAGAGTAGTGTTCTTGCTAGGGTTAGTAGGGTGATTAGGGTGTTAATTGGGTGATTAAGGGTTTGTTGGAGATATTGGTGGAAGATTTGGGTTTCCTCTTGGTTTGGTGCACATCACATGTTTGTTGAAATGCATGATTGACTAGTAGTTGCAAATACTTGTTTTTCTTGCCTTTCTCTTGTGGGTGATAGTTTGTTTGTGGGTTCGGTTCCCTCACTAAGTTGCGAGAGCCCGGTGAGGACGACCCCTAGGTCAGTCTAAGTAGCGAGAGCCCGGATTCGATCTAGGCCTCCATAGCGCGCTAGAACCCCGTTTGTCATGTGTGTCGCCGAGATGGGTTCTAGGTGGAACCTCTAGGTCGGTCTAAGTTGCGAGAGCCCGAACCATACCTAGATTACGCTACTACCTCCTTCACTCTAGTTCTCCCTTGACCATTCCGTTACCCCTTTGACCCCGACCTAATCCTAGCCCGTTTCTTTGTTTGTTTCTCCGGCACCTTAGTCTTAGTCTAGTTTCTCCCCTCCTTATCATTCTTAGTTTAGTTTAGTCCGTTGACTTAGTCTAGTAATCGGGTGACCTTAGTCTAGGCTATACATTACCGTCCCCGTGGATTCGACCCGACTTACCCTATCTACCCTAGTTAGGATTAGCCGGTTATATTATTGACGGTTGAGACGTGACGAATCCTTACCATCAGCGATGCTGAACAAAGATGTAACTCCGGAGGATCTGGTCGGTGGTCTATGATGCGCGCTGTCGCTGACACGCATGCAAATAATATTTTTAGTCCCAACTTACTACTATGTAGTAGCGGCAAGTCGAGGTCGAACCACAGGGAGGCGGTTAAGTGATATCGGTCAAGTCTAGTGTTGACTGTGATTGGGGTTGAGATGGAGGTTTTGGGAGGAGAAGATGGGGGTTTTGGGACGGGAAGAGTGAACTAGTGCTAGCGAGTTAGACGACTAAGCTAGAAACTACGACGGGAAAGGCGTTGGGGAGAGTCGGGATTTGGAAATGGGGTCTAAGAATCTCGGAATCGAGTTTTAATCACAACGTTGATAAGGGAGAATGTCACCTTTCGGTTTCTTCACCCAACCCACCTATACCCGCTTTCGCGACGAAAGGGTAAGTCTCAAGTCAAGGTAACTCTTACCTCGAGTTTCCCCATATTGATAAGAGTGAGTCGAGGTCGACCTAGCCGTACGCCCATACGCTCTAAGTCAACAAAGACACAAAACCTCAAAATTGATAAATCAACAAGCAAACAACCCACCAACATCCCTCAATTCAAATAATCCAAGTTCTCATCCCTAAATTCTCCAACAAGAAATCTACTCACTATTCATAGTGGAGAGCATCAAAATACTAATAAGGGAGAGATTAACTAGAGCATGCATAATAACTAAATCTAGAGTAAATGATAACTAGATGATAAGGAAACTATACTAACAAATAACTCTAAGAAGGAGAAACAAACTACCACACAAACTATGGAGAAACTAGCAAAAAAGAGAAAGACATAAACTAACTAATGGAGAAAGGGAGAGGAAAGAAACTACCAATTATGGAGAAGACTAAAGGAGGAAGATGAAGATTACATAAAACTTGAATCTTGAAAGGAATAATACAAGAACTTGTCACCAATCCTTGCAATACTCTTCAATCTTCATAATAAAGCCCAAATCTTCAACAAAGATGATAACTTGATAGAGTAGATTTAATCTAAACTAAGAAGGCTTTCTAATCTATGAAGTTTTTCTACTATGTGAACTATTACTACTACTACTACTACTACTACTACTACTACTACTAGAGATCCACTACACTACTCCTACCCTAAAGAGGGAGGCACACTTAAGGCACAAATTGAAATGAAAACCTAGGGTTACTATACATAATAAGCCCTTAATGGGTCACACAATCTTAAAGCCCATAATCTAATCCTTGCCTATTAGTGAGACTTTGTCCTTTGAGTGAGACTTTGTCCTTTGAGTCTTCATAGGGTGAAGTTTTGCCCTGCGGATTCTCTCCAATATGGTCGAAATACCGTCGAGCGAAGTTTCGCCCGGTCAAAATCTCGTAGGGTGAAATTTCGTCCGGTCAACTTTTTTGTCCGAAATGGCAATCTGGGGAGGAACACCGTCGGGCGAAATTTCGCCCGGTCAAATCTCATCGGGTGAAATTTCGTCCTATGACTTTTGAGGGTCATAACTCTCTCGTTTGATCTCCGATTGGAATGTGGGATATGTCATTGGAAAGATAAGAAGATAAGCTTTCACCTCCAACTGGAATCGCTTCGATCCGAGGTCTATAACTCTATAAATATCTATTTGAAGTTCGACCTCTCCGGTGAAGATGCCCAATGGACTTATAGTTTTTCCTTCTCGCTCAAAGTTTCACCTCTTGGGTTTGGACTTTAAATTTTAAGTTGTGTGCTTTGCTTTTCGGACAGTATCCCTCTCTTTCATGCTCATAGAAGCTCGGACACATTTTTGGTCGAAAATCCTATCAAAATAGACAGAAAACTACCAAAACACGTAAAATGCAAAACAGAGACGCTAATGCGAGAAATACTCAAAATACGGCGATAATCGCACTTTATTCTCGCAAAATGAGGGAAAAACGGGCTTAAATGGGAGGAAAAACGGTCCAAATTTGACACACAACAGTCTAGCAACGACTCCTAGGCGCCTTGAGTTCCCAATTTCGGCGCTTGCAGGTGGAACTAAACGAACCGCCGCCAGGAGAATCCAAAGGAAAGCAAAGATAGCAGCTAGGGGATACGTCCAGGCTAAGAGACGCCTGCAGATCATCTCACCAGAGCAATAGCCTCTTAGGCCGGATGGATCGGTATACACTATAGAGTCCACCGCCTCCGCGGAGCGAGGATCCTTGTCTTCGGGCATGCAGGAGCAGCTTAAGCCCCGCGAGCATGTCTCAACACGTCTGGGCCCAAAGCGAGCCGGAGTGTTTGACATGATAACTCATGTGGAGAAGCGTCCAAAGACGAAGGGCTTGTGCAAAAGCATGCAGGCTAGGCTCAACCAAGGGCTGCCGCCCGAGTCGAGGCACCATTAAGCTGGAGGCACCAGAGAAGGTTTGGAGACGAGGTTTGAACCGCCGCCCCAGGGCAAACGCTCAAAGTTCCAGTGCCGATCCTCAGAAAGGTAGAACAAAGCTGTAAGCCGGCATAGCCACTCATGTCAACACCGCCCCCTGAGCAATAGATCCCCGACTCCGAGCATATGAGAGGATCAGGGAACCGATAACTACCAGTCGGAGGAGGGTTGGATAAGAATTCTGGGCAGGCCTACCAAGACTCCGCTGCATCCAGACATCCAGGAATGCCCCATCCCAAAATCAAAATGCCAACGGTCCGATTCGATGGAACCACAAACCCCAAAGACCATTTGGCTGCCTATGAAAGTCATATGAGGATGTATGATGAAGAGTATGTGTGGACATGACATAGGTCCACCCCGACGCGGCCACGCGCGGGTTTGGTAGGCGAATGAATCTCGTGGTAAGATTGTTCTCGGGTTCGAAATTTAAGTCAAAATGGAGTCGCCATCGAATTTTGTGGTTATTCGGAACCATACGAGCCCACTCTATGTCGTCACGGGCTATACACAAAGTAATCCCACTTCGATTTCAGAGTTTATGGGCCTCGTCCCTTTGCATTGTTATATCGATACCGTTTACACCGGCTTTCGTATATAAAATGACTCTCGTGCGCCAATGGTTTCGGACATCCGGAAACCAAGGTTCTGAGTAAGGGGTGAGGGTACGTGTTGGGAAGCCCACTAAGGACACCCAACCCCGCCCGCACAATGGCGGCCTCTACTAAGACATCGTTCGTGTTCGTGTACGCGCGCTAGTAAAACGACTAAATGATATGCAAACAGCGTTTTAGCTGAACATGTGAATTATGTGTGAGCTACGTCATTTAATGCATCTTGATTCACGTCAAAGTGATTTAGCATGTGATGTTCATTTAAATAAATAAATGGCAAACATCGAAAATAGAAAACTCGTAAATAAATTACAAATTACACGGGCGGAATACAACCCGGAATTCACAATACAACGAGCAATAAAATAGAATAATTGAATAAACTGAGAAGAGTGATAAATAAATACACGACCCGTCAAAGACCCGTATATAATAAATGCACACTACATCGTGAATTAGATAGACGGACGAACTTTAATTAATTACGCATTATATTGCATATTAATCAAAGGACGAAGGTTCGAGACCTAGGTGTGGTGCTAACCCGATCTCGAACCTCGATGCCTTGTCCCGACTTATCACCTCGAGAAATGGAGTCTAAATTAATTATGTGTCGGATATGACTAAAGAGTCGTCGACATAAAATTAATAGTGCGAGACCGTCGATCAAAATCGTTTTAGGTGTCGTGATATGCATGAGTATTGAAAATTAGAATTACGTGATTGATTATGCACGTGTCGACTAAAAGTCGTAAAAAGAATGACGAGGCTCGAATGTTGCATTAGAGCTCTCGGTTTTCTGGGCTACAGGACCCACTCGATCGAGTCATGGTCTGACTCGGTCGAGTGTGTCTTTAACGTAGCTACTGTCCAGATTTTTGGGTGCTACTCGATCGAGTGGCCTATGGCACTCGGTCGAGTGCCCCCTGTACGAGGCATGGCTCGTTTCATTTTTATTTGTTTGAATTCGATAATTGACCGAGTTAAATAAAAATATTGCATTATTTAAATTCAACTCGGTTCTCGATGTCATAAACGTGTATTATACGATTATGAGACCGTTATCGGGATTTTATGAAATATGCTATTATGTGATTGAAAAGTTTGATTAGTGACGAAATTGCATCCCTCTACGTCACGACATCGGAAGTAATCCTTTCGGATTATGTGATGTCGGTTTTCGTGTCAACGGGTTCCGCACTAATCTTGGAAATGGGATCAAATACGTTCAACTATGACCGATCACGATCACATCACGCCCTTGAGCACATTGGGGCGGCGCTCCTCGAAAAGGCGCCACCTCCGTCGTTACTCGTAAAGGGACTAGATGGACATTAGGCGATCGTCATAGTTAAACGTATTCGAAACCAAGATTTTAATACTAGTATGTATATATACACGGTATAATAATGTTAGATGTTAGAATACGGAATTAAAGTGTTAGTACACAAAAATAAAAGTTAGTGTTAGGATACATAAATAAAATGTTAGTATACAAAATAAATAAAAAGTTAGTATGCACAAAATTAAAGGTTAGTGTTAGCGGTTACTAATGATAATAATAATAATGATAATAATAATAATAATAATAATAATAATAATAATAATACAAATATATATATATATATATATATATATATATATATACACTAATTGAGAAACCACTAAAGATGAATTGGACACGTGTCATGCTCACATTTAATGTTTTCCCGCCCTAAATGCATGAACTATTTTTGGATACAAAATAAAATTCTTAAAATAGATCCACCAAAAAAACTTTATACCAATCATCATATCATATCATATCATTATATACTAAAAGAGAAACCACTGAAGAAGCAAATGACACGTGTCGCGATGTGGTGAAAAATTTTCCCGCCTAAAACAATTTAGCTATGGACTTGCATTTGGCCCAATAAATAGATAACTTATGCGCAGTTACCGGCGAACAAATTTGTACAAAATATAGACACAAACTATAATACAGTAATAGTTATTATTTTTAAATCAAAAGATGACGTGACTAAAAAAATCACGATGTAATAATAGAAAATATTTATACTCCATAATATTTAACATAAATGGATATATAAGTCCGATATTTATTATTATTCGTGCATTTGTTAACGATGTTTCATTTTATATAAGCCGTGCATTTTGCACGGGGCCTAAACTAGTATATATATATATATATATATATATATATAAACGGTAAAAAGATAAGGGAGAAAAAGAAACGGGGGTTTGAATTACACCCTCAACCTACATGCTTAATGGCCTCGGAAACGGACTCGTAGTAGCGGCGTGTGCGCGGGAGTGTCGAGATATGTAGGGTGAGTTAGGGTGTGTTTGGTTAGGGAGAGGATGCTCTCGGGTCTTTGGCGAGTTTTGATCTCGAGTTTGATTGTATGTATGTGTGTGTAGAGAGGATGTGAGTGTATAGGTTGAATATAGTAGGAATGTAGGGTTGAATGTTGTGTAAGTGTGATGAAAAGATGGCTGAAATTATGATGTAAAAGTTTTGTGAAATGAATGGGGTTAAGGGGGTATTTATAGGCTTTACCCCCCGACCTAGGGTCACTCGATCGAGTGGCCCTAGTGCACTCGATCGAGTGCCCTTCAAAACGGGCTTGATCTGCTGAATGACGCTCCACTCGACCGAGTGGGTCAATCCACTCGATCGAGTGGATCAAGTGAATCGAGATATTTTAGGAAGGATTTGACTTGATTGATTTGATTGATTTTTTGAATTTAGATTTGTGCGCTAGTTTCGAGAAGTTGAATTTGGCTGATTTACGTGACGGGTTCGTCTTTGACCGGGTTTTGACCCGGTCGCCAAAAGACGGGATTTATTTTTGGTGCCGGTTTTGGCCCAAATTAGTCTTATTTTATTGGGAACGACCCACTGGGCCTGGTTTTGAGGTTGGTTTTGAGAGATTTTCACTCCGCTAAATGCCCACGTCGGATACTATTGATTCCGAGTCCGTATTCGAGCGTATTACGTCATGTTGACGTCCGATCATCATCGGGTGTTTTGTTGGAGACTGCTATAGACACTAGCAGGCAAAATGCGGGTGTCTACAGAGCCCCCACTCTGATTGAGGCTTGGACAAGGCGAAAGTCAGAGTAGCTACCAGGCCAATCGAGGATTACGACCTGGCAGCCTTCCGGTTGGGTCGTTTATAGTCCAGTAGACTTGCGTGAAGGGCTCGCCAGCCATAAGAAAAGGGTCATACCTGTCTTGATGATGATAGCTCCGTGGGGAGTCGAACTTGCCTTTGAAGTCATAGGTGTACCCGTATGCCGACACATCACATCTTGGATGTAGCATTCCGGGAGAAACGCCGACTCATGCTGGGGAGTAAAGTAGCTGCGCGGGGACTTGCTTCTGAAGGTTTGGGTGTACCCGTATGCCGACACATCATATCTTGGATGTAGCATTCCAGGAGAAACACCGACTCATGCTGGGGAGTAAAGTAGCTGCGCAGGGACTTGCTTCTGAAGTCTTGGGTGTACCCGTATGCCGACACATCACATCTTGGATGTAGTATTCCAGGAGAAACACCGCCTTTATTATTCCGTTGGGAAGCACTAGCTGGTACCTGAAATGTTAGATACATAGGCAGAAATAGCAGGCATAGCAAGATGGCACATAGGAAATGCAGTTGGCATCTATAGACTGGCTTGCGCTGGGGAAAATGGTTTTTGCTTCATTTTGAAATCGAAGTCCTGAAAGCAACTCACGTGCTAGGAGATAGGTTTTTCAAAATTGAAAGGGGTAGGAAAGAAATTTGCAGTTTAAATAGACCGAAATTTGACCTTGTCGAAAAGGATTTTCTCAAATGGCTAAGTTTTGCAAATTTCAAAGCAAGGATTTGAAAAGAGAGACATACCGACAGACTCGCCTCTGGACGTGACAGGACGAGTTGACAGACACGACTGGACTCTCGAGAAGTTGGACCGTGACTCGGTAGGAGGGTGGGCCGCCTAAGATGACAAGACTCTTAAGTTGCGCTAATCCGTAGCCTGGGCGAGTGGCAACACAGTCGAACATCAAAACGGGAATGATCCGGTATAGGGGAACTGCAGTAGTCTGTAATGAGACTGTTTTTGCAGGACTTAGCAGTAGCAGTGCTGTAGACTAGTGATCTTTTGAATTTTTGGTTTTGGGGTACATTCCCAAAGTGGGTGTCACTTCGAGTCCCTGACGAATTCTTGTCTTTGACTGAGCCGAGTGCTAGGACACACTAAAGAAAGGAGGCTAGTTTTTTTTTTAAAGTCATTTGGATTATGTGAGTGGATGAAGGTCTTCTGCCTAAGAGAAGCCCCCAGGACGACAAAGCTAACTGCTGAGAAAATGACAGTGTCATGACCGGAATGACGGTGCTTTTTTTGAACTTGTGTCAATGTGGGTGGTTGTGCCTTTGTTGAAAGGCTGCCTACGTATTCACGTGTAGTGAAATCAAACCAAGCCGTAGTTCAGTGGTTTGAAATACATGTTATTGTGCCTAGTTTATTAGGGCTTTGTGTGTAACTAGCCATAGCGATGGTGTAGGCTAGGTGTGTTCCCAATGATGTCTTGATCAAAGGGGTAGAACAGTTAGGATGTTGATCCTGTGACTGTGAGCGTTCTCCGGGGTAGCCCCCAGAGATGGTGTGAACTATTTGGGCATGTTCTGTGCCGACCGCAGGTTGAGTTCCCGTGTTTGGGGTTGGTAACTGGTTTGGATGTTTTTGGAAATGTGGGACTAGATCGTAAATGGCTTTGATGATTCGAAATCTGGAGCTCGATTATGTGGAGCTAAGGCTTCGAGGGTAAGGTATTGCAATGTGGTAGGAAAGGGGGAAGTCGAGTAAAAATGACTCGAACTTTGATCAGGATAAGTTTGATAATGTGGGATCTGATTTCCATGTCTGGCCCTAATGGTTAGGGTGTATCCTATGGAGCTTGAATCCTCAAAATTTTGGGCTGTCTCTTAGCCTAGGCCTCGGGAAGGTCTTGAGGGTTGTAATATGGGGAGGCTAAAAGTGGTGTTAGCTAACCAGCTTGATTGTCTCTCCCCTATTTGATGGTATGGGCATCGATAATTTTGAATTGACCGTACCCCGGTCAAGGAGCTTTCACTTGTGTTGACCATTGACCACGGTCATGGGTATTTGAATTTTTTGTTTTTTTTTTTGGGTTGACCTCTTAGCCCCGGTCGTGGGATTGACCGTATCTGGTCGAGGGATGTTTGGGAGTTCTTTTTTTTTTTATCATGGCCAGCTCTTTTGTTTCGGGCCTTTTGGTTTTTTTTTGGGTTGACCTCTTAGCCCCGGTCGTGGGATTGACCGTATCTGGTCGAGGGATGTTTGGGATTTCTTTTTTTTGATCATGGCCAGCTCTTTTGTTTCGGGCCTTTTGCTTTTTTTTTCTTGGACTTTTGATTTTTTTTTTTTTTTTTTTTTGTGTCCAGCTTTTTTCTCTCATTTTTTTTGCTATCCCTCGTATGGTGTTGTGGGTGGATATGGGGGTGGGCCCATCGGTTGGATTTGGCTTGTGGAGCTAAACCCTTGTAAGGTGTGAGCCTAGTTGGTGTTTGTGTGAGTGCAAGTAGAGGTGGAGTACTCTATGGTAAGCATGGTGGTTTGGATCTCGGTATTGTCATCATAATTTCGAGCAGGCTTAGTGGGAGCATCGTCCCGAGTTGGGTATTTTTGGCATCAAGTTAGACTAACGCCTAAGATAGGGATTGGTCAGTTTTATTGGAGGGGTGTTTATTGTATGGGCTTGCCTCCCGTCTTGAACCCAAACTAGGAGACTACCTAGATTTGTCATAGGATTCGATACCGCTCCTGCTAAGGGTAGTTATGTGGCTGTCTATGCCAGACATGGAACAGGTAAGGGAAAACACGGGCCTCAGTTCCTGCAGTCATTATAGATGTGCCTATAATAGTCACGTGCGTGTGCTCACAGTGTATGATGATGGTGTTCATCATGTTCTCGGAAACACTTAAGGAAAGTGTATAGTAGAGATAGAATATTGAAAGCTGATTTTTTTGTTGAATTTTGAAAAGAGAACAGAATGCAAAAGACTCTGACTCTGATTTGGAAATGAGGATGTAGGGTATCCTAGACTCGGACTAAGACTTAGACTCGAATCAAATCCGGACTAACGGACTCTCGGTTGGTTTTTTTTTTTTTTTTTTTTGGTAAAGTCTTTGATTGGAGAAAACGACAGGTGCCACGACTCGCCTAAACTCGACTTTGCGCGAATGCAAGAGAGGGAGCCAAACTAGACACGGCCCGGGGTGACGGGATGACAAAGACTCTTGGACCGGGATACTCGAACATTGACCTAGACGAGGTAACGACCCTGGCTCGAACTCGACCATAAGATCTGAGCCACGAGGATGAGTCCGAAAATGGGGCGACCGTGTTTGGCCGCATCACGTGTTCGGACCCACTGTGGCGACCTAAACCTTTAGGAGACTCGAGTGTTCGTAGCATAGGTACGACTCGAAGAAGGCATTATAAGGACGCCGGTGTATGATGAACGTAAGGTACTCCTTAGGGTGACCGTGTTTGACTGGTCGGTTGGAGGATAGCCCCCGAGCGACGCAAAAGACTCTATAGGACTCATATGGGGTGGCATCTAAGTGACTCGAAAATGGCACGCGTGAGACAACACGTGTAGGACATGACCCTTAGAGCAACCGTGATTGATCGCTCTACTAAAGGGTAGCCCCCGAGTGAGACTGAGGACTCTGATAGGACTCAGATGGTGTGACATCTAAGTGACTCGAAAGTGGGGTACGTGAGACAACACGTGTAAGACATGACCCTTAGAGCAACCGTGATTGACCGCTCTGCTGAAGGGTAGCCCCTGAGTGAGATTGCAGGTTTTGCGAAGACTCGAGTGATGGACGAGTGACCCTTAGATGTAAGGATCACGAACCTTTTGTTATAGGCCTATGCCTTGTAAAAGGTTGACTCGGCCTTGATGAAGGCAGACGGGTAAGGGAAGAAACTTGCGATGTAAGATCGGCGGAGTTTCGACGCTAGAGACCCTTGACTTGACTTGAATAAGGATGACCCTGTGATTAGGGTAGACCCTTAAGTTAAAGGATTTTTGAATTGGGATGACTCGACTAACGGATTGAAAGACGGGCAAAATTCCCTTAGGAAAGGTCGTGGGGACCGTCCTGTTGGAGGGAAAATTGCGTGTGACTTTCTAGTTAGGACTCGAGTGTTTATGAACCTTCCATTTACGAGTGTATGACTCGTGTTGGTCGGTTGTGCCTTTAGAAAAAGGCGGACTAGGATGGAGAAGAAACCCGTGATGTAGGATCGACGGAGTTTCGACGCTAACGACCTTCGACAAATCATAAAAAGACCCGACACACGGATTACGGTAGGTCCTATAATCGGAAGGTTTTGAAAAATGATTGAATTTTGAAAATTGAGAGGACGGTCCTGAAATTGGTAGTGGGCCAATAGGACCGGGCATTTTGAAATGTTGGAATGGTTGCGAGTAATTTCGCGTTTTGAAAAATTGGGAGACGGTCCCGTTTTTTTGAAATTGGCAGCATGCCGACAGGACCGGTTTTTTGAAAAGTTGAATTTTTGGAATTTTGAAAATTTGAATATCGAAAATAAATTTCCGAAAATTTGAAAATTGAAGATGAGATCCTGAAGATTTGAGAATCGAAAACGACATCTTGGAGATTTGAAAGTCGAGAATGGAATCTCGAGGATTTGAAAATCGCGAATGGCATCACGAAGATTTGAAAATTGAAATTGAATTTTGAAAATTCGAAAATCAAATGGTGGATCGGAAATTCGAAATTTGAAATGGGAAGCATGCCGGCTAAAAATAGGCTATTTTGAGTCAAATCGTAAGTCTAAATTTTGGCAGCATTCCGAGTTTTTGAATTTGAATATTTTGAAAAGACGAGTCCCGAAACGGACGGTATTTCGTGTTTTTCAAAATTTGGTGTTTTGGAAAGATGGGTTCCGAAACGGACAGTATTTCGGGTTTTTTGAAATTTGGTATTTTGGAAAGATGCAATTTTGAAATGACGGTTTTTGAAAAATGACACGGAAACCAAGTAGCACGTAGTGAAACAAGCATTATAACGACGCTTATGTATGCATTACGCTAAGTCTCGGTCGGTCAAAATAGGGTCTATACCAACAACGATGGCTTTCTCGTGTTTAGGACGGACTCCCTAAGCCGAGTTGGACTTAGGACATGCCGCAAAACCCAGACGAGTTCCACCATCGATGTCTTTAGCGCACCCATGTAGGAATGCACCGTGGTATAGTGGGACGTCGGTCACAAGTAACCGGCCCGGGCAAAATTTGGGTTATGCATGAATCATTAAACTAACGCGCGCACACTAATCTACGAACGATTTCTCTTCGAGTCTCACCCTTGGAACCCCGATGACATGTGGTACATCAAGTGTCCCCAGCGGAGTCGCCAAATTGTGGACATGACATAGGTCCACCCCGACGCGGCCACGCGCGGGTTTGGGTAGGCGAATGAATCTCGTGGTAAGATTGTTCTCGGGTTCGAAATTTAAGTCAAAATGGAGTCGCCACCGAATTTTGTGGTTATTCGGAACCAATCGAGCCCACTCTATGTCGTCACGGGCTATACACAAAGTAAGCCCACTTCGATTTCAGAGTTTGTGGGCCTCGTCCCTTTGCATTGTTATATCGATACCGTTTACACCGGCTTTCGTATATAAAATGACTCTCGTGCGCCAATGGTTTCGGACATCCGGAAACCAAGGTTCTGAGTAAGGGGTGAGGGTACGTGTTGGGAAGCCCACTAAGGACACCCAACCCCGCCCGCACAATGGCGGCCTCTACTAAGACATCGTTCGTGTTCGTGTACGCGCGCTAGTAAAACGACTAAATGATATGCAAACAGCGTTTTAGCTGAACATGTGAATTATGTGTGAGCTACGTCATTTAATGCTTCTTGATTCACGTCAAAGTGATTTAGCATGTGATGTTCATTTAAATAAATAAATGGCAAACATCGAAAATAGAAAACTCGTAAATAAATTACAAATTACACGGGCGGAATACAACCCGGAATTCACAATACAACGAGCAATAAAATAGAATAATTGAATAAACTGAGAAGAGTGATAAATAAATACACGACCCGTCAAAGACCCGTATATAATAAATGCACACTAGATCGTGAATTAGATAGACGGACGAACTTTAATTAATTACGCATTATATTGCATATTAATCAAAGGACGGAGGTTCGAGACCTAGGTGTGGTGCTAACCCGATCTCGAACCTCGATGCCTTGTCCCGACTTATCACCTCGAGAAATGGAGTCTAAATTAATTATGTGTCGGATACGACTAAAGAGTCGTCGACGTAAAATTAATAGTGCGAGACCGTCGATCAAAATCATTTTAGGTGTCGTGATATGCATGAGTATTGAAAATTAGAATTACGTGATTGATTATGCATGTGTCGACTAAAAGTCGTAAAAAGAATGACGAGGCTCGAATGTTGCATTAGAGCTCTCGGTTTTCTGGGCTACAGGACCCACTCGATCGAGTCATGGTCTGACTCGGTCGAGTGTGTCTTTAACGTAGCTACTGTCCAGATTTTTGGGTGCTACTCGATCGAGTGGCCTATGGCACTCGGTCGAGTGCCCCCTGTACGAGGCATGGCTCGTTTCATTTTTATTTGTTTGAATTCGATAATTGACCGAGTTAAATAAAAATATTGCATTATTTAAATTCAACTCGGTTCTCGATGTCATAAACGTGTATTATACGATTATGAGACCGTTATCGGGATTTTATGAAATATCCTATTATGTGATTGAAAAGTTTGATTAGTGACGAAATTGCATCCCTCTACGTCACGACATCGGAAGTAATCCTTTCGGATTATGTGATGTCGGTTTTCGTGTCAACGGGTTCCGCACTAATCTTGGAAATGGGATCAAATACGTTCAACTATGACCGATCACGATCACATCACGCCCTTGAGCACATTGGGGCGGCGCTCCTCGAAAAGGCGCCACCTCCGTCGTTACTCGTAAAGGGACTAGATGGACTTTAGGCGATCGTCATAGTTAAACGTATTCGAAACCGAGATTTTAATACTAGTATGTATATATACACGGCATAATAATGTTAGATGTTAGAATACGGAATTAAAGTGTTAGTACACAAAAATAAAAGTTAGTGTTAGGATACATAAATAAAATGTTAGTATACAAAATAAATAAAAAGTTAGTATGCACAAAATTAAAGGTTAGTGTTAGCGGTTAGTAATGATAATAATAATAATAATAGTAATAATAATATATATATATATATATATATACATATATATATATATATATATATATATATATATATATAGAGAGAGAGAGAGAGAGAGAGAGAGAGAGAGAGAGAGAGAGAGAGAGAGAGAGAGAGAGAGAGAGAGAGAGAGAGAGAGAGAGAGAGAGAGAGAGAGAGAGAGAGAGAGAGAGAGAGAGAGGTGGGATCAGGTGAGTCCACTTATATATGTTGAGTCCGTGAGTCCTCATCTTAGCCCTTGATTCAATGTTAGATTAATGGACAAGATTTGATCTCATAATTAAGGAAATAACTATAATATCTATAATATCTATTAAATATATTTTCTTTCTCTCTCTTCCTTAATTATCTCAATACAAATTCTCCCTCCTATCCAATTTTTAATTGCC
The DNA here is from genome assembly GCA_958450325.1 of Agrostemma githago. Lineage (NCBI taxonomy): Eukaryota > Viridiplantae > Streptophyta > Magnoliopsida > Caryophyllales > Caryophyllaceae > Agrostemma > Agrostemma githago. The sequence goes on along the minus strand of OY288255.1, from coordinate 12,342,195 downwards.
TCTTTTTCTCACCCAACACATTTATTTAAAATTAAGTTTTTTTTCATCTTCAGCAAAAAAATCATCTGTTCCCTTCTGCCATTATACGTATGTTACCATGTTACTGTCATAAATCATAAACTATGTTACTGTAACTCATACCTTGTGTTACTCTAATTTATGAACTGTGTTACTTTAACTCATAAAATCTGTTACGTTGCATAGTCTCTTGCAAAAACTGTTACTCTAACTCATACAATATGTTACTTTAATTCATGAACTGTGTTACTTTAACTCATAAAATCTGTTACGTTGCATAGTAGTCTCTTGCAAAAACTGGAGTTCCAATTAACAAAAATAACAATGTTTGTTTTTATTAAGATACTCCAAAACAAAAAGTGGTACAAGATTCCAACTAAATCAACTCCATTACAATTTCAATGTTTCACACTTGTTATTCATAATGTTCTACTTATAATTCTGCTTCTTCATCCTTCTCGTCCTCTCCGTCTTCTTCATCATCATCTCAGAAGCTTTGATTTAATCTCACCACCGCACAATGGAGGAAACTCTCACCCACATCCCTACATCATTCATGTGCTTTTGCGTCTACTGAAAAACAATAACAGTGCCAATAAACGTGACGGGGAAAAACAATTAAAACTTGAAATATGGATTAAAGTAACAGATAAGAAGAATTAAAGTAACAGATAAGAAGAATTAAAGTAACAGATGAAGTGCATTGAGGTAACATTGGATTAAATTAACAGAGGATGCTTATACACCAGGTATAAAGTAACAGAGGTCAGACATTAAAGTAACAGATAGTATGAATTAAAGTAACAGATAATGCTTATCAAAATAACACCAGGTATAGGTTAATGCAAAAAATTAATATAATGATCAGAAATGAGAGTATGAAGCAGTATCTTACTCTTTGATATTGTTTCCTATTTTGAAGTCATCACGTCCCATAATTATAGGATGCAATATCTTTTTTTTTATATGACGTTACTCTTTGATATTGTTTCCTATTTTGGTGGCAATCACGTCCCATTATTATAGGAAACAATATCTTTTATTTTAATTTTTTTTATATGGCGTTACTCTTTGATATTGTTTCCTATTTTGGTGGCAATCACGTTCCATTATTATAGGAAACAGTATCTTTTATTTTAATTTTTTTTAATATGGCAGTTTCCTTTATTCTTACGACACTACAGTGCACTACAATAACAGATGAAAAGCACTAAAATAACGAATGGAGTGTATTAAAGTAACACGACATATAAAGTAACAGATGGTAGACATTAAAGTAACAGATGCTATACACTAAAGTAACGCAGTATATGAACTACAATAACTCAATATATTGTGTGCGCGCAAATTTCATATGATGAATATGCAGTTCAACCTAGAAAATTAGAAAATAAACCAATATCTTTTTCCTATTTTGTTGGCAATCACGTCCCACTATTATAGGAAACAACATCTTTTTTTATTATTATTTTAATATGGCGGTTTAATATATCCCCATGACTCTTTAATGCGTTACAATAACAGACATTATTAACCAAAGTAACATCTCCAATGAATTAAAGTAATAGACCATAAAAATAATATTCCGTAGATGTTTGTCACTAAAGTAATAGACACTCCACACTAAAGTAACACAGTATGTGAACTAAAATAAACCAATATGTTTTCGTGTGCGCAGATGAATATGCAGTTCAAGGTAGAAAAGTAGAAACTAATAATCTAATATCATCAATGACTCCCATATACAATCCAGTATAAACTACAATGTATATATACTCACCGTTTGTGTTTACTACGATTTGCATATCAGCCATTGAATGAAAAGTAGAAGCCGGATTGATCGAACGTATAATACAGCGCGATGAAGACGATTACTTATTGAATGTGGTCTTGATTGTGTGGTTTTGAAGGAAGAATGAATGATTGAATGAGCGAGAGAACGATGAAGAAAGTAATGGAAACTGAATTGATGAACGAGAGAACGATGAAGCAATATATCTTTTTTTTTAACGAAAGAATGATGATGAACGAGAGAACGATGATGAATGAGAGAGTAAATGATTGAATGAATGTGAATGATAGTTTACTGAATGATATTTTCCTTCCTATTTTGTTGGAAGCAGTATCTTCTTTTTTTTTTTTTTTTTTTTTTTTTAATAATATAGTGATTAATCTCGTCCCTTCATCCATCTCCCATCCAATGGATGGGATGAGGACTTAGGGACTCAACACTTATATAGGGACTCATTAGAACCTCTCTCTCTCTCTCTCTCTCTCTCTCTCTCTCTCTCTCTCTATCTATCTATCTATCTATCTATCTATCTATCTATCTATCTATCTATCTATATATATATATATATATATATATATATATATATATATATATATATATATAAACGGTAAAAAGATAAGGGAGAAAAAGAAACGGGGGTTTGAATTACACCCTCAACCTACATGCTTAATGGCCTCGGAAACGGACTCGTAGTAGCGGCGTGTGCGCGGGAGTGTCGAGATATGTAGGGTGAGTTAGGGTGTGTTTGGTTAGGGAGAGGATGCTCTCGGGTCTTTGGCGAGTTTGATCTCGAGTTTGATTGTATGTATGTGTGTGTAGAGAGGATGTGAGTGTATAGGTTGAATATAGTAGGAATGTAGGGTTGAATGTTGTGCAAGTGTGATGAAAAGATGGCTGAAATTATGATGTAAAAGTTTTGTGAAATGAATGGGGTTAAGGGGGTATTTATAGGCTTTACCCCCCGACCTAGGGTCACTCGATCGAGTGGCCCTAGTGCACTCGATCGAGTGCCCTTCAAAACGGGCTTGATCTGCTGAATGACGCTCCACTCGACCGAGTGGGTCAATCCACTCGATCGAGTGGATCAAGTGAATCGAGATATTTTAGGAAGGATTTGACTTGATTGATTTGATTGATTTTTTGAATTTCGATTTGTGCGCCAGTTTCGAGAAGTTGAATTTGGCTGATTTACGTGACGGGTTCGTCTTTGACCGGGTTTTGACCCGGTCGCCAAAAGACGGGATTTATTTTTGGTGTCGGTTTTGGCCCAAATTAGTCTTATTTTATTGGGAACGACCCACTAGGCCTGGTTTTGAGGTCGGTTTTGAGAGATTTTCACTCCGCTAAATGCCCACGTCGGATACTATTGATTCCGAGTCCGTATTCGAGCGTATTACGTCATGTTGACGTCCGATCATCATCGGGTGTTTTGTTGGAGACTGCTATAGACACTAGCAGGCACAATGCGGGTGTCTACAGTATGCAGTGTAGTGTAAGATTTTCCTGACAACACTCGTGGGGCTCGCTCAAGGCTGGTTCAGAGACCTCCCCCGAGGGTCCATTTACACATTCCAAGAGCTGATCACTGTCTTTCTAGACCAGTATGTCGGGAATAAGAGGCGCGGGCTTACTCGTTTTGACTTTATGACGTTGAAGTGGAGGAAGAGTGAGTCTATCCGGGACTATTTGAAGAAGTTCAATCTCGCCTTCCAGCAAGTGACGGAGATCAACGATCCCACTGCGGCCTATTCACTGACCAATTCCCTTGTACCGGGAGAAATGAAGAACCAGCTTATCCGTGCTCAATCCGAGTCTCTCGGCAAAGCTCGGAAGATAGCTGAAGGGTTTATGCTCAAGGAAGAGTTTCACAGACTGCATGATACCCCGCCGGTGTCAAACCGAGCTCAGCATACACCGCAGAACACCCGCGACCAAGGCGATTCAGCTAGCAGGCTAAAAGAAGAGGAAAGCAACGCCCCTAGGAAGGAAATAGTGGCTTATCAGCCCAAGTTCGACAGTTATACCGCCCTCAATAAGTTAAGGGATAAGATCTTCGAATTGGAGAAGGAAGCAGCCAAATGGAATCGTCCGAGCAAGCCCCGACACCCTAAAAGCAACCTAAATAAATTCTGTACTTTCCACGACAGCATAGAGCACACTACTGAGGAATACCGGCATCTCAAAGATGAAATTGAAAATCTCATAAAAAATGACTGGTTGTCCACCTACGCAGCCAGAACGAAAAATCAGAAGGCACCTTTCGAATGACCGAAAGAGTCAAAGCATGATTGGCTAGTTATCCACGTGGTATCAGGGGACGCTGAGTGTCAAATGAGTCGTAGAGGTCGAAAGCGCCACTTGCGTGAGCTCCATAATCAAATCTGCTACGCCGAAGTAGCCGGAGCCCCCACCACTCTAACCCTCAGTATTACTCCAGATGACTGTGGACGCATTGTGTACCCACACAGCGATCCATCCGTCTTGTCCCTGGGTATCAACAACCACATCGTCAAAAGGTGCATGGTAGATACAGGTGCATATACCAGTCTACTTTACAAAGACGCATTCGAGAAGATGAATCTAGAAGTCAGACACCTAAAGCCCGCCCCGGGATCTTTGTACGGGTTCAGGGATGCAGGCGTCACCCCCATGGGTACCATTGAGTTGCCTATTACGTTCGAGGAAGGAGTCTCGGCTCGCAATATCAGGGCATCATTTGTCTTTCTCAATGCAAAATCAGCCTACAACGCCCTGGTAGGCCGAACCACCTTAGACGAAATTGAGGCCGCCATCTCTATCCGAGCGCTCACAGTAGCCTATGTCATCGACTTTGGAGCTGAGGCTAAGATATATGGCGATCAAGAGTCATCCCGCCAGTGCTACTCAGTGGCTTTGCAGGACAATGAGGTTGACCGAAAAGGAAAAAGGAAAATGTGCAGCTCCCCCATAGGGAGGGTGAGATCCTAGCCGAACAGCTAACCATTAAACAGCCAGCTGACTGCCCAGAACCTGGGGGCGAGAGCATGCTGGTGGAGCTGGAGCCCGGACAACCCGTCCTCGTGGGCACCGACCTGGAAGAATCATACAGGGAGAAGTTGATAAAAGTACTACAGGACAACAAGGATCTCTTCGCATACTCGGCCAACGAGATGCCCTGGGTGGATCCGAGCCACATCGTGCATAAATTGAATGTTGATCCAAACCGATCAAGCAAAAGAAGAGAAACATGTCTGTCGAGAAGGACTAGGCTATCAAGGAGGAAATTGAAAACTCCCGAAGGCCGAGTTCATCGAAACCTGTGACTATCCGGAATGGCTAGCCAACGTTGTCATGGTAAAGAAAGCCTCGGAGGCATAGAGGATGTGTGTTGACTACACCAATCTCAATAAGGTTTGCCCAAAAGACTGCTACCCCCAGCCAAGGATCGACCAGTTGGTCGACGCAATGAGTGGACATTCGACACTGAATTTCCTGGATGCCTTCTCAGGGTACCACCAAGTCTACCAGCGGAGACCAGAGAGGGTGAAATGCGCATTCATCACGAGTGATGCGACGTATATGTATAAGATGATGCCCTTCGGTCTCAAGAACGTAGGTGCGTGCCACCTACCAGCGCTTGGTAGATCAGGTTTTCCGGAACCAGAAGGGCAGAAATATGGAAGCGTATGGAGATGACGCCATAGTGAAAAACAAGGGGGACGAGCAGCATCTTAAGGACATGAGAGAGACCTTCGCCTCGCTCCGAGCCTATCAAATGAAACTCAACCCCAAGAAATGCACCTTCAGGGTCAGGTCGGGAAAGTTCCTCGGGTTCTTGGTTAGTGCCCGAGGAATAGATGCCAACCCCGAAAAAGTTAAAGCCATTCAAGACTTCCCAGAACTAAAAACAATCAGGGATATTCAGTGGTTGACCAACCGAATGGCCGCCCTTGCGTGGTTCACAGCCAGGTCAGCCGATAAAACAACATCTTTCTTCAAAATTCTCAAGGGTAACAAACAATTCAAATGGGAAGCCGAACAAAAAGACGCGTTCGAGCAGCTATAATATCGCTGCCATTATTCAACAAAGCGGCCCACTTCCTCCTTCTTCAAAGCCCGATCTATGTTAGCAATTGAAGAACTCCGACAGAATAAAGCCTCCGGCTCCGGCGCACTGACCGCCTTCACTGCCGACACCGACGACGACCCAGAACCGGCAACCCGCCGCCCACCACAATCCGGTCGCTCCACCACCTCCGGCCACCGTGGACGTGGCAGATCTGGGCCCAATAACAGGGGGCGCGGCCGCGGAGGCCACCATCGACAAGCATCACGCGCCGCTAACCCTTCCTCTCAGCCACCACGTCCCACCGGCGCTCCGATGACCGGCCACTGGGCGTGGATTCCCAGTCTGGCCCCGACATCCTCCTGGCATGCACCACCTTGTCCCTACCCCACCCACCACTCCCGGTGCCGGGATTTTGGGTAGCCGACCCAGTCATGCTTTTCTTGCCGCCACACCCACCGCATCTCCTGCTACCTCACCGCTGCCGGTTGCCGCTCCTACCACTAGTGCAAGAGGCTATTCTCCATCCCTGATCAACTATCCCACCGAACTTGCTGCTGCTGTTCAATCTGTCAATCTTCAAGAACCGAATGATGAATGGTACATGGACACCGGTGCATCTGCTCATATGACCTATGACTCAGGTAACCTAATTTTCTATTTTAATTCGAGCAATTACCGTAATATTATCGTCGGTAATGGTCATCGTATCCTAATTAAAGGTCTCGGCAATTCTATTTTATCAGATCCCCTTCCCCCTTTAAAACTTTCATGCCCCGGATATTGTTAAAAATCTTGTGTCCGTCCGTCAATTTACTACTGACAATAATGTTTCTGTGGAATTTAACCCGTTTGGTTTCACCGTGAAGGACCTTCAGACGGGGACCCGTCTTATGCGATGCAGTAGCAACGATGACCTCTACCCTCTATCCGCCTCCAAACTCGCCAAACCCGAAGCTCCCAAATCTTTTCTCGCTCTCTCTGCCGTGACCTCTAGTCTTTGGCACTCCCGTCTCGGCCATCCGGGACCGTCTGTTCTCAATAATTTACGTTCGTCTAAAGCTATTTCTTTTAACAATATACTGCGTTCCAAATTTTGTCATGCTTGTGAACTCGGTAAACATACTCGTCTTCCTTTCTTTCCCTCTAATAATACCACCGTTCTTCCTTTCGATATTATTCATAGCGACTTATGGACATCCCCCGTCCTTAGTAATCTTCATCATCGTTATTATCTTTTATTTTTAGATGATTTTACTAATTTTTTGTGGACTTTTCCGCGTAAAAATAAATCTCAAGTTTTCTCCCTCTTTACTCAATTTCATAATCTTATTCTCACACAATTTAATCAAAAAGTTAAAAAATTTCAATGTGATAACGGTCGAGAATTCGATAATAACCTCTACCACATCTTCTTTCACCAAAACGGAATACAATTCCGTTTCTCGTGTCCTCATACATCAAGTCAAAACGGAAAAGCCGAAAGAAAAATTAGAACGATAAATAATATTATCCGTACCCTTCTTGCCCACTCTCATGTTCCACCAAACTTATGGCCGTACGCTCTCGCCATGGCTACTTACCTCCATAATCTCACCCCAAGTAAAGCAAGCGGTTCCGTCTCTCCCACTCAACGTCTTTACTTACAAATTCCCTTCTATGCTCATCTCCATGTTTTCGGTTGTCTTTGCTATCCTCATCTCCTTTCCTCCATCATAAACAAACTCGACCCTCGATCTACTCCTTGTGTGTTTCTCGGCTACCCTTCCGCTCACCGTGGCTACTTGTGTCTAGACTTGTCCACCCGAAAGGTCCTTATCAACCGACATGTCACGTTCCACAAAACTATTTTTCCGTTTAAGGAGAAAATCTGTCTTAACCCATTCACCTATGATTTCCTTAGCCCATACCCCTCCCCCCTCTAGCCCACAGTCAGGCCCAATCCTCTAATACCCCTCTTTATGTCTACTCCAGAAGGCCCAAAAACATACCTCATAATCCCATATCTCCTACCTCCCCTCCCTCCTCACAAAACCAGCCAAATTCATCTAACTTGACCCATCAGAATTCCTCCCTCAATTCGGCCCATCAGAATTCCCCCCTCAATTCCCAGACCAACTCTCTAAATCAGCCCACCTCCCCACTCCATTCCCAGTCCAACTCGCCAGACCAGCCCAACTCCCCACTCCATTCACAGCCCAATTCATCTGACCAAACCAACTCCTCTTCCCTTAGCCCCACACACATTTCCCAACCCATTTCCGCCACTCTCATTCCCTCACACCCCATGCAAACCCGTAGTAAACACGGCATACACAAACCCCGTAGTATCCCAAGTCTCCCTGCCACCACCGACCTTTCACCCATTCCTCGTGACCCCATTTCCGCCCTCCGAGACCCTAATTGGAAACACGCCATGAACGATGAATTTAATGCTCTTATTAAAAATGAAACTTGGGTCCTAGTCCCTAGGCCTCATGACGCAAATGTTACTCGGTGTATGTGGTTGTTTAAACATAAATTCAAATCTAACGGTGTGTTGGAATGGTACAAAGCCCGTCTCGTTGTTAATGGCAGGTCACAACAAGTTGGTATAGATTGTGAAGAAACATTCAGTCCTGTTGTCAAGCCCGCTACCATCCGCACCGTCCTCAGTATTGCTGTCTCCCGTAATTGGTCTCTGCATCAACTAGACGTGAAAAATGCCTTTCTCCATGGTCACTTGTCCGAGACCGTTTACATGCATCAGTCACCCGGTTTCCGTCATCCTCAATACCCTAACCATGTCTGTCTCTTGAAGAAATCTCTTTATGGCCTAAAACAGGCGCCCCGAGCTTGGTTTCAGAGCTTTGGTACTTTTGTATGCTCCATCGGGTTCATCCACAGTCGTGTTGATCATTCTCTCTTCGTCCTCCGCACCACCTCTCACACCGCCTATATCCTTCTTTATGTTGATGATATTATTTTGGTCTCCTCCTCTAGCCAACTCCGAGACTCCATTATCAACCAATTCAAGTCAGAATTCTCCATGACCGACCTTGGTCCACTCAGTTATTTTCTTGGTATATCCGTTGATCGTCGAAAAGACGGACTCTTTTTGTCCCAATCCAAATATGCCGAAGAAATCCCCACTCGTGCTAATATGTCCTCCTGCAAGCCATCTCAGACACCGGTCGATTCTCAAGCCAAACTCAGCCTCGCCACCGGTCCCCCTGTTTCTGATCCCACCTTATACCGGAGTCTAGCCGGGGCCTTTCAGTATCTTACTTTCACTCGCCCCGACATATCTTATGCCGTTCAAAAAATCTACCTTTTTATGCACGACCCTCGTGAACCTCACCTTGCCGCCCTCAAACGCATTCTTCGGTACCTCCGCGGTACCACGTCTCACGGCATCACCATCCGACCTTCCGTCACCAATTCCGTCATTGCCTATTCTGATGCCGATTGAGCCGGTTGCTCCGACACCCGTCGTTCCACTTCTGGCTACTGTGTTTATCTCGGCGACAATATCGTCTCATGGTCCTCTAAACGTCAATCCACTGTATCCCGTTCTAGTAGCGAGGCCGAATATCGTGGTGTAGCCAACGCCGTTGCCGAAACCTGTTGGCTCCGTAACCTTCTTCTCGAGCTTCACTGCCCTCAATCAAAAGCTACCATTGTCTACTGTGATAACGTCGATGCAATCTATCTTACCAGCAATCCAGTCAATCATCAACGCACCAAGCATATCGAAATTGATATTCACTTTGTTCGAGAGAAAGTCACGCTGGGTCAGCTACGCGTTCTGCACGTTCCATCCCGCTATCAGTTTGCTGACATCTTCACCAAGGGCCTCCCTAAAGCTCTCTTTGAAGACTTCCGCTCCAGTCTGAATGTTCGGTCCTCTACCATTTCGACTGCGGGGGCGTAATAGACACATTCGATGTATAGTCTTATTCATTGTATTGTCTAGTTCTTTGTATTGCATAGTTCTTTGTAATTAACATTTATAGTCTCTTTGTATCTAGTCCTCTAGGTTCTAGATTAGCATCTCTAGCTTTGTTTAAATACTTGTAAATTATGTTTGGAATGAGGAGGGAAAAACTATATCTTTTTATGTAGAAATTGTGCTTCTATGGAGTATTATTTCATGGTTTGGCATGCACCGACGAGGCGACGACGACAACTGATTAATTATTTGGCAGGTATATGATACAAAATCGGTTAACCATGGTCTATGGATATAAGATTTTCCAAAACCAAATAATCACAAAAAACTTAACGAAATAACAAAGTATTCGTGCGTAGGCACTGAAGTTCAACGATCCAGACCCCCCCTCGGATCGAGGTCATGTGTTTCTTCACGGAGCTCTTAGTTTTTTTTTCTAAGTACTTCTATTATAATAGTCACTTATGATAGAGTATTCTGAATTCATTAACCCATGAACTCAATACCGCTTATATGAATGCGTACTCCAACATCCCATAGGTCATATACCGATTCGGTTTGAAAAACCGTATATATACTTAAATGACTTGTGATAAAAAAAATCACTAACATTTCATCCTTGAGTAATTTTAAAAATGAGTGTTCATTCTTTGGTTCACTTGACAAACTATAATAATGACTAAGGAGTAAAGTGAGAAATGTACAATTAAGTAGTGCTTCCTCAAAATTGTTTATACTCGTGAAATTTTATGTTAATTTTTCCTACTACCCCATTTTCAGGGTAAACTAATGAGCTCCTCTAATCTATTTTTGGGAGTATTATCAAATCAACACACATTAAAAGGATTTAAAACCACTAGACAAATAAGTTTGTTTAGCCCTCCATTCATAAACAACGCAAAAGTCGCAATAACAAACATCAGCAGGAAAACAAGGGTTAAATATACTATAATTGTAAAGATGGAATACAAACATTTGTTTTTCAAAACATATAAGCTCTAAGTATGAACCTGCATTTTTTTTCCTTTTCCTCGAAAGGTTGATCGATTAACTTGAAGATATATATATATATATATATATATATATATATATATATATATATATATATATATATATATATATATATATCCCTTGTTCCGTTTTTCATGTCTCTTTAATTTGGTGATAAAAATAAATAGAAGTCCAAAGTCAGAATTTATAGGCATAGTTAATTACGTTATGGGAGAAGGCAAAAAGTGTGTATTAATCATATCCCGTCTTCGTCTTCGTCTTCTTCTTCTTTTATCGTTGTGTGTCACCGTGCATTGTGAGAAAGAAGATAAGGACGTGAAGGTGGTACATGTACCAAATGTAACAACTCATATCAATTACGATCATCGGTCCCTATTGTTCAATGAGACAAGAGAACTCCTCTTCGCTGGCTCCGTCCATTACCCTCGTGTGCCTGTCGCGGTACAAATAAAAATCCCCTTTTTGAGATTGTTTCATACGACCCTAATTAATTAATTAATTAATTAAGTAGGAGTAATAATTAATATAATTTGGAATCATATTATAGATGTGGGGAGACATACTTGATAAATGCAAAGAGGGCGGGTTGAATGTCATCCAAACTTACTCTTTTTGGAATGTTCATGAACCCATTAAAGGCAAGGTAATTACAACATCCACTCCAGTTGTGTGCTTGTTTTCTAAAAGTAAAACTGAGGAAGCTAATGAAACAAGTTTCTTACCTACTATATATGCATGCATGCATGTATGTATGTATGTATGTATGTATGTATGTATGTATGCAGTTCAATTTCACAGGAAATAATGATTTGGTGAAATTTATCAAGTTAATTGCTGAGAAGGGGATGTGGGCAGTCTTGAGGGTTGGGCCTTTCATTCAAGCTGAATGGAATCATGGGTACTTATTTATTAACATGCATGTCTTTTTAATAATTAAAATGTACATCAAGTTTGTATGTTTAATTACTCATTTTGTAATAATAATAATAATAATAATAATAATAGTAATAATAATATTTGTATTCTTGTAGAGGGCTTCCATTTTGGCTAAGAGAGGAGCCTAACATCACTTTCCGAACAGACAATCCTGCATACAAGGTGATCACCATTATAATCTCGCAATGTACTCCGTATTCGTATATGTATATATATATATATATATATGAGACATTATTCTCACATAATAGTACCTCGAATCTTTATATGTTCTCATCTAATTATAAGACGAATGTGTTAGTCTGATATACTGAGTATTTTTTTTGGCTTGATTGGTAAAAAATAAAATACAGATGCATATGGAGAGGTGGGTTACTATGATCGTCAACATGATGAAGGACAACAATTTATTTGCTCCTCAGGGTGGTCCTATTATCATGTCTCAGGTGACAATCATTCATTCATTCAGGAACTGCATATACACGGGATCATATATTATTTTTATTGACACGATGCTTCATTTCATAGATCGAGAATGAGTATGACCATGTTAGAGAAGCCTTTGACGATGCTGCAGAGAGATACATCAAATGGGCTGGAAACATGGCTCTCGGCCTTAATGCGGGTGTTCCATGGATGATGTGCAAGCAAAAAGATGCCCCTGGTGAAGTGGTAAGAAGGAGAAACAACACACACACACACACACTAGTGTTTTTTTTTTTTTTTTGTTTCAAAAGAAATCTGGATCAATTATTCCTTGATTCTTGGTGAGATAGATCAATGCTTGCAATGGGCGGCATTGCGGAGACACATTTGATGGGCCGAATGCACCTAACAAACCACGTCTGTGGACTGAGAATTGGACTGCGCAGTAAGTAGCAAGTATCTAACACTCATTCTCACATTCTGACTTGTATATATATAGTTAACCCTGGCCTTTTCATTATCCATCCTGGTTCAATATTACAGATACAGAGTATTTGGAGATGCTCAATCTCAAAGGGCAGCTGAGGATATTGCCCTCTCTGTTGCGCGCTGGGTTTCCAAGAATGGAAGCTATATCTGTTACTACATGGTAAGCCCGATCGATCAGTCAACCACTGTCAGTGTCTGCACACATATCCATCACATACATTCATACTATATACTTAGCTTCCTCGGTTTATTTTACTGCATACAAGTATTATCATGTATGTTAGTTATGGCAAGAATTTTCAACGAATTTTATATATGTTTATTCTGGGTTTCCTTGCCATATACTCCAGTATTATGGTGGTACAAACTTTGGAAGAACAGCAGCCTCCTTTGTCACGACGCGATACTATGACGAATCCCCGATTGATGAGTATGGTAAGCCTTTTCCTAATTGTTTCAAGATTAAAGTCGTCACGCCAAATATATAGTATATATGACTAGAATGTCTGATTGACTGTACTGTTAGGCTTGATAAGAGAACCAAAATGGGGACATTTGCGAGATTTGCACATTGCTCTTAGGCTGGCTAAGCGAGCTATTTTCAATGGTGACTATGGTGTCGAGAGTTATGCACCCGATTTGGAGGTAAGACTAATAATAATAATGCAGATAAAGATACTAACCTAATTTCTAGTATTCGATCGGTAAATAACTAGATACGTTTAGCCTGATTAGCATAATTAATAATCTTTGCTATATATATGAATGATCAGACAAGCTATTATGAAAAGGGAGACTTATGTGCTGCCTTCTTATGGAACAACCACACCCACGTAGAACAAACAATCAAATTCAAAGGCAAGGAGCACATCGTCCCACCTAAGTCCATCAGTGTTCTGCCCGACTGCAAAACTCTCGTCTTCAACACCGACTATGTGAGTATCTATCTATCTACAGCTAACTCCTAGAGAACTAGTTGTAAAAAATTAAATTAAAATGATGTATGTACTGTGTTGGTTTCTTGTAAAACACTAGCTAGCTTCCATACATTCCATATATAAGTATACTAATGCAAGTATATTGCACAAATTAAACAGATTGTGTCACAACACAGTGCAAGGGAATTTGTGATATCAGAGTTAGCTCACAAGAAACTTAAATGGGAGAAAACCACAGATATCATACCAACAACAGGTTTCTTTACAAAGCAACCAAGAGAACAATATAGTGCAGTTAAGGACACCACTGATTATCTCTGGTATAGAACCAGGTATGTTCATGTTGTATGTAGTATGTATATCAACTTACTTTATTTCACTCTTAATTATTGCTCCACATATATACGTACTTCCTCCGTTCCGTTCATTTGTTTATTTTTTATAGTCAATGTGAGGAGTATTTTAATCAAAGACAAACAAATGAGCAAGACGGAGGGACTAATACAGATTATTTACCATGCTGCGCTTAATATTACCAAAACTAATAATTTTATTTGACGATACCATTTTAAAGTTTTTTTTTTTTAATGGTTTTCAGTATTGAATTGGACAACGTTGACTTGCCTTTCAAGAAATCACTCCAACCAGTACTTCAAGTCCTAAGTCTAGGCCACGCTTTACATGCCTTTGTCAATGGGGAATACCTAGGTACGTAAGGACATATGAAAAAAATTGTTAGACTAAGAAAATGCAAGCAATTAAGTTAAGGAATGTTTCCTCCCTCTGATGTATTTTTCAAGGAAATGCGCATGGAGTTAAAAGAGAGTATAACTTCCCATTCCAAGCCGCCATAAGACTGAAGGAAGGTGTAAACAACATATCAGTTCTTAGCTGCACAGTTGGAATGCCAGTAAGCTAGCATAACAATAAACATAAACAGCCATCCATTAATTAATTTTATTTGAACAAGCTAATATAAGCTGTCTAGAGACTAATCATATTTTTACTCTTAATTTCATCCATATACAGGACAGTGGAAGTTATATGGAGCATAGGTTCACCGGCATCAGGACAGTGGAGATCTTAGGTTTGGGCACAGGGAACCTTGATCTCACTCTCAATGGTTGGCATCACACGGTATGTAATATCGACTTCAATTCTGTTCTGATCTATATTAGCCAGTAGCCATTCTCACGATATCGTCTCCTCTGATCTAATGACACACGCACACACAATGCAAATACAGATTGGTCTAGAAGGAGAAAGGCAGAAGTACTACACTGAAGAAGGATCAAAGAAAGCCAAATGGACTCAGGCACAAGGAGCTGGAGAACCACTTACTTGGTACAAGGTATACATACTACTCCACTATCAAGGACAGATATCGATGCATGGGAGATGATGATCTACTCTATCCGTGCAATGTAGAGTATTGAATTACCTAAAGTAAACCACATTCGATTTGTAGGCCTACTTTGATGAACCCGAAGGAGATGACCCGCTAACTATAAGGATGGAAAACATGACAAAGGGTATCATCTGGGTCAATGGACAAAGTATAGGACGTTACTGGTCTTCCTACCTCACAGTAATGAAAAAGCCTTCTCAAAACGAGTAAGTCCATCAAACTTTGCTAATTACATACGGAGCATGCAAAAACAATTTGGAAGACCTAGCTATTGTCAACGGTACATAGTCTTAACCACTGACGACCATCCTCTTTCGATACCAAAGTTGTTAAACCGCTAAATGACTTTGCTACAATAATACTCACTGTTTTTATAAACATAAAAATAAATTTCATTTGGATTCAACGCCTTTCCTCTAGGAAATTATTTTTATTTCTCAGATTTACTAGCTACTCTCTCTCATTCACTGGAAAAGCACACCTTTTTATTCAAAAGGGTGGTATATTTTATCCAAAGTGTGCTTTTCCAAAGAATGGGAGGGAGTAATAAAATAGCTGAATCGACAATCATCTTTAATTAAAAAGTTGTTGAGGGATTCGGTTCTTTTGAACATAAATCTAACAAAATAACAAAACTTTTTTTTAACCAATTTGACACTTTCCACTTATTCTTTTTACCAATTTGGTGATTTGGCGAACCAAGGTTTGACTAAATTGTTCAATAGAGTTTGGCATTTTATAAAAAAAAAATCAAGTGAATTAATTGAAGCAAAAAGTGTCCTCCAAAGATATAATTGGATGTGTGTGAAGGAAGATTTGAAGAGAAATTATGTCGATCAAAAAGCTTAAGGAAAATATTGTTAATTAAAATAAAAAATATTGTTGCAGGTACCATCTGCCAAGATCGTTTCTGAAGCCTAAGGACAACTTTATTGTGATTCTGGACGAGGCAGGAGGAAACATAGACGACGTTCAGATAGAAACTGTGAACCGAGACAGTATATGTAGCTATATATCAGAAACGATGCCAGCCAATGTGAAGTCATGGAAGAGGAAGGGTGCGGAAATTGTACCAGCGGGTGACGAAAAACCACAGCCTAAGGCACGACTCAAGTGTCGACAAGATAAAGTTGTGACAAAGGTTGAGTTTGCTAGCTTTGGCAACCCTTATGGTGTTTGTGGCTACTACCTTGAAGGCAATTGTACTGTTCCTGCCACTCAAAAGATAGTTGAGCAGGTAAAATTTACTCCTACTACCCCTCCTACCTATTCTTGGGAGTCCTTCATTTTTCTACTGGAGTATAATTCAGAGGGATTCTTAAGACCCATATATAGTATGTAATTAACTGTTGTTTGTTCATTCTACAGAGATGTTTGGGAAAAGACAGTTGTGAAATACCAGTAGACCGCAATTTATTTGACAAGAATGCTTGCCCCGAAGTAAAAGCTAAAACCTTGGCCGTGCAACTTAGATGCGGTCACAAAGAATAGACGACTGCAACTTCTTTTTATTTTGATGTAATAGTTGTTTTTTTTTCAAGGAAAATAAAGTAAAGATGAGTTTGTATAATGCGAAAGTAATGTCCACTCGAGGTGTTCGTAATTAGTTTTACGATTCAGAACCAGGAGTTCTGAAATGAAAGTAGTACTGTAGCAGATTAGCAATAGAGGTACCTACTCTTACATTAGTAAGGAAAGAAGGGAAATGGATGTAAAAACGATAGATGCCATCTTCTGTAATTTTTCTTCCGATCCGGGCCATCTTGTTAACGGAAATCTCTTCTTCAATTTTTTAATCATGTTGTTAAATGAAGATGGCAACACAAGAACGGAACTGCTTTGTAAATGTTTTTTTTCTTCAAAGGAGCGTATCCTGTCAAACCCGCAACTTCACGAATGAACTAAGAGACATTTTGCCACTTAATATAAATGTTGTTCTTAATTTGTAAAGGATTTAAAGATGATCTTAACCAGAATTAATGCGACGAAGAAGCTGTATTTCTAAGACCGTGAAAACCGATAACAATTGTCATGGAAACCGATATTCAATACTTTGTACTCCATAAAAACAATACAATGTACCAAAGATGTCTTATTCCAGTGATTAAGGTGGGGATTGTTGGCAGTAAAGGCTTGAAATTTTTTAATTCTTCTTTACTCCTCTCCCACGTCGGTAGTAGGGAAGTGAGTTGGCAGAAGATGTCTTATTCCAATGATTAAGATGTCGTTTATATTGTCTTCTCTTCTTTGTTTTGCCAATAGTGTGATTAATAGGTCTTTTGTGGGGAATGAATTGGGCCTATGCTTTATCATGCGCATTGACCTGAATTGGCTCGGGTTGGCTCTTGGGTAGAGCACCTGATTCATTCCCTTCAGTAATTAAGAGCCTTGATTTTGGTTTTAATGGTCATTTATTGGCTCGATTTTTTGGCTCCTATGTGGCTCTATTTACCTATAAATAGAGTAGCTGTTCTTCCTTTGCATATACAACAACACACATATTCCCCCCTCTTCCTACTGTTCTTCTTAATAAATTTCTAGGTTTTGTTCAGTGCTATTCCAAGCTTCCAGTCTCGAGTGGACGAGTCTGTTAGATGCTGTGTTCACCTTGGGAAACTGCCGGTGTTTATCGATTGCCACCCCGATCGTACCGAAACAGTTTTCAAATTATTACACACCTATTTACTAACAGGGATAATAGGTGCCACATTCGAAGACCCATCTATTGCAATGCGAGTAACCGTGAGACAACGATAGGTCAATATGTATAGTATTAAAAGGAGAAGACATAGTAGTATTAAACAGAACAAACGGTAATTTAACATGCTTCCAACTTCACAAGCATGACATAGTTTCGTGCGAGGAACGTTTTTACAATTAATTAATATCACTAGAATTGTGAATTAAAGAAAAAATATTGTGGTGGGTGGCCAGGTCAGAAGTGCCGGATGGTCGGGCAAACGATGGAAATGGCGAGAAATAATTTAGTTGGGTGAGTTAAAAGAGGGTGGGTCGGAAAGGATATAAATCACCGGAGCTATTGCATATTGTAAGTTGTGTCCTCGTTTGAAGGTCCTTCACAGTAAAAATTAGATAGGTCAAATGCCACAGAGACAGAATTATCGATAGTAAATTGGCGGACGAAAAAAAGCTTTTGAATGAGATCAGGGGTGTGGCAGACATTATTGAGACGTAATGGGGCAGGGAGACAAAAAAAGGGTATAGTGGCTATAAATCACAATTTTGTGGCCACTTTTTACAATACTGTGACGATTAGTGTTCAAATTAAAATAAGATGAGAGTTGTTTACCTGCGCCCGACGTCATGTGGGAGGAGTCATCGATGTCCATATACCACGTTTTGTCAGGAGGTTGGAGAGACATAGACGATAGGGTAGCCGTGAGATCCATCGGGTAATAATAAGTCGGTGGACCCGTGGAAAGAACTGCAATGGTTTGATCATGAGTAGGGCTCACGACGTAGGTCTATTACTGAGAGCGCGAGCTGAGGATGTCGGGTTTAGAGTGAGGTTGAGGAGCCCACCTAAGGGTGGGATGACGACACGGAAGACAAGACACAAATGAAGGAACAAGGGTGACATAGGGGATCCAAGCCCAGTCACCGCTGGGAGAAGAACTGGGCAGAATGTGGATTTGGCTGCGTCCGCTACTCATTACTAGAAAATAGGAAACAACCGACCGCTATCGGCGACCGTCTTCTGTCGCTAAAAAAGATGGGCGACCGATATCGGTTGCTACTAGGCGGTCGACCTTTGTGGTCGCGTAAATAGAACATGGGCGACCGATGTCGGACGATAAAAAGGACGCGCGACCGACATCAGACGCTGAATTCAGCGATCGAATAGCGACTGCTGCCCGTTGCTATACCTACAATTTAGTGATCGATATCGGTCGCTAACTTTGAAATTATTGCAACCGATATCGGTCGCCCTTCCCCTTCACCTGAACCTGGTTGACCTGGTAGGGGATCATGGTGCGTCCAAATTAGCGACCGATATCGGTTGCTAATGGAGCTGTTATTAACTGATTACATTTGTTTCATTTCTAGCCAAAATCTGCACCAAAAAACCACACATCAATGACAATACTTGCTAACACATTCCAAACATCACGCATATTGTCCACATAACGCCAACTTCACACTTCCTCAATTGTCAACCAAGATAACGAAATGTCATAAACAAACTAAACTCAGAATCATGTTACAAACTTCCAAAATAACATTAAGAAACTACGAGGTTATTTAACTACAACTACCAACAAGATCTAATCATCTATCAAGGAAGCTAGCGGCAGCATTACTCCCACCCCCATTGAAGAGGTTTCTAGGGTTTGGGGGTAGGGGAGAGGGTCCAAAGTTGCAGTTAAGCTGTTGAAGGCTCCTCTGGCGGATGAGTTTTTCAAGTATTTGCTTGTTTACCTCATTGGTTTGCCAGATTTGTTCAGTAAGCTCCTCATATTCCGCCTTTCCTTCAACAATCTTTGTCCCAGTTGAGCCATGGCGGAGGGTGCGTGCTTGTTTTGGGTCGAGCCGCCTCCTTGAGCATTTGATGGGGTGAAGTATAGTGGGTGAGTGTTCCCCGTTCCGTACACCCCTCCCTTGCGGTACCCATTGACAACCTCGAACCATATCTGGTTCAGATCTTTGCCGGCTGATTCATCGGTAGATGTGACTTCCATTTGTGATTCCTAAAAAAACAATGATTTGATGATTAGGTAATCTTTCATCCATAAAGTTACAATATAAAGAACAATATAGATTTCCTTATGTTAAAACTCACTGAAATTTCCTGGTCCCTCTTCGTAATGAAGCCTCTTCGACCATTACAATTTGTTTTGCTTTTTGTCTGCTCAAACAATTCCGCAGCCTCTGGCAGTTTTCCCGTTTCCATTTGAATCTATTAAGAATATATAGATTTATTGTTAATCATTACAATGAAAATATAAAATAAGATTCCAAAAAAATGAAAGGTTTGAAACACTTATGTCCAAAGCCCGCCGGTAGTTGGATTGTGACCCCCAATAATGTGTTGGCTCAACTTCATTCTCAATGTTACCCCGTCTCTTGTTCTTTTTGGCTTGGGCAGATCTCTTTTGGAATTATTTAGAGGACCGGGCTTTATTAAATTGTTCGAGTGCGGGGCCTACAATTTATATTGAGAGATGAATTAAGAGAAAAAACAAACTTTTTATTCAAGTACGGACATTAATTATATTGAGTAGTCACACTTTGAAGAACTTTCTCCGCCTTGTTCTCGTTGGCAATCTTCCACATGTTGTTTTTAAAGTGCACTTTAGCAACCATCATATAGCGCTCCCATGCTGAAGCCTCAGGGCTTAGATTCCACCAGAATTTTAGCTACAAGAACGTTTGTTGTTAGTAGTTTATTAATCCATAAACGATAAATACATGAGGTAAGATAACTAATAAACAAAAAAAACAACGTACTTTGAAGTTGTACCACTGCTCTTGTTGCCGCGCTGGCACCTGAGTCCAGCTGGTGTAACCTCCAGCCATGTTGCTCTTGAAACTCTGTGTCACACCAGTGACAACACGGGTCGATGTCAAAACCTACACCATTTACGAAAATATATGTAACATTTGAAACAAAATATTTAAAAACCTTAATCAATAACAAAGTTGCTAATATAATGTTTCACCATGTGTTTTTGAGACTTAAAATTACACGCCCGTCGTCCTCCCTACGCCTGATCTCATGAGGTCGCTGTGGATTATGTTGTTGTGGCTGTTTCATTAGCAACCTCCTCATTTTCGTCCTACTGTTGTTCTTGTAAAGCTTGCCTGCTCCTGCTCCTGCTCCTGCTCCCGCTCCTAGCCCTGAATCGACGACCTAACGTTATCTCCGCTGTCAAAGATAGAAAGTTTTAGCAATCAAAAAAATTAACAATAATATAACCAACTTGTTATTTTAATATTTAAATAATACAAACTATACCCATCTAGTACTCATCCTCGGTATCGTTGTCCTCTCCCACCTTGCCACTAGCACCACCTACATCTTCCTCCTCGTAATCATCTTCATTCCTCCTCCTCGTCATCAACCTCAAAATCATTGATGCCTTCCACTTCGCAATCCTCCGCCTCCTTAACCATCTCCCCAACATCCATTGCACCATTCTCATCGTTCTCACCAGCTTCATCATCTTCTGAATCCTTCCCCACCACCACCTCATCATCATCCTCACTTGCGAAAAGAGTTTCATCAATCAGAGACAATCGTGTACCACTAGAAATAACCTCTTCTTGTAAAAGGTTAATGTCAATTTACCCTTATGGCTTAGTTTTAAACACCGCCCACTCTGATTTTGATTTTTATCATTTTTCGTGGTTGGATAAGGAGCAAAATACACTTGATGTGCTTGATGTGCAAGTATAAATGGATCGTACTTAGAGTATTTTCTGGTATGATTAACTTCAACTAGTTTGTACCGTTCATGTACTCTTGTACCAAACAGTGAGTTGTCCTTCCATTCACATTTAAATATCACAACTCTATACCCACGGTCACTTCCAGCATAGCACAAGTTAAAGATGTTCTCCAATAGACCATAGTAGTCATCACCATCAAGAGAAGAAACAGTCACATCAAAATTACATCTAGCCTTACTGCTGCCATGGTTAAATGTATGGAAATTATAACCATTAATCGAATACCGGTTCCAAGTTCTAACCTTCTGCAAAGGACCTAATGCTAAACTCCTAACTAAATCATCTTGGATATTTAAAGCAATTACATGGTTCTTAAGCCATTTATGGAAATGTTTCTCATGCTTATTGCAAACATCTAAAGGATCGTCCTTCCAAAAGAGCATTTCTTACATGATATTTAAAGGACTTTTGTATCTACTCTTACCACATTTCTTACATTTCTCAAGTAGAGCGTCGTCCTTCCAAAAGAGCAGGCATCCATCGGGATAAACCTAAATGTTTTTGTAGACATGACATAGGTCCACCCCGACGCGGCCACACGCGGGTTTGGGTAGGCGAATGAATCTCGTGTTAAGATTGTTCTCGGATTGAAATTTAAATCGAAGCTGAAGTCACCACCGAACTTTGTGGGAGTTCGGACCCTTTCGAACCCACTCTATACTTAGGCGTATCGCGCACAAAACATGGCCCGCGTTAGTACTAGAGCTTATGGGGGTTCGTCCCTTTGCATAACGGTACCGTTGTCAAATTAGCGAATATCATATATTGAATGACTCTCGTTCGCCAATGGTTTCGGGCATCCGGAAACCGAAGGTTCTGAGTAAGGGGTGAAGGTACGTGTTGGGAAGCCCACGAAGGACAACCAACTCCGCCCGCACTTAGCGGCCTCTACTAAGTTATCGATTGATGTTCGTGTACGCGTGTTAGTAAGACGATGAAAAGATATGCAAACATTGTTTTAAGCTACGCATGTGAGATACGTGTTTTGCTACGTTGTTTAATGCATCTTAAATATGTCGAAGTTGTTTTAGAATGTGGGTTCATTTAAAAGCGATAAATGTCACACAACGGAAATAAACAACGTGAAAGTAAATTACCGGAATACAACCCGGAATTCACAATACTTCAACAAATCGCATAATAGTAAACGGATTTGCAACGGTAAATGTAAACTATAAACGGACCCATAAATACAAAACATGAATTGAAACCGTAAATCAAATGATCGGACGGACTCCGATCACTTACACATTACGTTGTGTGTTGACCGGAGGACAAAGGCATTAGCACGTGTTATCGCACGGGACCAAAGTGTAGTGCTAGGTTGATCCTTGGGTCTCGGGGTCTTGTCCCGACTTATCCTAGTGAAATGGGGATTGTCTCGACTTCTCGGATATCGAGCTCGACTAATGAGTCGTCGACATAAGATTAGTCGTATGAGACATCACTAAAATTCGTGAAGAAACGAGATAATGATAATTAGAAACGATATAATGTGTGGGTTTTTGAAGAGGAATACTTGATTGATTTGGCACGTATTGACTTAGCATCTTAAATATAACTCAACAGAACCTTATATCGTTTTTGGCCCTCGTTGGAGGTTTGTAAGAGGTCACTCGATTGAGTCACTTCCACTCGAAGTTATAGGGTCTAATTACAACATTTGAAATCTATGGGGTTTAATCTCACAATTGCCCAAACTTAAGGGAGTTAATTATTACTTTCGCGATTAGAAATGGGATTGGTACACCCTCAACCTACATTTTAAAAGTCTCGAAATACAGGCTTGTGAGTGTCGTCGTAGGCATGGGAGAGGTTCAAGTATGTAGGATGAGTTAGGGTGTGTGATTAGAGAGAAAATGTTCTTGGTTTTTGTGAGGTAGGGTCTCGAGAATGGCTATGTGTGTGGGAGTGTATGAGGAATTCTTAAAAACCTAAAAAAATGAAGGAGAGATCCTTTGAATGGTGGAGCAAGGGGGGTACTCGATCGAGTGCCGTTAGGCGAGGGGAGATAAATAAGGTAAGTTGTGATTTGGTTTGACTTTGGATTTGATTACGCATGAGGACGCAATTAAGGCTTGTTTCATTATCGGGTTTCGACTTTGACCGGGTTTTGACTCGGTCGCAAAAGACGATTTTCCCCCGGTGGCGGTTTTGGCTCAAATTAGCTTTCTTTTATTGGAAACGACCCACTGAGTCTGAATTTGAGATCGATTTTGAGGGATTCGTACTCTGCTAAGTGGCCACGTTGGAAACTATTGATTCAGAGTCCCGTATTCGAGCGTATTTGTGGACATGACATAGGTCCACCCCGACGCGGCCACGCGCGGGTGTGGGGAGGCGAATGAATCTCCATATGAGAATGGATCGAATTGAAATTTAAATCGAAGTTGGAGTCGCCACCGAACTTTGTGGGAGTTCGGGCCCGTTCGAACCCACTCTATGTCGTAGTGGGCCATGCACAAAGTATTGCCCATTCCGATGTCAGAGTTTATCGGGTTCGTCCCTTTGCATTTGATACCGATACCAACGTTATCGGATATCGTGTATTGAATGACTCTCGTGCGCCAACGGTTTCGGACATCCAGAAACCGAGGTTCTGAGTAAGGGGTGAGGGTACGTGTTGGGAAGTTCACAAAGAACACCCAACCCCGCCCGCACATTAGCGACCTCTACTAGGATATCGTTTGATTTTGAAATACGTGCGTTAGTAAAACGATGAAAATGATATGCAAACATTATTTTCCTAAACATGCGAAAAAGAATGAATGGGTTGCTACGTTGATTTAATGCATCTAAAATCAACGTCGAAGTTGTTTTAGACATGTGAGATTCGTTTTAGTATAATAAAACAAGAGATAAAAAGAAATTGCTAAAAAGATGAACAAACGTGTTAGTAACGATTGAATAAAAAATATAAATACGATAATATGCATGATTTTTGAAAAGTTTACGACACGCGATGGATTAAACACGTGCTGACCGAGGTCAATAAAATACGTCGAGAAAATCCGCTGTTTCGTTAAAGAAACGACGTTCGAAGAAAAAAAAATAGAACGAGATTGCTTTATTGTGTCGCGTTTTCCAGGAGATCGCGCGATTCGCGTCCCGGGCTGTTTTTGAAATCGTTTTTTTTTCGGAAAATTTATAGCTTTATTAAATCGTGTATAAATATTGCATGATTTATACTCGATTTAATTTTGCAATATTCGTTATATTCGATATTCGATTATGAAATCGATATCAAATACTCGGAACGATTTTTTAGAAAAGATAATAAAAGAAAAGGTTTTGAAAATCGTTTTGTAAAATTAAACTAAAAAAATGATGTTTGATTCTCTCCGCGTTAAAAATCGTCGTATTATATTTTTAAGACTGCGTAACGATTTTTAGCATCAACAAGATTAATTTAGTTCTTTTTTGATACGATATTCGACTAGAGAATCGATATCGTATTTTTAAGAACGTTTGTTTTATATAAAAATAGTTTGTTGTATCGATATTAAGAAAACGTGACGAAGACCCAAAAAAAAAACGACCGACGACGACAAGACGAGAGAAAGACGAGACAAGGGAAGAGAAAAAGGAGAAGTCGGGTTTGATTTTACACCCTCAACATACATGCTTTGTTAACTCGGAACGGGGCTCGTCGGAATGTGGCTTAGACACGGGAGCGTCGAGGTAATGTAGGTGAGTTATGGTGGTATGGGACGTGTAGGGTGTCGGGTCTAGGCGGCCGGTTCCTTCGGGTCTCGGGATATACTATCGGTTTTTCGATGCTAAGTGTATGAGTCTCGAGGTTAATGAATGTGTGTGTTTGGTGAATCGTAGATGAGTGTTAATGTGTTGTGTGAGGGTCCTATTTTTAGAAGAGGTCCTCGATTGAAGCTAGAATAGGTACTCTTGCTTGGGTGATAAGAAATACCGATTAGGATAGGAAATGTAAGAAGTTGAAAGGAACGAGAATTCCGTTTCTTGGTGAGGAAGAAATGAATCTCGGCTGGAATGAGGGTGCTCGGCAGAGTATGTTGTGCTCGGTCGAGTGTTTGATCGGATATTCGGATAGAATTCCTACTTGAGATCGAATTCTATCCTTAACGGAATTGTTTAATATATTTTTTTTGTAGCTGGTTTTTGTTGTGTCTGAGCTCAAATCGAACTCATGGGGTGACACGGGTGACTTGCATGTCTTGAAAATATCTTCCACCGGGTTTTGACTCTGTCGCTAAAAGACGGTTTTGCCCCTGGTGTCGGATTCAACCCAAATTAGTCTTATTTGACTCGAAATGACCCACTGGGCCTGAATTTGAGGTTGGTTTTGTGAGATATGTACTCCGTAAAAAGCCCAAGCCAAATGCCAATGATTTCGAGCCCATATTCGAGTACGTTAAAGCATGTTTGCGTCCGATCATCATCGGGTGTTTGTCGGAAACTGCTATAGACACCTGGCAGCCAAATGTGGGTGTCTATAGAGCCCCCACTCTGACTGAGGCTTGGACAAGGCGAAAGTCAAAGTAGCTACCAGGTCAATCAAAGATTAAAACCTGGCAGACTTCCGGTCGGGTCGTTTAAAGTCCATTAGACTCTGCGTAAAGGGCTCGCCAGCCATAAGATAGAGATATACCTGAGGTGATGATGATAACTCCGTGGGGAATTGGACTTGTCGCATAAGTCCTGGAAGCGCCTATATGTGGGCCCATCCCGCTAAATGCCGCTGGGGAGTTAGTTGTAAGGTTTTGCTTGAATCGTCTTATACATGATTTATGCAAGACTTTGCATGTAACATTTTTAGGAGAAATGACTCGCGTTGGGGTATAAAAATTTTGAAGAAGATTTTGAATGTAGAGAAAAATTGAAAAACAGAGTATTTTTTGACTCTGAATAGGAATAGGAATGCTCGGGATAACTTAGCTAAATCCTAGGACAAGGCCTGTATGCTAAATCCTCTGGGATTAGGAAACCTAAAGCAAGGAGGAAAGTCTGGGATTAATGTTATAAATACCTTTCCCTGCTTTTAATTTCTTCACAATTCTCCCAATTCCCCTTCTTAAAGAGAAACAAGCCCTGAGAAACTTATTCTTCCTTTTTTAGAAATCCAATTATGGGAATCGACCGATTAATCGGAATACTGCAGGATTGGTCTCGATACTTCAGAGACGCAGATAAAGTTATTCTGAATCAGAATGGTATCACTCAATTGTTCAAAATCCGTCAGATGCAAGTGGATCGTCACTTTCTGGATGCTTGCTTGTCCTATTGGGACGATACTTATGTTGTGTGCCAAATTTGGACCGTTTTTCCTCCCATTTAGACCCGTTTTTCCTCTGTTTTGCGAGACTTGAGTGCGATTATCGCCATATTTTGCGTAATTCTCGCATTAGTGTCTCTCTTTTGCATTTTACGTGTTTTTGGTAGTTTTCTGTCCATTTTGATAGGATTTTCGACCGAAAACGTGTTTGAGCTTCTACGAGCAATAGAGAGATACAGTCCAAGAGCAAAGCACACAACTGAAAGTTCAAGTAATCCAATTGATCGACAAAGAAAGAGACCGAAAAAGAGGTGGAAGACCACCGGGTGAAGTTTCGCCCGACAACATTTTTCCACCCCCCGAAGATTTTCACGGCACTCCCGACCGGGCGAAACGATCGGGCGAAATTTCGCCCACCGGGTGAAATTTCGCCCGATGGAGAAACCGGGCCGAAAACGCAAAAACCGAAGAAAATCTCACCGGGTGAAATTTCACCCGATGGGATTATTATGTCAAGCCGCGGGGCGAAATTTCGCCCCATGAAGATGCAAAGGGTGAAGGTCTAGCTAAATGAAGAGGAATCGGATTTGGGCCTTGAAGTTTGTGCAACCCATTAAGAATACTATATATACCCCTCCTAGGGTTTTGTGCCTCCTTGAGCCTTAAGTGTGCCTCTTAGGAGTAGGAGTAGGGTAGAAAACTCTCTAGTAGTAGATTGTAGTAAGCTTCCTAGAAAAATTCTCTACAAACAATTAGTAGATCTACTTAGTATTAATATAATTACTCCATAATTAGTAGTAAAGCTTCCATCTTTGTTGAAGATTAAGTTTTATTGTTGAAGATTCAAGGGTTTTAAAAGGGTTTATGTGACAAAACCCTTGCTTTATTTCTTGAAGATTCATATTTCTCTTATTGAAGATTGAAGATTTATGCATTGATTAGTGACAAATTCTTGTGTATTTCTCCAAGATTCAATCTTTTATATTAATCTTCATCTTCTATCTTAGTTTCCTCCATTGTTGGTAAAATTCTTTCCTCTCCCTTTTCTCCATTAGTATAATTTATTAGTGTAGTTTTTATGCATGTTTTAGTCAACTTCTCTTTTATTAGTGTTTTATTGTTAATCATCATGACTAGTGAGTAGATTTCTTTGTTGGGGAATTAGGGAGGAGGATTTGGATTATTTGATGTAAGGGATGTTGGTGGGTTACGTTGTTTACTTGATAATTATCAATTTTAAGGTTTTTGTGTCTTTGTTGACTTAGAATCGCGACTAGACCGACCTTGACTCATTTCTACCAATATTGGGAAACTCGGGGTAGAAATTACCTTAATTTGAGACTTACCCTTTCGCCGCGAAAGCGGGTTTAGGTAGGTTGGGTGAAGAAACCGAAAGGTGGAATTCTCCCTTTTTAACGTTGTAACAAAAACTCGATCCCGAGACTAGTAGACCCCATTTCCGAATCCCGACTCTTCCCCAACACCTTTCCTATTATTGACCCTAGACTTAGTAGCGTAGCTCATTAGCATTAGTTCGACCTCTCTCGACCCAAAACCCCCATCTCAATCCCATTCACGATTAAACTCTAGACTTGACCAATATCGCTTAACCCATCTCCCTGCGGATTGATCCCGACCTACCACTACTACATTAGTTAGGTTTGCCGGAGTTAAAAATATTGTTTGATTGTACGGGTCGCGACGCCCGCCCATCAAAATGGCGCCGTTGCCGGGGAGACGGTGATTAGTTAATTGATTAAGTCTTTGTTTTATTGTGTTTGGATAATTGTTTCTTCTCCTTCTACCCTAGTACCGCTCGGTGCTAGGAGTCTCATCTTTGAATTGAGTTGTGTTCAGGAACAAACATATTTGGCATTGCTTATTCCATACGATGCAAGCGAGGCAATATTATTATTTTGGACTTCAAATCAACCAAAGTGAACCCTCATCCATATCTTACATCAACTTTTCACCCATCCAACATTCCCAAATCAAAACTTCTACAAAATTCTCTTTCCCTCTTCTCTCTTCAAAAATTACCTATACAAACAAACACGCCTACTTTGAGATCTCACTCCCAACCCACCCATGAACAAACTTCTTCTCCCGTCGCATATGGAACCATACCCGATAACTTTGAGCTCAAGACTTCTTCAATTGCCATAGTCCAACAAGACACTTATCATGGGCTTCCACAAGAAGATGCTCTAGAACACATATCGACATTTAAAGAGAAGCTAGTTGGAATGAAATTAAATGGACTTACTTCATGTCAATTCTATAGACTTTTGTTCCTCAAAACCCTTCGTGATGATGCTAGGTGTGGACATGACATAGGTCCACCCCGACGCGGCCACGCGCGGGTTTGGGGAGGCGAATGAATCTCCATATGAGAATTGATCGAATTGAAATTTAGGTCTACGTGGAGTCGCCACCGAATTTTGTGGTTATTCGGAACCATTCGAGCCCACTCTATGTCGTAGTGGGCCGTATACAAAATACGGCCCATTTCCGATGTCAGAGTTTATTGGGCTCGTCCCTTTGCATTTGATACCGATACCGACATTATCGGATATCGTGTATTGAATGACTCTCGTGCGCCAACGGTTTCGGGCATCCGGAAACCGAGGTTCTGAGTAAGGGGTGAGGGTACGTGTTGGGAAGCCCACAAAGGACACCCAACCCCGCCCGCACATTAGCGGCCTCTACTAAGAATTCGAATGACTTTCCAATACGCGCGTTAGTAAAACGGGAAAAAGATATGCAAGAATTATTTTCCCTAGACATGTGAATGGAATTGAAACGGGTTTCTATGTCAATTTAATGCAATCAATTCTACGTCGAAGTGGAATTTTAGCATGCGGGTTCATTTAGTATAATGAACGAACAAGAATTAAATTGACAAAAGAAATAACAAACGCGTTAGTAACGATGTAATGATATAACGAATAATAACGGTTTGTTCAAATATGAGATGAGATGAAAAGGTGCAAATATGAGATGCATGGTTTGAAAAGATAGTATACACGTGATTAATTAAGCACATGTTTACCTAAGCCGCAAAATACTATCGAGTTTGGAAAATAGGAGAATGTACGACTCGTTGTTTTAGTCGTTATGAGGTCACTCGATCGAGTGGTCGATGGACTCGATCGAGTAGACCCGTAAAAGATGATTCTGTTTTGCGTTACAGACCGTATTTGAGTTATTGACCAACTCGGTCGAGTACATGGCCACTTGATCGAGTCACTGTGAGACTCGACCGAGTGGGGGTCGAAATAAGCATTCTGACTCGATTTTGTGATGTCACTCGATCGAGTGGCATCTGTACGAACCTGGTTCGTTTGCAATTTAATTATGGATTTTGAAATTGCTTTTGATTTTTGATAGTTCGACGATTTTACCGAATCGGACATAAATATTGCACAATTTATGTTCGACTTGGTTTTTTATAAATCGCGAATTTTGTTGAACCGAATATAAATATTGTTGTATTTATACCCGATTCTAAATTTAAATACTCGTTGTATACCATATTCGATTATTTGAATCGATATGGAATATTAGAGTGAAATAGAAAAAATAGATTAATTTTAGTCGTCTTAAATTAATTATCGTGACATGAACAAATCACGTTAATTAATTTATGTGACTTGATCGTTAGATTCGATATCCAATTATGTAATTGGTATCAAATCTAAAATCGACGCTTTACTTGAATAAAAAAGGACTTGATTCCCTCGACTTCTCCGACATCGAAATAAATCCCTAGGGATTGTGATGTCGGATCCGTGTCAACGGGTTTCGACCCTTATTAGAATTGATTTTAAAAATTGATGAATGCAAGATCGATGATGATGACTACAAAAAATAAAAAAACGAATTATTGTTTACGTTGACTTATTTCAATAATCAAACGATCGGGGTGGTGGGATAAGCGACCGACGACACGTGTGCAGTATACTTGTATATGCGGTTTTCCTTATCCCACCATCACTCACATTCGACACAAATCAATAAGTATTTTAATGTTTTGTACTAATAGTATTATCGATATTATGAATGCGAAGAACAAAATAAAAAAACGAAAAAAAATAAAGATGACGAAAAGGGAAACGGACGACGAAGAGAGGAAGGGAAGAAAAGAGAGGGTTTTGACACCCTTAACCTACATGTTCTTGTCTCGGTGCGGACTCGTAACCGTGGCTTTAACACAAGAGTCTTCGAGGTTTTATGGAGGTTAAGTTGTGGTGGCTCGGGATTGATTCCTAAAACTAGGTTTAGGGTTTGAATTTGATCTTGATTAGGGTTGAATTTTGATGTTGATTAGGGTTTTGAAAGTGTGTGTGAAAGTTGATTAGGGTTTGTAAAAGTTGTCCAAAGTCGTTTTTGTGTGTTGCATGGGGTTGCTTATATAGGCAAAGTTAGGGCACTTTGGTGTCTAGGGTTTTGTGCCTTGACGGACTTGATTTGATGGCCCGTTTGGAGGTGGACCGTGGGTGAGCTAGTCGGAAACGGCTTTGACCGGGTTTTAATCCGGTCGCTAAAAGTCGGTTTTATTTCCGGTGTCGGTTTTGGCCCAAATTAGTCTTGTTTGACTCAGAATGATCCACTGGGCCTGGATTTGAGATTGTTGTTGTGAGATTTGTACTCTGTAAGTGTGTTAGCCAGCGATTAATGGATTTGATCCCGTATCCGAGCGCATAAAAACACGTTAGCGTCCGATCATCACCGGGTGTTTTTTGGAAACTGCCATAGACACCTGGCGGTCAAAATGCGGGTGTCTACACTAGGAGATGGCCAAACTTGGAATCAATTAGCCAATGCATTTCTAGAAAAATACTATCCTCCTTCCAAGACCAATCAATATCGAATGGAGATTCAAACTTTCCGACAAGGTGAAAATGAAAGCATAAGCGAAGCTTGGGATCGATTCCAAACTCTACAAAGGAAGTGCCCGCATCATGGTATCCCTCATTGGCTTTTGCTCCAAACATTTTTCAATTCCTTATCCCCCGATGCAAGGGACATTCTTAACTCAACCGCAAGGGGCGACTTTTTTCCATGAGCTTCTTGACAAGATAGCCAAAAGTGACATGTATGCTAAGGAATTGCAATAGGGTAAATCAAGTAAAGACTCGGAATCGTCAAATGACATGGAGGCCACTCTTGAAGTACAAATCGCTCTACGAGAGATTTGAGGCAATGGTTGCTAGGGACACCTTCCAACCCGAAATGAGGCCCCCGCCAAGAAGAGTCACTCCACCAAGAAGAATCACACCACCTAGGCGAACATCTATCTCGCCTCCAAAGCCGTATAAGGTAGATATCCCATGTGATCATTGTGGAGAATATGATCACGACTCCAATTTTTGTGCGAGGAAGGAAAATGTTTATCAAGCCAACACTCAAGGAACATATGAAAAGCCTCAAACGAACAATCCTAATTTGGGGGCCGGATTTTATTCCACGCCGACTCAAGGATCATATCCTTTTCCAAGAGCCCCCAATCAAAGGGTTTATCCTAATTCATATGGACCTCATTATCAACCGAGACCTCCTCACACAAATCAATTCAATCAAGGTTATTTCCATCCTCAAGGACCGCCTAGACCGAACTATGGTCCTCCCTTTGGAACTCATCCTCCATTTAATCAAGGTCCTCCCTTTGGAACTCATCCTCCATTTAATCAAGGTCCTCCTTTTGGAACTCATCCTCCATTTAATCAAGGACCTCCTTTTGGAGCTTATCCACCACCTAACCAAGGTCCTCCAAGGAACTTTCAAGGTAACTCTCGACCCTTTTATGACATTCAAAAAACGATCAAGTTCCTATTGAAAGAAAATGCGTCAAACCGAGCTAGACTTGAAGCTTTAGAGGCACGAGCTGCGTCCCAAGCTCGATCTCCTCAAGAGCCGACCGATTCTTTCAACCAAGCATCCGTGAATGCCATTAAGGTGATTAGTAAAGAGAAACCGGTGAAACCCCTTGACCCACAAACTCTTACATCTCATCCCTCAATCAATGAATTCGATGAGAAAGTGGTCAAGGATGTAACCGAAAAACCAAGAAGAGATCCATCAAAGTATCTTGTAGGAGACCTTGCATTTGTCATTGAATAAATTCCAATAGAGGACACAAATCTAGTCTCTAGGATCGAAGTACCTTCTTTGAATGACAAGCCACCAATCCTATTCAATGATCAAGCTTTAGGAATGAGAACCTTCACCGACCTTATTAAGAACATTGGCACAAGCACATCCATGCCTACCCCGTCCGATTACATCCGAGACATCATTTTGAAACCCGCCGAGAAGGAAAAAGCTCCCGTTTCTCCAAGGACCAACCCTAGAGTCACAATTCCTATCAAACTAGGAGATCCGGGTAGTTTTGCCATTCCATGCTCCATCGACCATGTCTTGATAGATCGAGCTCTATGTGACCTTGGTGCCGACATTAGCTTGATGCCCTTGGACATCGCTCGTACTATCTATATAAAAGATTTGGAGTACTTCCCTGCGAATGTGCAAATGGCCGATGGAACCACTAAGGAGCCCTACGGATTGGCCCGTAACCTCATGGTTAATGTAAGGAATTTGTATATCCCCACCGACTTCGTCATTTTGGATATGCCAATCGAGGAACGGAATCCTATCCTTTTGGAACGGCCTTTCCTAGCTACCGGTGGGGTGATTATCGAAGTGAAGCGAGGACGTTTATCCTTCAATGTTGCCAACGAGATGGTTCAATTTGTGCTTCCCGCATTCCTTCCTAAAGATCCTCCTAATTTGGAGTTTTGGAACCAAATGGTGGAGTTCCCATCAAATGAAGAGCCTTCTACCGAAGATCTTGCCTACAATGATGAAGAAGACGACAGTGCCCTATTCATACTTGGTTCTACCTCTGACGAAGATATTCCTGAAGAATTTGCAATGCTTCCCGAGGTAGCACGACTTATGAATATGCCGGAGTTTAGAGAAAAGCTCAAGATCGGTAATGTGGAATTTGAAGTGAATGATCAAGACCCTCAGGGTTGCTTTTCAAGCAACCTCAACTAATCTCAAACATTCAATTCGGTTTGGTGGTGTCCATAATAACCACCTTTGTAAATATTTGTATATTCTCGTCTCTTTTTATTTTCTTCGAACAGTAGCTTTTGGATTTTCTTTTGGAGCCTTGTTATGGCACCTGTAGGGATCATGAAGATTTCTCTCGGAATTTTTGGGGTTGCGCTTTGAATGATTATGACATTATGGATTGAGAAGATAGGTTATATCTTTGAAGAAGTTAAGGAAGGATTGGGCCAAGTCGAAGAAAATTTTCGTAGCAAGGTCCCGTTTTGAAGTGAATTATTTTACCGGGTCAAATTTCACCCGGTGGCAACTTTGCTCGAACTTAAGGAATTGACGGAAAATCCGTCGGGCAAAACTTCACCCGCTGGAATCTCACCGGGCGAAATTTCGCCCTGCGGTAAAAATATTTTGCGATTTGGAATTAACGGAAATCCGACCGGGCGAAATTTCGCCCGGTGGTGAAATAGCACAGAAATGCCGAAAATCGGTCCGAAGACCGTCGGGTGAAATTTCGCCCGGTGGGATCTGACCGGGCGAAAAATCACCCCGCGACCACATATCAACCAAACCCACCCTTACCATCTTCATAATTCATTTTTCCTATCTCTCTCCTCAACCAAAACCAAAAAACCTCAAAACAAACCCAAAATCCTCCATCTTAAACCACCTCTAATCCCTCCATTCCTCTATTAAAATTCAATCAAATTATATATTTCTCATCCCTACCACATTCCTAACACATCCTTGGAGTTTGTCTTGAGAAATCATTCAAGTTCCGACAAACCCCAAATCGAGACCGTCAACACATAATCGTCAAATTCAAGCATCAAGGATGAGGAGGGTAAAACAAATGGCAAGGAAACGGATTTCTTCAATGCTTAATCAAAATTCGGGGTCAACATCGTCCTCGCGGTCCGAGGAGCTGTATGCCGAGGCTCGGGACGAATCTGTCCCGATGCCTGTTCAGACACAAAGCTCATTACCGCGCGAACAACCTGTTCCGCTTGAGGTATGTTACCCGAAAATCCGTCGTAATTTCCGTGAACCTCTATCTGGTCTCTATTTCGCTAAGAAAGCTCATGTTGATAAATGAAAAAAAAATTGGGTCTGTCGTCTCGAGCCGACTCGTTGGGCGGCTCGAGATGTGCTTGAGCGCATGGGCATAGAATCGCAGGTACAAGCAATGTGCCAAGGTCTTGGTCTCATCAAATTTTATGCCTCCAAGGAGGAAACTTTTCAGAAGTTGACGTGCGAGTTTTTCGCAACTTTTGAGCTAAGTGGTGATGATAATGCCACTGTCTCTTTTCAGTTGCGAGAAACTTCGTACGTCCTCAACTTGAGAGACTTTGGTGCACTGCTTGGGTTACCTTCTTCAGTCCTTGGAAAGCCTAGGGCGGGACAGACTCGGGACAATAAATTCGGCCGAGATCGATTCTGGTTTAAAATAGCCCGCCAAAAGCCTTTCAAGGGAGGAAATATGCGTTCTTTCTCGATCCGAAACCCCATCCTCCGGTATGTGGCGCGTATTATAGCTAATTCGTTCTTGTCGAGCTATGATACGCATCACAAATATAGTGCTTTAGCTGTTCAGCTTTTAGAGGATGCAGTTTTGGAGAGAGGCCCATCGATCGATATGTCCGAGGCCTTAGCTACTCACTTCGCCCAGATTGCGAAGGACGGCCGCAAGAGAATTTCTTGTGTCGGTGTTGTAACGATGCTAGCTAGAGCCTTGGAAATCGGTTTTAGCGATTTGGCACCGGTTGATGGAGCGGGAATTTACATAGATGAAGTTTATTGTCCTTTCCTTGTGTGGCCCCAGAAAGGGGATTATAACAGTTTGTTTTTGTATAAGATAACTGAGCTGCGCGCCATCGCCATGCCTAACCCCAATTGGGTTAGACTAGATATTGAAGAGAACTTCGGCATGCCGAAGAGGTCCGGGGAGTACGTTCGGGGTAAAACTCGAGGTAAGTTTTATTAGATTGAATACCCCGAGGGACCCTTAGATTTTGGCGACGATGATATAGAGATCGTAGACGTGTCGGAGGAGGAACGAGAGGTTGAAACCTCTTGGGATGAGGGTCGTAGAACTTTACCGTCATCATCACACGGACCCTCTTCCTCCCGCCAACCTGAACCCCAGACCTCGCAATTTTTCACCCCGACTTTTCAGACTTCACACCACACAGACACTCCACGTTCACCCAGTCTACCGCCGGTTTTCAGGAGGACGTCAACATGAGTCCTCCACGACACTCTTCGTTCTTTGCATCGGAGAACTTTTATAACCAATGGAGGGAAGTCTATGATCGTACACGTCAGACTTGGGAGAACTCGACAACCTCACTAAACCTGGCCCAGGATGCCTACAATGTGGCCCGAGATGTGCGCGATACTACGCATCATCTATACTCGTACTCTAGGGAAGGTTTTGAGTATGCCTGGACCAGTTTTGAGATGGCTAGGGAAGCTGCTAGGGAACCCCAAGCAGCGAGGTTGGCGGCAGAGAAGAACCAAAGGATGTTGCAACAGCAACAGCACTATTTTGATAGATTTTTCAGGATGCCTCCGCCAGGGTCTTACTACCCACCACCTCGTCCCCCAGGTTCTATGTGAGTGGTCGAGTGTCGTTAGTGTTAGTGTGGGGGTGTTAGTTGTTGGTTGTCAGTCGTCAGTAATCTGTTCTCTTGTCTCAGTAATCTTGATCACTCTCTG
Organism: Agrostemma githago; assembly: GCA_958450325.1. Lineage (NCBI taxonomy): Eukaryota > Viridiplantae > Streptophyta > Magnoliopsida > Caryophyllales > Caryophyllaceae > Agrostemma > Agrostemma githago. The sequence goes on along the minus strand of OY288255.1, from coordinate 12,305,693 downwards.
TCCTTGCAGCGCCAGTTTTTGGCAATTGATAATTATGTTGTTGGTTGATCTGTAATTGGTTATTTTGTTGGTTTGAGAAATTGTCAGCCCCTCCGTGACCCTACTTGGGTCGTTACACACGTGAGGTTTATTGCAGGTGCCTTAGAGAAGAAGGACCTGATTATTGCTCCCGGTCTTCGGTGAATTGATCGCACCAAGACCATTTGAAAAATCCAAAATTTTCTTTTTCTTTTAATTTTCCCGATTTGTGCAGAATCCGGGCGAGGTGACGTGATTACACCTACACCCTTTTTCTTCCCTTATCGATTTTTCTTATTTCTCCTCTTTCTTTTTCATTTTTCATTTCTTTTCTTTTTTATCCCGTTAATTTTTGAAAAATCCAAAAACATTTGAAAAATCGTTAAAAATCCAAAAACATTTGAAAAACCATCAAAAATCCAAAAACATTTGAAAAATCATAAAAATTCAAAAAGATTTTCCGTTCTTTTCTCTTTTTCTTTTTCGATTCTTCTCCTATTTGTGCATTGGGGACAATGCACAGTTTTAGTGTGGGGGAGGGATCTACTATCCTTTTCTTTATTTTCTTTTTCATTTTTCCTTTCAAAAACCGAAAATCCAAAAATTTTCATGTTTCTCTTTTTAGTTTTCTTTCTTTTATTTTTGTTTTTGTGTCACTTGTATTGTCTTGCATTCTCCTTTTTGTAGGTACACCGCCAACCATTTAGCATGGACACGTAAGGTAGCGGAAATGAAATGAAGACCGCGCGCGGTAATACTTTCTACCTTCGTTTTATCCCTTTCTCTTATGCATGAAGTTTGGGCATATATGCTATTTGGAGGTTCACTTGGTGAACATTTTGGAATTGGTGGTTGTGGATTGTGTTGACTTAATGGAGTATGGAGTGCTTGGCTATACTTGTGCATTTTATTTTGTTTTGCTCTTTTTGTGTTTTTGTCGTTTTTGTGTTCTTTTTATTTTGTGTATAGCTTGTCTAGGTAAAGTTTTCGAAAACCCAATTTTGAGATTAGGCCGAGTGTTTATTACTCACTTGTTAGTGACCCTTTTTGATTTTTGGACATAATTCTAGTAGAATGACCTTGAACCAATTTTTGCATTGGATTTTTATCATGAGTCCATCTTTTCTACTAGGCGTCTACATCGGGATTTACATTTGACCACCTTGACCACCCATGGAGTGATAAGGCCTTGGTTACCGTTCTCCGTTCTCTTAGGTGACCTTACTTGAGAAGCCACTTTTAGTCCAAAATTTTCATCCTTTTATGGGTTCGAAGGGGGTGCACACCCGACTAGCCTATTTCTCTACCATTCACTCATTTCCACAAATAAGTTTGCAAGAATATGCTTTACCTTGATCTCAAATGAATCATCTAGCCAAAAATGGGCTATTCAAAACAAAAAGGGAAAAATGAAGAAGAAGGGCAAATCAATGGAAAAAAAGCCCTCGATCGAAATAATGGGGAAAGAAAAACCGAAAAGAAAATCAAAATCTCAAAAATCGTTCCCAAACCCAAATAATCCCTTGGTTGTCTTATTGCCGTGAAATGCCTACTAGAGGACCGAGTCCCGAGGAAGGAAAATAGCGGTAATTTGGCAATCCTTACCATTTGCAAACACTTATCCATCTTTTTGGTCTAATTGGCTTTCTCGAGTTTGGAACGACCCTCTAGGCTTAGCTTAGGAGACGGCATAACACTTACCTACAGTGCTTACTAACTCCATGGTTCTCACTTATCCACTCCATCTATCGTCCCGTTGTGGGCATCTTTAGTGGAATTAGAAGGACCTTGGTAAATTTTCAATGTTTTTATTGTTTGATTGTCATCCTTTTAGGATCTTGTCCATGTCAATTTGTGTTACTAGCTTGGTAGTGTTCTCACTTGTCTTAAGCTCGAATCGGTGCTTTCTGTGCCGTTTCGATGAAGGATTCGGTGATTTATTTTCTCTTTGGTTGCGACTATCTTTTTATGTGTGTCTTCCTTATTACTCCCTCCCATCCATTCAATTCTTTACACTTACTATAAATGAACAATCCAATCAATTCTTTACATTCCCCTTTTGGCAAAAAACTTTACCATATAACCCCCATATCTTTTATCTATTTACACAAAATACCACTACTTTTCCCTTACTTTAAATTTGGTGGACCCATAAAACCATTTAATTTACCAATAATACTCTTACTTTTACCACTTTTCTTAAAATTTGTGAAACCCCCCATGTAAAACATTGAATGGATGGGAGGGAGTATGTGTTTGTAAGTGTGTTAGTCGCAGCCCCAATTTTGAGCAAGACCCAACTTGCCTTGCATGGAGGTACTCTACCTCATGGGTATCTTGATGTGAGTTGAAGGGACGAAGCGGGCCCATTAATTGCCTCGTATCGGCTTAGCATAGTCTAGCTTAGTAGTAGTAGCTAGTTTCTTTTTCGGTCTTTGCTCGAGGATGAGCAACGGTTTAGTGTGGGGGAATTGTTGTGTGCCAAATTTGGACCGTTTTTCCTCCCATTTAGACCCGTTTTTCCTCTGTTTTGCGAGACTTGAGTGCGATTATCGCTATATTTTGCGTAATTCTCGCATTAGTGTCTCTCTTTTGCATTTTACGTGTTTTTGGTAGTTTTCTGTCCATTTTGATAGGATTTTCGACCGAAAACGTGTTTGAGCTTCTACGAGCAATAGAGAGATACGGTCCAAGAGCAAAGCACACAACTGAAAGTTCAAGTAATCCAATTGATCGACAAAGAAAGAGACCGGAAAAGAGGTGGAAGACCACCGGGTGAAGTTTCGCCCGATGATATTTTTCCACCCCCCGAAGATTTTCATGGCACTCCCGACCGGGCGAAACGATCGGGCGAAATTTCGCCCACCGGGTGAAATTTCGCCCGATGGAGAAACCGGGCCGAAAACGCAAAAACTGAAGAAAATCTCACCGGGTGAAATTTCACCCGATGGGATTATTATGTCAAGCCACGGGGCGAAATTTCGCCCCATGAAGATGCAAAGGGTGAAGGTCTAGCTAAATGAAGAGGAATCGGATTTGGGCCTTGAAGTTTGTGCAACCCATTAAGAATACTATATATACCCCTCCTAGGGTTTTGTGCCTCCTTGAGCCTTAAGTGTGCCTCTTAGGAGTAGGAGTAGGGTAGAAAACTCTCTAGTAGTAGATTGTAGTAAGCTTCCTAGAAAAATTCTCTACAAACAATTAGTAGATCTACTTAGTATTAATATAATTACTCCATAATTAGTAGTAAAGCTTCCATCTTTGTTGAAGATTAAGTTTTATTGTTGAAGATTCAAGGGTTTTAAAAGGGTTTATGTGACAAAACCCTTGCTTTATTTCTTGAAGATTCATATTTCTCTTATTGAAGATTGAAGATTTATGCATAGATTAGTGACAAATTCTTGTGTATTTCTCCAAGATTCAATCTTTTATATTAATCTTCATCTTCTATCTTAGTTTCCTCCATTGTTGGTAAAATTTTTTCCTCTCCCTTTTCTCCATTAATATAATTTATTAGTGTAGTTTTTATGCATGTTTTAGTCAACTTCTCTTTTATTAGTGTTTTATTGTTAATCATCATGACTAGTGAGTAGATTTCTTTGTTGGGGAATTAGGGATGAGGATTTGGATTATTTGATGTAAGGGATGTTGGTGGGTTACGTTGTTTACTTGATAATTATCAATTTTAAGGTTTTTGTGTCTTTGTTGACTTAGAATCGCGACTAGGCCGACCTTGACTCATTTCTACCAATATAGGGAAACTCGGGGTAGAAATTACCTTAATTTGAGACTTACCCTTTCGCCGCGAAAGCGGGTTTAGGTAGGTTGGGTGAAGAAACCGAAAGGTGGAATTCTCCCTTTTTAATGTTGTAACAAAAACTCGATCCCGAGACTAGTAGACCCCATTTCTGAATCCCGACTCTTCCCCAACACCTTTCCTATTATTGATCCTAGACTTAGTAGCGTAGCTCATTAGCATTAGTTCGACCTCTCTCGACCTCTCTCGACCCAAAACCCCTATCTCAATCCCATTCACGATTAAACTCTAGACTTGACCAATATCGTTTAACCCACCTCCCTGCGGATCGATCCCGACCTACAACTACTACATTAGTTAGGTTTGTCGGAGTTAAAAATATTGTTTGATTGTACGGGTCGCGACGCCCGCCCATCAACTTATCACGTTTTCGGCTTTCCTCGAGGCAAAATTTGTTTCCTGAAGAAATTGCCGCCGTAGGAGGATGGAATCCCATACTTTGCCCTGCTATATATCCCTTTTTCGGTTCATGACCCGAGGAGAAAAAATTACGGGAATTTTTAGGACTTTCTCATATGGAGGTATCTCGTATGCTGGAAGGAGATACGGTTTCTTTGATCGATTTAGCTGAAAAATTCATGAATCCACATGACGTCCGAGTCAGGCCGGTCCATAGCCGTAGGGTCTTTGCTTTTTGTATGCTCCATGTTTATGCCTTTGAAGGTCATATTGATCTGTTATCTTGTATGGGCCATGTCCGACTCTTCACTGTGGTCGATTTGATGGAAACGGAGCACAGCCCGGCTTGGCTGATTACAGGAGAGATTATCCAAGGTCTGGATAATCGTAAAAAGGATTCGTCGACCCGGTTGACTGGGAGTACCCGTCTTTTACAGGTACATCGATTTTTTTGATTTTTCCGCAATTTTCGCGTTTTTTTGACTTTTCGCAATTTTTGATTCTTTTCAGCTTTGGCTATTTGAGAGGCTATCGATCGTGGATCCTCCCCTTGAAGTAAGTCGATACCGTCCTAATCAAGTGATGATGAGGAGACGGACCGTTGACTTTTCTCGCCTCAATACTCAAAAATACTGGGACGAAGTGCTGTCTTTCCACGGAGGCCCATTGATCCGGTGGACCGTACCATGGTGGCCCATTTATGTTCGGACCGGTTTAGAATCAAGAGATAGGGCGCGATACCAGGTGATCCTATCTTTTAGGCAAACAATCCACCTTTACCCCGATCGCATACTTAGGCAATATGGTCGGGCCCAAAGAATCCCGGAAATCGAGGCGGTCGTGAGTGAATCTACTCAGCTGACGGACGTAATGTGCGACACCTGGATGCAGAGGTGGTATACCCGGGCTACTTGGTCTGTTCCCAAGATTCTCCACTCAATCTGGGTATCGAGTTCTTATGTGAAGTGGACGAAGGCGGAGTCTGCTAAAGCCCGTGCTGCCCTGAAGATTGACGAGGCTTTTGACCTGTTGCGCCGAGAACAAGCTAACCGGGGTTTCTTTGATGATGGTGATACTCCAGCTATCTTAATTCGGCTGATGTCAGGCCGGAAGGGAAAAACTAGGACACAGACTGAAGGGCCCAGTACTAAAGGTGTACGGGGGAAAGTGAGCCCCCAGACAAATCTGGAAAGGAGACTTGGCCCAAGACTGGCGGTTCAGGACCGACTTGGTCCTCGAGACAGACTACCCGAGCACGTACGGGCTCGGCTTGGACCAGTGCAAGTGGCAGAAGACCCGCAGTCGTAGAAACGGGTTCGAGCTAAAGAGGTCCCGCTTGTGATCCGGGAGTGCTCGCCCCCACCCCGTCGATCTCGGGCTCCGCGCGACCCAAAAGACAAAGGGAAAGGCAAAATGCACGAGCAATAGTCTCCTAAGTTTTATTATTTAAGTAATACTATTATTTTTGTGGTGTGATTTTTTTGTTTCTTTTTGTGTGATGCAGTTTTGAAAATTCTCGAGTTTATCGGGTTTTTTTTAAAAATAATAAAAGACATATTAGTGAAAACCGTTCCTGTCTTTTCGTTATTGCAGTGGTTGTACCCTTTTGAGGGGCTGCCTACGTATCCACAATTAGTGGAATCAAACCAAACGTAGTTCCAAACATAGAATTTTGCAATTTTTCGAAATACATCAGGACTATTAGTTCAAGATGCGCGACAGTAGGATAAGTAATCCTAACTTATTGACTTGCTTTTAATTTTTTGGAAATTTATAAAAAGACAATTTTTTATAAACTTTTAGCAAATGACATTGAGATAAGGTTTAGGGGTAGTAGCGTTTCAACTGGTCCAAGTTGGTTGGGTTGACGAATTCGTTCCCATCCAAGTCCGTCAGCATTACCGCTCCTCCTGATAAAACCTTCGTTACTAGATACGGACCAGCCCAATCGGGTTTGAATTTCCCTCTCGGGTCGACTGGTAGCAAGGCCCGGACAGATTTTAGGACTAGATCGCCCTCTTTGATATTTCTGGGCCTAACTCTTTTGTTGAAAGCCCGTTGTATCCTTTTCTGGTATATCTGGATATTGTTAAGGGCCCGGGATCGTCGTTCGTCCAAAAGAATCAACGAATCGTATCGGGCTTGGACCCAATCTGCTTCAGGCACTTGGCTTTCAAGTAAAATCCTGAGGGATGGTACTTCTAACTCGACTGGTTGGACCGCTTCCATTCCATATGTTAGATAATATGGAGTTGCTCCGGTAGCGGTGCGAATTGACGTCCGATACCCCCATAAGGCGAAAGGTATCTTGTCCGACCAGTCCCGGTAATTCACAGCCATCTTTTTAAGTATGGTGACAATTGTTTTATTAGCTGCTTCTACCGCTCCATTTGTTTGGGGGCGGTAAGGTGAAGATGTATGCCTTTGAATTTTATACTTATCCAGCAAAGTAGCGGTTTCAGCTTGGAAATGGGTTCCGTGATCGCTGATGAGCTCGTGCGGGATCCCGTATCGACATATAATCTTATCTTGGATGAATTTAGCCACGTGCTTGGCATTCTGAATCCGATATGACTCGGCTTCAATCCTTTTGGTGAAATAGTCGATAGCCACCAAAATGAAACAGTGAACCCCCGTCCCGGAAGGGTTCACCTTCCCAATTATATCAATTCCCCATGTCGAAAATGGCCATGGTGATGATGTCATAGTATACAATAGGGATGACGGCATATGCTGGGCGTTGGCGAAAATCTAACAGTTATGATAGTGTTTGACATATAACTGGCAGTCGGTTTCCATGCTATTCCAATAGTACCCGAGTCTTGCGATTTTTTGGGCTAGCATATGGGCGTTCATATGCGGACCGTTTTCACCATCGTGTACTTCGGCCATGACCTTTTCGGCCTGCGTTTTGTCGATGCATAGAAGTAAAGCCCCCTGTGCCGTCTTCTTGTATAATTGTCCATCGTCTGTGCGGATGAACTGGGTGGCCCACCTTCGTAGGGCTTTCTTGGCCCGGCTTTCATATCCCGGGGGATATTCTCCGGATGTTAGGTAGGTCAGAACAGCCTGGTACCAAGGTTCCGGATTAGTTATTTCGATATCTTGGATGACGTTGATATATGCCGGCTCGGATCGTCTTTCGACGCAAATCGGCATGCTGGTCAGGTGCTCCGGGATATTCAGTAAAGATGCCAATTTGGAAAGTGCATCCGCAAACTGGTTTTCTTCCCGAGGTAGATAGATGTATTCTACCTTTTGGAACTGCTTTTCGAGAACCCTTACTCGCGCTTGGTAAGCTACGAGATTGGCGTTCCGAGTTTTCCATTTTTGGAGAGCTTGGTTGATGACTAAAGATGAGTCACCGTGGACCCGGAGGTTTGTTACTCCTAAATCAGCGGCGGCTTGCAGCCTGTGAAAGCATGCTTCATATTCGGCTGCATTGTTAGTCACATCAAAGTCCAGCTTTATGGATAACGGGGTGTGCTCTCCTTGTGGTGAGATCAGCAAAATTCCAACCCCAAATCCTCGGAAGTTGGACGCCCCATCGAAATATAAATCCCATGTTTCGGTGTTAGTATGGAATATATCTTCATCTGGGAAGGCCCAAGTATCGGTGTGTCCCTCCTCGGATATTGGACTATCGGCAAGGAACTCGGCTACTACCCGGCCCTTGATGACTTTTAATGGTACAAACTTGAGGTCGAACTCGGCTAGCATTAAAGTCCATCTGGATATCCTGCCATTGAGGATGGGCTTCTCGAATAGGTACTTGATAGGATCCATTTTGGACAGAACATGTACCTCGTGACTGAGCATATAGTGTCATAGCTTTTTAGTGGCCCAAACTAAAGCTAGGTACGTCTTCTCGAGCATTGTATATTTACACTCGTATTCTAGGAATTTTTTACTGATGTAGTAAATAGCCCGTTCTTCTGAATCGACTGTCTGGGCCAGCATAGCCCCCATGGCTGTCTCGGTCGTTGTTAGGTATAACGACAAAGGTAGACCGTGTTGAGGTGGCATTAGTACCGGCGGTGCATACAGAATCTCCTTGATTTTATCGAAAACCATCTGACATTTATCGTCCCACAGTACCCGTTCTCCTATCTTTAGTTTCTTGAAAATGGGCTCACATACCATGGTTAGCTTTGAAATGAAACGGCTGATATACTGTACTTTCTCGAGAAATCCCCTTATCTCCTTTTCGGTTTTGGGCGGCTGCATCTCGGTAATGGCCTTGATTTTGGCTGGGTCAACCTCGATGCCGCATTGGCTAACGATATGGCCCAGTAATTTGCCCGATGTTACCCCGAAACTGCATTTTTGAGGGTTTAGCCTCATGTTGTACTTGCGTAATCGGGTGAAGAATTTTCTTAGGGCCGAAATGTGTCCGTTTCGATCTTTGGACTTAACGATCATGTCGTCCACGTAGACCTCCACTTCCTTGTGCATCATATCATGTAATAAGGTAGTGGCGGTCCGTTGATAAGTGGCACCGGCATTGATAAGCCCAAATGGCATAACGGTGTAACAATAAGTCCCCCAAGGCGTAGTGAAGGTGGTCTTACTCATGTCTTCTCCTGCCATCTTGATTTGATTGTATCCGGCATACCCGTCCATGAGTGATAGAAGGGCATGATCGGCCGTGTTATCCACCAGTATGTCGATGTGTGGCAACGGGAAATCATCTTTTGGGCTGGCCTTATTAAGGTCTCGAAAATCTACACAAACCCGTACCTTGCCGTCTTTCTTGGGTACTGGCACGATGTTTGCAACCCAGTCTGGATATTCAGACACTTGAATAAAGCCCGCTTTGAATTGCTTGTCGACTTCTTCTTTGACTTTGAGAGACCATTCAGGCCTCATTCTTCGGAGTTTTTGTTTTACCGGCTTACACCCGTTTTTGATAGGTATACGGTGTTCGGCTATTTCCCGGTATATTCCCGGCATGTCCTTGTAGGACCATGCGAAGACGTCTTTGAATTCATGGAGGAGATCCGTGAACTGTTGCTTCTCTTCGGGATCTAGGGATAAACCTAACTTAAGCATCTGAGGCTCTAAAGGAGTTCCTACATTGATGGAATCGGTTTCCTCAATTACCGGATCTCGGGATTCCCTTTGTTCGAGTTGCTCGATTGGATGCGGAGGTAGTGGCAACTGTTCGTCGGGTTTCTCAATGTCATTGCAAGTAAAATTTTTGAAAATGTTTTGAAAATAAGACAAGTCGTAAGCAGAACGGTTATCGTTATTATTGATAGTGAACTTTGAAAACAGCTCAAAGAGAGCGGCCATCTGATCGTTGGTCAGAGGTGGGATGGGGAGTGCTCTCGGGACAGACTCCGAGACTCCCCCAGGTGTGACTAAAGGAAGGGGGGGTATAGACTCGATTCTAGTACTGGATCCTCTAGACTTCGACTCAGACTCCGACTCTGACTCAGACTCAGACTCGGACTCAGGGTCCCACATGTCCCTTTCACCAGTAGTGAGCTTGTGAACTCGACCCTTGTTATCGGTCCACTTAATCGTCTTCCTCCAAGCCCTTTTTTGGTGTTAGCACCAACTTCAGATATCAGCTTGGTTGGATCGAACTTGCTGCTGCGAAGGATTAGGCTTACCAACTCTTCCTTGGGGGTCGGAATGATCTTATCCTCCCCGAACAAGAGCCCCAGCATGGGCTCGGTAGGGTTTGAATCTTCCTTCGACTCGGCCTGGATGAGGGCAAAGATATCATCCGGGATAAAATTGCATTCCCGAGCCAATTTGGTTTCGGGATAGGAGATAGTGGGCTGATAGAGGCCCATTTGAATGGCTCCGAACACCGGAGTGACAAACTTAATTATGTTTGCTTGGTTCATATCTCCCTGGGCCATGATGTAGCCCAAACCGAACCGAGATTCTCCGTCATTCAGGACCTCGACGATTTTGCCAGCCGGGAGATCGGGCCTCGAAGTAGCCCCCGGCAGGTAGCCCAAGTTTTGCAGCATCGTGTCGATGCTAGTAGTGAAATAGGGCTGAAAAAGATATTCTTCCTCGATCATTCCCATGAAATTAAAACCTCGCGGGTCGGTTGGGCCTGCCGTGTTACAGCTTGACATGACTATGGGTCTATGGGGGTAGCTTCGAGAGTGATGACCCCGTTCCTGTGGAGGGTAGAGGATACGGCTTTGACCGCGTGGATCCAGGGACTTCCAAGTAGCAGATTGAAAGATGAGGTGACATCGATCACCTGGGATTCTAGCTCCTTCTCGATCGGACCTATTATGATTGTTAGTTTAACGGCCCCAGCAACTGATTTTGGGCTTCCATCAAAAGCCTGGATAGTTTGTGCAGTGGGATGGTAGTCAGGCTCGGTAATGCCGAGGGCCTTAGCAGTCCTTAAGGGGAGGACATTTACAGCGGACTCGTCATCAATTAGGGTCATGGGGAGATATTTGCCCCGGCAGATTACCGTGATATAGAGAGCCAAGTTATGGGTGGCCCCAAACGGTGGAAGGTCGGACTCGGAGAAGGTGATAAGTGGGCCTTCTCCCTTGGACTTGCCTTTAAGGTGAGGCAAAATAGTGGCTACCATTTCGGTGGGGGTAACCAATGAGTCAACCTTGATTTCATCGAGAGCCTTAGTAAGTGCTGCCCGATGCTCTTGAGAACTAACCAGAAGCTGCCATATAGTAAGATCGGTTCGGACCCTCTTTAGTTGTCTGACTAAGGCCGTGTCAGCATTTGGTTCTTCGAGTGTAGGTTCCATCCTGGCAGGTTCAGTGACGGTTCCCGGGGCAGAGAGACCGGCTATGATGACGTGTGTGCCGGCCAAGGCCTTGGTTTTAGCCTTCCGAATTTCTTCGACGGTGATGGGGACAGATTCCCCCTTAGCCAGATAAACGTCATCTTCATCGTCATTCCATATCCCGTTGATTTGGGGGATACCAAGGGAGTTGTTTTTGTTACTCGGCTTATCACTGGGTAGCGGTATCTTCCCACTTTCGATTAGATCCTGACTGAGATGCTTCAGTTTCCAGCATTTCTCAGTGTCGTGCATGTTGCCTCGGTGAAAGTGGCAATAAGCCTGGACGTTGTAGCTCTTGGACCGTTTTTCGACGGTGACTTCCGGAGTCGGGCCTATCGGCTGGATCAGGCCCTTAGAAGATAACCTTTGTAAGGCGTGAGCATAGGTAGTCCCTATGTCAGTGAATACTCGAGTCAGAGTGTTCTTTTTGGTCGAGGTATCTAGTAGATTAACCTCGTCAAAGATGCTACGGGCCGCAGTTGTAGTTGCGGGCTTGCCGGAGGACGAACTGGCTCCTTGATATCCCTTAGCAGAGGCCTTAGTAAAGCTCTCTATCCTCAGGTCGTCTTCGATTTTCGTACCCATCTCGGTTAAAGTGGCGAAATTGGGTATGACGGCGTACCGGAGATGGATCCGGTAAGAAGGGAGGAGGTTTTTGACAAAGGCCTCCACCAAGACTTTTTCGCTGGGCTTGTCCACCAGCTTCACAGTTTCAGCCCTCCACCTTTGGAGGTATTTGGTGAAACCTTCCTTAGGCTCTTGGGCCATGACCTCCAGAGTACGCATGGTAGTCTGGATCTCGGTATTATCCGCGTAGTTTCGGGCGAACTCTGTTACGACATCGTCCAAAGTTTTGTATTTCTTGGAATCAAGTCTGTAGTACCAGGCTTTTGGGTGCTTCTCAAGGGAAGAAGCGAAGAGATGCTTGAACATGGTCGATTTGACCCCCTTAACAACCATAAACTCTTTGAAAGCCCGGATATGGAGTACAGGGTCTTCAGTCCCATCAAACATTGGTAAGCCCGTTAAGTTGAGATTGGCGGGCAATTCATCAGTTAAGGGCAAATAGGCCCAAGCATTCTCTGTGTGGATGGTATTGTTGGTGGTCGTGTGGACCTGTTCCTGCAGCTTGCGGACCGCGCTGGCTAGTTCAGCTAACAGCCCATCGGTTTCAACTCCACTGTTAGGAGTTCCTTGTTCGACTGCGCTTACCCGAGTAAGGATGGCGATCTGGTCCTGCCTCATCTGTGTCAATTGATCTTGTAGCTTGGCCAACGAAGCTGTCAACTCATCAATGGCTTATTTCGTCATGGTTCGGGTGAAGGGCGGCCTGTCTGTAAGAACACCGCGTATTCAGCAACTAAGCCCAAATCCTAGAGCGAAAGTATATCCCAAGCAAAGGAAAAGAAGACTAGGAAGGAAATGACTCGGAAAAGGACACCTAGACGGGCGACTTGTGAAAGGCGGGCCTCCTTTAGGATCCAGCTGTGTGGGCCAGGTCCTGTTTTAAAGGAGGTTCACGTGAGATATTTCCCAGACTTTGGACTCGATTGTGTAAACGGGCCCTCCTTTGTAGGAGTATGTCCTACGTAGGTGGGCCTTGCCTTAGCTAAGTAAGGCGGACTGGGATAGGGAGGAAATCCGTGATATAAGATCGACGGAGTTTCGACGCTAGAGACCTCGATGACTTACGACACGACCCGACACTGCTAAATACGGGAAGTCCTAAGAAAAGGAAGTTTGAAATAGATTTTTTTTGAAAGCCCGAGAAAATTCGGGGGGAGGTCCGGCCTTTTTCGAAAAAAAACGGAAAAGGTGAGCCGGGCGACGGTTTTGAAAGTTTCGAAAATATTTCCGAGTTTTGAAATGGGCATAATACCGGCTAAAAATAGGCTATTTTGAGTAAAATCGTAAATCCTAAATTCGGTATATGTCCCGGGTTTTGAAATTGGGTGCTTTGAAAAGGATGCAACTTTTGAAAATGACGGTTTTTGAAAAGGATGCAGATCAAGTAGCACATAGTCATGGAAGCAGTATAACGACATCATGTATGCTCTTAAACTAAGTCTCGGTCAGTCTATAAAGGGTCTATACCAGTGTACATAGCCTATCCGAGAATCGGGGCGGACTTCCTAAGTCGAGTTGGGCTTAGAACATGCCGTAAAACCCATACGAATCGACTATGAACACCTTTGACTTATCCAATTTGGACTACATCAATAGTATAGTGGGACGTCGGTCACCAGTACCGGCCAGGGAAAATATGGGTTATGTATGAACCGTAAAACTAAAACGCGTATTGTACTAGTCAAACGATTTCTATTCGAGTCTCACCCTGAGGATGCCGATGGTAAGTCACGCATCAGTTAAACCCAGCGGAGTCGCCAAATTGTGGACATGACATAGGTCCACCCTGACGCGGTCACGCGCGGGTTTGGGGAGGCGAATGAATCTCCATATGAGAATGGATCGAATTGAAATTTAAATCGAAGTTGGAGTCGCCACCGAACATTGTGGGAGTTCGGGCCCGTTCGAACCCACTCCATGTCGTAGTGGGCCATGCACAAAGTATGGCCCATTCCAATGTTAGAGTTTATCGGGTTCGTCCCTTTGCATTTGATACCGATACCGACGTTATCGGATATCGTGTATTGAATGACTCTCGTGCGCCAACGGTTTCGGACATCCGGAAACCGAGGTTCTGAGTAAGGGGTGAGGGTACGTGTTGGGAAGTTCACAAAGAACACCCAACCCCGCCCGCACATTAGCGGCCTCTACTAGGATATCGTTTTATTTTGAAATACGCGCGTTAGTAAAACGATGAAAACGATATGCAAACATTATTTTCCCTAAACATGCGAAAAAGAATGAATGGGTTGCTACGTCGATTTAATGCATCTAAAATTAACGTCGAAGTTGTTTTAGACATGTGAGATTCGTTTTAGTATAATAAAACAAGAGATAAAAAGAAGTTGCTAAAAAGATGAACAAACGTGTTAGTAACGATTGAATAAAAAATATAAATACGATAATATGCATGATTTTGAAAAGTTTACAACACGTGATGGATTAAACACGTGTTGACCGAGGTCATTAAAATACATCGAGAAAACCCGCTGTTTCGTTAAAAAAATGACGTTCGAAGAATAAAAAAATAGAACGAAATTGCTTTATTGTGTCGCGTTTTCCAGGAGATCGCGCGACTCGCCCGGGAAGAGCGCGACTTACGCGAGAAGGCGACTCACCCGGGATGCGCCGACTCGCGTCCCGGGCTGTTTTCGAAATCGTTTTTTTTTCCGGAAAATTTATAGCTTTATTAAATCGTGTATAAATATTGCATGATTTATACTCGATTTAATTTTGCGATATTCGTTATATTTGATATTCGATTATGAAATCGATATCAAATACTCGGAATGATTTTTTCAGAAAAGATAAAAAAAGAAAAGGTTTTCAAAATCGTTTTGTAAAATTAAACTAAAAAAACGATGTTTGATTCTCTCCGCGTTAAAATCGTCGTATTATATTTTTAAGACTGCGTAACGATTTTTAGCATCAACAAGATTAATTTAGTTCTTTTTTGATACGATATTCGACTAGAGAATCGATATCGTATTTTTAAGAACGTTTGTTTTATATAAAAATAGTTTGTAGTATCGATATTAAGAAAACGTGACGAAGACCCAAAAAAAAAACTACCGACGACGACAAGACGAGAGAAAGACGAGGAAAAGACGAGAGAAGGGAAGAGAGAAAGGAGAAGTCAGGTTTGATTTTACACCCTCAAACTACATGCTTTGTTAACTCGGAACGGGGCTCGTCGGAATGTGGCTTAGACACGGGAGCGTCGAAGTAATGTAGGCGAGTTATGGTGGTGTAGACACCCACATTTTGACCGCCAGGTGTCTATAGCAGTTTCCGACAATCACCCGATGATGATCGGACGTAAACATGCTTTAACTTACTCGAATATGGGATCAAAATCATTGGCATTTGGCTTGGGCTTTTTAAGGAGTACATATTTCACAAAACCAACCTCAAATTCAGGCCCAGTGGGTCGTTTCGAGTCAAATAAGACTAATTTGGGTCGAATCCGACACCAGGGGCAAAACCGTCTTTTAGCAACCGAGTCAAAACTCGGTCAAGAATATTTTCGAGACTCACGAGTCAGCCGTGTCACCCCACGTGACTGATTCGAGCTCAAAAACTACAAAAAATCAGCCATACAAAATATTAAACAAATCCGTTTAAGGATAGAATTCGATCTCAAGTTGGAATTCTATCCGAATACCGAATCAAACACTCGACCGAGCATCAAATACTCGGCCGAGCAGCCTATTTTCAGCCGAGTTCCTTGCTTCTTCACCAAGTAAACGGAATTCTCGTTCTTCTCAGCCTCTTACGTTTCCTATCCAAAGCGGTAGTTCCTATCCAACTACCTCTCTTAGCCAAGGTCGGGAATTTCCCTATAAATAGGCCACTTGCACAACACATCTAACATCATCTAAGATTCAGAAAAATCATCAACCTTCTACACATCTACGATTCATAAAACACACACATATACTTAGCATCGAAAAAACCGATAGTAAAACCCGAGATCCCGCCGTTCTAACCCGACGAAAACCGGACTCCTACCCAACGCTTTACACGTCCCACCAAAACCACCATAACTCACCGACATTAACTCGACGCTCCCGTGCCTAAGCCACATTCCGACGAGCCCCGTTCCGATCGAGTACACAAAGCATGTAGGTTGAGGGTGTAAAATCAAACCCGCTTCTCTCCTTTCTCTTCCTCTTCCTGTCGTCTTTTCCCTTTTTTGCGTCGTCGGTCGATTTTTTTTACGGGTCATCATCGTATTTTTTGTTATTTCAAATATCGATACTACAAATTATTTTTTATAAAACAAACGTTCTTAAAAATACGATATCGATTCTCTATAATCGAATATTGTATCAAAAGGAACTAAATTAATCTCGTTGATGCTAAAAAATCGTTACATAATTTTCTTAAAACAAAATACAACGATTTTAACGCAGAGAGAATCAAACATCGTTTTTAGTTTAATTTTTCAAAAAAAAATTACAAAACCTTTTTTTTATCCTTTCTAAAAAATCAATACGAGTATTTAATATCGATTTCATAGTCGAGTATTGAATATAACGAATATCGCAAAATTAAGTCGAGTATAAATTATGCAATATTTATACACGATTTAATCAATTTCGAAAACATCCCGGGACGCGAGTCGCGTGCGTCCCGGGCGAGTCATCTTCTCGGGCGAGTCGTGCCCCTCCCGGGCGAGGCGCGCGGTTCCCTGAAAATGCGACACAAAAATCGATTTCGCACTATTTTTTTATTATTCTTCGAACATCGTTTTTTAGACAAAACAGCGAGTCTTTAGGCATATTTCAGATCTCGATATATTTTTCTTTGACTTCGGTCAACACGTGTTAATCCATCACGTGTCATAAACTTTTCAAAATCATGCATATTATCGCATTCATATTTTTTATTCAATCGTTACTAACACGTTTGTTCATCGTTTTAGCAACTTCTTTTTATCGTTTGTTTTATTATTCTAAAACGAATCTCACATGCTAAATTCAACTTTGACGTTAATTTTCATGCATTAAACCGACTTAGCAACCCATTCAATTCCTCGCATGTTTAGGAAAACAATGTTTGCATATCATTCATCGTATTATTAACGTGCGTATTCAAAAATCATTCGATATCCTAGTAGAGGCCGCTAATGTGCGGGCGGGGTTGGGTGTTCTTTGTGAACTTCCCAACACGTACCCTCACCCCTTACTCAGAACCTCGATTTCCGGATGTCCGAAACCATTGGCAACGAGAGTCATTCAATACACGATATCCGATAATGTCGGTATCGGTATCAAATGCAAAGGGACGAACCCGATAAACTCTTACATCGGAAATGGGCCGTATTTTGTACACGGCCCACTACGACATAGAGTGGGTTCGAACGGGCCCGAATTCCCACAAAGTTCGGTGGCGACTCCAACTTCGATTTAAATTTCAATTCGATCCATTCTCATATGGAGATTCATTCGCCTCCACAAACCCGCGCGTGGCCGTGTCGGGGTGGACCTATGTCATGTCCACAATTTGGCGACTCCGCTGGGGATTAACTGATGCGTGACTTACCATCGGCATCCTCAGGGTGAGACTCGAATAGAAATCATTTTGACTAGTACAATACGCGTTTTAGTTTTACGGTTCATGCATAACCCCATATTTTCCCGGGCCGGTACTGGTGACCGACGTCCCACTATACTATTGATGTAGTCCAAATTGGATATCTCAAAGGTGTTCATAGCCGATTCGTATGGGTTTTACGGCATGTTCTAAGCTCAACTCGACTTAGGAAGTCCGCCCCGATTCTCGATAGGCTATGTACACTGGTATAGACCCTTACAGACTGACCGAGACTTAGAGTTAGAGCATACATGGCGTCGTTATACCGTTTCCATGACTACGTGCTACCTGATTTACAAGTCGTCTTTCAAAAACCGTCATTTTCAAAATTGCATCCTTTTCAAAATTTCCAATTTCAAAACCCGGGACATATACTGAATTTAGGATTTACGATTTTACTCAAAATAGCATATTTCTAGCCGGTATTATGCCCATTTCAAAACTCGAAAATACTTTCGAACTTTAAAAACCGTCGCCCGGTCCGCGTTTCCGTTTTCTTTTTCGAAAAAAGGGCCGGTTCTCCCCGAATTTTTTGGGCTTTTCAAAAAATCATATTTCGAAACCTTTCTCTTCTTAGGACATTCCGTATTTAGCAGTGTCGGGTCGTGTCATAAGTCGTCAAGGTCTTTTAGCGTCGAAACTCTGTCGATCTTACATCACGAGTTTCCTCTCTATCCCAGTCCGCCTTATTTGACTAAGGCAAGGATAACCAACGTAGGGCATACCCCTACTAAGGAAAGCCCGCTTACACACTCGAGTCTAAATTAGAAAGTCCCACGCGATCCTTCCCTCTAGCAGGACGGTCCTCACGACCTTTCCTAAGGAAATTTCGCCCGTATTTCTGTCCGTTAGTCGAGTCATCCTAATTCGAGAATCCTTTAACTTAAGGGTCTACCATAATCACAAGGTCTATCCTTATTCGAGTCAAGTCGAGGGTTTCTAGCGTCGAAACTCTGCCGATCTTACATCGCAAGATTCTTCCCTTACCTCGTTTGTCTTTCCTCAAGGCCGAGCCAACCTTTTACAAGGCATAGCCCTGTAACAAAAGGTTCGTGATCCTTACGTCTAGGGGTCACTCGTCCAACACTCGAGTCACCTAGGGTTAGGTCACCACGGTCGGTCCGTGCACGTGGCACGGTCAAACATGGTCGCCCCATTTCCGGACTCACCCTTCTGCAGCTCGAGTCTAATCCACGGTCGTTACTTTGTCGAGGTCAACGTTCGGGTATCCCGATCCAAGAATTATAGTCATTCCCGACCCCCGGGCCGTGTCTAGTTTGACTCCCTCTCTTGCATTTGCGCAAAGTCGAGTTTAGGCGAGTCGTGGCACCTGTCGTTTTCTCCAATCAAAGACCTTACCAAAAAAAATACACCAACCGAGGATCCGTAAGTCCAGATTTGATTCGAGTCTAAGTCTGAGTTCGAGTCTAGGATACCCTACATCCTCATTTCCAAATCAGAGTCAGAGTCTTTTGCATTCTGTCCTCTTTTCAAAATTAAATAAAATCAGCTTTTCTATTTCGCATTTATACTTTCCTTATGTGTTTCCGAGAACATGATGAACACCATCATACACTGTGAGCACATGCACGTGACTATTACAGGCACATCTATAACGACCGCAGGAAATGAGACTCGTGTTTTCCTTTACCTGTTCCATGTCTGACATAGAAAGCCACAAAACTACACTTAGCAGGAGCGGTATCGAATCCTACCACAAATCTAGGTGGTTTCCTAGTTTGGGTTCAAGACGGGAGGCAAACCCATTTCCCACAATAAACACCCCTCCAATAAGACTGACCATCCCTACCTTAGGTGTTAGTCTGACCAACCGAACAAAAAAAAACAAAACAAAAAACTGGACAAAAAAAGTCCAAGAGAAAAAAAGCAAAAGGCCCAAAAGAAAAGAGCTGACCATGATCAAAAATAAAACCCATGACCATGATCAACGATCAATTCAAGTGAAAGTCCCATGACCAGGGTATGGTCAAAATTCATACCATCAAATAAGGGAGAAACAATCAAGCTGGTCAACTAACACCACATTTAGCCTTCCCACATTACAACCCTCAAGACCTTCCCGAGACCCAGGCTAGAGACAGCCCGAAATTTTGAGGATTCAAGCTCCATAGAATACCCCTAACCATTAGGGCCAGACATGGAAACCAGATCCCGCATTATCAAAACTTATCCCGATCAAAGTTCGAGCCATTTTACTCGACTTCCACTCGACATAACAAAATTCACAATCACCATACAAAGACCCGAGAGCAAAACTCGTCAAATCCCCGAGAGCAAAACTCGTCAAATCCCCGAGAGCAAAACTCATCAAATCCCATCCCAATTCTTCTCATCCAAACCAGTTATCAACCCCAAACACGGGAACTCAACTTGCGGTCGGCATAGAACATGCCCACATAGTGCACACCACCTCTGGGGGCTATCCCGGAGAACGCTCACAGTCACAGGATCAATATCCTAACCATTCTAGCCCTTTGATCAAGATATCATTGGAAATGCATCTAGCCTGCACCATTGTTATGGCTAGTTACACACAAAGTCCTATTAGACTAGGTACCATAATATATCTTCCAATCCACTGAACTACGACTCGGTTTGATTTCACTATACGTGAATACGTAGGCAGCCTTTCAACAGAGGCACAACCACCCACATTGACACACATTCAAAAAGCGACATCATTCCGATCACGACACCATCATGTTCTCAACAGCTAGCTTTGTCGTCCTGGGGGCTTCTCTTAGGCAGAAAACCTCCATCCACTCACAAAATCCAGATAAATTTAAAAAAATCTAGCCTCCTTTCTGTAGTGTGTCCTAGTACTCGGCTCAGTCGAAGACAAGAATCTGTCATGACTCGAGGCAATACCCACTTTGAAAATGTACCCTAAAAACAAAAATCCAGGAGAGCACTAGACTACAACAGTCTCATTACAGACTATTGCAATCCCCCCATAACGCATCCTTCCCATTTCGATGTACGACCGTGTTGCCACTCGCCTAGGTTACGGAATAGCGCAACTTAAGAGTCTTGTTAGGTGGCCCACCCCCCTACCGAGTGACGGTCCAACCCCTCGAGAGTCCAGTCGTGTTTGTAAACTCGTCCGGTCACGTCTAGAGTCGAGTCTGTCGGTACACCTCTCTCTTCAAATTCTGATTTTAAAATTTGTAAAACTTAGCCATTTGAGAAAATCATTTTCGACAAGGTCAAATTTCAGTCCATTTAAACTGCAAATTTCTTTTCTACCCTTTTCCATTTTGAAAACCTATCTCGTAGCACGTAAGTTGCTTTCAAGACTTCGATTTCAAAATGAAGCAAAAATCATTTTCCCCAGCGCGAGTCGTGTTTTACCTACATGTTGCATGCAAAGTTTTGTATAACTTATACAGGTACGACTCAAGACCGCACAACTCACATGTCTCCCCAGCGGAAAGCCCAAGGCGGCATTTTTCACGAGATGGGCCCACATATAGGCGCACCCGGGACTTACACGACAAGTCCGAATTCCCCACGGAGCCACTCCTGACAAGATAACTCAGGTATGATTTCTATCTTATGGCTGGCGAGCCCTTTCACGCAAGTCTAATGGACTATAAACGACCCGACCGAAAGTCTGCCAAGTCTTAATCCTCGATTGGCCTGGTAGCTACTCTGACTTTCGCCTTGTCCAAGCCTCAGTCAGAGTGGGGGCTCTGTAGACACTCACATTTTGACCGCCAGGTGTCAATAGTAGTTTCCGACAAACACCCGATGATGATCGGACGTAAACATGCTTTAACTTACTCGAATATGGGCTCAAAATCATTGGCATTTGGCTTGGGCTTTTTACGGAGTACATATTTCACAAAAGAAAACCTCAAATTCAGGCCCAGTGGGTCGTTTCGAGTTAAATAAGACTAATCTGGGTCAAATCCGACACCAGGGGCAAAACCGTCTTTTAGCGACCGAGTCAAAACTCGGTCAAGGATATTTTCGAGACTCACGAGTCAGCCGTGTCACCCCACGTGACTGATTCGAGCTTAAACACTACAAAAAATCAGCCACACAAAATATTAAACAAATCCGTTTAAAGATAGAATTCGATCTCAAGTTGGAATTCTATCCGAATACCGAATCAAACACTCGACCGAGCATCAAATACTCGGCCGAGCAGCCTATTTTCAGCCGAGTTCCTTGCTTCTTCACCAAGTAAACGGAATTCTCGTTCTTCTCAGCCTCTTATGTTTCCTATCCAAAGCGGTAGTTCCTATCCAACTACCTCTCCTAGCCAAGGTCGGGAACTTCCCTATAAATAGGCCCCTTGCACAACACATCTAACATCATCTAAGATTCAGAAAAATCATCAACCTTCTACACATCTACGATTCATAAAACACACACATAGACTTAGCATCGAAAAAACCGATAGTAAAACCCGAGATCCCGCCGTTCTAACCCGACGAAAACCGGCCTCCTACCCGACGCTTTACACGTCCCACCAAAACCACCATAACTCACCGACATTAACTCGACGCTCCCGTGCCTAAGCCACATTCCGACGAGCCCCGTTCCGAGTACACAAAGCATGTAGGTTGAGGGTGTAAAATCAAACGCGCTTCTCTCCTTTCTCTTCCTCTTCCTCTCGTCTTTTCCCTTTTTTGCGTCGTCGGTCGATTTTTTTTACGGGTCATCATCGTATTTTTTTGTTATTTCTAATATCGATACTACAAATTTTTTTTTTATAAAACAAACGTTCTTAAAAATACGATATCGATTCTCTATAATCGAATATTGTATCAAAAGGAACTAAATTAATCTCGTTGATGCTAAAAAATCGTTACATAATTTTCTTAAAACAAAATACAACGATTTTAACGCGGAGATAATCAAACATCAT
Source organism: Agrostemma githago (assembly GCA_958450325.1). NCBI lineage: Eukaryota > Viridiplantae > Streptophyta > Magnoliopsida > Caryophyllales > Caryophyllaceae > Agrostemma > Agrostemma githago. Next base: position 12,283,550 of record OY288255.1, on the reverse strand, counting down.
TTTTAGTTTAATTTTTCAAAACAAATTTACAAAACCTTTTTTTATCCTTTCTAAAAAATCAATCCGAGTATTTAATATCGATTTCATAGTCGAGTATTGAATATAAAGAATATCGCAAAATTAAGTCGAGTATAAATTATGCAATATTTATACGCGATTTAATAATCTTCGAAAACAGCCCGGGACGCGAGTCGCGTGCGTCCCGGGCGAGTCGTCTTCTCGGGCGAGTCGCGTCCCTCCCGGGCGAGGCGCGCGGTTCCCTGAAAATGCGACACAAAAATCGATTTCGCACTATTTTTTTATTATTCTTCGAACATCGTTTTTTAGACAAAACAACGAGTCTTTAGGCATATTTCAGATCTCAATATATTTTTCTTTGACTTCGGTCAACACGTGTTAATCCATCACGTGTCATAAACTTTTCAAAATCATGCATATTATCGCATTCATATTTTTTATTCAATCGTTACTAACACGTTTGTTCATCTTTTTAGCAACTTCTTTTTATCGTTTGTTTTATTATTCTAAAACGAATCTCACATGCTAAATTCAACTTTGACGTTAATTTTCATGCATTAAACCGACTTAGCAACCCATTCAATTCCTCGCATGTTTAGGAAAACAATGTTTGCATATCATTCATCGTATTATTAACGCGCGTATTCAAAAATCATTCGATATCCTAGTAGAGGCCGCTAATGTGCGGGCGGGGTTGGGTGTTCTTTGTGAACTTCCCAACACGTACCCTCACCCCTTACTCAGAACCTCGATTTCCGGATGTCCGAAACCATTGGCAACGAGAGTCATTCAATACACGATATCCGATAATGTCGGTATCGGTATCAAATGCAAAGGGACGAACCCGATAAACTCTGACATCGGAAATGGGCCGTATTTTGTACACGGCCCACTACGACATAGAGTGGGTTCGAACGGGCCCGAACTCCCACAAAGTTCGGTGGCGACTCCAACTTCGATTTAAATTTCAATTCGATCCATTCTCATATGGAGTTTCATTCGCCTCCCCAAATCCGCGCGTGGCCGCATCGGGATGGACCTATGTCATGTCCACAGGTGGTATGGGACGTGTAGGGTGTCGGGTCTAGGCGATCGGTTCCTTCGGGTCTCGGGATATACTATCGGTTTTTCGATGCTAAGTGTATGAGTCTCGAGGTTAATGAATGTGTGTGTTTGGTGAATCGTAGATGTGTGTTAATGTGTTGTGTGAGGGTCCTATTTATAGAAGAGGTCATCGATTGAAGGTAGAATAGGTACTCTTGCTTGGGTGATAAGAAATACCGATTAGGATAGGAAATGTAAGAAGTTGAAAAAACAAGAATTCCGTTTCTTGGCGAGGAAGAAATCTCGGCTGGAATGAGGGTGCTCGGCCGAGTATGTTGTGCTGTCGAGTGTTTGATCGGATATTCGGATAGAATTCCTACTTGAGATCGAATTCTATCCTTAACGAAATTGTTTAATATTTTTTTTTTGTAGCTGATTTTTATCTGAGCTCAAATCGAACTCATGGGGTGACACGGCTGACTTGCATGTCTCGAAAATATCTTCGACCGGATTTTGACTCGGTCGCTAAAAGACGGTTTTGCCCCTGGTGTCGGATTCGACCCAAATTAGTCTTATTTGACTCGAAACAACCCACTGGCCTGAATTTGAGGTTGGTTTTGTGAGATATGTACTCCGTAAAAAGCCCAAGCCAAATTCCAATGATTTCGAGCCCATATTCGAGTACGTTAAAGCATGTTTGCGTCTGATCATCATCGGGTGTTTGTCGGAAACTGCTATAGACACCTGGCGGTCAAAATGTGGGTGTCTACAGTATTAATGCATGTTAGCGTCCGATCATCATTGGATGTTTTTGTTGGAGACTGCTATAGACACAAGCAGTCAAAATGCGGGTGTCTACACAGCCCCCACTTTGACTGAGGCTTGGACAAGGCGAAATTCAGAGTAGCTACCAGGTCAATCGAGGATTACCACTTGGCAGCCTTCCGGTTCGGTCGTTTATAGTCTGTTAGACTCGTGCGAAGGGCTCACTAGCCACAAGATAGAAATCATACCTGAGTTTTTTTATCTTGGATAGATTCGTGGAGAGTTGAACTTGCTTTCGGTGTAATCCCCTAAAAATTCTAATGCAATACAGTGGCGGAAACACTGTAGAGTTGGGATTAAAACACACTGACAAACTATATCTTATTAAAAGAAATTGTAAGTCAATACAAAGGTCACTTTTTACAAAAGGGCTAAATAGAATATTCTCCAAACGGGTTATACAAATCCATAAATTACAAGAATGAAGAAAGAGTAGGATCACGCTACTCGCTAGCTCACACTCAAAACCCAGCAGCAAATACCTGTCATGTTATAAACATAACAGCCACGTCAGTGGGGAGTAACTAGGACGTTCTCCCAGCCATATTATATCATATGGAAAAATAATAGTATTATTATATCAAAATATTTAAAAAGAGAAAACATTAAAAACGATATAATGAAAATAAGTTTTCAGCGAAACTTAAAGCACTTGCCAACCTGCAAGTCAAAATCAACCGATAATTATAATATTCAAAAATGGCGTTATGGAAATTCGATCAGTGTGCACAAGGCTAGACTTTCACTAGGATAATACTGGAAACTAGCTTCGAGAACTGTAGACTTAACTCATAACAGAATCCAGTCTCTAACTAGGTAACTCAACTATAACAGGACTGCGTGCAGCGAGGTCCTGGTTTAAGTAGTGCACACCCCTCCTAGACAACAAATATGTCTAGTTCAGCTGACGGCGACTAACACGATGCGATATCTAGCTTAAGGTCAAAACATACACCCTCCTGGGTGAAACTACGCCCAGTTCAACGACCAAATGTGCCCCAAAGAGGCACACCGGCTTTATAGCTGATGGCAAAAACGTACATCCCAGACTATATTACTCTAACGCCACACTTGTCTTTATTCCATAACTCCAAAACAGCCATTATCGATATATACGAAAGATATAATCAATATAAATAATAAGAGGATAACGGAATAAGCATTTTATATTAAAAAGCGAACTTTCTATAAATAGAAACTTACTAATTTTAGAAACTTACTTAAAATAGAAAGTTTTATACAAAATACGTAAGTTATTAAAATGAGTGAAATGTATAAAAATAGCATTTCTAACGAAATTAACATTTTATTATTATCGTCGTTATCGTAACTTTAATATATTTCTAAATTCGTTACTCAAAATATAAATAAAATATAATAAGTCATTTTATAGTATTTTTTAAATAATTAGGAAATCGAGTTAAAACTATAAATTTTAGAAATAAGATGATTTAAGAAAAACGATATCAAAATTAATTGAGTCAACGAGTTTTATAAATGAAATGAATTTACAAAGATTTCAATTTATTTGTAACAAATAGTTTTTATTAATAAATAATACGGATTTTACTAAAAATAGTCAAGTGTAAACAAATAAGAAAATATTAGTGAAAATAATCACGACTAAAAATATACTTAACACAAAATCGACTATTTTCTCATTTATTAGTATAAATCGTAAAACGAAAGTTAATTCATTAAACAAGTATACAAACCTTGATTATAATATAAAAATACGATTTTGAGTTAAAATTATAAATTAACGAAATATGAAGAAAATATGAAATCGATATTATTTAGTTACTAGTGTCACGATAACCAACAAAATATTATAACGATCGTAAATAATTAAATTACTAACGATTTATAAAACGATAACGAAAACTTGTAAAATATTTATAAGGTACGCAATTTAAAAGAATAATTTTTTAGCAAATAATAAATAGCTAAAATTAGAAAAATCGAAGTTAAAATATTTACTACATACCACCACCCAAACATACGATATAAAACCGAGTAACGTCCTAAAGTTACCCTAAGTCGACATCCGAAACGAACTCGTACTCGTCCTTCTTGATCAACCCATGCTTCAAATCAGTAGAAATGTTGTCCTTAAGCTCCAAGTTGTATAACTGCTAGCCTTTCCGACGATTCACCACGACAATCGAGTAGACAAAATAAAAGAGTGAGAGGTATACGACACACGACGGAAAGAGAAACGATGTGTCAAAAAATAGAAGCATGAAGGCCGAACTTAATCGAATTGACAAATACGATAGAACAAGGTCAGTAGCAACAGAAATGACATAAGGAAGAAGGACCGAGAACGAAATCAAGAAGAAGAAAATGAGCAAGTAGCAAGACGAGATTGAAATGACATAAGCAGCAAAATGACATCAAATAAATTGCATTCTGCATCAAGCAACACGCTGTAGAAGCCGAACAGCAGCAGCCAGAGGGACCAGACCACTATATGAATGAAACCGACAACCCGAGCTGTAATAATATGAGCATTACAGCTACAGGAGAAGCAACAACAGCACACGACGATAACCACAGGAAAGACATGACAGAGAGGTGGAACGAAGAAAACAAAGGAAAGGGCGAAGAAGAAGAAGAAGAAGAAGAAGAAGAAGAAGAAGAAGAGGAGGAGGAAATGGGTCGGCACACAGACCAAGAACAACACGAGGAGCAACAAAATGCAGCACCAGCAAACAGGCGAAGAGAAAAAGAAAAGGAGTAGAGCAGATCGAGACGACAACAGAATACAGCGAAAACGATAATATTATAATAACAGCAGCAAGAGAGCATCACGGCAGCAGTAACAATAGAACAGCAACCGAAACGAACATCGAATGACGATAACCGAAACAAAACGAAAAGATGTGAAGAAGAAGAAAAAGAACAGCAGCCAAGCACGCCAACAGCAGCATATACGAAGAGAACGAGACAAAGGAGAAGAATGGAAGTACCTTTCCGAAGCAGACAACACCGGAACCGACATGGGAATAGAGAAAAAGAAACAGCAGCAATAAATGCAGTAATAACAACGAGCACGCAGCAGCAGCGACAGAAACAAAACGCAAGCAGCAGCAGCGAAAAGAAAACAAGAACAATAAGATGGCAGCAGCAACACCGGACTGGACAGGAACGAAGGAACCAAGGCAGGACAGAGGAAAACAGAGGGGTCGATTACGAACAGGTATGACGAATAGCAGATGAAGGGGAAGAGTGAAAAAGGGAAACGGTGGATGCAATTACACGTAGCAGCAACAGCATTAAAAAAGAAACGAAATGAGAAGGAAGAGGGGGGAGGTAGAGCGGTGAAACGGTGGTATCAAAAATAAGGAGTATGGGGGGTGAACAAGTGGGGTGAACGTACTAAGGTGGGAAGGGGGAAAGAATCGGCTGAAAATAAAGTACGGATTAATTAAATGAATCGGATAGAAGACGAATTCCGTAACGATAAGTTGACTGACCCATGAATCGGATTAAAACAAGTTAATAAAAATTAATAAATAATCGGACCGTCAAATAAAATGAGTAATTAAAATATTCGAGACGAAAACGAAGCTTATAAATAATTAGACGATCAAATAGTATTTCCCGATAAATAATAAATCTTTGATAATGTGAATTAAATTGATTTCTTGAGGAAAGGAAATAAATATTTTGACGAAACTTAAAATAAATGAATTTCGAGCCGAAAAATAGAAAATTCGAGTTTAATATGAATACATAAAAGAATTAGAATTTAAATCGTCGAAATAGACTTTCGATAAGAATTAACTTAAATGTATAAAATTTATCGAAATAGAATTAAAAATACGTTTTAAATATAAGAAGAGTTTTCGAGTCAAATAGAATTTTAGTAGTTTGAAACGATTAAACGATAAATTCGTTTTATAATAATTTTAAGAATTACGAGTTAAATCGTAAAAATAAAAATACGAACATAATTTTAAATTAATTTAAATTTATAAAATCAGGGGTGTTACATTCGGAGTATCGGGTGTACCTGTATGCAGACATATTACATTCTGAATGTAGCAGTTAGGAGAGACACCGACTCGATTCCGCTGGGGAGTAAAAATTTGATATTTTGAAAAATTTGAAAATTTAATCGAGGAGCAATGCTCTGGATGACTCCGTGTAGGGCGACATTCGATTACGGAATCGACATCGGGCCTTTAGACCGACATTTGAAAGTTTTATCGAATACGCTCGATAACAAATTACTGCGATCGTGTTATAATCCGACGGATCAGGCGTACGTCATAAGGCGCCTGGGGCGGCGTGCCTCAATAATGGGGCGCGACCTCCGGTGTGGCGTATTCGGGGACTATACGGACTTTAGGCAGCGTTTAATAATCGAATGTATTCGATCAGAAAGTTCAATTTATCGTTGCAATCATTAGGTCCTTTGCGTTTCGATGTCGTAGTTTGGCTTTTAAAGCCTACGACGCTCGATTTAGCGTCATCGGACGTTTGCTCGAATCGATTTGAAAATAGTTTAGTAGTATGATAGTATACACGGTATTTAGTATAATGAAATGTAAAAAAACGATAATTAAATGTTAGATGTTAGAAACGGTAAATTAAATGTTAGTAGTTAGGAATGGAAATTAAAGTGTTAGATGCGAAAATGTAAAATGTTAGTAACGATAAATAAAATGTTAGTGATGTTAGTATACAAAAGAAAAAAAAGAGTTAGAGATTAGAAATGGGATTGGTACACCCTCAACCTACATGTAAAAAGTCTCAGAATACGGGCTCGTGAGTGTCATCGTAGGCACGGGAGTAGTTGGAGTATGTAGGATAAGTTAGGGTGTGTGATTAGAGAGAAAATGCTCTTTGTTTTTGTGAGGTAGGGTCTCGGGAATGGCTATGCGTGTGGGAGTGTATGAGGAACTCTTAAAAGGCCAAAAAATTGAAGAAGAAGAAGAAGAAGAAGAGATCCTTTGAATGGTGGAGTAAGGGGGGTATCTATAGATTTTACCCCCCGGCTTAGGGTCACTCGATTGAGTGCCCTTTGCTGGACTCGATCGAGTGCCTTAATAAAAGGGTCCTAGTTGTTTTTTTAGGGGTCACTCGATCAAATGACATTAGGCGAGGGGAGATAAATAAGGTAAGTTGTGATTTGGTTTGACTTTGGATTTGATTACGTATGAGGACGCAATTAAGGCTTATTTCATTCTCGGGTTTCGACTTTGACCGGGTTTTGACTCGGACGCAAAAGACGGTTTTTCCCCCGGTGGCGGTTATGGCCCAAATTACCTATATTTTATTCGAAACGACCCACTGAGTCTGAATTTGAGGTTGGTTTTGAGAGATTTGTACTCCGCTAAGTTCCCACGTTGGATACTATTGATTTCGAGTCCCGTATTCGTGCGTATTAATGCATGTTAGCGTACGATCATCATCGGGTGTTTTGTTGGAGACTGCTATAGACACAAGTAGTCAAATTGCGGGTGTCTACACTTTTGATGCTGAAGTTGAAGACTTTTTACTATTTTTTTGGTAGTGTAGAATGTTTTGGTCATGATGTTATCTTTTGGGATGATCTTCTCAAACAAGGCAGCAAAACCGTCTATACACCCAAAGGGTAGGTTATACTCACATTTAAGGGTCACTATCAAAGATGTGGCTTCTAATAATGTCATATCGCACCCTCCATATAACGGCTTTTCCGAAGCATTTAACATATCAAAAAATGCTTTTGCTTGTACTGTGGATTTGGCTCTTGTGGGTTTGCTTGGTCATCATCATTAGTACAACAAGTCTTGCTCGTGACGAATATATCCGTCACAAGCCTACGACGGGCCAAATACTACCCATGTGGTAGATAAGACAAAACATGGGTAGACATTTTGGTTTTGTCTTATCTTCCAACATGGGTAGTATTTGACATGTCGCACACTTGTGACGGATATGGCCGTCATAAGTAAGAATTTGTGTCATTAGTATACATGCACTCGCCATTAAACTTATTACACTCCACTACATCAAATATCATTCCTCTCAACCTGCCCTTATTTTGTTGGACCTCGGATTCCTTAATAGAAGACGTTTCACCATGACAAATCCAACGACAATAATTTGGCGTTGTGATAATATGTTCCTTAATCACAATGATCTCCAAAAATTTAAGGTTCTTAAATTTAACACAAGGATATCTAACTCTACCATCCAATGCATACTCGGGTTGTTGTTTAGCAAACTCCAAAAAATTGAGTGGGACGTCTTCTCTTATCAAATCTTTCCTCATACATCCATTTTTGTTCAAATGTCTTCATTTTTCATCTAAAAAAAATCTATACAACCAAATACACATTATTTTCACTAAATTAATTTACTAATATACACTAGTCACATATTTTTTAAAAAAAACGTCACAATTCACCTAAACTAAGTACTATTTATATCTAATCGGCCTAATTATATAATTCATATTTCTACTTTCAATTTCCTAACACATTAAAAACAACCCAATTCATTTAAGTTTCAAACCCTAAACCCTAACTTTATACTAACAATCTAACTATTAAAAATTGGGCAAACCTATGGGGGATTAACATGCTAACCATAGTAGATATTCCAACAATTGCAAAACTATAATTAAAAACAAACACTACATACAAACATCTAACTAAATAACTAACATATTAAAATCAAGAGTAAATTAAAAATTACTCCCTTTTAAAATACTTTTGATAGATTCTGGAGTAATATAATAAGAGTAATTATATTTTGGAGTAATTTTTGAACTTTTGATAGATTTTGGAATTATTTTTAACAAAAAATTCAAAAGGGAGTAAATTACTCCAAAAATTACTCCAAAATCTATCAAAAGTATCAAAAATTACTCTTATTTGATACTCCCTCCATTTATATATCTTTGTCACACCCCGTGTTTTGGCTAAGTCTTTTTATTAAATTACAAAGTAGTATTACCTTATCTCATGTTTTACCGATCCATATGGTTAGGATTGGTGTCATGTGAACGATAGACAATAATAGAGAATATGATATATCAACCTGGAGTGTAGGAGACAATGGAGTTAGGTTGTTACGTTAATGTCGGTGACCTGAACTTCGGGACGAAGTTCCTTATAAGGAGGGTAGACTGTAATACTCCGTCCTGCTTATCTGTGTTACGTTACTTATGTTAATTTGGTGATTGGGTGATCGTTCAGTTATTGATTAGTTGGTCAATCAGGTTGGTATAATTAATCATTCCGTAGTAGGAGGTGAACTTCGAGACGAAGTTCCTTATAAGGAGGGTAAATTGTAATACCCGTAGTTTATAATAAGTCAAGACAAGTCAAGACGGTTAAGCCAGCCTAACATTAAGTTAAACCCAAATAATAAACCACAAGACTCTCATAAACTCGAACAAATAAACGATAACCCATTTAAACCCTAGCAATTGAATCCGGCCCACATTGTGGAAGTGAGTGTGCGTGCCCTAGAGTCCTAAATGTATAATCTAATGTATATCCTAGAAGCCATCCTTTTATTCTAAGTGCTGCCACCACAATTCCTTGCATATTATACCAAAAACCCTCACACACCTCACAAATATGTCACGCGCCTCATCATTATAGCAGCCATTCCCACACACACGACTACACGAAACAAGAGGGAGAGGAGATAGCACGAAGTAGTCGAGTTGGGCCATCGATTACACTGCACCTGCAATTATAGGTATGCCTAAGTCATCCTTTTCGTTTAAGCATGTACGTTTGTTGAATCTTGACGTCATAATAATGGTGTCGGGAATGGATGCTCATAAGGTTGTACTGTTATTGGCGTACGGGATGGGATAGAGCAGTCGTGAAACTTCTGCTATCGCGTGGGGGATTGTGGTCGTGTACTGTTGTTGTTTTTGGTTCGTTGTTGTTGTCGTCGGAGCGTTTTATTGTCATCGAATCATCGTTACGATCATTTCGGTGTACTGGTACTGTACTGTAGGCGGTTGATCTCGATTATCGTTGTCGGTGTAGTTCAACCGAGCCGTGGTTGCCTGGTGACGTAATATAGTATAGTATTTGGTGTAGGCTATTAGTTGTATTGTTAGGGTGTATGTAGGCAATGTTATTTTATTACGTGGCGTAGGAATTCTTAGGATATTATAGGTTAGTGGGTCAGGGTAGTAATTATTCTATTTTATAATTTAAGTATAGCGGTATCGACTCCTTTTCATATATTAAGTACGTTAGAAATGATATTAATTAAATTATATATATTCTACTAGGATCGGACTTTGTATAGGTTCCGTGGTGAACTGTGTTACCGGCCATGTATGGTGAATTTCTGATTAGGTAAGGTTTAAACTTACTCTAATAATGTTATATTTATATGTTGGTTTGAATAATATGTTGAACATGAGTATATGAATGAGATTGTGATAGCATGTATGCATTATGATGAGATATTTTTATGAGACATTGTGATAAGTTGGAATTATTGAGATTCCGATCCGAGTATGATATGAGAGGCTACGACCGCGTTGGTGTCTATGGACCCATGCTTTTGGATACTGTAGGTTACAAGAGGAGTAACCTAGGTTCAGTTGATCTCGAACCTGCCCGTTTATTCGCCTCCTTTGGGTTGCCCTCTGGAGGGATGTGCACATTAATGAATACGGGGCCCTTGTTACTGTAGTGGATACGGTTGTGGAAACCGAGATTAGAATTGAGATTATCGTGATATGGGTATGGTGGTATTATTGTGATTTTGGTATTGGTAGCAGAATTGGCTATCGCATGCTCAACTATTACTGTATTGAACTGTAAGATTATTCCTTACTCAGCTTGCTGACCTTGTTTACCTTGTCTAAATCGTACCCTATTTTATCTGGGGCCTGTGATGAACCAATTGGTATTTCCGACCTTTTGGGGACCAGTTAATCGTGCAGGTTAGATTGTGATGTGATGACATTAGGGATGCATGAGCGGGATGGATTGAGCGACGACAAACTATACTTGGACGATTGATTAATTTTGTCTCTCGCTGCGTCTTAATACTCTGATTTTAGTTTTGGATTATTCCTTTTGACTTTTGGGACTTCCGTTGTAATTTGGAACAATTGGACTTTGTTTTTTTTTTTTTTAAATTTGATATCTGGTTGGATTGATTGTGTTGGGACTATTACCTCGGGTCACACCGAGATGGTAACACCTTTATTTACTCAAGAATGTCTTGATAAGGCTCATGGGTAAATGGGGGTGTTACGATGTTCTACCCATATTTCTTTTTGGGTATATTATTATGAGTTATTTCATGACAATAATACCAACTATAAGTGGGCTTCTTGGAATAATCTCAACTATACATAATCTCGTTTTAATATGAACTATGTCTTCATTAATCTCGTTTCACTATGGAGAAAATTATGACCTGCTATTACCGATAATAGTGACCGGTTGTGACTTTCTAGGGTCCTTGAGTGTTACGTCGCCGTTCATGAAAGCCAAAACAGCAAGAAAATTAAAGCATTTTTTTCATGGCTTCCATAATACTAATCGGAAAAAATAAATTGGAAGACGAATTTTGGGAAGATTCAAAAAAAGTTTAACCAATAGCCGAAACTGAAGAGGAAGGTTCAACCGGTTTTCTAGGTAACCGGTCACCTATATCAATGAGGGATTAATGAAAACATAGTTCATATTAAAACGAGATTACGCATAGTTGAGAGGTTACTTCCGGTTGCACTTAAGCAACTTCTGCCACCGACGGTGTGGAATTCTATAACTGAGATATCTCAATTTTTCCGAGACTTGTGTTCTTCTACAGTATCAATTGAGGACATGACTCGGTTGGAGGATCAAATTCCACAGATACTATGCAAACTTGAGATGATCTTCCCACCTTCGTTCTTTAATTCCATGGAGCATTTACCTGTCCACTTGCCCTACGAGGCTAAGGTTGGAGGACCTGTCCAGTATAGATGGATGTACCCATTTGAAAGGTACGTAAAATTTAATAACTTCATTTACAAATTTAATTTACACTTAGCTAATTTTTTTTAATTGGAAAACATTACTTGTGTACTTAGGTTCCTCAATCATCTGAAAAAGAAAATTGGTAACAAGGCTAGGGTAGAGGGTTCTATTTGCAATGCATATTTGACAGAAGAGATTGCAAACTTCTGCTCCCTCTACTTCGAGAAAGATGTCCAAACGAAAACGAAGAACCTGAATCTAGAACAATCCGTGCCCATTGATCCTACTATACCCGAGTTTTTCCAAAAGAAGGACGATGAAGGGACTTCATCATTTGAGGGTTCTAGGACGCTAGATGAGAAAGAGTACAACCGAGCGCACCTTTACGTACTCTCTAATTGTGAGATCTTAGAGCCTTATGAGAAGCAATTTGTAGTTGACTACGTCGCTGCAAACCCTGACGTGAACCCCGATGACGTTTGGAGTAAGCATGACGAACATTTTCCAAAGTGGCTTAAGGATCACGTAGTTGCCTTAGACATACGTGATGATTTGGTTAGAAGTTTGGCATACGGTCCGGTGAAAGCAGTTAAATATTGGAACCGGTACTCGGTGAATGGGTTCAATTTTCACACATTCCACTACGGGAAGAACAAGGCTAGATGCAAATTTGGTGTGAGTGTGTCGTCTCTTGATGGTGATGAGTACTATGGTATTTTGGAGGATATTTTCGAGTTATGTTATGCCGGCAGAGAACGGGGGTATGGAGCTGTGATATTCAAATGTGAGTGGAGAAACAGCTCCGTGAACGGGACCCGAGTGCATGAACGCTACAAGATTGTGGAAGTGAACCACACCAGGAAATATCCTACATACGATCCGTTCATACTCGCGCATCAGGCGAAGCAAGTGTACTTCGCTCCTTTTCCTTACACGAAGAATGACAGAAATCAGAGTCAATGGTGGGCAGTCTTCACGACTAAACCACGGGGGCAAATAGACTATTCTCTGTTCCAGGAAGATACGGCTTCAAGTGGTACACGCTTATCTCCTAGTGAAGAGGTCATATTCTCCGAAGATGATCAGAATGAAGGGGCAGAGGACGACGATGATGATGGAGAAGAAGATTACATGGGTAGGGAAGTTCCGGACATCCTTGAGGAGGATGACGGACACGGTGAAGAGAATTTGGAAGACGATCAAGTGGAGGGCGAGGAGACGGAGGAGGAGGATCAGACTGAGGAGGATGAGGCTGAAGATAATAACGACAGCGAAGATGACTACTAGAGTTGTTGCAGTAGGTTAATCATATTGACCATTGTGGTTCTTATTTTGTGCATTATTTCAATGAACTTAAATTGTAATTGCTAATTGTCGTTGCTAATTTGCTGCAAGGTCAAGATAATGGCAGGCAGTAGATCGACCAGGAGACGTGGCGGAGGAAGTAGGTCTGTGCACACATCCACCTCGCAGCAGGATGAGGAGGAACGGGTCCCCGAGACAGGACCGGAGCAGAACGATGAGGAGCAGCAGGAGGACCAGAACCAGGGGGAGGAGGATGAGATATAGAGGGACGAGAACGGTCGGGTGATTCTCGACCCTGGTCGCGTGTGGTAATATAATCTAAAATGTCCATTCTTTTGTAACATATGAATTTGTGGACTACTTACATCTTAGACTATTTCGTACATATATGTGCTTCTCTGCTCAATGCAGGTTTCTGCATGGGATCGTCACCAAAGGCTGTACTGCCAGTTACATGACGAACAAAGGGCGGGGGTACGCCTGCTGGACTCAGGTCCCGTTGGACGTACGGGAGTGGTGGTTTAATGCCTTCCGGGTACGTGGATTGTTTTGTGTACCGAGTTTTAAATTTATAATGTAGACTTTGTACGTAATTTTGTTACTAATTAATATTCCGCCTTGATTGTGTAGTTGAAGTTCACATGGCAGAAGGAATTCGAAGGAAGGGTCTGGGCCCGATACAACGAGACTTGCACCCGACGCTTTGCTGACGTAATGAACAGACGTCGCAAACGGGGGACACCGCTGAATGACCTTAAAGGTGTTGTTTTTTATAGTACTCAATTTTAACAAACAATCTAACTTCAATCTTTTACTGTATTAACTAATATATTAGTGTCGTCATATTTCAGGGGAAGATTTGGAGAGGTGGGTTAAGTACCACGACGACAAGGACTTCAAGGTCAGGTCGAATAGGGCGCAGGGAAACAAAATGAAGAACTGTGAGCTTGAGGGGAAGGCAGACCCAACCCATCATCGGGGTGCTCAGTCTTCATTTATTCGTGCCAAGAAGGTACGATTTCTACTAATATTGTACTCTTAATTGAATAATCATAAATTATATATGTTCACATAATATATATTCGACTAACGTTCGTACTCATTTAATAGCTAGCAGCTGAACTCGGGAGGACGCCCACTGCACCGGAGATATTCTTCGACATGCACGGGAAGAGCGGTGATAAAGGGCATAGATTTCAGACGAAGAAAGATAAGGCTATCTGGGTGAGTACTAACTATTTCAAAAAAATCAACTTTGCCTATACTTTAGGTGGTAGGTAACTATCTTCAATGATTTCATCTAATAAAAATTTGAATTGAAATTGTTATTGGGTACGCAGGAGGCCTACCAAGAGGAGCTGAAGAACCTCGAGAACGCTCCTGATGCTACCGACGTCGACCACAACCAGATTTTTTTCAAGGCTGTCAAGGGGTACAAGAAGGGGAGTGTGTATGGTGTTGGAAATGCACACGGTATGTACTTTACACCTCCCCCAGCACGTCTCGGCACCTCCACACAGATGGAGTAAACGCCGGCCGGATCTCAGCAGCCCGATCCGGAGAAGGAGGAAATGAAGGAGCAACTGAAGGACCAGGCAGAACAGATCAAGAAAATGTAGGAACAGATGGCCATGTTTCAGGCCATGTTCAACAAATGCAACCAAGGTCGTCCACCTTCCCCTCCAGACGACAGAGACCCCTTTAACGGGGATGACGGTAACTCCGGTGCTCCAGCTAGCTTCTTAGTTAGCTGACTGTTTGTTTTGGTAACTTTATATACGGATTATGTATCTTCGAACTAGTTTAGATTTATGTACCTTCAAACCGTATGTTAAAAGTTTTTTATCTGAATGTTTCTTCAGCATAAATGCGTCGAGAGATGAAGTCTTTTGATTGATTGAGAGTGAATGAGGTTGGGGTGATGTTGATGGTCGACAGTTGTGGTTGTGGTTTATTTTGCAGGTTTTGGCTAGTCATTGAACACATGTTTACGGCCATGCACCTGCATAAATGGCGTCCATTAAAGGACGCCATGTCAGACGCCAGGGGAAGCTGAAATCGGTCAAATTAGCAGCTACTCAGGGGCAACGGCGTCTGACTGTGGACGCCAGATACCCCTGGATGGCGTCCACAGTCGGACGCCAGTCTTAGCCATATGGCGTCTGACTGTGGACGCCATCCAGGGGTATATGGCGTCCACAGTCAGACGCCACCCTTAGCCAAATGACGTCGGACTGTGGACGCCATCCAAGGGTACCTGGCGTCCACAGTCGGTCGCCAAGTTTAGCGTGCACTGTCGGACGCCAATTTAATTGGCGTCCAATAGTGGACGCCAATTAAGAGTATGGGCGACCAGTCGTGGCTTCCGCTTTCTGGCGTCTGTTTGTGGACGTCAGTCGCCTTATGGCGTCCACTGACGGACACCACTGGATGGACGTCCGTGACTGTTTTTCTTGTAGTGCAACCCAAACCCATTGAGTTATGACTTTATAGAGGAATAAACCAGCAAAACTGATTGAAATTGGCCAATCCAGGTTTTTAACCCACTTTTAATCAAATACTCCGAATATTACTTAGACCCACGTATAACCACCCTAATCACAATGGAGCAAACCCTAAACTACCTTCACTCACAATGCACACTCAAGAGGAGAAAGGAGAAGAGAGAAATAGGAAGAGAGAAGAGGAGAAGAGGAGAAGAGGATTCGATCCCAAATTGTATCCTAGCAATTCATTTATATGATTGAGTCATGTAAGTTCCTTAACTTTATTTTAACGATGTTTAAGATTATAATTAGGGTTTAGTCGTGCTTACCATTCCCAATACAAATTAGGAGGAAGATTATATTAAAGACATTAATTAGGAAATAATTACTGAAATTCTCAGATTTGTAGTACTGTCTTGTGTTCATTGATATACGTGTTTATGTTTCGAATTGGGAAAAGGTCAAAGAACAAACCCTAATTTAATTCAAGTCTAGTTTATGCCTGTCAAATTTAGTAATCAGATTCAAAGTCGTTTTTTCTAGAGAATTTATTTGTGAACCGTCGTTTATAATTCACTGATTCAGTAATGCTATATAGTAATGAATGTTAAACGAATTTATATATCATAATTGAGTTTGAATTTTAGCAAACATTAAATTCATTGAGTCTAGTTGATAATAGAAGTTGTAATGGAGTTAAAAGGATTAGTCTAGTATTAGTAACTCATCAATAGTTTTTATGCGACGAATTCAGTCAGTCTGTAGAGATCAGGTTATAAGTCAATGTTAAAATGATATTTAGATAAAAGTCATAAAATATAAATGGTAGACAAGACGATCAAGGTTCTAAAACAGTTGGTCTCGTGTTAATTGAAGTAGTAGTTATTTAATTATGAATTTTATAACAAGACAGTACAATGCTGTAAAATTAGAATTTAAGATTAAGTCTTTAATGTTAGTAACGGCTTAGAGCGTGATCAATCTAAGTAGTACTTATATGTTAATACCAATTGATTGTAGGTGATGAATGTTTTAGAGGAGGTCTTTTAACCCGCTTGATTGTCCTTGTGACACGCTTGTAAAGGTAAGGTTTTCCTTACTTAGAATATGTTAATGTTATGATGCATGTATGAGTTACGAGTACGATGTGATATCGTGCTGATGAGAACGATGTTGAATAATGATGGTGGAATGATTGATGAATATTGATATATTGGAGTTGGTGAGACTAGCTTTAGACCTAGCCGGGACCCTTGATCACGGTCCCCTCCCTGATTTCTCCTCGCGGGTTGTTGAACTTGCGGGAGGTGTGCACACTCAGAATGAAAGGGCCTGCCAGAAGAGTTGAGATGAGATTATTGATTGGTACCGGGATGGTACTGAGAATGTTGAAATGAGATTATTGATTGGTACCGTGATGGTACTGAGATGTGGAGATGATATTGTTGATTGGTACCGATGATGGTACTGAGACGGTTGAGACTGGATATTTTATATTACGTACTTGTGTTATAATGTTAGCATGTTCTAACCGTACTCTCTGTCTATTGTCACCCTATTTTATTTGGGGACCTGCGACGATCCATTTGACATCTTCGGTCTTTTGGGGAGCAGTGCTAGTGTGCAGGTTGATGATGTGTGATGATTGTATTCGAGTTGACTGTACGGGACGGGTCTGCGCTATCACTGAACACGTTTATATGTATTTTATAATCTTTTTAAGTTGTGCTTCCGCTGCTATAATTGTGCCACTGCACCCTGTAGATACGAGATTGTAATAATTCATTATTTAGTTTTAAATGATTGGTTTCTGAATTGTATTGTAATGGACTACTACCTCGGGTTATACCGAGATGGTAACAACTTTATTTACTTGGAAATGTCTTGATAACGCTTCCAGGTAAATGGGGGTGTTACATAGCCGAATCCTAAGGAAGGCCCACCTTTCACAAGTCACCCGTCTAGGTGTCTTTTACGAGTCAACCTTTTACAAGGCATAGCCCTATAACAAAAGATTCACGGTCCTTACGTCTAAGGGTCACTCGTCCCACACTCGAGTCTTACCAAAATTATCGATCCTGCTTGGGGGCTACCCCTTAGCAGGGCGATCAATCACGGTTGCTCTAAGGGTCATGTCTTACACGTGTCTCACATAACCCACCTTTGAGTCACTTAGATGCCACACTATCTGAGTCCTTAGTCTCACTTGGGGGCTATTCTCCGACGGAGTGATTAATCACAGTCACCCCGAGAATCGTACCCTACACATTTGTCCTAGGGGAGTCTAACCCGAGTCAAACTGGGGCCGTCCCTCCTCTTGCGCTATTTCCTATGCCTTGGTGAGTCTGAGTTCCAAAGCAACCTCTCTGATTACGTGGTGTTCTTACAGACAGGCCACCCGAAACCAGACGCCAACGCAAGATGGACGAATTGAAAAACGCTCTGACCAAGATCGAGACCCAACTGGCTGCCATCCAGGCTAACCAAGCGACTTTATCCACCCGCCTAAGCACCGTGGAGAAAACGGCCCCAGTTGAAGGAGCTGAGCCCACTGGGCCCATAGCCGAGTTGATCAGTGTTGTTCGTAGGCTCGAAGAGCAAGTCCACAAATCGACGAACAACTCGATCCACACCGAAAATGCTCGTACTTATTCACCTTTGAATGACGAGCTACCTGCCAATCTCAACTTAACGGGAATTCCTATGTTTGAGGGTACCGAAGACCTGGTCCACCACATCCGGGCTTTCAAAGACTTCATGGCGGTAAAAGGGGTAAAGTCCACCATGTTTAAGAACTTATTCCCTTCCTCCCTCGAGAAGCACCCCAAAGCCTGGTACTACATGCTCGATTCCAAGAAATACCCGACTTGGGATGACGTGGCAACGGAGTTCGCTCGGAACTACGCCGATAATATCGAGATCCAGACTACAATGCGTACTCTGGAAGTGATGGCCCAAGAGCCCAAAGAAGGGTTCACTAAATATCTTCAAAGATGGAGGGCCGAGAGTGTAAAGTTGGTAAACAAGCCCAACGAGAAAACACTAGTGGAGGCGTTCATCAACAACCTCCTACCTTCTTACCGCGTCCATCTTAGGTATGCCGGCATTTCAAACTTTGTCGTGCTTACCGAAATGGGCATTAGAATTGAAGACGACCTTCGACATAACGAAGATCTGGGTGAAGCTTCTACTGAAGGCTATACTGGACATCAACTCGAGTCCTTAGAAGCCGACAACTAATGACAACATCATCCGAGCGTCCGGATCTGATTTAAGTCCGAGTCTGAGTCTGAGTCTAGGATGTGCTATTTCTTCCAAAGTCAAAGTCAAAGTCAAAGTCAAAGTCAGAGTCAGAGTCAACTGTATTCTGTCATCTTTTTTTTCAAAATTCAATAAAATCAGCTTTCAATATTCTTTCTCATATATACTTTCCTTATGTGTTTCCGAGAACATGATGAACACCGTCATACTCTGTGAGCACATGCACGTGACTATTATAGGCACATCTATAATGACTGCAGGAAACCGAGTCTGTGTTTTCCTTTTACCTATTCCATGTCTGGTATAGAAAAGCCACATAACTACCCTTAGCAGGAGCATATCGAATTCTATGACACATCTGGGTAGTCTCCTAGTTTGGGTCTAAGACGGGAGGCAAGCCCATTTCCCACAACAAACACCCATCCGATAAGATCAACCGATCCCTACCTTTGGTGTTAGTCTAACCAAAATCAAAGAAACCCATGACCGGGGCTGAGAGGTCAACCAAAATAAAAAAAACCCATGCCCGGGCCTGAGAGGTCAACCAACATTCAAAAAACCCATGACCGGGGCTGAGAGGTCAACCAACATTAAAAAAACCCATGACCGGGGCTGAGAGGTCAACCAAAATCAAAAAAACCCATGACCGGGGCTGAGAGGTCAACCAACATTCAAAAAACCCATGACCGGGGCTGAGAGGTCAACCAAAACTCAAAAAACCCATGACCGGGGCTGAGAGGTCAACCAAAATAAAAAAAACCCCATGACCGAGGCTGAGAGGTCAACCAACATTCAAAAAACCCATGACCGGGGCTTAGAGGTCAACTAAAACTCAAAAAACCCATGACCGGGGCTGAAAGGTCAACCAAAATCAAAAAACCCATGACCGGGGCTGAGAGGTCAATCAAAAGTAAAAAAATAAAAATAAGAAAGGGCCAAAGCAAAAAGAAGGCCATCAAAAAAAGAAAACTGGACACAAAAAAAAAATCGAAAGTCCATGAAAAAAAAAAAAAGCAAAAGGCCAAAACAAAAAAAAAGTAGGCCATCATCAAAAAATTCAGAATACCCATGACCGTGGTCAACGGTCAATTCCAGTGAAAGCCCCATGACCAGGGTACGGTCAAAATTATCAAAACCAATGACCGCAGCTAAGAGGTCAGTCAACAAATCAAAAATCAAATGCTCAAGTGAAAATCCTTTGACCGGGGTACGGTCAAATTCAAAATTATCCATGCCATCCAATAGGGGAGTGACAATCAAGCTGGTCAGCTAACACCACACTCAGCCTGCCCACATTACAACCCTCAAGACCTTCCCGAGACCCAGGCCAGAGATAGCCCGGAATTTTGAGGATTCAAGCTCCATAGGATACCCCTAACAATTAAAGCCAGACATGGAAACCATACCTCGCATTATCAAACCAGCCCTCGAAGCCTTAGCTCCACAGAACCGAGCTCCAGATTTCGAGTCATCAAAACCAGACCCCGCATTATCAAACCAGCCCTCGAAGCCTTAGCTCCACAGCACCGACCTCCAGATTTTGAGTCATCAAAGCCACTTACTTCCTAGCACCACATTCCCAAAAACATCAAATCCCGAGAAACAAAACTCGTTAAAATTCCCCGAGAGCAGAACTCGTTAAAAATCCCGAGAACAAAACTCGTTAAAATTCCCCGAGAGCAGGACTCGTTAAAAATCCCGAGAACAAAACTCGTTAAAATTCCCCGAGAGCAGAACTCGTTAAAAATCCCGAGAAAATCCCATCCAAACCAGTTACCAACCCCGAACACGAGAGCTCAACTTGCAGTCGGCATAGAACATACCCAAATAGTTCACACCACCTCTGGGGGCTACCCCGGAGAACACTCACAGTCACAGGATAAACATCCTAACCACTCTAGCCCTTTGATCAAGACATCACTGGGAATGCACCTAGCCTACACCGTCAATATGGCTAGTTACACACAAAGTCCTATTAGACTAGGCACCATAACATATCTTTCAATCACTGAACTACGGCATGGTTTGATTTCACTACACGTGAATACGTAGGCAGCCTTTCAACAGAGGCACAACCACCCACATTGACACACATTCAAAAAGCGCCATTATTCTGGTCACGACACCATCATGTTCTCAACAGCTAGCTTTGTTGTCCCGGGGGCTTCTCCTAGGCAGAAGTTCTCCATCCACTCACAAAATCAAGATAAATCCAACAAAAAATCTTGCCTCCTTTCTGTAGTGTGTCCTAGTACTCGGCTTAGTCGAAGACAAGAATCTGTCAGGACTCGAGGCAATACCCTAAAATCAGAAATCCAGAAGGGCACCAGACTAAAACAGTCTCATTACGGACTACTGCCAGTCCCCTATAACATATCTATCCCATTTCGATGTACGACCGTGTTGCCACTCGCCTAGGCTACGGAATAGCACAACTTAAGAGTCGTGTTAGGCGGCCCACACCCCTACCGAGTCGCGGTCCAACCCATTTGAAAAAAGATCCTTTTCGACAAGGTCAGATTTCAGTCTATTTAAACTGCAAATTTCTTTTCTACCCCTTTCCATTTTGAAAACCTAGCTCGTGATTGCTTTCAGGATTTCAAATTCAAAATTTCAAAAAACTTCAAAAAGTCATTTTTCCCAGCACGAGTCATTTTACTACCTACGTGTTGCATGCATTTTGTGTAACTTATACAGGTACGACTCAAGCAAAAACATGCAAGCCACCAAATCTCCCCAGCAGCATTTTCTGGGATAGCACGAGATGGACCAACACACAGGCACACCCAGGGCTTATGCGACAAGCCTAAATTCCCCACGGAGTACAATCATCAAGCTCAGGTATGATTTCTGTCTTGTGGCTGGCGAGCCCTTCACGCGAGTCTAATGGACTATAAACGACCCGACCGGAAGTCTACCAGGTCTTAACGGACTTGGTAGCTACTCTGACTTTCGCCTTGTCCAAGCCTCAGTCAGAGTGGGGGCTCTGTAGACACCAGCATTTTGACTGCCAGGTGTCTATGGTAGTTTCCAAAAAAACACCCGATGATGATCGGACGCTAACGTGTCTCTATGCGCTCGGATACAGGCTCAAATCCATTAATCGCTGGCTAACACACTTACAGAGTACAAATCTCGCCAAACAGACCTCAAATCCAGGCCCAGTGGATCGTTTCGAGTCAAACAAGACTAATTTGGGCCAAAACCGACACCGGAATTAAAACCGACTTTTTGCGATTAGGGTCAACCCCGGTCAAAGTCGTTTCCGAGACACACAAAACATCCATACAATCATCAAAAGTCCAAGTCAAACACAAAATCCATCAAACTCAAGGTCACGGTCCAAAGTCAACGGACCTGCGCGATCCAGTTGGGCCACTCGATCGAGTGACACACCCACTCGATCGAGTGGGCTTGTTTTAATCCCGGCTGCAGGCTTAACGGGCCACTCGACCGAGTTAGCCCTTTACTCGGTCGAGTAATCCTAATACGGGTGCCCTAGGCTTGCCTATATAAGCAACCCTCATGCAACAACTTTTAACAACTTTTGACACAACTTTTACAAACCCTAGAGCAACCCTACACACACATACAACATCTATTGCAAACCCTAATCAAACCCTAGCAATTCTACACTAGCAAAAACCCTAAACCTAGTTTTAGGAATCAATCCCGAGCCACCATAACTTAACCTTCATCCACCTCGAAGACTCTTGTGTTAAAGCCACGGTTACGAGTCCGTTCCGAGACAAGAACATGTAGGTTGAGGGTGTCAAAACCCTTGCTCTCCTTCTTCTCTTTTTCACGTCGTCTTCATCTTCCTTTTCGCACTTTTTTTGTTTTTTTATTATTCGTCGCGTCATAATATCGATAATACTATTAGTACAAGTCATTAAAATACTTATTGATTTGTGTCAAACGTGAGTGATGGTGGGATAAGGAATACCGCATATACAAGTGTACTGAACACGCGTCGTCGGTCGCTTATCCCATCACCCCGATCGTTTGATTATTGAGATAAGTTAACTTAAACAATAATTCGTTATTATCTTTTGTCGTCATCATCGGTCTTGCATTCATCAATTTTCTGAAAATCAATTTTAATAAGGGTCGAAACCCGTTGACGCGGATCCGACATCACAATCCTTAGGGATTTATTCGATGTCGGAGAAGTCGAGGGAATCAAGTTTTTTATTATTTATTTAATTGAAGCACCGACTTTTCTAAATCACATTAAATCAATTTGAGGCACAGTTTTCGTTGATGCTAAAATAATTGTCAAAACAATTCGTTAGAATTATGACATTATTAAACGCGGAGAAAATTTAATCACATCACAACAATCAATTTAAAGCAATTTTAAAAAAAACGATTTCACAAACGACGTAAGTCGTACAGAGGGCACTCGATCGAGTGCCTAGCCCACTCGGTCGAGTGGCACCTCAAAATCGAACCAGAATGCTTTACACGACCACCACTCGGTCGAGTCTTACAGTGACTCGATCGAGTGGCCGCGTACTCGACCGAGTTGGTCAATAACTCGGCCGAGTACGGTCTTAAACGCAGAACATAAGCTTTTTTTAGGGTCCACTCGATCGAGTCCATCGACCACTCGATCGAGTGGCCTCATAACGACTAAAACGTGAGTCGTACATTCTTCTATTTTTCAAACTCGGTAGTAATTTCTGATTCAGGTCGGCACGTGCTTAATTAATCATGTGTATTACTACCTTTTCAAACCATCCATCTTATATTTGCATCTTTTCATCTCATCTCCTATTTGCACAAACCGTTATTATTCGTTATATCGTTACATCGTTACTAACGCGTTTGTTATTTCTTTTGTCAATTTAATTCTTGTTCGTTTGTTGTACTAAATGAACCCGCATGCTAAAATTCCACTTCGACGTAGAATTGATTGCATTAAATTGACATAGAAACCCGTTTCAATTCCATTCACATGTCTAGGGAAAATAGTTCTTGCATATCTTTTTCCCGTTTTACTAACGCGCGTATTGGAAAGTCAGTCGAATTCTTAGTAGAGGCCGCTAATGTGCGGGCGGGGTTGGGTGTCCTTTGTGGGCTTCCCAACACGTACCCTCACCCCTTACTCAGAACCTCGGTTTCCGGATGTCCGAAACCGTTGGCGCACGAGAGTCATTCCATACACGATATCCGATAATGTCGGTATCGGTATCGCAATGCAAAGGGACGAGCCCAATAAACTCTGACATCGGAAATGGGCCGTATTTTGTATACGGATCACTACGACATAGAGTGGGCTCGAATGGTTCCGAATAACCACAAAATTCGGTGGCGACTCCATATAGGCCTAAATTTCAATTCGATCCATTCTCATATGGAGATTCATTCGCCTACCCAAACCCGCGCGTGGCCGCGTCGAGGTGGACCTATCTCATGTCCACACTATCTATTGGAATCAATCAAATTGATTACACAATCAATCAGCCGTGATTGCACAATCACAATCCTACCACTATTAGTGTGATTGTTGTGTAAATACAACAACATTATCAATGTAATTATTCTATCCTAGTTTAGACTAGCATTTGTAATCCTACCTTGTATAAGCATACTTAGGATGTATATTTATACCTGACAAGATCAATACAATCAATACAATTCACATAAAACTTTCATGGTATCAAGAGCAATTGATCCACCCCATTAAAAACACAAAACGACAGTAACGTGCCATTTTTTACGAGCCATCCGACTACAATCTCTGTCACATCCATGGCTTCCAACAACGGTTTCCAAATTCTCAGCTCTGACAAACCCACCAAACCCATCTTCTTCATTACCTTTCCCTAGCTCATGCCTCAAACTCAAAGACATCCTTACCTAAAAGAAATGGAGCTTCCAAATCCGAGCTCATTTGAATGGTCACCAACTTTTCTCGTACCTCGACAGTACCCTACCCACCCCACCCGAAACCATCACTCCCGCTGCCACTGCCAAAAATCCCAAACCCACCGCCGTCCCCAACCCCGCTTTCAATACTTGGTACCGCCAAGACCAATTCATCCTCTCTGCCCTCACGGCACACTCTCTGACACCGTTGCACCCTTCATTGAACACACTACCATGTCCCACGAAGCGTGGGCCGTCCTGTCCAAAACCTTTGCCAACAAATCTCGAGGGCAAAAACTGCAACTCAAATCCCGCTTCAACACTACCAAACTCGGTAATGGAACCATCACCGACTTTATGCAAGTCATAAAATCGATAACCGACGACATAGCACTACTCGATCGTCCCATGGACATCGAAGATATTCTCACTACTGTTTTCGACGGCATTGAGGACCCTAGTTACCGACTCTTCACTGAAGCTGTCAATGCTCGTGACAATCCCATCTCGTTTAAAGATCTTCACGAGAAACTAATCCAGCACGAGGTCCTTGTCAAAACCGACAAAGACAAAAACCCCGACCCACCCGCCACCTTCCACCCGACTGCCAATGCCGCTCAGCACCGGGCCTCCCACCGTCCCTCATACACACCCCGACCAAACCACTACAACCCCCAACCCGACTACAAACAAACTCCCTCCGACTAAAAACCAAACCCGTACAAATGAAGGTGTCACTATTGTGATGCCAAAGGTCATGTTGCATCCGAATGTCGCAAACTCAAACATGACTATCCAATGGTCGTCTTTCCCACTCGTCGCAACTCCTACACCAGTCCCTATTCCCACTCGGCCACCTATGGACCAAACCCGACTCTCGAACCATGGCTCCTCGACACAGGTGCCTCACACCACATCACCCACGATCTTAATACTCTAGCTCTCCACAATCCCTATGATGGCCCCGAAGATCTTGTTATAGGTGACGGCTCCTCACTCCCGATCTCTCACATAGGTTCATTTACTCTCCCCGCCTCTCCCTCTCCTCTCATCTTTAATAATGTCCTATGTGTTCCCACTATTTCTCATAACTTATTTTCCGTTCCTCAATTTTGTCGTGATAACAATGCATATGCTCTCTTCTCATCAAATTTTTTTCTTATTAAGGCACATCAAACGGGAGTGGTTCTTCTTTAAGGGCCAATTAACAACGGTGCCTACGAGTGGACACCATGCCCACCTCGTGCCCACGCCGCCTCCGTTTACTCCGACTCCATGTGGCACCACTGCCTAGGCCACCCCTCTAATAAAATTCTATCTTTTTTAAATTCCAAATTTAATTTTCGTACTTCCCAACTAGATTTTTGTACCCCATGCTTAATGAATAAAAGTACTAAACTACCTTTTCATACGTCAACTCTGCAATCTAATGCGCCACTTGATTTAATTTATTCCGACTTATGGACCGCACCCGTTCACTCTACCGAATCTCACAAATACTATGTAATATTTGTCGATCATTATACTCACTACAATTGGATCTACCCAATTAAACGAAAATCCGATACAATCACGATATTCAAACAATTTTTCGCCATAATAGTAAACTATTTTCAAAAATCCATTCGCCGATTCTACTCCGACAATGGAGGTGAATTTATTAAACTTACAGGTCATCTCCTATATTCCGTCATCTCCCCCTCACATCTCCTTCTCACACCCCCGAACACAATGGGTTTGCGGAACGATGTCACCGCCACATCGTAGAAACGGGTCTATCTCTCCTAACCCAAGCCGCCTTTATGCCATGACCACCGCGTCATACCTCATCAATCGGCTACCCACTCCGACCCTCAATAATGATTCCCCATACTTGAAATTATTTAACCAACACCCGAACTACAACAAGTTACATAGCTTCGGGTGCCTATGCTTCTCGTGGCTAAAACCATACACGACCCACAAACTAGACCCCAAATTCGTTCCATGTGTCTTCCTTGGTTATTCCACCACCCAATCCACCATTTATTGTCTTGATAGGATCCTGTGGACGTCCGTCCGCACCGCCCGGCGCCCTCGCGCGGGACTGACCTGGTTTCATCGCGGCGGCCACCTATGCGACCCCCTCCCGATCGGGGGCCGGTCCGATCTCACGTACTGGGCGAATGTGTCGGACCTCGATTTGGATGACGATTCAGAATAGTACTAGACGGGTGCAGCCACCCGTGTTTCCGTTGGAATCGATCGAGTCGTGTTTGTAAATGTTTAAAGGCCGATATGTCTGGTAAGGCGACCTTTTTAGTGAACCGAATTCGTTGCCGATTTGTGGAGTCGCCACCGAGTCAATTATTTGATCCTTAGCCGACTCAAAGTTGAGTGGCACGGGACCTAAAGATAATGGCTTGTACCCTTAAGCACTTCATGCCTGGAATGACTCTCATTGCCAATGGTTTCGGACATCTGAAGACCGTCGATTCTGAGTAAGCGGTGAGGGTACGTATTGGGAAGCCAAAATCCGTTAGACGTCCACACCCAATCCCGCTCGCACATAGCGGCCTCTACTAATCAATCGGTGGGCTGATAACTTTGTTTCTTTGTTGTGGCGGAAGTACGGTAACATTCATTGTTTTAACCCCATGTCTTTGCTCTTTGTTATGCCGGTTGTTTAAAGACAAGTAAGCTTTATAGTCGAAGTAGTTGTGTTTACATTCTGATACGAAAATTACGCTCTGATACCAATTATGATACGAAAATTACGAGTTTCATATATGCAACGAAACGGAAGCCTTTTTTTGAGGTTTTATTTTGTGAAAGAAATGGATATTTACTCGACCTAGACCTATAGGACGAATAATGATTAGAACAATTAAGACCTATTAATTGTTACCCGAGTTAATATCTGAAACGCCTCAAATAATAACAAAGTTTGGATCGAAACTCGACGAACCGATAAACACAATTGCAACGCAAAGGTTCAAAAATTTTATTCATAAACTTCTTTCCCTAATGAATACAAAGACTCATAATTATACTACTAAAATAAAATTAATTCTAAGTATGGAAATTAAACTCTAACATAACATAATTCCTAAATATCACTAGAAAATAAACTAATTAGATAATTATTACAAATATATTCGTAAATATGGAAAACAACTCACTATCGAAAATCCATACTAATGATTTCCTAAATAATTAATTAGATACTTATTACTTTCGGATCACATTCTTTGCATGCGATTTTACGTGACAAGTAGGCCATGAAAATATGCACGTAGGAGAGTAGAGGGTACTAAACATTATACGTATTAGCAAATCATATTTAACATGATAATACGGATATTAGTCGTTCTCGTGGTATACCTTACCTGGTATTCTGCTTAAGATGCGTCGGCTCGGTATTAGTAGGGATGCATCGAACCGTGTACGGTGAGCACCGGGACTAATATGGAACCCGACCATCACTTTGTTCATTTTTAGTTCATTTACGTTTTGAATTTCGTGTTAGGTTATTTTGCATGCGATTATAAGGTCATAAAAACGGTAAATCATAGAAAGTTGTAATTGCGAAATGTATGTAAATCACATAGTGAGGAGTTGCACCCTCAGAGTATACGCTAAACAAGACACGATGCGTAGAAAGTTGAGAACGGATCTCGGAACTACTCGGGTTTAGTTATGGTGTTTTAGTGCTTATGGTTGAAGTTGGGGACATTACGTACGTTTATAACGTGCCATGGACCTAGCGTCCACGTTTGACATTATCAAAGTGCATGATAAAAGTAAAGAAATGTATGTAAAGTTTTGTTTAGACGACAACCTAGTGACGGTTTGACTTCGAGGCGGATCCTCCTAGCTCGTCCTGCGCCGATTTTGGCAGAGCTTCGCTACTATTCTCGGCATTAGCTAGGCGAGCGCAGGTGCTCTTCGGTTCCGAGTTGAGTGCTCGAAGGTGAGGAGTAGCGTCGATTCGCTTATCGGGACAACGATCGAGTGGATCAAACTTAAGGTCGGAGTGCGACCTTAAGTTAGATAAGAAGAGGGGGAGAGCGAGTTGTGGAGAAGCAGTCACGAACTTGTTGGGATGTTGTTGTGTCGAATGAACGAAATGAGGGGGTATTTATAGTTGCTCACGCAGTTCAAATCGCCCTCTACGACGCCTGAGTTTCATCACACCAGAACTCAGATGCCCGGGGTCATGCGCATCAGTCTTGGGACGCTTGGTGTGAGGCGCCTGGGATTTTGAAGATCCGATTTCGAAAGTTTCCAAATTGGAGAAGATGCGTATAATATTTTGACTTGGAGATTAAGCTTCCTCGTTAACCCAAGCGCGTTGAGCACCGGGTGAGCTTCGGGTGCGCGTTCTGATGTTTGCTCGGCCCGACGCGTTGACTTGGGTTTGACTTTACATATTTCGGGGCTGATCCGGAGCCCCGGTATCGGAATTGACTCTAATTAGTGTCGACGCGACCGTAATGACACGACTAAGGCTGTCTTGATCTTAAATTAATTTTTCCGAGTATTTATTTGATCCGTTCTATAGAAAAACTATCTAAAATATCGTAATCTCGCGTCGCGTTGCAGTCTGATCGTCATCGGGTGTTTGTCGGGCACTCCTGCAGCCACCAGGTCCAAATCTGGGTGTCTATAGAAGCCCCCACTTTGACTGAGGATTGAACAAGGCAAAAGTCAAAGTATAGCCGCCCAGGTCAATCGAGGATAACGACCTGGTGGCTATCTAGTCGAGTCGTTTTAAGTCCGTTGGACTACGTATTTGAGGCCCGTCAGCCAAGGCTTAGAAATCATACCTGACATCCTTGCCTTCGGTCGCTTATCAGAGCTTGGGTCCGTGCTTGCTATCTCGTCTTGGGTTCGTTGTTTTAGTAGTTTCGATCTTTGACATAGACCTTTTGCTTAAGTATTTTGCTAGTGATTTAGCTGTGGTTTTAATATCCTTGGCGAATGGTTGTGTTGATTTTGCTTTGCCTTTTGTTTCGGGTGTTCCTTTGGGGTACGTGAATTGAATGCTTAAGGATTCGTTAGATTCACGGGTTTTAAAGATTTGCTTTTTGATTGTTTTGGGGTTCGTCATGCTCATGGGTAAAAAATGTTCGAATGTGTAAGGTCTATTCGAACTTGAATTGCCTTCAGAATGCTTTGGGGTTCGTTAGGCTCGAGGATAAAAAATGCTCGAATGTGTAAGAATCCATTCGAACTTGAATTGCCTTCAAAATGCTTATGATTCGTTAGGCTCAAGGATTAAAAAATGTTCGAATGCGTAAGAACTCATTCGAACTTGAATTGCCTTCAGAATGCTTATGATTCGTTAGGCTCAAGGACTAATAATGTTCGAATGCGCATGAATCCATTCGAACTTGAATTGCCTTCAGAATGTTTAGTGACCCGTTAGGCTTAAGGATTAAAAATGTTCGAATGCGCAAGAATTCATTCGAACTTGAATTGCCTTCAGAATGCTTAGTGACTCGTTACGCTTAAGGATTAAAAATGTTCGAATGCGTAAGAACTCATTCGAACTTGAATTGCCTTCTGAATGCTTAGTGACTCGTTAGGCTCAGTTGCCTTCAGAATGCTTAGTGACTCGTTAGGCTTGAGGATTAAAAATGTTCGAATGCGCAAGAATTCATTCGAACTTGAATTGCCTT
The DNA here is from genome assembly GCA_958450325.1 of Agrostemma githago. Lineage (NCBI taxonomy): Eukaryota > Viridiplantae > Streptophyta > Magnoliopsida > Caryophyllales > Caryophyllaceae > Agrostemma > Agrostemma githago. The sequence continues at coordinate 12,253,127 of OY288255.1, read as the reverse complement.
CAGAATGCTTAGTGACTCGTTAGGCTTGAGGATGTTCATTAGTTTTGCCTTCAGAATGCTTAGTGACTCGTTAGGCTCGAATGTTCATTTTTTTTTTCGGATTTGTTTGTCATGTACTTAAGTATGAGTAGTCTTGTTAGTTAGAGATTTTCATGTTCGTTTTTTTTTGCTGGGGTAGATTTTGGCTAGAGAAAGTTTAGGCTTTCTTTACCGGTTACGGTTAGTAATTTGTCTTGTCGTTGTTTATTTCGCTTGACATATGAGTGCATGTTTTGCGGATACCGTGTCTTGTTTGTTCTTGTTTTCACTTTGAGCTGAGTAATTAGACGCAGGTCCTTGTGCACCTTAATCTTTGGACGCCTAGCCCCCAACGGTTCAAAGTAGGGACGCTTGGTATGGGGCGCCCGGGATTTTGTTGGCCGGACATGTTTAAAGTCAGCGAAGGAAAGGAGAATGAGTCATTCGTCCTAAAACCAAAACGCGCAGCATCCTCCGGCAGCCCCCAACGGTTTAAAGTAGGGACGCTTGGCATGGGGCGCCCGAGATTTTGTTGGCCGGACCTGTTTAAATTCAGCGAAGGAAAGGAGAATGAGTCATTCGTCCTAAAACCAAAACGCGCGGCATCCTCCGACTCGAATTCGCCTCCTCGATTTGTTCAACCGATTTCTGTCTCGATTTTTGCCATACACGATTATGTCGACCTCGGGTGAATGTTCCTTACTCGCTTATTGTCGATTTGAGCTTAATTGGGTTGATTATGGGTCGATTTTGCTTAAATCCTAAAAAAATCGATTTGGGTATTTTGAATTTGCTAGGTTTCGTTGTTTATTCTTGGTCCCATTGTTAAATTAGGTTTGAATAGAGCTTGTTAGGGTAGTTATAAGCTTGATAGGAGGTTTTGAGGTGTATTAATGGCTTCCCATGAAGTAAATTCGAAATATGAGGGTTTAGGGATCATTTTCCTGGTTATTCACGTACTTGACCTTCGTAATTTTGCTTGACTAGTGTTTGTGATGTTATGGGTGACTTCCATGTCGACCTTTATGTGTTAGAATGCGTCTTAGGGCATTATGTGAGGGTTTGTGTGACTTACGACGGACCAAATAGTGTCGTAACGATGTCGGATTTTCCCGAAACCACTTTTATTGTGACCAGGGACGAAAATGGGTGCTAGCGATCTTTTCGGAATTTTGATATCTCCATCCGATTTTGAGCTTATTTTGACCCGTTTGTGCTGCTTTGGCTTGACCTGAGGCGCGTGTTTTTGCGTTTTTGCTTGGTTTTGCAGCTAGAGAGGATACAGAGCTTCCCGAGGGAGCTCCTTTGACTGGTACTAGCGGTGAGGCCACTGGGACGAGTTCGCTGACTCCCCGAGGGATTCGCAAGAGACGACGAAGCATTTTTTCGCAGCGTCGTGAGCCAGGGGCTTTAAATGAGGCCGATTTTGATAGAGTCATGAGGCATAGGCTGCCTGTGACGGTTGCTAGGAGGGCTCACGTCTCGGATCCCACGCATGAGGACGAGGAGGTTGGTTATTGGGCTCAGGATTGGGACAGTCATCAGTTGTTGTTTCGTCTTGATTTGCACATCTCTATCCGTATTGTGAACGGCCTGGTGAGTATCTTGACTCGTGCTTATTAGTTTAGACTCTAAGTTTTGGTTTAGGTTGGTTTGGTTTATTTATGCCTGTATTATCTCGATTTGCAGCCCCCAGATCCGATGAGGACCTTCTCAGGTTTTACGACATGCTTAAAGATCTATTCTCAGATGCTTAGTCCCGTGGCAAAGGAGATTATCGCGAGGATGGCTCTGGGTCCCGTGGTCAGGCACTGGGATCGGTTAATAGGTTGCAAGACCAAGTGCAACCTTATGGTGATTAGAGCGATGATAGATCGCTTTCACGACACTACCTCGACTTTCCTTATATCGTTTGGGGAAGTCGAGATGACTTTGGAGGGCTTCGGGGTTATTACGGGTTTACCCTGGGGTCCGGAGGTGATTAGGTGGGCTGCTGAGGGCCCTAAGTTAGATAGTGATGAGGTTCGTGGATGGATCGGAGATTGTTTGGAGCGTGAGGCCTATAGTACGTTTCATGCTCTAGTGAGTTCACACATTACCGACCACTTCGAGAGGGTGGCAGCATTAGAGGGTCGAATACCCAACACGCTGGTGCAGGATGCTCGTCTGTGGTTGTGGTACTTCCTAGGATCGACCCACTTCTTGGATAAGGGCAAGAGGTTCAGTACTAGGATTTTGTCTTTCCTAGCTGACTTAGATCAGCTGGGACGTTTTGATTGGGTGACCACGGCTTTCGCGGAGATGACCCGCTGCTTGCAAGTCATGGTGAGGCCGTTGAAAGTGGAATCGGCCTCAGCTTTGCCTATCGTGGGTCCAGGTCTCGTGTTGGAGGTCAGTTACTGTCTCTGTATCCGGTTTCAGGATTTTGCTTAGCTCGGTTTGATTCTGCTAACGGTATTTTTGGGGTTTTTCAGGCTTGAATCTATTCTTACCTCCCTCGGTTGGGGCCTAAGACGGTGCGTGCTCGTCTGGTTAGGTTTCCGACGGGGATTGAGTGGAGACTGGCTCAGGCTAAGAGCACGACGAGTCACTACCCGTCGGAGAATGTGCTGGTGAACCAGCTGCGCCTCGAAGATGTAAGTTCCCTTCTTACAGTTTGTTTTACGTAGTAGCCCCCAAGGTGTAGAATTACTGAAGTCTCAATTTTGTTTATGTAGTTTGTGGCATGTCCTTGGGCCAATTATGAGGGTATGCCCGGGTATGTAGGGGCGGAGTTGAGGCCTAGTAGGTACAGGAGGATGCTCTTTCCTGCGTTGATTCGCCCGATGTGGTATCTAGGCGAACGGTTGGTGCATCAGTGCTTATATGATGATTTTAGGGTGCTGGTTAATCCTCCACGGAGCATGTTTAGACCACCGACCGCCGCAGAGATCCTCGAGGGTAGGGATGGAGAAGGTGGCGATCACTACTGGTGCCTGGTGCCTCCTATCTGTCCCACGTCAGCCAGTGGCTAGCTTGCCACCGCCTCGTGGTGAGTACCCGGTTTCTGTTCTATGGCTTGTTTTGTTCTACGGTTTAGTGTTTGCTTGCATATTGACCGGTTCGCTTTTCCTTTAGATGGCCGATCTGGTTGATGCCATTTAGCCCCCAAACTTTCCTTTGACGCTGCTCAGAGTTGATGCGGCTGGGCAGCCTTTACGGAGCCTCTCCCCCCATGGATACTGAGGAGATGGATGCCGGGATGGAGTGGCGTGATCGGGTATACCGGGTAAGTTTTGGTTTTTGCCTTGAATTTGGTTCTTAAGGGTTAGGTTTAGTTTGGGCTAATCCATTTGGTTTTGTCTTTCAGGTTTCGTCAATCTCCCATCAGCGATTGTGGCAGACCGTCAACTGCTTACGAGCCTTTGCGTCGAGGGTCTCCCGTGATACTTCGGGGCCTCGATCGGTGAGTATGTGTACCTAGGGTTGGCTTCCTAGGCTGTTTGTATCTTTTCCTAAATTGTGGGTGCATTTGCAGGATACTCAGGAAGTGGTGAGGCAGCTGGATACTCGAGTGACCAAGCTCGAGACGGAGAAGGCCAAGTTGCAGCAACTCTTGCGATCCCGGGATGATGAGATTGCTCGGCTCAAGGAGCGATTGGCTCGGACTCAGGGCGAGACCTCAGTGTAGTGTGAGACTAGGCTAGGAGCTGAGGTGGAAAGGGAGGTCGAGGTTGAGGTTAAGGCTGAGGGTCATGCAACGGGCACCACCGAGGATGTTGGAGGGATTCCCGATACAGCTACTCTAGATATGCTGTCGGGGATGGATGGTAGTGAGTCTCCTCTGCTGGATCCACAGGATCTAGGTTTGGATGTGAACTCATGATAGTTATAGGCGCAGCTCCCAGGGGTCCTCCCAAGTTTATGAACTCGGTTTGTGTTTGGATTTGTATAATTTCTATATTTTAAACTTTTAGTATTTTGATTGGTTGGTTTAAACTTGCATTTTATTTTGCTTCTGAAATGTTGACTTAGATTGACAGGTAATCACTTCAAGTTTGTTTTGTTTGCGATTTCGTCGTAGTTTAGGACGTTTAAAATGCGTTAGGATTGCGCGAGAGTACGAAAATGTTTTTCGGATTTTTTGAAATGTGTTAATTTGAGCCGGGAGTTGGATCGAGTAGTACGTCGATTAAAATGTTTGACTCGAGATGTGCGAAATGTAAGAAACTAACATGTTTCGACTGAGTGCGTCGGAAGACAAGTGTAGTTGTCTTGACATTCATGTTTAAAATGAGGCAAAAACAAAAAAGTTAGACTACTTTTTGAAAAAAAAAAAGTTAGACCACTTTTGTATACTTGTGATAATGTCGTATTAGGCTACAGACGTGAATTGACGATGCCACTCAAGGCTACAACACGCCTAGGTGGGGTTGCTTATCGCCCTAAAAAGAAAATAAAAAATGTCTAAGTCTGGTGAATCCGACGGATGAAATGTTTTGTCCGTATGGTCTCGTCACTCTAGCGTGGGTATTTCTGCTTTTGGAAAGGGGTTTAGCGACTTCAGAAGGTCGTTCCTGACGTCCGGGGTTGCCGGTTGTAAGAGAAAGGTTAGGGATTGTGGAGATGACTGTACTATAGAATAAGGAAGCTATGTGGGCTAATGTCGCTAAGCGCCCAACCGAAGACGACGTTACCGATCCTAGTATTCGTCTGTTCATCTAAACGGGCCGAGACTGACAATACACATATTGAAAATGTGAGTGAGGAGGGGAAATTGGATCGGTTGGACTCGCCTTTGGCTGAGATGACGGAGACTTGTGTTCAGGGTCTATGGTGAGAGACCCAAACAAGCACATCCGAACGGTAAAGGAAAGGGAAAGTTGGACCGGTAGAGCCCAGCCGTTTAGTACTATGTTGTATTAATTGATATTATGTGGCGTATTATTACTAGCTTTTTGTAGGGTTTTGCTTAGGGATGGCAACGTATCCTGGATCCGGTCCAGATCCGCAAGATCCGGTCCGCACGGACCGGATATGGATCCTAAAATTTCAGATCCGGCGGATATGGATCGGATCCGGATCCGCTATTTTTAAACGGATCCGGATCCCAATAAAAAGATCCGGATCCGATCCGTAAATCCGTTTTAAAAAAAAAAAGATAAATATTGTTGGGCTGTTGGACAGTTGGGACGTGGATGGTAAATTGGTAATTGGAAAGTGGCTAAGTTTTAATTAAAATTTTGAAACAAAGTCTGACTCTTTTTCTTCTCCCTTCCTCTCTAAATTTAACCTAATCTTGAGTTCTGTGATGCTGCCTGCTGTGTGCTACACTGCTGCCTCTATCTTCAAGCTTTCTTCTTCATCAAATAATAAGTCTTCATTTCATCAATCATCAATTGTCGATCAACAATCATCACTCGCCCAGATTCGTTGCTGTTGACGGAGTTACTACTCCCTCGCCATTCTTGTCGCCGGAGTTTCTACTCTCTCGCCGTTCTCGTTGCCGGAGTTTCTAGACTCGTATTTTATCACTCGATCATCGATCAATTAGGTATACTTTGTTTCCTACTGTTTCGTTCTTACTCTATCTGCCCTTGTTCTTGATGCTGCGTTTTCGGTTACTATTTTTGTCTCGTTAATTCTCTTTATATTTTGTCTCTTCGTTCTCTCTATATTTTGTGTTGAAGTACGTTATTGTTCGCTGCTGTATTGTGTATGTTAATGCTGCGATTCACAGTTGGTGGTGGTCGCAATTGTTATCGTTATTTGGTTATGTTCGTTGTGTTCTTCACGTTCTTCCTATATGTTTACTGATGTCGGAGAGCATCTTTGTTGTTGTCACTTTGTTTTGTCACTATGTTGTTGTTCGCTACTGTTATGACCCGTTTAGCACAGTTTCCTTGTTGCTGCTGCGTGGCTGCTAGTTGTTTTCGTCTTGTAAATTAATTGCTAGTTGCTGCGTGGCTGCTAGCTGCTATACGTCTTGTAGTTGCTCTTTGTTGTCATTGTTACTACGGTTTTATAGCTAGTGTATCTTCCCCCTATTTTCCTTCTCTTTATGAATTGCTTTATTTTTCATGGATTATCAGAATGCAAAGTGAACAATCCAATAATCTTTCTTCTAACGGTAATGAAGAACTGGGTTGTTTCACTGGACCTCTTGTTAATGTGCCTATAGATGTAGAAAGTGAGGAGGAAGATTTTATTGAAGTTCCTGATGATCACGATGTTATCCCCATTAGAATCGAACAAAAAGAATCTGAGGTAAGCGAACCAAGAACTAAAAAGCGTACTTCTGATATTTGGAATTCTTTTGAATTAGTAAAGGTGAAAGGTGTTTTGATTGCAAAATGCAAAGCTTGTAAGAAAGAACTTTCTTACAATGATCGTAATGGGATTTCTCATCTTGGTAAACATGCACGGAATACTTGTCCAATGAGATTTTTTACGGTTGATGGTTCTCAAAAGAAGCTAAGAACAATAAGGGAGGTTGATGGCACTACTACTTTAGAGTTAAAAGAGAAATATAAGGAGTTTGATCAAGATTATACTAGGAGTTTATTGAGTAAGATGGTGGTGGTGCATGAGTATCCTTTATCGATGGTTAATCATTATGTCTTTAGAGAATATTCTAAGAGTTTGAACCCTTACTACAAGATGATCTCTAGGAATACCTTGAAAAAAGATATTTTGAAGTTGTATGATGCCGATAAGCTTTCCCTTAAGCGATTATTGGAGTTTAATGATAGTAGAATTGCGGTGACAACGGATATGTGGACCTCCATTCAAAAAAAAAAGGGTACATGGTTGTTACTTCACATTTCATTGATAAAAATTTGAACTTGAGGAATCGAACTTTGAGGTAACCGTTTTCATCTTTATAAAACTTATCTACCATCTCTTGATATTATATTGTGTGATTATTTGGATTGTGTTTTATTTGAATTGTGTGTTTATTTGAAGGTTTCGTTATGTGCCATCTTCACATACAAAAGATGTTCTTGCTGAAGTTTTAATGGAGTGTTTGTCTCAATATGGTCTAGAGAGTAAGATTTCTTCCGTTGTGGTTGACAATTGTACCACAAATGATGCAATGATGAGAATATTGCTTACAAATTTTGAGAAAAAGTGTCTTATGTTGAAAGGTAAATTCTTGCATTTGAGATGTAGTGCTCACATCTTAAATTTGATTGTTAGAGGTCATTGAATCGGGGATAACAAAAGTGAGAGAGTGTGTTTCATTTTGGGGTGCTACTCCTAAAAGGATTGAAAAATTTGAAGAGTCTTGTCGTTTTTTGGGTATTAGTAACACTCAAAAGTTGATTCTTGATTGTAAAAAAAGGTGGAATTCAACTTTTGCTATGCTTGAATCCGCATTGCCTTATGTGGATGTGTTTGAAAGACTAAAACGACTAAATAGAAAGTTGAGATTTGATATTCCTTAAAATGAAGATTGGAACTTGGCTAGTCTTATTTGTAAAAAGTTGGAGATATTTAGTAATGCTACTAAAGTGTTTTCGGGGAAGCATTATCCTACTTCTAACTTATTTTTTCGAAAGGCTTGTGAGATAAAGCTTGCTTTGAGATCTTGGTTAGTTGATGATGCTCTTGTTGTTAGAACCATGGCTACAAATATGGTTGTGAAATTTGATAAGTATTGGGATCACATAAACATTCTTTTAGCTATTGCCGCCATTTTGGATCCTAGGAATAAGATGGATTGTGTCGAGTATTATTTTAAGAAATTATACGGTGAAAGTAGTGAAGAAAAAGTGATTATGGTGAGAAAATCTTTGGACGATCTTGTTATTGAGTATCAACATAGAAATGAAGAGAATGTGACACAAGACTTGTCTAAAGGAAATGGGAAAAGAGGTCTTGATAATTCTAGTGTGGAAGGTGAAGAAGATGGTTTTGCTAGAGAAAAAAAGACAAAGAAGAGAAAGGTGAATGTAATGGGTGAGGTGGATCATTATTTGGAGGATGAAACACAACCCGAAAATATGAACTTTGACATTCTTAGTTGGTGGAAAATGGATCATAAATATCCTACACTAAGAAAAATTCCCAAGGATATTCTTGCTATTCCAATTTCTAGCGTGGCTTCCGAGAGTGCCTTTAGCATGGGAGTAAGGGTAGTTTGTTCTCATCGCTCAAAGCTTCATGTTAACACCATAGAAGCTTTAATGTGCTTGCAAAATTGGAAGGTTGAGGATATTCAAGGTAATATTTATTACTCCGTATTAAACTTCTTACATTATTTTATTTGCAATATCCTTTGATACATAATGCTATGTATGTATATTGGTTTTGAAGATAATCTAGAAGACACAAGTGCATGGTCTACTATAAATGAGGATTTGGATAGTGAAGGTGAAGATATTGATGCAATTGACATGGTGAGTTTTTATTGATTGCGTTTGTTAATTAGCCTCTTTTATTGTTAGTGATATTTGTTTTCATCTATTAATATGCTACGTGTTCTTTGACATTAGGATATTGATGCTATTTCTAATGAAGACATGGAAGAAAGAACTCAAGAAGCTTCAAGTGTCGACTTCTAAATTAGCATTTTATTTTGTAATTCGTAAACCATGTAACTTGATTTGTAATTTGTAAACTATGTTCTTTGATTTGTATTTTTTTTTGTTATTTCTAAGACTTTTTTCTTTTGTTTAGAACTTTGATTATGAATCTTTTCATACGGTGTATAATCTTATTTATAAGATTATCAAAATCTAAAATTGTCACAATACTCGTTAATCTAAAAACTTGAAGAATACGAAATTTTAATTAAGTCAAATATTGGATCCGCGGATCGGATCCGGATCCGGTCCGGATCCGGATCTGGATCTGGAATTTTGGGATCCGTCGGATACGGATCCGCCGATGGAGATGCGGATCTGGATCTGGATCCATGCGGATTCGGTCCGGATCCGGTCCGTTGTCATCCCTAGTTTTGCTTGACATGTTGTCATTTTCCGGGGTGGCTGAATATTAGATGCTCGATGTAAAAGGCCTCGACAAAGGCTTGATTTAATTGATTTTGCATTACTGAGAAGCACATTTTTTTTTTCGTGGTGGCCCGAAACTCGATTCTTCATTTCGCCCAGAGCGCCCTTTCGGGTTTTCACTCCGTCCTCGGCTCACCTTTTTTGCTCCTTTTTTTGCTCTTTTTTTCTCTTTTTTTGACGGCTCGCAACTCGTTTCTTCATTTTGCCCGGGGCGCCCTTTCGGGTTTTCACCCCGTCCTTGGCTCGTCGTTTGTGCTTCATCATTGGAATCACTCGTTAACCGGAACGCAGGGGAGTTCCGATTTGCATGTGAATCGAGTAATCGATTTTATTATTTTTTGTTGGTTGTACCCTTAAAAGGGTTGCCTACGTATCCGTGGTTAGACGGAATCAAACCATGTTCATAGTTCATAATAGATGTGAGTGATTTTGCTTTAGATTCGTTATGTCAATTATCGATGTGAGATGCTTAGGGTGTATTACATGGGTTTTCACCCTATCTTAAGAACTCAGATGAAGTGATCGGGTGTGACCCCTTGAAAGTGACAATTACCGAGATACCGCGTTTAGGTCAGGGCGACTGGTTTGGGTGGTTTTGGAATGTGGAGCTAGGTAGTAAGTGGTTCCGATGGATCAAAATCTGGAGTTTGATTTTTTTGGAGTTAGGGATATGGGCTAAGGTTTCGTAACGTGGTAGGAAAGGGGAAGCTGAGTAAAAATGACTCAGACTTTAATCGGGTGGGAAGTAAATTACGTGGGATCTGATTTCCAAGTCTGGCCCTCACGGTTGGGATTAGGCTATTGAGCTGGAATCCTCAAAATTCTGGACTGTCTCCTAACAAGTGTCTCGGGAAGGTCTTAAGGGTTGTAATGTAGGGAGGCTAGTATTTGGGTGCTAGTTGACTGGTCTGTTCATTTATTTTATTTATTTTATTTTTTTGCTTTTTGTTCGGACTTTGCATTAAGTCGAGTCGAATGATTCGGGGTTTCATTTTGACCGTCAAGTTCGGTCTTGATCATTGAATAAAGCCAGTTTGATTAGACCTTGGTTTCACATTTCCTTTGGCTCCTTTTGGCCATTCCAGACTCTTTTTTTTTCCACTATGGTGGGAATTGGTCGGTCTTTATTTAAGGGATGTTTATTGTGGGAAATGGGTTTGCCTTCCGTCTTAAATTACAAGCTAAGAGACTTGTTGAGATTCGTCATAGGATTCAGTAATGCTCGTTCTAAAGGGTAATTATGTGGCTTTCTATACAAGACACAAAACAGGTAAAAGAGAACACGGAATCTCGGTACTTGTAGTTCCTCGTTGTTTTGAGGTTTGTTCGATTGTTATCGATAAATGGCATAGTATCGAGTCGTAAGCTAGAAATGTATGTTTTAAACCAAGCGATTGTCGAGGCACATTATAAAAGAAGAAAAGTTGATTTCTTTTTTATTGATAGTAGTAAGCGGGCTATGCGCCCGAGACATTGTTTTTGGGGAGGTGGAGGACGGGTCCCTTCGCACCTCTTGACTTGATGCAAAAAAACATAAAGACATTTGTTATATTATTAGGTCTAGGCCCTAAGACGAACTAGACTCTGACTCGGACACAGATTTACTCGTCTTGGCCGGTTACGCTCTCAATCGTCGCATGCTCTTCAGGGTCAACGGGATTGTGTCGCGTGTGGTTGTTGGGGTCTTCCTCGATATTTAAGACATCCTCCTCTATAGGATCGAGGTGGGAACAGTCGATGGTGCCGTCAAAGACAGCGTGAACGCTAATGGGGTTTGTGGTATTGTTTGGCTTCTCGGGTGAAGGGAGAGAAATCATCCCGTTTTCAATCATGTCTTGTATGACATGTTTGAGTCGAAGGCAAGACTCGGTATCATGCCCATTGCCACGGTGGAAATGACAATATTTATTGGCATCCCACATCTTTCCTTTTCTGTTTGTGGGGGGTTCTGGGGATGGACTCATGGGTTCGAGCTTTCCTTGCTCGGTTAGCCTTTTTAGAGCTTCGGCGTATGTGATACCTAGTTTGGAGAGTGTTCTAGGGGTGAAGTTTGTTCTTCCCCAGGTAGTTGGTTCGACTAGGTGTACTTCTTCGGTTTTGTTGTTCCCGGATGACCCGTAAGAGCGGGTTCCCGTGGATGTGGTTGGTCCTTAATAGCCCTTTCCCATTATTTTGGAGAATACTCCGTTCTTCATATCGTCTTCTAGGTGTATTCCTAAGGTAGATAGTTCTTTGAAGGTATGAATATTTTGGTACCTAAGGTGAGAGGCGTAAGTGGGCCTGAAGTTGTTGACAAATTTTTCTACTAAAGTGGCTTCGTCGTCAGGGCGGTTTACTAATTGGGTGCTGCCCTTTCTCCACCTAGTCAGAAACTCATAGAAGCCTTGACACGGAAATGAGACCCCTGATTTGCGCGTGTTTGCGATCATCTGTTTAGGGACTCAGGTGCTTTAGACTCTTGGTGTGTTCGGTGAAGCTCCTAATAGACTTGTATCTCTATAATGAGACGATTTGTCACAAATCTCGGTAGTGAGATTTAAAGAAGAGGACTTCTCGAGATGAGACGACCCAAAATGTAAAACCTCTAACAGAGGCGACCCTAGTAACTAACACAGACAGTTAATCACACGGTTATACGACGTAAGGAATCGATCTCGATCTCGGCTCGGAATCAAAGAGTTTTGATGCTTTTGAAAATGGATGGGTTTTGAAAGAGAACTTTTTTGAAGGTGTGAGCTTGTGAAATTGGTGTTACGATGGTCTAGTGACATCGTTTGTGTTGTGTGAAAGCGTGTGGCTATGTGAGCGTCGAGGTTTCGACAATAGCAAAAGTGTAAGTTGTGATTTTGTAAAAGAAGCGCGGTTGTGAAAGAACCGGTTTTGAAAATGATGACATTGTGCTTTTTATCAAGACTACTATTAATTAGTTAGTTCGACGTTTGCGGTGTAGACGGTATTCGTGAGAGAACGTGATGTCTATGATGGTGCTTTGGAGGTGTGACTAAATCCTTATTACAGGATTTAGGTAGTGAAAGTGTTTTCGGAAAACTTTTAATTTAAAATGGGCGACCCGTACTTGTCGATTCCATTAATTGGCATTTCGACGGCGGTGGTAGTGTGTTGTGAAAAATATTTTGAGGGTATAACCGTTTTAGGTTCCTTGACTTCATTAATTAAAGCTTCGGTTGTGTTAACGGTATGTGCGAAAAGATGTTTTAAATAAAATAAAATGTAACCATTTTAGGTGCCTTGGTCTCATTAGTTGAGAATTTGGCGATGCTAACGGTGTTCGTTGTTGTTTGGAAATGACGAGTTTTACTTTGGCCAAAGCAATGGCGCTAAAAAAGGTGTCTTTTTGAAAATGTGGAGTGTAAAATTTCGCCATGGTGACGGTGCTAAAATGTTTTTTTTTAAAATGGCTTCGATTTGGCCGGAGCGTCGACCCTTAAAACACGGTTTTGAAAAGAAGATGTTCTTTTTTCGAAAATGGAGTTGGGTGCGGTTGAATATGTTGTCGTGGTTGAATCCAGATTTTAGTTTTTTATTTGGGTTGTTCAAACACGCTACACATAACTAGGAATGCGTACACTCATGCAGGATGCGGACACGGGTAGGTTAGGGTAGGCTACCGCCCACGAATAGTCTTTGCTTACGTGACGACAGGTCACCTGGAGAGGTGAGTGTCATACCGTCTACTTAGAACAACTCGTTTGGTATATCCACGGAATACGAGGCTACCTTGGACGACCAGAGCGTCAACTGAGGGTCTCTCCGCATGTCCGTAAGGATCTTGCCGCGAAGAGGTCGATTGGTCCTAATATTGGTTATGGTGGGCTTTTTAGGGCCAAAACCTGTAGTGACCACAATAGGGCACTAGGAAATAAGGTTCACCGATCTCGTTCGAGTTACACCACCGCTGGAAACTTGTTTCCAAATCCCCAGCGGAGTCGCCAAACTGTGGACGTCTGTCCGCACCGCCCGGCGCCCCGCGCGGGACCGACCCAGATTCATCGCGGCGGCCACCCACGCGGTCCCCTCCTGGTCGGGGGCCGGTCCGATCTCGCGTACGAGGCGAATGTGTCGGACCTCGATTTGGATGACGATTCCGAATAGTACTAAACGGGTGCAAGCACCCATGTTTCCGTTGGAATCGATCGAGTCGTATTTGTAAATGTTTAAAGGCTGATATGTTTGATAAGGCGACCTTTTTAGTGAACCGAATTCGTTGCCTGTTTTGGGGTCGCCATCAAGTCAATTATGGGGACTCGGAAACTGTTCAAGTCAACTTTGATCCTTAGTCGGCTCAAGGTTGAGTGGCACGGGATCTAAAGATAAATACTTGTACCCTTAAGCACTCTATGCCTGGATTGACTCTCATTGCCAATGGTTTCGGACATCCGGAAACCATCGATTATGAGTAAGGGGTGAGGGTACATATTGGGAAGCCAATGTCCGCTAGACGTCGACACCCAATCCCGCCCGCACATAGCGGCCTCTACTAATTAATCGGTGGGCTGATTACTTTGTTCCTTTGTTGTGGCGGAAGTACAGTAACATCCATTGGTTTAACCCTATATCTTTGCTATGTCGGTTGTTTAAAGACAAGTAAGCTTTGTAGTCAAAGTAGTTGTATGCGATTTCCTGTGACAAGCAGGTCATGAAAAGATTCACGTAGGAGACTAGAGAGTACTAAATATTATACGTATTAGCAAATAAGGTTTAACGTGATAATACGGATATTAGTCGTGCTCGTGGTATACCTTCCCTGGTATTATGCTTAAGATGCGCGGCTCGGTATTACTGGGATGCGTCGAACCATGTACGGTGAGCACCGGGACTAATATGGAACCCGACCATCACTTTGTTTAATTTTAGTTCAGTTACGTTTTGAATTCCGTGTTAGGTGATTTAGCATGCGATTATAAGGTCATAAAAGCGGTAAATCATACGAATGCTGTAAATGCGAAATGTAAGTAAATCACATAGTGAGGAGTTGCACCCTCGGAGTATACGCTGAACAAGAAATGGTGTGTATAAAGTTGAGAACGGATCTCGGAACTACTCGGGTTTAGTTAAGGTGTTTTAGTGCTTATGGTTGAAGTTGGGGACGTTACGTATGTTTATAACGTGCCATGGACCTAGCGTCCACGTTTGACATTATCAAAGTGCATGATAAAAGTACAGAAATGTAAAGTTTTGTTTAGACGACAACCTAGTGACGGTTCGACTTCGAGGCGAATCCTCCTAGCTCGTCTTGCGGTGATTCCGGCAGAGTTTCGCTACTATTCTCGGGGCTAACCAGGCGAGCGCAGGTGCTCCTCGGTTCCGAGTGGAGTGCTCGAAGGTGAAGAGTAGCTTCGATTCGCTTATCAGAACAACGATCGAGTGGATGGTACTTAAGTTCGGAGTGCGACCTTAAGTTAGAGAAGAAGAGGGGGAGAGCGAGTTGAGGAGAAGTAGTCACGAACTCGTTGGGATGTTGTTGTGTCGAATGAACGAAATGAGGGGGGTATTTATAGTTGCTCGCGCAGTTCAAATTGTCCTCTAGGACACCTGAGTTCCCGCGCACCAGAACTCAGACGCCTGGGGTCATTCGCATCAGTCTTGGGACGCCTGATGTGAGGCGTCTGGGATTTTGAAGATCCGATTTCGAAACTTTCCAAATTGGAGAAGATGCGTATAATATTTTGACTTGGAGATTAAGCTTCCTCGTTAACCCAAGCGCGTTGAGCACCGGGTGAGCTTCGGGTGCGTGTTCTGAGGTTTGCTCTGCCCAATGTGTTGACTCGGGTTTGACTTTGCATATTTCGGGGCCGATTTGGGGCTCCGGTGTCGGAATTGACTCTAATTAGTGTCAACGCGACCGTAATGACACGACTAAGACTGTCTTGATGTTAAACTAATTTTTCCAAGTATTTATTTGATCTGTTCTATAGAAAAACTATCTAAAACATCGTAATCTTGCGTCGCATTGCAGTCCGATCGTCATCGGATGTTTGTCGGGCATTCCTGCAGCCACCAGGTCCAAATCTAGGTGTCTACAAATCCAAAACCGTGTCTACACATCTCAGCATGTTCGGTTCATTGAAACTGAATTCCCATATTGCACATTACTTAACCAACCTAAAGTTCAACCCATGTCTACCACTCAATGGGCCCGGCCCCCTTCCACCTACATATTGTTCCAAACTCTACCCCCACATCCCTTAACAATTTACAACCCCTCCCAATTAATAACCCACCTCCCACCCCTCCTGTTAACAACCCCGACACACCACCTCTCTCCCCTGCCGCTCGCCCACAACCCGTCCAATCCTCCGCCTCAACCAACACAATGAACCTCCTTGAACTCACCACCATCGTTGGCTCCCCTCCGACAGCCGACTCCTCTGTCTCTGACACGCCGGCTAGTCCTGACTCCACCTCTCCTGCCGCGTCCGAAAACACCAACCACCATGACTCAGTCTCCACCACCGTCACTTACCCCTACAACACCCGCTTGTCCAATCAAATCACACGACCCAATCCTTGCTACAAATCCGCTTACACCGCCAAACTCACCAACCCATATGTCACCCCCACCACCATAAAACAAGCTCTTGTGGACCCTAATTAGCGGTCTGCCATGTTATCAGAATATGAAGCTCTAACCCGAAACCAAACATGGACCCTCGTCCGACAAAATCAAGCCCAAAACGTTGTTGGTTGCAAATGGATATTTCGGACAAAGTATAATCCGGATGGTTCACTTAAGCAATATGAGGCTCGTCTTGTCGCGAAAGGTTTTAATCAGCGTCCCAGTATTGATTACTCCGAGACATTTAGTCCCGTAAATAAACCAACCACAGTCCGATTAATACTCAGTCTCGCCGTTACCTCGCTTGGTCCTTCCGTCCAGTCGATGTTAATAATGCATTTCCTCAAGGAAAGCTCACCGATAATGTCTACATGGTTCAACCTCCTGGCTTCATTGATCCGGCTCACCCGACACACATTTGTAAACTATCTAAGGCTATCTAGGGCCTAAAACAGGCGCCTCGGGCCTGGTTCACCAAGCTCCGAGCTTATCTACTCTCATATGATTTTACGAATTCGATCTCTGATTGCTCATTATTCTGTTATTTTACTAATCATGCTCGTCTATATGTCCTTGTCTATGTTGATGACATAATAGTCACAGGTTCATCCGACTTCGTCATAGCTCAGTTTATTCGTGATATCTCCACCAGATTCTCCCTTAAGGACCTCGGTCCTCTATCATATTTCTTGGGCATCGAAGTTACTCCAAAAAATAGAGGTATACATCTAAATCAGTCTAAATATATTTCCGATATCTTACACCGTCATGATATGGCAGCTAGCAAACCCGCCATCACGCCTATGACAACCGAGAAGCCACTAGAATCCCGACCTCATGACCCTGTCCAAGATGAATCTACATATCAGGCCATTGTGAGAAGTCTTCAATATTTATCCCTCACAAGACCTGACATAGCCTACTCCGTCAACAAACTTGCTCAATATTTATCTCACCCAACGAAACTCCACTGGATTTCCCTCAAGCGTCTTTTACGATATCTTCAAGGTACGATTCATCTTGGAATACACTTAATCGGTCCTCTCCCATGACCCTCCACGCCTACTGTGATCCTAGTTTTGCCCGTGACAAGGCTGACTATATCTCGACCGGTGGCTACGTTGTCTTTGTCGGCTAAAACCCAATCTCATGGTCCGCCAAGAAACAAAGTGGTCTATCCCAATCAACAACGGAATCTGTATTCAGGGTCGTAGTTGACACGGCAGCCGAATTACTATGGCTAAAGGGTCTTCTTTCCAAAATTCGACTATCACAATCCCCGACTCCAGCAATTTATTGTGATAAGTTAAGTGCTACCAACTAATCCGTCAATCCGGTATTCCACTCCCTTATGAAGCATCTTGCTCTTTCCTTTCACTTCGTCAAAGAGCAGGTCAAGCTTGGCACGATTCGGGTACAACACATAAATGGGTCGGACCAGTTAGCTGATGTCCTTACCAAACCATTGGCTCATCCGAGGTTCGTTGACTTAATTTCCAAGATTGATCTTACACTTCGACCGACCATCTTGCGGGAGCGTGTTAAGGATATTATCTCCTCAATCTCGTGATACACTCTCTATCCATTGGAATCAATCAAATTGATTACACGATCAATCAGCCGTGATTGCACAATCAAAATCCTACCACTATTAGTGTGATTGCTGTGTAAATACAACAACATTATCAATGTAATTATTCTATCCTAGTTTAGACTAGCATTTGTAATCCTACCTTGTATAAGCATACTTAGGATGTATATTTATACTTGACAAGATCAATACAATCAATACAATTCACATAAAACTTTCACTTTGGACAATCCGGTTACCATCTTGAGGACGAAACGGTCGTTGGACACGTATCTTCGAACCAAAATTGTTGAGTTGGTCAGCGAGGGACGACTTCAAAGCTTGGCTATAGGTGGAGGCATCGGAGAATTGATCGATATTAGTATTGGAAAACTGCTGTTCCAAGTAAACGACTCGGGAGTGTTGTTGATTGTCTTCGAAGAGGTCTTTGATACGTTTGCAAGTATCTTTGGCGGTGGAATCGATTTTCATGATATTAGAAAGGATATAACGGGACACCATGGAATAATTTTATTGCATAATAGTGGCATCAAAATGCTCCCATAGGGACGTGTCGGTATTGGTGAAAGAGGTTATTGAGCCGTTAGGTGCATCGGTGATATGATCTGCTACCTCATAAGCCTTGGTCGTATTGAGGAATAATCTAGCCTAAAAAAGAATATTGGACAAGCATAACGAAGACATGGTTTTCGATAGATGTGACACTAAAAGCTTGGTGAAAGAGGGTGATTTTGTGGGTGTGGATTCCCGTTACGGTGGCCGACTGTTAGAAGGAGAGAAGGAAGGCATCCAAATGAGGAAAGAAAAGAGAGATATGAGGTAGAGAAAGTTTAGGGCTCTGATACCATGTAAGATATTTTGAATTGCTTGATTATTATTATTGATAAAGTTGGTATAAATATCAGTATGGTTACAATATAAACATTATCTAAACATATAGAAATATTGTTGTACCTACAATATATGCAAACAAAAATATCTACGTATATTCTGCTATGATGCGTATTGTAATTGATTACCACTAATAAAAACAGCGGAAATAGCGTCGGATAAGTTGCGTCGGATTATAAATCCGACGCAACTGACGTAACTGTGTCGATTTGCGTCGGCTAATCCGATTCAATAAC
Organism: Agrostemma githago; assembly: GCA_958450325.1. Classification (NCBI taxonomy): domain Eukaryota; kingdom Viridiplantae; phylum Streptophyta; class Magnoliopsida; order Caryophyllales; family Caryophyllaceae; genus Agrostemma; species Agrostemma githago. Next base: position 12,234,818 of record OY288255.1, on the reverse strand, counting down.
ATTGCGTGGGACTAGCCGACGCTATCCGACTCCATGATAGAGGCGCCAATAACTTTGGGTTGGCGCCACTATGTGAAAGGATTTGCGTGGGATTAGCCGACGCAATCGGAAGAAAAAATAAAATTTGCGTCGGCTAATCCGATGCAGCGTGCGTCAAAATTAGGAAAAATAGTCAACTGAATTAATAGCTTTGCATCGGATTAACCGCCGCAAATTTTTTTTTTGCGTCTGGTTGCGTCGGCTAATCCGATGCAGAATGCGTCTAAATTAAAAAAAAAATAGTCAACAGAATTAATAGCGTTGCATCGGATTAGCCGACGCAGACTTGAAAATTGCGTCTGATTGTGTCGGCTAATCCGATGCACAGTGCGTCAAAATTAAAAAAAATTGGTCAACAGAATTAATAGCGTTGCATCGGATTAGCCGACGCAAAGTTGAATATTGCGTCTGCTTGCGTCGGCTAATCCGATGCACAGTGCGTCAAAATAAAAAAATTGGTCAACAGAAGTAATAGCGTTGCATCGGATTAGCCGACGCAATGTTGAATAGTGCGTCTGATTGCATCGGCTAATCCCACGCAACCTTTTAAAAAAAAAAATACGCTCTGCATCGGATTAGCCAACGCAAACTTGAAATCTTCGTCGGTTTGCGTCGGCTAATCCGACGCACATGTTTTAATATAAAAAAAAAATAACGGGAGAACATAACAGAACCCAAACCCGAACCCCCATCTCCCTCTCTAAATCGAAGGTGAAACCCGACGAAACTCCGGCAACCCCCAACGCACACCTCCGGCGACACGCGCACCTCCGGCGACCCCATCCTACCCAGATCCGGCGACGACCCCCATCTCCCTCTCTAATTAGACCCCCAAATCAAAACCTTAAACCGACGACCCCCATTCTACACTGCCGGCGACGACCAAAAACCGGCGACCCTCACGCGCGACGACCAAAACCCGGCGACCCAGAACCCCGGCGACCCAGTACCCGGCGACCCAGAACCCTAAACCCCCACGATTTCCCCTGCCGGCGAACCTCCGGCGCACCTCCGGCGAAGTCGAAAACCCAAACCCGACCCCCAATCTTCAGGTATTATAATTAGGGTTTGATTAATTGGTATTTCATTGTTAATTGGTTTGATTAATTGATAATTAGGGTTTGATTAATTGGTTTGATTAAGTTCATTGTTAGGTAATTAGATTGATTGGTAGTTAATTAGAGTAATTAGTTTAATTATGTTTATATTAACATGTTAATTAGATTAATTAGTTAATTTGGTGATTATGTTAATTAGTAGTTAATTAGGTTAATTAGTTAATTTGGTGATTATGTTAGTACCTAAATTAGGTTAAGTAGATTAATTACCTGATTATGTTAGTATATTAATTAGTATATTCATTAGGGTTAGTACGTTAATTAGTATATTTAGTAGGTTAATTATTATGAGAATTAAGTTAATTATTATGTGAATTAGATTTAATTTCGTTTTATTGTTAGACGGTAATTGTAGTATGCGAATTAGGTTAGTTAGTATGTTAATTAGGTATTAGTGATTATTGTATTAGGTTAGAAATTGTGTTATTAGATTAGTAGTAGTAGGATGTAGTAGTATAATAATGAATTAGATTTGTTGAGGTAGATGGGTACTAGTATTAGTAGTAGATTAATTAGTAGTTTTAGTAGTAGTACATTACTAGTGCTAGTAGTAATACTAATCTACTACTAGTAGTAATACTAATCTATTACTAATATTCCATTAAAATACTTCATTACTACTGTAGACACCAAAATTTTATATTATTTCAGTATCTATTTAGGAATAATATCTTTAGTATTTAGAGATAATTATCAATAAATATTGTGATAATATCTTAGATGCTTTAGAATATTCTTAGCTTGCTCTCTAAGCTCCAACTATAAATAAAGATCTCCCTCTAGGGTTTAGAGGAGGTAAGATGGAATAAGTCTCATACACGACCCCATCATCCTACTACCAAATTGTAGGTAAATGGAATAAGTCACCAAAAAGACTCCATCTTCCCCTACGGATCTAAGTCGATAAGACCTCCGTAGAACTATCAAAAACCCTAGCCTTCGAGATTGGAATCAAGAGATCTACGAAAGTTGTAACACGCAATCTTTCAATTATCAAATAAAAAAACTCGTATTCCATATTATTTTGTATCTGTTATTTTAATTATCGCAGGTGTAAAATTTTATGTTTTACAACTACTAATGCTACTACTAATATTACTAATCTACTACTAATATTACTAATACTAATAACATAATAGTAATACTATGTACTACTAATACTACTACTAATCTAGTACAACAAATCTACTAACACTACTACTACTAATCTAGCTAATACTTTAGTAATTTACTACTAATTTTCTACTACTACTAATAATAATTTTTTACTATTACCACTAATACTAATTTTCTACTACTACTACTAATTTCATACTTCTACTTTTATTACTATACTACTAGTACTAGTACTACTATACTACTAGTACTACTAATTTACTACTACTTTTATTACTACTACTACTACTAATTTACTACTACTTTTGCTGCTACTACTACTACTACTATACTACTAGTACTACTATTACTAATTTACTACTTCTACTTTTACTATTACTAAACTACTACTAATACTACTAATTTACTACTACTAATTTACTACTACTTTTATTACTACTACTACTATACTACTACTACTACTAATTTACTACTTCTACTTTTACTACTACTACTACTACTACTATACTACTACTACTAATTTACTACTACTACTAATTTACTACTACTTTTACTATTACTAAACTACTACTAATACTACTAATTTACTACTACTAATTTACTACTTCTACTTTTATTACTACTACTACTATACTACTACTACTAATTTACTACTTCTACTTTTACTACTACTACTACTATACTACTAGTACTACTATACTACTACTACTACTACTACTAATTTACTACTTTTACTACTACTACTATACTACTACTACTAATTTACTACTACTTTTAGTACTACTACTATACTACTGCTACTAATTTACTACTACTTTTAGTACTACTACTAAACTACTACTACTACTAATTTACTACTACTTTTAGTACTACTACTAATTTACTACTACTTTTACTACTACTACTACTATACTACTAGTACTACTATACTACTACTACTAATTTACTACTTCTACTTTTACTATTACTAAACTACTATTACTAAACTACTACTACTACTACTAATTTACTACTACTAATTTACTACTTCTACTTTTATTACTACTACTACTACTACTATACTACTACTACTAATTTACTACTACTACTAAACTACTAATTTACTTCTACTTTTACTACTACTACTACTACTACTATACTACTAGTACTACTATACTACTACTACTACTAATTTACTACTTTTACTACTACTACTATACTACTAGTACTACTACTACTACTAATTTACTACTACTTTTACTACTACTACTATACTACTACTACTAATTTAGTACTTCTACTTTCACTACTACTACTACTACTACTAAACTACTAAACTACTACTACATAAACAATACTAAAAAAAGGGAAATGCGTTTTGTTTCTTAAATTTCAGCAGTTAGTGGTTGTAATCATAGTAAGTATTAATGTTTTGGATTACTGCGTTGAGATTTCATTGTTGTTGTTATTTGTTTTCGTTGTGTGCTGCGCATGAGCATTGTTTGAAATCTACCCAGACCTACCTAGTGCCCGTTCAAGAGTTACTGCCTTTCATGTCACTTAGGTGGTAAACATGAAATTGTGTTGTGTAGGTAAGAGCAAAATTTGGTGACAATTCCCTCAATGTTCTTCGATTGCATATGTGGAGTTTTCATATATTCCACATTGTGCTTTTGGAGAACTGAGGCGAATTGCTGCCGAATTTTTCTCTTATCGACATTACACAATTTCGTGTTTATCAGTGACATGGAACGCACAAGAATGGGTTTAGGTTGGAGTGATAAGGTCCCCGGTGACGAATCGTTTTTAAATTGATGGTTGTGAGAGTTCCAACTTATGGTGAAATTCGCGAACTTTTCTTCAAATTCCATGTTGTTGACTTATTTCCCCATGCCATTTTGTTCATGTCTACATACCCTAATCATTCATAGTTCGATCCATATAGAATGAATAGAGTAGAACGGAGTTGGATGTACGAGAGACTGACCGACAATAAGCGACCGAAAATAGAATTTAGAGACGGTGTGGAGGAGTTCATCAAGTTCTCCTTAGATAATAACCCCCACTACACCAGCGAGCAGCTTAGGTGCCCGTGTAGAAAATGTCAAAACCGTGCCTTAAAACATGAAGTAGATGTCAAACAACATCTATACAAGCACGGTTTTGTTGAGAGCTACTACGTGTGGACGTATCATGGTGAAAATGAAAGTAGTCGCCTGCAAGAACCTGTTCGCGAAAATCCGTACCGGGACTTCGTAGAGGACGCACTGCGTACGACGGTTGAGGACATCATGGAGGAGGAACGTAACCCAGACAACATAAGCGACGAAGAAGTGGAACATGAACCCAACCCACAAGTCCTTTCCTTTTTCGAAATGCTTAAAAATGCTGAACTCCCAGTTTTCAGCGGGTGCGATATGAGTCTGTTGCAAGTCGCTTCAAGGATGTTGACTTTGAAGTGCGAGAGCAACATGGCCTTAAGACATTTAAACGATTGGATCCAACTGCTAATTGACCTTCTACGAGGCACTAAGGAGAACGTCATGGCAAATAATTTCTACGAGGTTAAAAATTTCTTGAAGGGCCTCCAACTCCCCCATGAAAAGATAGACTCGTGTCCGAATGGATGCATGCTGTTCTGGATGGGAGATTCGGACCTCGACTCGTGTAGGAAATGTGGATCCGGGAGGTACAAGAGTCGAACAAAAAATACTAGGGGGAAGAGAGTACCAACTAAGGTCTTGACTTACTTCCCAGTTGGTCCGAGGCTGCAAAGACTGTATGCGACAAAGAAAATTGCGGGCGAGATAAGTTGGCACCACACTAACTCCAAAATCAGAGTTAGTGGTATGATGACACACCCTAGCGATGGTGAAGCTTGGAAGACATTTGATATCAAACATCCCGAGTTCGCGAAAGAGCCGCGCAACGTACGTTTGGGTTTGTGCACAGATGGTTTCTCACCCTATGGGCAGTTTGGCAAGTCGTACTCATGTTGGCCGGTTATTTTGACACCGTACAACCTACCGCCGTGGTTATACAATAAGAGACAATTTATGCTCCTGTCACTTATTGTTCCTGGCCCAAAGAACCCGAAAGCCAATATGGACGTGTATCTCCAACCACTTGTTGAGGAGTTAAAAAGTTTGTGGGATAGTGGGATTTACACGTACGATGTGTCGAGGAAAACTAGTTTCAATTTACGAGTTGCACTAATGTGGACCATCAACGATTTCCCAGCTTACGGGATGTTGTCTGGTTGGAGTACAACGGGTTACCGTGCTTGTCCTTACTGTCAAGCGAAGGATCAAAAATCCTTTTGGCTTAAAAATAGCGGAAAGGTATCTTGGTTTGACTGTCACAGACAATTTCTACCTTCCGACCATCCATTTAGGCATAACTGTTAGAGTTTTCTGAAGAAACAACCCGATGAAACTAGGATCGCATGTAAACGATTAACAGGCGATGAGATATGGGCAGATGTGCAGAAGTACTCTACAATAGTACACGCTACCCACCAACAGTTGAAAAAATTGAAGGACAAGAAGGAAGGTTGGTGGAAGCAGAGCATATTCTGGGAACTTCCGTACTGGCACACTCTGCTTATCAGACACAACCTTGATGTTATGCATATCGAGAAGAATTTCTTTGAGCAGATTATCAACACCGTGATGGATGTACCGAACAAGACAGCCTTCGGACCAAAAGGCAAAGCAGATTTCAAGGAACTGTGTCTTGGGCGACCCAAATCGTCGTCCTTTGTTATTGACAAAAATGATAGGAAGGCTTTGTGCGATTGGGTGAGTGGTTTGAAGTTTCCGGATGGTTACGCATCCGACTTATCCCGATGTGTGGACCAGTCCAAGTTAATTTTGCATGGCATGAAAAGCCACGACTGTCACGTGCTTATGTCGCGCTTGATGCCAGTAGCTTTGAAGCAGTTGCTGCCAATGAACACGTGGAATGCATTGACAGAGATCAGTCAGTTCTTCCGAGATTTATGTTCCACTATGGTGTCAGTCGAGTCCATGAATCGACTTGAGAACAGTATTCCCGAGATCCTTTGCAAGTTGGAGAAAATATTCCCTCCGTCATTCTTCAACTCGATGGAGCATCTCCCACTTCATTTGCCGTATGAGGCAAGGGTTGGCGGTCCTGTTCAGTACAGGTGGGTGTACCCATTCGAAAGGTAACGTCCTCAACTCTCCTTAGTGTGACTTCCCGTGCATTGATTACCAATTAAGTCTTACATGAGAGCTAATATTTTAATTTGCAGGTTCTTAAACCATCTGAAAAAAAAAATTGGTAACAAAGCACGTGTTGAGGGTTCAATATGCAACGCGTATTTGTTAGAGGAGACATCAAACTTCTGCTCCTTCTACTTCGAAGAGCACGTTGACACAAAAGCCAAAGACCTAGACGTGGGTGCGCATCAGAATGAAGACCATCAAATAGAGGTGGAACCCTTTCAGTCTGATGTTGGAAGTACCACTGGAAAATGTAAGGAGAGGTGGTTGACCGATGTTGAGTACAAGCAGGCACACTCCTACGTTCTGAGAAACTATGGCCCTGTAATCAGACCGTACGAGGAGTAAGTAACTCACGTACAATATACCCTCCTCATAATTGGTAGTATGTGTGATTAAGTATAACTGCTGACAATTTCAGGAAATTCGAGGCTTTCATTACGGCAGAACATGCGGGAGTGAAAACATCTGAAGATGTTTGGATGGCATATGAGTCACTGTTTCCCTCATGGCTACGTACTCAAGTATGTTGAAATGCTATTTGCTTGATCATTATAAATTGTGTATGTGTTTGGTACAAAATTTAATTGCATTGTTTTTCGACGAATTTTATGTTGACAATAGCCTGAAGCGCTGGAGGATCCCATTCTAAGACCTCTAGTCACTGGGCCGTCTTCACGAGTCAGAACTTGGAGGCGATATACAATTAACGGGTACAAGTTCCGTGCGTTTGTCGAGGGTGTTGATGTTCCAAAACTGACCAAAAGTAACGGCGTATGTGTGTTGTCCACCGAAGGGTCAGATTACTATGGAACACTACTCGAGGTGATCGAGCTAGACTACTACGACAGCCACAAAAACTGCAAGGCCATACTGTTCAAATGTGATTGGATCGATAACTCCCCGCACGGAGTCACTGTTCATGAGAACTACAATCTTGTGGATGTCGACCTGACGAGAAAACTGCGAGGGCACAACCCTTTTGTGTTGACGTATCAAGTCGATCAAGTCTGCTATGCACCTTATCCAAAGGGAAAAAAGAGTACGAATTGGTCTGCGGTTTTCAAAATCAAGGCAAGATCACAAGTTGATAATCCTATCATCGACGATGACGTCTACCAAGAGAGTGTGGTTGGTAATAATCAGCCGATGTCATCAACTCTGATCGAAGACACTGACGTCAATGAAGAAGAATATGTAGTTGAAGTTGCTGGTGCTGTAGGGGAGGACGACGAGTTTGCCGACTGGATTGTTCCTGAGGGAGAGGGTGATGAGGACGACGACTTGGTCATCGACGATGAAGATGACGGTGATGAGGTGAATACTGACTGGGACGATGATGATGAAGACGGGGACGAGGGGTTCATTGAACCGCACACCGACGCGGATAGTGACAGTGACAGTGACGATAATTAGCAATTATGTAGTTGTTTTTATCTTATTCGCATAAGTTGTAATTTATTTATTTGTAATTAAAGAATATTTTGGTACTTAATGAAATTCCTGCTTTACCCTAAACGAACTGACTCTACAGTTTAACTTTGCGCAAACATATTTTGTAGACGTGATTATGGCAGGTAGCAGTGAGATGCTGACGGGAGGCAGCAGCCATGGTGACCACATGGAGGAGGACGTGCCTAGGACTCCTGTCATCCTAGGTGTGGACGCTGTCCAGGAAGTCGGGGCGACGGTCTACGTTGCCACGCCTGGGAAATCATACCTATCACGGGAGAAAGTGAGGGAAGCTAGTTGGTGAGTTTTAGTTGTTGTAACCAGTTCTTTTCTAAATTTTCACTCATTTATTTGCTTCACATTATCATAATTGACTTGTGTAGGTGGGACGACAAGAAGTACTCAGATTATTTGCGGGATTCTGTAGTCATGACGTATGCGTCCACGCCCGGCGCCTACCGTAGCTGGACGGAGGCGCCACCGGAAGCTCGGGATGCGATGTATATGCACTTCGCGGTAATTACCTCGTCTGTGTTTCTAAGGTTTTCGTTGCACGATTTATACATTCAATTGTCGCTAACGAATCTTTTTTTTGACAAACAGAGGAGAGTGCGTATAGACCTGGGGTACGACCTCAGGTCGGATTTTGAGACTCGGATTAAGAAGAAGATAACCGACCTATTCCAGCGAGCTGTCCCGAGGGTCGACAAGGCGGACTGGATTCCGCAAGAGAAGTGGGAGATATTGAAGAAGAACGCTGCCGACCCAGCTTTCAAGAAGAAATCGGCGATTAAGTCGTCGAACAGGAGAGGTGGGCAGGTGGACGGGGTGGCGAAACCCACCAGCTGCCTCGGAAGTAGGAGTACAGCAACAGCCTTCGCGGCGTTGGTAAGTGCTTATAAAACAAGTAAAAAGTTTGAGTATAATTCAATATATACTATTGGTAAATAAATGCTGAAAGTTTTAACACTGTTATATGAAGGGCCCAACTGCAACCCCGGTCGAGCTCTTGGAGAAGACGAAGAAGGGGAAAGACGGCAAGTGGATAGACCCTAGAGGACCGGAGATCGTTGTGAGTAGTAGTAATGTTTTTAAAAAATATACTAGGTATGAAAATTACGACGTGATAGTATGTGTTCTAAAAGTTATAACACTGTTTCATGTTGCTGTTTCAGGAGAACTACCAGAAAGCGGTGGAGGAGGCACGCGCCTCTGATCAGGCACCCAACACGCTGAAGATCTTCCACGATGTGACGGGTGGCTATAACCAGAAGGGACGGTTCTGGGGGATAGGGAATGCGGCGAAACAGCTCTTTCGCCCATGCTTGAACCGAGGTAAGGAGGTATCTGCGGACACGTACCTCCCTACCGCCACCTCGCAGGAACGCACACTCAACGAGCGTATGGAAGATAAATTCCAAAGACAAGAAGAGCGCCTGAAGACGTTGGAGCAGAGGTGTGAAGAGCAGCAGCAGTTTATTCAGTTCATGAGGGAACGGTTCAACATGGGGAACGAGGGATGCGGTGGAGGACCACGCATGACTAGGCGCGACGATGACGACAACAACGATGGTCATCCCTTTGGATCGGAGCACATCGAGTCCCTTTCTTAAGTAGTTCAGCTCCCTTATGTTACTTGTTTACACTTTGGTTACATTGTGTGTATATATATTTTACCAACTCCTAGCGCTGGTTGTCTTGTTTACACTCTGGTTGAATTCTGAACCTAGCGCTGGTTGTCTTTGTAATATTTTCATTTTCTATAACATTACATTAGTTTATGTTTGTGTTGTTTTGTGTCGTTTTGTGGAGTTTTGTGGAGTTTTGTGGAGTTTTGTGAAGAAGAGAGCTTTGATTGGAGTTATTGATGGATTTTGGTTTAGGATGTGCTGCTGTGGTTTGTTGTAGGAGTGGGTTGTTTATTTGCAGGTTGTTTTATTTCGCGCATATGGGGAGCTGAAAACAAAGAAACGATTTTTTTTGTTAATAGGCTTTGCGTGGGATTAGCCGACGCAAAGTCATAGTTTTTGTTGACTTTGCGTCGGCTAATCCCACGCAAAGCCCCACAGTCAAATGTCAGTCAATGGCTTTGCGTGGGATTAGCCGACGCAAAGTCGACAGAAACTATGACTTTGCGTCGGCTAATCCCACGCAAAGCCCTTCAGTCAAATGACTTTGCGTAGGATTAGCCGACGCAAAGTCGACAGAAACTATGACTTTGTGTCGGCTAATCCCACGCAAAGCCCCTCAGTCAAATGGCTTTGCGTGGGATTAGCCGACGCAAAGTCGACAGAAACTATGACTTTGCGTCGGCTAATCCCACGCAAAGCCCATTGACAGGGGCATTGACCTCCATGCGTTCGTATCGGAACAGCCAACGCAAAGCCGACGCAAATCATATGCGTCGGATTAGTCGATGCAAAAAAAAAAAAAAAATTGCGTCAAAATATTACGGCGGTCGTTTGCATCGGCTAATCCGACGCAATATGCATTTTGCGTCGGATATTGCCATTTTGCGTCGGATTTGTCTGACGCAATTCGGGCTCGATTTTTGTAGTGTACAGAGGGTACAAGGAGAATGTTATTGTTCACTTCAGTGGCAGGAGCATTAGTACAAAGTGATTCGTGGAGGAAGTCAGAGGTGAGGAAGAATTAAGATCAACACTGATGCGACGATCTTCGATAATGGATAAGTGGGTCTAGGCATGGCTAAAATGGACAAATATGGTCGAGTGATTGTGGTGGGTTCGAGGAGGTTATGGGTGAGATGGGTGTCAGCAATTGCGGAAGCTAAGTTAGCGACATATAGTGAAGAAATGGTTAACATGGAGCAGGTATTAAAAAAACCTCTCTTCTCCCTCCCTCCCTCTCCTCCCTCCCCTCCAAACCCTAAAAAAATCCTCCCTCGGGGCTGTCATCTACCAATTTTGGTAGTGGTAAGCCCCAAATTTTAATCTTTATCGTTAATTTTTAGTAGTTTATTTAGATTATAATAACTCTTGCCTCTTCTTTTTGGAGATTTGTCTCATCAATTGATGGGTTTGTTCCCATATATTGTGTGGGTTTGTTCTCTCTTTTGGAGAGTTTCAAGAATTATGTGCAAGATCATGAGAACAATGGTGATACAATTGAGGTCAGATCTCGGTCTACTATTTCTCAAAATAGAGTAAGTTCATCCTTTTGAAGACTATATCATCAGATCCATAAATTCCTTCGCGAAAGGTTGTGTCAATCAACAATAACGATATATAGAAGGCTATGCAGAAGCGTATTATTCGAATAACGATCTCTGTCTCAAGGATGTTCTTTATTTATTTTTTACAAATATGTATCCAGTTCAATTTGATATCGTTATTTGTAGATGCCGTATGGTTTATTATTAATGAAATTGATCTGCACTTCAAAAAAAAACATGGAGCAGGTATCAATCAATATCAAAAACGATGTAAAGACAATTATAGATGCGGTGAATGAAGCAAGCTCGGATAACTCGATTTGCTTTTGGTCCTTCTGTATTACATTATTTATCTTTCCATAAATGTTACTACATGTGTTTGGTCTCATGTTTAGTTTGGAGTAATCCTGTAGCACATCAAGTAGTTAGATTGTGTTCTTGTGTGTAAGATGAGCTAGTGTCAACTCAAAATTTTCTACTTTAACATTGACAGATATTTATTCAACATAAGAACTCTCACATTTCCTTAAAAAAATCACACGAATATAGTAGATAAACAAATCTTGAGGACCGTTAAATGCGGGTAATTTAAACCTGTTTTTCCATCCATAAATATAGGAAGAAAAAAAAACAAATATAGTAAGAAAAGAAAGGACAACGACAAAAACGGAGTAAAGCATTTCTAAATTTAACAAATATGGAGAATGAATTTGTAAAGACAAACAAACAACCACACATGTTGGTTTATTGATTTTTTCATGAATAATAGAATTCTAATTATTGTTCTTATATTTGTCTATATAAGTACTTCAGATTTATGATCATATCTTTTGTCCCACTCATCCTGTCGTCCCTCTTCCTTCCGAGGAAGAGAGACCTCTCACGGAATCTTCAAACCCCGACAATTTGTCCGCCCTTATACTTTTCATTGATTTTTTTTTCCTTATAATTAAGATCAATTATAATAAAAAAAAAAATCATGTCAAAAGATGGTAAATTTATGTTAGCAGTATTAGCCCTCGTGGTCTTACAGACTGCACATGCACAAGCTAAAGAGGAGGACAATGAGAAACATAGCGTGACCTATGATTCTCGGTCTTTGTTGATTCATGGTCGAAGAGAGTTCCTCTATTCTGGATCCGTCCATTACCCTCGTCTCCCTATGGAGGTACACAATATTACAAATTTCAGCCTAATGACATCAATTTTATTATTTAACCTGGGTTACTGACATTGCATGCATGTTACATATACAATAATAATTAAAATGAAATGAAGTTTCTACAAAAATGGTTTTTGAATATACTTCTGGTTATCATTAGACTCAAGGTATATAACTTGGAATCTAGGGAATGAGTTCTGGCATGCATTATTATAAACCAAACAATTAGTAGGAGTATATAACTTGGAATCTAAAAATAAGAATGTAGCTATAAAAACACCATGAGCTAGCTAGCTAGCATAGATAAAATTATTCTTATGCCAATACGTGAATATTGAAGGATTTCTTTGATAGATGTGGGGGGATATCCTTGACAAATGCAAAGAGGGAGGCTTGAATGTCATCCAAACTTATGCCTTCTGGGGTCTTCATGAACCTGTTAAGGGACAGGTAACAAATACAAATACTCGTATTATTATCAACTTAATTTACACACTGCTGGAAAAAAAAAAATTACTCCGTATATACTTTTCATAGAATGATCGAGTCAATGAAAAGTTGGACAAAAAAATTAAATATACAATATATTCCAAATTTTGGCAGTATAATTTCACGGGTAAATATGACATCGTGAAATTCTTCAAAATGATCGCTGAAAGAGGCATGTGGGCAACCCTTAGAGTGGGACCATTCATTCAAGGAGAATGGAACAACGGGTAATCTCTATTTTATTTTATTATAATCAAAGCGGATCACAAGATAATACCTTAATATAAAATTAGCAAACGTTTACTGTAATTGGGTCCGTTTCAAAAGTAAACTTGGTCGACTTAACTTAAAAGAATACTTGATCTGGAATTACCTCTAAGCCTAAATATTGAATTGAGTATTTACTAGTACCTTTTGTATGGCAGAGGATACCCATTTTGGCTAAGAAAGGAGCCTAACATCACATATCGAACAGATAATCCCGCATTCATGGTGATAAGACTGTACTCTGATAATCTTCATATTATATACTCCGTATGTATAAGGAATTGGGAATGGTTTTGATTATTGGTGCATGTTATAAAAGTGGCTGTCAACAAAATAAAACTTGCAGGAAAATACAGAGAGATGGGTGAGCAAGGTAATTGCACTAATGAAGGAAAACAAGTTGTTCGCCTCGCAAGGAGGGCCTATCATCTTGTCTCAGGTTAAACCGATCACATGAATGAATGTTACGTTTACGTTACAGATAGAATTAAAGCATTTTTAGACGACTAGCTAAATCCCTGTTGGTTACGTTGATTATTATTAGATCGAGAACGAGTATGATCATGTAAGAGGAGCCTTCAGAGAGGGTGCTGCAGAGAGATACATCAAATGGGCAGGAAACATGGCTCTTTCCCAGGGAACGGGTGTGCCGTGGATCATGTGCAAACAAAAAGACGCACCTGGCGCTGTCGTATGTAACTCCATTTCTCCTTTTTTATAAACATTTTAGTCCCTCTTTGTAATCAAACAGGTAAACTTATTCCATCCGTTCCCTACAGATCAATTCTTGTAACGGTAGACATTGTGGGGATACATTCGATGGTCCTAACGCGCCCAACAAGCCATCTCTTTGGACAGAGAACTGGACTACTCAGTAAGCTATGTTTATTATACATAATATACAGAGTACTTGTTATTCTCCCACGATGAATGTTTTCGGTTACGAGCATTATTCCTTCATTTTAGGTTTAAAAGTTTCGGAGAGATAGCTTCACAAAGATCGGCTGAGGACACCGCCTTTGGAGTGACTCGCTGGTTCTCCAAGAATGGAAGCCATACTAACTACTACATGGTATTCTACATTTCCTTCAACTATCACTATCTTTGTACCCAATTTTTGGGTACAAAAATGTACTGTACTAATCATCCCAGAACTCTTAATATTGCAGTACTATGGTGGCACAAACTTTGGACGAACTGCTTCCGACTTTGCCACCACTAGTTACTATGATGAAGCTCCAATCGATCACTTTGGTAGGCCTTCTATTATACGGAGTATATACTTAAAAGCGGGAGTTATTTGCTCCATTGGAAATGAAAATTAATGCAAATTGAAATATGGAGATAATTCATCTCAATATCTTAAGTAGATATGACTTGTACTCAGGTTTACTAAGAGAGCCCAAATACGGACACTTGAAGGATCTCCATCGTGCTCTGACACTGAGCAAGAAGGCTATCCTCGCAGGACGATACAACATTGAAGTGTTTGGTCCGGACTTTGAGGTAAGATTTATTCGTCTATATATACATATATATTATCAGCAATTGTTATCAAATAAAGTTTTGGCTACTGACTGATACATGCTGCGATATAATTGTATATCATTAGGCACGTTTCTACGAGAAGGGTAACCTCTGTGCAGCTTTCATATGGAACAACCATACTCATGAACCCCGCGTGGCCAAGTTCAAAGGCAAAGAACACACAATCCCCCCCAAATCCATCAGTATCTTGCCAGACTGCAAGACTGTTGTCTACAATACTGATTATGTGAGTTTTATTTGAGTATTATTATTGCAAACAACTAGCAGCATCAACAATATTAACCTTACTCATTCCTCCAAGGCTCGGATACATGCAATCTTACTACTACATACTACTACTATTGCTGCTACTGCTAGTGTATTATTAACGTTGAAAACAGACGTATGATCGACATTTCTTGTATCTCGACAGATACTGGCTCAACATAATGCAAGAGAGTTTGTTAGGTCAGAAAAGGCTAACAAAGGTCTGAAGTGGGAGAAGACTACAGAGTGCATACCAAGTAAGGGAGATGTTTTTGCAAAAAACCCTCTAGAGCAATTCGCCGTCACAGAAGACACAACTGACTATCTATGGTACACAACCAGGTAAATGACATACACAAGTTAAAGGACTATGTTGCTTGCTACTACTACATTCAAACTGATAAACACTTTTATCAGTCCCTACTTTATCAGACGTACTATTTTAGACTAATGGTAAGAGTATATAAACATTTCTTAAGGCGATGCCTAGAGACCCATAAATGTTTATATACTCTTACACTAACATTTCTTCTCTATCTTTTTTTTTCTATTTCCAGCATAGATCTAGACAATGTAGATTTGCCATTTAAAAAATCTACCAAACCAGCCATGCAACTCCGATGTCTAGGGGATGCATTGCTTGCCTTTGTTAACGGAGAGTTCGTAGGTATGTTACCCTTTTCATTCTTTTTTCGTATTTCGTATTGCAAATTGGTAACGTAATACGTGTGTAATCCATCCTCGGTGTATGTATTATTATCACAGTTTAACTCTGCTCCTCCATGCTATATATAGGAACGGGGCATGGATTTCATAGACATACTGAATTTCCTTTCCAAGCACCAGCAAAATTGAAGGAAGGTGTAAACAACATAACAATATTGACAACCACAGTAGGAATGACTGTAAGAGCAAATTAAACATTTCTACACTCTATCACCTCTTCAAGTCACTCACAAATTTAGGCATATATATATATATATGCTAATCATGTAACTAAAACGAGAGTGATGAATATAATATATTTTTATTATCATTGTTATTATTATAGGATAGTGGAAGCTATTTGGAAAGAAGGATGTTAGGGCTCAGATTCCTTGAAATCCAAGGTCTAGGTACCGGAGACCTTGACCTGTCTTACAATGGGTGGCACCACACGGTAAAATACGTATAACTGAGACTTTGTGTCTTAATTCATACAGGAAGCTAACCAAGACTAAAATTTACTTAAAAAATGTGCAGATCGGTCTGAAAGGCGAAAAGCTCAAGTATTTTACAGTGGAAGGTGCAAATAAAGCCAAATGGACCGAAGCAAAAGGAGTTGGAGAACCACTTACCTGGTATAAGGTACGTACACTACTGTCACGATTTTCTCTAATGACAAATCCTGGCCTAATTAATTGTAGAGACGATAACGCTAACCGCTGAGGTGTGCTAACCCTGGCTTATTATAGGCCTACTTTGACGAACCAGAAGGACATGATCCTGTGGCTATTAGGGTGGAGAACATGACGAAAGGAATGATCTGGGTTAATGGAGAAAGTATAGGTCGTTACTGGTCTAGCTTCCTTACACTAAGGCAAATGCCTTCTCAAAGCGAGTAAGGAACCAACCAATGCTAGCCTATCCATACAACAATAATTCTACTGCACGCTAGCTTAATTAGAAACAAAAATAGTTTAGTTAATAATATATTGAAATGGTACGGTGCAGGTATCACATACCAAGATCATACCTGAAGCGTAAGGATAACTTTTTGGTGATCTTCGACGAGGCTGAAGGGAACATCGAGACAGTGCAAATAGAAACAGTGAACAGGGACAGCATATGCAGCATTGTACATGAGGACATGCCACCAAGTATCTACACATGGAAGAGAGACGATAAGGATATCCTTACGGTAGTGGAAGATGCCCAACCCAAGGCATCACTCAAGTGTCCCAAGGACAAGGTCATTACTCATGTTGAATTTGCTAGCTTCGGTAATCCTTATGGTGTTTGCGGTTACTTTATCCTTGGCAACTGTACCTCTCCCAACACCCAAAAGATCGTCGAGGAGGTAATCAATCCAAATTCTTTATGGCCAGGGTGCATATAAATATGTTTTGTTTTTATCCCTGCTGACCTCTTACTGTATTATATATGAATGAACAGCACTGCCTGGGAAAAGATAGTTGCAAGATTCCAGTTAGCAGGGAGGTATTTGACAAGGAGCAGAAGCTTTGCCCAGCTGTCAGACCAAAAAGTTTAACTGTGCAAGTAAGATGCGGCAAGAAGCATTAGAGAAAACAACAGTTTAAATATTGCTTGTACTGTATATATTATTTATGCTCCATATTGTAAGGAAGAAAATATGGGAATTGAATGTGGAAAAGGGTCGGATCAGGTGTTCGGATGTATGAGGGGGTTGGGTTTGAAGGCGTTAGTGAGTAGGTGTAATTGGTACCGGGACAAAATAAGATCAGGCAAGGGCGATTGAAACAAATAAAATTTTATGTTTGCCGTTACATAACTATATAAGCATGAAATCCATGAATGCATGATATCGACGTGAAGTCATACAAAAATTTGTTGTTAGAGATGGTGAGAAATGTTATGGAACCAACTCAACCAAAACCTTAAGGCGATGGTTGAGGTCCATTCCATTACGCCCCCTCACTCGAATGACCATCGGGCTTGGGCTTGAAGAGTGGTTAATGTGTACAGGCTCCCCCGTACCATGTGCTGAGATTCCACTTGAGAGTTCGAGATATTGGGGGCTGCCAGGGTTCGAACTCGTGACCTCTAACTCTAATAGAATATAAACGGACCTCAACCATCACCAACAGGAAACTTGTTGAAATGTATGTGATCAGGGAGGGATATGAGATGGCTCAACAAGTTTCGCATATGTCTAAACAACTTTCTTGCATGTTCTAAGGCTACATTTATCCACAGACTCATCTTTTTTTCTCAGACTCTGTCTCCTCAGCTTTCAACTCACTTTCCATTTTTTAGACTCATACTCACTACAAAAGTATATTTTATCTAGTGCAGAGCACGGATCAGATATCCGCTCCAAAGTGATAGTTCAGATCAGATATCCAATAATCAACTCGTCACTATTATCAATAATTTGAAGAAAGACCCCACCCTCCGTAAACAGTATACCTGGAGTTCTGATCAGCTCAGGCATAAAGGAAAACTTGTGGTAGTAGATCATGAAGGTTTACACAAAAAAATGCTCTCAAATATGCACGATACATTACAGGGAGGTCACTCTAGGAAGGAAGCTACCTATCAGAGACTAAGACAACAGTTCTACTGGAAAGGGATGAAAAATGATGTGCAAGAATATGTGAAGGAATGTGTCATTTGCAGGCAATGTAAGTATGATACTTCTGCCAGCCCAGGCAAGCTACAGCCCATCCCTCTACCCTCTACTGTGTGGACAGGGGTTAGTATGGACTTCATAGATGGGTTGCCAAAATCTATGGGGATGGATTCTAGTATGGACCACCTTCCATAGCCAGGGGCGAATCTAGGATTTAAAATATGGGGTAGCGAAAAAATTTTAAGATTTTTTTTCTCTTTTAAGGAAAATTTTAAAATAAAAACACAATTTTGTTTAACAAATGACTAATGATTGATGTGGTTACTGAAAATTAAACCTCATATCGTAGAACGTTAATTAAATAATTAGTATAATACCGACCATTTACTTTTATGTGAAGGATTTTAGTACTCGTAGGCTTGTAGCTATTAATTTTAAATAACAAAATTATGTAATATATATAGTATTCCTAGTACAGAGTAAAATATATACAAAGTAGCATATAAATTAATTAAATCGACGTGTCTTCCTAAAAAATGAAAATTTTACATAAATACAGAAAATGTTATATTCTGTATTAAATAGTATGGAGTATAAAGAGTAAATCCGTATTAGTTAGTACTCTGTAGCATACGTTAAAAGATACAAATAATAAAACTATTAGTATTGGGATAGGAACCCTTGACCTTCAATACAATTACTCACCACTTTACCACTAGGGCAAAGCATTTCATTGATATATTTATGCATGTTATTATATTATTCTATATTTAGTTATATTTTGGGGTAGCAGAAACTCATCTTCTTCATTGAATTTTCCGGGCTTGGGGTAGCGCCCGCTACCCCTTGCTACTCATTAAATTCGCCCCTGTCCATAGCTCACTCAAGGCCACCCCTTATGAAGTCTAGTATGGACACCCACCACCATTACATCTACCTTATATGCCTGGGGATTGCAAAGTAGATGCGGTGGACAGAACCTTAATTGACAGGGACGAGGCACTACAAAACATAAGGTTGCAGCTATTAAGAGCTCAAAGTCGTATGAAACAACAAGCTGACAAAAAAAGGCGTGAAAGGGAGTTTGAAGTAGGAGAGTGGGTTTACCTCAAATTACAACCTTACAGACAATCATCAGTTAGTCATAGGAGCAATCAAAAGCTGGCAAAAAGGTACTATGGTCCATATGAGATATTGAAGAAGATTGGGCAGTAGCCTACAAACTAAACCTTCCCTCAGGGTCCAAAATTCATCATACCTTCCATGTGTCACTTCTTAAAAAGCATCATGGGAACGCTCCTCAAATTACAACCTTACAGACAATCATTCGTTAGTCATAGGAGCAATCAAAAGCTGGCAAAAAGGTACTATGGTCCATATGAGATATTGAAGAAGATTGGGCAGTAGCCTACAAACTAAACCTTCCCTCAGGGTCCAAAATTCATCATACCTTCCATGTGTCACTTCTTAAAAAGCATCATGGGAACACTCCTGAAAAGACTATAGAACCTGATGTACAAGAGGAAGGCCCTGAGCTAATTCTAGCCAGGAAGTCAGTAAAAAGAGGGAGGATCAAAGTCACTAAGGTGTTGGTTAAATGGATCAACTCATGCCTAGAAGAAGCTACGTGGGAATACTTGTATGATATCAGTAAGAAATGGCCAACCTATAATCCTTGGGGTCAAGGATCATCTCAAGAGGAGGGTACTGATACAGATCCTAGTCCAACTAAAGAATGTGAGGCCTTAATGTTGATGGGCCAGACAGAACCACAGCTCAATGATCAGCCCATGATGAATGATACAACCCAAAGTGAAGGAATTGGAATACCCACTAAAGGAAAGAAGCTGCAAAATGAGGAATTTACTGATGCATTGAAGAAGATACGACCAAATAGTACTGAGGGTACAACTCCACTCACTCTCCAGGACCATTTACCAGGGGTGATGCACCGCAGAATTACCATCAAGGATAAACTTGGGAGGGACCATTACTAGCCATTGCTACCTGTGAATCTACCTATTTATAGCCATGTAATAAAGAGTCTTACGTATGTTTTTTTGATTAATTCAGTCCATTGTCAGGTGATGTATTCTCCAATGATGTTACTCACTTCAGAATTGTCAATATAATAGTCTATCAGTACGTCTAAACAGCTATTTCTATCAATACAATCAATCTTCCTTCATCATTTCATTGTTCTTTCTTAAAGCCTTATCAGTATCTCACCAATGTATGTTGTATGATATATCTATGTGTGGTGTCAATTTTGTATATATTGTAATTGTTGATACATCGTATGCTACTTTCTGTCACATTGTTTTTGTTTCTTTACAAATGGACTTAGAACAATTTATAATGAAGACATATATATTGATGATGTGTGCGCCTATATCAGTTCCTACTACAAGGTTTATGTCCTTTCCATCTTTATTTCCATACTGTTTATGTCCAATTTCCGCCTATACTATGTTGTTAAACGTTAATAACATGTGTCATTTTAGTGAATTTGATCATGATAGCAATGACACTATATGGGATTGGATGGAAACTGATGAAGATCATGTTGATGAGAAATGAGGAGTGGTGTTTCTAATTAGGATGATGATAGGGCGCCACCGGGTGGCGCCGAATCTCAACGCCACCGAAATTAATAAATAAGAAATATAAAAAACAGAAAATCTTTATTTTGATTTTGCGCCAAACACTAAAGGGTATACATGTAATTTATTATTTATAACTTATTTAATCAAGATAATATTTTAAATAAATTAATATTTATCTTTTTAATTTTATGTAAATTAGTATTCGCCATATTTGACCTGTGACTCGTTTGCCCCGAACACGAAATGAGCCATTAATTTAGAATTGAAACCCAACTCGAATGGGTCGACATTTTGAATTGATGATGTGTCGTTGATTTTTTATGGTCAATTTACAAGACCTCAATTTGATTGTGTGACAAGTTAATTTAATTTTTTTAATTATTAGATCGATCGTTTGGACTCGTTTTTACGCTCGTGAAGATTGTTTGGACTCAGTTTTAGCTTTATATATTTATACATAAATGTAGTCTTAGTACTCCTTAATTATAAATTCTAATAATTCTAATTATAGGTTACTTTGATATTTTATAATTATACTACATTCATTACGTTCTAATATATTTATGATCAATTTTCGGGCACAAATTCTTGTATGAGACGATCTCAGAATAATTTATCGTGATAAATGTGATAAAATTATATAGAGTATACAATATAAATTGATTATATTTTTTTCCAATATATGTCTAATCAATCCCTATAATTAAGCTACAATTTTTTTTTTTGTAATATCCTTCAATAACTACGTATCCTCAAAGATATTGTTTTCATTTTTTCTTTTTTAAAATTATATAATTACAACTTATTTTATAAGTGGATTTCCGATTTACTCTTTAAAACTAACTTATTTTGAAATCATATTTTAAAGTAGATAAATAATATAATTCTACTAAATTACTAAAATATTTTTGGTGGCGCACAAATTCGGCACCACCCAGTGGCACCATCTCATTTTCCTTCTAATTATGATAGCCAACTTATTATGAGATTTATAGAACTTTATTGCCTTATAGATGTTACAATACGTATTTTTTTCTATGAACTTTGTAGCATTTCCTGCAATATAAGCCAACTGTTATTGATATTACTGTTATGTATTATATCTGCTTTTTTGATGAAACATCTCCAGGTCAACACATCAACGTTGTTACTAAGAACTTGTTAAATGTTGTTCAGTAATGTGACATGTTTCCTGATTTTTTTATCGGATTTGTTATATTTATTCTTGCAGTATATGTTATGCACCCTAGCTATTAACATTCTAATTACTATATACTATAGCAGCTGGGTATGAGTTTTTGCGTAGTAAGCATAATGAGCCTGTTCAGTGGTCGAGTATGGTGTGGGGTCATAAGAGCCTACCCAAGCACCAGTTTATGGCTTAGTTAGCCTGTCGAGGGGCGATGAACACTAGAGAAAAATTGTTTCGGTTGGGTGTTAGTGCATCTGATTCATGCTGCTTGTGTGAGTCGGTTGTGGAATCTATTCCTCATCTTTTTTTCCAGTGCAGTTTCAGTGCTCAATTGCTGCAGATTGTGCGGGAATGGTTGGGCCTGCAGATTGCGGATACCCTCCTGGATTGTGTGCAGCTGCGAATTGATGGTTTGAAGAGGGAGGTTTGCTGGGCAGTGTTGAATGCTGCAGTTTATGGCGTGTGGATGCAACGAAATAGGAGTAGGCTTGAAGCTAGTGTCATTAGGCCTTCAATTTTGTTTCGGAATATCAAATCGGAATTTTGTATTCGAGTAAATGATTGGGTCACACAAAAGATGAATCATGAGGACAAAACTTGGCTTATGAATTTGCTCTAGGCCGAGTGCTGTCTTAGGTTGTAAATATCTACATTTTCTTAATATACTTACATTTTACCAAAAAAAAAAACATTCTAATTACTTTTGATCGCTGCCTGATGTTAATTGTTGCTGATTACACTATTAATTGTCATTAGTTTATGCAGTACACTACTGTTAATTGCTGCTGATATACAGTTTGGGCTGATTCTTGCTTGAGAACTTGGTGACAAGGTTTGTACTCTTGTCAAATTTTCATTTTTGGTCATTTAAATTTGACTATTATCATCCGATTTAAATTGGAGTTTCATGCTTTATGTCGGGTTTCATATTTACTCGTCTGTTGGTATTCATTACTACTACAATTCATCACTACTGCAGTTCAAGCTACATTATAATGACAAAAGCATTGCAGAAAATGCGTACCGATTTGTCTTAAAATGTACTCCAGTTCTAATTCATCATGTTATTGGACCATGTGTTAAAAATACAAAGAGTAATCTTGAAAAATCTTGAAATCATAAGAACAAGAATTGTGTAGAAGTAAGGCTAGAATCATGTATATAGAAAATATCATTAGCACTAAGCTAGAAATTTCCAGAATTATTAGAGGGAATGATGGTGGATTTCTACCACTCACAACACCTATAAATAGGTGATCTTGTAACCAAACTTCAAGCAATAAAAAGCAGTACAATTCCCATCAAAATAAAAGCAGTACAATTCCAATCACAAAACCAACATTCCTACATTCCCATATTTAACGGCACAATACAAATTTACCTTGCCCAAATTATTAAAACAACCATCAATTTAGAAAATCTAACTGTGGTATTAGAGTCAACCCAAGTCCTTCCAATAAATACATATCCAAATAAAATTAGTCTCAAATAAAATAACACATAAAACAAACATGTCAACTCCAATTCAAGTCAATTGGGTGCCAACATTCAAAGGCGAAAAATACGACCTTTGGTGTATCCAAATGAAGTCGATATTTATTTCCCAAGAGTTATGGGATTTGGTACAAAATGGGTACGAAAAACCCAAAGATACCAATGAAGAATCAACATGGGACACCACAAAGAAAAATTTATACATCGAAAATCAAAGAAAGGATCACTATGCTCTTTCTTTGATTTATCGAGGACTCGATGAGGCAATACTCACACGAGTTATATCAGCAACATCATCCGCGGAGGCTTGGAAGATCTTGGAAAATACGTACAAAGGTTCTGGTAAGGTAATAACAATTAAACTCCAAACTTTATGGAAAGATTTTGAAAATTTATTAATGTCGGAAGACGAGTCAATTGAAGCATTCTCTAATCGTGCCTCCAACATAATAAATCAAATTCGTTCTTACGGAGACACAATTGAGGATGCAAAAATAATTCCGAAAATATTACGAAGTCTTCCACGAAAATTTGAACATATAGTGGCCGCAATAGAAGAGTCAAAAGATTTAAAACAAATTACTATGGTTGAATTAATGAGCTCACTTCAAGCTCATGAAGAAAGAATGAAACGATTTAATGATGAGCTACTAGAACAAGCCTTTAAGGCTGAATTAAAATTTTCAAACAAAAATCACGGTAGAAGGGGAGGATTATATAATCAAGGAAACCGAAACAGAGTCTTATTGTCATTTATGCAAGAAAAATGGTCATAATACAAATGATTGTTGGTTTAAATGTAAGAGGTGTACAAGACACACCCATTTTGAAAGGGATTGTCGGTTCCGGAATAAAGATGAGGCTAATTTCACAGAAGAACAAGACTCAAGTGGACAATTATTTTACACTTGCTTAAATGCACAACAAAGGTCCACCGAAATTTGGTATATAGATAGCGGTTGTTCCAACCATATGACTGGAAACAAGGATTTATTTGTGAGTCTTGATGAAGAAATAAAATCAAAAATTACTCTTGGTGATGGTACAAGCCAAGAAGTTGCGGCCAAAGGGATTGTAGTCGTCAAAACAAGAAATGGCTTTACTAAATTTATTCATGATGTCTTATACATCCCTGGCCTAGCACAAAATTTATTAAGCGTTGGACAACTATTACAAAAGGGCTATAAGATTATATTTGACAATAGAAAATGCCTCATCTATGACAAGAAAAATGGACAATTAATTGCTTCCGTACAAATGATCGAGAACAAAATTTTCCCACTAAGAATGCCCATAAACACAGAAAAAACAACCATACAAAAACAAACCTCTTTTCCTACACCAAAAATATCATCTACTCCAAACTCCCCAAAATCACAAATAACTACTTCTCAACCAAACCAAACATCATCAGAAGAATATGAGTGTGGCCAAGCAACCATGGTACTCACAGCCATGGAAATAGCACAAGTTCAAGCACCAAGTTACCGAGAAGCAAAAAAAAGAGAAAAAGAAGATCGAGACAAGGACATACAGAGACAAGCTTAAATACCGAGCTATCAGCCCGAAGAAGGGATCGAAGACTCATTACTACACAAATCAGTCAATTCAAAACAAGACTCAAGTCACCGAAGAAAGTACTGCACAAGAAGTCACCAGAAGAATCATTATAGAAGATTTTCACAGCTTGTCAAAGCATATCAAGGTACGATGTTATTTCATCCAAGAGCTCATAAGAAGCAAAACATCCATATAAAGCAAGGAGGAGCAACTATAAGACATTTTCGGAAGATCACTCCCGACGGAGAAAAATAATCAAGTCCAGACTGCAGCTTGAAGTACAAGATACAAGATTTTTCAGATTAAGGGGGAGTGTTAAAAATACAAAGAGTAATCTTGAAAAATCTTGAAATCATAAGAACAAGAATTGTGTAGAAGTAAGGCTAGAATCATGTATCTAGAAAATATCATTAGCACTAAGCTAGAAATTTCCAGAATTATTAGAGGGAATGATGGTGGATTTCTACCACTCACAACACCTATAAATAGGTGATCTTGTAACCAAACTTCAAGCAATAAAAAGCAGTACAATTCCCATCAAAATAAAAGCAGTACAATTCCAATCACAAAACCAACATTCCTACATTCCCATATTTAACAGTACAATACAAATTTACCTTGCCCAAATTAAAACAACCATCAACTTAAAAAATCTAACACCGTGAATATAAGAGCAGCAATTTGACAATACGAAGTTATCCTCTTATCTATTGGGTTGTCGAATCTCCTGCTATTCTTTATTACTACATTCAATTTATTGAGGAATATAAGAGCAACAACTTATTCTTAGTTCAGGATGCATTCAATTGTAGGCCGCATTCGAATGGTGACTGATCTGAAATTCGACGGGTAATATGTGTTTGAATCGGATGCAAGTTGCTTCACCTGATGCAGTTCGCCTGTCATTTTGGCTTTATCCTAATGAATTGTTAGTCCGTTGTCTTGGGACCCAAAACAAATACTAGACAACAAACAAATCAAAACATATCAAAACCCACATCATTTTATAATTATCAGCATACAAATCCCTTTTTTTTTAGCGAGAAGAATAATTCATTAATAGAACGCCAAACGACACTTACAACGTATACCTATAATTGCAATCAAATCCAATAAAAACCAAAGAAAGTAATTTCTCTTATAAACTAAGGATCTCAAGACATGATCTGACAATTCGGCATGACCTCGTATCGCTATCTTTTTGCAGCTTTTGTTGAGGGGATCCTTCGTTTGATTCAGAACTTGAGAAATCTTACCTTCTATTGGCCTCAAAGATCGTTGACAAATTACTTGTAGACATTGAATAGACGTGCGACGAACCATCAACAAACTACCCTTGTCAATAAGAATAAAACTAAGCCCCATAACAACGTAAGGGACCGAAGCCTTGAACAAAAGGACAAAAACCTTGAAATAAAGGACGAAACTCCCATAAAAAGAGAGATTTTTATTGAATAGCATATTGAATATCAAACTAGGAATTGAAAACAAATCAGTTTTTGGGGCTTACCATCGATTAATTATCGATGGAAGCCCCGGATGAAAGACGAAGGCTAGGGGTTTTTTTTGGGAGAGGGGGCTAAGGTTTTTTTGGGAGAATTTGTTGTTGGTTGACAGATTATCGGCACATGAGATGCATTGCATACAAATCCCTTTAAACTCCCTACAAATCCCTCTTTTCATTAACTTTATCAATGACTCATTTCATCTCTACCCAATCAAATAGGATCGTTTATAGTTTCATGTTTAGTGAGTTAGTTTTTGTGAGAGAGAATAAATGTAGGGAGTAGTATGTTTAATGAAGTAGTAGAAGTAGTAAAAAGGAAATGCATAAGACATGTTAGGTGGAAAATATGTTCAGTCAATCTGCAGAATATATACTAATGAAATTAGACGATACTTTCTCCGTTCCATTTGATTGTTTGCGTTTGCTTTTTGGGCACCATTCATAGATGAGTGAAATCGTCAATGTAACTTGTAATATATAAGAAAACATATAGTCATGTGGATCTTGTTTAAACTGTTTAATCGAGTACATTATAAATATCAAATGTGATATAGACAAAAGAAAACATGCATCGGCAAATGTGAAAAAGTAAACGCAAACAACCAAATGGAACGGATCGGAGGAAGTATAACATATTGGGCCTCCGTCCCAATAATTTACAACTGGGCCTCCGTCCCAATGATATAACATATAACTGCAGAGTAGTATGTTTAGTCGATCTGCATAAGACATATCGAGCCTCCGTCCCAATAACATATATTAAATGATATACTAATGATGGAATCTCAAGGGCCTCTAATAATTACTACTATTAACTACTTCCTCCGTATCTATATGTTCATCCACTTTCAATATAATACTCCACCCATATATTAAACAAATTGGACGAACATATAGATACGGAGGGAGTACAATATATTAATATCGTCTAATACACCCCCTCAGTCAAAACGGTAGTTTACTGATAAAATAAGAAAATAAGAGAATTTGGGAAAGGGTTTTTCTCATCAATAATTAACATTATACAAGTCTCCTTATATATTGAGAATTACAATCTTAGCTCCTAGTATCTTTCCATAAACTAGTAACTGTCATAAATTTCTACTCCATAATTCTATCTAAAGTAAATAATAATATCTTTCCATAATAATATACAGAATATACTCGAGATATTCTTACACTCCCCTTTAAGTTGGTGCTCCTGGTCAACCGAGACCCAACTTGAACTGCAAATGGTCAAACGCTTCACCTCCTAATGCTTTGGTGAATAAATCTGCGATTTGCTCCTTGCATGCTCCTGACATGCGATAAACTGATTGTCTTCTCAACCAGATGCTGACGAACAAAATGACAGTCAATCTCAATATGCTTCGTTCTGTCATGAAATACAGGATTCTTAGCTATGTGTATAGCCGCCTGATTATCACAATATAACTGCATTGGTTTCTTGTGAAAGATTCTCAATGATGCAAGAAAAGACTTTAACCAGATCAGTTCACTAGTGGCCAAACCTATGGCTCCATACTCGGCTTCTGCTGAAGATTTCGAAACCTTCACTTGCTTCTTTGCTTTCCAAGATATTGGTGATTTGTCTATCGACACAAAATATCCGCTAAGTGATCTCCGTGACACTTGACACCTAGCATGATCAGAATCACAATATCCCACTAATTGCAAATCTTCATTCTTCTTATATTTGATCCCTTTACTCGGATTTTGTTTGAGGTAACGAACTACCCTTAGTGCCACATCCCAATGCTCCTTCCTAGGCTCATTCACAAATTGTGATAAAACATGTACCGCATAGACTAGATCCAGCCTAGTTATGGTCAAATATACTAACCGCCCTATCAATCTTCGATACTTCATCACGTCTTTCAACACATAACCGGTTGCCAATGCTAGCTTGTGATCAGTCGGAATGGGAGTATATGTCGGACGTGCGTCTTGCATCCCTGTTTCCTTGATGATACCTGTAGACACCCACATTTTGACCGCCAGGTGTCTATAGCAGTTTCCGACAAACACCCAATGATGATCGGACGCAAACGTGCTTTAAATACTCAGAAACGGGCTCAGAATCATTGGCATTTGGCTTGGGCTCATTATGGAGTACATATCTCACAAAACCAACCTCAAAATCAGGCCCAGTGGGTCGTTTCGAGTCAAATAAGACTAATTTGGGTCGATTCCGACACCAGGGGTAAAACCGTCTTTTAGCGACCGAGTCAAAACCCGGTCAAAGATTTTCCCGAGACACGTGAGTCAGCCGTGACACCTCACACGGCTGATTCCTCACTCTAATCCTACAAAAATCAATTTTTCAAAATATTAAACAAATCCGTTTAAGGATAGAATTCGATCTCAAGTAGGAATTCTATCCAGAAACCGAATCGGATATCGGCCAAAACACCCAAATCAGCCGAAATACATCCCCATTCAGCCGAGATTTTGGCTTCTCCACCAAGCAACGGAATTCGCATTCCTTTCGAACTCTCGCATTTCCTATCCAAAAACCGATTCAAACACCCGACCGAGTGCAAATACTCGGCCGAGTAGGCTCCCACTAGCCGTGTCCCCTTTCTTCTTGGACAAGAAAGCGGAATTCTCATGCCTTACAACTTCTTACGTTTCCTATCCAAAGCGGTAGTTCAAACTCTCCTAGCCAAGGTCGGGAATTTCCTATAAATAGCCCCTTGCACACACACTTTTACAACAACAATTAACATTCATAAATATTCAGAAATTATCGTCATATATCATCAAAATTCAGAATTATTCACATCACACATAAGCACCAAACTTAACATCGAGAAACCGATAATATTCCCGAAGGAAAACCGGTCCATTTAAACCCGAAACCCTTCGCCCGAAACTCGCCCAAACCGAGCCGCATCACCGTCACCTCATCAACATACACTCGACGCTCCAAGTGCCCAAGTCACGTTTCGACGAGCCCTGATTCGAGTAGACTAAAACATGTAGGTTGAGGGTGCACAACACCCGATTTCTCTTTCTTCTTCTCTTCTCCTTCTCGTCTTTTACATACGGGTCGTGTCCTTTTTTTAAGTCGTTCGTCGAGTCTTTTATTATTTCTAATATCGATAATATCAAAAATTATTTTCATATTAACGAACATTCTTAAAATATGATATCAACTTCTTGGTTGAATATCGTATTAAAAGAATTATATTAAAATTTCGACGATATTAAAAATCGTCACATCTTTTTTCAAATCCCCTTTTTTTACAAAACTTTTTTATTCATTCTAAATATTCGATATCGATTTCATAATCGAATATCGGGTACGACGAATATCGAAAACATAAAATCGAGTATAAATTAATTCATATTTTGTACGCGATTTATCAAAATTAGCAATTTCGAACAAAAAATAAAAACCGGACGGACCCGCACGCGAGTCGCGCCATACCCAGGCGACTCGCGCACGGGCCTGAAATCCGAGACGTTTTTTTAGATTTTTCGTTCGTTTTATTATTTATTCTACGAAACGATTTCAAAATTTATATCTTTTCTAAAACTATCCGAAGTATTTGATATTGATTTCATAGTCAATTATCGAATATAATGAACGTCGAAAATATTAAGTCGAGTACGAATTATGCAATATTCGTGCGCGGTTTAATAAAAACATCGAGTTTTCAAAAACCGATTTCAAAGCAGGCCACCACGCGACCCGCCGGTGACCCGGGCGAGCCGCGCGGCCGGCTGCCCCTTTTTCCGCTTTCTATAATTTTTCGAACTTCGTTTTTTATACAAAACAGCGTTTTAACGATATTTTTCAGATTTCGATTAATATTCATTTTCTCGATTTCATATATTTATTTGCTATATTTACAAATCGATACTAACTCGTTTGTTCATCTTTTGTAGCAAATTCATCTTTATTTCATCTTTTGTTTTATTATACTAAAACGAATCTCACATGCTAAAACAACTTTGACGTTAATTTTAGTTGCATTAAACCGACTTAGCAACCCATTCAATTCCTCGCATGCTTAGGAAAACAATGTTTGCATATCATTCATCGTATTACTAACGCGCGTATTAAAAAATCATTCGATATCCTAGTAGAGGCCGCTAATGTGTGGGCGGGGTTGGGTGTTCTTAGTGAACTTCCCAACACGTACCCTCACCCCTTACTCAGAACCGTGGTTTCCGGATGTCCGAAACCATTGGCAACGAGAGTCATTCAATATACGATTAACCGCTCAAGTCGGCATCTATATCGATATGCAAAGGGACGAGCCCAATAAACTCTGACATCGGAAATGGGCCGTATTTTGTATACGGCCCACTACGACATAGAGTGGGCTCGAACGGTTCCGAATAACCATAAAATTCGGTGGCGACTCCAACTTCGATTTAAATTTCCATTTGACCATCTCATGGAGATTCATTCGCCTCCCCAAACCCGTGCGTGGCCGCGTCGGGGTGGACCTATGTCATGTCCACAATTTGGCGACTCCGCTGGGGATTAGCTGATACGTTACTGACCTTCAGCATCCTCAGGGTGAGACTCGAATAGAAATCGTTTGACTAGTACAATACGCGTTTTAGTTTTACGGTTCATGCATAACCCCATATTTTCCCGGGCCGGTACTGGTGACCGACGTCCCACTATACTATCGATATAGTCCAAATTGGATATGTCGAAGGTGTCCAGTAGTCGATTCGTATGGGTTTTACGGCAGGTTCTAAGCTCAACTCGACTTAGGAAGTCCGCCCCGATTCTCGATAGGCTGTGTACACTGGTATAGACCCTTTCAGACTGACCGAGACTTAGAATTAGAGCATACATGGCGTCGTTATACTGCTTCCATGACTACGTGCTACCTGATTTACAAGTCGTTTTTCAAAAACCGTCTTTTTTCAAAATAGCATCCTTTTCAAAATATCCAATTTCAAAACCCGGGACATATACCGAATTTAGAATCCACGATTTTACTCAAAATAGCCTATTTTTAGCCGGTATAATGCCCATTTCAAAACTCGAAAATATTTTCGAAACTTTTCACAACCGTCCCCGGTCCGCCTTTCCGTTTTCTTTCTCGAAAAAGGGCCGGTTCTCCCCGATTCTTTCGGGCCTTTCAAAAATTCAATTTTTCAAAACCTTCCTCTTCTTAGGACTTCTCATATTTAGCAGTGTCTGGTCGTGTCTTAAGTCGTCAAGGTCTTCTAGCGTCGAAACTCCGTCGATCTTACATCGCGGATTTCTTCCCTATCCCAGTCCGCCTTATTATACTAAGGCAAAGCCCACCTACGTAGGACATACTCCTACAAGGGACGGCCCGTCTACACAATCGAGTCTAGAAGTCTGGGGAATGTCTCACGTGAACCTTCTTTTAAACGGGGCCCAGCCCACACGGCTGGATCCTAAAGGAGGTCCACTATTCACAAGTCTTCCGTCTAGATGTCTTTTCCGAGTCATTTCCTCTCTAGTTTCCCTCTTCCTTGCTCGGGATGTACTTTAGTTCTACGATTTGGGTTGGTCGCTGATACGTGGTATTCTCACAGACAGGCCGCCTCACACTCGAACCATGACTAAGGACTCAATTGATCAACTGAACACCGCATTGGCCAAGATCCAAGAACAGCTCGACCAAATCAGGGGCGACCAGATCGCCATTGTCACCCGGGTTAGTGCCATAGAACAGGACAAGCCAAAGGGTGAAGATGAAGCTCATGGGCCTTTAGCCCAATTGACTAGCGCAGTCCTCAAACTGCAAGAGCAAGTCCATTTGACGACCCACAACTCGATCCATACAGAGTATGCCCGAACCTATTCTCCCCTGACCGATCAACTGCCTGCCAATCTCAACTTGACAGGCCTCCCAATGTTCGACGGAACCGAAGACCCGGTATTACATATCCGGGCCTTCAAGGAGTTTATGGCCCTAAAAGGAGTCAAATCGGATATGTTCAAACATCTGTTTGCCTCCTCGCTAGAGAAGCACCCAAAAGCTTGGTTCTATAAGCTCGACGCCAAGAAATACAAAACTTGGGACGATGTCGCAACGGAGTTCACCCGAAACTATGCGGACAATGCGGAAATCCAGACAACCATGCGTACTCTGGAGGTCATGGCCCAAGAGCCGAAGGAGGGTTTCACCAAATACCTCCAAAGGTGGAGGGCCGAAAGTGTCAAGCTGGTCGACAAGCCCAGCGAAAAAGTATTAGTGGAGGCCTTTGTGAAAAATCTCCTCCCATCTTACCGGATCCATCTCCGGTACGCTATCATACCCAATTTCGCCACCTTAACCGAAATGGGTACGAGAATCGAAGACGACTTAAGGTTAGAGAGCCTTACTAAGGCCTCTACAAAGGGTTATCAAGGAGCCAGTTCATCTTCCGGTAAGCCCGCAACTACAAGTGCGGCCCGAAGTATCTTCGACGAGGTTAATTTGCTAGACACCTCGACCAAAAAGAACACTCCAGCCCGAGTATTCACGGACATAGGGACTACTTATGCCGACGCCTTACAAAGGCTATCTTCTAAAGGCCTAATTCAACCCATAGGCCCAATGCCAGAGGTCCCTGTCGAGAAACGGTCCAAAAGCTACAACGCACAGGCCTATTGCCGCTATCACCAAGGCAACGGGCATGACACCGAAAAATGCTGGAAATTAAAGCATCTCATTCAAGATCTGATCGAGAGTGGGAAGATACCGTTACCCAGCGACAAGCCCAGTAACAAAAACAACCCTCTTGCTACTCACGCCATTTCTGCTGGAGAAATAATCGATTGTACTCATCTCATTTCCCCTTTCATTCCTCAAATCAACGGGATATGGAATGACGATGAAGACGATGTTTATCTGACCAAGGGGGAGACTGTCCCCATCACGGCCGAAGAGATCCGGAAGGCCAAAACCAAGGCCCTAACCGGTACTCATGTCATCACGGCCGGATCTTCAACCCCGGGATCCGTCACTGAACCCGCCAAGACGGACTCCATACTCGAGGAACCAGACACTAACACGGCCCTAGTCAAGCAACTGAAGAGGGTCCGAACTGATCTTACCATATGGCAGCTTCTGGTCAGTTCTCAGGAACATCGGGCAGCACTTACTAAAGCTCTCGATGAGATCAAGGTGGACTCGTCGGTTACCCCCGCTGAAATGGTAGCCACCATCCTGCCTCACCTCAAAGGCAAATCCAAAGAAGAAGGCCCGCTTATCACCTTCTCTGAGTCCGATCTACCACCATTTGGGGCTACCCACAACCTAGCCCTATATATTACGGTGATTTGCCGGGGCAAATATCTACCCATGACCATAATCGATGACGGGTCAGCTGTAAACGTCCTTCCTTTAAGGACTGCTAGGGCTCTCGGCATTACCGAGACCGACTATCTTCCTACTGCACAAACTATCCAGGCCTTTGATGGAAGCCCGAAATCAGTTGCTGGGGCTGTCAGACTAGCCATCATAACCGGCCCAATCGAAAAAGAACTAGAATTTCAAGTGATCGATGTCACCTCATCGTTCAATCTGCTACTCGGAAGGCCTTGGATCCACGCAGTCAAGGCCGTATCCTCCACTCTTCATAGAAAGGTCAAGTTACCTTTACAAGACGGGGTCATCACACTTGAAGCTACTCCAATAGCCGTGTCAAGCTGCAACACGGCCGGTTCAATCGACCCGCGAGGATTCAACTTCGTGGGAATGATCGATGAAGAATATCTTTTTAGGCCCTATTTCACAACCAGCATCGACAAAATGCTGCAGAATTTGGGTTACTTACCGGGGGCTACTTCAAGGCCTGGTCTCCCGGCAGGCAAGATCATCGATGTCTTAAATAACGAAGAGCCGAAATTCGGCTTGGTATATGCTTTAACCCCGGAAAATGTGGTCCGGGCCGGCATCCAGAAGGCCTGCAACGTCCTCAAGGGCTCCTACAGCCCGAAACTCAATTTCGTCACTCCAGTATTCGGAGCTGTCCAAACAGGCCTTTACCAGCCCGCTATAACCTATTCTGAGGTCAATTTCATCCCAGATGATATCTTCACTCTCATCCAGGCTGAATCAAAAGAAGATTCAAACCAAGCTGAGCCCATGCTGGGGCTCTTGTTCGGGGAAAGCAAGATAATTCCTACCCCTAAGGAGGAATTAGTCAACCTGATCCTCCATAGCAATAAATTCGATCCGACCAAGCTGATCTCTGAAGTAGGTGCTGACACTGGAAAGCGGGCTTGGAGGAAGACAATCAAATGGACCGACAGCGAGGGCCGAGTCTACAAGCTCACTACCGGCGAAGGAGACATGCAAGACGACGAGTCCGAATCCGAGTCAGAGTCAGAGTCAGAGTCGGAGTCTGAGTCTAAGTCTAGAGGGTCCAGTACTAGGGTCGAGTCTGTAACCCCTTTCCCTTCGAGCATTCCTCTGGGAGCCTCGGAGTCTGTCCCGAGAGCACTCCTCATACCGCCTCTGACCAGCGATCAGATGGCAGCTCTCTTCGAGCTATTTTCAAAACTTTCTATCAATAATAACGATAACCGTTCTGCTTACGACTTGTCTTATTTTCAAAACATTTTCAAAAACTTTACTTGCAATGACATTGAGAAACCCGACGAACAGGTACCATTACCTCAGCATCTAGTCGAGCAACTCGAACAAAGAGAGTCCCGAGATCCGGTGATCGAAGAAACCGATTCCATCAATCTGGGAACCCCTTTAGAGCCTCAGATGCTTAAGTTAGGTTTATCCTTAGACCCCGAGGAGAAGCAACAATTTACGGAGCTCCTCCACGAATTCAAAGACGTCTTCGCATGGTCCTACAAGGACATGCCGGGAATAGACCGGGAGATAGCCGAACACCGTATACCTATCAAAGACGGGTGTAAACCGGTAAAACAAAAACTCCGAAGAATGAGGCCCGAATGGTCTCTCAAAGTCAAAGAAGAAGTCGACAAGCAATTCAAAGCGGGCTTTATCCAAGTGTCTGAATATCCAGACTGGGTCGCAAATATCGTGCCGGTACCCAAGAAAGACGGAAAAGTACGAGTTTGTGTAGACTTCCGGGACCTTAATAAGGCCAGCCCAAAAGACGATTTTCCGTTGCCACACATCGACATACTGGTGGACAACACGGCCGACCATACCCTTCTATCTTTTATGGACGGGTATGCCGGATACAATCAGATCAAAATGACAAAAGAAGACATGAGTAAGACCACCTTCACTACACCTTGGGGGACTTACTGTTACACCGTTATGCCATTTGGGCTTATCAACGCCGGTGCCACTTATCAACGGACCGCCACTACCTTGTTACATGACATGATGCACAAGGAAGTGGAAGTCTACGTGGACGATATGATAGTCAAGTCAAAAGAACGAAACGGGCATATTCCGGCCCTTAGGAAGTTCTTCACCCGACTACGCAAGTATAACATGAGACTGAATCCTCAAAAATGCAGCTTTGGGGTAACATCGGGTAAACTATTGGGCCATATCGTCAACCAGCGCGGCATCGAGGTTGACCCAGCCAAAATCAAGGCCATTACCGAGATGCGGCCACCTAAAACCGAAAAGGAAATTAGGGGGTTTCTCGGGAAAGTCCAATATATCAGCAGGTTCATTTCGAAGCTAACCATGGTATGTGAGCCCATTTTCAAAAAACTGAAGATAGGAGAACGGGTACTATGGGACGACAAATGTCAAACAGCTTTCG
The DNA here is from genome assembly GCA_958450325.1 of Agrostemma githago. Lineage (NCBI taxonomy): Eukaryota > Viridiplantae > Streptophyta > Magnoliopsida > Caryophyllales > Caryophyllaceae > Agrostemma > Agrostemma githago. The sequence continues at coordinate 12,198,612 of OY288255.1, read as the reverse complement.
ATAAAATCAAAGAGATTCTGTCATCTCCGCCGGTATTAATGCCACCTCAACACGGTTTGCCTTTGTCGTTATACTTGACAACGACTGAGACAGCCATGGGGGCTATGCTAGCCCAGACAGTCAACTCAGAAGAACGAGCCATTTACTACATCAGTAAAAAGTTCCTAGAGTACGAATGCAAATACACGATGCTCGAAAAGACGTGTCTAGCTCTAGTTTAGGCCACTAAAAAGCTCCGACATTACATGCTTAGCCACGAAGTTCACGTACTATCAAGAATGGATCCAATCAAGTATCTGTTCGAAAATCCCATTCTCAACGGTAGAATATCTAGATGGACTTTAATGCTAGCTGAGTTCGACCTCAAGTTCGTACCATTAAAAGCCATCAAGGGCCGGGTAGTAGCCGAATTCCTCGACGATAGCCCGGTACCTGAAGGAGGACATACCGATACTTGGGCCTTCTCTAACGAAGATATATTCCATACCGACACAGAAACATGGGATCTATATTTTGATGGAGCATCCAACTTTCGAGGATTTGGTGTCGGGATTTTGCTGATCTCACCACAAGGAGAGCACACCCCGTTATCCATCAAGTTAGACTTCGACGTAACTAATAACGCAGCCGAATACGAAGCATGCATTCACGGGTTACAAGCCGCCGTTGATCTAGGAGTAACGAACCTCCGGGTCCACGGTGACTCATCATTAGTCATTAATCAAGCACTCCAGAAATGGAAAACTCGGAACGCAAATCTCGTAGCTTACCAAGCGCGAGTAAGGGTTCTCGAAAAGCAGTTTCAAAGGGTGGAATACATTTATCTGCCCCGGGAAGAAAACCAGTTTGCAGATGCACTATCCAAGTTAGCATCTTTACTGAACATCCCGGAACATCTGACTAGCATGCCGATTTGCGTCGAAAGACGGTCCGAGCCGGCATATATCAACGCTATCCAAGACATCGAAATAACCGACCCAGAACCTTGGTACCAGGCTGTTCTTACCTACTTGACGTCAGGAGAATATCCTCCGGGATCTGAAAACCGGGCCAAGAAGGCCCTACGAAGATGGGCCACTCAGTTCATCCGCACGAACGATGGACAGTTGTACAAAAAAACAGCACAGGGGGCTTTACTCCTATGCATCGACAAAACACAGGCCGAAAAGGTCATGGCCGAGGTACACGATGGCGAGAACGGCCCGCATATGAATGCCCATATGTTAGCTCGAAAAATCGCAAGACTCGGGTATTATTGGAATAGCATGGAAACCGACTGTCAGTTATACGTCAAGCACTGTCACAACTGTCAGATTTTCGGCAATGTCCAACATATGCCGTCATCCCTATTATACACCATGACATCACCATGGCCATTCTCAACATGGGGAATTGATATAATCGGGAAAGTGAACCCGTCCGGCACGGGAGGTCACTGCTTCATTCTAGTGGCTATTGACTATTTTACTAAATGGGTCGAAGCCGAGTCATATCGTGTCTTGAACGCCAAGCACGTTGCAAAATTTATCCAAGATAAAATTATATGCCGATACGGGATCCCGCACGAATTCATAAGTGATCACGGGACCCATTTCCAAGCTGAAACCGCTACTTTGCTAGCAAAATATAAAATTCAAAGGCATACGTCATCACCTTACCGTCCCCAAACAAACGGAGCGGTAGAGGCAGCAAATAAAACCATTGTCACCATACTTAAAAAGATGGCAGATAATTACCGAGATTGGCCCGATAAAATTCCTTTCGCTTTATGGGGATACCGGACGTCAATCCGAACCGCAACCGGAGCAACTCCATACTATCTGACGTATGGGATGGAGGCGGTCCAGCCCGTCGAGCTTGAGGTACCATATCTAAGGATTTTACTCGAAAGTCAAGTACCTGAAGCAGATTGGGTTCAAGCCCGATACGACTCGTTGATTCTTTTAGACGAACGACGATCTCGATCCCTTAACAACATCCAGATATATCAAAAAAGGATAAAACGGGCTTTCAACAAAAGGGTTAGGCCCAGAAACATCAAAGAGGGCGATCTAGTCTTAAAATCTGTCCGGGCTTTGTTACCAGTCGACCCAAGGGGAAAATTCAAACCTAATTGGGCCGGACCCTATCTAGTGAAGAAGATTTTATCAGGAGGAGCCGTAATGCTGACAGACTTGGATGGGAATGAATTCGTCAACCCAACCAACTTGGACCAGCTGAAGCGCTACTACCCCTAACCTTATCTCAATGTCATTTGCTAAAAATTTATCTTTTTATACAAAATTTTCAAAAATTAAGCAAGTCAATGAGTTAGGATTACTGATCCTACTGTCGCACATCTCGAACTAATAGTCTTGATGTATTTCGAAGATTGCAAAAATCTATGTTTGAACTACGGTCGGTTTGATTCCACTAATCGTGGATACGTAGGCAACCCCTCAAAAGGGTACAACCACTGCAATAACGAAAAGACAGGAACGGTTTTCACTAATATGTCTTTTATTATTTCAAAGAAATGCCTCACGCAAAAAAAAAAATCACAAAAATCACACAAAAATAGTAGTAATATTTAAATAATAAAATTTAAAAGACTACTCGTACATTTTTCCCTTCCCCTTATCTTTCGGGTCACGCGGATCCCGGGGCCGGCGAGGCGGGGGCGAACGTTCCCTAATCACGAGTGGAACTTCCTTTGCTCGAGCCCGTTTCTTCGACTTCGGCTTCTCCGCCCTCTGCACGGGGTCAATCCGAGCCCGGATGCGCTCGGGTAGTCTATCCCGAGGACCAAGTCGGTCCTTAGCTGCCAGTCTTGGACCAAGTCTCCTTTCTAAGTCCGTCTGGGGGCCCGTTTTCCCCCATGTACCTTTAGAGCTGGACCCTTTAGTCAAAATCTTGGTCTTCCCCTTTTGGCCTGACATCAATCGGACCATCGTAGCCGGGGTATCGCCATCATCAAAGAAGCCTCGATTATCCTTAACTTGTTCTCGGCGCAGCAAGTCAAAGGCTTCGTCGGTCTTTAAAGCAGCACGGGCTTTAGCAGAATTGGCTCGGGTCCACTTCGTGTAGGAATCCGATACCCAGATCGAGGGAGAAGCTTTAGAAACGGGCCAAGTGTGCCGGGTATACCATCTTTGCGCCCAAATGTCACACATCACGTCCGTTAGCTGGGTAGATTCACTCACGACCGCTTCAATCTCCGGGATTCTCTGGGCCCGACCATATTGCCTAATTATGCGATCGGGATAAAGGTGAATCGTCTGCCTAAAAGATAGGATTAGCTGATAACGGGCCCTATCTCGCAACTCTAATCCAGTCCAGGCATAAATAGGCCACCAAGGTACGGTCCAACGGATCAATGGGCCTCCATGGAAGGATAGCAGCTCGTCCCAGAATTTTTGGGTAGTAAGGCGAGAAAAGTGAACAGTCCGTCTTCTTGTCATCACCTGATTTGGGCGATATCGGCTTACGTCTAGAGGAGGATCCAGGATCGATAACTTCTCAAAAAGCCATAGCTGAAAAGTCAAAATTGCAAAAAAAAAAAGTCAATGTCGATTTTCGAAAAAAAAAAAAAAAAAAAAAATATCGGAAAAAACCGAGAAAATCGAGAAAAGACGCGAAAACCGCGCAAAAATCAAAGACCCGAAAACTCAGAAATTGCAAAAAATCAAAAATTGCGAAAATCAAGAAAAAATCAGCCTACCTGTAGAAGACGGGTGCTACCAGACAGCTTGATCGATGGATCCCTCTTACGATTATCTAAACCTTGGATAATCTCCCCGATAATCAGCCAGGCTGGGCTGTGTTCGGTCTCCATTTGATCCGCTACAGAAAGAAGTCTGACATGGCCCATACAGGATAGCCAATCCAAATGACCCTCGAAAGCATAAACATGGAGCATACAAAAAGTAAAGGCCCTACGGCTATATACCGGCCTGACCCGAACGTCATCTTGATTCATAAATTTTTCAGCCAGATCGATCAAGGAGACTGTATTTCCTTCTAGCATACGGGATACCTCCATATGAGAAAGCCCTAAAAATTCTCTTAATTTCCTCCTTGGATCACGAACTGAAAAGGGGATAGCAGGACGAAGAATAGGATTCCACCCTCCTACAGCAGCTATTTCCTCAGGAATAGGACAGACTTCACCTCGAGGAAACCTAAAGACATGATAGGTATCATCCCAATAAGATAGGCAAGCATCCAGAAAGTGGCGATCCACTTGCATCTGCCGAATAACGGATAACTGGGCAACGCCGTTTTGGTTCAGAATAACCTTGTCAGCATCTCTGAAGGTTCGGGACCAATCTTGCAGCATTCCGACTAATCGATCGATTCCCATAATGAATTTCTAAAAAAGAGGACTAAGTTTTTCAGAACTTATTTTTCTTAAAAGGAAGGAAAGGAGTTGTGAGAATTATGAATAAATTATGAGCAGATAGATGAGTATTTATAGCATGAAATCGGATTCTCCTCCTCACTTTGGGATTCCTAATCCCATGGGATTTAGCATACAGGCCTTTAATCCTAGTATCTAGCTAAGACATCCCGAGCATTCCTACTTAGGGCTGTGCAACCGGGCCGACCCGGTCCGACCCGGACCGGATCCGGTTGGACCCGGATCCGGAATCGTCAAATTTTATGACCCTGGACCCGGACCGGAAACCAAAATATTGACCCTGGTCCGGTCCGGAAAAATACCGGGTCCGACCCGGACTGGACCGGTTGGCCCGATTGGCCCGAAATTTTCAATTTTTTTGGGAATTCCGGTCCAAATTTCCGACCCGGTTGGACCGGTTGGCCCGGTTTGGACCGGAAAACCCGGAATTTTTAAGAAATAAGCATAATTCCGGGTTTTCCGGTCCAAACCGGTCCGGACCGGAAAATACCGGGTCAGGACCGGACCGGACCGGAACCCGGAATCGCCCAAAATGATGGCCCGGAGACCGGACCGGAATTTTTTATTCCGGATCCGGGCCCGTAGATTCCGGTCCGGTCCGGTCCATTTTTCCGGTCCGACCTGGATTTTGCACACCCCTATTCCTACTCCTTCTCAGAGTCAAAAAAAAAAAATTCTTTAATCCTTCAAAATTCTTCCATCCAAAAAATATTCAAAAAAATCTTCTTCAATTTTTTATTCCCCAGCACGAGTCATTTCTCCTAAATATGCGTTACATGCAAGCTTGGCATAAATTATTATACAGGACGACTCAAGCAAAACCGTGCAAACAACTCCCCAGCGGCATAGGCTTATACGACAAGTCCGGTTCCCCACGGAGTTATCATCATCAAACTCAGGTACATTTCTAGTCTTCGGCCGGCGGGCCCTCCACGCAGGTCTAACGGACCTTAAACGACCCGACCGGAAGTCTGCCAGGTCTAAACTTTGATTTGCCTGGTAGCTTACTCTGACTTTCGCCTTGTCCAAGCCTCAGTCAGAGTGGGGGCTCTGTAGACACCCACATTTTGACCGCCAGGTGTCTATAGCAGTTTCCGACAAACACCCGATGATGATCGGACGCAAACGTGCTTTAAATACTCAGAAACGGGCTCAGAATCATTGGCATTTGGCTTGGGCTCATTATGGAGTACATATCTCACAAAACCAACCTCAAAATCAGGCCCAGTGGGTCGTTTCGAGTCAAATAAGACTAATTTGGGTCGATTCCGACACCAGGGGTAAAACCGTCTTTTAGCGACCGAGTCAAAACCCGGTCAAAGATTTTCCCGAGACACGTGAGTCAGCCGTGACACCTCACACGGCTGATTCCTCACTCTAATCCTACAAAAATCAATTTTTCAAAATATTAAACAAATCCGTTTAAGGATAGAATTCGATCTCAAGTAGGAATTCTATCCAGAAACCGAATCGGATATCGGCCAAAACACCCAAATCAGCCGAAATACATCCCCATTCAGCCGAGATTTTGGCTTCTCCACCAAGCAACGGAATTCGCATTCCTTTCGAACTCTCGCATTTCCTATCCAAAAACCGATTCAAACACCCGACCGAGTGCAAATACTCGGCCGAGTAGGCTCCCACTAGCCGTGTCCCCTTTCTTCTTGGACAAGAAAGCGGAATTCTCATGCCTTACAACTTCTTACGTTTCCTATCCAAAGCGGTAGTTCAAACTCTCCTAGCCAAGGTCGGGAATTTCCTATAAATAGCCCCTTGCACACACACTTTTACAACAACAATTAACATTCATAAATATTCAGAAATTATCGTCATATATCATCAAAATTCAGAATTATTCACATCACACATAAGCACCAAACTTAACATCGGGAAACCGATAATATTCCCGAAGGAAAACCGGTCCATTTAAACCCGAAACCCTTCGCCTGAAACTCGCCCAAACCGAGCCGCATCACCGTCACCTCATCAACATACACTCGACGCTCCAAGTGCCCAAGTCACGTTTCGACGAGCCCTGATTCGAGTAGACTAAAACATGTAGGTTGAGGGTGCACAAAACCCGATTTCTCTTTCTTCTTCTCTTCTCCTTCTCGTCTTTTACATACGGGTCGTGTCCTTTTTTTAAGTCGTTCGTCGAGTCTTTTATTATTTCTAATATCGATAATATCAAAAATTATTTTCATATTAACGAACATTCTTAAAATATGATATCAACTTCTTGGTTGAATATCGTATTAAAAGAATTATATTAAAATTTCGACGATATTAAAAATCGACACATCTTTTTTCAAATCCCTTTTTTTACAAAACTTTTTTATTCATTCTAAATATTCGATATCGATTTCATAATCGAATATCGGGTACGACGAATATCGAAAACATAAAATCGAGTATAAATTAATTCATATTTTGTACGCGATTTATCAAAATTAGCAATTTCGAACAAAAAATAAAAACCGGACGGACCCGCACGCGAGTCGCGCCATACCCAGGCGACTCGCGCACGGGCCTGAAATCCGAGACGTTTTTTTAGATTTTTCGTTCGTTTTATTATTTATTCTACGAAACGATTTCAAAATTTATATCTTTTCTAAAACTATCCGAAGTATTTGATATTGATTTCATAGTCAATTATCGAATATAATGAACGTCGAAAATATTAAGTCGAGTACGAATTATGCAATATTCGTGCGCGGTTTAATAAAAACATCGAGTTTTCAAAAACCGATTTCAAAGCAGGCCACCACGCGACCCGCCGGTGACCCGGGCGAGCCACGCGGCCGGCTGCCCCTTTTTCCGCTTTCTATAATTTTTCGAACTTCGTTTTTTTATACAAAACAGCGTTTTAACGATATTTTTCAGATTTCGATTAATATTCATTTTCTCGATTTCATATATTTATTTGCTATATTTACAAATCGATACTAACTCGTTTGTTCATCTTTTGTAGCAAATTCATCTTTATTTCATCTTTTGTTTTATTATACTAAAACGAATCTCACATGCTAAAATAACTTTGACGTTAATTTTAGTTGCATTAAACCGACTTAGCAACCCATTCAATTCCTCGCATGCTTAGGAAAACAATGTTTGCATATCATTCATCGTATTACTAACGCGCGTATTAAAAAATCATTCGATATCCTAGTAGAGGCCGCTAATGTGCGGGCGGGGTTGGGTGTTCTTAGTGAACTTCCCAACACGTACCCTCACCCCTTACTCAGAACCGTGGTTTCCGGATGTCCGAAACCATTGGCAACGAGAGTCATTCAATATACGATTAACCGCTCAAGTCGGCATCTATATCGATATGCAAAGGGACGAGCCCAATAAACTCTGACATCGGAAATGGACCGTATTTTGTATACGGCCCACTACGACATAGAGTGGGCTCGAACGGTTCCGAATAACCATAAAATTCGGTGGCGACTCCAACTTCGATTTAAATTTCCATTTGACCATCTCATGGAGATTCATTCGCCTCCCCAAACCCGCGCGTGGCCGCATCGGGGTGGACCTATGTCATGTCCACAATACCCATTGCATATTTTCGTTGGTTTAGAAATAGTCCATCTTTATTATGTGCTACTTCTATTCCCAAGAAATACTTAATTTTACCCAAGTCTTTAATTCCAAATTTCTTGTCTAAGAAAGTTTTGAATTCTTGCACGCTCCAACATTATTACTAACCACAATCATATCATCGACATATACTAGCACCCCAATAAAAATACCATCACGATTGAATGTGAATAACGAATAATCGGCCAATGACTGAATAAATCCGTATTCTTTCATGGACACGGTCAATTTTGCGAACCAATTTCGCGACGCCTGTTTCAAGCCACAAATGGATTTAAGTAATTTACATACCTTGCCATCTTGGCCCCGATCAAATCCCTGTGGAATCTTCATGTACACATCCTCATCCAAATCACCATGCAAGAAGGCGTTGTTTACGTCCAATTGCTCAATGTGCCATCATTTGTGAACTGCGACGACCAACATACATCGTACACTTGTCATCTTTGCCACCGGAGCATGGGTCTCGTGATAGTCTATCCCCTCGACTTGCGTGAAACCTTGTGCTACAAGCCGTGCTTTGTAGCGTTCTACCGTCCCGTTTGCTTTGTACTTGATCTTGTAAACCCATTTGCATCCTATGGGTTTCTTCCCCTTTGGCAAATTAACAATCTTCCATGTTGCATTCTTTTCCAATGCTTCTATCTCCTTTTTCATTGCTTCATGTCATTCCCTTTTCCGTACAGCTTCATGGTAATGACTGGGTTCTCGATCCTTATCAATCGTAGCCATGAATGCTCTGTGGGAATTCGAAAAACAATTGGTGATAACATAATTAATTAGAGGATAACGAGTACCTGACTGTAAGGAAGTGTCATGTGTGGGATGAACATGCGACTCGGGGTTAATTACTCTTGTAGACTTGCAATAGTAATCTTTCTTCCAACTTGGTTCAAATTTGTCACGCGCTCCCCGACACATTCTGGGCTCATGAGACTCCACTTCCGGACCCCCTTCGTTGGACATATCAGGGGTATTTGATTTCCCTGATTTCCCTCGACCAATTCATGATTTCCCTGATTTTCATGATTTCCCTCAACCGATTCGACCGACCCGGTTCTCTGCTCACTCTCGCTTGGTAAGTCGGCTGACACGGCCACATCTTTCTTTTCTCCAAAATTTCCTTGTTCTTCCTGTTCGCTCCCCCTCACCTCAATAGTCTGATCTATGATATCATAACATGACATATTTTGGTTAATGGAAGACGTGTGAGGTGGTTGGGTTTCAGTTTGAGACACGCAGAAAGGGAAAGTATGCTCATAAAATTGAACATCCCGAGATACAAAAGTGCGTTTCTCCTTTAAATCATACACTTTCCATCCTTTTTTACTACTTGGGTATCCTATAAATAAGCATCGTTTTCTCCGTTCCCCAAACTTATCACGAGGTTTGTCTTTATTATGTGCATAGCATTAACAACCTAGGATTCTAAGGTTCTCCAATTTTGGTGGCTTTCAATGTAAAATTTCATACGGAGTCTTTCCGTCCAATAAAGGAGTGGGGGTTCGGTTTATTAAGTAAGCGGTTGTTAACACAGATTCTCCCCAAAATTGTATAGACAACTCTCCTTGAAAACGTAATGCTCTCGCTTTTTCTAGGATGTGACGGTGTTTTCTCTCTACCCGCCCATTTTGTTGGGGTGTGTCAACATTACAGGTTCGGAATAAAATTCCATTTTCCGCATAATACTCTCTCATCTCTCCCGATAACAATTCCGTTCCATTGTCGCTTTGGATAATCTTCACTCCCTTTTCAAATTGGGTTTTGGTCATTTGACAAAAGATTCTAAGTAAGCTTCCAGCTTCACTTTTTTCTTTCATAAGATAGACCCAAACTCCTCTACTATGGTCATCGACAATGGTTAGAAAATAGTGTGCCTGGGTCAAACTCGCTACTTTGTCTGGTCCTCATATATCACAATGAGTAACTCCAAACAAAGTATTGCTTCTTTTGTTATTAAGCTTAAAAGGTGTATGAGTTTGCTTAGCTCTACAACAAGAGTCACAAGCCTCATTGGATACCCAATTCAAATTGCAACCAACTAAATTATTAAAAAGTGGAAAAATACTTTTAGAAGGATGCCCAAGTCTTCTGTGCCAAAGACGACTCTCCTTAGAAGCGGCAACATGTCTTGCAACCTCATTCTTCTTAGTCTCGTAGTAATAAACCCTTTGTCGTTGCTCACCCCGTCCAATCGCTATCCTCGTAGTCTGGTCCTGCATTACACAATAATCAGGATAGAAAGTTATTACACAATTGTTCTCATTAATTAATTGTTGGACGAAAATTAAATCGCAAGTAAGGGTAGGAACATATAAAGCACGTCTTTCAATACGAAGTCATTGGTCAACTTCACTTCTCCATGGACCGAGGCTTCTACTTCTCGTCCGTCTGGCAATCCGACAGTGGAAATTTTCTCGATCCGAGAATTTTTTAAGATCTCACGTTTTCCTGTCATATGATGTTAGGCTCCACTGTCTATTAACCAATGAACACTATCAATTATTTCCGTACTCGTCAGCTTATCAATCCCTTTGGGACTAACCCCTAGTAAACTACGAATACGACTAATCTCTTCCTCTGTAAAGGACACGTTTTTATGTCCGGATTGACTCATCGTTGTAATTGCCGCGACCCCTTCCTCTTCCTGCCATGGTGAACGTTCACCCTTTTTTTTCTTATCTTTTTTTGTTTAATACGGATCGCTTAATTAAGCTGTGATACCATGATAAAATAAGAAAATAAGAAAATTTGGGAAATGATTTTTCTCATTAATAATTAACATTATACAAGTCTTCTTATATATTGAGAATTACAATCTCCTAGTATCTTCCATAAACTAGTAACTGTCGTAAACTTCTACTCTATAATTCTATCTAAAGTAAATAATAATATCTTTCCATAATTATATACAGAATATACTCGAGTTATTCTTACATTTACGGATGCTTTGACTTGACCAAAAGATAATTGTAGATGTCGCTAAAGATGAACCAAGTCGACCTTTTTGACGTCGGAACCGCAACTATGTGCCTTGAATGTATGTCTCGAACATGCGCGAACGCCGATAATAAAAGAAAAACGCTAACAAAGCTAATGGTGCACGAGGCCAAAGCGGCAGGTCGTGACACTCATAAAAAAAACGGTGTACGGGAGCGTGGCTACCCGTAAAGCACCACAAACTGGAGCAAAACTCAACAATATAAATCAAAAAGAAAAGAAAAAAAAACGGTGTACGGGAGCGTGACAACCCGTAAAGCACCACAAACTGGTACCATGTAAGTAATGTAATGCGTTGTTTATATTATTCAACTAGCTCGGTATTTATACCGAAGACTTACAACGAGATACATCGAATAATGTGTCTCGGGAATAACATATATATATATACACTTAATGATATACTAATGACGGAATGTCAAAGGCCTCTACTAATTACTACTATTAACTACTCCCTCCATTTCATTGAAAGGTTCCACTTAAAAATGGGCACATTTTTTAAGGATAATAATAAAATATTCAAAAGTAGAGAGAGTGTAAAGTAGGTGGGCCACTTAGGTAAGAGTGAAGAGTTATACCAAAAAAGTAAGTTGAATCTATCAAAGAAATTTACAAAAAAGGAAAAGTGGAAGCTTTCAATGAAACGGAGGGAGTACAATATATTAATATCGTCTAATAGTTTATATAATTATGAATGAATACTCACCATATTTATATTTATAATAAGTCTAACCATTTAAGTTTTTAAATTTAAATCCTAAATATCCATTAGAAGATTTTTAGTTAAAATGAGGGGAAAAAAATATTTTCATATATCATCAAATAATTATAATATGATTTTAAAATTTTATACTACCTCCGGTTTTATATGTTTGCCCCTTTCCATTATAATACTCCTCACATATAATACTTCAATGGGGTAAACATATAAAATCGGAGGGAGTATAACTTAACAAAATCATAAGAATAATCCCATGATTCACGGGATTAAAAATCACTCTCATTTATATCCAATAGTCTTATTTGTTTGTTCACATTTGCCGAGACGCTTTTTACATTATCAATGTCTTTCATTTAAAATTAGCAAAAAATAGTAAAAGTTTAAAATTCTTTATACATTAAAATTCATAAAGAGTTAAAGACGAACGAAACAAGATATCATGACTATATCCTTTATACATTAAAAGAAGGACCAAGAGAAGTGACGTGGCAGCAGGAAAATTGAGTATTTTGAAATACTTCACCCACATTCATCCGTGATCAATTAGGCAACTAATAATGCATGCAAACTAATAATACACCAAAAATATGTCAATGATTGGGTTTTTACGGGCTTCACAAACCATTTACCCATTTAAAAACCCTAATTTAAAAACCCTAAAGCAGTCATATAATTACCCTATAAAACAGATTCTTCAATAGTCAAAAATCATAATTACGCAACAGTCACATAATCACACGAGCAATTCCGCTACCGTGTAACAATTTATCAAATTTGTCTTCTAAAATGTCGTCTGCTATTAAGTCCTTGGTTGTATATGTACATTCCTGTAATAGTATTTGTAAATATATCAGTCGTGAATCAATGATGAACGTAAGAAGAATTTAACAACTTTTTATTTGCAAAGAAATACAATGAAACATGTACATATGATTATATTTTAATGAATTATTTTAGAGTGATTGTATGATTGTACATATATTATAATGAATCAATATGATTATATTTTAGACTGAAAGATTATATTTACCATTATTTAACATATGATATTTAATATTTGGACAAAAGATAACAAAGTTTAATAATCGGACAAAACTTTAATATTATTATTATTATTTAATATTTAATATTTAACGTATGATATTCAAAAGTAATATGTGGACAAAAGTTAAATATCGAAATTCATATACCGTATGATATTTAATATCCGAGACAAAAGTAACAAAGATTGTTTTTAAACATTTTTGACCTTCAACAAATCAAGTTATTATTTTTCACGGACTACCGCTTCAACGTCAAAAACCAATATTACTTCCTTAACAACTCTAACATATACAATTAAAGTAGCGTAACGACATTGTCACATCAACCGTCTAGCATTCAAAAAACTAAAACACTTAAAAATACAAATAACCCGTGATGTTTCACGGGTCAATACACTAGTTTCCTTTAATTATGAATAGTGTCAAAAACATAATTGAAACTTGTGGATATGAATGGAGTGAATAGTCCGTAGTTAATTACTTCTTCAGATTCTTAGGAATTGCATTTGAATATAATACTCGGCACAAATTTTAAAAAAAATGTAGGGTTATTTAATAACAATAATACTGACTATTGGACGTATTCCAATAATAATACCAATTACAGTTAATCCCAGAATAATACATTGAATTGAAGTATTCTAATGATAATGGTACAGTTGACCGGTTACCTGAATAACCGGTCCACCTCCCCTTAAGCGCCTCATTTAATTCCTACTATCACCATTACCATTTCACAAAACTTAGTGGACAGTTTATTACTCCCTCCCCACCACTAAGATTTTCCCACTTTCCTTAAAAGAAAACTCCACTAAGATTTTCCCATTTCAAAACTTTCCTTATTCATCCATTATACTCTCTTTTTATTGGTTACTTTTCGTGATTTGACATCTTGAACCCCACCCAACAATTTACCACCTTTCATTTACCCATTTCTTAATCCATGTGTCATTATGAATTGGGAACATCATTGTGGTGGGGAGGGAGTAAAACATAAATATAAACTCCTGAATTGGACCTAGAAACCATAATCAAAACACTAATCGAATAAATATAAACTCAGAAAATAAACTTTATCAAAACAAAACCCCAAATTGTCGAAATTTGCAGAAAGATAAAATAGTATTTGATTGACCAAGTGAATTGTGCTAAAATTGGAAATTAGAAGCGAATCAAGTCCCGAATTGGACCCAGAAATCATAATCGAAACGGTAATCGAATAAATACGAACCCAGAAAAAAAAACCTAACTGAAACCAAAACCCCAAATTTGTACAAAATAAAACAAATTAGCAATGCTTAAAACCGAAAAGAGAGTACCTGGGAGTTGAAGGAGACAGAGAATCATAGATGAAGCAATAATTAATTTCGATGGTTTGATTGATTTTCACATTGCCCATTATTAGATTTAATGAGGAAAGGAAGGTAATGGAAATCAAGACTTTTTAAAAAAATTTGCAGAGTTGCCATTGAAGACAAGGATTTAAGTAGAATGGAGATGAAGAAATAGGGTAGGTGGGTGTGGATTGAATAGATTGAAATAGCAGGTTATTTTTCAGAAAGGTTACCTGTTGTTGCAGGTAATAAATGCAACTGTACCATTATCATTAGAATACTCCAATTCGATGTATTATTCTAGGATTAACGGTAATTGGTATTATTATTGGAATACGCTCAATAGTCAGTATTATTGTTATTAAATAACCCAAAAATGTATCAGAGAGAGAGAGTAATTCATATTCTCTCCCTTTTTTATTTTTTTCTCATTTGTCTTTTCACAGTCTACATGACAGTACTTTGACCATATTTTTAACATGTAAATGAAATTTTTTCTTTTCCAATATATTCACTATCAAAGTTTACTAATTTCGATCCTCAAAAAATAAATGGAAAAAAGAAAAGAAAAAAAGAGGTAAACGGAGGGAGTAGTCATCAATCAACTCATGGTAGCCTGGTAGGTTGAAAATTAGTCGGACCAACAATACGTGTCCCTCTTTAAACCACCGCAGATGGTAGGAGTAAATATAATCTGATAACGATCCATATAACGTTGGTTTTATTACCATCTATGCCCTTAAGATTCATTTTCCTTTGACGTTGGATAACAATTGATACTTAGCTTGATACCCTCACCTCAATAATGTAGTGTTGATCCTTTTCCCTTGCTCAATTTACCGACAAATTTTGCTTTATAGAGTCATCGTCAAAATTGCGGCATTACTGGCTACACTTATACTACTACTACTAGTCTAGTCTAGAAATTGGGTTGTTTGATCCAAAGATTTAACATTTAGATTTTAGAAGTGGGTTTTGGGAGAAAATTTCTGGGCAGGCCAGTTGAAATTCATATTCTCTTAATAAAAATGGGTTGGTTGAGTCTTATATTGAAGATATTCAGTTTTATATTTGGGTTTGTGGGATTTGGTATTGGAACTGCAATTGGTCTCACACTTGGCTACTATCTTTTCATCTATTTTCAGCCTACAGATGTCAAGGTATTTGCTTTCACAATTTCAACTCCCCCTTTGTTTCTTTTGTTTGCTTTTCTACTATGATGTTGTTGTTGTTGTTGTTTTTGGGTAATAGTAATAGTGTATGAAATTGACATATTGATATGATTTGGATGCCTCAGTTTGTGTTGTTTGGTGTGGTGACCATTTAAGGTCATTATCACATGTGTTTTTAGACCATACTATTGTTTTTTTTGCAGGTATTGGTATTGATGTTGATGTTTGTAAAACAATTAGGCGTACTAGTAGTATATATTGCTTCTGTGTGGTTTTTATTGATTTTCTTGGGCTAATTAGAGGGACGTTGTGGATATAAGTAGAGGACCATTTTGTACAAACTACAACTAATTGGAGCTGTTTGATTCATTGTTGGTACGTGCTAGCTAGCACTCATCTTCATTGTTGCGTGTCTGAAGCCTTTATTCGTACTTGCTTTGGACTGCTGGAATGGACTTATGAGTTTTATGATGTCATTTTTCACGGATTGTTCTAACAAAATTAAGGCTTAGAGTCTTGGCTGATTGATTAGTTTTTTTTTTATACTTGTGTTACTCCGACTCTACGACACCCGTTGTTGTGTTAGATACGACTATTTTGAGCCAAGTTTACAATTTTTTGGTCTAAAGTGAAGTGTGGAAGTGTCGTACTGTATTGGACAAGCGATATGGCCCCTATGCAAAGTGTTTGAGTAGCATAGGTTTTTGCATTGCAAATGTTTTTCTGGTTGCTTGGGTTTTTAAGCAATGTGATGGGAACACGTCGATGTTTGGTGTATGACGTCGTCTTTTGTTCGGTAAATTCAAAGTTCTCTTCATATGTGACATGAAGGCCTCTGAGAGCTCAGGCAAGTATGCAAGTGTCTATGCTGCTGAACTTCAGTACTTGTTTCTTGTTATCTTAAAATGTGGAATACATTTCCTTGTGCAAAATTAATGGTTTCTAGATGGTCTAACTTTATTTTGGGCTTTTGTTGCTAGTTTGGCAGATCAATTGTTAATTGGTTATTGGGATTATAAAATTCTGGAGTTGCTCGTATTAGTTTCGTTTTATACACACAGTATCTACCCACTCTTCTTTGATCGTGTGAATTCTTTTGGCTTTCGAAGGAAATGGCTTTCAATCGATGAGCCTCCTGTTTATGGGTGTATAGGGTTCTTCTGATCTGTAGATGCTATTCATTTGATAAATATGCTTTCCTTCTGAATCTTCTGATTGTTAGTATCTGATTCAACCAGGACCCTGATATTCAGCCACTGGCAGAGCAAGATGCGGAAAATCTTCAACGATTGCTCCCTGAAATCCCCCTCTGGGTTAAAAACCCTGATTTTGATCGTGTATGTATCTATTGTCTTTTTTGGTTATCTGTCACTACTCATTAGGCGTGCTCAGTAAGAGGTTCATGGATCTGATAGCAGTTTGTTGTGTTTTTTTGCTCTGTTTATGTTTTTGAATAGATGGATTGGCTGAACAAATTTATTGCTCAAATGTGGCCCTATCTGGACACGGTATCTTTCAATTTTCAGTTATTGGACTAAATACTGCTGTATGTCAATCACATTTTGGTTGCCAACCTAATATTGTGTTGCTACTGTCCACTTTATGCAGGCAATAAGCAAGACTATAAAGGATATTGCAACACCTATAATCGCTGAACAAATTCCGAAATACAAAATTGATTCTGTTGAATTCCTGAAGCTCACTTTAGGGTCTCTCCCACCGACATTTCAAGGTCAGCCTTCCATTTATTTCTTGACTATCAATAAAATACTTGTTTATTACTAAAATTAAAGAAGTATTTTAGTTACTTTCTCCAAGGTTATCATTTCTTGCCACTAAGATTTGGTAGAAGGGGTAATCTGGATGACATTAGAACATACCACATTTCCACCGTATTACCATGGCAGTAGTATCCCTTGACAAATCTTTGACGTCTTGCTGTAATTTTAAGAAGGATGGCTAGCTTAATTATCTGAACCAATCTGCTGGAATAAATGGATATTTGGATGAAAGTATTCTGTTTGGTTATGACATGAGTGATAGTGAGTGAAGTATCCCTCTTTAAAGTTACATCTTACTCTTGATTTCCACTTTGCTGTTTGCTGTCTATTCAGCACACTCAGCTTCAATCTATATTCTGTACTCTCTCGAAATAATGTGGTAATGCATAAAACCAATTGCACTGTTCAAAATTCTGGTCATCTTTTTGTAATTTTATTTTTATGGTCTTGCAGGCATGAAAGTCTATGTCACAGATGAGAAAGAATTGATAATGGAGCCGTCTCTGAAGTGGGCAGGTAATCCAAACATTTTGGTTGCCGTGAAAGCTTTCGGTTTAAGAGCCACTGCTCAGGTAACTTGATTTCTATCCTGTAAATCTGGGTAATTTGCTCCCACATATCAGTTGGTGAAAGCTGATTAGTGGTGATGACCTCCTTTCTTGGTAAATTTGTCAGGTGTTGGATCTTCAAGTTTTTGCTTCTCCTCGCATCACATTAAAGCCCTTGGTCCCGAGTTTCCCATGTTTTGCCAAAATATATGTTTCCCTTATGGAGAAGGTTTGTCGCATGCTGACTCCATTTTATCGTACGTAATTTTTGTAACTTTAATGGCCGAGGACGCAAGATGTTATGTTTGTGAAAAATCCGTCGTCCTATTAGCTCCCGAATAGGTATCTGCTTAATGTGCGCTAGATTTGGGCATGTCTCAGGGGTATAGCCTTTTGTTTCACATTTTGAGTTGCCCCAATTTGTAGGTACTTCTGCATCAATTTTGGAGGACTTTAAAGAGTCATCCCAGTAATTTTCCTTTTAACATATTGCCTTGAAAAAAAATATTTTTTATCGTTTTCTAAGCCAGTCGTTGGACTCAAATAGCTTAAACACTCCATTAATTTTAAGTCTCTTTTACATACTTGGTACTGAGATGATGTGTAGAACTTTGCTTAAAAGAGGAAATTCTTTAGTCAAGAAAACAATCAGTTTGACCTTTCTATTTTAAAAGAAAATAACTAGTATTTCCTTGGGTCCAGGAACCTTTTTTCCCATTCCCTCTATGAAGTTGTTCTGCAAACTACCCTGCCACGATTGTTGTCTATTTGTCATCATATTTTATTGTGTCCACATGAATTTAGTAGTGCTGTTGTCCATAATGAAGTACTTCGTATTGTAAGTCTTGCCCTTACCAATTTACAATTGATGATGGCTTGTTTTACTCTTTTGAAGGGTGTGTGCTACACATTTGACTACGTCAGACCCTGCATTTTGCGCGCGTTATTTGTTCCCAAAGTCATTTTTTGCTTGCTCTTGTTATCTAGTTAACCCATTAATGTAGTACTTCATGTTTTGCCTTGCAGCCACATGTTGACTTTGGATTGAAGGTCTTAGGAGCTGATCTTATGTCGATTCCAGGCCTGTACAGATTTGTCCAGGTACGTTGTTGCTAAGATCCTGATTCTTACATACTACTAGTATTCTGTTGTAGATTTGTACTGAAAATTGGGGAAAGCTATAATTGTTGCAGGTTGTGTTAAGTATTTGTTCATTTGCATTCTCGTAAATCTGTACACTTGAAGCTGCTGTTAATGCTGTTAAAGTTATGGTAGCACTGCTTGTCAAGTATTAATGTTGCGAAAGGGGAACTAACTAGTTGTAACAGTCTTGGCTCTTCAGAAACTAATTTCAAATTGTCGGGCTTTATGCGTAGTAGAAGTTTTATACTTTGATTGATCCTTTATTGATCACCAAGTGGTATTTTGCCTAGGTTACCTTCTTAGACCTCATGGTAGCATATTGCTTTAGTTGGAGATTCTTGGACCCTGGTTTCATTAAGATGCTAGGTGGTGATTTGTTAATTTTGCATGAATTTTGTCAAGCTATATGTAGAGGAATGCTACTTGTATTTGCATCTACTAACTAGGAGTTTGATTTATGTTGTACATGGCTTGGTTTCCCTTGGTCTCTTTTTTTTTGTCTTTTGATATAAAATTTGAGGATCCTTCCTTTTCGTCACTTTGTCAGGAGCAAATCAAAGATCAAGTTGCTAAAATGTATCTATGGCCACGTACACTAGAAGTGCCTATTCTGGATCCAGTGAAGTATAACTTATTTCCTTTCGCCATCTACTCTTCTATTTGAATATAGACTCCGACGTTCATATTTTTGCATTTATTGCTTTTTAAATTGACTTTTAAACTTACAGAGCTATGAGGAAACCTGTCGGCATCCTACATGTCAAAGTCATAAGGGCCATGAAGCTAAAAAAGAAAGATCTAATGGGTGGGGCTGACCCATTCGTAAAACTAAAGCTCACTGATGATAAAACTCCATCGAAGAAAACTTCTGTGAAGCACAAAAACTTAAATCCTGAATGGAATGAAGATTTTAAATTCTCTGTTAGAGATCCGGCGACACAATCTTTAGTACTAAATGTCTATGATTGGGAGCAGGTAAATACTGAGTTATCAAGTTAAACTATTTACCGTGTTCGCAAATGTCTGCCAAGCTGCTGAAGTCACTGAGTGGTGGTACTTTTGACAGGAGTTTGAACCCATTCAACATTTAAAAACCGCCCTTATAGCTCATTTTACATAATTTTGTCTTAAACTTGTCTAAGTTTTTGTTTTCAGTTCTAAATGTTTGCGTCCTATTATCTATATACTAGGTTGGATCTCCTGACAAAATGGGTACAAATACTGTGTCTTTGAAAGATCTTACCCCTGATGAACCCAAAAAATTTACTCTCGACCTTCTTAAAACGATGGATCCAAATGATCCACAAAATGAGAAGTCTCGTGGCCAGATTATCGTTGAATTGACATACAAACCGAATGATCAAGATGCTGGAACAGATTTTGAACTTTCACAAGTTCCAGAAGGAACACCTGCTGGTGGAGGGGTACTTGTTGTGATTGTGCACGAAGGTCAAGATTTGGAGGGAAAGCATCATACAAATCCTTCTGCTCGTGTCATTCTCAGAGGAGAGGAGAAGAAAACCAAGGTAGTTATTGTAATTTTTGCCTGCCTGTTCAATATAGTCGATACGAGACATGTGAAACCTAACATAGTAACCCTATAATTAAATAAAGAAATATTAATTATTTGGTGTTTGCTGTCTCATATTGACTCACTTTTATCTGGCATAAGCTACTTGTGACAACAGTATTGAGGAATGTGAATTAGCTTTTGCATTGTTACTTTCTGCATTTCATCTTTAGCAATTCAATGAGATTGTCTCTTTGCCATAAGGTTACTGGCTTTTAGACATGACAAAGGACCCAATTTTGGTGCTATAGGCTTATAGCTTTACTCCAGTAAGCTGTTGAACTATTTGTCGACTGGAAATTGTGTTAGGTGATTTGTGGTTTTCTGGACTACTTGTTCCCTTCCTTCTCTATCTGTGTAGTAAAAAAAAAGTTGTATCTTCTCAATCCTGAATTGTTCAGTTGCTAGGCAGCGGTAATACTGTAATAGTTCTATGTTCACGTTTATTTTGGGAATTTTAAAAGACGTTTATTCAGTGAAGTTTAGAAGCTCAACAAGATCAGTGAACATCGTACAATTATAAGAGTTTTGTTTTTTGCGTTATGGTGTAGACAGTAAAGAAAAACCGAGATCCAAGATGGGAAGAAGAGTTTAAGTTTGTTTTGGAAGAGCCTCCTACCAATGATAAACTGCATGTGGAAGTTTACAGTACCTCCTCACGAATGGGATTACTTCATCCTAAGGTACTTTCAGTCTTCATATCTCCATTCACGGTTTTTCGGACATGGATACAGCAACTACTCCGTAGTTATTAGATTGTTTTTGTTGTTTCTATTGTTACTGCTGATGGTTGGCCGTTGGTAATAACGAATGCAAATTTGTTATGGTTTTCAGGAATCTTTGGGGTATATTGATATCAGTTTAAGTGACGTCGTGAGCAACAAACGTATCAATGAGAAGTACAATCTGATCGACTCAAAGAATGGGCAAATTCAAGTCGAGCTTCAGTGGAGAACTGCTCCTACTCCCACCCCCACTCCGGCTCCCCCTAAATCCTAACAACCCGTCTCTTACATGGAACATGGTAGATGCTGCTGCCATCTGAACAACACAGACCAGTACAGATCTATAAAATTTCATTTCTGTAAATGTTGAAACACGATCATTGACGACTAAAATAGGTTTGCAAACATTACACTTTGAGTTGACTTTCTATCGGAGACAAATGTACATGAGAGTTTGTAAACTTAAGGCAAAGCACTTCTGCTTTTGCCGCATGCAAATTTGCTACTTTCAGTTGAAGCATTCAGGTCTTGCGTTGAAGTAAAGCTTAGGAAACTTGTGGCAAGTCATGTGCTTATAATCATTAGGACATTATTATGCCATACAACTTAACTAAGGTTTGTCATCTTTCACCTAAGCGCTAAAGAAATGGAGTCATTCATTCTGTTCAAGTTAATGTCTATCTATGTATGTATAATAGTCCTTCCAACTTGATTATGAATCCAGTACTGTATAAACCTGACTTGGACTCGAAATAGGTTTTCAGGGTTTATATTTCTTCATCTACGTACTTTATGTGTGAAGCTACTCGTGGTAAACGGAACCGGCACAGAGAATATATGTTGTATACGGCTGCATAATGTAACCTTAGTTCTGTCCTAGAAACTATCCATCCTAGTGCAAAGTTAGAAACCAAGTTTGTACTGCTTTCCGGTAATCGAGGATAATGTCGTGAGCATTAGTATAAATTAAGTTTGCTCAAACTCCTCCAACTCTGATAGAAACAAAGGGTGGGTTCACGTGAAGGCAGTAGGCACTACTTACTACTCCCTCCGGTCATTATTTATTGCCCCATTTCCTTTTGCACGTAAAATAATGAATGAATATAAAATGGTAAAAAATTATGGTGGGGTAGTGAAGAATGAATATAAAATGGTAAAGAAATGAATGGTGGGCCTTAAAGTGTAAAATTCAATGACATTTCTTGTAAATAAAGGATAGAAAGAAGGATAATATGGTAAGAGGATAATATGGTAAGGATATAAAAGGAAAGTTGAGAAGTGGGGCAAAAAATAAAAACCTTCCAAATAAGGAAAGTGGGGCGAAAAATAGTGATCGGAGGGAGTAGTAGTAATGTCTCCAGCTTCAACGGATACCACACCACTAACTCAACCTGGACTGGACTGAGTTGGACTAAGATTATTTTAATTGAATGACAGTCTAAGGCGTAATAAGGTGTGTGAATGTATGTGACTTGGTCACCAATTAGCCAACCTACCTACCTACCTTAAACTCCTCCCAATCCCATGCACTACATACTGAACTCTTCTTCTTACTCATGTAACACTCACATGTGATTATGCACGGGCCCTGCTTACTTACTACACATCATTGTGAGTATCTCGTTTCAACTAATAACACCTTGTGAACTCTTCCTCAATCTCATTATTACTTGTGCTTGTAAAAATTGAATGTATATATAGGTATACAACCAACCACTTCATTCTAGTATCAAAGGAGTTGCATACTCTCATTTTCTCCTCCTCCTCCTCCTACTGCTGCTGCTGAATGTGTTTGGGGATTACCCGATGAACAAAATATGCATTCACTTGCTTCTCCACACTTGCGTTTTCCTGACTACTATCGGATCATTTTCTGTCATATCTTATGGTATGTAGGTCTACCTCCGCCATCCCAGGCCAACCATTCTTAACTTCAATTCATGATGGTCTTACATACAATACATATGCATGGTTTTATGGCAGATGGACCGCTTTATGACTCCTCTGCTTATACAGAGGTACATTTACTCATTCTAATAATGTACACACATATATGTATTACTTCTACTTGACTTGTTTTTTTTTTCAAACTGTTTGGAGTACGTACAGTGCAAAGAATATCCTGAGTCCCCACTTTACAATGGAGGAATCCTTGAAGATTACAGGGAATTCAGCATTGATGCAGCTACACCCACATTTTTGCTGCAAAATCTCTCCACCGGATTCTATGCTTTCTCTGGTCCCTCATTCTCTCTTACTACAGTATCATACTCATATTAATTACGTCGTGACTTGAAGAGTTATTCGGAAACTAATAATGGAAATTGTGTCGAGAATTGTATGTATAGGCCGTCCACAACTAACTCAATGCTTCATTGACTTAATTTAAAAAACCCCTTGCTTTGTATGCTACTATTGCTGTTGTTTCAAAAAGGTCTGGCCTGCCTACTTATGACATTATGATCATTATGGGTATTATGAAAGATAAGGACTGATTAACAAATCTTTTGATATTTGGTTACACTTAACTCTACAGCTTGGGTAATGATAAAGGGGGCCGATTCTTCTCAAATAAAGGCAGGCTTACAGGCAGAATATACGACATATAGTTGTGTAGGCAATGTAATTGCAAAACCAGGATGCTGGTCATTTCTTAAAGGTGGATTTGTCTTGGATTCACCTTCAGCTTTCTCGCTTCTCTATTTACAGGTAGGTACATGCCCTTTTTTTCCATGAGGGAAACGAGATTCAAGCTCTGACCTATTGTATGCAGTACGTCAGTCGCTGCTGTCATAATTTCATATCGATACTTCAATCTCAATTTTACTAACTAGCATCTATGAATAAATGAGCTACAGAACTTTGAAAGGAATAATATCAGTATATCAATTGCTAGCGCATCCCTGCAGCCGTTTACTGAAGAACAGTGGAGATCGAACCAACAGGCTGTGATTAATAGAGTAATCATCATACGACTCATATTGATTTTGGCACATCATCAAATCTTGGGTAACATGTGGGGGTTTTTTTTTTCAAGGTTTTGGGGTGAGTTTTCCTTGTAAAATTTCACAAAGTTCATGCCAAAACCTTAGAAAATGTTCATGCTGGCCTATCATAGGACCGTCTTATCCAAGTTTTTACCTTGGCGTGTTCTGAAAGGACTGTCGTTCTTTTTGAAGGAGCGAAAGCGTTTTGTGACAGTCCATGCTTCGAACTCAAATGGAGAGAAGATTGAAGGAGCTGCAGTAACCATAGAGCAAACTTCAAATGATTTTCCCTTTGGGTCTGCCATTGCAGCCACAATTATTGGGAACAGGCCGTACCAGGTTAGTCCTTGGCCACTACTGAACCGAGCTGAACTGAAATGAATTCAAACGTGCTGAATATATTGCAGAACTGGTTCTTGAAAAGGTTCAATACAGCCGTATTTGAGAATGAGCTGAAGTGGTACGTCACTGAACCCAAACCCGGAGAAACGAACTACACTCTTTCAGATCGGATGCTGGAATTCGTCAGAGCAAACCAAATGACAAGCAGAGGCCACAACATCTTCTGGGAGGATCCGAAATACACCCCAGAGTGGGTGAGAGAACTCGTGGGTCCGGCCCTGGAAGAAGCAGTTAAGTCGAGAATAACAAGCCTAATGGAGAAATACAAAGAAGAGTTCATCCATTGGGATGTTAGCAACGAGATGCTCCACTTTGACTTCTATGAGCAAAGACTTGGGCCTGATGCTACACTAAGCTTCTTCAAGACGGCCCATGAGGCCGACCCCCTGGCCACCTTGTTTATGAATGACTTCAATATTGTGGAGACATGTAGTGATGTTAACTCGAGTGTGGATGCTTATGTTGGAAGACTGAGGGAGCTTAAAAGAGGGGGTGTTACTATGGCTGGTATTGGGTTAGAAGGCCACTTCACTAAGCCAAACCCCCCTTTGATTCGGGGTATCCTCGATAAGTTGGGTACCCTTGGACTCCCAATTTGGTTCACTGAGGTCGATATATCCCACACCATTGACATGTACACACAGGTAAACTATTACTCACTGCTCCGATTACGTAGCAGAATGAAGGTAGGTAGCTAATGAGGAGCCGTAGTACGTAGTTTTTCAATAACGTGGAATAATGCATGTGTTTTGGTGCAGGGTACATACCTAGAGCAGGTATTGCGAGAAGGGTATTCGCATAATTCTGTAGATGGGTTAATGCTATGGACAGCCCTGCACCCAGGAAGGGGATGCTACCAAATGTGCCTTACTGATAACAACTTTGATAACCTCCCAGCTGGAGACGTCGTGGATCAGTTATTACAAGAGTGGGAAACGGGGAAAGTGGAGGGAGTTACGGATGAGTTTGGTGCATTCAGCTTTCATGGATTCTTGGGGGAGTACAAAGTTTTGGTTGAATATGGAAATACAAGTGCAACTTCCACATTCTCCTTAACCGGAGGGCATGAGACTAAGTTTCTCAACATGCAACTCTAACTAACTAACTACTCTAATACGGACTAGACTATCTCATCTCACTATGTATTGTGAGCTTTCCTACTGTACGTTACCACTCATCAATGTCTTTAATTTGCTCTCTATATAATTCTTCCATGTCATTCTCTTTCAAAATTGTGCTTTATGTGCAAGATATTATCACAAATGCGTGGTGGTCACGCTTCCGCGTTTCTGCTTGATAATCTTCCTGCTTCTAATGGCCGTATTTAGTGGTAGTTATTACGACGATTTATGTGTATTTTGGTGGACTTAATCGTTGTTCTTGTATCGGATTTGTGTCATTTTGATATGAATTTTATATAAGCTTTTTGATGATATGATTTTTATCACTTGATCGTTGATTCGGGCCAAGAATGAATGAAGCATGCGCGTGAAGGGAAGGAAAGTCCAAGACGGAAGACAAATCTGAGAAAGTGAGCCCAGTTGAAGACACGGAACGAGAGAAACGAAGGAAGCAGCGAAGCTAGCAGCAGTCCAGCGTGCGGGTCGCTCGAGGGTCATGCGAGTTGCCCGGATTCCTGATTTCCATAATTCCATGCTGCGTCTCGTCCGATTCCGTGTTACTATGCTAAGTTTTGAAGACTTCAGTTTTACTTAGAAAACTTTATTATTAGGATGCTTTATTATTATTATTATTTATTATTATTATTTTTTTTTAAAACCGAACTTTCATTAACACCAGAACAAATTACAAGAAGTTAGAGGGGAGCCGAGATACTATATTATTATTATTATTATTATTTTTATTATTATTATTATTATTATTATTATTATTATATTATTATTATTATTATTATTATTATTATTATTATTATTATTATTATTATTATTATTATTATTATTATTATTATTATTATTATTATTATTATTATTATTAGTGTGATACCCGTGAAAAGTTTCACGGGTTGCCCATTTTTATTGATATTTAAAGATGAAGGAAGCGAGGTTGGTTTTTAAATCACGCAAAAGAGTGTGATCATCAATGTGTGGGTTAATAGTACGAAAGATCGAAAAACATAATCGTCTTAAAGGTTAATTTTGTTGCTAGAATAAAACAATTTATTCTTTATTTCATACTTTACTAATTATATAAAGTACAATTAAATCTACTCATAAGCAAAATTAAAATAGTTAAATAGTTAAATATATCGTTTGACCCGTCTTGAATATCGTTTGATTACAGTGAAAAAGTGAAAATGAATATTTTGAGTTCGTTTGATTATAGTGAAATGTTATTCTATATTCCGTATTACTTACTTCGTATTAATTATACTGAAATCTTATCTACAGTTATTTAAAAAATATATCGTTATAAATTAGTGCACTTCTAATCGTGTGAAAAGTATTATTAGTTGCACGTTTTTAAAGACAACATAATGTAGACCTGATTAACCAGGATTCAAACCAATCCATAAAACAAATACGATTTATTTAATACTCCGTATGACAATTTGACTCTTATATTGTTGATATTTTCAATCTTATTCAAATTAGTTACACCGTATCTACGAAAACTTTGTTAAACTATTTAAACAAATAATAGTGTAACACTCGTGAAAAATCCACGGATTATTTTTTGATTTTTACTAAAATAAAAATATCACGGGAAGGACACGTCTTGTAGCATTCTCGACCTTCTAACTTTCGGGGACTCAATGCTACCTACAAACAACATAAGAAAAAATTAAATCGCAATATGTATCCAATGAATTAGACTCAAAGTTTGTTACTCCGATCCCTCCTTCTTGAATTAGCCCATGAGCCCACTTTTCTCCTTATAAAAGAAAAAGATAGGTGGCTCATTCAAGAATATGGAGGGAATATATCGTTAGCTAATATATCACAAACATGTTTAATATTACTAATACTAAGTATCTATCTATTAAAATGAATGATTAAAAATTAAGAATGAAATTGTATTTGCACTTTAGAAAATTGAAGACAGTATACACTCTTCAATTGCTTTAATAACGCATATTTGACCCGAATCCCGACCTAAATTCCGTATAAATCAAACCCGTATAATTAATGTTTTTAATGTGCGTTAATAAACCATTTTGACCCGAAATTCCTTTAAATCCAACTTGTATAAGTGATGTGATTAATATGCATTAATGACCCTTAAATGCGATAATAACGCGTATATGACCCGAACCCCGTCTCAAAATATCTGTATATACCCGACCCTTATACTTAATATTTTTAACATGCGTAAACCGTTGTTTCACGAAACCCCTTTAAACCCGGCCCGTAACCCGTGTTTGACCCAAAAGCAAACAAAAACCGTATAAATGCAATTTCATGTAACTCGTATTTGACCCGAAGACGGTACTTATATGTCAAGGATGAAAAATTAAGTTATATATAATGCAATTTCTTATTTTCAAGGGTTCTACTCCCTATAATCAAGAATTGAGTTGTTTTTCTAAATAATTTCATTTTTTTTTTTCAAAGACTTCATTTATTAAGTACTGATAAATCCAACCCGTATAATTAATATTTTTAATGTGCGTTAATAAACCGTTTTGACCCGAAATCCCTTTAAACCCGACTCGTGTAATAATGTGATTAATATGCGTTAATAACCCGTAAATGCGATAATAACGTGTATTTGACCCGAACTCCATCTCAAAATCCGTATAAACCCGACCCTTATATAGTTAATATTTTTAACATGCGATAGTGTAGACACCCGCATTTTGCCTGCTAGTGTCTATAGCAGTCTCCAACAAAACACCCGATGATGATCGGACGTCAACATGACTTAATACGCTCGAATACGGACTCGGAATCAATAGTATCCGACGTGGGCATTTAGCGGAGTGCAAATCTCTCAAAACAGACCTCAAATTCAGGCCCAGTGGGTCATTCCGAGTCAAATGAGACTAACTTGGGCCAAAACCGACACCAAAGATAAATCCCGTCTTTTAGCGACCGGGTCAAAACCCTGTCAAAGACGAAACCTTCTCAGAAATCAGCCAAATACGTCTCGAAACTTGCGCCACAATCCAAAAATCAGCCAAATCAAACATAATCAATCAAAGAGCAAATCAAGGCTAATCATTCCCAAAATAACCCGGCCTAATTGATCCACTCGATCGAGTGGATTGACCACTCGATCGAGTGGATCCTCTTTGAACCAGTCCAGGTTCATTCACGAGGGCACTCGACCGAGTGCACCCGCGCCACTCGGTTGAGTGACCCAACGTCGGGGCTCCCTATAAATACCCCATGCATTGACACAACTCGAACAACACTTACAACTCTTACAACTCACACAAACTTTTGGGCAACCTACATTTCTACCCCAATCCATCTTCATCACTTCAATACTACAAACCCTAAGCAACCTTAGGTTAAAAACCGAGTTAGCATCCCTCGTAAAACGGATACACACACACACATACATATTCAAAACCCCGAGATCAAAACTCGTCAAAGACCCGAGAGCATCCTCTCCCTAACCAAACACACCCTAACTCACCCTACATATCTCGACACTCCCGCGCCCGTGCCGCTATTACGAGTCCATTTCCGAGGTCTATACTAGCATGTATGTTGAGGGTGTCCTAAATTCCCTTTCGATCTTTATTTATTCCGTCATTTTGTTTATTTTTATTGTATTATAGTCATGATCGTCACAACACTAACACTAACATTTTTGCATTTTTTATATTTTCATTTTATATCATTTTATCATCGTTCACATTATTAATACCGTGTATATGTAAACTAGTATCAAAATCGGTTTTAAAACGTTTGACTGCGATGATCACTTTTGGTCCGTCTAATCCCTTTACGAGCAACGACGGAGGTGGAGCCCTTTCGAGGAGCCCCGCCCCAATGTACTCAAGGGCGTGACGCGACCGTGATCGGTCGTAGTTGAACGGATTTAATTCCTTTTCCATAATTGGTACGAGACCCGTTGACACGAATACCGACATCACGTAACCCGAAAGGGTTAGTTTCGATGTCGTGACGTAGAGGGATGCATCTCGTTACTAATTCAAAGTTTCATAATCTAACACAAACGTCTTCATAAAAACTCCGGTGACGGTATTATAATCGTTCATACACGATTATAGTACCGGAGGTCGAGTCGAGTACAAATCGTGCGATATTTGTATTTGACTTGGCCGATCATCGATTTCAAGTCATAAAACCGAGCGAGTCACCTCTCGTACAGGGGGCACTCGATCGAGTGCCATAGGCCACTCGATCGAGTAGCACCCCAAAAAGTGGTCAGTAGCCACGCTAATGACACACTCGACCGAGTCAGTCAATGACTCGATCGAGTGGGTCTCATAACCCGCAAACCCCAGGGCTTGGACACATATTTCGAGCCCGTTCTTATCGACTTTAGACCATCATCCGACCATCCTATTTTCAAAACTATACACATCACGACACGTAGAACGACTTTGACCACTTTGACGTGATAAGTCGGGACAAGACTACGGGACGTGAGATTAGGCTAGCAATATGCCACAGTCCCATGTTCCCGTCCTTCGTTTAATATGCGACATAATGCGTATTTAATCGAGGTTAGTCCGCCTACATATTTCCGCGGTCTAGTTTACATACGGGTCCGTCCCTTTAATTATATCGCATTATTTTTATTTCATTTCTTTACGTAATGTTGTTTTGTGAATTCCGGGTTGTATTTCCGCCCGTGTAGCTTGTACGCTTTTTTTCTTTTCCGAGCTTTATTTATTATTTGCTTTTACGCTTTATAAATGAACCTCGCATGCTAAATCACTTTGACGTGAATCAAGATGCATTAAATGACGTAGCAAATCAATAATTCACATGCTTAGCCCGAAAATGTTGTTTGCATATCATTTAATTATTTTACTAGCGCGCGTATCATGAACACGAACGATGTCTTAGTAGAGGCCGCCATGTGCGGGCGGGGTTGGGTGTCCTTAGTGGGCTTCCCAACACGTACCCTCACCCCTTACTCAGAACCTTTGGTTTCCGGATGCCCGAAACCCTTGGCGCACGAGAGTCATTCTTTACACGATTACCGGTATAGATGGTATCGGTATCGCAATGCAAAGGGACGAGCCCCATGAACTCTGAAATCGGAGTGGGCTTACTTTGTGTAAAGCCCATGACGACATAGAGTGGGCTCGTATGGTTCCGAATAACCACAAAATTCGGTGGCGACTCCATTTTGACTTAAATTTCGAACCCGAGAACAATCTTACCACGAGATTCATTCGCCTACCCAAACCCGCGCTTCGCCGCGTCGGGGTGGACCTACGTCATGTCCACAATTTGGCGACTCCGCTGGGGATACCTGATGTACCACATGTCATCGGGGTTCCTAGGGTGAGACTCGAAGAGAAATCGTTCGTACATTAGTGTGCGCGCATTAGTTTAATGATTCATGCATAACCCAAATTTGCCCGGGCCGGTTACTTGTGACCGACGTCCCACTATACCACGGTGCATTCCTACATGGGTGCGCTAAAGACATCGATGTTGGAACTCGTCTCGGTTTCGCGGCATGTCCTAAGACCAACTCGGCTTAGGGAGTCCGTCCATCACACGAGAAAGCCATCGTTGTTGGTATAGACCCTATTTTGACCGACCGAGACTTAGCGTAATGCATACATAAACGTCGTTATAATGCTTGTTTGACTACATGCTATGTGGTTTCCGTGTCATTTTTCAAAAACCGTCATTTCAAAATTGCATCTTTCCAAAAAATACCAAATTTCGAAAAAACCCGAAATACTGTCCGTTTCGGGACCCATCTTTCCAAAATACCAAATTTTGAAAAACCCGAAATACTGTCCGTTTCGGGACCCGTCTTTTCAAAATATCCAATTTCAAAAAACTCGGAATGCTGCCAAAAATTAGACTTACGATTTGACTCAAAACAAGCCTTTTTTTAGCCGGCATGCTATCCATTTCAATTCGAATTTCCGATCCACCATTCGATTTTCGAATTTTCAAAATTCAATTTCAATTTTCAAATCTTCGTGATGCCATTCGCGATTTTCAAATCTTCGAGATTCCATTCTCGATTTTCAAATCTCCAAGATGCCGTTTCCAATCCTCGGGATTTTTTTTTTTGATTTTCAAATTTTCGGAAATTTATTTTCGATATTCAAATTTTCAAAATTCCAAAAAATCAACTTTTCAAAAAATCGGTCCTGTCGGCATGCTGCCAATTTCAAAAAAAACGGGACCGTCTACCAATTTTTCAAAATGCGAAATTACTCGCAACCATTCTAACATTTCAAAATGCCCGGTCCTATTGGCCCATACCAATTTCAGGACCGTCCTCTCAATTTTCAAAAATTCAATCATTTTTCAAAACCTTCCTCATTATAGGACCTACCGTAATCTGTGTGTCGGGTCTTTTCATAATTTGCCGAAGGTCTATAGCGTCGAAACTCCGTCGATCCTACATCACGGGTTTCTTCCCCATCCTAGTCCGCCTTTTTCTAAAGGCACAACCAACCAACACGAGTCATACACTCGTAAATGGAAGGTTC
Source organism: Agrostemma githago (assembly GCA_958450325.1). Lineage (NCBI taxonomy): Eukaryota > Viridiplantae > Streptophyta > Magnoliopsida > Caryophyllales > Caryophyllaceae > Agrostemma > Agrostemma githago. Next base: position 12,166,557 of record OY288255.1, on the reverse strand, counting down.
GTAAACACTCGAGTCCTAACTAGAAAGTCACACGCAATTTTTCCTCCGACAGGACGGTCCCCACGACCTTTCCGAAGGGAATTTTGCCCGTCTTTCGATCCGTTAGTCGAGTCATCCCAATTCAAATCCTTTAACTTAAGGGTCTACCCTAATCACAGAGTCTATCCTTTTTCAAGTCGAGTCAAGGGTCTCTAGCGTCGAAACTCTGCCGATCTTACATCGCGAGTTTCTTCCCTTACCCCGTCTGCCTTTCCTCGAGGCCGATTCAACCGTTTACAAGGCATAACCCTGTAACAAAAGGTTTGTGGTCCTTACATCTAAGGGTCACTCGTCCGACACTCGAGTCTTAACAAAACCTTCAATCTCACTCGGGGGCTACCCTTTAGAAGAGCGATCAATCACGGTTGCTCTAAGGGTCATGTCTTACACGTGTTGTCTCACGTACCCCACTTTTGAGTCACTTAGATGTCACACCATCTAAGTCCTATCAGAGTCCTCGGTCTCACTCGGGGGCTACCCTTTAGCAGAGCGATCAATCACGGTTGCTCTAAGGGTCATGTCCTACATGTGTTGTCTCACGCGTGCCATTTTCGAGTCACTTAGATGTCACCCCATCTGAGTCCTATAGAGTCTTTTGCATCGCTCGGGGGCTATCCTCCAACCGACCAGTCAAACACGGTCACCCTAAGGAGTACCTTACGTTCATCATACACCGGCGTCCTTATAATGCCTTCTTCGAGTCGTACCTATGCTACGAACACTCGAGTCTCCTAAAGGTTTAGGTCGCCACAGTGGGTCCGAACACGTGACGCGGCCAAACACGGTCGCCCCATTTTCGGACTCATCCTCGTGGCTCAGATCTCATGGTCGAGTTCGAGCCAGGGTCGTTACCTCGTCTAGGTCAATGTTCGAGTATCCCGGTCCAAGAGTCTTTGTCATCCCGTCACCCCAGGCCGTGTCTAGTTTGACTCCCTCTCTTGCATTCGCGTAAAGTCGAGTTTAGGCGAGTCGTGGCACCTGTCGTTTTCTCCAATCAAAGACTTTACCAAAAAAAAAAGAAACAACCAACCGAGCGTCCGTAAGTCCGGATTTGATTCGAGTCTAAGTCTTAGTCCGAGTCTAGGATACCCTACATCCTCATTTCCAAATCAGAGTCAGAGTCTTTTGCATTCTGTCCTCTTTTCAAAATTCAACAAAAAAATCAGCTTTCAATATTCTATCTCTACTATACACTTTCCTTATGTGTTTCCGAGAACATGATGAACACCATCATTATACACTGTGAGCACACGCACGTGACTATTATAGGCACATCAATAATGACTGCAGGAACTGAGGCCCGTGTTTTCCTTTACCTGTTCCATGTCTGGCATAGACAGCCACATAACTACCCTTAGCAGGAGCGGTATCGAATCCTATGACAAATCTAGGTAGTCTCCTAGTTTGGGTTCAAGACGGGAGGCAAGCCCATTTCCCACAATAAACACCCCTCCAATAAAACTGACCAATCCCTATCTTAGGCGTTAGTCTGACTTGATGCCAAAAATACCCAACTCGGGACGATGCTCCCACTAAGCCTGCTCGGAATTATGATGACAATACCGAGATCCAAACCACCATGCTTACCATAGAGTACTCCACCGCGAGTTGCACTCACACAAACACCAACTAGGCTTACACCCTACAAAGGTTTAGCTCCGCAAGCCTAATCCAACCGATGGGCCCACCCCCATATCCACCCACAACATCAAAGGGAGAGATAGCCGTGAAAAAAAAAAAAAAAACTGGACAAAAAAAATCAAAAGTCCAAGGAAAAAGCAAAAGGCCCAAAACAAAAGAGCTGGCCATCAAAAAAAAGAACTCTCAGCATCCCCCGACCAGATACGGTCAATCCCACGACCGGGGACAAGAGGTCAACAAAAAAAACAAAAACAAAAAATTCAAATACCCACGACCATAGTCAACGGTCAACTCAAGTGAAAGTCCCTTGTCCGGGAACGGTCAATTCAAAAACATCATCAAAACCCATGACCAGGGCTAAAAGGTCAGCCAAAAAATATTCAAGAACCCATGACTGTAGTGAAAATGGTCAAATAGGGGAGAAACAATTAAGCTGGTCAGCTAACACCACACTTAGCCTTCCCATATTACAACCCTCAAGACCTTCCCGAGACCTAAGCTAAGAGACAGCCCAGAATTTTGAGGATTCAAGCTCCATAGGATACACCCTAACCATTAGGGCCAGACATGGAAATCAGATCCCGCATTATCAAACCTACCCCAATTGAAGTCCGAGTCATTTTTACTCGACTTCCCCCTTTCCTACCACATTACAAAACCTTACCCTCGAAGCCTAAGCTCCACAAAATCGAGCTCCAGATTTGGAAACATCAAAGCCACTTATTGCCTGGCACCACATTTCCAAAAACATCCAAACCAGTTACCAACCCCAAACACGGTAACTCAACCTGCGGTCGGCATAGAACATGCCCAAATAGTTCACACCACCTCTGGGGGCTACCCCGGAGAACGCTCACAGTCACAGGATCAACATCCTAACTGTTCTAGCCCTTTGATCAAGACATCATTGGGAATTCACCTAGCCTACATCATCGCTATGGCTAGTTACACACAAAGCCCTAATAAACTAGGCACCATAACATATCTTCCAATCCACTGAACTACGGCTTGGTTTGATTTCACTACACGTGAATACGTAGGCAGCCTTTCAACAAAGGCACAACCACCCACATTGACACAAGTTCAAAAAAAAGCACCGTCATTCCGGTCACGACACTGTCATGTTCTCAGCAGTTAGCTTTGTCGTCCTGGGGGCTTCTCTTAGGCAGAAGACCTTCATCCACTCACATAATCCAAATGACTTTCAAAAAAACTAGCCTCCTTTCTTTAGTGTGTCCTAGCACTCGGCTTAGTCAAAGACAAGAATCCGTCAGGGACTCGAAGTGACACCCACTTTGGGAATGTACCCCAAAACCAAAAATTCAAAAGATCACTAGTCTACAGCACTACTACTGCCTTGTCCTGCAGAAACAGTCTTATTACAGGCTACTGCAATTTACCCTATATCACATCCTTCCCATTTCGACGTTCGACCGTGTTGCCACTCGCCTAGGCTATGGATTAGCGCAGCATAAGAGTCTTGTCGTCTTAGGTGGCCCACCCCCCTGCCGAGTCACGGTCCAACCCCTCGAAAATCCAGTTGTGTCTGTCAACTCGTCCTGTCACGTCCAGAGTCGAGTCTGTCGATATGTCTCTCTTCAAATTCTCATTTTAAAATTTGCAAAACTTAGCCATTTGATAAAATCCTTTTCGACAAGGTCAAATTTCGGTCTATTTATACTGCAAATTTCTTTTCTACCCCTTTCAATTTTGAAAACCTATCTCCTAGCACATGAGTTGCTTTCAGGACTCCGATTTCAAAATAAAGCAAAAACCATTTTCCCCAGCGCAAGCCAGTCTATAGATGCTAACTGCATTTCCTATGTGCTATCTTGCTATATATTATGCCTGCTATTTCTGTCTATATATCTAACATTTCAGGTACCAGCATTGCTTCCCAACGGAACAACAAAGACGGTGTTTCTCCTGGAATGCTACATCCAAGATGTGATGTGTCGGCATACGGGTACACCCAAGACTTCAGAAGCAAGTCCCCGCGCAGCTACTTTACTCCCCAGCACGAGTCAGTGTTTTGCCTATGTGTTACATGCAACTTGTCATGTGTCAGCATACAGGTACACTCCAGACTTCAGAAGCAAGTCTCCACGAAACTATCAAATTCCCCAACGGAGTCAGCTTTCCCCGGTATGCTACATCCAAGATGTGATGTGTCGGCATACGGGTACACCTACTCCCCAAGAAAGGCAAGTTTCACTCCCCACGGAGCACCATCATCAGTTCAGGTACGACTCAAGGCTTCGAAATCAAGCTCGTACAGCTCACATATCTCCCCAGCGGAACGCCCGAGGCGGCATTTTCCCCAAAATGGAACGGGATGGGCCCAGATATAGGTACACCTAGGACTTCAAAGGCAAGTCCGACTCCCCACAGAGCTATCATCATCAGGACAGGTATGACCATTTTCTTATGGCTGGCGAGCCCTTCACGCAAGTCTACTGGACTATAAACGACCCGACCGGAAGGCTGCCAGGTCGTAATCCTCGATTGGCCTGGTAGCTACTCTGACTTTCGCCTTGTCCAAGCCTCAGTCAGAGTGGGGGCTCTGTAGACACCCGCATTTTGCCTGCTAGTGTCTATAGCAGTCTCCAACAAAACACCCGATGATGATCGGACGTCAACATGACTTAATACGCTCGAATACGGACTCGGAATCAATAGTATCCGACGTGGGCATTTAGCGGAGTGCAAATCTCTCAAAACAGACCTCAAATTCAGGCCCAGTGGGTCATTCCGAGTCAAATGAGACTAACTTGGGCCAAAACCGACACCAAAGATAAATCCCGTCTTTTAGCGACCGGGTCAAAGCCCTGTCAAAGACGAAACCGTCTCAGAAATCAGCCAAATACGTCTCGAAACTTGCGCCACAATCCAAAAATCAGCCAAATCAAACATAATCAATCAAAGAGCAAATCAAGGCTAATCATTCCCAAAATAACCCGGCCTAATTGATCCACTCGATCGAGTGGATTGACCACTCGATCGAGTGGATCCTCTTTGAACCAGTCCAGGTTCATTCACGAGGGCACTCGACCGAGTGCACCCGCGCCACTCGGTCGAGTGACCCAACGTCGGGGCTCCCTATAAATACCCCATGCATTGACACAACTCGAACAACACTTACAACTCTTACAACTCACACAAACTTTTGGGCAACCTACATTTCTACCCCAATCCATCTTCATCACTTCAATACTACAAACCCTAAGCAACCTTAGGTTAAAAACCGAGTTAGCATCCCTCGTAAAACGGATACACACACATACATACATATTCAAAACCCCGAGATCAAAACTCGTCAAAGACCCGAGAGCATCCTCTCCCTAACCAAACACACCCTAACTCACCCTACATATCTCGACACTCCCGCGCCCGTGCCGTTATTACGAGTCCATTTCCGAGGTCTATACTAGCATGTATGTTGAGGGTGTCCTAAATTCCCTTTCGATCTTTATTTATTCCGTCATTTTGTTTATTTTTATTGTATTATAGTCATGATCGTCACAACACTAACACTAACATTTTTGCATTTTTTATATTTTCATTTTATATCATTTTATCATCGTTCACATTATTAATACCGTGTATATGTAAACTAGTATCAAAATCGGTTTTAAAACGTTTGACTGCGATGATCACTTTTGGTCCGTCTAATCCCTTTACGAGCAACGACGGAGGTGGAGCCCTTTCGAGGAGCCCCGCCCCAATGTACTCAAGGGCGTGACGCGACCGTGATCGGTCGTAGTTGAACGGATTTAATTCCTTTTCCATAATTGGTACGAGACCCGTTGACACGAATACCGACATCACGTAACCCGAAAGGGTTAGTTTCGATGTCGTGACGTAGAGGGATGCATCTCGTTACTAATTCAAAGTTTCATAATCTAACACAAACGTCTTCATAAAAACTCCGGTGACGGTATTATAATCGTTCATACACGATTATAGTACCGGAGGTCGAGTCGAGTACAAATCGTGCGATATTTGTATTTGACTTGGCCGATCATCGATTTCAAGTCATAAAACCGAGCGAGTCACCTCTCGTACAGGGGGCACTCGATCGAGTGCCATAGGCCACTCGATCGAGTAGCACCCCAAAAAGTGGTCAGTAGCCACGCTAATGACACACTCGACCGAGTCAGTCAATGACTCGATCGAGTGGGTCTCATAATCCGCAAACCCCAGGGCTTGGACACATATTTCGAGCCCGTTCTTATCGACTTTAGACCATCATCCGACCATCCTATTTTCAAAACTATACACATCACGACACGTAGAACGACTTTGACCACTTTGACGTGATAAGTCGGGACAAGACTACGGGACGTGAGATTAGGCTAGCAATATGCCACAGTCCCATGTTCCCGTCCTTCGTTTAATATGCGACATAATGCGTATTTAATCGAGGTTAGTCCGCCTACATATTTCCGCGGTCTAGTTTACATACGGGTCCGTCCCTTTAATTATATCGCATTATTTTTATTTCATTTCTTTACGTAATGTTGTTTTGTGAATTCCGGGTTGTATTTCCGCCCGTGTAGCTTGTACGCTTTTTTTCTTTTCCGAGCTTTATTTATTATTTGCTTTTACGCTTTATAAATGAACCTCGCATGCTAAATCACTTTGACGTGAATCAAGATGCATTAAATGACGTAGCAAATCAATAATTCACATGCTTAGCCCGAAAATGCTGTTTGCATATCATTTAATTATTTTACTAGCGCGCGTATCATGAACACGAACGATGTCTTAGTAGAGGCCGCCATGTGCGGGCGGGGTTGGGTGTCCTTAGTGGGCTTCCCAACACGTACCCTTACCCCTTACTCAGAACCTTTGGTTTCCGGATGCCCGAAACCCTTGGCGCACGAGAGTCATTCTTTACACGATTACCGGTATAGATGGTATCGGTATCGCAATGCAAAGGGACGAGCCCCATGAACTCTGAAATCGGAGTGGGCTTACTTTGTGTAAAGCCCATGACGACATAGAGTGGGCTCGTATGGTTCCGAATAACCACAAAATTCGGTGGCGACTCCATTTTGACTTAAATTTCGAACCCGAGAACAATCTTACCACGAGATTCATTCGCCTACCCAAACCCGCGCTTCGCCGCGTCGGGGTGGACCTACGTCATGTCCACAGATAGTAAACCGTTTTCTAACAAAATCTCTTTAAACCCAGCCCGTAACTCTTATTTGACCGGAAAGCAAACCAAAACCGTATAAATGCAATTTCATGTAACCCGTATTTGACCGAAGACGGTACTTATATGTCAAGGATGAAGAACTGGGTTATATAAATGCAATTTCATATTTTCAAGGGTTCTACTCCCTATAGTCAAGAATTGAGTTATTTTTCTAGATAATTTCATTTCATTTTTTTTTTCAAATGCTTCATTTATTAGTTTTGCGTAAATTCAACTTGTATAATTAATGTTTTTAATATGCGTTAATAAACCATTTTGACCCAAAATCCCTTTAAACTCGACTCGTATAAGTGATGTGATTAATATGCGTTAATGACCCGTAAATCCAATAATAACGAATATATAAAATAAAAGATGTATATATATATATATATATATATAGGAATTGCATCTCGTGAGTCTCTCTATCTTAAATGAGTCCGTCCTGCGAATCACAGCCACATGATCAAATCACATGAATGGCTGAGATTCAGCGTCATCTTCATCGTATATAATCTTACTGTTACAGTAACAGAATACTATTACAGTAACACAACTATCTTACTGTGACACTATCACAGTAATAAGGAATTACAATAATAATGTCACAGTAATAATGTTACAGTAACAGAACACTATTACAGTAACACAAATATCTTACTGTGACACTGTCACACTATTACAGTAACACAAGTATAATTATATAATACTGATACAGTAATCATATTACTGTAACATCATGGATTCAGCATAGTGATGGGCAGCAGATACTTTCCCTTTCACTACCTCGCTGATTATCAGAATGCCTGACGAATGAGAGGTATAGATTTCTAAAAATCAGAAACTGAATGAGACATATTACTGAATATTCATTTGATATTATTTGATAAACAACATTCTAGCATTGGTTGCAGCAGCACACCAGACTGGCGGTACTGTAACCTGCATTGTCCCGAGCCACGCAGAATTACAGACAGCCAAACACGGGCTCAAATCCGATGCCAAATACGTTAACTTCATAACAGACAATGCAAGTCAAGTACTCGTTAATAACAGTACTTACAGAGACGCAGATATCCTGCTGATCGACTGTAACATCGAGGAATATGAGGAGATAATGAGGGGAATTCAAGCGACGAGGGAGGTTAAGAAAGGCGGTACTGTAGTCGGGTTCAATGCATTCTGTAAGGGATCGACGTGGCAGTGGAGCGGGTTGAGAACGCATCTACTGCCGATTGGTGATGGGTTGTTGGTGACGAGGATTATTGATCGGAATTTGGTGAGTAAGAAAGGTGGGAGTTGTGTTAAGAAGAGTAATAATTGGGTGGTGAAGGTTGATAAGTGTACTGGAGAAGAGCATGTGTTTAGAGTTAGATCATCACAGAGGAAATTACAGGCTGCTGCTGTTTGAATATTGAGTGATTGACCTATCACTGTCACAGGTTTGGTTGTAATTGATTGAGTGACGTGTCTCAATCTAGTGCGTTTAATGCTATAGGATCTGATGGTCAATAATTACGGGACGGACTCATTTAAAATTGAAGACTCATCGGATCCTCACTCTATATATATATATATATATATATATATATATATATATATATATATATATATATATATATATATATATATATATATATATATATATATATATATAGTTAAGTTATTTTTAGAAAATTTTAACATTTTTATTTCTCATAATTATCTTTATTCAAAACAAATGCATATATATGACTCCCTCCGATTTTTTATTATCTTCCCTATTTTCTTATTAGGCTGAAACACTCTTTCTTCTCTATTTCTATTTTGGGCCATCAACATGTGGTCTAGAATCACCCTCACATTTCTCTCTCTTCCTTCTTTTATTTTGAACCACACATTCCTACACCCTTATTTTCTTCCCCAAACCAAAGGGGAAGATAATAAAAAATCGGAGGCAGTATTTGTTTTGTTCACCTTTTGGTATGTATTGTCTAAATATTTTTGTTTAATCATATATATATATATATATATATATATATATTTAGGTTCATGTGAGAACCACTCACTCAATGAGAACTGTGAGAACTCTTCTCAGCCATCAGATTCTCTTATGAAATGGATGATTGAAATTCCTCTCTGAGTCATCTCATAATTTGTCCGTGACAAATCAAACAGATTTTTAACCGATCGACCCAGTCATCCATTTAACACTAATGTCATATGTCATATACACGTAGACACATATTGTCACGTGTCTACCTACTGCCACCTCTTTTTTCCTACAAAAAAACACTCTGGCCTGCTACTGCTATTGCCACCTCCTTCTTCCTATACATACATACACACATACATATTCCACGCTTCATTTTGTTCTTACATTTTCACCGCATCCAACCAAAATAAAAATGGGAACCACAAGAGGAAGAAAGAAAGTAACCCAATTAGTGAAAACAACCAAAGTTGTTGAGGAACCATTGGTGTGGCTATTTGTTTAATTATTTTTTGTTCCAATTTTGGTCCAATTTGAGTGTACCCTTTGACAATATTTTTGTATTCTTTTTAAATTTTGGAATACCTTTTTCTATTTTATCGACCCTTTATCTATTTTAGCGTACCCTTTTTCTATTTCAATTTTAGCGTACTGTTTTTCAATTTTAGAGTACCTTTTTCAATTTAGCGTACTTTTTTTCTATTTTAGCGTATCTTTTTTCTATTTTTTTTATCGTACCCTTTTTCTATTTTTTTTTATCGTACCCTTTCTCTATTTTAGAATTCCTTTTCTTAATTTTATCGTCCCCTTTTTCTATTTTAGCGTACTCTTTTTCTATTTTTTTATCGTACCCTTTTTCTATTTTAGAATATGTTTTCTTAATTTTATCGTACCATCTTTCTGTTTTAGTGTACCCTTTTTCTATTTTAGCGTACCCTTTTTCAGTTTCAATTTTAGTGTAGCGTACCTTTTTCCAATTTCAATTTTAGTGTATCGTACCCTTTTTTTAATATCAATTTTAGCGTACCCTTTTTCAATTTTAGGGTACCCTTTTTCTATTTTATTATCGTACCCTTTCTCTATTTTAGAATACTTTTTCTTAATTTTATCGTACCCTTTCTATTTTAGTGTACCATTTTTTTATTTTAGCGTACCATTTTTCAGTTTCTATTTTATTAGCGTACCCTTTTTCAGTTTCAGCGTACCCTTTTTCTATTTTAGCGTATCCTTTTCAATTTCAATTTTAACGTATCGTACCCCTTTTTCAATTTCAAAAAAGAGTACCCTTTTTCTCTTCCACATTTCAAAAAAGGCTAAAATCAAGATTCATAGCTACAATCTGATTAAGCTAGTTTTGGCAAAATTCAAACTAAGTAATTTGTATTTTGGAATTCACAACAGTCAAACGTAAAGTCAATCACAGAGTAGGTTCAATTGTCTAGATAGCTTTATTATCCCAAAATAAAACTGAAATCGAATTAGTAGAATTAACTAGGAGTTGAACAGATGATACAATAATTTTTTTGCCTCAGAAACAATCAAGTAATCAACAATGGACTTACGAGCAAATCTACGAACTCTACTGCACCGCCTACGCTGACTGTTGTATCAAAACCCTAACCCTAATATATTCAGATTAGATAACAAACCTCGTTTAATTGATTTGAATTTATGAATGATGCTCAATCTACGTTTTCTTGATTTTTGGTGAGTTTTGTTGAATTGATGAAGGCAGGGGCAATGGGATAGAGGGAAAGGAGAGAGAGAGAGAGGGGGGGAAAGGATAGAATGAGCGCTGACCTTAGATCCAAGGATTGTAAAGGGTTCTCACAGTTCTCACAAGAGTATGGGTTCTCACCCGATCTTAACTCTATATAGAGGTGGGATCAGGTGAGTCCACTTATATATGTTGAGTCCGTGAGTCCCCATCTTAGCCCTTGATTCAAGATTAGATTAATGGACAAGATTTAATCTCATAATTAAAGAAATAACTAACAAATTTGGTAAATATATCATTTCTCTCTCTCCTCCTTAATTATCTTAATGCAAATCTTTTATCTCTCTTATCAATCTTTTTAAATGTTTTTTCTCTCACACAACAAGTTTTTTTTCAAAATTAAGTTTTTTTCATTTTCACCAAAAAATCATTATTTTCCTACTACCATTGTACGTATGTTACTATGATACTGCCATAATCCATAAACTATGTTACTTTAACTCATATAACGTGTTACTTTAATTCATGAACTGCGTTACTTTAACTCATAAAATTTGTTACGTTGTTTAATATATTCTCCTGCAAAAACTATTACTCTAACTCATACAATGTGTTACTCTAATTCATGAACTGTGTTACTTTAACTCATAAAATCTGTTCGTTGCATAGTCTCTTGCAAAAACTGTTACTCTAACTCATACGATGTGTTACTTTAATTCATGAACTGTGTTACTTTAACTCATAAAATCAGTTACGTTGCATAGTAGTCTCTTGCAAAAACAGGAGTTCCAATTAACAAAAAGAACAATGTTTGTTTTTATTAAGATACTCCAAAACAAAAAGTGGTATAAGATTCCAACTAAATCAACTCCATTACAATTCCCAATATTTCACACTTGTTACTCATAATGTCCTACTTATAATTCTGCTTCTTCTTCATCCTTCTCGTTCTCTCCGTCTTCTTCTTTTTCATCTTTTTCATCATCATCTCAGAAGCTTTGATTTAATCTCACCACCGCACAATGGAGAAAACTCTCACCCACATCCCTACATCATTCATGTGGATTAAAGTAATAAATAACAAGAGTTAAAGTAACAGATGAAGTGCATTGAAGTAATATTAAATTAAATTAACATAGTATGCTTATACACCAGATATAAAGTAACAGAGGTCAGACATTAAAGTAACAGATAATATGAATTAAAGTAACAGATAATGTTCATTAAAATAACACCAGATATAAGTTAGTGCAAAAAATTCATATAATGATAAAAATGAGAGTATGACGCAGTATCTTACTATTTGATATTGTTTCCTATTTTGAAGTCATCACGTCTCATAATTATAGGAAGTAGTATTTTTTTTTTCTTTTTTTTATATGGCGTTACTCTTTGATATTGTTTCCTATTTTGGTGGCAATCACGTCCCATTATTATAGGAAACAATATCTTTTTTTTTTTTTATTTTTTTTAATATGGCAGTTTCCAAAATTCTTAGAACACTACAACGCACTACAATAACAGATGAAAAACACTAAAGTAACAACTGGAGTGTATTAAAGTAACACGACATATAAAGTAACAGATGGTAGACATTAAAGTAACAGATGCTCTACACTAAAGTAACGCAGTATATGAACTACAATAACTCAATATATTGTAAGCGTAAAAACTAATAATTGAGTAGCATCTTAATGACTTTCGTGGCGATTTCAGTATAAATTACAAAACATATATACTCACCGTTTGTGTGTTCTACGATTTGCATATGAATCTATGATGAATAACACGACCATGAAAACAATATCAACATGAAAATTGACGCAAACCATGAACACAAATTGACGCAAATTAATCAAGATAATGAATAAAAATTGACGCAAAACATGAAAGTAATATCGAAACTCACCATTGTTATACTCGATGAATTGTTTATCAACAGTTAATGAAGATGTCGCGATCATTGAATTCATAGTAACGGAATTTCGAGCATAGATTTGATTGATTGAATGAATGAATGTGATGATCGATGGGAGCGTTTTTTTTTTTTTTTTTTTTTTTTTTTTTTTTTTTTAAGGTTTTGATAATGAACCTGTAACGTGAATGAATGAATGAGGAATGATTGTGATTATGAGAGTTATTGTTTCCTAAAATCATGGAAGTTATTTTAGGATACTAAATCTTCCTTTTTTTTTTAATACAAAATATTAGGATGCATCTTGTCCATCCATCCTCATCCCATCCAACGGATGAGATGAGGACTTAGGGACTCAACACTTATATAGGGACTCATTAGACTCTCTCTCTCTCTCTCTCTCTCTCTATATATATATATATATATATATATATATATATATATAGGGGTTCACATAAGGACACCCCTCCCTATAAGTACATAAGTCCTCTTTTGAGCCTTTGGATGGGGTGAGGATGGAGGGCTGAGATTTATTTAATCATCATTAATACACTTCAAAGCAATTAATACACTCAACATTTAATACCCTCTCTCTCTCCAACCAAATTTAATACACTCTCTCACCAACCCAATTTAATAACTCTCTCAAACTCAATAAATATTTAACATAAATCAGAATATTTGAATGTTTTCATTTGAATTTTAGTATTTGATGTTTGGAGTTTCAAACGGAATTTGTATTCACCATATTTGACAATTTTGAGTTAAATACTAATTGAGATGAATTAAAGTTACAAATTATGTGAACCGAAATTACAAAATATGTGAACTGAAGTTATAAATATATGGACTAGAGTTACAATATACGATCTTAAGTAACATGTAAGCTGAAGTTACAAAATATGTGAACTGAAGTTACAAAATATGTGAACTGAAGTTACAAATGTACGATTCGAAGTTACAAAATATGTGAACTGAAGTTACAAAATATGTGAACTAAAGTTACAAAATATTTGAACTGAAGTTATAATTATATGGACTAGAGTTACAATATATGATCTGAAGTTACATGTGAACTGAAGTTACAAAATATATGAACTTAAGTTACAAAATATGTGAACTGAAGTTACAAATATATGAACTGGAGTTACAATTATATATAAAAAGCAACTCATTTGCAAAGCTCGTCCGATTGGTATCAACTCCCACTCATTCGGACCACGAGGTAATAGAAAGCGATCATGGACGTCATGTTTAGCAACACTGAACTTCTTGTGTGATTCGTCGTTAAATTCATCCCTAACTCAAACAAACAAACAAAACCCAGAAATCAAATTCATCCCAAAACAATAGAAATTCAATCTTCAACAATTCACATAATTCTGATAACAAAATTCAAATCGGGTAAAATCTACAATTAAAGAACACAATCCAATTAAAAACAACACAACAAAGACACAATTTTGTAGAAGTTACAAAAGGTATGATCTGAAGTTACAAAAGGTATGAACTGAAGTTACATGATATATGAACCGAAGTTACAAAAATATATAAACTGATTAGTGACGCATATTGTAGTATGAATTATAAACAATGAACAAACTGAAATCGAGTCTTAATGAGAGACAAATTATAAACATGCATACAAATTGATAAAACCCGAAAACAGTAAACATCAAAAATTCCAGAAATTACCCTCTAAAACCCTAATTTCGTAAACCTAGGAAATCGATAAGGTGATTTCGTAAACCCAGAAAACCCTAATTACCCTAGAAATCCCTAATTTCGTAAAACCAAGAAATCGAAATTATCCCAGGAAATTGATAAGCTAAAAAATTAGTAATCCCCAGGAAATCGACAAAATTCATCTTCTGATGTCATATAACCCTAGAAAACCCTAAATAGAAAACCCCCAATTTAACAAGAAACTCGAAACTAACAAAAAACCCATCGAATTAACCATAAAAAACAATCGAAATTAACGCAGAAACTTGAAAATAGGAAACGATACCTTAACCTGCGAAAGTAGGAGAAATCGACCGAGAATTAGGTATGTTGATGGTTGTTCTAGGTAAAGGAGTAATGAAGTGGGAATAGAGTGAATTAGTAATGGAGTGGGAATGGCAGTGAGCAGGAAAGGGGACGTTGGGAACAGGGTAGTGAATGAAGGTGGGAATATTGAGGGGAAAAAAAAGAGGAGCCTTAAATGTAACGTAATTGTAATTTATTTTTATTTTCAAATTAAATGTAAACCAAGATCTCAGCCATCTATTTTGTTTTGATCCAAAGGCTGATAATAAGCCTTATGGACTTATAGGAAGTGAAGGACCTTACATGATCCCTTCTCTCTCTCTCTCTCTCTCTCTCTCTCTCTCTCTATATATATATATATATATATATATATATATATATATATATATATATATATATATTATGTGTGTGTGTGTGTGTGTGTGTGTGTACACACACACATATGCATTTGTTTTGAATAAAGATAATTATGAGAAATAAAAATGTTAAAACTTTCTAAAATTAACTTAACTATAATTTAGTAATAAACTAGTTGTGATGCCCGTGCGATGCACGGGTGCAAAAATAACATTATAATATGATGTCCTACGATCAGCTAATTATCATCCTTTTTAATTCTGCTAATTTAATTTGATACTCAATCATGTTATTACAATCTACTAACCATGCTTGGCTAATATTATGCTACTTTGGCGGAAGTGGTCAGTTAATAGTACATATTGAGACATTCCACTTACTTGAACCCCAGTTCGACGATTCCTACAATCGAAATGAACAACCTTTGGGCTGACTGATAACTCCGTTATTGACCGTATTTCTACACCTTTTTGACGTTTACATTTTCTTAGGCATTTTGGCTCGTTTCTTCTATCTTTTGTGTTACGCGGGTTTTCGTGTTTTCTCTCTATTTTTAGGCGTTTTCGTATCGAAAGCGGTGAAACCCGAGAGCACCCGAGTAAAACGAAGCTTGTGGACTGAGTTCGAGCCTAGACAAGCGCATAGAAGACCAAAAACGGGAAAGTGTAAGAGAAAAGAGTTACGCACGATGCACCGTGTGTAACGAAAGCAGAAGGAAGGCACCGTGCGCATGTGACCGTGCGTAACTCACTGACCGTGCGCAACTCCGGCTTTATATTTTCCCCCTGTTTTTGGCCCGGTTTTGTGTAACCTAATTCCAACATATAAATACTCGAATTTTATCATTTTTTGCCTCTCAAGCTTTCATTACACAAGACATACATTTTGAATTCTTAGGGTTTTAGAGAGGGTTTGTAGTCTTTGAAGATCTTCATCTTTCTTATTGTCCAAGATTCAAGCTTTTTATGATTATTATTATTTATTCTTCTTAATCTCTTCATCTTCTTTAAGTGGGTAATTTTTACTTCCTCCTTTGTCTTAATTTCATCTTGTTATCTTTTCTTTTTCTTAGTTTAACTTAGTTCATGTTATCTTTGTTTGTTACTCTAGTTTGCAATTAGTTTAGTTTTCTCTCACTTTGTTCATGTTTATGAATTTCATGTTAGTATTAGAAATCCCCAATTAGATTTTTCCAATTTGACCACTTTCACATAATTGGTAGTATAATTCAATTTACAACAATGTTCATAGTTAAAGACTCCACCTTTATGCTTAATTCCACCAATTTAGCCATGATTAGTGAGTAGTCACCCACTAGGGGTCGATGAAGCCTAAATCCGCCTAAATTGTGCCTCTTGTATGTTTGGTATCGATTGAATTGGGTAATTGGGTGAAGTGGTGTTGAAGATTTTGGATTGCCTTGGTTTAGGAGTTTGAGACGGTCCCGATCCCTTGGTCATCGATGGGAGTCAATTAGGATGGGTAACCGGTTTGACCCTCTATCTTGCCTTACCGTACTAGATCGAACACGGGAGTGGTGTCTAGCGTGGTATCCTTCACACTAGTATGCGTGTCTTTTTGACTTGAGTCGGTTTGGGATTTATCACGGGAGTGACCCTCGAATTTGACTTAGGGATTCCGCTTTACGAACCCGGGAGGGAGGTAAACGGGAAATTAAGCCGGACACGAACCCGGGAGGGAGGTGGCCGACCTAGACGATACAACTTTGCCCTTAATCCCGATCCCTTCGATACTCGATGTACTTTGGTGTGATTTAGGTGGATTGAAGCGACATCGTTCCCTAGTCCTTTTTATTCTTGATTAATCGTTATTTCTCTAGTTATCATCTTTTCTTAATTTAGTTTCATCTTCTTTTTAGTAGTTTCTTGTCTTAGTTAATATTCATTCACCTAACTTTAGTCCCCTATCACCAATCTTTATCGACTTAGATAAAGAATTATGATTAAAACGACTAGGAATCACCACGCTCCTTGTGGATCGACCTTCTATTGTGCTACGATTATATCGTGCGCTTGCGAGGTATTAAAACCCCAACACTGACCCTGAATACGAATCGATTAGGAGCATAAACATATGAAATCCAACATTAACTATGTCACATAATCTAGATCTATCCTATCATTCTAATTTTTTTACTTAAAAAAGGTAAAAAAAAAAAAAAAGCGTTCAAACTATTTATGACCCGTATTCTAACCATAACTATAACCCGACCCATGACTCGTATTTGACCCGACCTGCCCAACAGGTCTAGTACCTACATTAGTTATCTGGTGAAACAAATGATGTTCCTCAAGATACCACCACCTATGTCCGTTAGCAATATAAATATGTCTGTGACAACTCAGATGAAACAATGAGTTTATCTAACCATTTGATTTTCTACATTGAATATATTGAATGTATGGTATCAACTTGCTCTAAATTTGGCCCAACCCGCAAACCGGCCCCATCCCATTTGTTGTTTTTAGAGTCATGAACCTATTTTTCTTACCCGAATCTTAAGGGTGTGGATGGATAATAAAATGAGAGAGAAAGCTAAGGGAGTAGTGGAAAGGGAAAAAGAGAAGGGAAAGTGTCGGGAAGGGGAGGGAGAATGGAGATGATACATTTTCCCTCCAAATTTTGTCTATTTTGGACAGAGTGGATCATGGGTCGTACCGTCCGATTGACTTGTCCCGTCCGGCCGTAATTTTTAGCGGGCTTGGACACAACATTTTCAATAATATACAAAAGTCTGATCCGCGAACATGTCTCAAGCCGACTTGTCCGTGGGTCAAAATTTTACCCTTAGCCCTGCCCATGTCCGACCCGAACTCGCATATAGATTACCTCTAATTTTGGAGGGAAAATATTTTGCTTTGGAGGAGAGGAATGGAGAAATCCATTTTACTTTCACCTACAAATCCCTCCGTCCCATTTTACTAACCAAACAAATGAACTTGCTTAGATCACTTTTCTTCCCCTCCATTTCCTTCCAAATTAATCTTTCCAAACATACCTAAATGACCTATTAATTTTGGACCATGACGTGGACTGACCTATTCAACTCGTTGGAAAAAAGAGACTACAAAGCCTTAGTCTAAAATCTCAGCTCAAGCCAACACATTCATATGCCTAGATTATGCTAAAATTCTAGTTATTCGATATAATTAATTATTATATGTTATCCTTTTATTTTAATGTAAATTTGTGTCTAATCTTAACTTAAATTATCTAATAATTTTAGTATATTATTCTCTTGTACAATTGTACATAGGTAGACCAATACAAATTCTTACTTTACATAGAGAGCAATTTTAGTACTTCCCCCTTCCATAAGTGTACTACTCATTATATATTCGGTCAGTAGGTGGTATAAAATAATCGAATGGATAGAACATTGATAGGGGGAGGAAGTGCATTATTCTTCTAGCTTGCGACGGGTCAAGTGCAACCTATGTAGGGTAGATAAGACAAAAGCAAAATGGGTAGGAAATGGTTTCCTAATTTGTCTTATCTATTACCCAAATGGGTAGTGATTGACGCGTCGTAACTTGTGACGGATATGCAAGTCACAAGAAAGACTTGCTGGGAGACTAAAGTTGTATTATCGTGTCAAATAGTAACGTTACTATTAGACTTGACAAAACTTGACCTGACTTGTAAATCCGTCCTGTTCAACCCGTTTATTGGTAGGTCAAGATTCAAAACCTTGATCCGTGACTCAATATTTTAAATTAAAAATATAGACTAATATTCAACTTAATACAGCATTTTTTATCTTTTGATAATAAAATAATTATTAAAATAGTTTTAAAAATTCATTGAAATATAAACATTATTATAATCAATGTCTATAAAATAATATTATTAAAATAAATAATACTGTAATATCAAAAATATTATTTAAAGGGTAAAAAATTAGTCGTTCGAAACTACGTTTCACCCGTATTCTAACCATAACCCGTCAAGTGACCCGTATAACCCGACCCTTAATTGAACTTGCCCTTATTTTGATCCAGTGTGTATAAAAGTTATTTAAATAAACTATGTAGTTTAAAAAGTTGGAGACTACATGTCACTCGATAAAATGTTCAATTATATTCATTTTATTTTTAATTATTTAATCAATTGTTCTATTTAAATGTTTTTAATTTCATGAAAATTTTGAATTAGTTAAAATAGTTTAATCAAATTTGTAGTGTTAAAATTTTTTAAAAATTTAAATGTGTTTGACAAGCTAAAGTCGTATGCCTCAAATTACAATTTATAAGCACTTAAATCTAGATACTAAAACGTAGTATAGTAGAAATAAGGGTCGAACCCACAGAGAATTGGACTAGTTATAACTGCGTACTAATGTAGAACAATAAATGACTAATTAATTAAACAATAAGAAAATGGAGGTTTTGAATAATTGTCTAATAACTAAAACTAATAAAGATGAAAACTTTAACTAAATCAGATGATTAAAAGGTCTCGAGCCAAGTACAAATCCACAACTTAATCACAATTGATCATCGAAATCCGGTTCAAATTATTATTCTTGATTACTTTATCGTGAATCAAAGATTCTAATCCTCCTTACGAATAACTAATTAAAACGTATCTCGTTCTTAATTAGATCTAATTGTTAAACAACCTAAACAATCAAGTTCTAGATTTAATTCAACAGCAGCATTAATAGATAGAGAATTCGATAAAGATATAAATAAACACATACAATCCAGTTGTGCTATAAATCTATGATAATTGATCCTAAGTCTTAATATCAACGAATCTCGTTCAATAATTAAGTCTTAGATGTTACTCAGGTCAAGTTAATCAACAAATCCTGTTCAATTAACAAAACTAACGATAGAACGATGCAAAAGATAACTAGTTGATCAATCAAAAAATCAATAACAACATTCATATAATCAAACTGAGCAATTAATCAATAATCAAGAATAAAGATTAGAACTTTCAAACTCACAATCGATAATTAAGCGCTTCAATGTCTTGAACCGAGATGATAAATTAGTTACACATAGTGCTGAAGAGAAAACTCTGATGAACGTACAACTTGATGAAATAATGAATAATAATCCCCAAAACTGATTCTAATAATCTATACTAATAGTAGTCTAGTACTAGGAAAGTCTAAAGATTACCAAAAGCTAATAATAAAATAATAACACTAATAAATAATAAGCTGAGACGGAATCCAACACGATTCGAGATCCGTCTTCAATATCCGAGCTGCACGAGTCTGTCGAGACTGTCGGTTCTGTTGCTTCTTCTGGGCTTTCATGCTTCAACTGGGTAACCCAACGATCAATTAAATCATATAATTATTCTCAAATATAATTAATATCATAAAATGAGAATCCTACTCAATTATCCTCAAAATCATTATTAAGTCACCAAATAAACGTCTAACTCGACGCTTCTAACCCGTACTAAATACGGTCTATCAGTGTTCAATAATTTAAGTTTGTATTTAAGAATCCAAAAACTATTGGAGATTACCATGTCGCTCGAAAAACATCTTGCTTAATTAATTATATTGATGATTCAGTGAATGTTTATTGATTCAACGTAGTTATTTTTATATATCAATTAATTTTAAGTTAAATCATCTACCACTCTTAGTACGGAGTATTTCGTACTCCCTCCGAGTCTGAATGATCTTCCCCTTTGTTTAATATATATGAGGTATATTTTAATGTAAGAGGAAGATCATTCAGATTCGGAGGGAGTATATTGCTTGCTTATATATCGAGAGACTAAAGTTGTGCTCTCGAGTTGAACATTACCCCGTCCGACCCACTAAGATTGCTCCATTTTATAAAAATTCTCACATATAATGAGAAAATAGGGCGATCTTTTTAGGACGGATGTAGTATTATACCTAACAAAACTTGGGTTGAGTTGACTCATAAACCTAACCCGTCCAACCTGTTTTTTCATTGGTTAACACCTATAAATCTTGATCCGCGACTTGACTGTCATGATCCCGGTAATTTAGGGTCGTGACTGAACCCGACCTGTCCGTAAAAAATATTTATATGATTGTTGTATAAATATTTATATATAAAATGTGAAATAATATTTTTATAAGGTATCTATTCTAGTAATTTAAACGATAAATACAATAAAAAAAATTATAAATGTAATGCTACCTCTTTTTAAAATTTCTTATTTATAAGTATTTCTATATGACTATTATAATTAATGAATATAAATAAAATATTAAAATATAATATTAAATAAAATAAAACTCCTAAAGCATATTTTTATTGATATTATAAAAGGTAAAAAAGTCGAAAAAATTATTTATTGTAATTTTATCTAATACGTATTCCGTGCTAAATATCATAGGAACAATAATTTGTTTGTTTAAACGAAATGTAATGGTTTTACATGAAATTGTAATTTTGTCACAACTTCAACTATAATTCTATTAGGATAATTTAGTTACTCTATATAATATAATAATTTTATTTTGTTAATAATTATTTAAGAAATTCAAATTTTATATTTTATATTTTTTAGAGGTTCTAATATTTTTTAGAATGTGAATAAATAAATATTAATATTAAAAAGTTATCAAACCGAACTGAATAGTTCCACGCGGTGTCTATTCAAATTTCATTGTTTTCTTGGGTGATAATTGACGGTTTATATAATGGTAATTCTTTGAGTCTTAGGGTCCTAGGATTATTTTGTCTACTACTAAAATTCAAAGAAGTAATTATCTAATACTAAGACAAATGGGGTATCATTTATCATATCCACTTTTAACACAGATAGTATTTAAATTTGTAGTGTTTTAAAAAAGTTGGATTCTTCGCTCGAAAAAAAAGCTTCCTTTAATTATATATATTGATGATTAACAACAAAAGCAATTCACAACATTCAAGCAACAAAAACCCTAGAGAGCGAAAAAAAAACCTACAGTGCGATCTCCATGATGAAGAAGAAAGCGAGCAAATCGGTACGTAAACCGATTGTCTCTAAGAAGGCGCTACATCAAATTTTCTATTCCGAGGATGACAGCAGTTCGGAAGATGACACCGTTGTAAAGAATACGCCCATGCACACGTTGAAGAAGATTCCTATTCTGAATGCCGACAATCTGTTTAACAAAGAGTTGGATGAAGGCCCTGATAACCTTGAGAATGATGCTTCATACAAACATGAGAATGTCGCTCCTGAGGTGGAGGAAGGAGAGATTGTGGCCTTGGAAGGGAAGGAAGGACCGTGGCTGTCTAAAGGAGGTTATGAGTTGGAAATTGACAAAGACTTTATCCAAATAACCAAGGAAGAGGTAGATGAGGAATTGGAATACTGGAAATCATCGGTTTACCGTTTTGTATTAGGTGCAAACCCACCTTGGACAGTAATTGATGGCTTTGTGAGGAGAATTTGGAAGAACTTCGATGTGGATAAAATATCGTTTTTACCTAATGGCATTTTCATAGTAAGATTTAAATCAATGGAGAAGAAGGACGTTGTTCTCAATTTGGGTCATCTAATGTTTGACAAAAAGCCCCCTTATTGTCAAAGATTGGAATCCGGATGAAAAGATAACAAAGGATGGTGTTCAGTCGGTACCAGTTTGGATTCAACTAGCTGAATTACCTTTGAAGTTTTGGGGGAAGGCTCTTCCTAGGATAGCAGGTCTCGTTGGGCGCTTTATTAAGGTGGACTCTGCGTCTGCTTCCAAAACTCGTTTAGGGTATGCGAGAGTTATGGTCGAAGTGAATCTGGGGGAGAAACCGAAAGAGAGCATTAAGTTCAAAGATGAAGAAGGAAAGGTGATCGAGGTGCAAATTGTGTTTGAATGGAAGCCTATTCACTGTAACAAATGTTGCGGGTATGGCCATGACATTACGCAGTATAAAAAGGAAAATAAGAACAATAAAGAATTGAGACCAAGAGGGGAGATTGAACGTAAAAATGAAAGAGTAATTGCTAGGCCTTTTCAGGGGAAATTGACTGCAAAGACTCCCACCAAACCTAAAGAGAAGGATGGACATCAATCTGGACCAAGCTTAGAGATAAGAGTGTCTAAGGATATCTCTTTTTTACAAATGTTGACTGGTGGGTTGTTAAGCAAGGATAATAATGGAGCGGGCAAAATTCAGATTGTGGGAAATTAAAAGACCGTCAATTTGAAACTAGTCCAAATATTTGAGTCGCATAAACTAGGATTTTGGAATGTACGGGGCATGAAGCAGGAAGTTGATGTTTTTGGATTATTAGAGACTAAAATAAAGTCTAGTAGTATGGGTAATGTCACCTCCCACATTATGGAGAATTGGTCTATCAGTACCAATTCTTCGTATGCGATTGGAGGTAGGATTTGGGTTCTTTGGAACCACTTTAAAGTGGATGTCCAGGTGCTGGATGTGTCAGATCAGTCTATGCATTTAAAGATTTCTGCTGATGGCAAGCATTATCATCTTACGTTGGTCTATGCTTTTAATTCGGTGGAGGGGAGGGAGAATCTTTGGCTTAGGTTAAGGGAGTATGCAAATAGAGTTACAAGAGCTTCAGTGGTGGCTGGAGACTTCAACACTGTCCTTAGCGCTACTGAGAGATTAGGAGGTGTTGTGTGCTAAATTTAGACCATTTTTCCTTTCATTTAGACTCGTTTTTCCCTCGTTTTCCGAGTCTTGAGTGCGATTATCGCCATATATTGCGTATTTCTCGCATTAGCGTCCCTCTTGTGCGTTTTACGTGTTTTTGGTAGTTTTTCTATCATTTTGATATGATTTGGCACCAAATTCACAATTGAGCTTTCGCTAGCACAAGAGAAGGGAATATCGTCCAAAGAGCAAAGCACACAACTTAAAGTTTAAAGCCATCCAATCAATCGACGAAGAATGAGGCTAGAAAAATGATCGGGCGAAATTTCACCCGGTGAGACACCACCGGGCGAAATTTCACCCGACGGTAAAAATGACTCCCCGAAGATTTTGCGAGACTCCCCACCGGGCGAAACTGACCGGGCGAAATTTCGCCCACCGAGTGAAATTTCGCCCGATGGAAAGAAGAGTCGGAAACCGAAAATCTCACCGGGCGAAAATTTCACTCGGTGGGATTTATTGTCATGTCCACAGGGCAAAGTTTCACCCTATGAAGATGCTAAGGGTGATTGTCTCACTAATGGAGCAAAAAGATGGATTTTGGCTTTAGGTTAACCCATTAAGGCTTTACTATATATATGTTATCCTAGTTTGTTGCCCAAGCCACCATCCTCGTATCCCATCATTAGTGTAGTTACACCATTCCACCTTATTACACCATCCATTAGTAGAGTAGTAGTAGTAGTAGTAGTATTCTAGTAGAAAATCCTCCATAATTCTAGTAGTTTACATAGTAATTAGTAGTAGATCTATATAGTTTCCATCAACAATTCTCTAGATTACAAGTTTGTAGAAGATTATTCCAAGTTTTATTTGAAGATTTGTTGGGTTTATTGAAGAATTAGTGACAAGTTCTTCACTTTATTCATCAAAGATTCAATCTTTATTCATGCAATCTTATTATTTCTTATAGATCTTCATAGTTGGTATATTTCTCTTCCACTCTCTAATATCTAGTTTAGTTTTTATGTTAGTCTTCTCATCATTGTCTTGTTTAGATCATATTAGTGTTGTTAGTTTTTTTAGATTTTATTTATGATGTTTTATATTATTCTCTAGTTTATTTTGTTAGATAGTGTTTCCTCCATAGTTTAGTGGGTAATTGTTAGATCATAGTTTTCTCATAGTTTTGTTGTTAGTTTCCTTAGATCTAGTTAATATGCATGTTGTAGTGATTTTCTCTTTAGTTAATGTTTTATTGTTTTCCATTATGATTAGTGAGTAGATTTCTTGTTGGGGGGTTTAGGGATGAGGACTTGGATTATTTGAATATAGGGATGTTGGTGGGTTGCTTGCTTGTTGGTTTATCTTGTTTATGGTTGTTATGTCATTGTTGTTTTAGTCCGGCCAACTAGACCGACCTTGACTAGTTTCTATCAATATGGGGAAACTCGGGGTAGAAATTACCATAGCTAGAGACTTACCCTTATTCGCCGCGAAAGCGGGTTTTTAGGTGAGTTAGGTGAAGAAACCGAAAGGTGGCATTCTCCTTTATCAATGTTGCAACAAAAACTCGATTCCGACCTTCTTAGACTCCAAGTACCGAATCCCGACTTCCCCCTAACACCTTTTCCTAGATTGATTATCACCCCTATCTATTTCTCTAGTTATTTCCCTAGTTTAGACTCGACCCTTAGAAAACCCCCATCTAGACATCAAACACACCGCTTTAAACTTGATTGTCAACACACCGTTCCCTGTGGACCGACCTCGACTTACCACGATTGCTTGTTTGTTTTTGTGTTATTCCGAGTCTATAAATATCGTTTGATCCCCCGTCCTTCACTAAACGACCGATCCGATTGGGAGGCGATCAAAATGGCGCTGTTGCCGGGGACGACTAGTAATTGATTGTGTTTTTAGTTGTTGTGTTGTATTCTTTTCCCTTCTCTCTTTTCCCTAGTACCGAGAGGTGCTAGGAGTCTCACCGTTTAATTGAGTTTTATGCCCAGGAACACGTCATCGCCCTTGTGGTTCAATCCGGAGCCGGAAAGGACTTTTATAGCATTGCGTTTTCGAGGAAATAACTCAACCACCATCATTCTACATCCTTCATCATCACCTCCTAACCTTAATCCCATCCTACCACATAAACCTTCTACACCTTCTACATCACACAACCCCATCTCAAATAATCCTTCAATACCTTCCACTTCACATAATTCACCACCACCATCACCATCACCGAAAACACCACCACCTAATCAAGATTCATCCCCTCCAAATTCTCCAAATTCACCAAATTCAAATCCACCATCACCACCAATCCAACAAATGGCGACCTTAGCCTCTCATTCCCAACTCACACATGAAGAAACACCTTCTTCCATCGATTTCAGAGAGATTCCTGAGAACTATGAATTGAAAGCTTCTTTGACCAACGCGGTCCAACAAGATACTTTTCACGGTTTTTCTCAAGAAAATGCTCAAGAGCACATCGCTTCATTTAAAGAAAAATTAGTAGGAGCTCGTCTCAATGGATTAACTTCATGCCAATTGCATCGTTTATTATTTCCGAAGACCTTGAGAGATGGAGCTCGTAGATGGCTTCAAGGTCATCCCGCTAATACATTCACAACATGGGCTCAATTGTCTAATGCCTTCTTGGAGAAATATTTTCCGCCATCAAACACTAACCAATATCGTATGGAGATACAAACATTCAAGCAATATGAATTTGAAAGCCTAAGCGAGGCTTGGGAAAGATTTAGAGATTTGTTGCGCAAATGTCCACATCATGGAATACCCGATTGGCTAACCACTCAAACATTTTATAACACCCTTTCATCAAGAACCAAGGAAAACCTCAATTCGGCCGCCGGAGGAGACTTTTCTTCCCTTACCGATGAGGCATCTAAGAATTTTATTGAGAAGATGGCAATGAGTGATTCTAGAATGGGTCAATCGAGAGATTCTAGAAAGAAAGTCGAAGTGAACTCATCTAAGAGTTCTAATCAATTGAAACTTCAAGAGGAAGTTGAAGATTTGAAAAGGAGAATGGAAGCCATGAATTCTAAGCCCACTCCTAGAGGTATGTACCAAATTCAAGGGAGTGTTCCACCAAGGCAACCATCACCTCCAAAGCAATTAACATGGGAAGTTCAATGTGATCATTGTGGCAATTATGGCCATGATTCTAGCTCTTGCATTCCTAATGAAGAAACATATATTGAAGAGCCAAATGAAGTCCAAGCTATACAAGTATATGGGCAAAGACCTCAATTTGATCCTTTTTCTAATACCTACAATGCCGGCACAAGATTTCATCCTAATTTCTCTTATGGCATGTTTGGGAACTTGAATTTGGATTTGAATTCCGGATTTGAAATACTTCGTGCGTTTGGAAACCTTGGGATTTGGATTTGAAATTTTGCTCAAATCCAACCTAGTTCAAATTTGGTTTTCTCAAATCCTTAGTATAGAGTCATTTCAAATCCGTCACTTGTCGTTTATTTGTTTTTTCGCATAATCTTGTCGTATTATTTGTTTTTCTATATTTTTTTTCTCGTATTTGAACCTATTATATTTTTTTAATGAAAATTTTTTAAAAAGAAAAATTGGTGACCTTGACCCGACTTCACACGCCCGAAATCCAAATCCAAATCCAAGGGTACCCAAACACCATTTTGGATTTGGATTTAGATTTGAATTCTAGAAATTCAAATATAGGAATTGAATTCTTGATATTCAAATCAATTCCGAGTATCCAAACGCAACCTTATGGAAATCAAAATGTTCAAAATCCGATGCCACGTGCCCAAGGGAGTCAAATGAGGCCATTTAATCAAAGTCAACAAAGGCCCTTTAACCAAGGTCCTCCAAAGATGCCCCCATATATGCCTTCTCATCAAAGGAGCAACTTCAATCAACAAGGTAGCAACTTCCATGTTCCTAACAATTACAACAATCACCAAAATCAACATGGTAATCATTTCAATCATGGATACAATCATGGGTTCCAAGGTAACTTTCAAGGAAATCAAGGTTACAACCAACAATCATTCAATCAACCCTCTCAATCTTATGGCCAATCAAGTAATTTTCAATATGGTCAAGGAGGAAGTCCATGGGATACCTTTAATGATTTGCAAAGAACCGTTGGGCAACTATGGAATGAACATCAAGATACAAAGGCAAGGCTAAAGGTTTAGGAATCACAAGAAGCAACAAAAGCCTTAGCCGCACCAATTCATCCACCTCATGGTTTTCCCGGTCAACCCTAAAACCCAAGAGACCCTTCACACCAAGCAAATGCCGTCATTTTGAGAGGTGGCAAAGAACTTGAGGACCCATATAAGAACTTGAACTTGAACTTGAACTTGAACACCAAGAGTGTCCCATCCAAAGTGAATCAACCAAGTGCACCACAAGAATCATCTCCCACTTCCCCCCAAACAAAACCGGGGAATACAAGCGGAGTTTGATATCCTCCAAAATGCGGAGAATGAACTAAGAGAACAAAGAAAGAAGAAAGAGCAAATGGAAGCGGAAGAAGCAAAAAGAAAAGAGGTGGAGCGATTAGCCGAAGAAGAAGAAGAATCTAATGTTCCACCGCCTCCCGTTTTTGTCCCTCCATAAACTTTTTCCCGAGCGAGCTAAGCCACACAAAGAGAATGCTCAATTTAGCCATTTCGTGGATATGTTAAAGAAAGTAGAGGTAGCTTTACCCTTCACCGAGGTAATTTCTCAAATGCCCCTCTATTCTAAGTTTTTGAAAGAAGTCTTGACTAAAAAGAGAACAATAGAGGATAAAGAATGTATTTATCTCACGGGTCAATGTAGTGCCATTCTTATGAATCAAATGCCAAAGAAACTAGCGGATCTCGGTAGTTTTTTCATCCCTTGTCGGGTAGGAAATGTTGTTGTTAATCAAGCTTTATGTGACCTAGGGGCTAGTGTTAGTTTGTTACCTTATTCTATTGCTAAGAGACTTAGTGTAGGGGAGATGAGACCCACTAGTATGTAGATTCAACTTGCGGATAGGTCCGTCAAGTACCCACTTGGGATACTTCAGGATGTACCCGTTCAAGTTGGTCAGTTCTTCATCCCCTCCGAATTTGTTGTCATGGATATGCCCGAAGACACTATTACCCCTATTATCTTAGGTCGACCTTTTATGGCTACCGGAGGTACTATAGTTGATGTTAAGAATGGAAGGTTGTCATTTAACATAGGGAATGAGTCGGTAGAGTTTTCCCTTTCTCAAGCTCTTAAACAACCAATGATTGAACAAATGCATTCCATTGAAGTTATTGATAGTTTGGTTGAGTATAGCTTGATAGATGATGATAAGCAAGAAGAGGAACCAATTGACTCTCCACCTCTTGAAGAAGAATGTTTGCATGAAGATAAGGTAGAATCACTACCGGTGGGTAAGAGTATGGTATCTTCTCCTCCTAATCTTGAACTTAAACCACTCCCCTCTTCCCTCAAATATGCTTTTCTTGAAGGAACTAACTATCCCGTTATCGTCAATGCTACCCTTGATGGACCTCAATTGGAAAAACTTTTGATTGTTTTGAGAAAGCACAAAAAGGTCATCGGGTATAGCATTGCCGACCTCCAAGGCATAAGCCCAAATGTTTGCATGCATAGGATCATCCTTGATGATGACCACCGTCCTTCGGTAGAGGGTTAACGTAGGTTGAACCCCACCATGAAAGAGGTTGTCATGAAGAAAGTCCTCAAGTTGTATGAGGCTAACATTATATACCCAATAACCGGAAGTAAATGGGTTAGCCCCGTACAAGTTGTGCCGAAAAAGGGAGGAATGACGGTTGTTAAAGGAGAAAAGGGTGAGTCGATTTCCACTATGACTATTACCGGTTGGCGCATGTGTATAGATTATCGCAAATTAAACACGACCACCATAAAAGACCATTTCCCCCTTCACTTTATTGATCAAATGCTTGAAAGATTGGCGCATCATTCTTATTTTTGTTTCCTTGATGGTCATTCCAGATTTCTTCAAATTCTCATTCATCCCGATGACCAAGAGAAGACCACTTTCACATGTCCCTATGGCACCTATGCTTATAGAAGGATGCCATTTGGATTGTGTAATGCGCCGAGAACGTTTCAAAGATGTATGATGGCTATTTTCTCCGATTTTATTGAAAAATCCATGGAAGTTGTTATGGATGATTTTAGTGTCCATGGTACATCTTTTGATTCTTGCCTTGAAAATCTTGAGCAAGTGTTAGCTCGATGTGAAGAGTATAGATTTGTTTTAAATTGGGAAAAGTGTCATTTTGTGGTTGAACAAGGTGTTGTCCTAGGTCATATTGTTTCTAATAGAGGAGTTGAAGTCGATAAGGCGAAAGTCTCCGTGATTGAGAACTTGCCACCTCCTACAAATGTCAAAGGGGTGAGGAGTTTTCTTGGTCACGCCGGTTTTTATAGACGATTTATTAAAGACTTTTCTAAGACTGCTAAGCCTTTGACTTCTTCGCTTATGAAAGATGCACCTTTTGTTTTTGATGACTCGTGTCTTGAGGCCTTTTGCAAGATAAAGACTGCTCTCACTACCACTCCAATTATCAAAGCTCCCGATTGGAATCTTCCATTTGAGATCATGTGCGATGCATCCGATTTTGCCGTTGGTGCCGTTCTAGGACGACGGGTTGACAAGAAGCTACATGTGATATATTATGCAAGCAAGACACTAGATGAAGTCCAATCGAGGTACACTACAACCGAAAAAGAGATGCTTGCCGTTGTTTATGCCATGGAGAAATTTCGAAATTATGTTACCGGTTCCAAAGTCATTATTCATACCGATCATGCGGCGATTCGTTACATAATGTCCAAAAAGGAGACGAAGTCCCGACTCTTTTGGTGGGTCCTCCTTTTACAAGAATTTGATATTGAGATTAAAGACAAAGTCGGATCGGAGAACTTGGTAGCGGATCATCTTAGTAGACTAACGGTTGGTAAAGAAAGCAATGAAGAAGATGGTATTCCCATCAATGAAGCTATGAGAGATGAGGCCTTGATGGCCATTGAAACTATTACACCTTGGTATGCCGATATCGTCAATTTCTTAGTGTCTCATTTTATTCCGGACGATTATTCCAAGTAAGAGAGGAAGAACCTACGTTATGAAGCCCGACGCTATTATTGGGACGAGCCTTATTTATTTCGCCGATGTGTAGATGGAATTTACCGACGATGTTTTACGGCCGAAGAAGGATATAACATTGTGAAGCACCTTCACTCGACATCTTATGGTGGACATTTGGCCAATCAAAAGACAATTGTCAAGGTTCTACAAAGCGGGTTTTGGTGGCCTTCCATGTTCAAAGACATTCGAGCTTTCATTGTCACATGCGATGCATGCCAAAGAAGTGGCAATATTACAAGAAGAAATGAGATGCTCCTTCAACCTATCTTGGAGATTGAATTGTTCGATGTTTGGGGAGTTGATTTCATGGGTCCGTTCACATCCTCTTTTGGTAACAAGTACATTCTAGTTGTGGTTGATTATGTCTTAAAATGGATCGAGGCCGTAGCTTCCCCCACCAATGACTCCAAGGTTGTAATCAAGCTTTTCAAGAACGTGATTTTTCCGAGATTCGGTATGCCTAGAGCCATAATTAGTGATGGAGGCTCTCATTTTAGAAAAGATACCTATGAACACCTTCTTAGGAAATATGGTATCACTCACAAGATGTCCTTAGCCTACCACCCTCAATCAAATGGGCAAACTGATATCTCCAACCATCAAATCAAGGGAATTTTAGAGAAAGTTGTAAATACACACCAAAAGGATTGGTCATTAAAGTTAAATGACGCCCTTTGGGCATTGAGGACGGTTTATAAAGCGCCGATTGGAACCACTCCTTATCATCTTGTGTATGGTAAAGCTTGTCATTTACCGGTGAAATTAGAACACAAAGCCAAATGGGCAATCAAAGAGCTAAACTTCGATGAGAGTGTTGTAGGAGATAATCGCCTTCTCCAACTACAAGAATTGGAAGAACTAAGACTTGAAGCCTACGAAAATTCGAAGATTTACAAAGAACGAACTCGCCAATGGCACGATTCTTGAATTCTTCGTAAGGACTTCTCCGTTGGTGATAAGGTATTGCTCTTCAACTCTCGCTTTAAGCTCTTCCCCGGTAAGTTGAAATCAAAATGGCCGGGTCCATTCAAAGTGATCGGAGTGCAACCATATGGTTCAATAGAGATATCAAGCCCGGAAATCGGGAACTTTATGGTTAATGGGCAACGTTTGAAGATTTATCATCCCGGTCACGTTCGTGAGACCTTTGCTACCATGAAGCTTGGTGAGCTCCCATCGGGGAGCGTTGCTTAACCCCCTCTCGCAATTGATGTAGGTTTGGTGGTATCCTCAACAACCACCTTGTATATATGTATCATATTTCTTTGAGTTTATTAGTTTTGTTAGCTTGAGAAGAATGATTGAAATTGGATTTCGCAATGGAGCATTAATTTGGATGAAGATCAAGCTTTTGGAGAAGTTATGGAGCTTATTTGAAGACCACAACCATGTTTGTGGGAGATATTGATTATGTAATGTGAGTCGAGTCAATATTTGAATCTCTAGGTGATTATTGAAGAGCCATAAAATGGCAAGGTGGAAAAACGCAGCAAAGAAGACCGCCGGGCGAAACTTCGCCGGTGAGACTCGACCAGGCGAAATTTCGCCCTACGGAAAGTTGCCAGAATTGCCGGAATTGAAGAAGATACCACCGGGCGAAATTTCGCCCGGTGTGATTTTCACCGGGTGAAATCTCACCCGGTGGAAAAATGTTGGCAAAAATGATTTTCACGACGAAAAATCGTCGGGTGAAATTTCACCCGATGGTGCCCGACCAGGCGAAATTTCACCCGGCGGCGTGAGCTGGCCGGATTACCTACACTTTTACTCACTCACTACATTTTCATTTCCCTCCTTCATACTTACCCCAACATAACCTTCCTTCCAAAAATTTTATACCAAAAATTTACCAATCATTTTAAAACTTTTCATTTCCCTCTTAACCACCCTTATTAATATCACCTTTTTCACCTCACTCTTCATTTCACCCTTTCACCCACCATAACATCATTAAATCACCTTCCATACACCCCAACATCCATTCATAACTTCATTTCCAACTTGGTGATTTATTTTGGGTTTTTGAAGAGGAGGAGCTAAAAGTTTTGGGATATTCTTGCAAGCATATTATTATGGAGACAAGAGCTCAACGAGCCGCGCGTAAAAAAGGTATGGCCTCGACTTCTAATACTTCTAAACGTTCATCTTCTAGTAAGTCTTCTAGGCATAAACTTTTACCTTGCCCTAACACGCTCCTTGCTCGAACCTTCTCTGAAAAGAACTTTCAGAGTACTAGGTGGCCCTGTCCATTCACAATGGAAATCCTAGGTATTGAAGACGATATGAGAGAGTTATCGTCGAGAACAAGAACTATTGGACTTCTAACTTATGTAAATTGCACCTACAATGACCTTACATGCAAATTTCTAGGTAGTTTCACAATTGACAACCCGACCGCACCTAAAGAGTTCAAATTTAATTTGTTCGGTAGAACTCATTGCTTGAATATTTCCGAATTCGGCCTAGCCCTAGGTCTACCCACATCGGGTACCGGAATTCGTGAGCCTTTTAGGGGTGTACAAGCTAGTACGACTAGGAGAGACTTGTGGAGGTGCATAGCGCCTGAACAACGAGATTTCGAACCTAATTCAAATTTTACCGCTGAAATCCGTAACCCTTCTATTCGTTACTTTGCTGAAATGCTTTCTCATTGCTTGATACCGTCTGCCGACAATATCATTAACCTCAATGTGTGTGTCTTACAATTGATTAGTGACTCTTTACTCGGTAACCCTTATCCCCTTGACCTACCTATTGTCGTGGCGTTACACTTTCATCAAATTATTATTGACCAACGCCCTACCGTAGACTGTGGAGGTCTTGTGACTTTAATCGCGAAAAATTTGGGTTATGCGACCGACCACCTTAAACCGATTGACGGTCGTGTCTGGCTTGACGAGGCCTACCTCCCTACTTGGATTTTTAATGTACCTGACCATCGCCTCGTTTCCATTTGCCATGACCGCGCTTTGATAGTCCCCAACATTTACCGAACCAATATTTACAATTGTCACAATTAGGACCTACCTTTAGTTCCCGGTGAATTCCGACTGAACGAATCGAGGGATGTAGGAGTTTGGGAGTACGCCGGTGAGTTGAACCCAACGAAGGCACTCTGACGGCTTCTTTTGCGTCAAATGACTATTCGAATTAAACCCCCTACAAGAGTCGGTAGATAATGTGGTTTGTATGTGTTGTGGGTATGTATGAGTGGATTGTGTCGGTGAGTCTCAATCATCTACAATTGTATGTCCTTGAACTAATCTTGTTTCTTGTACCTTGTTCCATCATTATAATCATTGTGATTGGTTTATCTTGAACGAAATTGCAAGCTGTCACACCGTCTCATTGAATGATTTTTTGTGGCCGTCGCGGCCTTGATATTGCTCCCGGTCTCTTGGCAACGTGATTACGCCATTGACCCTTTGAAAAATCTAATTTTTTAATCAATCTTTCTCAATTTTTCTTAATCCGGGCTAGGTGACGTGACTACACCTACGCACAATTTTTCACCCCTTCGTTTTAATTTTCTTTTCATTTTATTATTTTCCTTCAT
The DNA here is from genome assembly GCA_958450325.1 of Agrostemma githago. Lineage (NCBI taxonomy): Eukaryota > Viridiplantae > Streptophyta > Magnoliopsida > Caryophyllales > Caryophyllaceae > Agrostemma > Agrostemma githago. Next base: position 12,132,367 of record OY288255.1, on the reverse strand, counting down.
TTTCATTTTCTTAGTCAATTGACTAAGGTCTAGGTGATGTGATTGCACCTAAGTCCGCCACTATTTTACCGCTTTCCTTATTTTATTTTCCTTTTTCTTTTCTCAAAATTTTTGAAAAATCCAAAAACATTCAAAAAAGTTTATAAAATCCAAAAACATTTGAAAAATCATAAAAATCCAAAAAGATTTTTCTTATTTTTCTTTTCCGTCTTTTTCGTTCTTCCCCTACTTGTCCATTGAGAACAATGTACAGTTTTAGTTTGGGGGGAGGAGTCTACTATCCTTTATTTTTCAAAAATCTTTTAAAAATCCATAAAAATTTGAAAAATTCGAAAAATCAAAAACATTTTCCTTTCTTTTCCTTTTCTTTTCTTGTTTCTTGTTATGTTTCGTGTCCCGTATATGGTCTTGTTCTCTACTCTTACAGGTAACCACCACCTTAATAGCGCGATTTGAAGAGATTATGAAAGCACCCGCTAGGTAACTTTCATCCTTCTTTCTTCTTTATTTTGTAGAGGAGTTAGGTTGTTGCTATTTGGAGGCTCTCGAAGTGAGCATTTTGGTGTTGTGGTTGATTGTGTGCTTTAATGTTGATGGAGTATGGAGTGCATGACATTACATGTGTTTTCTTTTATTTGCCTTTTCATTTTCGTGTGTTCCGTTTTGTTTTGCTTTTGTATAGCGTGTCTAGGATTAAAACTTTTCGAAAACTCGATTACGAATCTTTTACAAGAGTTTACATTCCATTGTAGATAACCCATTGTAGATTTTGGACCTTAGTCTAGTAGAATGACTCTTAGGCAATGAATTTGTTGATCCTTTAGCTTTGAGTCCACATTTTCTACTAGAGGTTTACTTCAAGGTTTGCATTTGACTACCTTGACCACCCATGGAGGAGTTAGGCCTTGGTTCCCGCATCCCGTTTTCTAGGTGACCTTGCTCGAATGACCATTGCACCTTTAGTCCAAATTTCTTCCGCTTTTTGTGGGTTATCCGAGAATGACGCGCGTTCTCGATTACCTATTTTCCCTCCACCTATACATCACCACAATAAGTTTACACTAAAATGACCTCCAAGCTTGGTTACAAACCACATTAAAAGCCAAAAAGGGCAAACCAAAGCAAGAGAAAAAGGGCACAAAAACATGAAAAAGAAAAACAAAGGAGAAGAAAAGGAGCTTCAAATGAAAATCGTATTATCAAAAACGTCTCCTTCAAAAAAAAAACCTTGATCGGTTCGTCGCCGTGAAGTGCCAACTAGAGGACCGAGTCCTGAGGTCGGAAGATAGCGGTGATTAGTCGATCAACCCAATAATTGTAAACACTCCACCTTTTTGTTTGGGCTAATTTAGGAAATTCGAGTTTGGAACGACCCTCTTGGCTTAGCCAAAGAGAGCGGGACTGCACCTACCTACAGTGTCGAACGAATCCATGATTCAATTTTTCCACTTCGTTATACTCCCCGTAGTACCCCTTTAGTAGATTAGGAGGACCTAGGCTAAGTTATCAACATCTATATTGCTTAATTGTCATAATATTAGGCTTTGGTCCTTGTTTACACGGGTGATTTATCTTGGAAGTTTATTGTTGTTTTAGGTAAGTAATCGGTGTCTTTCCCCGCCGTCTCGATGAGGGATTCAGTGTTTTATTTTTGCTTTGGATGCGTCTATTCTTTCGTGTTATGTGTTTTTGTGTGTTTAGTCGCATCCACCATTTTGAGCAAGCCCCCAACTTGCCTTGCATGGGAGTACTTTACCTCATAAGTATTTCGATGTGAGTTGAAGGGACGGAAATTGCCCCGTATCGGCTTAGCATAGTCTAGCTAGTAATAGTAGTTTGTAATTTCTTTTTGGGTCTTTGCTCGAGGACGAGCAACGGTTTAGTATGGGTGAATTGTTGTGTGCTAAATTTAGACCGTTTTTCCTCCCATTTAGACCCATTTTCCCTCGTTTTGCGAGTCTTAAGTGCGATTATCGCCATATATTGCGTATTTCTCGCATTAGCTTCCCTCTTGTGCGTTTTACGTGTTTTTGATAATTTTTCTATCATTTTGATAGGATTTGGTACCGAATTCACAATTGAGCTTTCACGAGCACAAGAGAAGGGAATACCGTCCAAAGAGCAAAGCACACAACTTAAAGTTTAAAGCCATCCAATCAATCGACGAAGAATGAGACAAGAAAGAGGCCAGAAAAATGATCGGGCGAAATTTCACCCGGTGAGACACCACCGGGCGAAATTTCACCCGACGGTAAAAATGCCTCCCCGAAGATTTTCCGAGACTCCCCACTGGGCGAAACTGACCGGGCGAAATTTCGCCCACCGGGTGAAATTTCGCTCGATGGAAAGAAGAGCCGGAAACCGAAAATCTCACCGGGCGAAAATTTCACCCGGTGGGATTTATCATCAAGTCCGCAGGGCAAAGTTTCACCCTATGAAGATGCTAAGGGTGATTGTCTCACTAATGGAGCAAAAAGTTGGATTTGGGCTTTAGGTTAAGTACTCATTAAGGCTTTACTATATATATGTTACCCTAGTTTGTTGCTCAAGCCATCATCCTCATATCCCATCATTAGTGTAGTTACACCATTCCACCTTATTACACCATCCATTAGTAGAGTAGTAGTAGTAGTAGTATTCTAGTAGAAAACCCTCCATAATTCTAGTAGTTTACATAGTAATTAGTAGTAGATCTACTTAGTTTCCATCAACAATTCTCTAGATTACAAGTTTGTAGAAGATTATTCCAAGTTTTATTTGAAGATTTGTTGGGTTTATTGAAGAATTAGTGACAAGTTCTTCACTTTATTCATCAAAGATTCAATCTTTATTCATGCAATCTTATTATTTCTTATAGATCTTCATAGTTGGTATATTTCTCTTCCACTCTCTAATCTCTAGTTTAGTTTTTATGTTAGTCTTCTCATCATTGTCTTGTTTAGATCATATTAGTGTTGTTAGTTTCTCTAGATTTTATTTATGATGTTTTATATTATTCTCTAGTTTATTTTGTTAGATAGTGTTTCCTCCATAGTTTAGTGGGTAATTGTTAGATCATAGTTTTCTCATAGTTTTGTTGTTAGTTTCCTTAGATCTAGTTAATATGCATGTTGTAGTGATTTTCTCTTTAGTTAATGTTTTATTGTTTTCCATTATGATTAGTGAGTAGATTTCTTGTTGGGGGGTTTAGGGATGAGGACTTGGATTATTTGAATATAGGGATGTTGGTGGGTTGCTTGCTTGTTGGTTTATCTTGTTTATGGTTGTTATGTCATTGTTGTTTTAGTCCGGCCAACTAGACCGACCTTGACTAGTTTCTATCATTATGGGGAAACTCGGGGTAGAAATTACCATAGCTAGAGACTTACCCTTATTCGCCGCGAAAGCGGGTTTTTAGGTGAGTTAGGTGAATAAACCGAAAGGTGGCATTCTCCTTTATCAATGTTGCAACAAAAACTCAATTCCGACCTTCTTAGACTCCAAGTACCGAATCCCGACTTCCCCCTAACACCTTTTCCTAGATTGATTATCACCCCTAGCTATTTCTCTAGTTATTTCCCTAGTTTAGACTCGACCCTTAGAAAACCCCCATCTAGACATCAAACACACCGCTTTAAACTTGATTGTCAACACACCGTTTCCTGTGGACCGACCTCTACTTACCACGATTACTTGTTTGTTTTTGTGTTATTCCGAGTCTATAAATATCGTTTGATCCCCCGTCCTTCACTAAACGACCGATCCGATTGGGAGGCAATCTTAGGAGGGAACAACACTGAAGCAGAAATGCGACCCTTTCGAGATTGCATAGAGTACTGTCATCTTGAGGATAATCCATCTGCGGGAGCTTGGTTTACGTGGACCAATAAACAACATGTTGAAGATAGAGTTTTTAGTCGATTAGATAGGTGCTTGGTAAATAGGCAATGGTTGGAAGAATTTTCCGAAGGATATGCTCATTTCCTTCCTGAAGCGATCTTTCCAATATCATTCATACTGACAGAAGTGCATTCTTAAAGAAGTGATCTTTCCAATATCAGAACATGTGGAGTTCTAATGAGCATTTTTTAACCCTCGTCAACCGAGGCTGGGAAGCGAACTTTGTGGGATGCAAGATGTATCAGGTTGTTAATAAACTTAAAGGATTGAAGAAGGAACTGAAGAGATTAAACACTGAAGAGTTTGGAGATATTGAATCTCGGTGCCAGCAAGCTGAACTGAAACTCGCAGCCATTCAATCTGAGGTTCAAAGTGATCCTCATAATGTGGTGTTACAGGAACGAGAATGGGAGCATCATCAGGTTGTTCTAAGTATACAGCATGCTCATAAGGCCTTCTTGTTGCAGAAATCTAAAATGACTTGGTTTCTTGAAGGGGATCAAAACTCTGCTGTGTTTCATGCGGCTGGCTATCAGGAGGAGAAGAGCACATAATCGAGTGATGGTTATTAATAATGTGAGAGGGGATGAATGCAATACTCCTGAGTAAGTTCAGCAGGCGTTTTTGGAGTTTTACTCATCTTTACTTGGTGAATCTGTTTCTATGGAGCCAGTTCAGCAGATGATAGTTCAGAGGGGAAAGATATGTAACCAGGAGCATTGGAACCTGCTTCTCAAACCTGTTACGGATCTGGAAATTAAAGAGGTATTGTTTAGTATACCAAATGAGAAAGCTCCGGGTCCGGACGGATACTCAAGTCAATTTTTTAAGGACGCGTGGGAAGTTGTTGGAGAAGACTTCATGATGGCGGTGAAAGAATTTTTCATCTCAGGTAAATTGCTGAAACAAATCAACGCCACGACCTTATCTCTCATTCCTAAAGTGGACAAGCCGCAAAATGTTACCCAATTCCGACCTATTGCGTGTTGTAATGTTGTATATAAGTGCATCTCTAAATTGCTTTGCAAGCGATTAAAATTAGTCCTTCCGGAAATCATTAGTCCCAATCAAGGAGGGTTCATTGAAGGTCGTAACATCATTGAGAATGTACTAATTTGTCAGGATTTGGTGCGGTTATATAATAGGAAATCTACTTCGCCTCGATGCTTGTTGAAGATAGATATTCATAAAGCATATGATAGTGTAGAATGGAGTTTTATTGAACAGATGTTGGTGGCTCTTAATTTTCCAATGCGGTTCATCGGTTTGGTAATGGAATGTGTGCGGACAGTGAGATTTTCTTTGAAGGTTAATGGAGACAGCTTTGGGTTTTTTCAAGGTAAACGAGGCCTGCGACAAGGAGATCCTATCTCACCTTTGTTGTTTACCATCTGCATGGAATATTTGTCTCGAACTCTTGACTATCCGACAACGGAATATAAGTTTAAGTATCATCCCAAATGTGCCGCTTTGAAGCTATCCCATCTTATATTTGCGGATGACCTATTGTTATTTGCAAAGGGGAGCAGGATTCCATTAATCTTCTGATGCGAGCATTTGCTACCTTTACGAAAATGTCAGGTCTGATTATGAGTGTGGGTAAGTCACATCTTTATTGCGATGGTATGTCAGCTCAGGCCAAGGCCGCTGCTTTGGCAAGTACAGGGTGTGTTGTGGGTGCTTTATCCTTCAGATATCTTGGAGTTCCCATCCAAACTACTAAATTGTCAAAGATGGGCTGCTCTAAATTGGTGGAAAAAATTACAAGCAGAATTCGCGGCATCGGTGCTACGAAATTTGGCATTAATTCAGTCAGTATTGTCGCAGGTACATGTTTATTGGGCCATGGTTTTCATTCTACCCAAGTGTGTCCTTGCACGTATTGACAGTGTATGTCATAATTTTTTATGGGAAGGCAAAGATAGTTACCAGCGGACTCCGCTTGTTGCTTGGGAGAAAATTTGCTTTCCGAAGGAGGAAGGGGGACTGGATTTGCGTCAGATAGGACATTGGAATACTGCGGCTATTGGGAAACTTGCTTCGTGGATCTATGAGCAGAAAGATCGGTTGTGGGTCCAATGGGTGCATAAATTTTACTTAAAAGGTAAGGATTGGGATGATTATCAGCCTGGGTCGGCTGTGTCGTGGGGTTGGAAGAAGGTGTGCAGTGCTAAAGATGTGCTAAAAATGCAGTTTCAGGGGGGACAGTGGCGAGGAGGATGCAAGTTCTATACAATTGCAGAGGGTTATGAGGTGTTACGAAACAAGGCTCCTGTGGTGAACTGGTATAAGATGATTTGGTGCAATAAGGTTCTCCCAAAGCATCAATTTTTGACATGGTTGGTGTGCAGGGGTGCCATGAACACTAGAGCTAAATTGTATGGGATTGGAATTGCAGCGACGGATAGCTGCTGTGTTTGTGAGGCTGATATTGAGACTTTGGAGCATTTGTTCTATGGATGCTCTTATAGTAGTTCATTGCTCAATCTATTGCAGAGGTGGATTGGAATTGTTTTTCCAAGTTCGCTGCTGCTATGTGTAGACACCCAGATTTGGACCTGGTGGCTGCAGAAGTGTCCAACAAACACCCGATGACGATAGGACTGCTACGCGACGCGGGTTCGCGGTGCTTTAGATAGTTTTTCTATAGAACGGATCAAATAAATTATTCGGGCAAAATAAATTAACATGATGGCAGCCTTAGTCGCGTCGTTACGATCGCATAAACACTAATTAGAGTCAATTCCGACATCGGGACCCCGAGTCGGTCCCGAAACTCGAACCGAGTCAACACCGCGCCAAGCGAACCTCGGGATGAAAACCTGAGGCCCACTAAACCCACGGCGCTAGGGTAAACACCGGAAGACTTAGGCCCTAAGTTATGAATCATAAACCCGTCTCTCGGTTTTGAGAAGTATCAAAATCGTATCTTCAAAACTCCAACCGCCCCACCTCACGCGCCTAAGAATCCCCACACCTGAGCCCAGGCGCCCGAGACCTGGTCCGCCCCATCTCACGCGCCTATATGGGCAACGAGGGCCGAAAACACCTATAAATACCCCCCCCCCCCCCCCTTCATGTCCTCATTTCACACAATTCAACTCTCTCTTCTCCCTCTAAACTCTCGCTAAGGGCTCGCACTCCGACATCTGAGGCAAACGATCCACTCGATCGTAGTTCCGATAATACTAAAAGCAAAATTGACGCTACTCCTCACCTTCAAGCACTCCACTCGATACCGAGGTACCTGTGATCGACTAGCTCAAAACTAGTACCCAGGTTCTGTCGGATTAGCCACAAAACTAGTCCTTATCAACGAAACTCTGCCGGAGTAGCCGCAGGAAGGTCAAACGGAAACGGAGCTCTGCCGGAATCACTGGTCAAGCTAGGAGGATCCGCCTGTTGATAGAGTAGTCACTAGGTTGTCATCTAAACAAAACTTTCCATATTTGTACTTTCTATTATTATGCACTACGACAATAATAGATGTGGGCATTAGGCCCACAAGCATCCACTAAACTACGTAACGTCCCAACTTCAATCACAAACACTAAAACACACTAAATAGACCCGAGTAATTCCGAGATCCGTTCCCGAAACTATCTATGCATCGAGTCCCGCTTAGTGTATACTCCGAGGGTGAAACTCCACACAATGTGATTTACTTACATTCGCATTTACAGTTTTTTGTATGATTTATCGCTTTTATGACCATATAATCGCATGCTAAATCACCTAACACGGAATTCAAAACGTAAAGTAACTAAAACTGAACAAAGCGATGGTCGGGTTCCGTATTAGTCCCGGCGCTCACCTCATTTGGTTCGACGCATCTCTATTAATACCGAACCAACGCATCTTAAGCAGAATACCAGGTAAGGTATACCACGAGAATGGCTAATATCCGTATTATCGCGTTAAAACTGGTTTGCTAATACGTATAATACTAGTACTCTCTACTCTCCTACGTACATCTTTTCATGGCCTGCTTGTCACGTGAAATCGCATGCAAAGAATGTAAACACAACTACTTCGACGACAAAACTTATTTGTCCTTAAACAACCGACATAGCAAAAGATTTAGGGTTAAAACAATGGATGTTACAGTACTTCCACCGCAACAAAAGAACTAGGATATCAGCCCACCGATTGATTAGTAGAGGCCGCTATAGTGCGGGCGGGGTTGGGTGTTCTTTGTGAACTTCCCAACACGTATCCTCACCCCTTACTCAGAATTAAAGGTTTCCGGATGTCCGAAACCATTGGCAACGAGAGTCATTCCAGGCATGGAGTGCTTAAGGGTACAAGTCTTTATCTTTAGGTCTCGTGCCACTCAACTTTGAGCCGGCAAGGGATCAAAGTTGACTTGAACGGTTTCCGAGTCCCCATAATTTGACTCGGTGGCGACTCCACGAATCACGACAACTTCAGTTCACTAAAAAGGTCGCCTTACCAAACAAAACGGCCTTTAAACATTTACAACCACGACTCGTTCGATTCCCAAACGGAAACACGGGTGCCCCACACCCGTCTAGTACAAGTCCGGATCGTCATCCAAATCAAGGTCCGACACTTTGCCCCGTATGCGAGGTCGGATCGGCCCCCGGCAGGGAGGGGGCCGCGTGGGTGCCCGCTGCCACACGTTGAAAACCGGTCCTGTCCCGCACGGGGCGCCGGGCGATGCGGACATACGTCCACACTATGCTGTAAGCTACAGGTGCCGGGTATGCAGGAGGAATTGGGATGGGTTGCTTGTGCTGCTGCGGTGTACAATATTTGGTGGCAACGGAATCAAGCTCGTTTGGAGGGAAGAGTAATGAGGCCTATATGTGTCTTTCAACGTATTAAAGAAGAGATGTTTCTTAGGATACGGGATATGATCAAAGGCAAAATGTCGTCTCAGGATAGACAGTGGCTTATGAACTTATTATAGGCTCTTGTTATACTGAACTGTACAAATTTTGATTTTTTGATTAATATTATTTACATTTTACCAAAAAAAAAACTAACAACAATGAGAAATCAAGGGAATTTTAACTTTTTGAGTCATTTTTTCTTCCATTTGAAGCTTAGTTTCATCCATCTTTTTACCTTAACATAAAACACATCAAAAACAAAAACAATATTAGAAAATACATGTAGATATTAAAAACTAGAAATCACAATATTATAACTATAACCGAAATTAGAAATTAGAAATCATAATTAGAAACCAATATTAGAAAATAGCACAATATTATAACTATTATCGAAAGTAGAGATAATCACAATTGGAAAGTCATAAACTTTTATAAAAGTTCATATATATACATCGTTTGAAAATATATCGCCCAAAAATAATAAATAAGTTTTCAAATAGTTATAAAAAAATTAATTGACTTTAATTCCTAAAATACCTCTATGAAATTCACCGTATCATTTTCGTTCATCATCACCTAGAAAAAAACGCCTTTCATCAAAAATTAACATCACCGTCTATCTTCATCATATCCTGAATTAAACATATAACGTACAACATAACGAAGATTATTATACACATTAAAAATCAAAAATAAAATTCCCTGAATTAGTTTTTGAATTTTTTGAATAAAAATTCACTAAACAACAGCAAATCGAAGACTAATTTTGAGTAAATCTGCAAATTTTGACATTTAATAACATCATTTCATGAAAAACTGAAAATCCCTAAAATCTTCTTTATACGAATTATCTCAGAAAACATGGAAATAGTCCCAGATTATTTATCGCACAGTTATCTGAAACCAAAATATTTTTTTTGCAAATACACACATTAACAAACATCATCATTAAAGTAGGGTCGTGTTTTTTTACTAACGAGCCTTTACTCAATCCTAACGAATTTTTCTAATTTTTCTCGTTATACCCTTACGCTTCTTTCACTTTTACTCCATCAATTTAGATAATCAATCGCTCCTGAATTCAATTATGACTTCTAATTCAATTACTGATGAGGTAAAATCGATTATTTATTTACCAAAATTTTTTAAAATTGTATTAATGATGTTTGATTAATTGTTTAAGGTTTACCTAACAAAAAACGAATAACAAAAAATGGGAGAAAAACAAGTAATATTGAAAAAAAATAAAATTAAAATTAAAAATAATAATAAAAAAAAAAAAGAAAGAAAAAAACCTCAACCGTTCTCCCTCCCAGGCTCCCATGACCCCCACGGCCCCACCCCATGACCCACCCCATCACCCAACCACTCCACCCCACCTGACCTCCACCCGCCCACCGCCCACCCCCAGCCACCCCGGCCCACCACTCAATACCGGCTCCGACCCGAACCTCATACATCCCTCCACCGCCCACCACCCAGTCATGCAGCCTCCACTCGACCCACATCGACTCCGATCCGACTCCACCCACCCAGCCCCCACGATCCTAGCCCCTATCGACTCGATTCCAGTCATCTCAGTCACCAGCTGGTAGTTCATGGTGTGTTTATGCGGATGGTTGATTTTTGAGATTTATTCAGAGAGAAAAACAAACCCTTAACTTGACGGGATGAAATAAGAGGGATAAAACAGTAAAATGTCGTTAGGATTGAGTAAAGGCTCGTTAGTAAAAAGTAATTCCGTTAAACAATGATTTGTTCAACAATCTTATACAATAAAAAACCTGAATTTTTACCCCATTTTTTTTAAAATAAAAATAAAATCACAATAATATAATTAAAAAGTACTCCCTCCGTCCATAATTTATCGCCCCGCTTTCCTTTTTGGGTAGGTTATTATTAATTGCCTCATTCCCTCACTTTCCTTTTTCATCCTATCTTTTTTACCAAACTACCCTTGTTGCTTTTTCTTATTTACAAAAATACCATTGAATTAAACTTACAATACTACACTTAACCTCTAATATTTTATTTATGTATTCACCATTAATTATGGCCCACCATCATTTCTTTAATATTATATATATTTTTCTTATTTTTTGTGCATAAAGCAATGAGGCAATAAATTATGGAAGGAGGGAGTACTAATTAGATGATGATGCTTTGTTTTTCGTTGTTCTCCTCTCCTTTCTTCTACCTGAAAATCCATGAAATAAATTGAAAAAAAAGTCAGTTTTTAAAATTCAATTGACCATTATATGAATAAAATCAGAAAATTTAAACTCAGATATCTAAAAAATGATGCTTTGAAACAGTGTACTGGATACCGGTTTGAATAATGGTAGATTGAATACTTTGAAGATTGAAAGCGATTGATGAGAGAACAAAGTTATGAAGCGTGGGAAACAGTTATGAAGTGAGGAGGATATAACCAGATGTAAATGGAAGATGATTGAATAGCGGATGTAATATATAGTAGATTGTTCGAACTAATTGATGAAGGTGAAGCGGAGACGAAGAGGCAACCATAATTGCAATCAACATTTTCGGAGCAAACAAAGGCATTACCTAGATGACGGGAAACCAGGGAGGTGAGATTAACTAAGGGTGATGGGAAACCTAAGAAGAGGATTAATGATGAAAGGGGGTTAATTAATGACCCATATTAAGTTGAGGGGTCGGTTGGGTTAAGGGTGATTGAATAGTAGTTTGAGTAGTGAAATTGGTAGTAATTTAATTGATACAAATTTGGGGTCAATTTCAAAATAGAGGCTTTTGGTGATCTTAATTTTGTGATGCGGTTTCTGTTTTAATATATAAAAGATTATTACTTGTGGACATATATTAGGTTAATAAGTTTGGATTATTCATTCCATTCTATCAACGTTGAACCTAAGCAAATTGAGAGAAGAAAGAAGGTGACTTTCGAAGAAACCTAATTTCCCATCTCAAGTATGTGTAGCTAATTCGATCTACTTAGATTCAAGCCTTTGAAACACTCGAGAAACGTTTGTGAGTTTGATCTGAATGTTTTGATTGTTCACGATTATTGTGAATTGCCTCGTTACCAATTTCATGAATGTTATTGTTGATTGCTAGGTATACAACTAGTGCTCGATTTCATCGTTCTATTGTATCGTTAGTATCGTTAATTGAGTAGGATTTAATGATTAACTTTACGTTAGTAACAACTCGGAATTAATATTGAACGGGATACGTTGATATTAGCACTTAGAAGCGATTCGCATAAATATCTAATGCGTGACAGGATTGTACGCGCTATTTATTTTCTATTGAATTCTCAGATCTATATTGCTCTTCGCTTCTTCCGTCTAATTGAACCTAGAACTGGATTGTTTAGGTTGTTTTACGGTTAGGGTTAATTAAGAACGGGATTCGTTTTAGTTAACTATTCGTATGAGAATTGGAATTCTATATTCACGATAGAGTAGTCAAGATTATTAATTGAAACCGTCTTACGATGATCAATCGTTAGTGTGGATTTGTGCTTGTGTCTAAGTTTCTTTTTATCATTTGATATCTCAAGTCATTAGCTTTTTACTTTAGTTTATCAGATAATCAATCACAAACCCCCTATTGATTAATACGGTCTCTAATTGCATTAGAGATTGAATTTGTCTTCATTTAGTTAGCATAGTTTCATTACATACTCTGATTCCCCTTGGTTCAACCCTTATTTTTGTTATACTACGTTTTAGTATATAGATTTAAGTGTTTATAAATGTTAATTTGAGGCATACGACTTTAGTCTATCAGGCTCCACAACTTATTCCTTCTCCATTATTTGAGTTTTCAGTCTCTCCTGCATCAACAACTTCTCCACAGTCCTGGCAAACGGATCATTCGGTTCAATATGGGTGAGAGGGATGGTGTTATGGAGTGCCCTACATTATTATGCATGTTATAGAATGTGTTTGACTGACCAAAATTACCACATGCTCTTCAAAGAATGGCTAGGAAAGCTAAGACTGTGTTAACAAATATGGGTCACTCAGTCGTGTGTTGAAACTAAACACTTCCAACATTCAATTATGTACGACCCTTTTTTACTCTTAACTTCATCTATTCATTTTGGTGTCAGATTCTTTGGAGACCATCATGATTCCGCGGTATTTGGCCAGTTAACTCTAATATTTTTTTTGGTCAAGAGAAAAGCGAACTAGGTCGTAGGTGAGAATCGAACCTCCAACGTCATGGTCAGAGTAAGGAAGTTTTTATCACTTAGCGTACCCTTTCTTCTCCGCGCCATCTCTGATATGATGTTAAATGAATCATCTTAAGGTTGCGTTTGGATACTCGGAATTGATTTGAATATCAAGAATTCAATTCATGTATTTGAATTTCTAGAATTCAAATCCAAATCCAAATCCAAAATGGTGTTTGGGTACCCTTGGATTTGGATTTGGATTTCGGGCGGGTGAAGTCGGGTCAAGGTCAACAATTTTTATTTTTAAAAATTTTTCATTAGAAAAATATAAATGTTCAAATACGAGAAAAAAAAATAAAGAAAAACAAATACTACGACAAGATTATGCGAAAAAACAAGCAAACGACAAGTGACAGATTTGAAATGACTACCATATACTAGGGATTTGAGAAAACCAAATTTGAACTAGGTTGGATTTGATCAAAATTTCAAATCAAAATCCAAAGGTTTCCAAACGCGCAAAATATTTCAAATCCGGAATTCAAATCCAAATCCAAGTTCCCAAACATGCCATAAGCAAAATTCGAAGGTGAAAAAATTAATTCCCTCCATCAATTTTTAATCTTCCTACTTTTCTTAACGATTATCCATCTTTAAATTTCCTACCTACAATATTTTCTTTCTTTTTTAGTTGATTTTGTGGTTAATTTTATTTCTGACCTCGTATCTTTAATTCCCTCCATCAATTTTTAATCTTCCTACTTTTCTTAAACGATTATCCATCTTTAAATTTCCTACCTACAATATTTTTTTTCTTTTTTAGTTGATTTTGTGGTTAATTTTATTTCTGACCTCGTATCTTTTCTAAACTTTTATTTTCCACCAGAAACTCTATTTTTTTTCTTAATTTTTGGTTCCCTCATGAAAAATACTCCCTCCTTTCGTAACCAAACACACCACTTCTCATTTTGCCACTATTAACAAGTCAAGAGAATCTTCGATATTCTCGACAATCTACAAAGTAAAATGTGAATCAGTAAAATATGATAGAATTTGTTATGTATTCAATTGTATGTTGTTGGGTGTTAGAATTATGAAAGAATGAGAATGATTATTGTGAATTGCATGATTAATATTAATCTACAAGGGTCCTATTTATAGGATTACAATGGGTACAAGTATAATATCACTAGGATATTCTAAGAGATACAAATTACCTAAACTAAAGATTCTAAGAGATATAATTAACTAAACAAAATTATATCACAATACAATAATATATTCTAGATATATTATATTAATATCTCTAATATGCTCCCGCAAGATGGACGGCGGAACGGAAAGTCCAATCTTGGAGAAAATAAGAGGAACGAATATCGGGTGCGTAAACTCGCCAGTCTAGGGTGTCGGAACATATCATCAGGGTGCGTAATTCGTCAATCTAGGGTGCGTAAACTCGCCAGTCTCGGGTTCGTAATTCGCCAATCTAGGGTGCGTAAACTCGCCAGTCTCGGGTGCGTAATTCGCCAATCTAGGGTGCGTAAACTCGCCAGTCTAGGGTGTCGGAACATATAATCAGGGTGCGTAAACTCGTCAGTCTCGGGTATATATAATCATGGTATCAGAGCCTAGATCTATATAATCAGCCTGTACCTACCCGTCTTCTGCTGCCCTACCGTCGAATTGCATCAAAATATTTCTCCCTTCTCCCTCACCCCATAAACTTTCTTTTCATCCTCACAAAATCTAATCTTTTACCCCTCAAACCCAATTTTGAGGTTTAATCTTCACCTCTTTAATCAAATCTGTGATTAAATTTTCTACCCTCTCTCAAATTCAATTTGACCATAAATTTCTTGGTCCCTTCCAAATTACCGGCGAGTTTACGCACCCTAGACTGAGGAGTTTACGCACCCTAGACTGGCAAGTTACGCATCATCACCCTAGACTGGCGAGTTACGCATCATCAACCTAGACTGGCGAGTTACGCACCCTAGACTGGCAAGTTTACGCACCCTCACCCGAGACTGACGAGTTACGCACCCTCACCCGAGACTGGCGAGTTACGCACCCTCACCCGAGACTAGCGAGTTACGCACCGTCACCCTAGACTGGCGAGTTACGCACCCTCACCCTAAACTGCTGGCGAGTTACGCACCCTCACCCACTGACGATTTACGCACCCGGGACCGACGGTTTTACGCACCCGATATTCGATGTTAGAATTATGAAAGAATTATTATGAATTGCATAAATATTATTGATGAACAAAGGTCCTATTTATAGGATTACATAGTCAATATACAAAAACTAGAATATTCTAAGAAATACAATTACCTAAACTAAATTATATCACAATCAATTAATATGAGAAAATAATATCCTTAATATACGATATCTCTAATATGCTCCCGCAAGATGTACGGGCGGAGCGAAAGTACAATCTTGAAAATCAAGATGAGCGAATATCGGGTGAATAATAGATGCGTAAACTCGCCAGTCTCGGGTGCGTAACTCGCCAGTCTCGGGTGCGTAACTCGCCAATCTAGGATACGTAACTCGTCAGTCTAGGGTGCGTAATTCGCCAATCTCGGGTGCTGGTGCGTAAACTCGCCAGTCTAGGGTGCGTAAACTCGTCAGTCTCTAGTGTGCGTAAACTCGCCAGTCTAGGATGAGGTGCATAATTCGCCAGTCTAGGGTGTGTAAATTCGCCAGTCTTGGGTGCGTAATTCGCCAATCTAGGGTGAGGTGCGTAACTCGCCAGTCTAGGATGAGGTGCGTAACTCGCCAGTCTAGGGTGCGTAACCTGATCAAACCACAAAATTGGGTTTAAGGGGTAAAAGATTAGATTTAGTGAGGGTAAAGAGAAGTTTATGGGGTGAGGGAGAAGGGAGAAATATTTTGATGCAATTCGACGGTAGGGCAGCGGAAGACGGGTAGGTACAGGCTAATTATATAGATCTATGCTCTGATACCATGTTAGTATTATGAAAGAAGAGAGAAAGATTGATTATGAAGTGCATGATTAATATTAATGTACAAGGGTCCTATTTATAGGATTACAATGGGTACAACTATAATATCACTAGGATATTCTAAGAGATACAAATTACCTAAACTAAAAATTCTAAGAGATATAATTAACTAAACTAAATTATATCACAATACAATAATATATTCTAGATATATTATATTAATATCTCTAATATTGGGTATACAATGCTCTATATATATAGGAGTACATAGGAGGTTATAACCACTTTAACTAACTCTATATATCTCAATATAAAATATAGTCATGTGGGATCTTGTTTGATTCATCTTTATGAGTAGAGTAAGAATATCACATTTTTAGAATTTTTAGTAATGTAAAATGAAAGATATTGAAGGTGTAAAACGTGTCTCGTCAAATATGGAAAAGCAAATGGTGTGTTTGGTTATGAAGGAAGGGAGTAATAAAAACGGATGGAGAGAGTACTACTTTACTACGGATACTCCCTCCCTTCATAACCAAACATCTTTTTCACATTTGTCGATACACGTTTTACATCATCGATATATTTTATTTTATGTTGGTAAAAATTAAATTTTAAAAAAATAAATCATGCCTATTTAAATAAAGACTGCTATATAACGGATCACATGGACTGATGCACTTTGATCTAATATGAAGTACTCAGTAATAGGTTTGGGATTATCAGAATTGGTGTTGAATGAATGATTACAAGTAAACCGCTTTTTGGTTCTTTTGGCGTTTTAATATAGAGTATATAGACAGATGATGTGAGTGCTAACTTTTGACAAACAAAGATCCTTTCGACCTCCTTCCATCATTTTGGTTCACCACATGTATTATAAGTTAATGTAAAGATCTACAGTACTAAAATGTTTCCAACTAACAGAAGTTGAAATTTGTTCGGTTGGCTACGCCTAGGATCGGAGAACCAAGGTCAAAAGTTGCAAACCACTGTATGTATGTTTTGTAGAATTGTAGTAGGCTGTAGGCCATGCATAAATTATTGGTGAGTGCCAGGATTAGTGCGTGCGTGCGTGGCTGGTAAATTGGAATTAGAAATTGTATAAATGTTTGGGCATCATATATCTACTCTATATATCGTATTTACTTCGTACTCCGTATTGATAGATGGGATACGTTTACTTTTCACTTTGGTGCCATTATCTAACACTCGGCATCTTAGTCGTTGGTATAGTGGCGACGGTGTAGATGGGCCGGAATGGTTTTGGCCTTTTGGTGGCTGGGGGTCAGTCATAACTGTACTCATAATAGCATGAGGCTAGAATAATGACAATATATATGACATTGCATTGTTGTGTCGTAGCACTTTGCCGGAGCTAGAGAATGAAGACAAGGTTTGATGTCAGGATGAAATATGCATCTAACTCTTTGGATGAGCTATTATCATCCTTCATTGAACACGTGCATATAAGACGTACAAAAACGGTACATGGCTAGTTACTACTACTACATGAGTACATGACTAGATCAGATACAATAACCGAATTGCAAATAATGAGGTTTTACATTATCACATCGATACGAGTACTCCTACTAAATACGCTTGACCATTATGCGTTCCAATACGTATGTAGCTACAACGTATCTGGTTGATACAAAAACAAAAGAAGGGAGTATAGTATATGAGTATGTTAGCAAAACCAATAAGCATGCATAGAGATTCTGCGATATATATATTTTAGGCCGTTAGGAAAATGGTTAAAATGGTGGGGTTATTGTAATGTACTGTGTCTCAGCACTAACCCAGACAAAATGTGCTCAAAAGTTGTGTAAAAAGTCACAATACCCCTCCTTTTAAGATGATAGACAGACAGACAGACGTTAAAAGATGGCCTGGTCTAATAAATAATCAGTGCTACTGTACGTAATTTGAGTGTGCCCTTATTGTTAAGCACAAATTCTTACTCAATCTCTCGCTCGCTCGCTCGCACAATGCACACCCTCTAACTGTAAGCCACACAATACTGTACTCGTTCATTTTACTACCAACATTTTCTAGATGTCAACTGTTTTGGTAAAAGTTTACCGGGTTTATGATTTCGGTTACGGGTTAAAGTGATCGGCCTATAACTACGGGTTAACGAAATAATGACGAATCTAGCGAACGAGGAACGACGAAAGAAAAAATGAACAACACACGAAATTTTGGTGACGCGGAAACCCGATGTGGGGAAAACCGCGGGGGAGTCGGAATCCCGCCAAGATTTACTATGAATGGAAAAAACTGAAGAAAATAGTACAAATATGAGTATTCTTATGGATGATTATGACTGTTGTGTTATATTCTATATTGTAGGCTCAAAGTTGATGTGTGATGATCTGCTCTTCTTCCTCCTTTTATAGTGCTGTTGTCCGTTATCTCATTTATGTTGGGAATCTTGGTATTTAACCCCTTTATTGCTTGATATCTTGGCATTTAACCCTCTCCTCAGCAGTCACATTCTCCTCCTCATTTATCTCCTGGTCAGCAGGAGGAATCCCATAAATTTAGGGAATATTCCTTGAACTTTTCTCTGGTGGGTTGCACTCTCCAAATGGGCTGCAAGACGTTTCTTTGCCTTGTTTGGCCCATTGTCTTTTGTTGTTTCGGGTTCCGTCTGACCCAATGACTCTAATAACGTCGACTTTCGTCCTTTGACCTTCGACTTTTGACCATCGGCTCCTGACTTTGACCTTTGACCCTCGGTTTTTGACTATCGTCTTTGACTTTCCGATCTTTGTCCTTTTGACCTTTGACTTTTTGACCTACCATTCGTAATGTGCCACGTCGTATTCCGAAGGCGCAAATTTTTGGCCCGAACATCAACTAAAGGTTATACATGACGGAGTTATCCGTCATATTATTACGACATACTCCATCCGTTCAATTCCAACCTTCCCCTTCCTTGTCTTGACACTATTTGCAATCACGGATAACTTTCGATATTCACGACAATCTATTAGAGAAAATATATGCATGTGGAATCTTGTTTGATTCGTCTTTAAAAGTAGATTATTAATATCCAATTTCCATAATTTTTACTAATATGTTACGAAAGATATTAACGATGCAAAATGCGCGTTGGCAAACGTGAAAAAACAAAAGGGAAGCTTGGACTTGAACGGAGGGAATATCAAATAATATTCGTTTAAAAAAGACAAAAGCAAATTACATGAAAAATATCAATATTTTGTCTTTATCTAACTAAATGGTTATTAGTTTTGTCGTAAGGAAGACAAACTGAAGCTGATACTAGTACATTTCACTCCAATTCGGTTTGAACACTCACCGCAATGGCACAATGCATTAGTTCTGAAGAAATTTAGAATCACCTTACACAAAGTAGCACAATAAACGTACAATAAAAAATCCTCAAGGCAATATGAACATCAAAACTAATTTAATACTGTAGTAGGACTATTATACAGAGTACTCTGTATTTCATAATTGTAGCTGATAAAGTTAGAAAATAAAAGGAAATCTTGGGCAGCCAGCAATGATTTATTTTCCCAGATCTGAGACCCACAATCCACTCGCCAACACTTTCTGTACATGTTCACATTCAAGCACTTTCTCCTTTTTTACTAGAAAAATATATTTAAAATTCTAAATCTCCACTAAAAAAAATAATAAGAAAAGCAAATGTTGATGTCGTCCTAAATTCCAAAATCCTAATAACATAACTACGTTAGTACTCCGTACATAATATATCGGGACATGATGATGATCTAGATTCTGGTCTAACAATTGAGCGAATCTCAAGCTTTTCTGATGAATTTCTTGACAAGCTAGATAAACCTCCTTTAGCTGTCGCACTGGAAAAAAAAAAGGAGAAGAAGCTACACAACAACATTGACATTACGCATACATACTCTTATAGTCTTATCTTAACAGTACTACAAGCTAAAGATGGTTAATATGACACTAGTTAGAATAGAAGAACCTATGGCTAATATTAGTGTGGGCCCCAACATTGCGGAGTCACCAATGGCTAAGCCGGCGAGCCATGACCCGTCAGACTGCATGGCTGTGGTTGTCGCTCCGCTTTCGGACCCAGGTTGGGCGTACATACCGGCAACATCACCGTCAGTAGCTGCTCCATAAGTCATGTCCACACCTGATGATCCGGTTGTTGAAGTTGATCCCCCCATGGGATCTGACCCCCCAAATCCAGGCATCGAGGTTGAGCCCATTGGATCTGACCCTGACCCTGACCCGCCAAATGCAGGTGTGGAAGTTGAGCCCATTGGGTCCGACCCTGTGAAGACGGGTGGACTGGTCGTGACAGGTGAGGTAACTGGAATAGTAGTAGGAGTAGTGACTGGGGGAGTAGTCGTAGTGACTGGAGTAGTAGTTGTGTCCCTTGCCGATTTCTGACTGTGACAAGTAACAACACATACACAAGTTAGAGACATAGCCTAATGGTTAAGAATAGTTACGCTAATCTCAGGTTCGAATCTCCATCGGATATAGCGTAATCTGACTAATTAAACAGTATTCGTGGAAAATGAAAACAATTTAGAGACATTGCAGTGCATTCAACATTTGTATTAATTACTTTCATTGCATTGATTAATATGTCAGACAGATATTACTCCGTAGTAGATAGAGTAGTAACATAGGATACTCTAGCATATCTCATCATCAAGTGAAGTGAAGTTACGCAATCTAACTACACTACCAACAAGTCAACAGTGTCAGTAGTCACCTGCCTACTTAGCGGATCAAAACAGAGGAAAATGAGTAAAAGTGGAGTAAATAGAATATGAATAAAAGTTACGAGTAGTTTGGCCAACAATATGCTCCTTCTAAGTTCTAAGTTGTGGTTATAAATGTGTGTGTGTTTTTTTTGTAAGTAGGTGGGAGCTTGATGAACATAGTATCTGGAATGGTTAATTCAGACAAAATGAAGCTAACCGGGGCAGAAGTGCTTCGTGACAGACTTCAGTACTAGCTAAACTAAGTAAGTAACCTGGGAGTGGAAGGGCAAAAGGTGATGGCATAATCAGCGCCACGGCAAGTAAAAGTGCTGGAAGCATCATCATAAGCATAACTGTACGACCTCGGACACGCGGTCTTGAACATCTGCGAGTACACCGTCGGCTTACAGGTGTTGGGCGTACCATACGCCCCGCTGCAGCAGTACTCGGGGTTCCCGAACGCCTCACACGCGCTCTTACACGCGTCACCACCCCCGGACTTCAGCTCCACCGGGCACACCCGGTTCAGGTCCACAATGCACCCGGTCGTCACGCACTGACCTGTCCCCCCGCTCACCTCCACCAGAACCGGCAGGTTGTAGCCGTCCACCAGACTGACGTCGTAGAAGTCGTCACCCCCGCCCGACCCCAGGGTGAACTCCGCCAGCGTGGCCGGGGGCTCGGCTCCTGCACCGCTGCACTCCACCGTGCCTGAGCCGCAGTCCCCGGTCTGGCAGTACCCCGGGGTGGGGGTGGAGTCGAAGTTGCAGCCGGTTCGACCCCAGAAGCGGCCGGACCAGCCGGTTGGGGAGAGGATGGAGCGGGAGGCGCCGGTGGGGAGCTCGAAGCCGGTGGTTTCGAGTTTAGGGGCTCCGGCGTTGGCCAGGATTCCAGGCCATACTGTGTAGTCGCATTTGTTTGTGAATGTGAATGTGGTTCCTGCAGCCCCTGTAAGTACACAAAAATAAACTAGGATGATTCTAGGGTAGTAGCTAGTGAAGGGATGAAGATTTAGATGAGCCAGATTGGATTTTGCAGATCCCATTGGAAATGTATTCCTTTTAGATGAAAGGAAGAGAAGAATGTACGTACCTTTAGCAATGTGTAGTAAGACAGTGAGCTTGAGGATGAGGATGAGGTTGAAGTAATAATTTAATAGATTCATACTCAAAATCTACTGTATTAGATTTCCCCGATCTCTTCTCTCTGTTTTAATTAATTAATTCTGGAAAGAGAAGAGAATGAGTGAAAATTATTAAAGGAAAAATGCAGGATATAAAATCTAAAATGGGAAGAAGAAGAGAGAGAATGAAGAAGAAAATATGGAAGTGGGAAAGTGGGGAAATGTATGAATGAACAATGTGGTTTGATAAGACAATACAGTAAGTAATACAGGAGTAAAATAAATTAAAAAAGCAAACATAAATACAGACCTCGGGGCAAGGGAGAAGAACAATGAGGTCCATTCCTTGGGTGTACACTGTACTGTACTGTACTGTAGTAGCAGTATAATTCTAAATTCAATTACCAGGGATTTGTCCCACTTTATTCCTATTCGGATTAATTAATTAATTAATTAAGTACTCTCTTATCCATTCAATCATTTATACGAAAATTTCATAACTTTTAAAAAATAGTAAAAGTAAGGGATCGTTTGGTTTGTACATAGGTATATGATTGGAATAAGTAATCAAATCAGGGTGGTATGGGTTGAAACTTGATTCCTGATACTCTTGGTTCATTTTTTTAAGATGACTGAGAATCAAAACCGAAATTCTAATTTTTATAAAATTGGAGTATTTGATAATTATATTTTAAATATATAAAAATTTATATAAGACTGACTATATAAAATCTACAAAATTTAACATGAAAGAAAAATTAAATAAATTTCATTAAAAACAACCTTTTTGACGATATAAAACGCTGAGTTACATTAATAAAATTTTAAAATAATTTTTTTAGTATTTTAAATTAGTGTTATCCACTAAAGTATTTCAGTACTCCCTCCGATTCTTTAGATTCGCAACGTTTACTATTTGCACAAATAATAAGGTTGTGAGTGGAGATGGTGGGTCTCACCAATAAAGTAAAAAGCTTACGCAAACAAAAACTTACTTATTGTAGAAATGTTGCAAACCTAATGAATTTGCCAAATATGGAATATGTTGCGAATCTAAAGAATCGGAGGGAGTATTTTTTTAAAAAAAATTGGAACAATTTTTTTCGGAAAATCAAACAAAGTTTGATTCCAAGGGTATTAATCTCATACTCACCTGATCACCTCCTCTCTTGGGTATGAAAAACCCTACCATGAGGGCTTGAGGTATGAGTAGCGAAATGAAAAAATTGTCAAACAAACCCAAGTTATGGGTTTTCTTCGTTATAAACTCATACTCCCTCCGATTCACAAAGATGTTCCCCTTTGTTTAATATATGTGAGGTATATTTTAATCAAAGGGGAAGATCTTTGTGAATCAGAGGGAGTACCTCATACCTAAATTGAGCGAACCAAACGGCTCCTAAGGATATTTATTTGTAAAACGATTCTATCGCATTCATCTTAGATAGGTTTATCTTTTATAACATTTGTATGAGATACTTTATTCTAATTTATACAAATGATTAGACATGGGATAAAACGATTATCCAATATAACTAAGTTAATTAAATTGTGCAACACACGGGCATTTAAGCTATGATATGCTACGACAATAAATAAAAGTCAGGGGCAATCACTAACACATGTTGGAGTTTATATTATTTATCAAAGACAGTGTTTAGTCACGGGCAATTATATGTCGCAGCGACAAAGACAACTTCACCACAAGGGCTCTATTTTTTTATTGACGACTCTCAACAGATTTATTAGAGGCATACAAGAAAGATATAATTTACAGAGAAGTTTTCTCAAACTTGTCGGTTATAGGTTGACAATCATAACTCCTACGGTTCTATTGACCCATTTAGAAATATTCAACGGATGCTAAATATCTTACTGTGATGTTAGGATGAGGATAAAAAGTATCAGATCGAAATGCAACTAATCATCTACTCCCTCCGATTGCCCATTTTCTTCCCCTTTCTTCGTGGGTGGAAAAAAATAAGGAGGGAGTTGATACAAACCAAGATTTTGTGATATTAGTAAGAGGGTATATTAGTAAATTTGTCTTTTATTTCTTAGTTTCCAAAGCATATGACCTATATAAAGACATTTGTAGGTTGTAATGAGTTATCCAAGAATTTGTCAATGAAAGTTAATCTTTCCTACTATCTTATCTTCCATTTTCTCTCTAATTACATCCAAATCCATCGATTAATCCTAGGTGATTCATTCTCTCACCACAGATTATTCTATAGATCATCTAACCTATCGACTAATTAGTCGAACAGTTAAACCGATCATATCATCTAATTAGTCCATCATTCTTCATCTTTCATATTCATCCTGTTATCATGACATATTCCATCTTTATCATCGTAATTAGTGTAACACCCCCATTTACCCAGAAGCCTTAGCAAGACATTTCCAAGTAAAAGAAGGTGTTACCATCTCGGTGTGACCCGAGGTAGTAGTCCCAACACAATCAATCCAACCAGATGCCGAAATTAAAATCAAAGTCCAACTGTTCCAAATTATAACAGAAGTTCCAAAAGTCAGAAGGAATAATCCAAAACTAGAATCAGAGTATTAAGACGCAGCGGGAGATAAGATTAATTAATCATCTAAGTATAGTCTGTCGTCGCTCAACCCATCCCGCTCATGCATCCATAATATCATCACATCACAATCTAACCTGCACGATTAACTGCTCCCCAAAAGGTTGAAAATACCAATTGGTTCATCACAGATTCACAGGCCCCCGATAAAATAGGGTACAATTAAGACAAGGTAAACAAGGTCAGCAGAGCTAAGTAAGGAATAATCATACAGTTCAATAAGGTAATAGTTGAGCATGCGCTAGACAATTCTGATACTAATACACAATCACGATAATACAACCATACTATAATCACGATCTCACAATCTCAATTTCAATCTCGGTTTCCATCACCGTATCCACTATAGTAACAGGGGCCCCGTATTCATTAATGTGCACATCCCTCCAGAGAGCAACCCAAAGGAGGCGAATAAACGGGCAGGTTCGAGATCAACTGAACCTAGGTTACTCCTCCGGTAACCTACAGTATCCAAAAGCGTGGATCCGCAGACACCAACGCGGCCGTAGCCTCTCATATCATACTCGGATCGGAATCTCAATTGTTCCAACTCATCACAATGTCTCATAAAAATATCTCATCATAATGCATACATGCTATCACAATGTCATTCATATATACTCATGCTCAATATATTATTCAACAAACATATAAATATAACATTATTACAGTAAGGTTAAACCTTACCTAATCAGCAATTCACCACAGATCCAGTAGCACAGTTCACCACGGGAACTCTACAAAATCCGTTCCTAATAAAATATTATATACTTTAATTAATATCGATCTTAACGTATCTAATATATAAACTGGAATCGATAACGCTCCAATTAATTAAATTATGGAATAAAAGAATAACAAACCTAACAAACCTACTCCTAGGATTAATATACTAACAAGTAACAAGTACGTACACCATGCACTAATACTAACATCCTACCAATAGCTCCAACGAAAACAACGAATCGGTACAACTTCCACAAAGCCACGCACACCATCCGCAAAGCCCAAACAAACTCGTCAATAACAACAGTACACAACAGCACCCACCTTACGTAACAATAACACTCACCAACACAGTACATCACGTCCACAACCTTAACGGAACAGTGGAACACCGAATACGACTCCTTCCAACTTTAGCAAACCGCAGGCAATAAACCGACCCTAACCACAACATCTGACATTATTACTACTACTCAGAATGACCACATCACGACAACCAGAAACCGACACTAATTAACAACAACAGACGACACTAACATTCCCGACCCCTCCCTAAATCGACACTGAGGTTCAACCACGTGCTGAAAATAGAAAAGACGGTGTTAACATACCTAAAAATGTGTGTACGGTGGATCACGGCTGATTATACGTGATCGAGGACTAAAGAGGGTTGAGAGGAACGGTCCGAGTGTGCGACGATGGCTGCCGATTGTTTGTCGTTGTTGATGTGCGTAGGGTTAAGGAGAGGTGTTGGTAGGGTATTTTTAATTGGACCGGGCGTAGGTTTTAGGGAAATAAAAGGGAGGGCGTAGGGGTATGTATATATATATATATATATATATATATCTATATAGATAGAGTAAGGCTCTTATGAGTCCTTCTCTATATATGAGTCCATAAGTCCTCATCTCATCCATTGGATGAGATGATGATGGATGGACAGAATTCATTCTACAATTTGCATTAAAAAAAAAAGAAAAAAAGAAAAAGAAGGGAGATACTGCTTCCTAAAATAACTCCCATAATTTTAGGAAACAATAATATCACATTCATTCACCCATTCATTCACCCATTCATTCATTCACGTTACCACGTTCATCAAACCTAAAAAAAAAACGCTTCCAACATCACGTTCATCCATTCATTCATTCAAAATCTGTGTTCGACATCACGTTACTATGGATTCAATGATCGCGAGATCATCATCAACTGTTGATAAGCAATTCGTGGAGTACAACAATGGTGAGTTTCGATATTACTTTCATGTTTTGCGTTAATTTTTATTCATTTTATTCATCATATATTCATATAAACGATTCATTGCTCTTGTGTTAGTATAGATTGCAGATTGTTAGGTTTATTATTTAGGTTTTTTTCATAATCTTCAATGATTATATTTAGGTTTTTCATAATCTTCATCATTTGTTATGCTTTCATTGCCATGGAAGTCATTAAGATGCTCCATATTATTGGATTTTACGTTCATAGTATGATTTTTTAAAGATCTGATCATTATATAATTTTTTCGCACAAACATATATATGGAGTTATTGTAATGCACATAATGTGTTACTTTAATATAGACCATCTGTTATTTTAATGTCTAACCCTGTGTATAGACATCTTCTGTTAATTGAATCTCGTGTTATTTTAATGCACTTCATCTGTTACTTTAATTCTTGTCATCTGTTACTGTAATGCGTTGGAGTAACAAAGGATTTAGAATACTGCCATATTAAAAAAAATACTGCTTCCTATAATGATGGAACATGATTGCCATCAAAATAGGAAACAATATCAAAGTATAACGTTCTCATTCATACTCTTATTCATAGCAGTATACATGTTTATACTGTCATTCATACTCTCATTCATACCTAATGTATTACAGTAACACGTTTGAAGCATTAGAGTAACATGTCATCGAATTTAGTTATTAATGTTTTGGTTAGAATACCGCCATATTTCAAGTTCTGATTGTTTGTTTGTCGCCACGTTGTTCTTGTTTTTGTAGTAGACGTAAAAGCAGAGGAATGGTGCAAGGATGTGGGTGAGAGTTTCACTCCATACATAGAGCAGATCTTCAAAGATGTAGATGATAAGAAGAAGAAGAAGAAAGAATCATTAGGAAACGTCATGTAAGTCATCGTTTGACGATGAAGAAGAAGAAGAAGAAGAAGATGATGATGATGAAGAAGAAGCACAATTCTGAGTAGGACAATATATTATTAGAGTAACATACATTATTCATTAGAGTAACATACTGAATAAGTTACAGTAATACAGTTTATGAGTTTGATTGATTTTCCAATATCTAGTCCTTAGAGTAACATCCTTTATTGGAGTAAAATGAGTTAGAATAACACACATTATGCGTTAGAGTAACATACTTAATGAGTTACAGTAACACAGTTTATGAGTGTAATTTGATTTCCAATATCTAGTTCTTAGAGTAACATGTGTGAAACATTGGAATTATAATGGAGTTTTATTTTTGTTTTGGAGTACCCTTAATAGAAACATACATTATTCTATTGGTTGATTGGAAGTCATGTTTTTGCAAAAGACTATTATGCAACGTAACAGATTTTATGAGTTAAAGTAACACAGTTCATGAATTAGAGTAACACATTATATGAGTTAAAGTAACAGTTTTTGCAAGAGACTATTATACAACGTAACAGATTTTATGAGCTAAAGTAACACTGTTTTATGAGTTAAAGTAACACAGTTCATGAATTAAAGTAACACATTGTATGAGTTAAAGTAACATAGTTTATGGATTATGGCAGTAACATAGTAACATACGTACAATGACAGTAGAAAAATGATGATTTTTTGGTGAAGATGAAAAAACTTAATTTTGAAGAAACTTGTTGTGTGAGAGAAAGATGCAATTAAAAGATTGAGATGAGAGAGAAAATATATGCATTGAGATAATTAAGGAAGGGAGAGAAATGATATATTTACCAAGATTTGTTATTTATTTCCTTATTTCACCTCAAGCAATCACAACCATCTATCTTCCACTTGATCAATGGTCCAAGATTGGACTCATGGACTCAATATATATAGGAGGACTCACTTGATCCTTCCTCTATATATATATATATATATATATATATATATATATATATATATATATATATAATGTTTAATTAGATCACATGTGTTGGGTGTAGCTTTAGAAATGTATAGTCCCGCAATAACTAATTGGGCTTTGGGTTTATTGTGATTGCTCGGGTTTCACTTAAGTAAAATAACATGACTTTATCGTCTGACTCGGTTTGACTCACGGTTTGACTTATAATAAAATACGGGTATTACAATTAGTATAATAATTGTCACTATAATTATGAGTAGCTAAATTCTTTTTCACTAGAGTTATAGGTGACTTATAAATCAATTTTTGTATTTATGCAGTAGCTAAATAAATCGGTTTTTATGAACTTTATCGCTCTTGCAACATCTCAATGACGAATAATTAATTATAGGCCTTCATTGATTGTTTGTATCCTATAAATCCCGACCTAAGATCGAAAGCCTGGAACGGATTAGACTCGTTGTAAACTTGTAATCGTTGGAATTTCCTAATAAGATGCGAGAGCCCGTTAGGTAAATTCTAGGGCGACTAGTGATCCGAGGGGACCGTGTCTACACCCTTTAGTTCATATTAATCGATTGTTTGATTACTGTATTTGTGCTTATTTTGGTTTATGATGATCCTGTAACTCTGGTGTCTTTCTTCCATTAATTTTATTATCTTCATACTAGTTTACTGTTTTAATTTTAGCATCATAGTTTATTGTCTGCTGTAGTCTGTTAGTTTATAAACTCAACTAAATCGCACTTTGTGAACTGGACTTTTTAATCGACTGACTTAAAAATTCAATTTGCCTCCCTGTGGAATCGACCCTATTTATCACTATCTATCATTTAGTTGTATTTAGGATTATTTTGATATCGGTAATGCGACTAGACCCGTATCACATAGTTGGGGTAAAAGATTTATTTCATTGGCTCTTTATGAAGCAAATCAATCTCATGTTGTTAGGTCACTTGATAGTGTGGACAGAGTTTGGTCAATTACTCGTCGTAACAACATTTTTAATAGACAATACAATGAATGTGCTATTCCTACTGGTATTGTGCAAGTCCATTTTAGAAATTTCGATTTTGACAGAGTGAATGTTATTTTAGCAACTGCATTGTTGATTGCTTTCTTCAACATTACTCTTTCCCATTTAGGCTATGGTATGAGACATAATTGAGTATTTTATATCAATTTGGATACAAGTAGATTGAACGATCATTTGCTAAATACTGATGTTTGTATGTGTGTGGACATGACATAGCTCCACTCCGACGCGGCCACGCGCGGGTTTGGGGAGGCGAATGAATCTCCATATGAGATGGTCAAATTGAAATTTAAATCAAAGTAGGAGTCGCCACCGAACTTTATGGTAGTTCGGGCCCGTTCGAACCCACTTTATGTCGTAGTGGGTCGTATACAAAATACGACCCATTTCCGATGTCAGAGTTTATTGGGTTCGTCCCTTTGCATTATGATACCGATACCGACATTATCGGATATCGTGTATTGAATGACTCTCGTTGCCAATGGATTCGGACATCCGGAAACCATGGTTCTGAGTAAGGGGTGAGGGTACGTGTTGGGAAGTTCACTAAGAACACCCAACCCCGCCCGCACTTAGCGGCCTTTACTAAGATATCGTTCGTTTTTTATGTACACGCGTTAGTTCGACGGTTGAATGATATGCAAACATTATTTTCCTAAGCATGTGAAAAAAATAAACGGGTTGCTAAGTCGTTTAATGCATCTTAAACTAATAACGTCAAAGTTATATTTAGCATGTGAAATTCGTTTTAGTCTAATAAAACAAAAGATGAAAATAAAACGCTACAAACGAGCAAACAAGTTAGTAACGATTGAATAAATCGAATAAAGATGTAAATACGATAATATGCATGATTTTGAAAAAGATTTAATGACACGTGATGGATTAACACGTGTTGACCGAGGTCGAAAAAAGTATTTATCGAAATCTGAAAATATGTCGCGAAAGTCGCTGTTTTATGTAAGAAATAAAAAGAATAGAAAAGCGAGAAAACGAGAAAAAAGGCTTGGCCATCCAGGCCTCCGCGCGAGTCGCCTGACAGGCGCGCGACTCGCGTGGGGGTCTGCTCGTTTTTTTTATTTGTCGAAAATCGTTAATTTTTATAAATCGCGTACAAATATGGATTAATTTATACTCGATTTATATTTTCAATATTCGTCGTATCCGATATTCGATTATGAAATCGATATCGAATAGTCGGAATGATTTTGGAAAAGGTTTTGATAAATGTTGGTTTTGAACGAAAAAAGAAAAAAAAAGAATTTGAACGAAAAAGATGTTAATTCTCTCCGCGTGAAAATCGTCGTATTTAATTAAAAAAGGTGTAACGATTTTATTAGCATCAATGAGATTTAATTTAGTTCTTGTTAGATACGATATTCGACTAAAGAATCGATATCGTATTTTAAGAACGTTATAAAAAAGTGGTTTTTTGTAGTATCGATTATTAGACATAATGAAAAATATATGACGAACGACCCATATTAAAAGTACGACCGACGACGAAGAAAGGAAGAAAAGACGAGGAGGAGGAGAAGAGAGAAGAGAGAAACGAGTTTGATTTTTACACCCTCAACCTACATGCTTTGTTTTCTCGGAATAAGGCTCGTCGGAAAGTGGCTTAGGCACGAGAGCGTCGAGACGATGTGGGTGAGTTAAGGTGGTGTGTTTGGTGTGTGTGAGGAGTCGGGTTTGGCCGGCTTTTTGGTCGGATTCGTCGGGCTGATTTTGACGGTATTTCGATGCTTCTTTTGGATGTATGGATGTTATGGGATTAGACGTGTAACGAAGGTGTATGATTATGAATTGTTGATGATTTATGAATGATAGATGTGTATTTCATGTGTTGTGGAGGGTCCTATTTATAGGCGCAGAGGTTTAGGAGAGGTATCTTGCTTGGATAACAAGAAATACCGGTTTGGATAGGAAATGTAAGAATTTGAAAGGAACGAGAAGTCCGTTGCTTGGGGAGGAAGCAAGGAAATCTCGGCTGAATGGGGGATTTAGCCGAGTATCTGGAGCTCGGTCGGTATCTGATTCGGTTTCCGGATAGAATTCCTACTTGAGATCGAATTTTATCCTTAAACGGATTTGTTTAATATTTTTTGAAGCTGATTTTCGTAGTGTTGGTGACCGAATCAGCCACGTGAGGTGTCACGGCTGACTCGTGTGTCTCGAGAATATTTTCGACCGGCTTTTGGCTCGGTCGCTAAAAGACGGTTTTACCCCTGGTGCCGGTTTCGACCCAAATTAGTCTTATTTGACTCGAAACGACCCACTGGGCCTGGATTTGAGGTTGGTTTTGTAAGATTTGTACTCCGTAATAAGCCCAAGCCAAATGTCCATGATTTCGAGCCCATATCCGAGTCCATTGAAGCACGTTTGCGTCCGATCATCATCGGGTGTTTGGTGGGACCTACTATAGACACCTGGAGGTCAAAATGTGGGTGTCTACAATGTGCATTACCATAAAACCCCTATTGTTGGTTTGGAATCTGTGGACATGGCGTAGGTCCACCCCGATGCGGCGAAGCGCGGGTTTGGGTAGGCGAATGAATCTCGTGGTAAGATTGTTCTCGGGTTCGAAATTTAAGTCAAAATGGAGTCGCCACCGAATTTTGTGGTTATTCGGAACCATACGAGCCCACTCTATGTCGTCATGGGCTATACACAAAGTAAGCCCACTCCGATTTCAGAGTTTATGGGGCTCGTCCCTTTGCATTGCGATACCGATACCATCTATACCGGTAATCGTGTAAAGAATGACTCTCGTGCGCCAAGGGTTTCGGACATCCGGAAACCAAAGGTTCTGAGTAAGGGGTGAGGGTACGTGTTGGGAAGCCCACTAAGGACACCCAACCCCGCCCGCACATGGCGGCCTCTACTAAGACATCGTTCGTGTTCGTGATACGCGCGCTAGTAAAATAATTAAATGATATGCAAACAGCGTTTTGTCTAAGCATGCGAATTTTGCGTTAACTACGTCATTTAATGCATCTTATTTTGTCGGGTTGATTTAGCATGCGAGGTTCATGTATAAAGCGTAAAAGCAAGTAAATAAACAAAGCTCGAGAAATAAATAGAAATAGCGTACAATTTACACGGGCGGAAATACAACCCGGGATTCACAATACAACATTACGTAAAAGAAATGAAATGAAAATAATGCGATATAATTAAAGGGACGGACCCATATGTAAACTAGACCGTGAAAATATGTAGGCGGACTAACCTTGATTAAATATGCATTATGTCGCATATTAAACAAAGGACGGGAACATGAGACTGCGGCATATTGCTAGCCTAATCTCGCGTCCCGTAGTCTTGTCCCGACTTATCACGTCAACGTGGTCAAAGTCGTTCTACGTGTCGTGATGTGTATAGTTTTGAAAAATAGGAGGGTCGGATGATGGTCTAAAGTCGATAAAGAAAGGGGCTCGAAATATGTGTCCAAGCCCTCGGCATTGTGGGTTATGAGACCAACTCGATCGAGTCATTGACTGACTCGGTCGAGTGTGTCATTAGCGTGGCTACTGACAACTTTTTGGGGTGCTACTCGATCGAGTGGCCTATGGCACTCGATCGAGTGCCCCCTGTACGAGAGGTAGCTCGCTCGGTTTTATGACTTGAAATCGATAGTCGGCCTAACCAAATACGAATATTGCACGATTCGTACTTAGCTCGACCTCCGGTATTATAATCGTGTATGAACGAATATAATACCGTCATCGGGATTTTAGGAAAACGTTTACGTTAGATTAGGAAATTTTGAATTGGTGACGAAATGTATCCCTCTACGTCACGACATCGGGACTAACCCTTTCGGGTTACGTGATGTCGATTTTCGTGTCAACGGGTTTCGCACCAATTGTGGAAAGGGGATTAAATCCGTTCAACTACGACGGATCACGATCTCGTCACGCCCTTGAGCACATTGGGGCGGGGCTCCTCGAAAGGGCTCCACCTCCGTCGTTGCTCGTAAAGGGATTAGACGGACCAAAAGTGATCATCGTAGTTAAATGTTTTAAAACCGATTTTGATACTAGTTTTATATATACGCGGTATTATTAATATAATGACGGTAAAACGATATAAAACGAAAATATAAAAGATACAAAAAAATGTTAGTGTTAGTGTTGTGATGATCATGACTACAATACAATAAAAATAAACAAAATGACGGAATAAATAAAGATCGAAGGAGAAATTAGAACACCCTCAACATACATGCTAGTATAGGACCTCGGAAATGGACTCGTGAATAGCGACAAAGCTTGGGAGTACCGAGGACGTACGTGAGTTATGGTGTGTATGGATGTATGTGTGTGTGTGTCGGTTTCCGAGGGTCAAAGAGGCTCGGAAATGGTGTGTTTTTGGCTTAGGTTTGTAGTGTAGAATGTAGGGTTGAAGTAGGGTAAATATGGCTGAAAAATGTAGGGTTAAGAATGCTCAAAAGTTCTGAAATGCATGGGGGGGTGAAGCGGTATTTATAGACTTCACCCCTCAACCTAGGAGCACTCGATCGAGTGCCTTCACAAATGGGCCAAGCCCGGGTAAAAAGGCTCCACTCGATCGAGTGAGGTCAATCCACTCGATCGAGTGGGTCAACAAATCGAGATAAATAAGGGATGTTTGACTTGATGATTTGTTTGTTATTTTTTTGAATTTATTTGTGCGCCAATCTGAACCTGGCTGACTTACGAGACGGTTTCGCCTTTGACAGGGTTTTGACCCGGTCGCCAAAAGATGGGAAATATTTTTGGTGTCGGTTTTGGCCCAAATTAGTCTTATTTGACTCGGAACGACCCACTGGGCCTGAATTTGAGGTCCGTTTTGTGAGATTTTACTCCGCTAAAAAGTCCATGTCGGATATTATGAATTCCGAGCCCAAATCCGAGTATACTAAGTCATGTTGACGTCCGATCATCATCGGGTATTTTTCGGAGACTACCATAGACACGTGGCAGTCAAAATGCGGGTGTCTACAGAGCCCCCACTCTGACTGAGGCTTGGACAAGGCGAAAGTCAGAGTAGCTACCAAGCCCGCTAAGACCTGGTAGACTTCCGGTCGGGTCGTTTATAGTCCCGTGGACTCGCGTGAAGGGCTCGCCAGCCATAAGCAGAGGGTCATACCTGTCCTGATGATGATAGCTTTGCGGGGAGTCAGACTTGTATCATAAGTCCTGGGCGCGCCTATGTGTGGGCCCATCCCGTATCATTTTGGGGAAAATGCCGCCTCGGGCGTTCCGCTGGGGAAATATATGAGCTGTTCGGGCTTGCTTCTGAAGCCTCGAGTCGTACTTGAGCTGATGATGATGCTCCGTGGGGAGTAAAACCTGCCTTTTTTGGGGAGTAGGTGTACCCGTATGCCGACACATCGCACTTTGGATGTAGCACACCGGGGAAAAGCTGACTCCGTTGGGGAAATTAAATAGTTTCGCAGGGACTTGCTTCTTGAAGTCTGGGGTGTACCTGTATGCTGACACATAACAACTTGCATGTAACATGTAGGTAAAATGTTGACTCTCGCTGGGGAGAAAAAAGATTGAATAATTTTTGAAGGACAAAAATTTTAACGCAAAGAAATTTTTAGAAAATCTTAGGAAAGCTCGGGACAGCTTGATTCCTATTCTGGGTTCAAGTTTGAAATCAGGCCTGCGCGCGCATAGGGCCCAGCTTGCTGAGGAGGCAGGGTAGTTAGGTTTTCTGTTAGGTTTTCCTATTATAAATATGGGGATCCCTGCTTCAGTTTCTGCATCACAACTCAAACTCTCCTTCTCCTTTCTCAAAATCTTGTAGACTTTCAAGAGAGCTTAGAAATCTCCGCTATGGGTATTGATCATTTGACGGCTATGCTTCTCGCCTGGTCCCAATACTTTCGGGACGAGGAGAAAGTCCGGTTGACTCAGATGGGGATAGTCAATCTATTCCCTTTTCAACGTCTGATAGTAGATTCGCACTTTCTGGATGCCTGTCTGTCGTTTTGGGACACCACCCATCACGTGTTTGCATTCCCGAGGGGCGAGATGTGTCCTTTGCCCGAGGAGATTGCGGCCATAGGCGGCTGGGGTCTTGCTATTCAGCCTACCATTCCCCCATTCTACCCGGATCCGAGGAGGAGATTAAGGGAGTTTTTGGGTTTGTCTCATGCTGAGGCAAACCGAATGGTGCAGGGAGATACCGTTTCCCTGTTTGACCTGGCCGACAAGTTCATGAACCCACGGGATGTGAGGGCTTCACCCCTGCTCATAGGCGTAGGGCATTCGCCTTCTGCATGCTGCACTGCTATGTCTTCGAGGGGATGATGGAACTTGACTCATGCATGGGTCAAATTAGGCTGATCGGAGTGGTTGACCAGATGGAGACTGGTCATAGCCCTGCTTGGCTAGCCACTGGGGAGATCATTGCGGGTCTGGATGCCAGACGGCTTGACCCGACTCGACGGTTGATGGGGAGTACCCGTTTTCTTCAAGTATGCACCTCGATTTTTTTTTTTTTTTTTTTTTTCATGTTTCGCGCGAATTTTCTAATTCTCGTAAGTCACTCGATCGAGTGGACCTGTCACTCGATCGAGTGACACTCATACGGAGCTACTGCCTGTTTTCAGAGGGCTAACTCGATCGAGTCATCTGCTGCACTCGATCGAGTGGACCCTGGCGAACCATTCCGTTGCTTATAAAATTTGTGTATTCTCTTCAGATATGGCTGTCGGAGCGGTTATCAATCATAGAGACCCCTCCAAGAATTCCCAATTATCGGAGCAGTCAGATTAGCTCCCGAAGGCGGAAGATAAGCTCGAGTCATCGGATTGATCGAGCTTACTGGGACGAGGAGTTGGTGTTTCACGGGGGTCCTTTGATTAGGTGGACCGTCGCTTGGTGGTTCCTTTCAAAATTGACCAGACTGGCTAAGAGGGACCAAGCCCGATACCTGACGATCTTGTCCTTAGACTGGACAGTTCACATTTATCCGGACCGCCTCCTAAGGCAGTTCGGTTCGTCTCAGCGCATCCCTGAGACTGAAGCCATTATCAGTGTCCCGCTCCAATTGACGGACGCTATGTGCGACACTTGGTTGCAACGATGGTTCACTCGTCCCACATGGACGATACCTAGCCCTTGTCAATCCGCTTGGGTGTCACGGGCTTATCAGAAGTGGACTTCTGAAGAGTCCGAGGAAGCTCGAAAGGCCTTGAAGGTTGATGAGGCCATCGAATTGGTTCAGCGTGAGTCGGCGAAGGACAACAGGGATTTCTTCACCGAGGAACACATTCCTGAGACCACAGTCCGGGGAGAATCGGGTCTTAAGTCACAAACTAAGACTCGATCTAAGGAAGTCGGTTCTAGCAGCACTCGAGGGCAGACCGACCTGGAACGACGACTTGGGCCGAGGTTGGCGGTCCGGGACCGACTTGGTCCGCGTGACCGGCTCCCTGAGCCTGTTAGGGCCCGTCTTGGGCCTATTGATATGACAGGGGAGTCGGGCTCAAACACTCGAGCCCGAGCTAGAGAAGTTCCCGTGGTGATTCGGGAACGCTCCCCTCCATGTCGTCGTCAGTGGACGACTAAGGAGGCTAAGGACAAAGGGAAGGGCAAGATGCCCTAAGTGCCGAGTCCTTTAGCTTTATTATTATTTAAGTACTATTATTATTTTTTGTTGTGTGCCCTTTTTTTTGTATTTATTATTTTTTTTTGAATTCCTGCATTTTGTAATTTCCCGAGTTTGTCGAGAATTTTTTTTTGAATTAATAAAAGAAGTTTATTATTAAACCGCTCCTGTCTTTTCTTGATTGCATTGGTTGTACCCTTTTGAGGGGTTGCCTACGTATCCGCGATTAGCAGAATCAAACCAAACGTAGTTCAGGCATAGGAAATTTGCAATCTCGAATTACACCAAGACTATTGGTTCGAGATGTTTATGACAGTAGAATAAGTAATTCTAGCTCATTGACTTGCTTTTTGTAAGAAATAATTTTTATAAAAATTTGCTAATGACATTGAGAAATGGCTAAGGGTAGTAACGCTTCAGCTGGTCCAGGTTGGTAGGGTTGACAAACTCGTTCCCGTCCAGGTCCGTCAGCATCACTGCTCCCCCCGATAGGATTTTTTTCACCAGATATGGCCCAGCCCAATTGGGTTTGAATTTTCCCCTTGGGTCAACCGGTAGTAGAGCCCGAATAGACTTAAGGACTAGATCGCCCTCCTTAATGTGTCTGGGCCTTACTCTCTTGTTGAAGGCCCGTTGGATCCTCTTCTGGTAGATTTGGATATTATTGAGGGCACGAGACCGTCGTTCGTCTAGTAGAACCAGTGAGTCATATCGTGCTCGAACCCAGTCAGCTTCGGGTACTTGACTTTCTAGCAGAATTCTGAGGGACGGTACCTCCAGCTCGACTGGTTGGACTGCCTCCATTCCATAGGTTAGGTAGTATGGTGTCGCCCCGGTTGCGGTGCGAATTGACGTTCTATATCCCCATAGGGCAAAAGGTATTTTGTCGGGCCAGTCCCGGTAATTATCAGCCATCTTTTTGAGTATGGTGACAATTGTTTTATTAGCCGCCTCTACTGCTCCATTTGTTTGGGGACGGTAAGGCGAGGAAGTATGCCTTTGGATTTTATAATTGGTTAGTAGGGCCGCAGTCTCGGCTTGAAAATGAGTCCCGTGATCACTGATAAATTCAGCGGGAATCCCATATCGACATATTATCTTGTTTTGGATAAACTTGGCGACATGCTTGGCAGTGAGGATGCGATATGATTCAGCTTCGACCCATTTGGTGAAATAGTCGATAGCTACCAAGATAAAGCAATGCCCACCGGTACCCGAGGGATTTATTTTCCCGATTATGTCGATACCCCACGTTGAGAATGGCCAGGGTAACGTCATGGTATAGAGTAGCGATGACGGCATATGTTGCACATTGCCAAAGATTTGGCAGTTATGACAATGTTTGACATACGACCGGCAATCGGCTTCCATGGTATTCCAATAATAACCGAGCCTCATGATTTTCCGAACCAGCATGTGGGCATTCATGTGTGGGCCGTTCTCATCATCATGTAGTTCGGCCATAACCTTTTCAGCCTTATACTTGTCAACGCAAAGGAGAAGAGCCCCCTGTGCCGTTTTCTTGTACAGTTGTCCGTCGTCGGTGCGGATGAACTGGGTGGCTAGCCTCCGTAAGGCTTTCTTGGCTCGACCTTCCATCCCGGGAGGATATTCTCCGTTTGTCAGGTATTTGAACACAACTTGGTACCATGGTTCGGGATCAGTTAACTCAATGTCTTCGATGTCGCAGATGTATGCTGGCTCGGACCGTCTTTCGATGCAAATCGGCATACTAGTCACGTGGTCGGGAATATTCAGTAAAGATGCCAATTTTGAGAGTGCATCTGCGAACTGATTTTCTTCCCGGGGCAGATATATGTATTCTACCTTTTGGAATTGTTTCTCGAGATCCCGTACTCGTGCCTGGTAGGCCACGAGATTAGCATTTCGAGTTTTCCATTTTTGAAGTGCTTGGTTAATGACCAAGGATGAGTCACCATGTACCCGAAGATTTGTAATCCCCAGATTGGCGGCGGTTTGTAGCCCGTAAATGCACGCTTCGTACTCTGCTGCATTATTGGTAACATCAAAGTCCAGTTTGATGGAGACGGGAGTATGTTCCCCTTTTGGTGAAATTAGGAGGATCCCGACTCCGAACCCTCGAAAATTAGATGCACCGTCGAAGTATAAATCCCATGTTTCAGTATCAGTATGGAAAATATCTTCGTCTGGGAAGGACCAAGTGTCGGTGTGTCCTTCTTCGGTTATCGGGCTATTGGCGAGAAATTCAGCTACTACTCGACCTTTAATAGCCTTTAACGGTACAAACTTTAAGTCGAACTCTGCCAGCATTAGAGTCCATCTAGAGATTCGGCCGTTGAGAACGGGCTTTTCGAAGATATATTTGATCGGGTCCATCTTGGATAGCACATGGACCTCGTAACTGAGCATATAATGTCGGAGTTTCTTGGTAGCCCAAACTAGAGCCAAACACGTCTTTTCGAGCATGGTATATTTGCACTCATACTCTAAAAACTTCTTGCTGATGTAGTAAATGGCTCTTTCTTCGGAGTCAACTGTCTGAGCCAGCATAGCCCCCATGGCTGTCTCGGTCGTCGTTAGGTATAACGACAGAGGCAAACCGGGTTGAGGTGGCATTAAGACTGGCGGAGCAGACAGAATTTCCTTGATCTTGTCGAAAGCAGTTTGGCACTTGTCATCCCATAGTACCCGTTCTCCCACTTTCAGTTTCTTGAAAATTGGTTCACACACCATGGTTAGTTTGGAAATGAACCGACTGATGTACTAGACTTTCCCGAGGAATCCCCTTATTTCTTTTTCGGTTTTAGGAGGTTGCATCTCGGTAATGGCTTTGATTTTAGCTGGGTCGACATCGATACCTCGTTGGCTAACGATATGACCCAGTAATTTGCCTGATGTTACCCCGAAACTGCACTTTTGAGGGTTTAACCTCATGTTGTATTTGCGCAATCGGGTGAAAATTTTTCTTAGGGCGGTGATGTGACCGTCCCGTTCTTTGGATTTGACGATCATGTCGTCTACATAAACTTCTACCTCTTTATGCATCATGTCGTGTAATAAAGTGGTAGCGGTCCTCTGATATGTGGCCCCGGCATTAATGAGACCGAAAGGCATGACGGTATAGCAGTAGGTACCCCAAGGTGTGGTGAAGGTAGTCTTACTCATGTCTTCTTCCGCCATCTTGATCTGATTATACCCGGCATACCCGTCCATGAATGATAGAAGGGCATGATCGGCCGTGTTATCCACCAGTATGTCGATGTGTGGTAACGGAAAATCATCTTTCGGGCTCGCCTTGTTAAGATCCCGAAAATCTACACATACCCGCACCTTACCGTCCTTTTTAGGAACCGGCACGATGTTTGCCACCCAGTTCGGATACTCGGACACTTGTATGAAGCCGGCTTTGAATTGTTTGTCGACTTCTTCTTTTACCTTGAGAGACCATTCGGGCCTCATCCGACGAAGCTTTTGTTTGACCGGTTTGCACCCGTCTTTGATTGGTATGTGGTGCTCGGCTATTTCCCGGTCTATCCCCGGCATGTCCTTGTAGGACCATGCGAAGACATCCTTGAACTCTTGGAGGAGGCTTATGAATTGTTGTTTCTCCTCGGGATCTAAGGATAACCCTATCTTAAGTGTCTGAGGCTCTAAGGTTGTTCCCACATTTATGGACTCGGTTTCTTCGATTACCGGGTTCCGGGACTCCCTTTGCTCTAGTTGCTCGATCAGATGCGGAGGTAAGGGTACCTGTTCGTCTGGTTTCTCAATGTCATAGCATAAAACATTTTTAAAAGCAGAATTTGAAAGAGACAAGTCGTAAGCAGAACGGTTGTTATTATTGATTGAAAACTTGGAGAACAGCTCAAAGAGAGCAGCCATCTGATCATTGGTCAGTGGCGGGATAGGTAGGGCACTCGGGACAGACCCCGAAGTGCCAGCAGCAGGAATGATAAAAGGGAGAGGGGCTACAGGAGTGACTCTAGCACCGACTTCCCTAGACTCGACCTCAGACTCTGACTCAGACTCCGACTCAGACTCGGACTCAGACTCAGATTCAGGCATGTCTCCCTCTCCGGTGACCAGTTTGTAGATCCTTCCCTGACTGTCAGTCCACTTGACAGTCCTCCTCCAGGCCTTGTTTCCCGTCTCGGAACCAACATCCGAGATCAGCTTGGTCGGGTCAAACCTGTTGCGGCGGAGGATCAGGTTGACCAGGTCTTCCTTCGGAGTTGGGGCTATGGTGTCTTCCCCAAATAGTAGCCCTAGTGCGGGCTCAGCATCTTCAGCTCCATTGGAATGGATGAGGGCGAACACATCATCCGGAATGTAGTTGCAGTCTCGGGCCAAGTGGGTCCCGAGCTGCATAGCATTGGGTTGGTATAGACCAACCTGGATAGCCCCAAACACCGGTGTGACAAAGTAGTCAGCCAACCGTGGGCTATAAGGGCTCAAGTAGATACCCTTAAGGATGTTGCAGGCCTTCTCGATCCCTGCTCGGACAACATTGTCGGGGGTGATGGCATAACCGAGACCAAAGTGAGATTCTTCGTCTTTGAGAACCTCGATGATCTTCCCAGCTGGAAGATCGGGTCGAGAGGTAGCCCCCGGAAAGTATCCTAGGTTTTGGAGCATCATGTCGATACTCGTAGTGAAGTAAGGCCTAAAGAGGTACTCTTCCTCGATCATCCCCACAAAATCGAACCCCCAGAGGTCCGTGCGTCCCGTGGCGTTACAGCTAGCCACAGTCATTGGTGTTGCCTCTAAAGTGATGACATCGTTAAGCAGAGGCATCTTGATCTTTCGGTGGAGGGTGGAGGACACCGCCTTGACCGCGTGGATCCAAGGCCTACCCAGGAGCAAATTGAATGACGAGGTGACATCGATCACCTGAAATTCGAGCTCCTTTTCTATTGGGCCGGTTATGATGGTCAGTTTCACGGCCCCAGCTACCGACTTTGGACTCCCATCGAAAGCTTGGATGGTCTGAGCAGTCGGGATATAGCCAGCCTCGGTAATGCCGAGGGCTTTTGCGGTCCTCAAGGGAAGGACGTTTACAGCAGACCCGTCATCAACTAGGGTCATGGGGAGGTATTTTCCTCGGCAGACCACCGTAATGTAGAGGGCCAGATTATGAGTGGCCCCAAATGGTGGTAGGTCGGCTTCGGAGAAAGTGATTACCGGTCCTTCTTCCTTAGCCTTGCCCTTTAGGTGGGGCAAGATCGTGGCTACCATCTCAGCAGGGGTAACCAAAGAGTCAACCTTAATTTGATCGAGAGCCTTTGTAAGTGCTTCCCGATGTTCTTGAGAACTAACCAGGAGTTGCCATATAGTGAGGTCAACTCGGGTCTTCTTCAATTGTTTCACAAGAGCCGTTTCAGCAGTTGGCTCTTCAGAGGCGACTTCCGTAATGACGGTTGTCGGGATAGGGGTGTCCCTAGAGCTAGTGGCTTGATAGGGACGACCAAGGTGGTTACTGGTTAGGACTCGGGATTTAGTATTTCGAACCTCCTCGGCGGTGATGGTGACAGTTTCCCCTTTCGTGAGGTAGACATCATCTTCGTCGTCGAACCAGATCCCGTTCACTTGCGGGATAAATGGAGAGATCAGGTGAGAACAATCAATCACCTCCCCGGTAAGGATGGCGTGGGAGCTGAAAGGGTTCTCCTTGTTGCTAGGCTTATCTCCGGGTAGCGGGATTTTACCGCTTTCGATCAGGTCCTGGATCAAGTGCTTCAGCTTCCAGCACTTCTCGGTATCATGCCCATTGCCTCGGTGGTATTGGCAATAGGCTTGAGCATTATAGTTCTTGGAGCGTCGCTCGACCGGAACTTCAGGAGTTGGGCCTATCGGTTGGATTAGGCCCTTAGAGGATAGCCTTTGTAAGGCATAAGTATAGGTCGTACCTATATCAGTGAAAACCCGAGGTGGGGTGTTCTTCTTGGACGGGGTATCTAGTAGATTCACCGCGTCGAAAATGCTGCGAGTTGCAGCTTGAGGCTTGGTTGTGGAGGAAGAAGCCCCTTGGTAACCCTTAGCAGCGGCCTTGGTGAGGCCTTCCAGTCTCAGATCATCTTCGATCCTCATACCCATTTCAGTAAGGGTGGTGAAATTGGGTATGACGGCATATCGGAGGTGAACCCGGTAGGATGGGAGGAGGTTCTTAACAAAGGCCTCCACTAAAGTCTTCTCACTGGGCTTGTCGACCAGTTTCACACTCTCAGCCCTCCAGCGTTGAAGGTATTTGGTAAAACCTTCTTTTGGCTCTTGGGCCATAACCTCCAGAGATCTCATTGTGGTTTGGATCTCGGTATTGTCAGCATAGTTCCGAGCGAACTCGGTGGCCACATCATCCCATGTAGGGTATTTCTTCGGGTCTAGCCTGTAGTACCAGGCCCGAGGGTGCTTTTCAAGAGACGCAGCAAAGAGGTTCTTGAACATGGTGGAGTCCACCCCTTTGATGGCCATGAACTCCATGAAGGCCCGTACATGTAGTAACTGGTCTTCAGTCCCTTCGAACATAGGCAAACCGGTGAGGTTCAGGTTTGCAGGCAG
This sequence comes from Agrostemma githago, assembly GCA_958450325.1. Lineage (NCBI taxonomy): Eukaryota > Viridiplantae > Streptophyta > Magnoliopsida > Caryophyllales > Caryophyllaceae > Agrostemma > Agrostemma githago. The sequence continues at coordinate 12,089,014 of OY288255.1, read as the reverse complement.
CTTGTCACTTAGCGGGTTATACTCCCGACTGTTTTCCCGGTGAATGTTGTTACTCCCAGTTAAATGAACTTGTTCTTCCAGTCGGCGGACCGAGCTAACCAGTTCAGCTAAAGGTCCGGTAGTTCCGGTAGTAGGAGTCCTGCGCTCCACCGAAGCCAATCGAGTGACGATAGCAACTTGCCCAGCCCTCATCTCATTCAGTTGGGCATCGATGTCGGCCTGCTTCTCGATCATGGCATCAACGGAGGTTTTCAGTCAGCTAAGGCAGTTTCCATCCTGCGAGTGTGTCTGGTTGATGGTGGCATGTCTGTAAGAACACCACGTAATCAGAAACCGAACCCAGTCTTGGAATCAAAGGAAACAGCACATCCTGAGCGACCCAAAAAGAAAGGACTGAGTGGAAAAGACTCGAGAAAGACATCTAGACGGATGACTCGTGGGTGGTATGACTTCCTTAGGATTTTGGCTTTGTGGGCCTAGTCCCGTTCGAAGGAAGGTCCACGTGAGATTACTCCCCAGACTTTTGACTCGAGTGTATGGACGGACTTTCCTCTGTAGGGGTATGCCCTACGCGGGTTGGTCGTGCCTTGACAGATAAGGCGGACTCGGGAAAGGGGGGGAAACTCATGATATAAGATCGACGGAGTTTCGACGCTATAAACCTTCTACGTACCATGCAAAGACCCGACACACGGATAGACGGTAGGTCTTATAATAAGGAAGGTTTATTTTAAGAAAGTTGAAAGTTGAGGTTTGAACGCAAAAATGAACGAATTTCCGAGAGTTTTGAAAACTGAGAACAGAATTTCGAAAACCGAGATTAGAATTTTGAAAAGGAAAATTCCGAAAATCAAGGTGGCGGGGGTGGAAATTTGAGAATTAAAACGATTACAGAAAAGGATATTTTGAGTCAAATCATTGATACTAAATTTCGGCGGCATTCCGAGTTTTTAAAAAAATTAGATATTTTGAAAAGGTGAGTCCCGAAATGGGCAGCATTTCGGGTTTTTCAAAATTGGGTATTTTAGAATGACGGGTCCCGAAATGGACAGTATTTCGGGTTTTTTGAAAGGTGGGTATTTTTGGAAAGATGCAATTTTGAAATGACGGTTTTTGAAAAATGACACGGAAACCAAGTAGCACGTAGTCAAACAAGCATTATAACGACGCTCATGTATGCTTTACGCTAAGTCTCGGTCGGTCAAAATAGGGTCTATACCAACAACGATGGCTTTCTCATGTGATGGACGGACTCCCTAAGCCGAGTTGGTCTTAGGACATGCCGCAAAACCTAGACGAGTTCCACCATTGATGTCTTTAGCGCACCCATGTAGGAATGCACCGTGGTATAGTGGGACGTCGGTCACAAGTAACCGGCCCGGGCAAAAATGGGTTATGCATGAATCATTAAACTAATGCGCGCACACTAATCTACGAACGATTTCTCTTCGAGTCTCACCCTAGGAACCCCGATAACATGTGGTACATCAGGTATCCCCAGCGGAGTCGCCAAATTGTGGACATGACGTAGGTCCACCCCGACGCGGCGAAGCGCAGGTTTGGGTAGGCGAATGAATCTCGTGGTAAGATTGTTCTCGGGTTCGAAATTTAAGTCAAAATGGAGTCGCCACCGAATTTTGTGGTTATTCGGAACCATACGAGCCCACTCTATGTCGTCATGGGCTATACACAAAGTAAGCCCACTCCGATTTCAGAGTTTATGGGGCTCGTCCCTTTGCATTGCGATGCCGATACCATCTATACCGGTAATCGTGTAAAGAATGACTCTCGTGCGCCAAGGGTTTCGGACATCCGGAAACCAAAGGTTCTGAGTAAGGGGTGAGGGTACGTGTTGGGAAGCCCACTAAGGACACCCAACCCCGCCCGCACATGGCGGCCTCTACTAAGACATCGTTCGTGTTCGTGATACGCGCGCTAGTAAAATAATTAAATGATATGCAAACAGCGTTTTGTCTAAGCATGCGAATTTTGCGTTAACTACGTCATTTAATGCATCTTATTTTGTCGGGTTGATTTAGCATGCGAGGTTCATTTATAAAGCGTAAAAGCAAGTAAATAAACAAAGCTCGAGAAATAAATAGAAATAGCGTACAATTTACACGGGCGAAAATACAACCCGGGATTCACAATACAACATTACGTAAAAGAAATGAAATGAAAATAATGCGATATAATTAAAGGGACGGACCCATATGTAAACTAGACCGCGAAAATATGTAGGCGGACTAACCTTGATTAAATATGCATTATGTCGCATATTAAACAAAGGACGGGAACATGAGACTGCGGCATATTGCTAGCCTAATCTCGCGTCCCGTAGTCTTGTCCCGACTTATCACGTCAACGTGGTCAAAGTCGTTCTACGTGTCGTGATGTGTATAGTTTTGAAAAATAGGAGGGTCGGATGATGGTCTAAAGTCGATAAAGAAAGGGGCTCGAAATATGTGTCCAAGCCCTCGGCATTGTGGGTTATGAGACCCACTCGATCGAGTCATTGACTGACTCGGTCGAGTGTGTCATTAGCGTGGCTACTGACCACTTTTTGGGGTGCTACTCGATCGAGTGGCCTATGGCACTCGATCGAGTGCCCCCTGTACGAGAGGTAGCTCGCTCGGTTTTATGACTTGAAATCGATAGTCGGCCCAACCAAATACGAATATTGCGCGATTCGTACTTAGCTCGACCTCCGGTATTATAATCGTGTATGAACGAATATAATACCGTCATCGGGATTTTAGGAAAACGTTTACGTTAGATTAGGAAATTTTGAATTGGTGACGAAATGTATCCCTCTACGTCACGATATCGGGACTAACCCTTTCGGGTTACGTGATGTCGATTTTCGTGTCAACGGGTTTCGCACCAATTGTGGAAAGGGGATTAAATCCGTTCAACTACGACGGATCACGATCTCGTCACGCCCTTGAGTACATTGGGGCGGGGCTCCTCGAAAGGGCTCCACCTCCGTCGTTGCTCGTAAAGGGATTAGACAGACCAAAAGTGATCATCGTAGTTAAACGTTTTAAAACCGATTTTGATACTAGTTTTATATATACGCGGTATTATTAATATAATGACGGTAAAACGATATAAAACGAAAATATAAAAGATACAAAAAAATGTTAGTGTTAGTGTTGTGATGATCATGACTACAATACAATAAAAATAAACAAAATGACGGAATAAATAAAGATCGAAGGAGAAATTAGAACACCCTCAACATACATGCTAGTATAGGACCTCGGAAATGGACTCGTGAATAGCGACAAAGCTTGGGAGTACCGAGGACGTACGTGAGTTATGGTGTGTATAGATGTATGTGTGTGTGTGTCGGTTTCCGAGGGTCAAAGAGGCTCGGAAATGGTGTGTTTTTGGCTTAGGTTTGTAGTGTAGAATGTAGGGTTGAAGTAGGGTAAATATGGCTGAAAAATGTAGGGTTAAGAATGCTCAAAAGTTCTGAAATGCATGGGGGGTGAAGCGGTATTTATAGACTTCACCCCTCAACCTAGGAGCACTCGATCGAGTGGCCCTAGTGCACTCGATCGAGTGCCTTCACAAATGGGCCAAGCCCGGGTAAAAAGGCTCCACTCGATCGAGTGAGGTCAATCCACTCGATCGAGTGGGTCAACAAATCGAGATAAATAAGGGATGTTTGACTTGATGATTTGTTTGTTATTTTTTTGAATTTATTTGTGCGCCAATCTGAACCTGGCTGACTTACGAGACGGTTTCGCCTTTGACCGGGTTTTGACCCGGTCGCCAAAAGACGGGAAATATTTTTGGTGTCGGTTTTGGCCCAAATTAGTCTTATTTGACTCGGAACGACCCACTGGGCCTGAATTTGAGGTCCGTTTTGTGAGATTTTACTCCGCTAAAAAGTCCATGTCGGATATTATGAATTCCGAGCCCAAATCCGAGTATACTAAGTCATGTTGACGTCCGATCATCATCGGGTGTTTTTCGGAGACTACCATAGACACGTGGCAGTCAAAATGCGGGTGTCTACAGAATCTCATTCTTGAGGACAAGGATGATTTTAGGGAAGAGAAAGACAAAGTTAGTACTTGAGAATGTCAAGAAATTGAGACGGGATTATTTAATCTTGGGCTAGTTAGTGAAAAATGAACCTTATTTTGTCTCAAGGTGAATAATTGTGAGGAAATGGATTGGAAGCTGTTGAAAGTTGTTGCTAGACATGTCAAATATTCAGGCTCATATTGGTTGGAGGATGCTTATTTATCAATTGATCTTGCTCGTATGTGCCATGCTTTTGGCATATTATTAAGTAACACCACTAGTGAAGTTTTGGAGCATCAGGTTGCATTGATGTAGATTTTGTGGTGTCGGCATGTTACATTCTATGGAAGAACTATTACACTTTTGGAACGAGTTGTGTTTGACCCCGGTGGAGATTTGTATTTATTGATCCTCGGAACATCTTGTGTCTTTCTAATAATTCAGATACTTTGTCTCACCCTTGAGGAGAAGGGTGATTTTGAGAAGGTTGGATATGGTTATGAGCATCGGGTAGACTACGAGGTACTATTACCTCAAAGAAAATGTCATCTCTCCCAAACCATCTCTTAATTGGATTGACATTTATGAATTATGAGGCACACCTTGATGCTAGTTTGAAGGGTTACCCAAATGCCTTTCAGGACTTGGTAACGAAGTTAGGAGGAGGAGGTCCGAACTTACAAGTTTTCATTTGGGACCCTGGCAATACAGAACAAAGTATAAGAGATGACTTGGAGTCTCTTGGCTATGTGCTTATATATTTTTTGAGGAGAAGTCTCCCATGGCAAGGATCGAAAGCCGATATCAAGGAAGAGGGTGTTGATTCTAGGATTGTGTGGATTTTTGATCCGGGTGGATTTCATTACAATCACTCTCATGTTGAGACTAAGGGTCCTACCTTTGTCTTTGATCCCGGCGGGTTACAAGTAGCTATGTGGCCTTATGTTGGTCCGGATCAAGCTACTAAAATCACACATATACAACTTAGAGAATGTTTTGGTGAGTCAAAACCGATCCTTGAGGATAAGGATCATTTGAAGGGGGAATATTGATACAAACCAAATTATTAGTAAGAGGGTATATTAGTAAATATGTCTTTATTTCTTATTCTCCAAGGCATATGATCTATATAAAGGCATTTGTAGGTTGTAATGAGTTATCCAAGAATTTGTCAATGAAAGTTAATCTTTCCTACTATCTTATCTTCCATTTTCTCTCTAATTCCATCCAAATTCATTGATTAATCCTAGGTGATTCATTCTCTCACCACAGATTATTCTATAGATCATCTAACCTATCGACTAATTAGTCGAACAGTTAAACCGATCATATCATCTATTTAGTTCATTTTTATGCAATTGTGTCCGATAAAAATACGATTGTATCAGGAGTATTATATTAATAAAAGATGAGGTGGAAAATAAGGATGAAATATTATATTAATAAAAGATGAAAAGTAGAATGAATGAGTAAAAGAGGAATATTGTACTCCCTCCGAGTCTGAATGATCTTCCCCTTTGATTAAAATATACCTATCATTCACACTCGGGGGGAGTATTAATTAAATGAGAAAAATTGAGATGGAAAAGTATTAAAGAAAAATATTATATTAATTAATTATGGGTGCAAAACTTTCCTTAAATGGAAAGATGGAAGAAAATCAAACTCAAGCCAACAAGTAAAGAGGGAAAATAACATGCAATCGGAGGGAGTATTACTTTTATCCTATTTTAGTATCAGACAATTTTAATTAAATTATTTCAAAGATAAATTTGTAATTCGTAATAGGATAAAAAATGTCCTTGTAATGTTTTACACGGACAATATAAGTATCGGTGCATCGCAAGGTATTGGTGCTATTGCGACGTCACACGAATTGATGACATGGCACACTAATCAGTTAGATAGCTTTAACAATTTTGTATATATATATAGAACTAACACAATTTGTAACTAACTCATAATACACATTTCATACTTATCCAATAAAGTTGCTCTTCTATTTACTCCTTGGTGTAGAAGAAAGGCTTTCTTTCTCGGACTCCATTAATGGAGTAGTGCAAGTTCATGAGATTTGATATGGTATCAGAGCTCCAGTGTTACGATCTCTGCTGAAATTCTGCACCTCGTTACTGTGAGCCTGCACGATTCTCTTTCTACGCTCAATTTTTTACTTAATTCACTAATCAGTTCATCGTGATTGATAGTGAATTTTCTGAGATTTCTGATCATTTACATCATTTTTCTCGAATTTTTCTTGTTGATTGAGCTTATATGCTTCAATTCTGTTTGATTGATTGAGAATTGTTGTCTTTCGTTGAGAATTGTTGTTCTTCGGTTTTCTCTCATTGTCCGCTGCATAAATTCTTGATAATCTCATTCTTGCAAAATGCCTGAACCGACATACACCTCTGCTTACAAAGATCCTCTATTTCTTTCTTCTCACGATCAAGTGCTTTTACAACTCACTCCTCATGTGTTTTACGGCCAAAATTTCCTTCATTGGTCGAGACAAATACGTATATCTCTCATCACAAAGAACAAGCTAGGTTTTGTTACTGGTTCGTTTCCTAAGCCTGCTGAAAAGCATTCTACTTATCAGGACTGGATTAGAACTGACTACACTGTGATGAATTGGATTATGAATTCTCTTAATGATAAAATTGCTGCTACTCTCACGTATGTCTCTTCTAGTAAACATCTTGGGGATGAACTTAATGAGCGCTTTAATCGGTCTAATGGACCATTCCTTTATCAACTGAGGAAAGACATTGCACAGACCACTCAGGGTGACCTTTCTGTCGCTGATTACTATGCTAAATTGAAGACTCTTTGGGAGGATTCACGATCTTTAGATCCTTTACCTCAGTGTGATTGCGGTGTGCTCGACGATTGAACTTGTCAAGTCCTTAAGAAAATTGTTACTAGAGAGAACACTCATAATTTGATTGATTTTCTCATGGGACTCCATAAGAAATATGAGAGTATCCGTGGTCAAATCCTTGCTATGGATCCCTTGCCTACTGTTAATAAGGCCTTTGCACAAGTATATCAATTGGAAGTGCAACAACAGATTACTGGAGATACTGTTATTACTGATTCTGAGTTTGCTATGCCTGCTGCTAATCATGCAGTACATCAGGGAGGGCATATTGATCCTCCAAACGTTTGGAGAAGAGACAATAAGAAGGCTAAAACTGACAAGTCTACTTATTTTTGTACTCATTGCAAGAAATCAGGACATACTATAGACTATTGTTGGCATTTCAAGAAGCTTAAGAGGCAATCTGCTCAATCTGCTGGATCTATAGGAACTTCTCGCAGGTTTGCTGCTAATGTTGAGGAGGTTCATGAGTATGATGCTGATACACCGTGTGAAGTTGGTGTTTCTAAGCCTCAAGAGCAATCTATTGATCCTGTTTTCATTCAAGCTCTCGCCAAGGAACTCTTTAAGCTGCAGAGTCTACCTCAGTCTCAACCTGAGATTGCTGGACCCAGTTTTTCAGGTACTACTCTTGCCTATTCAGCTGCGTGTAGTATTCGTATTCCTCTTTATACTTGGATTCTTGATTCTGGAGCCTCTGATCATATGTGTTTTGATCTGAGTCTATTTCAAGATTGCCATCCACTATCCAAATCGATTACAGTTCATCTTCCAGATGGGCAAGTGAAGATTATTACTCACACTGGAGTAGTTCCCATTACCGACAAATTATCTCTGCAGAATATTCTTTATTTGCCTGATTTCAAACACAACTTGCTTTCATTGGGTCGTTTATTGGGTGATTCGGGTCTTATAGCCATGTTTGACTCTGACTTATGTCATATACAGGATCCTTCCACTAAGGAGGTTCTCTGTTCTGGAAGCAAAAGAGGAGGAGTATATAAATTTCTTCAAAGCACTAGTGCAATTTCTAGCAATAAATGTACTAGTCTTTCATTGTCTGTCAAAACTGAGGATGTTGCTTTGTTTCGTTCTAGGCTGGGCCACTCATCCTTGAGTACCCTTAAGCATGTAATGAACATACCTAATACTGGTACCAATTTTCATTGTGATACTTGTACTCTTGCTAAACATCACAAAAGTTCGTTTCCGATCAGTTCTACTGTTACTCATAGTCCATTTGATTTACTTCATGTTGACCTTTGGGGTCCGTACAGAATTTCATCGCTCTCAAGAGCGTCATATTTCCTCACATTAGTGGATGATTACAGTCGAACAACTTGGACTATTTTACCAAAAACTAAAGAGCAAGTACCTAATACAATGGCTTCCTTTCTATCTTATGTTTCTACTCAATTCAATACCAAAGTTAAGACCATCAGGAATGGTACTGAGGTAGTACAACACCAATGTCAGCAACTATTTTCCAGTCATGGCATTATACATCAAAAATCTGTACCAGGCAATCCTCAACAGAATGGGAGGGTAGAAAGGAAGCATCGCCACCTTCTTGAAGTGGCCATAGCATTGTGAATTCAGGGATATTTACCAAAAAAATTCTGGGGAGAGCTTATACTAGCTGCTACTCATCTTATAAATCTTATGCCTTCTAAGGTTTTGAATTGGTCTACGCCTCATGAGAAATTATTTGGTACTAAGGCAGATTACTCTTATCTTAGGGTTATTGGCTGCCTCTGTTATGCAGCTAGGAAAGATGGAGATAAGCTTGAAAATAGGGCAACAAGATGTATTTTTCTTGGTTATCCTATGGGACAAAAGGGTTATAAACTGTTTGACATGGATAATCACAAACTCTTTGTCAGCAGAGATGTGGTTTTCCAGGAAACACTTTTTCCATATCATCCAGATTTCAAGGTTAATCCTACCCTCGTTCCCACTCCTTCTCCTGCTCACATGCCTGCTCTCATTGATCTCAAAATTTTACCTACAGAAGCGGCAGATTCTACTCCTGTTTCTCATAATATTGAGGAGGATGTTGTTCCTAATGAGGATTCTCATCCGTCTTCTAGTGAGTTATCATCTTCTGACGCTAGTACATCTTCTGAAGTTGAGATTCAGGATGTTATTCCACAACGAAAGTCCACCAGAGTGAAGCACGTTTCTTCCAAACTTCAGGGTTTTCTTTATAAGGATATGCCATCATCCTTGATATCTGCAGATACTTCTGCCAATGCTATATTCACACCAGCATATGCTTTCTTGACTACTTCTCTCCAACTTGATGGTTATACACCCGAATATCAGCGATTTTGTTGCAATATTCTACAGGTATATGAACCTTCGTCTTATTCTCAGGCTGCTCTCGATCCGCTTTGGGTTAATGCCATGGATAAGGAGCTATCTCCTCTTGAAAAGAATAATACCTGGATGCTCACTAAACTTCCCCCAGGGAAGAAAGCTATTGGGGCAAAATGGATTTTCAAGGTAAAATTTAACCCCGACGGGTCTGTAGAACGCTACAAGGCTCGCCTTGTTGCAAAGGGGTATAGTCAGGTTGAGGGCGAGGAGTATACACATACTTTCAGTCCCGTTGCTAAACTTACCACTGTAAGGACTTTAATAGCTTTTGCCGCAATTAAGGGTTGGTTATTACATCAATTGGACATAAATAATGCATTTCTCCATGGGTTTTTAGACGAAGAAGTTTATATGAAAAAACCTCAAGGGTATAATCAAGGAGCTAAAGACGATGTATGTCTCCTTAAACGATCCTTATATGGTCTTAAGCAAGCATCTCGTCAGTGGAACTATGAGTTATCCAAATTCTTGTTCAAACATGGGTACACCCAAGCTAAGTCTGATTACTCTCTATTTACCAAAGGCACAATTGATTCCAGTTTTGTTCTAATTCTGGTATATGTTGATGATTTGATCATTACCGGAAGTGATGAGCATGAAATTGCTGCAATCAAGCACGCTTTAGATCGTGCTTTCACTATTAAAGATCTTGGACAGTTGAGATATTTCTTAGGCATCGAAGTTGCTCGTTCTAGCACTGGTATTATTCTTAACCAGCGCAAATACATCACCGATATTCTCAGAGATTCCCACATGGAGGACTGCAATCCTGCAAATTTCCTTCTTCCTGCTGGTTTGAAGCTGTCCACAGATGAAGGTGATCTTCTTTCAAGTCCAGAGGTCTACAGACGCCTTGTTGGGCGACTACTCTATCTCAATTTGACTCGTCCTGATATCTCTTATGGGGTGTAACATCTTAGTCAGTTTATGTCTGCTCCCAGGTTCCCTCACCTTCAGGCTGCACTTCACCTTATTAGGTATCTCAAGGGTTCCCTAAATTTGGGTTTATTTTACCCTGCATCCTCGTCTCTGACGCTCACCAGCTATTGTGATGCTGATCATGGTCGATGTGAATTTTCTGGCAGATCAGTAACGGGTTATTGTGTGTTCTTGGGGCACTCTTTAATCTCTTGGAAAACCAAGAAGCAGCCCACAGTCACCAAATCTAGCACAGAGCCTGAGTACAGGAGTATGAGTCAGACATCTAGTGAGATTGTATGGTTGAATGAACTACTTAAGGAGATGCAAACTCATGTTCCTCTACCAATCACTCTCTACTGTGATAACAAAGCTGCTCAGCATATTGCTGAGAATCCAATCTTTCATGAGCGTACTAAGCATATTAAGCTCGATTGTCATTACATACGTGAGCAGATTCAAGATGGTCTAATAGCTACGTCTCATGTTTCTTCTTCTAACCAGATTGCTGATGTTCTCACCAAAGCTTTGGGTCAGCAAGAACATCATTCCTTGTCTCTCAAGTTCGGACTTGTCGATTCTCCTCCACGTCCTCCTTGAGGAGGGGGTATTGGTGCTATTGCGACGTCACACGGATTGATGACATGACACACTAATCAGTTAGATAGCTTTAACAATTTTGTATATATATATATAGAACTAACACAATTTGTAACTAACTCATAATACACATTTCATACTTATCCAATAAAGTTGCTCTTCTATTTACTCCTTGGTGTAGAAGAAAGGCTTTCTTTCTCAGACTCCATTAATGGAGTAGTGCAAGTTCATGAGATTTGATACAAGGACATCAATCTAATAGGTTAATATAATATCAATTTATCGTGATATTTTCATTGTCAATCTTGTTTTAACCAAGATATCACTTTAAATTAAGAAATGGAGACTCGGTGATTTGTTACACTAATGGGAGTATGAGTTATGACATCAAAGTAATGGTGATGAGAAAACTTGTGCAGAACATGAATTTGTTTTCATCCATATCGCGCCAAATCGAACACAACTAGCAACACCACTTTCACCGTTGGCTATGAATTTAAGTTTCATGCAGTATACTCGCCTCTTGTTCAATTTTCCTTACAACTTCGAGGAACCGTCGTCTTGATGTAGGCATGCGCGATAATGTCAGGCAAAGACCTTGCAACCTGATAGACATTTTTTCCCAACATCAAACACATAAAATGATTTGATTTAATCGCTCAATTTTCACGATAAAACACATAAGATTTCAATACTAAAGATTTCACAATCAATAGATTTTGTTTTCGAAGTTAAATATACTCACCTTCTACTTAAACCCTCAAGTTGAGGCCGCCGTATCATGTCAGATGAAGGTGTTTCTCCATTGTGCCATTCCTCTATTTTTTTGACATCACCTGCATATAGACAATGTGCATACAAATATCGTTCTTCGGATCCTGTCAAACTCATACTCTTGATTTGCGCTTTCATGACATTCAATGGCTCATACAGCCAATCCAACAATTTTCCTTCTGGCCTGTTCACACTTGTTATTTCTACATCATTGCCTGCACAACAGAATATACATATAATAGGCAGCTCACACTGCATACATATCAAAGCCAATCAATAAGAATATGAATATGCATGCATTATCTGTCTCTAGTCTCTACTTACGCAACATAAATCCAGGAGAACCAATCTTGATGGACCTTATAAAGCATTCTACAAACGCGTACGCTGGAATTCCGATACTCACAATCTTGTTATCTGAGTTCTTCCAGCTCTCTAGATCCTGCAATCCGATGGCTCGCCTTTGGAAAAGTTCCACCCCTATATCTTCATACGCTTTGAATAAACTTTCCCATATCTGAATCGAAGTGAAAACCACCCTCATACAGACTACAGTCAGTCATACCAATTACAGAATAGTACATAGTAACAAAATTTTATAGGAAACTCAGATTGTTACTTAATTGATTAGTTGCTCTTACACCAACGAATCACATGATACAGCGTCTTGTTATATCTTTGTAGGACTTACCACTATGGCCTGGAGTGCAGTAAATGTAGTGTCATTGAGATCAGGTCCGACTATTTCAGGCTTTTTCTGGAGCTCTTGTACCGGTAGTTGTTCTCGATCAGTTTCAAGTTGCTCGCGATATTTAGGCCTGGCTGTCCAATTATGTAATGGTTCATAAATTTATTAAGGCAAGTGTGTATGCGTTCGACAAGCTTACTGGTTGATAATGCCTGGACGCGGAAAATACCTTGGAAAACAAGAGCCTTCTTGAAGGTAAAGCAAGTCGTTAGTGTATTCATCATATATGGATACAGAGGCAATAACATACAGAAAGCCCTTCATTGTTGAGTTTTCCTACATCATAATAACGACGTGTTTTCAAGGTCAAATGATCAAGTTCAATTTAGTTCAGTGAAAAAAACAGCGCCTTAGTCTTAGTAGAGCGGTAAAGGTAACTACATTACCTGGTATGCAACCACTGCAGAATAACAGCCGAATCCGAGACTTGACAAGATACCAAGCACTACAGCTAGAAGAACTGCAAAGGGCCACAAGAGGATACAAATGCCAGCAAAAGGGACACATATAGTTTCTAAAAATGGGCCTTCTCTCCCGATTAAATCTTGTATCAATCGTTGCCACCCCTTAATCAAGAGTATAGGAGATTTATATAATGTTATGATGCTTATCATAACCACATCCACCACAAGTCCAAATATGGCTGATATAACGCATCCGGGTAGCATAACCACCCTACAAAGTAAACACATAGGTTACATTCACTTGTCATCATATATATATATATATATATATCACATGTTAATATGTAAATGTATATGTGAAATATGGAGTACATACTTAAGTTCAACACAGTCATCTCCATTATCAAGGAGCAACTCATCCATGACAGAGAAGTAAGAATGAAACGAAAAATCCGCAAAATCCCGGACTATGGTACAAGCACTCCAAACCCTGTTCCATGTTCCATCCTGCACAATTCAACCCCAACTCGACTAGTAAGTACAGTACTAAGCTAAGCTCATTCATAAGTCTTCGAGTATTATTGCTATGGATCAGTCATATCATGTACTATTGGTGAGAAAATGTTACCGTTAAGGCCTTAATCAATTTTGTGCTAAAGGGTAGCCCTTTGATACTGATGGGCTTGAATGTGTCCATGAAAGGGCATACATGGCCGTACAAAAACCCCATCACTGCACTACCTCCTAATCCGATTGCCGTCCACAGTATAACTTCAACCGGCACCAATATAACCAACAAGCATTTCATGAATGGGCCAAACTTTTTTGTTCTGTACATTAACATCCCAAATGTAAGTTAAGGTAATTGCACCCAAAAAAGTACTACGTACTACGTAGTTACTTTTGTGAGACTAGTGTATGCTTACAACCAAATTGTTAGCACGTCGTCTATAAAGCAATGTATAACACGAGTAATTCAATTGTACATTTGTACGCATACAACAACGCAATGTGATGGATTTTTCCAATGAATTATATTCACATTCGATTGTCAAGAAATAGTGAAAGGTGGCTATTACCTAATCAAGCAAAAAATACTCCAGAATAAATGAACGGGCCATAAACCGATAAGAATCCCGGTGTCACCAAACGTTATTATCAAGTTTATGATGGGACTGATTATAAGACCTGCAATAATATAAAATATACGGAGTACATCATTTAAAATCTAAATAAAATACTTACATAGGAATTTGTATTATCGTAATTAATAGTTAATACTCGTAGTAAAGATTTGTAACTCACATTTGACGAAAGCTAGGATAAACAGAAAGACAAAAACAGGAATGAAGAAGATGAAGCGAGCGATCCAAAGTGAGGTTTTCTTAAGTGTCCTCATTTCTTTAATTTCATGGGTTTGAAGAATTGAAGATATGATTAAAAAATGTAATCACGGAGTATATGTTAAGAATTCACTACAACCCAAAGGAAGAAGATCTACCTCTTAAAATAGGTATCACTGTGGTTTTTTTTTAGTAAATAGTCCTTCCATTGGGTTTATTATTAAAGTTACATATATTAGACAAACGAGACGAACATATAGATATGAAGAAAGAATTTGTTACTATCTCATTAGGTCGTCGACATTTCAGGTCGTCGACGCTTTATAAATGATTTTACCTTTTTACCTTCCTTTATTATGATTAATAATTATATTAATTTTTTTATTTAATTAATGTAATTATAACTTCCCGATTATTTTAAGATAACGGTTTTGATAATTGTTTACGGTTTTATGGGCATGTTACTCAATAAAATCTGGTAATAAACCGTATTGTCGTTAGAAATTTGCGGTTAGGCCCCAAATATTACAGTTTGATTTGTACAAGATTAACCTTTTTAATAAACCGTATTAAGTTCAAAATTTGCAAAAATAAATAAATTAAAAACCCATATATTGTTAGAATTAGATATACGGATCATGATTAATGATATTAATTGTCTTACTTAATTAGTCTAGCGATTTTTTTTAATAAGCTAAATAAAACAAGATCAAGATCAATTGTGAATGCGGGGCTACGAGGAGGAGGGATAAGAATGGGATTTGTAGAGAGGGGTAATGATGGGCGTATGTTGTGGGGAGTGAGTGCTAGGAGGCTCGGGACAATGGAGGTTAGTGCAACAGAAGCAGAGGCTATTCTCGAAGGCATCAAGGAAGCTTAGCTTGGAGGCGGGGCCACCGACAGGTCATTGTGAAAGCGATTGCAAGACAATCATTGATCATTTGCTCTCGGCAAGGAAGGGAAGAAGTGACTTGTTTCTTATCTTACATGAAATTCTTGATTTTGCTTGTAATTTTGATGGTATTAGATGGTCTTTTGTCCCACGAATTTGTAACCGTGCCACCCATGAATCAGCGCGTGCTATATCTCTTTCGTTGGGAAGCGAGTTTGAGAACATTATGGTCCGATAACGTGAATGCTGTTATTTCTGATAATTTTAATGATATTTACTAATCCCAAATTTGGGGTTGCTTAAAAAAAATGGATATTGTCTGAGTAGGTTAAATAGATCTTACTATTTCCATTTCTAATGATAATATCTTTATAAAGTTTGCTTTATTTAGCTTATTAACGTGTGCCCACTCGGCACACGTTAGAAAACCCGTTAATCTAATTATAATTATCAAGCCGGGTCAATTCGGATTACGGGTCAAATTCGGGTCTTCTGTTTGGGTGTCAGGTCGGGTTCGGGTTGACTTATGCAGGTCGGGTCATTTGGGCCGGATCGGTTTTGTCACGTCTACCCATAGGTGGGATGATGTTGGATAATAGTTTACATAGTTGATTTTTGTTATTACTATTCGATTTGTACGAGATTAACGCGTTTAATGACCGATTTACATTTAATTTTTCTTTAAAAAAAATTGAAACCCGGAAAACATTAGAAATTAGAGGTATACGATTCAGTATAACGTTAGTTTCTAACGTTATACGGATCCATATAAAGTTATAAACTAACGTTATATGGGTCAGTAGAATGTTAGTTAATTATACATTATATGGATCAGTATAATTTTTTTTCCCAAACGTTAGTTTATAACTTTATATGGATCGGTATAACGTTATACTGATCCGTATATCTTTAGTTTCTAATATTTCCGGGTTTTCAGGTTTTTATTTATTTATTTTCAATAAAAAGAATTTATATGTTAAAACGTAGTCATACAAATCGAACTGTAATAACAAAAATCAACTACGTAAACTATTATTAAACGTCATCCCACCTATGGGTAGACATGACAAAATCAACCCGACCCGAATAAGCCAACCCGAACCCGACCCGACACCCGAACAGAAGATCCGAATTTGACCGTGATCCAAATTGACCCGGCTTGAACCAAAACTGACCCGGATATTATTATAGAAAACGACTCGAGTTTTAATTTTTTTTTTTAAAGTTCGAACGAAATTCACGTAAATCTATTTACGGTTTATTCACCAAAAGACGGTTATATGAAAAAATAAAAACCGTTACATTATCGAGCTTTATTAACGACGAATCTTTTTAATGTACTCTGTAATTAACAATGTTAAGGAATGTAATGAGGGAAGGACAATCTTGTCATTTCACGTTATAAAGCGCCGACGATCCGGCTGAAATGTCGACGATCAAGAATAGAGCTCATGTAAAGTATTTGTTTAATATAAAAACAAGATTTTTTTGTTGGAAACTACGGAGTACCTTTTATTTAGGCTGTTTTGTGAGCAACTATCTTTTATTTATCTTTTGTCATTCAACTAGCTACCTTTTATTTTCATTTTTTTGTTAAAACTACCTATATCTAATTTCCGGTGACCCGAATTCACTTCCCGGCGTTGACTAACATGAAGTTTTTTGTTTTGTGGACTACCTTTTATTTTTATTTTTTTGTGGGTGACTACCTTATTTTTAAACAAACTTTTAATGCAAAAATTAAAATATCAGATAAATAATCATATCAAATTATAGTATACTTACTCCATAAATCAAAAGAATATTCTTGTTTTTCATTAATTCTCCCATTTAAACATTAGTTTAATTGCTTTAAAAACAAAATAATGTCACCTATTAACCTCTTAATCATTCATTCATGTTGTATGTTAATCATGATCTATGATAACACTTTTTAATCAACGTGTATCTACAAATGTTTACAATCGAAAGTAAATACTCCGTATATTCTTAGTAAAATACTTACTTCTTTACACTATAGAAGTATTAGAGTAACAAAACTGGATGTAAGACTTGTATTTCCTCTCTACTCTCCCCCATTCCTACTAAATACGAACCATTCTATAAAACAATTTAGTAGAGCGGAGATAATGTTACTAAATACGACTTAGACGGAGATGTTACATCTTTTCAACAATAAAAAATGTCATATGAACATTTAAAACTTATATCGAAATTGAACGAATATAATAATATAAACTGAGTAAAATAAACGAGTTATTCTTCGTAGTACGCATTTTATTTTATTTTTGTGAGCGAAAAGATCATTTCATTAATAAAAAATCATCGACATCTACAAATTATATCGAAATTGAATAGATACAATACTATAAAATTTGAGTAAAATAAATTCTCGTTAAAACAAAGATCTCACTATGATTTTGATCTTCGCTTCTGCGCATCCTCTTTTCAACATATCGCTGTTTAATGATACAGCTTTTCACAAGAGGGTCTTCGGATCTTTCAAAGTTTTGAAGAGAATCGATTTCATCTAACTTGATAGATTGTACCTGCCAATCTGACATAATTTGAGATATCATATAAAGAACGATTGTGGTACTGATCTTCCGTGTCCTCTCTACTATCATAGATTGAACCTCTCTCCTAAAAGAGAAAGCGAAACCCATCAATTGATGGGAGCGAAACTCTCCAAAAGAAGAGGACAATTATTATAACTATAATACTAATACTGTTACGAATACTAAAAATTACTATATAATTAATTAAAAGTGGGGCCTTACCACCAATTAATGGTGGTAGCCCCAAGTTTTTGTTTTGTTTTGGAGGCTAGGATTTTTAGGGAGGAGGAAGAAGATTGAGAGAATGTAAAACGTACGCATTTTACTTAACATACTAATTTTTTTCATTTATTTTTCAATTACATGTCCTTTGCCAGAGGCATACTTAATTTTATTTTTTCTCTGTCGTAAAAATCATTCATTTTTTTCAAATATTATCAATTAACTCAAGTTCTAATTATATACTCATTTAATTTTATCAAATTTATAAGATTATAGATACAAGCAGGGCAGAGCATAAATCGGATATCCGATCCAAAGTCATTATCTCTAATACAACAATATAAAATAATTAATCACTCACCATCTTACCAAAAACCGATAACCGTTGGATCATCACGAAATGGAACCGGACCATCCAAAAGCAACGGAAAGTAATGGAGAGAAGATGGAATGGAGAGGAACTTATCGTGAAATATTTGATAAGCCGTGATTTTATCTATTTTTGTCACACATTCCTACTCTTATTTAGTCAATTTTATAACCCGATTTGCTATAATTGAGTCGTTTTGTCTTTGTTTAGCTTAGTTAATGTATAGATGTTATTTATCATATATTCTTGGAATTTTGGTACCGCGCGTCGATATTTCTATTTGTAGATATCGACTCGGGAAGAACCGATACAAGAGAGGGAAGAAAGAGGGTCAAATATAAAGAGAAGTGAAGGTGAAGTTACCATGAGCGTAGTCCCTCTTCTGAATCCTAATCCCTGCATACTTCATTTCCCCTGCTTCTCTCACCATTTTCAATCAACCTTGAGTCGACTCCATCCATCATCAACAATCATCATCAATCAGGCATCATTAATAAATAATTCGTCGATTACTCCTCCGTGACCCCATATCCACCGTGCTCTATCTATGTCTGGCGTTTTGATTTGGCTGATTGATTGTCTTGCTTGAATAGAAATTGACGATTCAGCCCTTGATTTCACACTCCTTAATGAAGGGCAATTTGGTATTTTCATTTGTTTAGTAGTCGGGATATTTATCCAAGGAAACCCTCATTTGTGAGGACGGAGCAGAGGCTAAACTGTTAGAGCAGCCAGACAGCCAGACAGCAGGAATCGTAAATCAGACAAGTACTATAATTCTCCTTCTCCTCCTTTCTTTATTTTGTTGGATTAATTAGTTTATCCTTGATTAGATTCTTAATTCAGATTCTAGACTTAATATTTATTCCTCAATTTCTCTTCCATTTTTGTAACATTTCTCTTCACTCTTTTTATTTACTACTCCGTATTGTTTATCTTCATGTTTTGGATATATCTTTAATTTATTACTCTGTATTTTTTTTTAAAGTGAAGATCAATATCATTAATAATAAGTCATCCGACATCTACAAACGATGTCAAATTGAACTGAATACAGATTTGTGAAAAATAAATAAAGAACATCAAAGATCACTATTAGAATAATGCGCTTCTGCATAACCTTGTATATATCGTTGTTTATTGACACATCCTTTCGCGAAGGAATCTATAGATCTGATGAAATAGCCTCCAGAATGATGAACTTTCTCTATTTTGACAAATAGTAGAACGAGATGTGACATCAATTGTATCGCCGTACGTAGGGATTTCATTGCTCTCATGATCTTGCACATAGTTCTTACCAATGTAAGGGACTGAAATCTCGAAATAAAGGAAAAAACCTTGAAAAAAAAGGACGAAACAACTCTCATAAAAGAGAGACTTTTATCGAATAAGATTTGATAACTAGTAATTGAGACTTAAACAATTTTTGGGGCTTACCATCGATTAATCATCGATGGAGGCCCCAGATCGAGTAGGACAAGTAGGGTTTTGTTGGGGAGATAGAGGAGGAAAAACTGTTTTATGTTTCTTTCGTATTACTCTGTATTAGTTACTTCTTTCGTATTCTATGTTTCTTCCCGTATTCCATTCGGACTGTTTTTTTTCCTGTTTCTATTCTTTCCTTTTTTGTTCAACCATTCCAACCTTTTTATCCTTATTGGACAACTATCATTGGACACAAACCATTTCGCACACCATCTATTACTTTATAATTTTTTATCAACTTTCTTATTCCATGTGCAAAACCAACAAAAAGAAACATAATATACGGAGAAAGTAGCTTAAAATCTAGTACTCCTTTCGATTTCGAAAGATCTTCTCTTTGTTTAATATATGCGAGGTATATATTTTAATCAAAGGGAACGATCTTTCGAAATCGGAGGGAGTATGTCTTTATTGTTAATCGTGTTTATAAATGTGGTTTTAAGTTTGTTATGTGTTTGTTTATGCGTGAGATTAGTATGTGTAGATTAGTTTAATCATACTCCATATTAAATTGTTGTTTGTTTCGTGAAAAGGTATGGGTTGGAATCAGAAATCAAACTCGGGTGCTATTGAGTTGAAGCTTGATTCCTCATGCCCGGTGTTTGATTCATTTATTTGAATGACTATCTTAATTTAGGCTGAAGACCCGATGATATCTAATGATACCTGGTATTTATCTTTAAATATATACAAAAAATTACTCCCTCCATTTATATTTGTTCTACCCGTTTGCTTTATACTTGCCTTACTATCCCTAACAACTCATCATCAGTGTTTCTTACTCATGATTATGACATAGTCGGACCCTAGGCCTTTAATTATTATTATTATTATTAGATCGCCATTCTTATTACTTGATTGCTTGATTATTTAATTTGCTTATACTTTTGTTAGGTAGTCTGATTAGTTTAATCTCACTCTTATCAATCGATTCACGTAGCTAATTCATAACCCGAGACCGAAATAGTACTCATTCCCAATCTTCATGAGGATTTGACCCTCCAAGTGCCGCAACGATAACTCGTGCGCTTGCGAGGTAATTTAAGACACATCAATATTGTGGGCCGTAAATCTCCCTTGTGAAGCAAATGAAATATGTGGGAATATTGTGGATAGTAGATCTTTTTTCTTATGACGAATATACTTCATATTTAATTTGAGTATACATGTTGATAAGATAATCAAAATAACTATTACGGAATATTTCGCAAGAGATAAGAAATGTTTGTGTTTATCTACCTAGAACGGAGTGTAGCATAGCCGTGAGTAGAGATGGCAATGGACCGGGTCCACTAGGATCCAGACCCAGACCCATTAAAATTATCCTTGACCTGGACCCAACCCAGACCCGATCGGGTCCAAAATTTTAAGACCCAGATCCAGACCCGTCGGGTTTGGGTCTATCTGCGGGTCTCACTATTTTATTTTATTTTGTCCTAGATCAGCTTTGAACTTTGAAAGGGTGAAGAGAGAAGTGAGGGAGTAGGGTGTTTTAGTTTTTTATTGGGTTGCTGCTTATGTTGGTAGATTTTAGGTTTTTTTTTTTAATTAAAGTGTCGGGTCCATGGGTTGGGTCCGGGTCCAATATTTCAGACCCGATTTTTAAAAACAAGATCCAGACCCGACCCGGATCCATCAAGTCTGAAAAAATGAGACCCAGACCCGAGATATTTGGGTCTGACCCGTCGGATCTGGACCGAATCTTAGACCCATTGCCATCCCTAGCTGGGAGAGTTTTGTATAGTGGGGGTGTAGGTTCAACTTGGTTGTATTGTAATCCGTAATCCCGTATCCAACAGTTTCTGTATGGGGACGGGACACTCAACTCAAGTCCACCAATTAAGATGGTCACAACATTGACCCAGTCATCCAAAACTTTATGAGTCACCTCATTTTCATCGGACAATTCTGGTGCAACCCCGTGGGCTCCCTTCTTTTTACGGCCATTCATATATTCCTTCCTAACGTCTACCTTTAAATATGGAGTATATTATTATTATACGAAGTAATTACATAACAATTCACTCCACTCCCCTCCTTATCTCTTCAATACTCCCCGACTTCCAAGTACAAAAATCATAAGTATCTCTACTCTTTTGTTCCCAAATTTCCAACACAATAAACACACTTCCACTCTCCTCTTCACTCAATCCTTAAGTCTTTGCCAACTCTTCAGGTATTTACCTCTTTTACCCATTCTCTTTCATTTTTAATGCTATGTTATGTAGCACAAATTCTTGATTGTGACGGAGATATCCATCACAAACGTATAACGGGTCAAATAACTATCAAATAGTTAGATAAGACAAAAGTATAATTGGTGGGGTCATTGTCCTTCTCTCCTCACATGGCACATACTTGGCCCGTTTTAACCTTAAGAGACCAACTGATTATGTAGTATCCCATCGGTTCAAGTCTAACCTTTTCTTTTACTCACCCGAGTCTAACTTAGGTTCCCCTTTGGATTTTGGGAAAAAAAAATAAGGGTATAAGAATGCGTGGTTAAAAAATGAGGAAGGAAGGAAGAGAGAGAAATGAATGAGTCAATATGAACCACATATTCATTAAGGGTGAGCAGAAAAATCCGATACGGTTTTATTATACGTATATGATACGGTATACGGTTGCAATTATACGAATTTCCGTATATCTGATACGAATATCCGGATATCCGATACAGTTTTTTATAAAACCTACGGATACGTATCAGCAAAAATGAAAACCGTATACCTGGTTTCCGATCCAATTTTAAAAAAATACCAAAAGAAAAAAAATTAAACTAGCCAAAATAGTGAAATACTAAATGATCTAATGGATTAAAAACAAAAAAGCCGAACACCCTCACATGCTCACAAGTTACATCCTCACTTAGCTGCTCACATTCAGTCAAAAAAACCCTAATAATCTCACCATTGTTTTCTTTCATTCAGCCTCTTCAAACCTTAACTCTCAGGCTCCTTGGAGAAAGCTTCTTGTTTGAAGAAACCAAGTTGTTTGCCCATAACTCTATTATCGGAGAATTATTTGTCATATTCGACTATTCGGGATGATTTTAATAATTAAATTATTTTTAGATATTTTTCTTGTTTATTTACGTTTTATTTTTGTATAACAATTAACGCAACGTTCGTTACGACCTTAAAATCAAAAATCGAATTATGTGTACTTAAAGAAAGATTAAAAATAATAGAAACCTCAAAACCGGATACCAGATATCCATTTCCGTATATCCGGAAAAACCGGATATCCAGTTTCCGGATATCCGGTTTAATTCGGATCAGGATAGTAAAATTTCAGAATTTAAAAATCGGATATCCGATCTGGTTTTGCAAACCGGATCGGATATCCGATTTTGCTCACCCCTAATATTCATGACTTAAAAGGGAAAGAGAGAAGAAAGAATGACTCTAGCCCAAAAGGGAAAGAAGGAACATAAGTTAGACTCAGAGGGAGGACTTTTTCACGTTTTGCCAACACGCATTTTGCGTCGTTAATATTTTACGTAATATATTAGTAAAAATCATGGAAATTGAATATTAATAATGTACTTTTAAAGACGAATCAAATAAGATCCCATATGGATATATTTTCACTGATAAATTGTGGTGAATATTAAGTTCTCTTAATTGTGAATAGTATCGAAAAGAGAAAGGGGAAAGTTGGACTTGAGGGGGTTGGGGGTTTTTGGAATGGGTTGGGATGGAATCACCTATGCTAGTGTTTGGTTGATGGCTTTTGGATTGATGTTAGAAATCTAAGGGGTTCTAATTGCCATCCAACCCTTGGAATCCCAATCCTAAGCTTCTACACATGACTCCAATTCCATCCCCTCTCATCTATCACGAAACACATTTTCCAATTCCATCCCCTCTCATCTATCATGAAACACATTTTCTAATTCATTCCAGGATCAAACCAAACAAGTAATAATAAGTCTTGGGTTCCAACACCATACCTCCTTGGTTTTAGAATTCATTCCATTCTGTTCCCATTGTTTGAACAAAACGATCCTTTAATGGGTGAGTATTATTCTCCAGGTTCCGATCCCTTTTCGCAAATATTGTAATCTCGTGGGGGCGACTTATTTGATACCAAAAGAAAAATACTCCTTCCGGACATTATTTATTGCCCCGCTTTCCTTATTTGGTAGGTTATTTTTTATTGTCCCACTTCTCCACTTTCCTTTTATATCATATCCAAGTTACCAAATTATCCTTATTTCTATCTTTTATTTACAATATATGCCATTGATTTTTACACTTTAAGTCCAATCAATGGCATTTATATTCATTTTTTTACTACATATCAAGGCCCACCATAATTTCTTTTACCATATAATATGCAAACCTTATATTCTGTGCAAAAGTTAACGGGGCGAAAAATTATGTCCGGAGGGAGTAATATACCAAGTATAGATTAAGATTTTGCGTACAGTAATTAATTTTTCGAATCTACCATATGTGACCGTAACGCCTTCTTCCCCATTAATGTACACACAGTATAAAATGATCCTAGCTACTAGTTCAGTATATACGCCATTGATTAAGGATTTGACACAAACAATAAACTTGAATTACCAAAATCGCAGAAGAAAAGAATCATGTATACTCCGTTGCTTCTTCTATTCTGCTACTTAATCGTCGTCCTTCCAATGATCACCGGTGAGGTGGAACTCCGACAGGGGTTCTACTCGAAAAGCTGTCCAAAAGCGGAATCAACGGCGAGGGAGGTGATGAAGCAAGCGATGGAGAAAGAGATACGTAGTGCTGCATCTGTCATGAGACTACAATTCCATGACTGTTTTGTAGATGTAAGCCACATACAACATACATTTTCTAATTTCTAATTTCTAATTAATTTTGGCGTTTTTTCATTTCTAATGGACTAATACTTGTAAATATATATATGGTATAAAGGGATGTGATGCATCATTGCTGTTAGATGACACGCATACGATGCTTGGCGAGAAGCTTTCTCTCTCCAATATAAATTCGCTCAGATCATACCATGTTGTTGACGAAATTAAAGAGGCTCTTGAGAACATTTGCCCCCACACTGTATCCTGTGCTGATATCATCGTCATGGCTTCTAGAGACGCCGTCGCCCTGGTAATATTCTTTTCCATTTTCAATTACTCGCCTTGTTATAAAGCAGGACTTTGTTCTTTTCGGCTCAAAATGATCGAAACTGAATTAAAATGAAAAAGGTTTAACTTAACTGATCGAGCTAAAAAATGAATTGAATTGAATGACGTTGAAATAAACTGAAGTGAATGAGGCTGAACTAAACTCAGACAAAATGAAATTAACGAGATATGGGGCTAACATATATATGATTGAACTGAGCAGAGTGGAGGGCCAGATTGGAAAGTGAAATTAGGAAGGTTGGATAGTTTAACAGCAAGCCAGGAAGACTCAGACGCGATAATGCCGAGCCCAAGATTCAACGCGAGCGCCCTTGTAGATCTATTTGCCAAGTTCAACCTGACTGTGAAGGATATGGTGGCTCTATCGGGGTCACACTCTATTGGAAAGGGTCGATGTTTCTCCCTCATGCACCGCTTGTACAACCAGAGTGGGGATGGAAAGCCTGATCCTGCCATCGAGCCTGCGTTCAAGGAGGAGTTGTACAAGTTGTGCCCTCAGAAAGTTGATCAGAATGATACAGTTAAGTTGGATGCAACTCCCACAGTATTTGATAACCAGTACTTCAAGGACCTTGTCGCTGGCAGAGGATTCTTGAACTCAGATCAAACCCTGTACACCAATCTGAGGACCAGGAAATGGGTGCTCAAGTTCAGTGGAGATGAAGATGCATTTTTCAAAGCCTTTGTCAAGGGAATGATAAAGATGGGTGATATACTAAAGAGAGGCCGCCCTGGCGAGATTAGAAACCATTGTCGAGTTATTAATGAACATTCGGAGCAGGATACTATGTCCTTTCTGCCCTATTGATCTTGTATAATCATAACTTATACTATCAAATCAAATGTAGTCTTATATATAGAAAAATAAAGTTATGACTGAAATCATCATAAAGACTCTTACTACTGTACTAGGCAGTGATTTTGAGGCAACTAAGCATGCGACATTCCAATTACTTTTCTTTTCCGTTGGTTATGGGTAATGACTTGTGAACTAATGATGAACGCCAAACTTAACTATGATTACTTAATAGATGACATGAATAAAAATTGTGTTCTTTTTTATGCAAAAATAATCTAAACTCTTGACACTCGAGATTAACATTTTGAAGTCATTCTAAAGCAAACGAAAGTTGTAAATATTCGAAACAAGTTAACGAGTACACACCACGGGCGGAGCTAGAAATAAAAATTGAGGTACCAAACTTTTTTTCGGACAATTTATGGGATTTACAGTAGTAAAAGTTAACTACGTAAACTATTTTTGTCGAAATTTAGCTACCGAGTTAGAAAATATTTTGAAATATTCACAAATGACAACAGCGACGAAATGCAAAGTGGTATACATAGTAGATTAGTCATAGTGTGAACAGTTTAAATAATTGAAGATGATTGGAGGTGCTTAATGTGGTCCACTTTTCAGAGGTCCACAAAAAAAACCAGGAATTTGAGTGAAGTGACCACTATGAAAATTATAGCCTAGAGTCCACACGGTCACACCTATGTTTCGCAAAATTATACGAGTTCATATTCCCAAGTGGGCCCTGACTAAACTTTTTACTTGGCTCAATGTTTGCCTACATGTTGGGTAGACATGAAAGTGGACCATGGCGTGACATACCTCGTGACGGTTCATCGTGCCTAGAGAAAAATGGCACGAGTTAGGTAATGAAAAGTGGGTTTCATGTCATATTGTGTCATATCAATGGATGGAAAGGTGGACCGAGTGGCTAGGGCAGAGCACAGATTATATATCTGATCCAAAGTGTTAATACCAAGAAGATATCCAAATTAGACAAAAAATGGCAGACATCCACGTCCAAACCAAATATTATGAAAATTCAGTATTAGGGTATCCAACAATAATTAGATCGGATGCGGATATCCAAGGGATACCATATTTCAGAGATTATTTGAACGATTAAGTTTGAAACAATATCATATTCGATCATATGGAAGAGTCGACCTTTATGCCAAACCAAAACCATGGTTCGGCCAACATAGAGTTGATCGGCTCAAGGGTAGATCGTCCAAGTAACTCAGACTCTAACAACAAAGGACAACCACCCCTGTAAGCCTATCATTCACTTAGAATAGACGAATGTAGTGGATCCAGAAGAGAATTGACACAAGCATACCTAATGGCTTGTCAGTTATGACCCTAGGTAACTTCAAACAAGTCGTTAGGTAACCTTTATTAGCAACATAATTAACGAGGAAGTCATCCGTCCCGGAGAAAGGAGCGAGGGTCTAAGTTCTTGTTTCTCCTAAAAGGGTCACAAACCCTGCATGAAGAAGAGCCACAACCACTAATATCCTGCCAATGGCTCCGCCCCCTACGGAGATAAGAATGATGAGTTGTGTGGCAAATGACTAGTACCAGAAGACAGAGGTAAATACAGAATGACGATCCATCATTAGACGTCACCAAAGGATACGTGTGCTCAAGTAGTATGAGTACATATACCTCTCGGGCCTTTGAAGAGCTTCGTTCACTAGAGTCGACCATTGGAAAGTATAGTCAATTCCCCTTAATTTAGCGATCGGCTCAAAATTTTCAAAACATTGGAGACAATTTGGAGAAAATGGAGAAGTGATGCAAATCCAAGAATAACCCATCGCCTTTTATTTTATAGAGGGAAAATGCACGCATTAAAAGCTCTGACATTAGTGTCGGATGAGGAAATTAAATGAAGGCACCATGCAAAAAGAACACGCCCAATTGCACAATCAATACCAAATTCTCACAATTAATTAGTAGAAGACTTAGAGTGCTCGAGACAAATGAAAATAGGATTATACACCTGGTTGTACAATAGTATTGTACAACCAAAGAAAAGTTGTTGAGCTTTTGTATATATTTATTGAGCTTATAAAAGTTTCTAATCTGAGTTGTAAATTTTTGAGCTTAAACATTTATATGAATTCACTCAACAGTTTTACACTAAAGGTCAAAAAGTTTACAGTAAAACTCGAAATCTTTGTGATAAAGCTTAAAATCTTAAGACCAGTTGTACATAATTTATGTACAACTCGTTGTATAATCTTCTCATTGCAAGACAAAAGCTCATGCATCGATTAGACAAACAAAAATGGAAAATATAAACCAGCTCCTCAGAACCACATGAAGCATTAAATGAACTATGACAAAAGTACCCAAGAGTGTGCAACCTCAAAATATGGGAGACAATGATGCCCAGAGGCCGACTCGTAGGTATATATGCCACTGATCATACTTCGACAGCTAACGCATGACTGATGGTTCACGGTCGACGATGGGGTCGGCTTACCTGATCAACCACCCTCACCCCGCACGTCACCTTCGGTCGGGGTTTGGCCTTGGTTCGGCTTGAGTAGAGCTGGTTTGCTCCAGGGTTGGTAGGCCAAGTACCTCAACCCATAGCGCTCTTAGTTATCCAATTCCTCTGGTAGCCTGACAGCCGCCTGGAAGATATGGACTCAGTACATAGGACTAGCCAGGGAAGTGGAATTGTGGAACTCGTGGAAGCAAGCATACTTAATGGCTTGTGTATTACCAAGGTAATCTCAAATCGGTGCCTATACATACATTAGCTCATTCATTAAAGGGTAATCAATATAACTACTTTCTCTATCACTAAAAATGCTAATGTTCTCCTTGCAAAGAAGGTTTAATCAAAGAAAAAAACACTTATAGGCATCAGATAAGTTCCCCTTGGATCCTGATATGGCTAAAGTCGTATTACCAAATCATTTTACCCCTAATACTACTAACAAGAAGCTAGCGGTAAGTAGGATATCGAATCCACAGGGAGAAAGTAGAATTTTCTAAATGATTACTAAATAACGCAAATTAAACAGAGAGTTCTAACGATGAATGGAGGAACTAGGGTTAAAGGTTCACGATGAGCATA
Organism: Agrostemma githago; assembly: GCA_958450325.1. Lineage (NCBI taxonomy): Eukaryota > Viridiplantae > Streptophyta > Magnoliopsida > Caryophyllales > Caryophyllaceae > Agrostemma > Agrostemma githago. Next base: position 12,060,360 of record OY288255.1, on the reverse strand, counting down.
CAACGATTATGCAATTACACCAATAAACACGTAAACAAGCTAGTCGGTTATAATACGTTCTCTTGAAACTGTACCAACCTAGGAAGGCTCTAATGGGCTCTCGCTACTTATTAGACTCCTTACCATAATACATGCGGTCTAATTCCAACTTGGCTCTCGCACATAATAAGAATTTCCCAATTTCGATTAACAAGTTGTGACCTTTAACAAATTAATCAACTTTTATAGCATGCAAAAATGACACTAGCATAGTACGAGTTCATGGATGAAATAGCAAAACCTAAGTAATTCTCATCGATTTCCCTTGACCCTAACGAGGGGATTAGCTACTCATAGTAACTACGGAACAAAAAATAACAAATCGAGACATCATAAACAAAAAGGGAAATAAATCTAATAGAGAAACCATGCTACTTGTGATAAAGAAAATCTAGCAAAGATGACGATACTAACGAATTTGGAAACGAACTAGATAAGAAATAATGAAGATTAAAATGGAAAATTAGAAATTGCATAAACGAGATTACCGATTCGGATTACACGAGCGTGGAGAAAACGGGAATGCTAAAAGTTACATAGTGTGTTTGTTCTCATCATAAGTGATCCTGATAAAATATTCCTAATCTCATACATAAAGAAATGAGGGAAACCCCCTAGTAACAGGCATGCAGGCCAGCCGGCTAGCCCCCTGTCAAGTACAGGGGCCGAGGCCCATGTTAAATTAACACACAACTAACTCAAACTAATCGAAACAAAGGAGAAGGGCTTTCAGACCGGCCGACTGGCCCCCCAACCTCCTACCGACCGACTACCCTTTTGCTGGTGGGAGGTTAGGCCGGATCTTCGATCTTGGGTCGACTTCTTGGATCGATCATTGCTTATTCTTTAAATGACGACTTAGTAATATGAGTCTTATCCTGGGAATGCTCTTCTAACCAGATATGAGTACAATTGCGCTAAAATTCCTGTTATTGCACAAAATCTACAAAAGCACTTACTCAAGGCAAAACATTAAAAGAAACGGCTCCTAAGAGTGCATTCCGACCGAGGAAAGGACAACAAAATGGGGTAAATAAACTATATAAATACGACACATCAGATCCCCCTCAGAGTCCTTGTTTTCTCTATTGTGTAGACAGCAGTCGGAGTCAACTAAAGATTATTATCTCAAGTTCTAGCCGCCACTTCTTGGTATAGATCTACAAATGAGTAACAAACTCAATTGTTTGGTTGTCAAACTCAATCCTGTAACAATAACTATCATCATCATTAACTGAAAGGATTTAATAAAAATATGTAAAATATTTTTAGCAAATAAGTTTTTATAAAGACTTGGTTAAAATGCTTTTAGGCATGCATTTAGCTTTAAAAAAATTTTGCGTCCATATAGTTCAGATATGAACAAAATAGCTTAGCATATTGTTTGGTTCACTACTTAGTAACATACTTAGCTTGCTCATTCTCCACTTTTATAGCACTCATGATTATTCTACATACAACGACATTTCTTTTCTTCAAGCTTCATGTCATAACCCCATCAAACAATAGGGCAACATAAACATTATTGACATCACGATTATCAAAATGTTGAGAATAATATTTGTCGTCGTCTAAATATCATATAGTTAAATCAATACAACATGATCATAAACTTTCTCAATACTATGAAGCAACCCGCTAAATTACAATGTGTGGACATGACGTAGGTCCACCCCGACGCGGTGAAGCGCGGGTTTGGGTAGGCGAATGAATCTCGTGGTAAGATTGTTCTCGGGTTCGAAATTTAAGTCAAAATGGAGTTGCCACCGAATTTTGTGGTTATTCGGAACCATACGAGCCCACTCTATGTCGTCATGGGCGATACACAAAGTAAGCCCACTCCGATTTCAGAGTTTATGGGGGTCGTCCCTTTGCATTGCGATACCGATACCATCTATACCGGTAATCGTGTAAAGAATGACTCTCGTGCGCCAAGGGTTTCGGACATCCGGAAACCAAAGGTTCTGAGTAAGGGGTGAGGGTACGTGTTGGGAAGCCCACTAAGGACACCCAACCCCGCCCGCACATGGCGGCCTCTACTAAGACACCGTTCGTGTTCGTGTACGCGCGCTAGTAAAATAATAAGATGATATGCAAACAGCGTTTTAGCTAAACATGTGAGTTTTGCGTTAACTACGTCATTTAATGCATCTTATTATTTGTCGAAGTGATTTAGCATGCGAGGTTCGTTTATAAAGCGTAAAAGCAAGTAAATAAACAAAGCTCGAAGGTAAATAAATAACGTACAAGTTACAGGGGCGGAAATACAACCCGGAATTCACAATACAACGTTACGTGAAAGCAATAAACGAAATAAAAAATAACGCGATATAATGAAAGGGACGGACCCGTATGTAAACTAGCCCGCGAAAATATGTAGACGGACTAACCCCGATTAAATACGCATTATGTCGCATATTAAACGAAGGACGGGAACATGAGACTGTGGCATATTGCTAGCCTAATCTCACGTCCCGTAGTCTTGTCCCGACTTATCACGTCAAAGTGGTCAAAGTCGTTCTACGTGTCGTGATGTGTATAGTTTTGAAAATAGGATGGTCACGTGATAGTCTTTGCACGTGATGACTAAAGTCGATAAAAGGGTCGGGGTTTGAATTGTGAGTCAAACCCCTCGGTTTTGTGGGTTACAAGACCCACTCGACCGAGTTGTGGTGTGACTCGGTCGAGTGCACGTTTAACGTGGCTACTGACCACTTTTTGGGGTGCTACTCGATCGAGTGGCCTATGGCACTCGGTCGAGTGCCCCCTGTACGAGTGGTAACTCGCTTTGTTTTATGACTTGAAATCGATGATCGGCCGAATCAAATACAAATATCGCACGATTTGTATTTAACTCGGCCTCCGGTACTATAATCGTGTACGAACGACTATAATACCGTTACTGGAGTTTATGAAAAATGTTTACGTTAGATTAGGAAATTTGAATTGGTGACGAAATGTATCCCTCTACGTCACGACATCGGAACTAACCCTTTCGGGTTACGTGATGTCGGTTTTCGTGTCAACGGGTTTCATACCAATTATGGAAAGGGAATTAAATCCGTTCAACTACGACCGATCACGGCCGCATCACGCCCTTGAGTACATTGGGGCGGGGCTCCTCGAAAGGGCTCCACCTCCGTCGTTGCTCGTAAAGGGATTAGACGGACCAAAAGCGATCATCGTAGTCCAACGTTTTAAAACCGATTTTGATACTAGTTTACGTATACACGGTATTATTAACGTTAATGACGATAAAATGATATAAAACGAAAATATAAAAATGCAAAAATGTTAGTGTTAGTGTTGTGACGATCATGACTACAATACAATAAAAATGAACAAAATGACGGAGTAAATAAAGATCGAAAGGGAATTTAGGACACCCTCAACATACATGCTTAGTATAGGCCTCGGAAATGGACTCGTAAATAGCGACGGGACGCCGGAGTATCGAGGATGTACGCGAGTTATGGTGTGTATGGATGCGTGTGTGTATGTGTCGGTTTATCGAGAGACGAGAGCTCGGTTTTTGTAGGTTTTTGGCTTAGGTTTTCTAAGGCTTGTAAGGTGATGAGGTAGGGTTGAAGTGGGGTGAAATATGGCTGAAGTTGTAGGGTAAAAGTGAGTGAAAAAGTCTGAAATGCATGGGGGGGTGAAGCGGTATTTATAGACTTCACCCCTCGACATAGGGGCACTCGATCGAGTGGCCCTAGTGCACTCGATCGAGTGCCTTCGCAAATGGGCCAAACCCGGGTTCAAAAGGCTCCACTCGATCGAGTGGGGTCAATCCACTCGATCGAGTGGGTCAAACGGGTGAGCTAAAATAGGGAAGTTTTGACTTTGTAGTTGTGATTGCTTTTTTGAATTTTATTCTTTGCGCCAATCTGAACTTGGCTGGTTCATGAGACGGTTTCGTCTTTGACCGGGGTTTTGACCCGGTCGCCAAAAGACGGGAATTATTTTTGGTGTCGGTTTTGGCCCAAATTAGTCTCATTTGACTCGGAATGACCCACTGGGCCTGAATTTGAGGTCTGTTTTGTGAGATTTTTACTCCACTAAAAGTCCATGTCGGATATTATTGATTCCGAGCCCAAATCCGAGTATACTAAGTCACGTTGACGTCCGATCATCATCGGGTGTTTTTCGGAGACTACCATAGACACGTGGCAGTCAAAATGCGGGTGTCTACAGAGCCCCCACTCTGACTGAGGCTTGGACAAGGCGAAAGTCAGAGTAGCTACCAAGCCCGTTAAGACCTGGTAGACTTCCGGTCGGGTCGTTTATAGTCCAGTGGACTTGCGTGAAGGGCTCGCCAGCCATAAGCAGAGGGTCATACCTGTCCTGATGATGATAACTTCGCGGGGGATCAGACTTGCATAAGTCCTGGGCGCGCCTATGGGTGGGCCCATCCCGTATCGTTTTGGGGAAAATGCCGCCTTGGGCGTTCCGCTGGGGAAATTTATGAGCTGTACGGGCTTGCTTCTGAAGCCTTGAGTCGCACTTGAGCTGATGATGCTCCGTGGGGAGTAAAGCCTGCCTTTTTTTTAGAGAGTAGGTGTACCCGTATGCCGACACATCGCACTTTGGATGTAGCACACCGGGGAAAAGCTGACAACGTTGGGGAAATTAAATAGTTTCGCGGGGACTTGCTTCTGAAGTGTGGAGTGTACCTGTATGCTGACACATAATAACTTGTATGTAACACATAGGCAAAACACTGACTCGTGCTGGGGAGAAAAAGATTGATTTTTTTTTTGAAAGGACAAAAATTTTAAACGTGAAGAAATTTTATCAAAATTTTTTCTTTTTTAGAAACTCTTAGGAAAGCTCGGGACAGCTTGATTCCTATTCTGGGTTCAAGTTTGAAATCAGGCCTGCGCGCGCATAGGGCCCAACTTGCTGAGGAGGCAGGGTAGTTAGGTTTTCTGTTAGGTTTCCTCATTATAAATATGAGAATCCCTGCTTCAGTTTTTTGCATCTCAACTCAAATTCTTCTTTTCCTTCTCAAAATCTTTTAGACTTTCAAGAAAGTTAGAAATCTCCGCTATGGGTATCGACCATTTGACGGCTATGCTTCTCGCCTGGTCCCAATACTTTCGGGACGAGGAGAAGGTCCGGCTGACTCAGATGAGGATAGTCAATTTATTCCCTTTTTAGCGTCTGATAGTTGACTCGCATTTTCTGGATGCCTGTCTGTCGTTTTGGGACACCACCCATCACGTGTTTGCATTCCCGAGGGGCGAGATGTGTCCTTTGCCCGAGGAGATTGCGGCCATAGGAGGCTGGGGTCTTGCTGTCCAGCCCGCCATTCCCCCGTTTTACCCGGATCCGAGGAGGAGATTAAGGGAGTTTTTGGGTTTGTCTCATGCTGAGACAAACCGAATGGTGCAGGGAGATAACGTTTCCCTATTTGATTTGGCTGATAAGTTTATGAACCCTCGAGATGTAAGGGCCACCCCTGCTCATAGGCGTAGGGCATTCGCCTTTTGCATGCTGCACTGCTATGTCTTCGAAGGATTGATAGAACTTGACTCATGCATGGGTCAAATTAGGCTGATCGGAGTGGTTGACCAGATGGAGACTGGTCATAGCCCTGCTTGGCTAGCCACTGGGGAGATCATCGCGGGTCTGGATGCTAGACGGCTCGACCTGACCCGACGGTTGATGGGGAGTACCCGTTTCCTGCAGGTATACCTCTCGATTTTTTCGATATATATATACATATATATATATATATATATATATATATATATATATATATATATATATATATATATATATATATATTTGTTCACGTTTCACGCGAATTTCCTGATTTTCGCAAGTCACTCGATCGAGTGGACCTGTCACTCGATCGAGTGACACTCATACCGGGCTACTGCCTGTTTTTGACAGGCTTACTCGATCGAGTCAACTGCTGTACTCGATCGAGTGGGCTGTAGCGGACCACTCAATGGCTTACGAAGCTTGTGTATACTTTTCAGATATGGTTGTCGAAACGGCTGTCAATCATAGAGACCCCTCCGAGCATTCCCAATTATCGGAGTAGTCAAATTAGCTCGAGGAGGCGAAAGATAAGCTCGTACCATCAAATAACCCGAGCTTACTGGGATGAAGAGCTGGTATTCCACGGAGGTCCCTTGATCAGGTGGACCGTTGCTTGGTGGTTCCTTTCAAAATTGACCGGACTGGCTAAGAGAGACCAAGCCCGGTACCTGACGATCCTGTCCTTAGACTGGACAGTTCACATTTATCCGGACCGCCTCCTAAGGCAGTTCGGTTCGTCTCAGCGCATCCCTGAGACTGAAGCCATTATCAGCGTCCCGCTCCAATTGACGAACGCTATGTGCGACACCTGGTTGCAACGATGGTTTACTCGTCCTACATGGACTATACCCAGCCCTTGCCAATCCGCTTGGGTGTCACGGGCTTATCAAAAATGGACTTCTGAGGAGTCCGAGGAAGCTCGAAAGGCCTTGAAGCTTGAGGAGGCCTTTGAATTGGTTCATCGCGAGTCGGCGAAGGACAATCGGGACTTTTTCACCGGGGAATATATTCCTGAGGCTACAGTCCGGGGAGAATCGGGTCTTAAGTCACAAACTAAGACTCGATCTAAAGAAGTCGGTTCTAGCAGCACTCGAGGGCAGACCGACTTGGAACGACGACTTGGGCCAAGGTTGGCGGTCCGGGACCGACTTGGTCCGCGTGACCGGCTCCCTGAGCCCGTTAGGGCCCGACTTGGGCCTATTGATATGACAGAGGAGTCGGGCTCAAACAATCGAGCCCGAGCTAGAGAAGTTCCCGTGGTGATTCGGGAACGCTCCCCTCCGCGTCGTCGCCAGTGGACGGCTAAGGAGGCCAAGGACAAGGGGAAGGGCAAGATGCCCTAAATGCCGAGTCCTTTAGCCTTATTATTATTTAAGTATTATTATTATTTTTTGTTGTGTGCCCTTTTTGTATCTATATTTTTTTGAATTCCTGCACTTTGTAATTTTCCGAGTTTATCGGGATTTTTTTTTTGAATTAATAAAGGAAGTTTATTATAAAACCGCTCCTGTCTTTTCTTGATTGCATTGGTTGTGCCCTTTTGAGGGGCTGCCTACGTATCCGCGATTAGCAGAATCAAACCAAACGTAGTTCAGGCATGGGAAATTTGCAATCTCGAATTACACCAAGACTATTGGTTCAAGATGTTTATGACAGTAGAATAAATAATTCTAGCTAATTGACTTGCTTTTGTAAAAAAAAAATGATTTTGATAAAAATTTGCTAATGACATTGAGAAATGGCTAAGGGTAGTAGCGCTTCAGCTGGTCCAGGTTGGTTGGGTTGACAAACTCATTCCCGTCCAGGTCCGTCAGCATTACTGCTCCCCCTGATAGGATTTTCTTCACCAGATATGGCCCAGCCCAATTGGGTTTGAACTTTCCCCTCGGGTCAACTGGTAGTAAAGCCCGGATTGACTTAAGGACTAGGTCGCCCTCTTTAATGTTCCTGGGCCTTACCCTCTTGTTGAAGGCCCGTTGGATCCTCTTCTGGTAGATTTGGATATTATTGAGGGCACGAGACCGTCGTTCGTCTAGTAGAACCAGTGAGTCATATCGTGCTCGAACCCAGTCAGCTTCGGGTACTTGACTTTCTAGCAGAATTCTGAGGGACGGTACCTCCAGTTCGACTGGTTGGACTGCCTCCATCCCGTAGGTTAGGTAATATGGTGTCGCCCCGGTTGCGGTGCGAATTGACGTTCGATATCCCCATAGGGCAAAAGGTATTTTGTCGGGCCAGTCTCGGTAATTATCAGCCATCTTTTTGAGTATGGTGACAATTGTTTTGTTAGCCGCCTCTACTGCTCCATTTGTTTGGGGCCGGTAAGGCGAGGAGGTATGCCTTTGGATTTTATATTTGGTCAGCAGGGCCGCAGTCTTGGCTTGAAAGTGAGTCCCGTGATCACTAATAAATTCAGAGGGAATCCCATATCGACATATTATCTTGTTTTGGATGAACTTGGCGACATGCTTAGCATTGAGGATGCGATATGATTCAGCTTCGACCCATTTGGTGAAATAGTCGATAGCTACCAAAATAAAGCAATGCCCACCGGTACCCGAGGGATTTATTTTCCCGATTATGTCGATACCCCACGTCGAGAATGGCCAGGGTGACGTCATGGTATAGAGTAGTGATGACGGCATATGTTGCACATTGCCAAAGATTTGACAGTTATGACAATGTTTGACATATGACCGGCAGTCGGCTTCCATGGTATTCCAATAATAACCGAGCCTCATGATTTTCCGGACCAGCATGTGGGCATTCATATGTGGGCCGTTTTCGCCATCATGCACTTCGGTCATAACCTTTTCAGCCTTATACTTGTCAACACAAAGGAGAAGAGCCCCCTGTGCCGTCTTTTTGTACAGTTGCCTGTCGTCGGTACGGATAAATTGGGTGGCTAGCCTTCGTAAGGCTTTCTTGGCTCGACCTTCCATCCCGGGAGGGTACTCTCCGTTTGTTAGGTATTTTAACACAGCTTGGTACCATGGTTCGGGATCAGTTACTTCAATGTCTTCAATGTCGCAAACGTATGCTGGCTTGGACCGTCTTTCGACGCAAATCGGCATACTAGTCACGTGGTCGGGAATATTCAGTAAAGATGCCAATTTTGAGAGTGCATCTGCGAACTGATTTTCTTCCCGGGGCAGATATATATACTCTACCTTTTGGAATTGTTTCTCGAGATCCCTTACTCGTGCCTGGTAGGCCACGAGATTAGCATTTCGAGTCTTCCATTTTTGAAGTGCTTGGTTAATAACCAAGGATGAGTCACCATGTACCCGGAGATTTGTAATCCCCAGATTGGCGGCGGCTTGTAGCTCGTAAATGCATGCTTCGTACTCTGCTGCATTATTGGTAACATCAAAGTCCAGTTTGATGGAGACGGGAGTGTGTTCCCCTTTTGGTGAAATTAGGAGGATCCCAACTCCGAACCCTCGAAAATTAGATGCTCCAGCGAAGTATAAATCCCAAGTTTCAGTATCAGTATGGAAAATATCTTCGTCTGGGAAGGACCAACTGTCGGTGTGTCCTTCCTCGGTTGCCGGGCTATCGGCGAGAAATTCAGGTACTACTCGACCTTTAATAGCCTTTAATGGTACAAACTTCAAGTCGAACTCTGCCAGCATTAGAGTCCATCTAGAGATTCGACCGTTGAGAACGGGCTTTTCGAAGATGTATTTGATTGGGTCCATTTTGGATAGCACATGGACCTCGTGACTGAGCATATAATGCCGAAGTTTCTTAGTGGCCCAGACTAGAGCCAAACACGTTTTTTCGAGCATGGTATATTTGCACTCATACTCTAAAAACTTCTTGCTGATGTAGTAAATGGCTCTTTCTTCGGAGTCAACTGTCTGAGCCAGCATAGCCCCCATGGTTGTCTCGGTCGTCGTTAGGTATAACGACAGAGGCAAACCGGGTTGAGGTGGCATTAAAACTGGCGGTGCAGACAGAATTTCCTTGATCTTCTCGAAAGCAGTTTGGCACTTGTCATCCCATAGTACTCGTTCTCCTACCTTCAGTTTCTTGAAAATTGGTTCACACACCATGGTTAGTTTGGAAATGAACCGACTGATGTACTGGACTTTCCCGAGGAATCCCCTTATTTCTTTTTCGGTCTTAGGAGGTTGCATCTCGGTAATGACTTTGATTTTAGCTGGGTCGACTTCGATACCTCGTTGGCTAACGATATGACCCAGTAATTTGCCTGATGTTACCCCGAAACTGCACTTTTGAGGGTTTAACCTCATGTTGTATTTGCGCAATCGGGTGAAAAATTTTCTTAGGGCGGTGATGTGACCGTCCCGTTCTTTGGATTTGACGATCATGTCGTCTACATAAACTTCTACCTCTTTATGCATCATGTCGTGTAATAAAGTGGTAGCAGTTCTTTGGTATGTGGCCCCGGCATTAATGAGACCGAAAGGCATGACGGTGTAGCAATAAGTACCCCAAGGTGTTGTGAAGGTAGTCTTACTCATGTCTTCTTCCGCCATCTTGATTTGATTATACCCGGCATAACCGTCCATGAATGATAGAAGGGCATGATCGGCCGTGTTATCCACCAGTATGTCGATGTGTGGTAACGAAAAATCATCTTTTGGGCTCGCCTTGTTAAGATCCCGAAAATCTACACATACCCGCACCTTACCGTCCTTTTTAGGAACCGGCACGATGTTTGCCACCCAGTCCGGATACTCGGACACTTGTATGAAGCCGGCTTTGAATTGCTTTTCGACTTCCTCTTTTACCTTGAGAGACCACTCGGGCCTCATCCGACGAAGCTTCTGTTTGACCGGTTTGCACCCGTCTTTGATTGGTATGTGGTGCTCAGCTATTTCCCGGTCTATCCCCGGCATGTCCTTGTAGGACCATGCGAAGACATCCTTGAATTCTTGGAGGAGGCTTACGAATTGTTGTTTCTCCTCGGGACCTAAGGATAACCCTATCTTAAGTGTCTGAGGCTCTAAGGTTGTTCCCACATTTATGGACTCGGTTTCTTCGATCACCGGATTTCGGGACTCCCTTTGCTCTAGTTGCTCGATCAGATGCGGAGGTAAGGGTACCTGTTCGTCTGGTTTCTCAATGTCATAGCATAAAACATTTTTAAAAGCAGAATTTGAAAGAGACAAGTCGTAAGCAGAACGGTTGTTATTATTGATTGAAAATTTGGAGAACAGCTCAAAGAGAGCAGCCATCTGATCATTGGTCAGTGGCGGGATAGGTAGGGCACTCGGGACAGACCCCGAAGTGCCAGCAGCAGGAATAATAAAAGGGAGAGGGGTTACAGGAGTGACTCTAGCACCGACTTCCCTAGACTCGACCTTAGATTCTGACTCAGACTCTGACTCAGACTCGGACTCAAACTCAGGCATGTCTCCCTCTCCGGTGACCAGCTTGTAGATCCTTCCCTGACTGTCAGTCCACTTGACAGTCTTCCTCCAGGCCCTGTTCCCCGTCTCGGAACCAACATCCGAGATCAGCTTGGTCGGGTCAAACCTGTTGCTGCGGAGGATCAGGTTGACCAGGTCTTCCTTTGGAGTTGGGGCTATGGTGTCTTCCCCAAATAGTAGCCCTAGAGCGGGCTCAGCATCTTCAGCTCCGTTGGATTGGATTAGGGCGAACACGTCATCCGGGATGTAGTTGCAGTCCCGGGCCAAGTGGGTCCCGAGCTGCATAGCATTGGGTTGGTATAGACCAACCTGGATAGCCCCAAACACCGGTGTGACAAAGTAGTCAGCCAACCGTGGGCTATAAGGGCTCAAGTAGATACCCTTAAGGATGTTGCAGGCCTTCTCAATTCCTGCTCGGACAACATTGTCGGGAGTTATTGCATACCCGAGACCAAAGTGAGACTCTTCGTCTTTGAGAACCTCGATGATCTTCCCAGCTGGAAGATCGGGTCGAGAGGTAGCCCCCGGAAAGTATCCTAGGTTTTGGAGCATCATGTCGATACTCGTAGTGAAGTAAGGCCTAAAGAGGTACTCTTCCTCGATCATCCCCACAAAATCGAACCCCCAGAGGTCCGTGCGTCCCGTGGCGTTACAGCTAGCCACAGTCATTGGTGTTGCCTCTAAAGTGATGACATCGTTAAGCAGAGGCATCTTGATCTTTCGGTGGAGGGTGGAGGACACCGCCTTGACCGCGTGGATCCAAGGCCTACCCAGGAGCAAGTTGAACGATGAGGTGACATCGATCACCTGAAACTCGAGCTCCTTTTCTATTGGGCCGGTTATGATGGTCAGTTTCACGGCCCCAGCTACCGACTTTGGACTCCCATCGAAAGCTTGGATGGTCTGAGCAGTCGGGATATAGTCAGCCTCGGTAATGCCGAGGGCTTTTGCGGTCCTTAGAGGAAGGACATTCACAGCGGACCCATCATCAACCAAGGTCATAGGGAGGTATTTTCCTCGGCAAACCACCTTAATGTAGAGGGCCAGATTGTGGGAGGTCCCGAATGGCGGTAGGTTGGCTTCGGAGAAAGTGATCGTCGGACCTCCTTCCTTAGCTTTGCCCTTTAGGTGGGCAGGACCGTGGCTACCATCTCAGCAGGGGTAACCAAAGAGTCAACCTTAATTTGATCGAGAGCCTTTGTAAGTGCTTCCCGATGTTCTTGAGAACTAACCAGGAGTTGCCATATAGTGAGGTCAACTCGGGTTTTCTTCAATTGCTTCACAAGAGCCGTCTCAGCAGTTGGCTCTTCAGGAGCGAATTCCGTAATGACGGTTGTCGGGATAGGGGCGTCCCTAGAGCTAGTGGCTTGGTAGGGACGACCAAGGTGGTTACTGGTTAGGACTCGGGATTTTGTCTTTCGAATCTCCTCGGCGGTGATGGGGACAGCTTCCCCTTTTGCGAGGTAGACATCATCTTCGTCGTCGAACCAGATCCCGTTCACTTGCGGGATAAATGGAGAGATAAGGTGAGAGCAATCAATCACCTCCCCGGTAAAGACGGCGTGGGAGCTGAAAGGGTTCTCCTTGTTGCTGGGCTTATCTCCGGGTAGCGGGATTTTACCGCTTTCAATCAGGTCCTGAATCAAGTGCTTCAGCTTCCAGCACTTCTCGGTATCATGCCCATTGCCTCGGTGGTACTGGCAATAGGCTTGGGCATTGTAGTTCTTGGAGCGTCGCTCAACCGGTACTTCGGGAGTTGGGCCTATCGGTTGGATTAGGCCTTTTGTGGATAGCCTTTGTAAGGCATATGTATAGGTCGTGCCTATGTCAGTGAAAACCCGAGGTGGGGTGTTCTTCTTGGACGGGGCATCTAGTAGATTAACCGCGTCGAAAATGCTGCGGGTTGCAGCTTGAGGCTTGGTTGTGGAGGAAGAAGCCCCATGGTAACCCTTAGCAGCGGCCTTAGTGAGGCCTTCCAATCTTAGATCATCTTCGATCCTCATACCCATTTCAGTAAGGGTGGTGAAATTGGGTATGACAGCATATCGGAGGTGAACCCGGTAAGATGGGAGGAGGTTCTTGACAAAAGCCTCCACCAAAGTCTTCTTACTGGGCTTATCGACCAGTTTCACACTCTCGGCCCTCCATCGTTGAAGGTATTTGGTAAAACCTTCTTTCGGCTCTTGGGCCATAACCTCCAGAGATCTCATTGTGGTTTGGATCTCGGTGTTATCAGCATAGTTCCGAGCGAACTCGGTGGCCACATCATCCCATGTAGGGTATTTCTTCGGGTCTAGCCTGTAGTACCAGGCCCGAGGGTGCTTTTCAAGAGACGCAGCAAAGAGGTTCTTGAACATGGTAGAGTCCACCCTTTTGATGGCCATGAACTCCTTGAAGGCCCGTACATGTAGTAACGGGTCTTCAGTTCCTTCGAACATAGGCAAACCGGTGAGGTTCAGGTTTGCAGGCAGCTTGTCACTCAGTGGGTTGTACTCCCGACTATTCTCCCGATGGATGTTATTACTCCCAGTCAAGTGGACTTGTTCCTCTAGTCGTCGTACTGAACTAACTAGATCAGCCAGAGGCCCCATAGCCCCGGCATTTGGAGTCCTGTGCTCCACCGCAGCCAATCGAGTGACGATGGCAACTTGTCCAGCCCTCATTTCATTCAGTTGGGCGTCGATGTCGGCTTGTTTGTCGACCATGGCGTCCACAGAGGTTTTCAGATCAGCTAAGGCGGCTTCCATTCTGCGAGTGTGTCTGGTTGATGGTGGCCTGTCTGTAAGAACACCACGTAATCAGAAACCGAACCCAGTCTTGGAATCAAAGGAAACAGTACATCCCGAGCGACCCAAAAAGAAAGGACTGAGTGGAAAAGACTCGAGAAAGACATCTAAACGGATGACTCGTGGGTGGTATGACTTCCTTAGGACTTCGGCTTTGTGGGCCTAGTCCCGTTCGAAGGAAGGTCCATGTGAGATTACTCCCCAGACTTTTGACTCGAGTGTATGGACGGACTTTCCTTTGTAGGGGTATACCCTACGCGGGTTGGTCGTGCCTTGACAAATAAGGCGGACTCGGGAACGGGGGGAAACTCGTGATATAAGATCGACGGAGTTTCGACGCTATAAACCCTCTACATACTATGCAAAGACCCGACACACGGATAGACGGTAGATCCTATAATATGGAAGGTTTATTTTAGGAAAGCTGAAAGTTTTGGAAAGGTTGAGGTTTGAATGCAAAATGAACGAATTTCCGAGAGTTTTGAAAACTGAAAAACGGAATTTCGAAAACCGAGATTAGAATTTTGAAAAGGAAAATTCCGAAAATCAAGGTGGTGGGGGTGGAAATTCGAGCATGCCGACTACAGAAAAGGATATTTTGAGTCAAATCGTTGATCCTAAATTTCGGCGGCATTCCGAGTTTTGAAAATTGGGTATTTTGAAAAGGTGAGTCCCGAAATGGGCAGCATTTCGGGTTTTTCAAAATTGGGTGTTTTAGAATGACGGGTCCCGAAATGGACAGTATTTCGGGTTTTTCGAAAAGGTGGGTATTTTTGGAAAGATGCAATTTTGAAATGACGGTTTTTTGAAAAATGACACGGAAACCAAGTAGCACGTAGTCAAACAAGCATTATAACGACGCTTATGTATGCTTTACGCTAAGTCTCGGTCGGTCAAAATAGGGTCTATACCAACAACGATGGCTTTCTCGTGTGATGGACGGACTCCCTAAGCCGAGTTGGTCTTAGGACATGCCGCAAAACCGAGACGAGTTCCACCATCGATGTCTTTAGTGCACCCATGTAGGAATGCACCGTGGTATAGTGGGACGTCGGTCACAAGTAACCTGCCCGGGCAAATTTGGGTTATGCATGAATCATTAAACTAATGCGCGCACACTAATCTACGAACGATTTCTCTTCGAGTCTCACCCTAGGAACCCCGATGACATGTGGTACATCAGGTATCCCCAGCGGAGTCGCCAAATTGTGGACATGACGTAGGTCCACCCCGACGCGGCGAAGCGCGGGTTTGGGTAGGCGAATGAATCTCGTGGTAAGATTGTTCTCGGGTTCGAAATTTAAGTCAAAATGGAGTCGCCACCGAATTTTGTGGTTATTCGGAACCATACGAGCCCACTCTATGTCGTCATGGGCGATACACAATGTAAGCCCACTCCGATTTCAGAGTTTATGGGGGTCGTCCCTTTGCATTGCGATACCGATACCATCTATACCGGTAATCGTGTAAAGAATGACTCTCGTGCGCCAAGGGTTTCGGACATCCGGAAACCAAAGGTTCTGAGTAAGGGGTGAGGGTACGTGTTGGGAAGCCCACTAAGGACACCCAACCCCGCCCGCACATGGCGGCCTCTACTAAGACACCGTTCGTGTTCGTGTACGCGCGCTAGTAAAATAATTAGATGATATGCAAACAGCGTTTTAGCTAAACATGTGAGTTTTGCGTTAACTACGTCATTTAATGCATCTTATTATTTGTCGAAGTGATTTAGCATGCGAGGTTCGTTTATAAAGCGTAAAAGCAAATAAATAAACAAAGCTCGAAGGTAAATAAATAACGTACAAGTTACACGGGCGGAAATACAACCCGAAATTCACAATACAACGTTACGTGAAAGCAATAAACGAAATAAAAAATAACGCGATATAATGAAAGGGACGGACCCGTATGTAAACTAGCCCGCGAAAATATGTAGACGGACTAACCCCGATTAAATACGCATTATGTCGCATATTAAACGAAGGACGGGAACATGAGACTGTGGCATATTGCTAGCCTAATCTCACGTCCCGTAGTCTTGTCCCGACTTATCACGTCAAAGTGGTCAAAGTCGTTCTACGTGTCGTGATGTGTATAGTTTTGAAAATAGGATGGTCACGTGATAGTCTTTGCACGTGATGACTAAAGTCGATAAAAGGGTCGGGGTTTGAATTGTGAGTCAAACCCCTCGGTTTTGTGGGTTACAGGACCCACTCGACCGAGTTGTGGTGTGACCCGGTCGAGTGCACGTTTAACGTGGCTAATGACCACTTTTTGGGGTGCTACTCGATCGAGTGGCCTATGGCACTCGGTCGAGTGCCCCCTGTACGAGTGGTAACTCGCTTTGTTTTATGACCTGAAATCGATGATCGGCCGAATCAAATACAAATATCGCACGATTTGTATTTAACTCGGCCTCCGGTACTATAATCGTGTACGAACGACTATAATACCGTTACCGGAGTTTATGAAAAATGTTTACGTTAGATTAGGAAATTTGAATTGGTGACGAAATGTATCCCTCTACGTCACGACATCGGAACTAACCCTTTCGGGTTACGTGATGTCGGTTTTCGTGTCAACGGGTTTCATACCAATTATGGAAAGGGAATTAAATCCGTTCAACTACGACCGATCACGGCCGCATCACGCCCTTGAGTACATTGGGGCGGGGCTCCTCGAAAGGGCTCCACCTCCGTCGTTGCTCGTAAAGGGATTAGACGGACCAAAAGCGATCATCGTAGTCCAACGTTTTAAAACCGATTTTGAAACTAATTTACGTATACACGGTATTATTAACGTTAATGACGATAAAATGATATAAAACGAAAATATAAAAATGCAAAAATGTTAGTGTTAGTGTTGTGACGATCATGACTACAATACAATAAAAATGAACAAAATGACGGAGTAAATAAAGATCGAAAGGGAATTTAGGACACCCTCAACATACATGCTTAGTATAGACCTCGGAAATGGACTCGTAAATAACGACGGGACGCCGGAGTATCGAGGATGTACGCGAGTTATGGTGTGTATGGATGCGTGTGTGTATGTGTCAGTTTATCGAGAGACGAGAGCTCGGTTTTTGTAGGTTTTTGGCTTAGGTTTTCTAAGGCTTGTAAGGTGATGAGGTAGGGTTGAAGTGGGGTGAAATATGGCTGAAGTTGTAGGGTAAAAGTGAGTGAAAAAGTCTGAAATGCATGAGGGGGGGGGGGGGGGGGGGGGTGAAGCGGTATTTATAGACTTCACCCCTCGACATAGGGGCACTCGATCGAGTGGCCCTAGTGCACTCGATCGAGTGCCTTCGCAAATGGGCCAAACCCGGGTTCAAAAGGCTCCACTCGATCGAGTGGGGTCAATCCACTCGATCGAGTGGGTCAAACGGGTGAGCTAAAATAGGGAAGTTTTGACTTTGTAGTTGTGATTGCTTTTTTGAATTTTATTCTTTGCGCCAATCTGAACTTGGCTGGTTCATGAGACGGTTTCGTCTTTGACCGGGTTTTGACCCGGTCGCCAAAAGACGGGAATTATTTTTGGTGTCGGTTTTGGTCCAAATTAGTCTCATTTGACTCGGAATGACCCACTAGGCCTGAATTTGAGGTCTGTTTTGTGAGATTTTTACTCCACTAAAAGTCCATGTCAGATATTATTGATTCCGAGCCCAAATCCGAGTATACTAAGTCACGTTGACGTCCGATCATCATCGAGTGTTTTTCGGAGACTACCATAGACACGTGGCAGTCAAAATGTGGGTGTCTACACAATGTAATATTTATTTTATTTTCCTAGAAGAACAAAATCACCCTATTACAATTTAATAGGACCGGAGATTCGGCCTTCCCCAAGCAGACCATCGCCTCGTCGACATATCCCTAGATGACCGATCATTGTCTTGCTGAAGGCACTTCAAACGGCTTGGCTTACGACAAACTCGTCATTAGGGTAGACCATGACGGGCCGATCGAGCACCACCTGGACTACCTAAGCCTCTTCTAGAAGGGGTCATAAGCAGTGCATCCATCAGGGGCAAGCCATTGCCACGTGTCCAGGGGAAAAGTGTAAGATCTCTCTCTCTCTCTCTCTCTCTCTCTCTCTCTCTCTCTCTCTCTCTCTCTCTCTCTCTCTCCACGCCAAAGCCTATAAATACATACCCCAAGTGATCCTTCATTAAAAGGTAATCAATATTCTAACTCTCAATCTCTCTCTAGAATTAAGTCACGTTTCTCCTCACGAGAAATTTTTTCTCAAGATAAAAAGGACCCCTTCGGACACCTCCGAGGCCCTGTTAATCACTTGTGCAGGCACATATGCTCCTAGTCGACCAGGGACATCGATGTTGTTCTAGGCGGGAGGAAGAGTACTACCAGTTCAATCAAGGACCACCGCAAGCAAGAAAAATCATAGTAGATCTAGCACAAGTTTAGATCCAATTGTTTGGTACCCAAACACAATTGAAGAGGTTCCGCAAAAGCGTGTGTTCTATTGTTAAGAAAGGGGTCGCGAGATAATATAATACACCTCAACAATAAAGTAAACTAATAAAGACATAATTGAAATAAGATATACTTATGAAGAGGATTATAGGTTGTGTAGTAGTAAGACTCCTTTGTCATGTTTGGTTTACTCGCAATATCAGCAAATATGAAGCTAGGATGATAACTGATAAGGCATGAAAGAGTGGTCATGGATGTGAAAAATGAAGTTTGTATACTAGGCTGAAATTTATGCTTAGTAGTATCCAATTGCAGGAAGTAGGTGATATCATATGCTAACTTAGCTTATGCTTCTAAGTTGGTTATGATTTTAATCGTTGTTTGGTGCTAATACTTTCTAATGTTTGATCATTATTAATATATCCCTAACCTTTCACCAAAAAAAAGAAATAAGAGAATTTTTCGGAAAATCAAAGCGTGCTTCTGAAGCAAGATGGGTAGAATATCAGGTACGAGCGAGTTTCAATCTTCACTATAGCAATAATATCATTTTTTATGACGAAAGAACCCGCAGCCGCTATCTTTGGCGCGCTCTGGGTAAACCCTCGGACCACCCATAGGGCGACAAACAAAAGTCTAGAAGGCATAGTCTCAAGTCATACAACTCTCACAAGATCGCTCTTGCAGGGGCTTGAACCTGAGACACCTGGGGTGATGACCACAAATTTTTAACCACTGGGCAACTATATTGCACATACACGGACACAGATATGGCAGAAAAAAATCAGTCACACATTTTAAAAAAGAGAATCTGAAAATTTTTATACCTGAAATATAGGTTTGATTACTTAAACTATTGCAATTATCGTAAAATAACAAAACAAAAATTAACGTCTTATAAACTCAGATTTAAAATCAAATCTTAAAAAACTCAAACAGTTATACTACTCCGTACTATATATAATAAACTCCGCAACTAATTAATTAGTCTTAAGTTGAGTGTTCATAGTATCAAGTAGCCGTTATAAATAAAGTTCAGAAATTCATAAACATACAATGCTGAGTGTATCCGACGAGTCTCCAAATACAATAAATCGTGTCCGACACATCTCTAAATAAATTTAAAAAAATCGGACACGGTTTTACAGGTTTCCGACATGGGTCACCGACGACACGACACGATGATTTGGAGGAGTGTCCATGCAACCTAGCTAGACAACACCCTTGCGGGCAGCAATATTAATATCGTTGAATTACGATGTTAATAAAAAATATAAAACCCTCGATCATCTAAATGCACACAAATCAAAACGTGTATAAGATTGTTATTAAAGCCACTACTAACTACTTCTACCGTAACCTTGGAGGTTCAAAAGATACATTTATTATGAATAGTTTTTTATCAATACAATCTCTAATAAAAAGATTTTTGATGCTCGTAAGGGTGTTGCCTAGTGGTTAAAATTTGTGGTCATCATCTCAAGGTTCTCAGGCTCAAACCCGTGTGAACATCATCAAAAAAAAAATTGTGAAACACCACCTTGAATAAAAAAAAGTCTTTAACATACTTTTAGTTTTTTATTTTGCGAAAACACATTTTGGTCGGATTCTGGCAACTTAAAAACAAATTTGACCTTAAAAGGAAATTCGATGAGTAAGTCGTGTTGTAAGAATATTTTATGATATAATAATATTACGGGATATGCAATATATTTTTCCTATTATTATGACAATATTTCTTCCTCATAATTATGGTCTTATTGGAAATCGGGATCTTAAGAGATATGCTATTACAATAATATCGGACTAAATAAGGAATCTTTTCATATTTACTCAACCTTGATGGATGGTCGAGATTACAGTAATCTAAAACCCTAATAGGAAACCGGTCCTCTCTCTGCCTATATAATGGAGTCTTCCCCATCAGAAACTCTATGCTTAATGAATGAAAACGTAATGCATGAATGCGTATTATTAAAGTCAAACAACACGTATTACGTTATGGGACAAGAAGGAGAAATCGTACCTATTGATTATGTACCGTACATATTATTATTATTTGAAGATCATATGAAGATGTATTATTATTATTATTATTATTATTATTATTATTATTATTATTATTATTATTATTATTATTATTATTATTATTATTATTATTATTATTATTATTATTATTATTATTATTATTATTATTATTATTATTATTATTATTATTATTATTATTATTATTATTATTATTATTATTATTATTATTATTATTATTATTATTATTATTATTATTATTATTATTATTATTATTATTATTATTATTATTATTATTATTATTATTATTATTATTATTATTATTATTATTATTATTATTATTATTATTATTATTATTATTATTATTATTATTATTATTATTATTATTATTATTATTATTATTATTATTATTATTATTATTATTATTATTATTATTATTATTATTATTATTATTATTATTATTATTATTATTATTATTATTATTATTATTATTATTATTATTATTATTATTATTATTATTATTATTATTATTATTATTATTATTATTATTATTATTATTATTATTATTATTATTATTATTATTATTATTATTATTATTATTATTATTATTATTATTATTATTATTATTATTATTATTCGAAGTCGTCTTATTATTTATGAAGTCATCTTATAGAGATCTAGTATCGTTCGTATTAGATTTTGACTTATTTCGTAATGAGGTATGTCTTAAACTCATCTTAATTAATCTTTTGTGACTTTCATGTTGTTCAAAGATTTATGGGATTTATGTCATGTTAATAATATGCTAACATGTGTGTAGACACCCACATTTTGACCGCCAGGTGTCTATAGCAGCTTCCAAAGAACACCCGATAATGATCGGACGTAAACATGACTTAATACGCTCGATTTTCGGACTCGGAATTAATAGTAGTTCGCACGAGCTTTTAGTGGAGTAAAAACCTCACAAAACCGACCTCAAATCCAGGCCCAGTGGGTCGTTCCCAGTCAAATGAGACTAATTTGGGTCAAAACCGAGACCAAGGGCAAAACCATCTTTTAGCGACCAGCTCAAACCCCGGTCAAAGACATTTCCGAGACATAAAATCTGTTACGAAGCATTCGGGAATCCAATTGGAAGTCTGATTCCTCACAAAAATCAGCCACGGAGAAGGATTAAGCAACCAAAACTCTTCCTTAAAGATAAAAATCGATCTCCAAAAGGAGACTTCTACCCGGCTCAGACCCACTCGATCGAGTGGACCAGCCACTGTCGAGTGAGCCCATAAAAACCGCCAGATCTGGAATCAGATCGGGCACTCGATCGAGTGCTGTGCACTACTCGATCGAGTGACCCTTATTCCAACTGAAAACCGGGTGTTTCTTCCCATGCAAGCAAGTCTCTGCTATCCACAAACGAAATCCCACTTCACCCCAAGCGGTTGTTTTCTTCCTTTGCAAGCCATCTATCTCCTATCCCAAGTCGGGTATTTCATCCTACAAATACCCCACCCCCGCAACACAATTTCATCATCAATTATTCACGACATTCACATTCAAGTCATATCAACACATTCACAACACAATCATTCCAATCCCGACATACACAAATTACAACCCTGAATTCCAGCAATACTAGGCATATTATATTCCGATCTTTCCTCTAGAAATCCTATAGGATGCCCGACCATTCACAACCCGAAATTCTAGGCAATTTTAGGCAAACCATATACAAACCCGAGAGCAAAACTCGCCAAATCTCCTCCCTAACCATACACACCATAACTCACCTATATACATCTTAACGCTCCCGCGCCTAGGCCGCTACTACGAGTCCGTTTTCGAGATAATCAAGCATGTAGGTTGAGGGTGTTACAAATCCCGACTTCTCCCTTTTCTTCTCTTTCTCTCGTCCGTCCGTCTTTTTATACGGGTCGTCGTCACGTCTTTTCTTTTTTATTTTTTCTTTCCTAATATCGATATTATCGTACTATTTTCAATAAAGAGTCGTCCCTAAGGATTCGATATCGACTCTATAGTCGAATATAGGATCTAAAGGAATCAATCATCAAATCATGTTAAGCATAATACCGTTGAAGCCGAGTAATTACGATATTACAACGTGGAGGAATTATCTCGTCTTAACAACATTCAAAACGATTTACTAAACAACTTTTTTTTACTCCACTCTAAATATCCGATATTGATTCTATAATCAAGCATCGAATATTACGAGTATCAATATTTAAGTTGTAACAACCCGGATTTTCGATGACTTAAATTAATAGATAATGCGGAAAATTATCTAAGTCATTTAATTATACAATATCAGAGTATGATAAAACCCGGATCACTACGGATCCTTGAAAGAAACGACTATTAACAACATAGTCTCGATTTACTAGTACAAAATATAAACCGTATTTTATACAGATATTTTATTAAGTCTCTCACTCTATCCTTTCCCATCTCCCCATACCCACACAAATATATAAAACAGAGACCGCTGAGCGGGACAACAGCCAAATCGTTCATCTAACATCACCTCATACATAAAGTAATCATGTGAATAACCAATGATATGCTTATAAAAATATTAAAGGATTTCATATAACAGATAATTTCCTTTATTCCAATTAACCAACATGTGAGGTGATGAAAACGATAATTTTTAGAAGATGAGACATTGGCAGCCATTTGATTTTAAATCATTTTTCAAGTGAATATATAAACACACGAGTCGTGGCTCCTAGTATCACCACTACATCCTATTGGCTTGCATTTCACCAATAGAAGTAACCGTGTTACCGACTCGTAGACCGAACCGATCTCATGAGGTTTACATCTCATCCATAAGGCTCAATTGGGTCGAACTTCAATTATATTATATGTTTATTCAGACGGGGCTCTGGGCGAAATGAAAGCTGATGATTACATTCTCTACATCACCAAGAGGGAACCCGCAGTTTTCAGAATCTTGTTCTGCCCCCATAACCTAGGTAGTAATACTGATCAAGTACTTGTCTATACGTGCGCACATACCCTACGCAGACTCTTGAACCGCAGCTCTCACTGCCGTAGGACGACTACCTTAAACACTAGGTCGACTCTCAGCCGCAGCTTTTGAGTCTGCTTTTCATGACAAGTGCAGTCGAAACACCACGAGTGGTAGAATCCAACACAAGCTATTCGTTCCAGACTCGCATCGTAAACTTTATATAAAAGTTGTCCGTGAACAATTAGTATTTTATTTGGTGACCTTAAATAAATTGGTCGGACTCATTTGAAACGGTTAAATCCTCAAATACTTACTTTCAGTGTGACAACGTTACACTTTAATCCTCAAGTGTTACCCGAAATATCATATCTCATATATTGTATATGGAGTATCCTTTATTTTTAAAATAAAAATCTCTCTTCTAAATAAGGCTTTATATTAATTTTAAAACTTAAGATAGATAAAAATATATTTAAAAATTTTAACGTTTTTGGAAAAATACAATTTAAATCATACTTAGTCGATTTATAAAATTTTGACGTGAAATTTCTTTTAATAATCATGATCATCGTATAAAAGTTTTTTGAATAATTTAAGTTCGTTTATTATAGAAAACGTAATTAATCTTATAAAATATACGTGGAGTAAAATTTTATTCGTAAATAAACAATAGAAGTATTAAAACGAATTTAGACGTAAACATGTTATAAGGAAGTAAAATTAACAAGAGGAGCAATTAATAGGAAATGGAGTTTATAAGTGTTAGAACATAAATAACACGTAAAATACAATTAACATTAATTTAACACATCATACGTAAACTTTACTCTCTTTAGGTTCTTTTAATTATTTAATCAGTTTCTTAAATAAATAGAAATGTAAATGTGATAAATAAATTTAACAAGTGGTAATTTAGTCAAGTTAAATGTAGTTATAAACAAAATATATAACATGAATAAATTATCACATAACATTTATATATATAAGTAATTTAGTCCTACAAATAAGCCTAAATATTTAAATAAGCAATTTATTAAAATTAGTAACACGATATACCTATATATATATACCTATATATATATATATATATATATATATATATATATATATATATATATATATATATAAAGTGTTGTTAAAAGAAAAGTCTGGTTACCTCGATAGCTACTATTTATTAATTATATTAGAATTAAAGATTGTCAGGGTCGATGATGTCGTCGAAGTTTGGAATATCGTCTCCTCCTTCTTCTAGAATAATACGTTTACCCATACAAAAGAAAATAAATTAGTTAGATTCTGACCTAACTAAAATAATAAATATAAAATAATAAGTACCGTAAGTAAAATAGACTAATAAGATGAAATGTTTGAGGAGTCGTAAATACTTACGTACTTGCGGAATACAAGCGTAGGAATTATTTTGTGCGTTATGTTTGTGTCGTACGATCAGGGCCATCAAATAAAATTCGGTGGCCCGGTTTAATTTTTTCTTTTGAGGCCCCGAATATTAGGGAGTGTTATTATATAACAATATTTTTAAAAAAACACTTTTTTTAAAATGTAAAATTATGGTATTACCTATGAGTTACGGTCTTACGGAGTACAATTTTGAACAAATTATAACAAAAAACCGAAGTTATAATTACAATTAAGTTGTGTGTAGCTCATATTTTGTTGAAAATCTATGAATCTCACCAATAATATTTCGTAATTATGCACAATAAGAATATCATTTTAAAAAATAAAGTAATGAAATAAACTATGAAATCAGGATTATTACTATATAAAAACAGGAAAATAGGATACAATACAACTTTGTATTTTATTTGACAAATATGTTGGGCCTAATGAAACGAAAATCCACGAGTATTGGACTTAATAATTATCGAATTTTCGTATCAATCGCATCCATTCAAACTATTTGTTTACCTGGATTAAAAATATTGATTATAAGGTTACATTAAAAAAAATCATACGTAATAGAAGAGAAGAGGGTGGAAATTCTTTGTTAAAATTTTTGCACAATGTGAGGATTGAACTTGGGTCTATCCGCTCCAACTGACCATTACTTGCCACTATGCTACACAAATTCAGTTGCACATTATTGCAGTAAATCATATATGAATGAGGCCCTTCAATTTTTAAGGCCCGGTGCCCAGCACCTGTTGGACCCGCGGTCCGACAGGCCTGCGTACGATTCTATTTATAGGAAAATTTCATGCTACACCTACCTATTACTTTGTATAGGTGATATTAATCACCATTAGTAGACTTGCCATGTGCATGGGTGTGACTCCTTCATGCCCATGCATGAAACACGTAAGTTTTATATTTTATTTTTGTCCCAAATAATTTATTTCGATCCATATCTCAGACAAACAAATGTCTTTTATTCTTAAAAAATTGAAATATAATATTACGGAATTAAAATAATTGAACCAGTAACATTTAAAAAAAAATAAAAAAAAATTGTAAGACGTAAGTACGTTCCGTAGTCTCGTTCACGACCTCGTGTAACGGATTTTAAAACGTTATATAAAAATTTCGATTAATCATTTTCAAATTTTATAAGACGAGAAAAATGTCAGAATGACAGGTTACTATTAAAATATTTTCAAATCTTAAATTTTGTTTAACGAAAGATAAAATTTTTAAATACGTTTATTAAACACGGAGTGTTACATAAGTCGAGTATAAATTATGCTATAATTGTACGTGATTTAACAAAACTGTCGATTTTCTAAAAACAATCCCGAGAACAGTCCGCCACGCGAGTCGCACGTGCCTCGTGCGAGTCGCATGGCTGCGCGAGTCGCGCCTTTCTCGCGCGGGTCGCGTGGTTCCCTAAAAACCGTAACATAAAAAAGCTATTTCGTCTTAATTTTTCAAACATCCTTTTTTAATAAAACAGCGGGCTTTTCAGCATATTTCAGGTCTCGTCGTCTCGATAAATATTTTCATGACCTCGGTCAACGCGTGCTTAATCCATCACGCGAATTATCTTTGCAAAATCATGCATGTCATCGTATCTATATCTTTTATTCGATTTACAAACCGTTACTAACTTGTTTGTTCATGTTTGTTAGCACTTTATTTTCATTGTTTGTTTTATTATATTGAAACGAACCTCGCATGCTAAATACAACTTTGACGTTAATTTTAGATGCATTAAATCGACTTAGCAACCCATTCAATTATTCGCATGTTTAGGCAAAACAATGTTTGCATATCATTCATCGAATTACTAACGCGCGTATTTCAAAATCAAAAGATATCTTAGTAGAGGCCGCTAATGTGCGGGCGGGGTTGGGTGTTCTTTGTGAACTTCCCAACACGTACCCTCACCCCTTACTCAGAACCGTGGTTTCCGGATGTCCGAAACCATTGGCACACGAGAGTCATTCAATACACGGTATCTGATAACGTCGGTATCGGTATCAAATGAAAAGGGACGAACCCAATAAACTCTGACATTGAAATGGGTCATACTTTGTGCATGGCCCACTACGACATAGAGTGGGTTCGAACGGGCCCGAACTCTCACAAAGTTTGGTGGCAACTCCACTTCAATTTAAATTTCAATTCGACTCATCTCATATGGAGATTCATTCGCCTCCCCAAACCCGCGCGTGGCCGCGTCGGGGTGGACCTATGTCATGTCCACAATATGCGTAGGACGCAAACATGCTTTAATGGGCTCGGATATGGGCTCGGAATCATGGACATTTGGTTTAGGCTTATTAGGGAGTATAAATCTCACAAAACAGACCTCAAATCCAGGCCCACTGGGTCGTTTCGAGTCAAATGAGACTAATTTGGGTCGATTCCGATACCGGGGGTAAAACCGTCTTTTAGCGATCGAGTCAAACCCGGTCAAAGATATTTTTTCCCGAGTCACACGAGCTGGCCGTGACACTACACGGATGATTCGGACTCAAACACCAAAAAAATCAGCCTTCACAAATATTAAACAAATCCGTTTAAGGATAGAATTCGATCTCAAGTAGGAATTCTATCCGGAAACCGAATCAGACATCGACCGAGCATCAAAATACTCGGCCAAGGACAGCCGAAATACCTCCCCACAAGCCGAGACTTTTGGCTTCTTCACCAAGAAACGAGAAGTTTATTCCCTTACGAACTCTCGTATTTCCTATCCAAACCGGTGTTTCTTGTCACACAAACAAGACCACCTCGGTTCCTATAAATAGGACCCTCCATTCAACATTGAGGGGGACCGAACAACTGTTTTGATACACAATATTTCAGCAACTCATACACAATTATTATAGCAAAAACAATCTCGAAATCCACATCCGAAGGAATCCCGAAATAGTGTCCAAAAACCGACGAATTCGTCCCGTCACCCGGCCGAACCCACGCCTCACACACACACACAAAAACGCTCCAAAAACCGACACCTTAACTCACCCGCATCATCTCGACGCTCCCGTGCCTAAGCCACCGTCCGACGAGCCTTATACCAAGAAACTAAAGCATGTAGGTTGAGGGTGTAAATCAACCCGATTCTTCTCCTCTCTCTCTCTCTCTCTCTCTCTCTCTCACGTCTTTCTCCCCTTTTTCGTCCGTTTTTTTATTTATTTTTATTTTTTTTATCGATCGTTTCGCATTATTAATATGGGTCGTTTGTCGCATCATATTTTTATTTATTTTCAATGATAAAAACTTTTTTATAACGTTCTTAAAATACGATACCGATTCTCTAATCGAATATCGTACCTACAAGAACTAAATTAAATCGATTTTCGTTGATGCTAATAAAATCATTACCTTTTTTTTAACAAAATTCGATGATTTTTTAACGCGGAGAAAATTAACACCTTTTTTCGTTCAAAATTCTTTTTTTCAATTTTTCGTTCAAAAACGAGTTTTTCAAAACTTTTTTATAAAATCATTCCGACTATTCGATATCGATTTCATAATCGAATATCGAATACGACGAATATCGAAAATATAAATCGAGTATAAATTAATCCATCCATATTTGTACGCGATTTATAAGAATTAACGATTTTTCGACAAAATAAAAAAAACCCGACAGACCACCACGCGAGTCGCGCGCCCTCCAGGCGGCTCGCGCGGTGGCCTGATCCGTCGGGTCCCCTTTTTTTCGTTTCTTCGCTTTTCTATTTTTTATTCTTTTCGAACCTTATATTAAAATGCGACTTTCGCGACATATTTTAATAAATACTTTTTTTCGACCTCGGTCAACACGTGTTAATCAATCACGTGTCATCAAATCTTTTCTAAAATCATGCATACTTTTATTTACATCTTTATTCGATTTATTCATCGTTACTAACTCGTTTTCTCGTGTTTGTAGCTTTTTATTTGCTTTTATCGTTTTATTAGACTTAAACGAACTCACATGCTAAAATAACTTTGACGTTATTAGTTTAATATGCATTAAACGACTTAGCAACCCACTTATTTATTTTTCTCACATGCTTAGGAAAATAATGTTTGCATATCATTCAACCGTCGAACTAACCCGTGTACACCAAAAACGAACGATATCTTAGTAAAAGCCGCTAAGTGCGGGCGGGGTTGGGTGTTCTTAGTGAACTTCCCAACACGTGCCCTCACCCCTTACTCAGAACCGTGGTTTCCGGATGTCCGAAACCATTGGCTACGAGAGTCATTCAATATACGATTAACCGCCCAGTCGGCATCGGTATCGTAATGCAAAGGGACGAGCCCAAAAAACTCTGACATCGGAAATGGGCCGTATTTTGTATACGGCCCACTACGACATAGAGTGGGCTCGAACGGTTCCGAATAACCACAAAATTCGGTGGCGACTCCTACTTCGATTTAAATTTCAATTTGACCATCTCATATGGAGATTCATTCGCCTCCCCAAACCCGCGCGTGGCCGCGTCGGGGTGGACCTATGTCATGTCCACAATTTGGCGATTCCGCTGGGGATCCCATCGGCATCCCTAGGGTGAGACTCGAAAAGAAATCGTTCGAATAGTAATGTACACGTTTTAGTTCAATGGGCCATGCATAACCCAATCTTTCCCGGGCCGGTTACTTGTGACCGACGTCCCACTATACCACGGTGCGTTCCTACTTGGACCCACTAAAGACATCGATGGTGGAACTCGTTTAGGTTTTGCGGCATGTCCTAAGACCCACTCGGCTTAGGGAGTCCGTCCTCAGTACGAGAAGCCATCGTTGTTGGTATAGACCCTATTAGACCGACCGAGACTTAGACTAAGAGCATACATGGCGTCGTTATACTGTTTCCGTGACTACGTGCTACTTGATCCATGTCTCGTCTTTTCAAAACCCGTCGTTTTCAAAAACTTGCATCTTTTTCGAAAACTATCCATTTTTCAAACCCGGAAAGCTACCGAATTTAGGACTTATGATTTTGACTCAAATAAGCCTATTTTCTAGCCGGTATGCTGTCCAAACTTTTCAAAAAATTCAAAATCTCGGCCCGATAAACCTTTTTTCCGATTTTCAAAAAAAAAAATCGGGCCTTCCGATCCGACTTTGTTCGGGTTTTTCAAATCCAAATCCTCTTTTCAAAGCTTTCTTCTTAGGACTTCCCGTATTTAGCAGTGTCGGGTTTTGTCATAAGTTGTTAAGAGTCCATAGCGTTGAAACTCCGTCAATCTTATATCACGGGTTTCTACCCCATCCCAGTCCGCCTTATTTATCAAGGCACGGCCCACCTACGTAGGACAAACCCCTACAAAGGGAAGCCCATTTACACTTTAGGGTCCAAAGTCTGGGGCATAGCTCACACGTAGGTCTTTCTTCACACGGGACTAGGCCCACTTTGCCGAATCCTAAGGAAGGCCCACCATCCACGAGTCACCCGTCTAAGAGTCGGTCTTCACCCCCACTCGGGGGCTACCCTTCAGCAGAGCGATCAATCACGGTTGCTCTAAGGGTCTTGCCTTACACGTGTCTCACGTATCCCACTTTTGAGTCACTTAGATGTCACACCATCTAAGCCTTTAGTCTCACTCGGGGGCTGTCCTCCACCCGAGCAGTCAACCATGGTCACCCTAGGGAGTACCCCACATCCATCCTACACCGGCGTCCTTATGATGCCTTCTTCGAGTCGTACCTATGCTAAGAACACTCGAGTCACCTAGGGTTAGGTCACCACGGTTGGGCCAAGCACGCGACACGGTCAAACACGGTCGCCCCCATTTTCGGATTCACCCTTATGTAGCACGAGTCTAATTCGTGGTCGTTACTTTGTCTAGGTCAATGTTCGGGTATCCCGATCCAAGAGTCTTAGTCATTCCCGTCACCCCGGGCCATGTCTAGTTTGACTCCCTCTCTTGCATTTGCGCAAAGCCGAGTTTAGGTGAGTCGTGGCACCTGTCGAAGACCTTACTGAAAAAAAACAACCAACTGAGCACCTGAAAGTCCGGATTTGATTCGAGTCAAGTCTGAGACCGAGTCTAGGATACCCTACATCATCATTTCCAAATCAGAGTCAGAGTCATTTGCATTCTGTCCTCCTTTCAAAATTCAATAAAATCAGCTTTTCTATTCCTCATATATACTTTCCTTATGTGTTTCCGAGAACATGATGAACACCGTCATACACTGTGAGCACATGCACGTGACTATTACAGGCACATCTATAATGACTGCAGGAAACCGAACCTGTGTTTTCCTTTACCTATTCCATGTCTGACATAGAAAGCCACATAATTACCTTTAGCAGGAGCGGTATCAAATCCTATGACAAATCTAGGTAGTCTCCTAGTTTGGGTTCAAGACGGGAGGCAAGCCTATTTCCCACAATAAACACCCATCCAATAAGACTAACCAATCCCTACCTTATGTGTTTAGTTTGACCGACAAAAAAAAGTTGGACAAAAAAAAAATCAAAAGTCCAAGGAAAAAGCAAAAGGCCAAAACAAAAAGGCTGGCCATGATCAAAAAAAGAATTATCAACATCCCTCGACCAAACACGGTCAACTCAAATGAAGAATCCCATGACCGGGGCTAAGAGGTAAACCCAAAGAATTCAAAAACCCATGACCGTAGTTAACGATCAACTCAAGTGGAACGGTCAATTCAAAATTATCAAAACTCATACCATCAAATAGGGGAGAAACAATCAAGCTGGTCAGCTAGCACCACATCTAGCCTTCCCACATTACAACCCTCAAGACCTTCCCGAGACCTAGGCTAGAGAAAGCTCGGATTTTTGAAGATTCAAGCTCCATAGGATACCCTAACCATTAGGGCCAGACATGGAAATCAGATCCCGCATTATCAAACCTACCCCGATCGAAGTTCGAGTCATTATTACTCGACTTCCCTCTTTCTTACCACATTACAATACCTTACCCTCGAAGCCTTAGCTCCACAAAATCGAGCTCCAGATTTCGAATCATCAAAGCCACTTACTTCCTAGCATCACATTTCCAAAAAACATCTAAACCAGTTACCAACCCCAAACACGGGAACCCAACTTGCATTCGGCATAGAACATGCCCAAATAGTTCACACCACCTCTGGGGGCTACCCCGGAGAATGCTCACAGTCACAGGATCAACATCCTAACTATTCTAGCCCTTTGATCAAGACATCATTGGGAATGCATCTAGCCTACACCATCGCTATGGATAGTTACACACCAAGCCCTAATAAACTAGGCACCATAATACATTTTTCAACACTGAACTACGGCTTGGTTTGATTTCACTACACGTGAATACGTAGGCAGCCTTTCAACAGAGGCACAACCACCCACATTGACACTCATTCAAAAGCACCATCATTCCGGTCACGACACTGTCATGTTCTCAGCAGCTAGCTTTGTCGTCCCGGGGGCTTCTCTTAGGCAGAAGTTCTCCATCCACTCACATAATCCAAAGACTTTCAAAAACTAGCCTCCTTTCTTTAGTGAGTCCTAGTACTCGGCCCAGTCGAAGGCAAGAATCTGTCAGAGGCTCGAAGCAACACCCACTTTGGGAATGTGCCCTAAAAATCAAAAATCCAAAAGAACACCAGTCTACGGCGTTGCTACCACAAAGCCCTGTCGTACGAAAACAGTCTCATCTTTCCCGTTCCGAGGATTCGACCATGTTGCCACTCGCCTAGGCTACAGAATAGCGCAACTTAAGAGTCTTTTCATCTTAGGTAGCTCATCCCCTACCGAGTCACGGTCCAACCCTTAGGGAGTCCAGTCGTGTCTGCCGACTCGTCCGGTCACGCCCAGAGTCGAGTCTATCTCCCTCTTCACCTAGGCATACAGGCCTAACCAGGATTTTTTAGGAATCCGTGTCAGAATCTGATCAGGTATCAAGTCATCCCAAACTTTCCTTTTCTTCCAAATTTTTCAAAAAAAAAAATTCCGCCATTTTCGAAGAATTTTTTCGGTTTTTTCCAAAAAAAATCAACCAAAAATCTTTTTCTCCCCCAGCACAAGTCGATGTTTATCTGTATGTTGCATGCAAAACAGACAGGTATCCCAAGACTCCCGGAGAATTATCAAAGTTCTCAGTGAAAATTCAAGCAACATTTTCGCTGAGGTATCAGATGTATCAGTAAGAGGTACATCCGCAGCTTCTAATAGAGACTCCCGCGCAATTCAAAGATGGGACGTATCAGTAAGCGGTACACCCATAGCCTCCAAGGCAAACTCCCACGCAATTTCAAGATGAAGATTGTCTGTAAACAGACAAATCCAAGACTTTTTTAGTAGAAAGTCCCCACGCCGTTATCAACATCTATCCAGGTATGATTTCTATCCAATGGCTGGCGAGCCCTTCACGCAAGTCTAATGGACTCTAAACGACCCGATCGGAAGTCTGCCAGGTCTTAATCCTCGATTGGCCTGGTAGCTACTCTGACTTTCGCCTTGTCCAAGCCTTAGTCAGAGTGGGGGCTCTGTAGACACCCACATTTTGACCACCAAGTGTCTATAGTAGGTCCCGCCAAACACCCGATGATGATATGACGCAAACATGCTTTAATGGGCTCGGAATCATGGACATTTGGTTTAGGCTTATTAGGGAGTATAAATCTCACAAAACAGACCTCAAATCCAGGCCCACTGGGTCGTTTCGAGTCAAATGAGACTAATTTGGGTCGATTCCGATACCGGGGGTAAAACCGTCTTTTAGCGACCGAGTCAAACCCGGTCAAAGATATTTTTTCCCGAGTCACACGAGCTGGCCGTGACACTACACGGCTGATTCGGACTCAAACACCAAAAAAATCAGCCTTCACAAATATTAAACAAATCCGTTTAAGGATAGAATTCGATCTCAAGTAGGAATTCTATCCGGAAACCGAATCAGACATCGACCGAGCATCAAAATACTCGGCCAAGGACAGCCGAAATACCTCCCCACCAGCCGAGACTTTTGGCTTCTTCACCAAGAAACGAGAAGTTTATTCCCTTACGAACTCTCGTATTTCCTATCCAAACCGGTGTTTCTTGTCACACAAACAAGACCACCTCGGTTCCTATAAATAGGACCCTCCATTCAACATTGAGGGGGACCGAACAACAGTTTTGATACACAATATTTCAGCAACTCATACACAATTATTATAGCAAAAACAATCTCGAAATCCACATCCGAAGGAATCCCGAAATAGTGTCCAAAAACCGACGAATTCATCCCGTCACCCGGCCGAACCCACGCCACACACACACACACAAAAAAGCTCCAAAAACCGACACCTTAACTCACCCGCATCATCGCGACGCTCCCGTGCCTAAGCCACCGTCCGACGAGCCTTATACCGAGAAACTAAAGCATGTAGGTTGAGGGTGTAAATCAACCCGATTCTTCTCCTTTCTCTCTCTCTCTCACGTCTTTCTCCCCTTTTTCGTCCGTTTTTTTATTTTATTTTATTTTTTTTATCGATCGTTTCGCATTATTAATATGGGTCGTTTGTCGCATCATATTTTTATTTATTTTCAATGATAAAAACTTTTTTATAACGTTCTTAAAATACGATACCGATTCTCTAATCGAATATCGTACCTACAAGAACTAAATTAAATCGATTTTCGTTGATGCTAATAAAATCATTACCTTTTTTTAACAAAATTCGATGATTTTTTAACGCGGAGAAAATTAACACATTTTTTCGTTCAAAATTCTTTTTTTCAAATTTTCGTTCAAAAACGAGTTTTTCAAAACTTTTTTATAAAATCATTCCGACTATTCGATATCGATTTCATAATCGAATATCGAATACGACGAATATTGAAAATATAAATCGAGTATAAATTAATCCATCCATATTTGTACGCGATTTATAAGAATTAACGATTTTTCGACAAAATAAAAAAAACCCGACAGACCACCACGCGAGTCGCGCGCCCTCCAGGCGGCTCGCGCGGTGGCCTGATCCGCCGAGTCCCCTTTTTTTCGTTTCTTCGCTTTTCTATTTTTTATTCTTTTCGAACCTTATATTAAAATGCGACTTTCGCGACATATTTTAATAAATTCTTTTTTTCGACCTCGGTCAACACGTGTTAATCAATCACGTGTCATCAAATCTTTTCTAAAATCATGCATACTTTTATTTACATCTTTATTCGATTTATTCATCGTTACTAACTCGTTTTCTCGTGTTTGTAGCTTTTTATTTGTTTTTATCGTTTTATTAGACTAAAACGAACTCACATGCTAAAATAACTTTGACGTTATTAGTTTAATATGCATTAAACGACTTAGCAACCCACTTATTTATTTTTCTCACATGCTTAGGAAAATAATGTTTGCATATCATTCAACCGTCGAACTAACCCGTGTACACCAAAAACGAACGATATCTTAGTAAAGGCCGCTAAGTGCGGGCGGGGTTGGGTGTTCTTAGTGAACTTCCCAACACGTACCCTCACCCCTTACTCAGAACCGTGGTTTCCGGATGTCCGAAACCATTGGCTACGAGAGTCATTCAATATACGATTAACCGCCCAGTCGGCATCGGTATCGTAATGCAAAGGGACGAGCCCAATAAACTCTGACATCGGAAATGGGCCGTATTTTGTATACGGCCCACTACGACATAGAGTGGGCTCGAACGGTTCCGAATAACCACAAAATTCGGTGGCGACTCCTACTTCGATTTAAATTTCAATTTGACCATCTCATATGGAGATTCATTCGCCTCCCCAAACCCGCGCGTGGCCGCGTTGGGGTGGACCTATGTCATGTCCACACATTGTATTTTATTTTATAAACCCATTTGCAACCGATTGCCTTTTTGTCCGAGGAAAGAGATTCAAGAGTCCAGGTGCCATTGGCTTCGAGAGCGTCAATTTCAAGTTTCATCGCGGTTCGCCATTTGGGTACCTGCATAGCTTCGTTAAAATGACGAGGCTCGTGACCCTTAGTCACGGTCGATAAGAAAATCCGATGGTTAGGAGAAAAATTGCTACAATCTACGTAATGAGAAATAGGAAACTTGGTACCTGAGGATGATGGTGATGCGGTGAGAGCATGAAGTGAGGGACGAGCTGTTTGTAATGCAAAATCGTTGAGTCGAGTATTAGGAATTTTCGTTCGATGGCCCTTGCCCAAAGGCTCAGTTGGTGGAGTAGGTTGAGGAGTCGTGGTTTGGTCCAGCTCGGTTGGCGGAGTAAGTTGAGGTGGCATGGGTTAGTCCGTGCTGGGAGATGGTGGGCTAGGTGGGGTCGTAGGAGTCGAGTCAAGGGTGATCGTGTGGGTAGTAGTCAAAGTGGGAGTGAGGGTCACTGAATCTATAGGGGTTAAGTGGTCTTCGGTTAGTGAAGAAAAATCATCTCGAGTTTCAGTGACATTAATAGCGTTAAAAGGGAAGTCATTTTCAATAAAAACAACGTCGCGAGAGGTAAAATAATCTCCAGTATTTAAATCGTAAACTTTCCAAGCCTTTTTACCAAATGGGTATCCCAAAAAAATGCATTTGCGGCTACGACTGGCAAATTTGTCACGTGAGCGATTAATACTTTTTGCATAACAAAGACAACCAAAAATGCGTATATTATCCATAGGCGGTGGTTTATTAAAAAGCATTTCATATGGAGTTTTTCCGTCGAGTAAAGTAATAGGGGTCCGATTAATTAGATAAACTGCGCTCAAGACACATTCGCCCCAAAAGAAAATAGGTAGACTAGCTTGAAATAAAAGAGCTCGGACAACATTTAGTATGTGACGATGTTTACGTTCGACTAAGGCATTTTGTTGGGGGGTGTCAATGGTCGACGTTTGATGGATCATGCCATTAGTAGTGAAATATGTGTCGAGACATGAAAATTCATTTCCGTTATCGCTACGTAAAATTTTAACCTTTTTGTTAAATTGACGATCCACCATGGTAAAAAAATTTAAAAGAGTTTGACGGGTGTCACTTTTATAGCGAAGTAAATAAACCCAAGTTGCGCGAGAAAAATCGTCGACAATGGTTAGGAAAATTTTGGAACCACAAGACCCGTTCGGGAAGTAAGGCCCCCATAAATTGCAATGAATTAAATCAAAAATATTGTCCGCTTTATTAGAACTTAAAGAAAATTGTTCGCGAGAGTGTTTTCCCCGAAGACAAATATCACAATGCTTGCTATTAAAAGAAGTATCGGTTTTAGACGATTTATTTAAAATAGGAAGAAAACGGGAAATACTAGAAGATGGGTGTCCCAACCTCCGATGCCACAGTTCGACTGTGTCTGAAGTTCCCACCATAAAAACTCGTGCCCCGTCGGTTCGTACACTTTTCAAATAATAAAGTCCCTCACTTTGTTCACCCGCACCAATCACCATCCGCGAGATACGGTCCTGAACCAAACACAACTTGTGAGAAAATTGAATGGTGAGAGTGTGAGCAAGTAAAAGGCTAGAAACAGACAGTAAATGACAATGAAGATTAGGTGCATATAAGACATTTTTCAATATAAAACGAGAAGATAAAACGATGTCACCACTTTTAGTTGCGATCGTAAGATCTCAATTAGGGAGACCTACGGATATAGGAGGGATGTCACGAATATTAGTAAAATGAGATAAACATCCCGACATATGATTTGAGGCGCCAATGTCAATAATCCAAGAGGAAGAAATATTACCATTAAGGCGATCGGTGTAGGTGGAGGTAGCTTTGCGTGCTTGCCATTGTCGGGTGAATTCATCCAATTCGGTAGCACTAAGAGCATTCAGATCAATTTTGTCGAAAGCCGGTGGAGGGAGATGATCATTGGTCATGACCATATTAGCACGGGCAAAAGTGGGTTTATGGTCGGACCCTGATGCGTGACGACGAGGATCGGGAACAATGACAGGTTTCCCGTAATTGCTATTATCATTACTAATATAAATACGGTCCCGAGGCCTATTACCCTACCATTCGGGAAAATCTCCCGTCACACGGAAACAAGTTTTAACTGTGTGACCACTACGATTGCAAGCAAGACAATGAGGTCGAGTGTCGGAAGAGTCTATTTTATCGGTCCGGGGTATTTTATGGTCGGTGTTATAGTCACGAGTCCCTTCCCCCTTAGAATAGCGAGGACCATTATGGACACGAGCGGCGAAAATCATATGGTCAGGTCGAGGATCGGTTTTGGTATTCGTAAACATGTGTACTTGTAGACACCCGCATTTCAACTGCCAGGTGTCTATAGCAGTTTCCAAAAAACACCCGATGATGATCGGACGCTAACGTGTTTCTGCGCGCTCGGGTATGGGCTCAAAACCATTAGTTGTTGGCTAATGCACTTACGAGTACAAATCTCACAAAATCAACCTCAAATCCAGGCCCAGTGGGCCTTTTCCAATCAAATAAGGCTAATTTGGGTCGAAACCGACATCGGAAATAAAACCGACTTTTAGCGATTGGGTCAACCCCGGTCAAAGTTGTTTCCGAGACATACAAAACAACCATTCAAACATCAGAAGTCCAATTCAAACACAAAACCCATCAAACATCCAACTCAGGGTCCAAAACGAGAGACCCGCGTGACCCAGCTGGGCCACTCGATCGAGTGCCCAGCCCACTCGATCGAGTGGGCCCTTATTTGAGCCCGACTGCTGACACTCGGGCCACTCGACCGAGTAAAAGGTCTACTCGGTCGAGTAACCCTAGCCGGGTGACCTAGGCTTTGCCTATATAAACACCCAATGCAACACACAATTGAACAACTATTAGAACCCTAATCGAACTTTCAAAACATCAAATTCAACCCTAATCAACATCAAACTCAAACCCTAATCAAACCCTAATCGATACTACTTTCAAACCCTAAACCTAGCTTTAGTAATTCAAAACCCTAACCACCACAACTTAGCCTACATACTCGATACTCCCGTGTTAAAGCCACAACTACGAGTCCTATCCGAGACAAGAACATGTAGGTTGAGGGTGCAAAACCCGTCTTCTTCTTTCTCCTCTCTCTCTCGTCTTCCCTCCTCTCTCTTCGTTTTTTTGTTTTTATTTCATTATCGCGTCATAATATCGATAATACCGTTAGTATTAAAACATTAAAATACTTGTCAATTTGTGTCGAGTATGAGGGATGTCGGAATAAGGAAACCCGAATATACAAGTGTACCGCACACAGCGTTGCCGATCGCTTATTCCGACACCCCAATTACTTGATTATTGAGACAAGTCAAATTAAATAATACAGTAATTCGTTATTTTTTATTTTCGTCATCATTAATCGCGCATTCATCAATTTTAAAACCAATTTTTTTAAAACAAGTTTTTCAATAAAGGTCGAAACCCATTGACGTGGATCCGACATCTCATGATCCCTAGGGATTTATTTCGATGTCGGAGAAGCCGAGGGAATCAAGTCTTTCAATTCTAGCATATCGTCAAACTCTTAGATTCGATGCTAATTTCATAATTAGACGTCGAATCTAACAATCTAGTCACATAAATTAACTAGCGCGATTTCTATTGATGCTAAAATAATTATCATACAATTCGTTAGAATTACGACATTATTAAACGCGGAGGAAATCTACTCATATCGCGATAGTTAATTTAAGACGACTTCAAAGCAATTTTCTTTTTTTTTTCCTCTAGTATTCCATATCGATTCAATAATCGAATATGGGATACGACGAGCATTCAAATTCGGAATCGAGTATAAATCCCACAATATTTATATTCGGTTCAACAAAATCAATGATTCATAAAAATCCGAATCGAGGATAAATCATACAATATTTGTGCCCAATTCGGTAAAATCGTCAAATTATCAAAATCAATAGCAATTTCAAAATCGATAACAAAATTGCAAGCGAATCTGGTTCGTACAGGTGCCACTCGACCGAGTGCCTTAGGTCACTCGATCGAGTGGCATCACAAAAATCGAGCAGAATACTTTTTCCGACCTCCACTCGGTCGAGTCTCGCAATGACTCGATCGAGTGGCAACGTACTCGGCCGAGTTGGTCAATAACTTGGTCGAGTAGGGTCACGAAATACAGACAAAACCTTTTTCAGAGGTCCACTCGGTCGAGTCCCTCAATGACTCGGTCGAGTGGTCCCTTTATTGCGTCAAGCCGCGAGTCCTACAAATTATTCGAGTCTCGTTCGTACCTTTTCACGACTTAAGTCAACACGTGTCTAATCAATCACGTGAAAGCTTCATTTTTCAAAACCATACATCATCATATTTGCATCATCTCATCTCATAATTCGCAAACCGTTAATGTCGTTATACCATTACTAACCGTTTGTTGTTTCTTTTGTCAATTTTGGTCGTTTATTTTATTGTACTAAAATGAACCCATGCTAAAATCCAACTTCGACGTTAGAGTTTACTTGCATTAAATTGACATAGAAACCCTTTCAATTTCATTCACATGCTTAGGGAAAAAAATCCTTGCATAAGCATTTTCACCGAATTACTTACGCACGTATTAGAGAGTCTTTCGATATCTTAGTAGAGGCCTCTAATGTGCGGGCGGGGTTGGTTGTCCTTTGTGGGCTTCCCAACACGTACCCTCACCCCTTACTCAGAACCTCGGTTTCCGGATGCCCGAAACCGTTGGCGCACGAGAGTCATTCAATACACGATAACCGGTAGTGACGGTATCGGTATCAAATGCAAAGGGACGAGCCCAATAAACTCTGACATCGGAAATGGGCCATATTTTGTATACGGCCCACTACGACATAGAGTGGGTTCGAACGGGCCTGAACTCCCACAAAGTTCGGTGGCGACTCCACTTTGATTTAAATTTCAATTCGATCCATTCTCATATGGAGATTCATTCGCCTACCCAAACTCGCGCGTGGCCGCGTCGGCGTGGACCTATGTCATGTCCACAGTACTCCTTCTTCCTGAATAAGTTTGTTATAGACAATATTAAAAGAAGGTAGAGGGTCTGTACCAAGAATCTGAGACCGAGCGACAGCAAAGCGAGAGTCAAGACCCATAAGAAAGTCACGGACTTGATCTTTGGCACGACGGGTTTCATAAATATTGACCAAGTCACAGGAATCGGATGTGCACTTACCGGTGGGCAGAGCATCACATTCATTAAGATCGTCCCAAAGTTTCTTAAGACGACTGTAGACACCCGCATTTTGACTGCCAGGTGTCTATGGCAGTTTCCAAAAAAACTCGATGATGATCGGACGCTAACGTGTTTCTACGCGCTCGGATACGGGCTCAAAACCATTAGTTGCTGACTTAAGCACTTATGGAGTACAAATCTCACAAAATCAACCTCGAATCCAAGCCCAGTGGATCATTCCGAGTCAAACAAGACTAATTTGGGTCAAAACCGACACCGGAAATAAAACCGACTTTTAGCGGCCGGATTAAAACCCGGTCAAAGCCGTTTCCGAGTAGCTCACCCACGGTCCACCTCCAAACGGGCCATCAAATCAAGTCCGTCAAGGCACAAAACCCTAGACACCAAGGTGTCCTTGCCTTTGCCTATATAAGCAACCCCATGCAACACACATTAGACATCTTTTACAACTTTTACAACCCTAATCAACATCAAATCAAACCCTAATCAACATCACACATCAAATTCAACCCTAATTCAACTTTTCAACCCTCATCAAGATCAAACTCAAACCCTAATTCAAACCCTAAACCTAGCTTTAGGAATCGAAACCCTAACCACCACAACTTAGCCTACATACTCGAAACTATCGTGCAAGCCGCCACTACGAGTCCCCGTCCGAGCATAAGGAACATGTAGGTTGAGGGTGCAAAACCCCATTCTTTTCCTTCTCCCTCTCTCTCGCGTCATGTGTCGTCGTAGTCGTCTTTTTCTATTTTTATTATTTTATTCGCATACTAATATCGATAATATAAATAGTATAAAACATTAAAATATTTGTCGATTCGTGTCAAGCATGAATGATGGTGGGATAAGGAAAACCGAATATACAAGTGTACTGCACACAGCGTTGCCAGTCGCTTATCTCATCACCCCGATTGCTTGATTGTTGAGACGGATTAACATCAACTTTAATTTTCTTATTTTATCACCATTATCGCATATTTATCAATTCTAAAATTTATTTTCAAAATCAAGTCTTTATTCAATCAAAGCGTCGATCTTTTAAATTCGATACCAATTCCCTAATTGGATGTCGAATCTAACGATCTAGTCAAATAATTCGATCAATTCGATTTTCTCGTTGATGCTAACGTAGATGAGAGGTCAACCAAAATTCAAAAAACCCATGACCGGGGCTGAGAGGTCAACCAACATTCAAAAAAACCATGACCGGGGCTAAGAGGTCAACCAGCAAAAATTCAAAAAACCCATGACCGGGGCTAAGAGGTCAATAAAAAAAATCAAATACCCATGACCGTGGTCAACGGTCAACTCAAGTGAAAATCCTTTGACCGGGGTACGGTCAAATTCAAAATTATCAATACCATCCAATAGGAGAGTAACAATGAAGCTGGTTAGCTAACACCACACTCAGCCTTCCCACATTACAACCCTCAAGACCTCCTCGAGACCTAGGCTAGAGACAGCCCGGAATTTTGAGGATTCAAGCTCCATAGGATACCCCTAACCATTAGGGCCAGACATGGAAACCAGATCCCGCATTATCAAACCTGCCCAATCGAAGTTCGAGCCATCATTACTCAACTTCCTCCTTTCCTACC
Organism: Agrostemma githago; assembly: GCA_958450325.1. Taxonomy (NCBI): domain Eukaryota; kingdom Viridiplantae; phylum Streptophyta; class Magnoliopsida; order Caryophyllales; family Caryophyllaceae; genus Agrostemma; species Agrostemma githago. The sequence goes on along the minus strand of OY288255.1, from coordinate 12,018,023 downwards.
ACATTACAATACCTTACCCTCGAAGCCTCAGCTCCACAAAATCGAGCTCCAGATTTCGAATCATCAAAGCCACTTACTTCCTAGCCCCACATTTCCAAAAACATCCAAACCAGTTACCAACCCCAAACACGGGAACTCAACCTGCGGTCGGCATAGAACATGCCCAAATAGTTCACACCACCTCTGGGGGCTATCCAGAAGGATGCTCACAGTCACGGGATCAAGGTCCTAACCATTCTAGCCCTTTGATCAAGACATCATTGGGAATGCACCTAGCCTACACCGTCAATATGGCTAGTTACACACAAAGTCCTATTAGACTAGGCACCATAATATATCTTCCGACACTGAACTACGGCTTGGTTTGATTTCACTACACGTGAATACGTAGGCAGCCTTTCAACAGAGGCACAATCACCCACATTGACACACATTCAAAAAAGCATTATCATTCCGGTCACGACACTGTCATGTTCTCAGCAGCCAGCTTTGTCGTCCTGGGGGCTTCTCCTAGGCAGAAGTTCTCCATCCACTCACATAATCCAAATACTTTCAAAATCCAGCCTCCTCTCTACAGTGTGTCCGAGTACTCGGCTCAGTCAAAGACGAGAATCTGTCAGGACTCGGAGCAATACCCATTTTGGACTGTACCCTAAAATCAGAAATCTAGAAGGCATCAGACTAAAACAGTCTCATTATAGACTACTGCAGTCCCCCTATGATAGATCGTTCCCATGTTGCCACTCGCCTAGGCTACGGAATAGAGCAACTCAAGAGCCTTGTTAGGTGGCCCACCCCCTACCGAGTCACGTTCCAACCCCTCGAGAGTCCAGTCGTGTCTGTCAACTCGTCCGGTCACGTCCAGAGTCGAGTCTGTCGATAGGCCTCTCTTCAAATTTCACTTTGAAATTTGTAAAACTTAGCCATTTGAGAAAATCCTTTTCGACAAGGTCAAATTTCGGTCTATTTAAACTGCAAATTTCTTTTCTACCCCTTCCCATTTTGAAAATCTAGCCCGTGAGTTGCTTTCAGGATTTCAATTTCAAAAAATTTCAAAAATCTCAAAATTTCAAAATTTCAAAAATTCAAAAATTTTCAAAAATTCAAAAGGTCAATTTCCCCAACACGAGTCATTCTACTACCTACGTGTTGCATGCATTTTATGTGACTTATACAGGTACGACTCAAACAGGGACGTGCAACCCTCTAAATCTCCCCAGCGGAAGCCCGAGGCGGCATTTTCCCCGGAATAGCACGGGATGGGCCCACACATAGGCACACCCAGGACTTATGCGACAAGTCCGATTCCCCGCGGAGGTATTATCAGCAGCTCAGGTATGACTCCTATCTTATGGCTGGCAAGCCCTTCACGCAAGTTTAATGGACTATAAACGACCCGATCGGAAGTCTACCAGGTCTTAATTGGCTTGGTAGCTACTCTGACTTTCGCCTTGTCCAAGCCTCAGTCAGAGTGGGGGCTCTGTAGACACCCGCATTTTGACTGCCAGGTGTCTATGGTAGTTGCTGACTTAAGCACTTATGGAGTACAAATATCACAAAATCAACCTCAAATCCAGGTCCAGTGGATCATTCCGAGTCAAACAAGACTAATTTGGGTCAAAACCGACACCGGAAATAAAACCGACTTTTAGCGACCGGATTAAAACCCAGTCAAAGCCGTTTCCGAGTAGCTCACCCACGGTCCACCTCCAAACGGGCCATCAAATCAAGTTCGTCAAGGCACAAAACCCTAGACACCAAGGTGTCCTTGCCTTTGCCTATATAAGCAACCCTATGCAACACACATTAGACATCTTTTACAACTTCTACAACCCTAATCAACATCAAATCAAACCCTAATCAACAAACACACATCAAATTCAACCCTAATTCAACTTTTCAACCCTCATCAAGATCAAACTCAAACCCTAATTCAAACCCTAAACCTAGCTTTAGGAATCGAAACCCTAACCACCACAACTTAGCCTACATACTCGAAACTCCCGTGCAAGCCGCCACTACGAGTCCCCGTCCGAGCATAAGGAACATGTAGGTTGAGGGTGCAAAACCCCATTCTTTCCCTTCTCCTTCTCTCTCGTGTCATGTGTCGTTGTAGTCGTTTTTTTCTATTTTTATTATTTTATTCGCATACTAATATCAATAATATAAATAGTATAAAACATTAAAATATTAGTCGATTCGTGTCGAGCATGAATGATGGTGGGAAAAGGAAAAACGAATATACAAGTGTACTGCACACAGCGTTGCCGGTCGCTTATCCCATCACCCCGATTGCTTGATTGTTGAGACGGATTTACATCAACTTTAATTTTCTTATTTTATCACCATTATCGCATATTTATCAATTCTAAAATTTATTTTCAAAATCAAGTCTTTATTCAATCAAAGCGTCGATCTTTTAGATTCGATACCAATTCCCTAATTGGATGTCGAATCTAACGATCTAGTCAAATAATTCGATCAATTCGATTTTCTCGTTAGCATCAACTTTGACGTTAGAATTAATTGCATTAAGTCGACATAGAAACCCTTTTTTCAATTCTATTCACATGCTTAGGGAAAATAATCTTTGCATATCATTTTCCCGTTTTACTAACGCGCGTATTAGAAAGTCATTCGAATTCTTAGTAGAGGCCGCTAAAGTGCGGGCGGGGTTGGGTGTCCTTTGTGGGCTTCCCAACACGTACCCTCAGCCCTTACTCAGAACCTCGGTTTCCGGATGCCCGAAACCGTTGGCGTACGAGAGTCATTCAATACACGATATCCGATAATGTTGGTATCGGTATCAAATGCAAAGGGACGAGTCCAATAAACTCTGACATCGGAAATGGGCCGTATTTTGTATACGGCCCACTACGACATAGAGTGGGCTCGAATGGTTGCGAATAACCACAAAATTCGGTGGCGACTCCACATAGACCTAAATTTCAATTCGATCCATTCTCATATGGAGATTCATTCGCCTACCCAAACCCGCGCGTGGCCGCGTCGGGGTGGACCTATGTCATGTCCACAACGACCATAGTAAGCGGAGATGGACTCGGTGGGGCCTTGTTTGCATGCGATAATATCGGCTTTTAATTGGTAAATTCGAGCATCGTTCCCAGTGGAGTACCTTTGTTTTATATCGTCCCAAATCTGCTTAGCTTCGTAACGAACCGAGATGGTGGAATGAAGATTGCTAACAATAGTGTTAAAAATCTAAGATCCCACCATAGCATTAGATGCATACCAGTGTTCGATTTCGGTGGCAGACGAGGTCGGTTTCGGAATGGTGCCATCAATATAGCCGAGTTTGCTTTTGGCACGAAGGGCAAGGCGGAATGCTTGAGCCCATGCCTCGTAGTTAGTGCCATCGAAATGGACTTGAGATATATTGGCACCAAGATTGTCGATCGAGAAAGAAGGGTGAGAAGAATTTTTTGAGGTATCGATTTTCGAATTATCGTCGGCACCTGTCATGGTTGACAATACGAGAGGGAGGAAAAAAAATGAAAGAAAGTGTAATTTGCTCGTGGAGGAAAGAAACTGTAATGGAATTTGAAAAAAATAGCCTTAAGGCTCTGATACCATATTATAATTTCGATGTGGGAAGATTATTGTATTATTATTCATTCCAAAACTCTACTTGTCATTACAATATGTGCAAACATATATATATATATATATATATATATATATATATATATATATATATATATAGCAAACTATACAAAGTATATACGGAAATGATTTACAACAGCTATATAATCAATTATGTGATGGGTAATTGATTTGTTGCCTTCCTTTGGTGATTGTGTATAACGGCTAGTAATCCATGTTATTATATTATTAATTATTATTCGAAGTCGTCTTATTATTTATGAAGTCGTCTTATAGAGATCTAATATCGTTCGTATTAAATTTCGACTTATTTCGTAACGAGGTATGTCTTAAACTCATTGTGGACATGACGTAGGTCCACCCCGACGCGGCCACGCGCGGGTTTGGGTTAGGCGAATGCACTTCCATATGAGAAGGATCGAATTGAAATTTAAGTCGAAATGGAGTCGCCACCGAATTTTATGGTTATTCGGAACCATTCGAGCCCACTCTATATCGCCATGGTCCATACACAAAGCATGGCCCATTTTGGTTTAAGAGTTTATTGGGCTCGTCCCTTTGCATATCGATATAGATGCCGACTTGGGCGGTTAATCGTATATTGAATGACTCTCGTTGCCAATGGATTCGGACATCCGGAAACCACGGTTCTGAGTAAGGGGTGAGGGTACGTGTTGGGAAGCCCACTAAGGACACCCAACCCCGCCCGCTCTTAGCGGCCTCTACTAGGACATCGTTTGACTTTTTAATATGCGCGTTAGTAATTCGGTGAAATGTTATGCAAACAACGTTTTAGCTAAGCATGCGAATTAAATGTGAGCTACGTCAATTTAATGCATCTATTTATTGTCGAAGTGATTTAGCATGCGAAGGTTCATTTAAAAGCGGTAAAACGCAAATAAATAAAGCAAAGCGAAATAAATCGGTTACAAGTTACACGGGCGGAATACAACCCGGAATTCACAATACGGCGTACAATAAAATAGAACAATTGAAATATACAATTGAAAAGACGAGCAATAATTATAAACGGACCCGTGTATAAACTAGACCGTGATTTTGTGTAGGTGGACGAACTTTAATTAGTTACACATTATATTGCGTATTAATCAAAGGACGGAGGTTCGAGGCCTAGACGTGGTGCTAGCCCGATCTCGAACCTCGATGCCTTGTCCCGACTTATCACTTCGAGAAATTGAGTCTAAATTAATTTTACATCGGATACGACTAAAGAGTCGTCGATATAAAATTAATAATGTGAGACCGTCGATCAAAATCGTTTTAAGTGAAGTGATATGCATGAATTTTGGAAAAGCTACGTGATTGACTTTACACGCGTCGACTAAGTCGCTTTTAAAAAGACGAGGCTCGAATGATATAAAAGAGCTCTCGGTTTTCTGGGCTACAGGACCCACTCGACCGAGTTGTGACCTGACTCGGTCGAGTGTATCATTAAACGTGGCTACTGCCCATGATTTAGGGTGCTACTCGATCGAGTAGCAGATGTACTCGGTCGAGTGGCACCTGTACGAGTTGTGACTCGTTTGTTTTAATGTTCTTTAAATCGATAATTGGTCGAGTCAAATAAAAATATTGACGGATTTAGATTTAACTCGGTTTGTCGGTATTATAATCATGTCTTATACGATTATAATACCGTTATCGGAATTTTGTGAAAAAGGTTATTGTTAAAAAAAATTGATTAGTGACGGAATTGCGTCCCTCTACGTCACGACGTCGATATTAATCCTTACGGATTATGTGACGTCGGTTTTCGTGTCAACGGGTTCCATACTAATTGGAAATGGGATTAAATGCGTTCAACTATGACTTTAGGTTGATTATCATAGTCCAACGCATTCGAAACCGAATTTCAATACTAAAATGTATTTACGCGATATTATGACGATAATGATGATGAAAAAAGGATGATACAAAAATGAAGACGCGAAAGTACGACAACATTAATGCTAGTGTCACTATTATGATTACGATTATAAATATGATACGAAAATACGATAAATAAAATGAAAATGAGACTTAGAAAAAAAGATCAAGGTGGGGTTTAGGACACCCTCAACATACATGCTTAGTAAGGACCTCGGAAATGGACTCGTAATAGCGGCACGGGCTTGGGAGTATCGAGGATGTATGCGAGTTATGGTGTGTATGTGTGTGTGTGTATGCTTCGCCGGTTCTCCGAGGGACGTGGGGCTCGGGTTCGGTGTGTTTTGCCTAAGGTTGCTAGGGTCGTAGTGTTGTGTAGTCGCAAAAGGTGTGAAGGTGTCAAGAAATTTAATTGCAAAGGTGTGCTTGAAGAAGTGTTATTGCAAAGGTGTGCTTGAAGAAGTGTTATTGCAAAGGTGTGCTTGAAGAAGTGTGTTGTGCATGGGGTCATGGGGTATTTATAGGGAGCCCCGACCCCGGGTCACTCGACCGAGTGGCGCGGGTGCACTCGGTCGAGTGCCCTCGCGAATGCATCTGGACGGGTTCAAAGAGGCTCCACTCGATCGAGTGGCCAATCCACTCGACCGAGTGGATCAATCAAGCCGCAAAATTTAAGGCTTGATTAGCCTTAATTTGATTGTGATTGATTTTAATTGATTGTGATTAATTTTGGCTGATTTTTGGACGATCTTGGTTGATTTTCGAACCTGGTGCATGTTTCGCGGATGCATCCGGTCGTTCTTTGTGTCGGGTTTGTCTTGACCGGGTTTTGACCCGGTCGCTAAAAGACGGGAATTATTTTTGGTGTCGATTTTGACCCAAATTAGTCTTGTTTGACTCGGAACGACCCACTGGGCCTGAATTTGAGGTCTGTTTTGTGAGATTTTTTTACTCCACTAAAAGTCCATGTCGGATATTATTGATTCCGAGCCCAAGTCCAAGTATACTAAGTCACGTTCGCGTCCGATCATCATCGTGTGTTTTTTGGAAACTGCTATAGACACCTGGCGGTCAATTTTTGGGTGTCTACAGAGCCCCCACTCTGACTGAGGCTTGGACAAGGCGAAAGTCAGAGTAGCTACCAAGTCAATTAAGACCTGGTAGGCTTCCGTTCTGGTCGTTTATAGTCCGTTAGACTTGCGTGAAGGGCTCGCCAGCCATAAGTCAGAAATCATACCTGTGCTGATGATAGTGTCTCCGTGGGGAATCGGACTTGTCGTATAAGTCCTGGGTGCGCCTATATGTGGGCTCATCCCGTACCATTCCGGGGAAAATGCCGCCTTGGGCTTCCGTTGGGGAGATTTTAGAGGGTTTCATGTCCCTATTTGAGTCGTACCTGTAAAAGTCACATAAAACGTATGCAACACGTAGGTAGTAAAACGACTCGTGCTGGGGAAAATGATTTTTTGAATTTTTTGAAATCTTTGAAAGTTTTGAAATTTTTTGAATTTTTTGTGAATTTTTGACAGACTGCTCGGGATGACTAAATTCCTGTGTCTGTGAGGAAGAATCATGGGTCGGGCATGTATGTTCTAGGCCCGCTTGGGCCAAGGAGGCACAGCTGCAGGGGATGCCCCAGGGTTTTGATGTTATAAATACATCACCCTGGTTCCTCTTTTTTGTCACAATTCTCAAAAAGCTTCCTCTTCTCTTTTAAAAGAAAACGTTTATTCCTTTCAAGAAACTTAGCATGGGTATCGACCGTCTGATCAACATGCTGCAAGATTGGTCACACCGTTTTAGGGATGCGAGCAACGTAGTTCTGAGGCAGTCTGGTATATTCCAACTGTTCACGTTTCGTCAGTTGCACGTGGACCGTCACTTCCTTGATGCCTGTCTGACCTTCTGGGATGACACCTATCACGTCTTCGTCTTTCCTCGGGGCGAAATCTGTCCCCTCCCCGAGGAAATTGCTGCTATAGGAGGGTGGAATCCATTGCTCCGCCCTGCTGTCCCTTTCTCCGTTCGAGACCCTAGGAGGAAACTACGGGAATTTTCGGGGCTTTCCCACGCTGAAGTATCCCGCATGCTTGAGGGGGATACCGTTTCTCTGCTTGCCTTAGCTGAGAAGTTCATGAACCCGTATGACATCCGGGTTACGCCCATTCATAGCCGTAGGGCGTTCGCCTTCTGTATGCTGCACGTGTATGCCTTGGACCTGCTGTCTTGCATGGGTAGCGTTCGTCTTCTTGTTGTTGCCGACCTCATGGAGACGGAGTGTAGTCCCGCATCGTTGATTACGGGGGAGATCATTCAGGGTTTAGACAACCGGAAGAGGGATGAGTCAGCCCGTTTTACGGGGAGCACCCGTCTACTGCAGGTATATCGCTTTTCCTTCTTTTTTTCAATTTTCGGTTTTTTTTTCTTTCACTTTTTTTTCGATTTTTTTTTTTTCGCGATATACTGTTACAGGGAGGGCACTCGACCGAGTTGTCCTGGCACTCGATCGAGTGCTCTCATAGAGGAGCATTCTGCCACGTTTTAGGGGTGTCACTCGATCGAGTGACCCCGGCACTCGATCGAGTGCCCTTACGCGGGCGCCTGGATTCGTCCGAAATCTCATAAGCGCTACCCTTTTTTTGTTTTTTTCAGCTTTGGCTACTTGAAAGGTTGTCCAAGATCGAGCCTCCCCCCAACCCAAGTGAGTATTGGTTCAACCAGGTGACGACGAGGAGACGGCCCACCGATTCATCTTGCCTCGTTACTCAGAAATATTGGGAAGAAGAGCTGACGTTCCATCGTGGTCCGCTGATACGATGGGTGGTTTTATGGTGGCCGATTTATTCCTGGACGGGTTTGGCACCTGACGACAAGGCACGCTACCAGGTGAGTCTGTCCTTTAGCCACACAGTTCACCTCTATCCCGACCGCATACTCAGGCAGTATGGGCGGACACAGCGTATCCCTGAGAATGAGGCGGTTGTGAGTGCACCTACCCCACTGACCGACATTTTATGTGACACCTGGATTCAGAGATGGTATACTAGAGTTACTTGGTCCGTTCCCAAGCCGCTTCATTCTGCCTGGGTGTCTTATTCCTACGAGAAGTGGACCAAAGCCGAGACTGCCGAAGCTCGTGCTGCTCTGAAGATCGACGAGGCCTTCGACCTGCTTAGGCGAGAAAAAGTCAAAGACAACCGGGATTTCTTTGCTGAAGGGGAGACTCAAACTCCCATAGTCCGTCTGAGGTCAAGTCAGAGAAGAAGAATTAGGACTCGAGCTAGGGGGTCCAATGCTAGAGGTGTTCAGGGGGAGGTGAGCCCCCAGACCGATTTGGAGAGGAGACTAGGGCCGAGACTTTCAGCCCAGGACCGACTTGGTCCTAAGGATAGGTTGCCGGAGCATGTACGGCCTCGACTTGGGCCTGTGACTATAGCTGAAGATCCTCTGTCGAAGAAGAGGATTCGGGTTAAGGAAGTTCCCGTTGTCATTCGGGAACGCCCGCCCCCGCCGCCGCCCCGACGTCCGCGGGCTCCTCAAGACCCGAAAGACAAAGGCAAGGGCAAGATGCCCGGATATGACTAGTCTCTCTTTTATTATTATTTGAAATATTATAACTATTTTTGTAGTGTGTTTTTTTTTGTGGCTTTTTGTGGCTTCTTTTTTTTTGTGACTTTGAAATACCGAATTTATCGGTGTTTTTTTTTGGAATAATAAAAGTATTATTAGTGAAACTGTTTCTGTCTTGTTTTCGTTATTGCAGTGGTTGTGCCCTTTTGAGGGGTTGCCTACGTATCCACAGTTAGTGGAATCAAACCAAACGTAGTTCGGGCGTAGATTTTTTGCAATTTCGAAATACACCAAGACTATGAGTTCAAGATGTGCGACAGTAGGATAAACAATCCTAACTTATTGACTTGCTTTATAAACTTTGAAAAAGTGTTTAAATAAATTTTTGCGGATGACATTGAGGTAAGGTTTAGGGGTAGTAGCGCTTTAGCTGGTCTAGGTTGGTCGGGTTGACAAATTCATTTCCGTCCAGGTCTGTCAGCATTACTGCTCCTCCCGATAGAACCTTCTTGACCAGGTATGGCCCAGCCCAATTGGGTTTGAATTTTCCCCTTGGGTCAACCGGTAGTAAGGCACAAACCGATTTAAGGACCAAATCACCTTCCTTGATATTTCTGGGCCTAACTCTTTTGTTAAAGGCCCGTTTGATCCTCTTTTGGTATATTTGAATGTTATTGAGAGCCCGGATCGCCGTTCGTCTAAAAGAACCAACGAGTCATATCGATCTTGAATCCAATCTGCTTCGGGTACCTGGCTTTCTAGCAGGATCCGGAGGGAAGGTACTTCTAATTCGACTGGTTGGACCGCCTCCATCCCATATGTCAAATAATATGGGGTTGCCCCGTTTGCAGTTCGATTTGATGTCCGGTACCCCCATAGGGCGAAGGGTATTTTGTCGGGCCAATCCCGATAATTATCAGCCATCTTTTTGAGTATGGTGACAATTGTTTTATTAGCAGCTTCTACCGCTCCATTTGTTTGGGGGCGGTAAGGCGAAGATGTGTGCCTCTGGATTTTGTACTTTGCTAGCAAAGTAGCGGTTTCTGCTTGGAAGTGGGTCCCGTGATCACTGATAAACTCGTGTGGGATTCCGTACCGGCATATGATTTTATTCTGGATAAATTTGGCCACGTGCTTGGCGTTCAAGACACGGTATGATTCAGCTTCGACCCATTTGGTGAAATAGTCGATCGCCACCAAAATAAAACAGTGGCCTCCCGTTCCGGAAGAATTCACCTTTCCAATTATGTCAATCCCCCATGTCGAAAAAGGCCATGGTGATGTCATGGTGTATAGTAGGGATGATGGCATGTGTTGAACATTACCGAAAATTTGACAATTATGGCAGTGTTTGACATATGATTGACAGTCGGCCTCCATACTGTTCCAGTAGTATCCGAGCCTCATGATTTTTCGGGCTAGCATATGGGCGTTCATATGCGGGCCGTTTTCGCCGTCGTGTACTTCGGCCATCACTTTTTCGGCCTGTGTTTTGTCGATGCATAGGAGTAAAGCCCCCTGTGCCGTCTTTTTGTATAACTGACCGTCGTCCGTACGTATGAATTGGGTGGCCAGTCTTCGCAGGGCTTTCTTGGCCCGATTTTCAGTTCCTGGTGGATATTCTCCCGTAGTCAAATAGGTTAGAACAGCCTGATACCAAGGTTCTGGATCGGTGATCTCAATATCTTGAATGGCGTTGACATACGCCGGCTCGGACCGTCTTTCAACACAGATTTGCATACTGGGCATATGTTCCGGGATGTTTAGTAAGGATGCTAATTTGGAAAGTGCATCCGCGAACTGGTTTTCTTCACGTGGGAGGTAGATATATTCTACCTTCTGGAATTGTTTCTCTAGAATCCTTACTCGTGCTTGGTAAGCCACGAGATTGGCATTCCGAGTTTTCCATTTTTGAAGAGCTTGATTGATGACTAAGGATGAGTCCCCGTGAACCCGGAGATTCGTAATGCCCAAGTCAGTTGCCGCTTGTAACCCGTGGATGCACGCTTCATATTCGGCCGCATTGTTGGTTACATCAAAGTCTAATTTGATGGACAACGGGGTGTGTTCCCCTTAGGGTGAGATTAGGAGAATACCGACCCCAAAGCCTCGAAAATTGGATGCTCCGTCGAAATACAAGTCCCATGTTTCGGTGTCAGTATGGAATATGTCTTCATCAGGAAAGGCCCAAGTGTCGGTATGGCCCTCTTCAGATATCGGACTATCAGCGAGGAACTCGGCTACTACTCGGCCTTTGATGGCTTTTAATGGTACGAATTTGAGGTCAAACTCAGCTAGCATTAGAGTCCATCTGGACATTCTACCGTTAAGAATGGGCTTTTCGAACAAATATTTGATCGGGTCCATTTTGGACAGGACATGTACCTCGTGACTGAGCATGTAGTGTCTGAGCTTTTTAGTGGCCCAAACCAGAGCTAGGCACGTTTTCTCGAGCATTGTATATTTGCACTCATATTCTAGGAACTTTTTACTGATGTAGTAAATAGCCCGCTCTTCTGAATCGACTGTCTGGGCCAGCATAGCCCCCATGGCTGTCTCAGTCGTTGTTAGGTATAACGATAGAGGCAAACCGGGTTGAGGTGGCATTAGTACTGGCGGAGCAGACAGGATTTCCCTAATTTTGTCGAAGGCCGCTTGATATTTATCGTCCCATAGTACTCGTTCTCCTATCTTCAGTTTCTTGAAAATGGGCTCACATACCATGGTTAAGCTTTGAAATAAAACGGCTGATGTATTGGACTTTCCCGAGAAACCCCCTTATTTCTTTTTCGGTCTTGGGAGGTTGCATCTCGGTGATGGCTTTGATTTTAGCTGGGTCGACCTCGATGCCACGTTGGCTAACGATATGGCCCAGTAATTTGCCCGACGTTACCCCGAAACTGCATTTTTGAGGGTTTAACCTCATATTGTACTTACGCAAACGGGTGAAGAATTTTCTTAGGGCAGCGACATGCCCATCTCGGTTTTTAGACTTGACGATCATGTCATCGACATAAACCTCCACTTCCCTATGCATCATGTCATGTAATAAGGTCGTGGCCGTTCGTTGATAAGTGGCCCCGGCATTAATGAGCCCAAACGGCATAACTGTATAACAGTAAGTACCCCATGGTGTAGTGAAAGTGGTTTTACCCATGTCTTCTTTTGCCATCTTGATTTGGTTGTATCCGGCATACCCGTCCATAAATGATAGAAGAGCGTGATCAGCCGTATTGTCCACCAATATGTCGATGTGTGGCAACGGAAAATCGTCTTTTGGGCTGGCCTTGTTAAGGTCCCGGAAATCTACACATACCCGAACCTTGCCGTCCTTCTTGGGTACCGGCACGATGTTCGCAACCCAGTCTGGATATTCAGACACTTGTATGAAGCCTGCTTTGAACTGTTTGTCTACTTCTTCCTTGACTTTGAGAGACCACTCGGGCTTCATTCTTCGAAGCTTCTGTTTTACCGGCTTACACCCATCTTTGATGGGTATACGGTGTTCGGCTATTTCCCGGTCTATACCCGGCATGTCCTTGTAGGACCATGCAAAGACATCCTTGAATTCTTGGAGGAGGCTTGTGAGTTGTTGTCTCTCCTCGGGATCTAAGGATAACCTTATCTTAAGCATCTGAGGCTCTAAGGTTGTTCCCACATTGATAGACTCAGTTTCTTCGATTACCGGGTCTCGGGATTCCCTCTGCTCTAGCTGCTCGATCAGATGTGGGGGTAGGGACACCTGTTCATCGGGTTTCTCAATGTCATTGCAAAAAGTATTTTTGAAAGTATTTTGAAAATAAGCCAAGTCATAAGCGGAACAGTTTTCGTTATTATTGATAGAGAAATTGGAAAACAGCTCAAAGAGAGCGGCCATCTGATCGTTGGTCAGAGGCGGGATTGGGAGTGCTCTCGGGACAGACCCCGAGGCTTCGGTGGCAGTGACTACAGGGAGAGGGGTTACAGTTTGGACTCTAGCATCAGACCCCTTAGACTCGAATACAGACTCGGACTCAGACTCTGACTCGGACTCAGACTCGGAATCGGTGTCTGGCACGTCTCCTTCCCCGGTGGTCAGCTTGTAGACTCGACCCTGGCCGTCGGTCCACTTGACGATCTTCTTCCAGCTTCTTTTCCCGGTATCAGCACCGACTTCCGAGATCAGCTTTGAAGGGTCGAACTTGTTGCTTCGAAGGATCAGGTTCATCAAGTCTTCTTTGGGGTTCGGGACAGCTTTGTCTTCCCCGAATAAGAGTCCCAGCACGGGCTCGGCATTGTCAGTACCCTCCTTGGATTCGGATTGGATGAGGGCAAATATGTCATCTGGAATGTAGTTGCATTCCCGAGCTAGTGCAGCCTCGGGATGCGTGATGGTTGGTTGATATAGGCCAACTTGAATAGCCTTAAATACGGGTGTGACGAAGTAATTACTCAGCCTTGGGCTATAAGGGCCCAAGTAAGTACCCTTGATGATGTTGCAGGCCTTCTCAATTCCTGCTCGGACCACATTTCCCGGGGTTATAGCATACCCCAAACCGAAGTGCGATTCCCCGTCATCCAGAACCTCAATAATCTTCCAAGCTGGAAGATATGGCCTCGAAGTAGCCCCCGGTAGGTACCCCAAGTTTTGTAGCATCGTGTCGATGCTCGTGGTGAAGTAGGGCCTAAAAAGGTATTCTTCTTCAATCATCCCTACAAAATCGAACCCCCAAAGGTCGGTGCGGTCCGTAGTGTTACAGCTAGCCACGGTCATTGGGGTTGCTTCTAAGGTGATAATACCGTCTTGCAGGGGCATTTTGATCTTTCGGTGTAGAGTAGAAGATACCGCCTTCACAGCATAGAGCCATGGTCTTCCTAGGAGTAGATGAAGGAAGAGGTGACATCGATCACCTGGAATTCTAGCTCTTTTTCGATTGGGCCGGTCACAATAGTCAGCTTGACGGCCCCGGAAACTGCTTTTGGGCTTCCATCGAAAGCCTGGATAGTGTGGGTAGTTGGTATGTAGTCGGCCTCAGTGATCCCGAGGGCTTTGGCAGTCCTTAACGGGAGGACATTCACAGCGGACCCGTCGTCAACTAGGGTCATTGGAAGATACTTACCCCGGCAAATTACCGTGATATACAGAGCCAGATTGTGAGAGGCCCCGAACGGTGGTAGGTCGGCATCTGAGAAGGTGATTGACGGGCCTTCTCCTTTGGACCTGCTCTTGAGATAGGGCAAGATAGTGGCTACCATTTCAGTAGGGGTGACCTGGGAATTGACCTTGATCTGATCGAGAGCCTTAGTAAGTGCTTCTCGATGTTCTTGTGAGCTAACCAAGAATTGCCATATAGTGAGGTCAACTCGGGTCCTTTTCAATTGTTTAACAAGAGCCGTATCGGTGCTTGGTTCTTCAATGGCTTCTTCCGTCCTGGTAAGTTCAGCGACGGTTGCCTGGACTGAGCCGTCTTTGGTGAGGGAATTACCGGCTAAAGCTTTGAATTTAGCCTTCCTGACTTCTTCGAGGGTAATGGGGACAGTTTCCCCTTTGGCGAGGTATATGTCTTCTTCATCATCGAACCAGATCCCATTGATTTGTGGGATGAAAGGAGAGATAAGATGAGAACAGTCTGTCACCTCACCGGTGAAGATGGCATGAGAGCTAAAGGGGTTGTCCTTGTTGCTTGGCTTGTCCCCGGGTAGTGGTATTTTCCCGCTCTCAATTAAATCCTGAATTAGATGTTTCAGCTTCCAACACTTCTCGGTGTCATGCCCATTGCCCCGATGATATTGGCAATAGGCTTGGGCATTGTAGCTCTTGGAGCGTTTTTCAACTGGAACTTCAGGAGTTGGGCCTATCGGCTGGACCAGGCCTTTGGAAGATAGCCTTTGTAAGGCATATGTGTATGTAGTCCCTACATCAGTGAATACCCTATGAGGGACGTTTCTTTTGGATGAGGCATCCAAAAGGTTAACCGTGTCGAAGATGCTTCGGGTTGCGGCCGGAGGTTTGGTGGTGGATGAGGAAGCTCCTTGGTAACCCTTGTTAGAGGCCTTAGTCAGGCTCTCTAGTCTTAGATCATCTTCAATTCTCATGCCCATTTCAGTAAGAGTGGTGAAATTGGGTATGACAGCATACCGGAGGTGAACCCGGTAGGAAGGGAGGAGGTTCTTGACAAAGGCCTCCACTAAAGTCTTCTCACTGGGCTTATCGACCAGTTTGACACTCTCGGCCCTCCAACGTTGGAGGTATTTAGTAAAGCCCTCCTTGGGTTCTTGGGCCATAACCTCTAGGGACCGCATAGTGGTTTGGATCTCGGTGTTATCAGCGTAGTTCCGAGCGAATTCCGTAGCCACGTCGTCCCAGGTTGAGAACTTCTTTGGGTCTAGCCTGTAGTACCAGGCCTTTGGGTGTTTCTCCAGAGATGCAGTAAAGAGGTTCTTGAACATAGAAGAGTCCACTCCCTTAATGGTCATGAACTCCTTGAAGGCCCGTACATGTAGTAACGGGTCCTCAGTCCCTTCGAACATAGGTAGGCCCGTGAGATTCAGGTTCGCGGGCAGTTTGTCACTTACCGGGTTATAATCCCGACTATTCTCTCGATGGATGTTGTTATTCCCGGTTAAGTAGACTTGTTCTTCCAATCGGTGGACCGAGCTAACTAGTTCAGTTAGGGGTTCCGTGACCCCGGTATTAGGAGTCCTTTGCTCCACTGTAGCTAAGCGAGCAACAATGGCCACTTGGCCAGCCCTCATTTCAGTCAGTTGGGCTTCGATGTCGGCTTGCTTCTCGATTATGGCATCTAGAGAGGTTTGAAGATTGTTCAAAGTAGCCATCCTTCGAGCGTGTCTGGTTGCCGGTGGCCTGTCTGTAAGAACAC
Organism: Agrostemma githago; assembly: GCA_958450325.1. Classification (NCBI taxonomy): domain Eukaryota; kingdom Viridiplantae; phylum Streptophyta; class Magnoliopsida; order Caryophyllales; family Caryophyllaceae; genus Agrostemma; species Agrostemma githago. The sequence continues at coordinate 12,002,082 of OY288255.1, read as the reverse complement.
CGCGTAATCAGGAACCGAACCCAGACCTTGGAATTAAAACAAGTACATCCCGAGCGACCCAAAAGAGAAAAGGACTCGAGAAAGACATCTAGACGGATGACTCGTAGGTGATGTGACTTCCTTAAGATTTCGGCCTTGGTGAGCCTAGTCCCGTTCGAAGGAAGGTTCACGTGAGACTAATCCCCAGACTTTGGACTCGAGTGTGTAGACGGGCCCTCCCTTGTAGGAGTATGTCCTACGTAGGTGGGCTTTGCCTTAGTCTAATAAGGCAGACTGGGGGTGGGGAGGAAACTCGTGATATAAGATCAACAGAGTTTCGACGCTATAGACCTTGACGACTTACGACACGACCCGACACTGCTAAATACGGGAAGTCCTAAGAAGAGGAAGGTTTTGAAAATTGATGGTTTTTGGAAAGTCCGAGAAAACTTCGGAGAAAAGCCCGATTTTACGAGAAAATCGGAAAGATTATCGGGCCTTGGTTTTGATGGTTCGAAAATATTTTCGAGTTTTGAATTGGGCGGCATACCGGCTAAAAATAGGCTATTTTGAGTAAAATCATAAATCCTAAATTCGGTATGTGTCCCGGGTTTTTTTGAAAATTGGATATCTTGAAGTTTGAAAATTTGAATGTTGGAAAAAAAAATTCCGACGATTTGAAAATTTGAAGATGAGATCCCGAAGATTTGAAAATCGAAAACGTCATCTCTAAGATTTGAAAGTTGAAAATGGCATCGTGAGGATTTGAAAATTGAATTTTGAAAATTCGAAAATCGAATGGTGGATTGGAAATTCGAATTTTGAAATGGGCAGCCTGCCGGCTAAAAAATAGGCTTGTTTTGAGTCAAATCTTAAGTCTAAATTTCGGCAGCTTCCCGAGTTTTTTGAAAATTTGAATATTTTTGGAAAGATGCATTTTTGAAATGACGATTTTTGAAAATGACACAGAAACCAAGTAGCACATAGTCACGTAAGCATTACAACGACGCCATGTATGCTTTACACTAAGTCTCGGTCGGTCTGAATAGGGTCTATACCAGTGTTCATAGTCTAGTCGAGAAACGGGACGGACTTCCTAACTCGAGTGGAATTTAGAACATGCCGCAAGGTCCATACGAGTCGACCATGAACACCTTTAACGTATCCAAAGTTGAATACGTCGTGGTATAGTGGGACGTCAGTCACCAGTACCGGCCCGGGTAAATATGGGGTTATGCATGAACCGTAAAACTAAAACGCATATTGTACTCGTCAAACGATTTATGTTCGAGTCTCACCCTGAGAACTCCGATGGTAAGGCACACATCGGTTGATCCCCAGCGGAGTCGCCAAATTGTGGACATGACGTAGGTCCACCCCGACGCGGCCACGCGCGGGTTTGGGTTAGGCGAATGCACCTTCAGATGAGAAGGATCGAATTGAAATTTAAGTCGAAATGGAGTCGCCACCGAATTTTATGGTTATTCGGAACCATTCGAGCCCACTCTATATCGCCATGGTCCATACACAAAGCATGGCCCATTTTGGTTTAAGAGTTTATTGGGCTCGTCCCTTTGCATATCGATATAGATGCCGACTTGGGCGGTTAATCGTATATTGAATGACTCTCGTTGCCAATGGATTCGGACATCCGGAAACCACGGTTCTGAGTAAGGGGTGAGGGTACGTGTTGGGAAGCCCACTAAGGACACCCAACCCCGCCCGCTCTTAGCGGCCTCTACTAGGACATCGTTTGACTTTTTAATATGCGCGTTAGTAATTCGGTGAAATGTTATGCAAACAGCGTTTTAGCTAAGCATGCGAATTAAATGTGAGCTACGTTAATTTAATGCATCTATTTATTGTCGAAGTGATTTAGCATGCGAAGGTTCATTTAAAAGCGGTAAAACGCAAATAAATAAAGCAAAGCGAAATAAATCGGTTACAAGTTACACGGGCGGAATACAACCCGGAATTCACAATACGGCGTACAATAAAATAGACAATTGAAATATACAATTGAAAAGACGAGCAATAATTATAAACGGACCCGTGTATAAACTAGACCGTGATTTTGTGTAGGTGGACGAACTTTAATTAGTTACACATTATATTGCGTATTAATCAAAGGACGGAGGTTCGAGGCCTAGACGTGGTGCTAGCCCGATCTCGAACCTCGATGCCTTGTCCCGACTTATCACTTCGAGAAATTTAGTCTAAATTAATTTTACATCGGATACGACTAAAGAGTCGTCGATATAAAATTAATAATGTGAGACCGTCGATCAAAATCGTTTTAAGTGAAGTGATATGCATGAATTTTGGAAAAGCTACGTGATTGACTTTACACGCGTCGACTAAGTCGCTTTTAAAAAGACGAGGCTCGAATGATATAAAAGAGCTCTCGGTTTTCTGGGCTACAGGACCCACTCGACCGAGTTGTGACCTGACTCGGTCGAGTGTATCATTAAACGTGGCTACTGCCCATGATTTAGGGTGCTACTCGATCGAGTAGCAGATGTACTCGGTCGAGTGGCACCTGTACGAGTTGTGACTCGTTTGTTTTAATGTGCTTTAAATCGATAATTGGTCGAGTCAAATAAAAATATTGACGGATTTAGATTTAACTCGGTTTGTCGGTATTATAATCATGTCTTATACGATTATAATACCGTTATCGGAATTTTGTGAAAAAGGTTATTGTTAAAAAAAATTGATTAGTGACGGAATTGCGTCCCTCTACGTCACGACGTCGATATTAATCCTTACGGATTATGTGACGTCGGTTTTCGTGTCAACGGGTTCCATACTAATTGGAAATGGGATTAAATGCGTTCAACTATGACTTTAGGTTGATTATCATAGTCCAACGCATTCGAAACCGAATTTCAATACTAAAATGTATTTACGCGATATTATGACGATAATGATGATGAAAAAAGGATGATACAAAAATGAAGACGCGAAAGTACGACAACATTAATGCTAGTGTCACTATTATGATTACGATTATAAATATGATACGAAAATACGATAAATAAAATGAAAATGAGACTTAGAAAAAAAGATCAAGGTGGGGTTTAGGACACCCTCAACATACATGCTTAGTAAGGACCTCAGAAATGGACTCGTAATAGCGGCACGGGCTTGGGAGTATCGAGGATGTATGCGAGTTATGGTGTGTATGTGTGTGTGTATGCTTCGCCGGTTCTCCGAGGGACGAGGGGCTCGGGTTCGGTGTGTTTTGCCTAAGGTTGCTAGGGTCGTAGTGTTGTGTAGTCGCAAAAGGTGTGAAGGTGTCATGAAGTGTAATTGCAAAGGTGTGCTTGAAGAAGTGTTATTGCAAAGGTGTGCTTGAAGAAGTGTTATTGCAAAGGTGTGCTTGAAGAAGTGTGTTGTGCATGGGGTCATGGGGTATTTATAGGGAGCCCCGACCCCGGGTCACTCGACCGAGTGGCGCGGGTGCACTCGGTCGAGTGCCCTCGCGAATGCATCTGGACGGGTTCAAAGAGGCTCCACTCGATCGAGTGGCCAATCCACTCGACCGAGTGGATCAATCAAGCCGCAAAATTTAAGGCTTGATTAGCCTTAATTTGATTATGATTGATTTTAATTGATTGTGATTAATTTTGGCTGATTTTTGGATGATCTTGGTTGATTTTCGAACCTGGTGCATGTTTCGCGGATGCATCCGGTCGTTCTTTGTGTCGGGTTTGTCTTGATCGGGTTTTGACCCGGTCGCTAAAAGACGGGAATTATTTTTGGTGTCGGTTTTGACCCAAATTAGTCTTGTTTGACTCGGAACGACCCACTGGGCCTGAATTTGAGGTCTGTTTTGTGAGATTTTTTACTCCACTAAAAGTCCATGTCGGATATTATTGATTCCGAGCCAAGTCCAAGTATACTAAGTCACGTTCGCGTCCGATCATCATCGGGTGTTTTTTGGAAACTGCTATAGACACCTGGCGGTCAAATTTTGGGTGTCTACACTCATCTTAATTAATCTTTTGTGACTTTCATGTTGTTCAAAGATTTATGAGATTTATGTCATGTTAATAATATGCTAACACGTGTCGCACATGCCTTAGTAGCTTTGACATTTTGTGTTGCATTTTTCTCTCCAAAGCAACCAGGACACGAGTAACGTTCATTCCCAAATCTACTTTAAGTTGCCGGATTTGTTTAAAATTATCCGACCCCGACATAAAATAAAATATATTGTTTTGAAGTAAAAAATTAAAAATGGTAGCATTTGACAAATTTTTTTTTTTTATAATCAAAGATGACGCTTCATAAAACAATTTTATTAAAAAATTGTACTAGTATTTAAGAAAAATACTCTTTATTGGATGACCAGGATAGAGTTACACTTACACCCGAGAATGCAAAGTCCCCTAAATATATTATTGAATACAATTAAATAGCAAGCTTGAAGGTGTATGTATATATAATTAGGCAAAGTAAGGGATGATATGGAGTACTCCGTAATAATTAGGAGTATGTAGTTAATTTAATCGTAGAAATCATCATCATCAAGGTCAGCATCAAGCTCGCTGTCATCAAGATCCAAGCTGCCTCCTAACAGTAGTTCATGCCCAAGAAGTGTGTCCCCACCCTTTCTTGCCTCCTCTATTATTCTCACTATCTCTTCCTCCTTTTGTCTTACGCTTACTTCTTCCTTTTCGCTGCCTTTCATTATATCTTCTCCTTCTCCTTCAATAATGTATTCCTTTCCCATATTCTTCACAAACCATGGGTGTTTCTTTATCTCTTCTATTGTTATTCTCTGCATTTATATATGTATACACTTTAATGACCAATCGTAGCATTTGCGTAGATTATAATGACTTGGATGGTCAAATTATCAAACTAATTAATACTTCCTCCGTATTTATATGTTTGTCCACTATTTTTAATATATGGGTGGAGTATTATATTGAGAGTGAACGAACATATACGAAATGAGTACTTACTTAAACTTGAATAGGAGTAGGTAATTAATAAGTAAAAAATGGGGCCGGGATGATAAGTTGATGTAGTAAGAAAAATGGTGTACCTTGTCAGGATTGGAAACAAATAGACGAGAAAGAAGGTGGTGGCAGTCGTGGGAGATCCGAACATAATCAGGAATGGAATAGTGTACGCTCAGTATCCTCTGTCACATTAACAAACAAACAAACATAACATCATTATTAATCAGAGAATAAATTCCGACTTTATACATTATTCAAATTAAGTAAAAAGAGGAGTTAATTCCTACAGTACTTTTGTATATAAAGTGGAGTAAATAATACTTTCAGGGTCACCTCTAGAATTCAGGTGGGTGGAAATATATGATGGAAAATAAAAAATTGAGAAAATAGACAGGTCAAAATCAATATTAACTACAAAATTTAGACAAAAATAAAATAAAATAAAAGATGATTATTTTAGAGAGATGACCTAAAAAAATAAAGAATGACTATTCTACGGGGCAGAGTTACTGTAGTAGGAGATGAACCTGGATGGTAATCTTGAAATTTTTGGGGTCCTCGGGGTCTTCGAAAGGATAAGCTCCAACCAACATTACATATAAAGTGACCCCACATGACCAAACATCTGCAATCTATAATGCTTGATGATCAGCCCCCCGACAATGGAGTATAACACAATATAATTAGGTGACCAATAATTAAACGTCAACTAACATTTTTATTATTGTCAACTACGGACTAATTAATTACTGTAGTAATTTAGAAGAAAAGGGCATTAGCTCATGATAAATAAAATAAGTATTTACTTAACTCTTCATAGATAGCCACATTGATTTATTATAATTTATGACGGAAATATTTGTCACAAGAGAGATCAACATGCATACAAAACATAATATAAGATGTTAATGGTAGGTATACCTTTCCATCATACTCTTTCCTGGAGAGTACTTCAGGCGCAATGTAGGCGGGTGTTCCCACAGTTGATTTAGGCTGAGAATGAAATTCTGCCGACTTGGAGTACCCAAAGTCGCATATTTTTAGACGTGGCTCTTCGCTACCGTCTAATAATGTGTTTTCCAACTTCAAGTCTCTGTGGCAAATTTGCTGCATAATGCGCATTCACTATTAATTTCAATTTCAATGCATGCCATGAGACTATAATAATACGGAGTATATACGGTAGATTACTTCATCTCACTTATATTTACATTCGGTTTTTCTATCCAAGCACACTACACATGACTACATGAGTCTCGATTAGCTAGTCAATTCAAAAGGTTATAAGAATCGGGACCTTTCAAATGTATGTATGTATGCATGTATGAATGTATTTAACGGCTCTGATCGCAGAAGAGTATGAAGATGGAGCTAAAATAGTTGGAGATGGGGAAAAAAGGTGTGCGTGCGTACGTACCATGGAATGACAGTAACTGACTCCTGATATGAGTTGCTGGAAATAATACCTGGCCTGATGATAAACAGATAATAATTAATAGTCCTAACTAGTTTAAGAGTATAAGATGACCAAAGAATGAAGCAGTAGTATGTATACAATATATATGTACTTGATCATACGATGTGAATGAAATGGGTGGGATTAATTAAGAGAAAGAAGAAGGGGGGGCCAGGCCACGGCCACGGCCAGGGTAAAACAACAACAACAACAACAACGAACCTCATCTTCGCTAAATCGGCCAGCTGTGCAAATACGTTCAAATAGCTCACCACCGGCTGCATATTCCATTACTATCGCCAAATGCGTGGGCGTCAGAAACACCTGCACCCGCCCAAGCCACCCTACAAATATTAGATACCTACCGCTTCATCTTAATTAAATTAAATTGTGGATCAATGTTGTGCTTCTTTTTATTTTATCTTTTACGGCTACGTCTCCTACTAATTAACATACAATAGTGATTAGTGAGACATGATATTTTCAGTAAACTTCCTCAATCTTTTAAATAAAGAGAGATGAAGGGGTAACTTAGATAATGTTAGACATACGTAAATATGGAGTATGCATGCAAATCATAATGAAACCTGCCTAAACACCAACAATAATGCGTACTTGTCGTACTACAGTATCAATTAATAATTAGATTAAAATAATTCAGTTAATTAAACAATGAGTATAATTCTATATGCGAATGTCGTCAAACCCGAATAAAGTATTAGTCCGTACTAAATAAACTTGAAATAGAAAAAATACGGTATATTATCTACTCTCTCCGATTTTTATGATCTGTAACATTTACAGATATAAGGTTGTGAGAGAAGATAATGGATCTCACCAATAAAATAAAATACTCAACATCAACAAAAATATAAGTAATATAAAAATATAACAATTCAATTGAATACGCAGTTAATACAGCAATTCCTAAGACTATGTTTATCCACAGATCCATCATTTTTTTCTCATACTCGGCCACCTCAGCTTTTCACCCACTTTTCATTCTTCAGATTCAGACTCAGATTCACTACAAAACTAGACTTTATCTACAGATTCATCTCAGAATAACAGGGAGTAGTGGTCCACAAACCATAGAGAGGAAGTTACTGTCATGCACACATGAAAAGTCACTGATAACAAACATGAATGGTTGTTATCAGTAGTACTCTATATTTTTACATAATTAATTAGTACAGTGATCTACCTTTACATATAGTGTTATTGAAAATCCAATTTAGTAGAAGCTTACATCACATTTATTAAACGATAGATACAATATTGAGGAGATATCTATTCAGTACTCTCTTTTATTTGTATTTATCTTTCTATTTAATTTTTGGGTAAAAAATAATGGTATAGAAATGTGTGGCTTAAAAAAGAATACGGATGAGAGAGAAATGTATGAGTAATTCCAGACCACATGTTATGGCCGAAAATAGAAATAGGGAATAAAAGGTATTTCAGCCCAATAAAGAAACGGGAAAGAATAATAAAAATCGGAGGGAGTATTTGATATTTCAGTACTACCATTGTACTAGCCGTAGGTAAACCTGACTGGAATACAACTTATGTACGCGTTGGTATCTAGATTGCACGGACACTCCTCCAAACCAACTTGTCGTGTCGGACACTGACACACGTCTGACACACGACAATATGTGTCGGACACCTGTAAAATCGTGTCTGGTTTTTTTAATTTATTTGAATTATTGGACACGGTTCGTCATATTTGGAGACGTGTCCGATCCGGTTCGTAATATTTAGAGACTCATCGAACATACCTAACGTTGTTTATTGCTTTCCGGACTTTAATAAATGATACTCCCTCCGTTTATAATTTTTTACCCCATTTCATCAATATTACTGAGGAGTATTTTAATGAAATAGGGCAAAAAAATAGTGAACGGATGGAGTTATATTATAGGTTTATGATGGTTACTTGATGTTATAAACATTTATTATATGACTAAATAACTAACTAATAATTATATTATAGTAGTACAATTGTTTGAATTTTTAAGATTTGATTTTTAACTTTAAGGTTATAAGACTTTAATTTTTGTTTTGTTATTTTACGATAATTGTCATACTGTAAGTAACCAAACGTATATTATCTTAGGTATATAAAAATCTTCAAATTCTCTTTGTTTAAATATGTTTATTGATTTTTTTCCTGTCATGTCCATGTCCTACAAAATTTTGAATCTCGTGTCACGTGTATATGTCCGTATCGGTGCAACCTAGGTTGGTGTTAGACTCTGTTTGATGAATATATTTGAAACCTAAACTCTAGTTAAGAACATTTAAACCTAAGTATCTAACCGCTAAATTAGGAGTTGATAAGACAATTGAAAGTGCTTGACAAATTAGTTAATATTATTTGATAAAATGATATAAACAAACATATTTGTAGTACTCCCTTTATTTTAGTCATTTGTTTATCTTTGATTGATATATTACTTAAAAATAATATGAAAAAGAAACAAATAAATGATCGAGACAAAAGAAAATACAAAGTATTATTTTTATATTAATTTAAAGGGGTAAAAATGTAGAACTCAAAACTTTTTTAATCAGCTAATTATTTCCACATGATAATATGAATAGTTTTTTTTTAGTTAGCTTATTCGTGAAATAAACAAACAACTTCCCTAAAACTTATACTATACAAAAACAAAATAGTTCAAGTTTTAATCAAATAAATTTTTTAAGCCATAAAAAAGGGAAAATGATAAATATAACTCTTGGGTTGTATCTATGTATAATTTACGGAATTACTTTTTCATACTTTAACGTTACTCAATTATCCCTAATATTTTCTAAATTTTCCAATTTTACCCTTACCCATTCCAAGACTAACATTCATGGTTTAATCCTACTCCAACTCAATGTTTTTCATCAAAATCTTGTACTTAAACCTATCAATTCTAATAATCGATCATTACTTTCGACTACGGATTATAATTCGTTAATCGATATGTACTATACATTATCGTAAACTATATTGAAAATTAGTATTTTCCGTTTAATAATTAGGGTTTAGGGGTGGTAAATAAAGTGACAATAGATAGTAACGTACGATGGTAGACGGCGGTGTGCGGTGGGGATGGTGGTAGGTCAAGCCGTGATAGAAGGTTTTAGGGTTAGGGATGGTGGGTAAAGGGTGGTGGGGTACGTAGTAATATAGGTTTTTTTTTTTTCCTTTTTGTTATTTCAAATTTCAAAATTTGTAAATAGAAAGAAAAAAATTAAAATCTTGAATTTTGTTTTTTTAACGCAATTAATTTTTTTTCCTAATTTGAAATTTTCACTTTATTAATTATGATTAACGTAATTCTTGTACATATATATAAAATTAAATGAAATAAAAATAAAATTGGAATTATTAATAATAATAAGAATAGCACAATCAACAATAATAGTACTAATAACATTTACAAAAAATAAAGATTTTTTTTCTAATAACAATAAAAATTAGATTTTTTTTATAATATTTAATACTAATACTAAATAAAACTTTAAAAAAAAATCTTTTTAAAATAATAACATTAATAATCTAAAAAAAAATAGTGCGCAGTGGTCGGAGTGGTGGCCGACTTGGTGGTAAAGGGGATGAGTTTGAGAATTTTTTTCTCTCTCTAAAATTTTCTCTAAAAAGATTAGGTGGAGAGGAAATGAGAGGGATAAGGTAGTAAATTTTATGTACAATTGAGTAATGTTAAATTATAAAAAAGTGGTACCCATAATATATTCTTTAATTTCTAACTTTATAACAAATGTAAAAGATATTAAATATTTAAATAGAATCATGAGGATTATATTTAACATTATTCTAAAAAAAAGTAGGTAAATTGTTGCATCAAAAAGAATCTTATCTTAGACAACTAGGACCCCGACCCCTTATTAATTAATGTGGTAGAAGATCCGAAGAGACATTGTGCTCATAGAAGACCGATGATTGAAAAATGATTCGTTAAAACAAGCATGAATATATGTTGCCTATACTACAAGTAATTGGGGTTTCCACTACTTTTTGAGTGTACGTCGTAGCTACTCAACTACTGTGCATAATAAGCAAGCAAGCAAGGCTGCCTGGCCTCCTAGCTAGCCTAGCTAGTTGCAATTAAATATGAAGGAGACTGATATTATCATTTCACATGATTGAAATAAATCTTGGACCTATATATGCTATGACATGTATGTATGTATGTACGTACGTATGTGAAGGCCGACGTGATGAAATTTAATCGCAAATCACAAAATAAAACTTTTGAAACAAGCGCTGATTAAGCAATTCATAAAATGTCCCAAACAAATTACTCCTATATATAACTACACAAATATCTTCAAGGTAAGGTTAAGACGTACAACTATTATTCTATAATTAAGTGTTGAAGGATAAAGAGTAAAGACTTTTGGCGGGCCGGGTTCAAAACAAATGTCCTTTACTACGAAATAAATATCATCTTCCATTTTACGATACCATTGGTTTGCCAGGCACATGCAAGCAACGTTAACGTTTGTAAGGATTGAACAACACCATATTTAATTTATTTATCATTCTGAGGCTTATATACTCCCTCCCATCCATTTAGACCTGTCGAACGGGTTGGGCGGTCGGGTTTCGGGTCCGGTCATTTCAGGTTCGAGTAAAATACGAGTCAGGTGTATTTCAAATTTGAAAAATACGGATTTTATACGGGTCGAGTTTATACGGATTTTGAGTCAAATAAGGGTTATTAACGCACTTTGAAAAAATTAATTTTCAATATTTTTTTATCATAAATACAATTTTATTCTTAATTTTCTTAATCATCTCATTTAATATACTCTCTCCATCCCACTAAGATTGTCACATTTTATTAAAATATTTTTAACATATAATAGGCAAATGGACAATCTTTTAGGGATGGAGGGAGAATGATATTAGTGAGAATAAACATGTTTAATTTAATACTTTCTCCATTTTCTTTATATCTTCCCATCCCCTTAATATATGGGTGGGGTATTATATTAGGATGGGAAGATATAAAGAAAATGGAGGAAGTATATATTTTAACTTACATTGATATTTTATTTTATAAGAGGTACGAATATATATGACGATTTATTTTGACTCGATTTATTTATTTTCTCATTATAATGATCATGTGATAAAAATATGATTTAAAATATATATATATATATATATATATATATATATATATATATATATTACTTATTTCTTAAACTTTTGAAAAAAAATGTTAGTATTTTTGAGAAACTTTAGTATAATAGTAATATTTTTTTAATTTATCTATTTTCGGGCGGGTAACGGGTTCGGGCGGGTTGTGACCCAATATACTCGGGTTATTATCGGATCAGGTCATTTTCAGGCGGGTTTTCCGGTTTTTTTTTTCAGGCGGTTTCGGGTCGGATCAGATTTTGACAGGTCTACATCCATTCGATTATTGACATCGGTTTTTTCACTACTTTTAAAAAAAATGGTAAAAATAAGAGAATTATTGATAAATCAAGCGATGTTATGGGTCACCAAACTTAAAAGTAAAGAAAAAGTAGTGCTATTTTGGGTAAATAAAGGAAAAATACGAGAATTATAAGGTAAAAAATTTTGTCAAAAGGGAAACGTAAAAAATTGATGAATTATCCATTTATAAATATAAAGACTTGAGTGAGCTAGAGAATATCAAGTATGACCAACATGCAACACTAAGATTCTAAAAGAACACTTATTGAGGACAATTCGGGAAAGGAACAGTACGGACCACTTGTTTGGTATTATTTCTCACGTAGGTCATGGAATGAGATTATGAGAACAAATAAAGGTTAATTCGATTCATATTTGCAATTAAATGTGTGGTTTTCATATCAAAACAGCATATACGGAGTATATAGGTTATTATGATATTATCTTATGGATCGTTTTGTAGTGTTTATATTGGGTTTGAGTTAGTTGTTCAAAAGTGATATAGTTCATTCGAATCGCATTGAGTTTTTAGAATTTTGGTTCACATACAAATATGTCGTGTTAATTACAATTTAAGTTTAGTTACGCCAGAGTCCAATATAATAATGATGCATATATGGAGTACATAAATATAAATATGTATTATGTATATATACTACTCCGTACCTCTTTAAATCTGATTATGTTGGGATGCTTCAACGATCTATGGTTCATGATTTCCCTTTGAACATGCTCATCAATCTGCAAGGGTGGAATTAAAGTCAAGAGTTGTACATCAAACAAACACCCATATTTAGAATACAAGATCAAACATAGTGGTAGACAGACAAGAAAAGGATGAAATTAAAATTGAATAGAGGAAGAAAAAGGTAAAGAAAGAACCTTGTGGCCTCTCTCGATATACTTGACGGCAAACAAATCACCGGTCCATAAGTCCTTAACAAGCTTAGCAACCCCAAAATTGCCAGACCCAATATTCTTCACAATCTCATACCTCTCCATTATTATTATTATTATTATTATTATTATTATTATTATTATTTGTTGTTGTTGTTGATAAATGATAATGAGGATGATATCACAAATTAAAGAATGATTAAGCAGATAATAATAATATTGCTCTCTTTCCCCCTCTTTGACCAATTAATTAATCAGTTTTATTATTCAGGCAAGTAGTAGCTTAGGTAGATAGATGGAAGAAAAGAGAGTAGTCCTTGTAAGATGTAGTAATATGGGGGGTGAAGTGTATATATACACAAATGATGATACGGCCAATTCTATGATGAATAGGGTGATGAGGGGAGTGGGGTGAAGTAGCTGTCTCTCCTACATAAAGGCACAGTTGGGCATTTGAATACATTTTCAACAGGATTTTTTTTATTGGGAAATACAATACTGAAAGGGAGGGATGGAGGGCTGTTTAGTATTTAAAATAGGTATCACACGTGGCGACACTATAGAGGTTGGAAGGGGGGATTTGAGGACAGAGAGTATGTATGTATGTATGTAGTTGCTGCCTCCCCTCCATGACCAACATGCACGCCTACTCGCTACTCTATCTTCATTCTTCAACATGGATTCTCAAAATGATTGGTAGCCTCTTTTGCGAGGTTTCCTATCGCCACTTGTCCGGTTCTCCCTTCCCCAAACACATTTCTCACTCTTGGGCCAAAATTTGTCCTTTTTTTATGAGAATATTAGTTAACGTGTTAAAAGAATATTCACTTGGTTAGATAAAGAAAAATAATTTGTTACTCCCTAAGTTGTCTCATCTAACATTGTTGTATTATTTGACTCATCATTGATTTGTAACAGATATATGCATCTTTGTTTCAATTTTATAGAAGTAGCCTTCTTTAGTTCTTTGGATAGATTAATAAGACAAAATTGGAGGGGATGCATCTAGAAAAGGGATGTGTCTTTTGTGCAAAGAAGTCGGAGCAAATAAGAAGTCAGAGCGAAATGAATGCACCAACAAATGCATCACAATAAAAAAAATTCTTATGTTTGAGTCAATTTCGGTGTCGAAGAGGGTTAGAGCAAGTTCAATAGTTTGACTAAGAGACTTATTGCTTCTTGCAAATATCAAAAGTTTCAAACAAGTAGTCAAACAATTGTTTCACATCATACTACTACTACCTATGAGGCTACTAGGTTCTAACTTCTAAGAAAAACCGGAGTATTTATTAGCTCAATCTACTTGCTTAAGAAGACCCACAACATTTTTTGACCAATGATAATTCTAGTTCAGTACTCCCTCTAACATGCGCCGGTGGACATACATTAATAAACTAATTAAAGTAAGCTTAACAAAGATCTTACTTCTTCCGTCCCGGTCAATTGTTATCCTTTGATATTGGCACAAAAATTAAGGAAAGAGGATGGAGTCAATCATAACATGACAAGTAGATATAATCTTTATCTTTTAAAGCAGAAACATTTGGAGCCTCCACATTCACCCACCTCAGCATGCCACATGGATCTGATATGGCACTTATGTGACGCTTACGTGGACAACACACATTTCTTCTACGGTACACTTATACAATGAAAAATAATAACCTTCATCCTTTTAACCTACCACCACGACAGACCCCAGTATACATCAAATAAAAAACATAACTGCATCCCATCTTTAAACTCCTGTTAACTTCTCTTTCTCTCCCCATCTCACCAATACGTGAGTATGATCCTCCTCTTCTATGTGTAATCCCTTGCATCACAGATTTGATAAGATCATTTTCATTGAATTTTCAATTATTATTTTTTGAGGAGTATGTGTATATATGGACAGAGAGGGTGTGACAATGTTAGTTGAAAGAAAAATGGGAGAACATGGAGAGAATAATAGAGAGAATAGTAGTGGAAATAGTGAAGGTGGAGGAGATGGGTATTAAAAAATCCAGTAAATCGAGGCTTGGATGAATCTACATTTATTATTATCAAGTTTGTTGGTCAGATACTATTTCTTTCTGACTCACTTTCTCCTTTTTTATTAATTAATTATATTAATCAATGTAATCTTAGTATGTTGTATGGACTATGGAGTAGAGGAGTAGTAGTAATAATGGAATGGTTAATGATGGGATTAATTAATGGTGGTTATAGGATAACAAAGCGAGTGCAATGAGAGTGAAGAGGACATCAAAATTAACCTTGAAAGAATTGTGCAATTCAATTAGTAAACAAATAATGTGGCCTTGAGGTCCTGTTTATTCTATCATGTGGCCCAGAAAATCAAATAATAGGATTACAACTTTGGAAGAATTGTGCAATTGAATTAGTAAACAACACAGGTTTTCATTCACCCAAATGGCACCAATTCTTGCCCAATTTTGTGATGTTCCAACATGCACAAGTCAACCAGGTCCGTGCATTTTTGTGAGAAAATGTTAAATACCTGTTGATTACATGTTCTCTGAGAGTTGCTTGATGTACGGAGAGAAGAAAAGCTTGAAATCGTCAAGAACTGACAACTGAAAAGGCAAGATTGCATTTGAAGCTGAGATTGGTAAATCTCCGCCATTTTCTGATTAATAAACTCCTTGATCACTCTCAGAGAACATGTAATCAGCAACTCGGATTACAAAACCTCTACAACACCGGACGATTAAGTATTAGTTAATCTGAACTTTATTGGATTACAAAATCTCCACCAAATTCATGTTATATGTCTCATACGGAGTATAATAAATGAGGATTACATTGACTGTATTCATACAATGGTCGCATATAAACCTCACTAGATGTTTTATTGGATTGTTTGTATTTGACAACTTTGTATTTTAATGATCATAGACTGCATTTACAAGCAAGAAGGATTACGGACGAGGTGAAAGAGAGGCATAATCATCATACAAGCCTCACGAGATGAGGAGTCGTTTATGGCTTGATGTTATCCGATGTATGACATATAATCAGCAGAGTTTCCCTTTGCATTATTCTATATAAAAGATACACTAAAGCTCTATTTTGCAGGAAGGATCCCATTTGCATTTTTGGAAGACATACATCAAAAGTTTATGAAGACATATGGTCGTGCTATACACAATGCACCTGCTTATGCAATGAATGATGATTTCTCAAGGGTACTAAGCCAACAAATGGATTACTATTCAAATGATCTAAATGTCGATAGACTTAACCGCCTGAAAGGTGAAATGACTCGGGTATTTATTTGCCCGTCACATTTGTGGTCGTGCAAAAAAGGCACCACACGCGTCTTTTCCCTGTTGACTACAATCTAACTGACAGGCCTGAGAATATAATGCCAGGTTCATGTCAATATATGTCATATATTGTGTGATTTATGTTGCATCATGTGATATTTGTGTAAATTGTTGTCAACAGGAAGGAAGCTAAGTCAATTCAACTGACGAATTTGATCCACGAGTTCCTTATGACGTCCATTCTCTTCCAAAATCTGAACCTTTGGTACCTTTCCTCTCCATTCAATTCTTTGTCTTACTGAATTTGTTCTTAATTCTATGTTAATTTTTTTTTCATTTAGTGTTATCTACTACTCTGTATTTGAAAGGATTTAATGTTAATTTGATCTTTTGAATGGTCTTTTATTGTGAAAGGGTGGCTGTCTCCTATTGTTGGTAATGTTGGATCAGGAAATCGTCTTTGATTGTATGTATTCTCGGTGAGATGCATAGAGTCACAGGAAAGGTATGCTCATTTCTGTATCTCCTCATATTTTACTTACAAATTTCCTGTTCAAAATTGATATTTTAATTATGTTTCTTTTCTTTCTAAAATACAGAGTAATTGTTCAGACATAACGTAAAAAAAAAATAATGATGTAATCGAACATGAGCCCTTTTGTAGCACCTAATGTGATTAACAAAGAAATGATGCAATATATTTGCTACCTTTTGTATAATATCACACCCTTTCTCATCTTGATCATTTGTTTAACTTTTATATTACTAGTTGCTTCTCCGCGCGCGATGCGCGCGGAGCTCCAAAATGGGAAAAGTAAATTTAAGCACACGGGCATCAACTGAGCAGTAAATGTACAATTGTAAACCATTAAGGGGTACCGGCGGATTGCATACAATTGAAGGAAATGTATAAAAATCTTAAGAGGGTACGATTGCTAATGAAGATATGTGCAGTTCGACAGCGTCGACTATGGTCATCCAAATCACATACAATGGTAGTTACGACATGCTAACGTAATCATACGCCAATAAAATAGATGTACGACAATAGTGTGAGGTATTTCCACTTTAAACGCTTGGATAGTAGCACGCTACTTTCTGAGTCCACAAACAACCAACCTATAACCTATATTCCTAACATGATGGAAGCCGACTACGCATCGCCGGGGGGAATGATGTCACATACAAGAACAGAATCTGACTGAATCCCACAAAGTTTTTTTTTTCTTTTTCCAATGTACATTACTATGCCCATAACGAAAACATAGTTCGGATTGCGGGCCTTCCTAAAAAACGTCTAGTACCGCTCAATGAGGGTATGTCTACGCATCAACGAGAACGACGTTGCAGTACATACACATAGTGTTCGTAGCCAGGTAAATTGATAGTCACGTCATTCGATAACATCATAATCTCTCGGGCCAAGTAGGCCCAGAGCTAGCACTTGTGCCGTGGCCACGGCATCCTCATTGAACTGTGCAATGTAGGCAGCCATATTGTCTGCAGAGGTAGAGTCAGTAATTTCCAGATGAGGTGTCTTGTTCATTGTCTGCGCCTGGAAACTGTGAAGCAGCCTCTTGACGAGGATGTTGTCGGTCAAGTAGCATCTGCACCTGCATGAGACCACAGTGTCACCCCGTGTGGTAGTTGTCACACCAAAGAAGTGTTCTCTTTGCAGGAGTCTGTCGTAATCTGCGGCCCACCGAGGTGCATCGGCCTCAAGGCGAACATCTGAGCAAATCGCTTGCAGACAAATGATATCGCTGCCTTGCCAGTTGCGTCAAGCTTTACGAATATTTGCTCCATATAGTCATCACTCGAAAGGACCCTGCTTACTTGCGAGGACTGCCTACCAGGGACCACGACCTCATGAATACGGTCATATACAAAAAAGTAAGAGTTCAAACTTACGTTGCCTGCTAGTGGCCGTGATAGCGGCCCTGTCCTCGTCTTCATTGTTCGTTATCCAGCCTCTGCAAGAATACACAGGCATGGTGGCACTGAAAAGGCCTGCACGGTGGAACTACATGTTAGGATGATGGCCTCAACCAGGCAGACGTACAGCTAATGCAAGCACAGTAACCAACAATAAGTCAGTATCAAGCAGGTTTGGTGTTCATTTGATAAAACAACATGACGCATTCTGTGTGACAAGCAACATCCGTACATCTATTAGTACCACACTTATTATCCGGACATATGTAATGAATGATAACGGAGGAGACGATGTCTTTAAGTAGATGCCATATATATCCCGTTACCACGCCACGTGGCCACAATACCCAGTTTGAAACGTTGCAGTCGCTCTTATACACTCAAAGCCACTGTATAGTCCATTCTAAAACGCGACACCACCCAAGAGGACGATCCAAACGTATAACTAATTAGCCGAAAAACAAGAGCGGAACTGCAATCGGCCTCATACATTCACACCCACCGGAAAAGCCCGTTACCAAAACGTAGCACTACGACACCAGAACAGACGGATATGTTACATAACTATGAGCACTCTACGAAAACTGAAAGCCACCGCCAAGTGCCTCTATGTTCTAAAGTATGGAGCATGATCGTACTTCTAAGCCTACGTGGAGCATGCATGCACAAAGGAAAGGGCGAGGTCAACATCAATTTGTAAAAGGAAGGACAGGAGTACAAATAGGCAGGGAAGCTAGTTACGACGTCCACACACAGCCTAAGAGAAACCTGAAAACTGGGGCCACCAATAAATGGGAAACTTGGAAGATCAGGTAAACACAGTAAAACATAAAAGCGCCAAACTTCAAACTCAGCCCGAGAAGGAAATCAGGCTGAAATAATGAACAGATGATACAAGCAAAAACAAAGCATTTGAGGGAGTTAGAGGGTGCAAAGGAGAGACTTACAGTGGAAGCTATGCAATAGTAGAAGACTTACAGTTCCAGTCGGTTTCAATAGGGTTTAAAAGAAACGCGGTATAAGAGGGCGGGAAAACAACCAAACCCCTAAAAGAAATGTCGGAAACCAATAATCGGTAACTTTCGAAATCTGAGAACAGCCAAGATCGAATTAATACCAGAATCCAGAACTCGATAATGTACGAGAACTGAATAGCACCAAACCAACAGAAAACTGGACTATAAGTAAATTGGACTCATCAGGAATTGAGGAGTACGTAGGAGAGATACCGAAGACTAAAAACACCAGGCCGTAGAAAATGGCAGAAATTGTGTATCTCTTCCCCTGAAATTTGGGGTCTTGTAATGGATTAATGTTCAAGGAAAGGGGATGGAAGGTAGTTTCTTGATAGGGGTCCAACACATGCAAATGAAGAGTCCTGGGACAGTAGAAGATCTACCGCTTGTTTTTTTCCTTGTTTTGTCCTAAACTCTAGGGTACAGTAATGGCCAGATTTTCAGGGAGGGGGGAGAGATAGTGGAGGGTTGAGGCTATTGATGATGTTACAGGGGTATTTGGGCTGGTTGGGATATGTTAGGACAGTGGCTGAATTAGTACAACCCATATGTCCACTTGAAATGATTTAACATGGGGTGTAAGTAGGTACGCCAGTAAGCTGTAGGTATGTAGTCAACGTCTAGATAGTAAATAGAAGCCGTCAGTATGCTCGTGGTCACGCTTAGTTCGTAATTAGAAGCTGTAATGAAGCTGTCGCGGTCTATATTTCCGCTGTGATGTCGGTTTGGACAGCGGTGGGTTGGGCCTGTAAAATTTGTCCGGAATCTGCAATGCACAGGAAGCAGTTTTGGGTGTGTGGTTGTCGTGATACCAACGCCCGTGGTTTTGCGGATTAACGTAAGCATGGGAGGGGGCACGTCTGAACTTGTTGGTTGGAAGTGACTGGAATATTTTACAAATAAAGTTTGGCAGTTTGTGGAACATATATCCACATAGAATACGGTGGATCCATGAGTAGCTACGAAAGTTTTTTGCCATGTGAAGATGGCAGAGGTCTGGTTAATATTAGATTTATAAGCGGGATGCATACTTATGCCGCACGGTGAGTCTCGATCAGTAGATTATCGATTGTGGAAGCTGAGCTGCTGCTCTCCGTCACAACTTCACCCAACTATTCCGCTACGGCTACAATTGATTCACCTTCCTTGTCTCGTACAGTAACTGGTGGGATGGCTGCACTGTTTACTGGTGTGTTAACTCCGTCGTCGGACACCACTACCTGCTTCACCACCCATTGCAGGATGTTACTTGTTGACAGCGACTGCGCAGGTCCAATGCACACCCTGAACTTCCAACGCTCCAATGTTTCCCGGATGACCTCAAAAGCCTCATTGTTTTCCTGTGTAGGTATGGAGAATGGTTAACAATGTACCTTACGTGTAACGTAGGTAGATTTCGCATGTATGTATAGACGAATGTTGACTTACAGATTGTTTCATGTAGAACAAGTCAGACGCTGACATCATACATAGGTCTGAAACGGTTCTTGTGAAAGCCGTCATTGGCAGTGTGCCTGTTCCGTCTGATATCTCACAATTGAAAGTGACCCTGTAGGAATTCATATGCAATCCGACATTAGCTGATCATATCGAAAGTTACTGTGAGCAAAATAAATATAGCGTTTAAGGTGGGCGGATGGCACTGGACGTCGCAGTGAAGGTAAAGAAGTCAGGTGGCGCTCAACACACTGTGGCTCCGAAGTACAGTCGGGGGCAGAGCAAGCGTAGAAAGTATAGGCAGTTCCTGGTGGCGTGCTGGAACGCTTGCTGCAGTGGGAGCAGCCTAAGTAAGCATGCATTCTGGGTACACTACTAGAAATCCCCTATTTTTACAACACTTTTATGGGTAATTATTGACACAAAAAAGCATCACAATTTTATTTTTTGACGCTCTATAAGAGCGTCAAAATTCTTGCCGTCACAAATTTGTGACACCCTTTTGTGTCGCTTATATCGACACACTTAAGCGTCAAAATTACTTATGACGCTTTTTGGCAACAAAATAATTGACAAGCTAAATCGTCATGCCATTATTTTGTGACACCATTTACCGTCAAATTCATACATGAGCATTATCTTTGGAATTCTATATAAGCACATTGTGATGACGAAAAGCGTAGAAAAAAATTTCACTTAAGAGGTACACTAAAAAAATGACATTAATAAGCATCACAAATGCATAGAAAAAAAATCCACTAACAAGTATATATATATACTACAAAAATTGGCATCAATAAGCATCACAGGATGCAGAATTAATATATTCGACCATATTATTAATTAGTTTACGATATAATACGTACAAAATCAAACTAAAGTAGGAATTTGATAAATAAACCAAAACTTTCAATAATGTAATTATTATTCAAGCAAAACATAATATCTATATATGTGCGTTAAATTACTTATGAAATTGAAACTACATTAATAATGTCCCCCTTAACTCTAAGAACAAATATAAAAATGAAAACAAATGTTGTTGATTGATAAAATATCCGTGGAAACCTAGCTATGATATTTATGGTGGACATATGTGTTCTCCAATCTTCCTTTTGGCGAATCTTCGCTAGTTGTATTGTTTGAAACCTATAAAGAAGGCAAACAACAATTAATAAGTGACATAACTGAAACGTATCTAAAATCAAACATTTACCCACTCTTATAATTACATAACAAAACAATGATGTGCTTGTTCCTTATAACGACTCACTAGCTATACAATAATAATGGCTTCGGTTAAGTTTGCACCGCTACGAACGTACCAACATGGAGTTTTATACTAATAAAATAACCAAGCATTTTAGACAATTATCAATCAATTATACATGCATCATAAATAACAAGCACTTTGGTCAATTTATTTGTTATCAGATTATCAAACGATAGAAGAAGATGAGACAAGAAGGATGTTTTATGAAGTCTTCTATGTGACATAGTTTAATTGCACAACAAGAATCATTCTTGACTCTTAAGTCTAGTCCAATACTACCTTATCCCTTGTACAATGAAAATTTAATATCAATGAAATAAAGAAATCGAGAATTTACCTGTGGATTCGACATGTCTATAATAGATTTTGCTAAATCTAAAAACCCACTTGGTGCTGTCCCACTACTCAAAACATCAAGAATGTGACTGAACTGTGTTGTCATTTTTTTCATCAAGTCATTATTCTCGTTACATGTAACCTCTAGCTTTTCATTTTGCTTCAGCAATTGTTCATTTGTCTTCATCAACCCTTCATTTTTCTCAGCTAGATTAGCCACAACTTCCTCCATATTTCCACAATTGAATTCCTCTTTCCTTAACATCCTACTACGTATCCCAAACACGTCACTTTGTTTCACACCGTATCCATAACCGACGGGACGTTTAGGTATTTCTCCTCCATACATTAACTTATTGAAAGCTTCATTCTCAATTTGTTCACGAGCCTTGGTATTTGATGGATTTGTCAATAATACGTTATCAACATTGGCGTGGACATCATCCTTTACAAAAAAGAGAATAATATTAACATTTAAAATAACTAACTTCGTAAGTGGATTTACTATACACGAAAGTTTGGTTAGTGAAAATTTGATTACCACAAAATCCTCTGCACAAGTATCCTTCACATAAGTTCCGTCTTTCTTTAGATGAGTATGTTTAAACATTTCCAAAGCAGTAGGCTCTCTATTATTTTTTTCTTCCTGAAGTGTAGGACAAATAAAGTTATTTCAGCCTTAATATGTAGTAAACATTTTAACTTTAGACTATTGAAAAAATATTATAGAAAAAAATAGACAAACTTATACCAAATCAGCTCGAATATTTGCATAACTTTTAGCTCCACTTGTATGAACGTAATTTTGAGCTCCACGTGCTTCTTTTCCACATTTCGAGAATTTCTACAACACAACAATTGTTATAAGAAAATATTTTTTGTAAGAAAGGTTACTCCTTATTCAGGCTAAATAATGCATACTTTCTTACGTAATCTTTTTAACATCATAGGCACGAATCAAGAAATGTATACCTGTCCTGCCTCAGAATACCAATAATCGACCAAATGTAACCAGCTGTCACGAGTATGACCATCAGGTACATTTTCATATATTTGCGCTTTTGTCTTTAGTGAAGGTTTGAAATAAGACTTCTTTAGCATATGTCTATATTGTCTCAGACTTCTCCCCGCTCGCTTGAGAATTCCTTGATCATAGTTATATCCTTCGGGAATAATAAAATGATCCTTAAAAGAAACAAGAAAAAGTACTAATTTAAAAAAACATATATAGTCATCGTAAATAAATTAAAATCATTTTATTGTGATATACACTTACTCGGATAAGCTCAATGATGTCAACTTTGTATTGTTCATTGACATTATGCCAATTTGTTTCTCTAATTGGACAATATTTCTCCTTTTTCACAACGTCCCCAATAAATCGAATGAGAATATGTCCTCCTTTTCTGAGTGGCTGATAGAACTCATTGAAGGTCACAAAGTACTTTATGCCTTTCAGAAGCCAAACATGATGGGGTTGAATTGCATCTTTGACATTTTTATAGTTTCCTTTGCAGTCTAATTTAATCAACAAAATAGAGCTGGAAATTAGGAGTAGTTCTCAACATCAATGTCATCAGAGAACAACAATGGAATACATGATCAAGCATTCTGTAAACTAAATAAGCAGCACACATGAACAAGTGAAGATGCAAGTTGTAGCTAGATGAGTTAGGAGCGTTAATAGATGACGGACGACACATAACAAAGGGTTCAAGAAGCTTACCAACAGTCAGAACCTCGTCTTTCTCCTCAAATTTTACATCATCAGGCCAGTTAGGAATCAAAGTGCGACGTCTCGGCTTAAATAATTTAGGAGTATCTAATATATTTTGGCCGCCATTTTCCGCAGGAAAAAACCCTTCTTGAGCTGAAACTTTCCGCAACAAATGGCAGCCGTTAAACTCCATATAGACACAAAACACAACATGTGTACATAATTGATAGTAAACCTCAATGTGAAGCTAAAATCATCGAGAAAAATATACCATCATAAATACACGAATCAAATCACCGTTCTAGAGTATTTGATTTACATAAACTAATGGAGTATTGAAAATTATAGTTAGTTAACTTACCACTAGTACGGACCTCGTCTTTTTCAACAAAATTCACATCATCGGGCCTACTTGGCATCATAGTGCGACGTCTTGGCTTCGATAATTGAGTAGTATCTGATATGTACTGGCCGCCGTTTTCCACCGTAAAAGACATTTCTTGAGCTGAAATTTTCAGCAACAAATGGTAGCCATAACAGCTCATATAAACACACAACACAATATACTTACATAATTGACTGTAAACCAAAACGTATAGCTGAAATCATCGAGGAAAATATACTATATAAGACATAGTGAAGCAAAATACTCATCAAATCCCTGTTTTGGAGTATTTGATTTAAATAAACTAAGTACTAAAAATTTTGTAGGTGGTTAACTTACCATGAGTAAGGAACTCCTCCTTTTCAAAAAAATTCACGTCATTGGTCCCACTCGTTAGCATCGTAGTGAGACATCTCGGCTTCGATAATTGAGGAGTATCCATAGGAAAAGACCCATCTTGAGCTGGAACTTTCAGCAACAATGAAAGTCATTAAACCCCATATAAACACAAAACAAAACATACGTACATAATTGATAGTAAAGCTCAATGTGAACTTGAATCGTCGGGAAAAATCGTCGGGAGAAATATACTATATATATATATATATATATAATATATATATATATAATATATATATATATATATCATAGTCGAACAAAATACGAATCGAATAACCATTTTAGTGTATTTATTTGATTTATTTAAACTAATGAAGTACTAAAGAATTTGTAGGTACTTAACTTACCACTAGTAAGGACCTTGTCATTGAGCCTACTTGGAATTGTAGCGTGACGTTTCAGCTTTGATAATTGAGGAGTATCCACAGGAAAAGACCCATCTTGAGCTGGAACTTTCAGCAACAATGAAAGTCATTAAACCTCATATAAACACAAAACAAAACATACGTACATAATTGATAGTAAAGCTCAATGTGAACCTGAATCGTCGGGAGAAATCGTCGGGAGAAATATACTATATATATATATATATATATATATATATATATATATAGATCATAGTCGACCAAAATACGAATCGAATAACCATTTTAGTGTATTTATTTGATTTATTTAAACTAATGAAGTACTAAAGAATTTGTAGGTACTTAACCTACCACTAGTAAGGACCTTGTCATTGAGCCTACTTGGAATTGTAGCGTGACGTTTCAGCTTCGATAATTGAGGAGTATCCACAGGAGAAGACCCATCTTGAGCTGGAACTTTCAGCAACAATGAAAGTCATTAAACCCCATATGAACACAAAACAAAACATACGTACATAATTGACAGTAAACCTCAATGTAAACTTGAATCGTCGGGAAAAATATTATATATATATATATATATATATATATATAGATCATAGTCGAGCAAAATGCGAATTGAATAACCATTTTGGTGTATTTATTTGATTTATTTAAACTAATGAAGTACTAAAGAATTTGTAGGTACTTAACTTACCGCTAGTGAGGACCTCGTCTTTTTCAGCAAAATTCACATCATTGAGCGTACTTGGCATTGTAGCGTGACGTCTCAGCTTTGATAATTGAGGAGCATCCACTGTATAAGGCCCTTCTTGAGTTAAAATTTTCAGCAACACATGGCAGCCATAAAACCGCATATAAACAGAAAATATAACATAATTACATAATTGAGGGAAAACCTCAATGTATAGCTGAAATCGTCTGAAAAAATATACTTACACTGTACAAAAATTAGCAAAACATAGATACACAAAACTTCCAGCATCAGATCAATAACAATCGACCAATTAAATAAGAAGTATTAAATAAATAGCAAGTAGCCAATTAGAATAACTTACCTGGTAAATTTTGAAGATCATATTTGTGAATAGAATTTACACCATCAAGCCTACTAGGCATAGTACTTTCGAAAGTTCTTTTTCGATGATTGGGATGGAGGCTAGTGGATGTGGTGTTTCTTTGGGATGTCTTATCTAGGGGAGATTCATGTCGATTTACCATTGAAGATTTTATTTTTGGTGCTTCGGTTAAAGGGCTCTTCCAAATAAGAGAAGATTTGCTGGTGTGCGGTACTTGTGCGCTAGCATCAACATTAGGAAGCGAATTTTCTTTAAATGCATCATGTGGTCATGGTCTGTTCTTCTGCCAAGATATATCAGCTTTAAGTGAACGAGAGACATGGTTTTTCTGATGTGCGAATCTAAGAGAAGGCGCTTGTTTTGGTCGAGGTTCTCCAACTTCCTTTGGTTTAACAGTAGCAACTCCACCTGAATGATTGTCAGCGACACGTTGTTGAGTTTTACCAAGGGGAGGAGTAAATGGTCCCCATCTCTCACCGATAACATGGTCTCTTGTATTCACTGGTGGTGAAGCAGCATTTGTACTCATAGCAGCAAGTGTTCTTTTGCTTCGATAACTCATTGTCAATCAAGGTATCCTGAAATCATACTCCCTCCCCACCACTAAGATTTTCCCACTTTCCTTAAAAGGAAACTCCACTAAGATTTTCCCACTTCAAAACTTTCCTTATTCATCCATTATACTCTCCTCCTATTGGTTACTTTTTGTGATTTGACATCTTGAACCCCACCCAACAATTTACCACCTTTCATTACCCATTTCTTAATCCATGTGCCATTTATAAATGGGAACATCATTGTGGTGGGGAGGGAGTAACAAATTTAGTCAGCTTCATTAATCTAAAAGCAAAACATTTGCAAAAGAGTTGACACTATCTATAAAACTATCTCATACACTAAACAAAATTGTAAATGTTGTTAAATAAATGTGAGGACTAAAAACTGTTATCAATACAAAAATAGAGAATTAGGTACCGATACACTCATGCAAACATTTATTAATAATATAAAGCAATTACACAAGGTAACTAATCAAGCTAAATTCTCCCCTGTGTCAATCAAGTCTCTAGGCTTAGTTGTAATAACATGTAACCATCCTTTTTGTATCTCATCTTCAACATAGAAAACCTGTTTTGCTTGAGATGAGAAGACAAAAGGGTCATCCGACAAATTCCTACCGGTGTGCATCAACTTTGAAAAGTTAACACAAACACTCTTGTCTGCATTTGACCTTATCCCTCTATATATGTCCACCCAATTACAATGAAATACTACAACTTTGTAAGCTCCAAAATAATCCAACTCATAAATTCCTTCAAGCTTTCCGTAATAATTTTGCCCATCTGCTTCGACCATAATTCCAGAATTCTGTGTTTTTCTATTTTGCTCATGATCAACCGTCTGAAACTTATACCCATTGATCATATACCCCGACATTCTTGTACAATAACTACTTAAGCCACCAGCTAATGTTTTGCGTAGTTTTCCTTCTTTGGTGCTTCCGTCTAAGTTTTGTACCTATAAGAATAGTTCTCATCTTAGAAAATAACCAAGTACAAATTATATTATATATACTTTATTTTCCAAAATTAAAACAAGGCTGGGAGACCTGAAGTTGAAGCCATTCACCAAATTCATTAATGATCCACTCATTTTCGATACTTTGAGTAACGACTTGGTGATAATCTTGCTTTTTCTGATGAAGGAATCCACTAAAAATAACAAAAATATTAATATAGTGAAGATTTATATCACGTACGATCAAATTAAAATATAGACACTTATATAAGTACTTACTTAAGAACTTCTTTCATCTCATCAGAATGAAGCAAAACATAACGGTGAGCTTGTTTTAAACTTCTATCATCTAGGCGCATAATTTCCTTCATCCCAATGACACGACCACCCGAATTATAAAGGAAATGGCTCATGTCTGATATACCATCATCATTTCTCTTGGATCTATCAAAAATGGTCTCCACGCCTTGGAGATACCTAGAACAAAATGTGATAGTCTCTTCTAAAATGTAGCCTTCAGCAATGGATCCCTCTGGTTGAGCTTTGTTGCTTACATAGGATTTTAAGTGAGCCAGATACCTTAAATATAAAAAGCTATTAGTAATAAGAAAAAAGATTAATCAGAACACAAAACATTGAAGGTTTAAATATTAACCTTTCGATCGGGTACATCCATCGATACTGAACAGGTCCACCAAGTTCAGCCTCCTCCACCAAGTGAATTATTAAATGAACCATGATTGTGAAAAATGTTGGAAGAAACTCCATTTCCATCTGGCATAGTATGAGTGTAATTTTCACCTCAAGAGTATCCAACTCATTGTTATCTAGAGTTGAAGAACATAAATATTTGAAACAAGAAGATAAATCTCCAAGCAAATCAGTAACAACGGTGGCCTTAGACGCTCTCAATGCTACGACAAGGATATCTTGCATCAACACGTGGTTGTCATGACTCTTGAGATTGTTCAATTTTCGTTGTTTGATATTAACACATCTAGATATGTTAGAGCCATAACCATCAGGAGCTCTAATCTTTTGTAAGACTTTCAAAAATCTGTCTTTCTCTTGAGTAGTCATTGAGTATGATGCGGGAGGCATATATGGATCATGATCGGGTTGCTGTTGGAGCCAAAGATGTTTCCTAATAATGCCCAATTTTTCAAGAGCAAGTCTTGCATTCTGATCATCTCTAGATTTATCCATATTCAAAATGGTTCCCAAAATATTGTCACACACATTTTTCTCAATGTGCATTACATCCAAGTTATGTCTTAGTGGATTATGCTCCCAATACGGCAACTGAAAGAATACACTCTTCTTATTCCACAAATTAGTAGAATCATTATCCACATTATGGTCATCACTAATAATATTCGTTGACACACCAACTTCCCTTGCTCTGCGTTTTCTTTTTCGAGGTTTAGTTGATTTCCCATAAATATAGCCGATACTTTCTTGTTGCCTCAAAATATCAGTTCCACTTACAGACTTAGGAGCGTTATCATATTCAGTAGTTCCATCAAACAAATCAGCTTCAGAACGATAAGAATGATCATGAGGCAACCATTTTCGATGGCCAACATAACAAATTTTGCCTCCAAATCGACCAGAATTTGTTGAATGAGTGCATCGTGGACAAGCATCGTAACCTACAGTACTCCATCCAGATAACATAGCATACGCAGGAAAATCATTGATAGTACTATGTAAAGCAGCTCTTAATGTAAAATAATTTCCCTCATAAGCATCATATGTATTAACACCTTTCCACAACAATTGCAATTCAGAAAGCAAAGGCTGCAAGTACACATCAATGTCAATACCAGGACTAGATTTCCCTGGAATAATACATGACAATATAAATGATGATGGTTTCATGGACAACCAAGGTGGTAAATTGTATGGTATCAGTATGACAGGCCATGTACTATATGTGGTGTTCATTAGACGATATGGGTTAAAACCGTCTGTTGCCAAAGCTAACCTAACATTTCGAGGATCGGAGGCAAACTCAGGATAACGAGAATCAAATTGTTTCCAAGCAAGCCCATCTGATGGGTGTCTAAGTTTTCCATCATTCACACGACTCTCATGATGCCACCTCATGTCTTCTGCGGTTTTAGTACACATATATAACCTCTTTAATCTAGGAATAAGTGGAAAATATCTCATTACCTTGGCCGCTTCACCTTTCTTATTACTACTCTTACCTTTATTGATGTTATTGCATGCGCGTTTTCTCCATCTTGATGTATGGCATACATGACACTCATCCTTCTTCGAAAACTCTCCCCAGTAAAGCATGCAATTGTTCGGACAAGCATGAATTTTTTCATATCCAAGGCCGAATTCATTGATTAACTTCTTACCTTCGTAATAAGATGATGGGAATCCACTCATTTGTGGAAATGCGTGAAGTATAAGATCAATTAACTTGTTGAATGACTCAGCAGACCAATGATACATGCATTTGATATGAAATAAGTGTAAAAAAAACGAAAGTTTCGAAAAAGCTTGGCATCCTTCATACAGTTCCTCTTTTGCAGCCTCGAACAATCTTTCGTACTTTACATCTTCCTCAAAGTTGTGTGGTTTAGGGGTTTGCATATAGTCATCGTCAAACTCATTATCAGACTCATCATTAGAAGAAAATTCTATATCCACATCACCAACTTCATTTTTTTTTATCATCATTTGTGCCAACAGGAAGTTCGTTCCTAAGATCTCCAACCAAATGGTTATCATTACCAAGAAAAGTCGCACTTAGTAACCCTTCCATATCATCCCGACCTACAAAGGGACCTTTACTAGTGCTCCCCACATCATATTCGTGCAAATGATCAATAATGTCCCCGTCCCCATGCCAAATCCACTTTGTATATAATTGATAGAACCCTTTAAACAAGATATGTTCCTCTACTTCATCAAGTGTTAACCAATATCAAAGTTTACAAATTTTACACGGACATTTTGTTTTTCCATCCACAAGACTTTTCTTAGCTAACTCGATAAACTTCGTGCACCCATCTAAGTATCTAGAATGATTGTTGGGCAAATTTATCCAACTAGTATCCATGGCTACAGATTAATAAGATGAAAACGCCATAAATATAACCATAATTTCACATGTACAAGAAATATTAACTAAATAAATAGGCAAGAACTAATTAAAATGCATATTAAAAGAATTTATTTATAAGATACTATTTATAAGACACTATGAAAATTTTACATTACTTTTTATTTTTTGTTGTAAGAGGAAGGTTTCACTATACGACTTTTAATTTCGATAAAGAGTAATTAGTGTGTCCATACGTCCTTACACTTTTTCATCATCACATATCAAAACAAAGAGCGTATTTATGAAACTATGAAATTGATCTCATCTCCTTCATTCTTAAGAGTTTAACAATTTTCAGGATTAATATAGTTGCTCTTAATGCTTGGTTATAAAATGGGTCTGCATTTGCTATCAATCATACTTCATGCCTTTTAAAATTACTCTAGTAACAAAAACCCTATCAAATTTATCGTAAACCCTAACTTTGTTTCAATTTGTGTTTCAGCTTCTAACTAATTCATACAAAATTAGTAACAAAAGTCCTAAATCAGTCCAAAAACTCAACCGTAGCAAATAATTAGTAAGATAAGGTTCAATTAAACGGAAATCCGTCACAAACAAATTAACTAACCCAATTCGATAGCATTAAAAATGAAACAAAGCAATTAGAGCAAGATACAGCATAAGTGAGAAATACAGACATAAACGAAAAAATGCAGACAGAACTCATGATCAGACTCATCATTAGAAAAAAAATACAACATAAAAGGTATTAATAAAAGGCCAAAAACGCAGACATATACGGAGAAATATAGAAAACAGCAATTAGAAATAATGGACAGTGGACGATATAGAAAAATTAACAAAATAAAACGAAAATCGGAAATCGGAAAACAGGTAATACAGTAACGAAAATCAGAAAGAAAAATAACAAACTAAAATGGTATAACCAAATACTAAAACGATATAGTGCAGCAAATACCAAAACAGATTAAAACGAGAATAAACAAAATAAAATCAGAAGCATGATAATGGTACTGAATTCCTTTTAGCAAAATTTATCAGAAACTACAATCATGGATACTTAAAATTGAAAAACTTAGACAATAGATCGAAACAACACCTGATTGACGAGCGAGTTGTAATCAACTAGAAGTAGAATCGAAAAGTCTGTCGTAGAATTAGGGGGTTTAATACCTGATTGACGTCGGATTAGTAGAATCGCAAAGTCTGACGAGCGAGTTGTTGTAATCAACACGCACCTGCTGATTGACGTCGGATCGTACTGTCTTCTTCAATTTTAGGGTCGTCGTCTTCAAATTGACTCCCGCACAAATTGATGTTGGATCGTACCATCTTCTTCAATTTTAGGGCTGTCGTCTTCAAATTGACTCCCGCACAAATTGACGTCGTCGGATTGTACCGTCTTCTTCAATCGGACGTCGGATCGTACAGCCTTTCTCCAGGAGCGACAATAAGATTTTAATTGGGGATTATTTAGGAGCAAGAGATAATAAGATTTCAGTGGGTTTATTAGGTTTCAATTAGGTTTTAATTATTAGTGGGTTAGTGTTGTGCGGGAGTCCCAAAAATTTTAAGTTTTTCAATTTGTTCCACTTAAACTTTTTCAAAATTTCATTTAGCAGTTTTTTTTTGGTTAATTATAGCAAACTTAGCATGTGACATTAAAAGGTGTCACAATAAAAAAGAGGGAAGATTTTGAGAATGACACGCCTGCAAAGCGTCAATGATAAAGCATCATAAAAATGAGGGATTTGTAGTAGTGGTAGGTCAGCACCTGGAATAGTAACATCCAGCCAGTGCCTGTTGTCCTGGAGAACTGACTTCGCCTGTGGATCAGTTCAAGGGTTATAAACAGCAACACATCTACAGTTGGTTGCAGATGAACAACATGTTCAAGTAGAAATAGCGAACGGTGCTGTGCGCACCTTTTTTGAACGGATGGCTGCAATTGTAGTAGCCTTCTGCGTCTGTGACGACACTTTTGCATTTAGAATTCTTGACTGCAGTTCTGACAGTGCTATGTGGTGGGCAGCAGCCCTACAAACGGTGGTTTGTGTAAAATTGGAGTGTAGGATCAGTGTTGAGTAAGAGGTATACAATGGTCAAAAGCACTTAAGAAGTAGAATGTTTGCACTTTGCACGCATAGATTACAAGAGGAGTAGTCAACAATGGAATGGCCATGCAGCTAACAAATAACGTTGAGTGTGTACATTACCAGGTCGACAGTGCTTCGGCTTTGGCTCCAACTGGCGCATGTATGGCGGTAGTCAACGCAGAAGTTGACAGCGAAAATCCTACATTATTTCTACATTAGATAAGCTGTATGACTGGAAAGTTCATGCAAAAACCCAAAAAGGATGACCTGAATAGTAAATACCTTTGTAGCCCGATACTCGGAGTGCTGTTAAACCGACGAGTCTGAACTTTCCCGGTGCCGAAATCAGCATGGTGCAGTCATCTTCAGCTAGCTCATCCCACATTGAGATAGCCAGTGGTTGCGCGGTGCTATTACAGAGAAGGCACAAGGTGTAACGTCAGGCCCACTGATACGCAGAACACATGTAAGACAAGTGACAGTTTAAAGCTGGTGTTACCTGTGGTCAATCAGCAGTAGTTCCCGTACTTTGGACTCGCGGTTGTTTGATGTTGTAATCACCGGCGGCTGGTTTTCGACAAACAGGACAACGCCCAGCACATCTGCAATAGTAGTTGGCAGTTGCTCAATAGTAGTCATTTTCGTGATACCAGGTGATTAATGGACTACAGAATAATTCTAGGTAAGTTGTACTGCAGTGCACAATTCTAGGCTGTCAAATACTCCGTATATATGTGCATACAGGTATGTGCACTGATGTACAAACTGAGCCAGAGTTTTGGAGGGTCAAGGGTGTGTACCGAACAGCTCAGAGTACCCTTGCTCTCTTGGAAGGTGAGAGATTGTTAGATATTCCTGAGCAGCAACAGTACCAAGGCCAATGTCAGTGTCTAATGGGAATATGAGCGTTTTACGGCTAAACGTCATTTGATAGTCAAGATCAGTTGGACCGGTCTTCCACTCCGGCTTGACAGGGCTGATAGCAGCATTTCTTATTTCATACGTCTTGTTACGGTGTATTGCATCTTCATACATCGCAATCTGGTCAGCGAATAGAGCGTCCCGCATCCTTGTGCCCTGCAAGGTACACACAGGATTTTCAGTGACGCACGGTACCTGTATTGCTTAAAGCAGTGTCAACGAGAAGGCAGCATCGACATATGCAGTCTATACGGTGGTCAGGGAATAAAGACATTAAGTTAGGTGCGGAATGTAGATCTCTATAGTTTGCGGTGCCCGTGGTCCCACTTTTAAGTTAACTAACGGGTGGCCCAAAGTGTGGCCTTTTATTGGGGGGGGGGGGGGTTTATACATTTTCTGCAACTATATAGCAAGAAGGAAAGGGTCAGTGGTGTATATGGTATATTGGCTTGTTGGGAAACCATGTACTGTATCCAGAAGGAAACAGGTGGGAGCACTCTATTTACGTTATGTGCTTGGTGTGATGGACACAGGGTCCTGCCCATGTATCATTAGTCCAGGCCTACACATTCGACGGTATAGCGACGAATAACAAGATTCATGCTGAGTATTGCGCAATCGTATTCTGTAATTGTCCACGTGAAAGAAGACCTAATTCTTTTCTAGGCTGGCAAACGTAATCTGCCTCTAATAACTGTACAGATGATTCACAGGCACGATTCATCCTACAACTCGTTTATTAAATGAAAAGTTAGACTTTTTTGGGCAATGTACTTCCTGAACTGTACTCTTACCTTTTCATCCTCCAGCAGCAGACTTTGGTAGAGCATATTCTTGTTAGGAGATGTCTTTGGCCTCCTTTTTTCTATCACCTTGACCTTGACCTTGTAGTCACGGCTGTCCGTGTTCAGGTCAGCCAGGTAGGTTGCTTTGGGTTTCATGCTGCAAAACCATGAACACTATTAAGATCAGACTGACTGCTCACATAATGTTGGGGGAGTGGTGTCTTGAATGAACACACTCAATCTATCTTAGCTGGAAAGGAAACATAAAAGTTCAGGCAAAGAATCAAGTATACATCGGTCCTTAGATGAAGCTGTGATCAAAATACATATTTACAAACCAAAGCTACGCCTGAAATCGTATTTGTTTGTGGGTAATAGTCCTACAAAGATGCCCTGTATGCATTAATTTTGGCTTCACATACCTGGAAGACTTCTAACAAATGGACTGACAGGTAAGAGAGGCGTGGCGGAGGAAGAGAGGAGACGAAACTGAGGAGGGAGAAGTGAGAGAGGAGAACGCAGCGGAGAAAACAACAAGGGAGGAAAGAATAGCAGGGGAAGCAGGGGAATATCACAATACCTTTTCAGAAGAAAGCCGAAGTACCCAAGGGATTGAACTATTCGAAGTATTCCTAGGAGTAATGATGGGGGTGTACGATGTGACCATGTAGGATGTTGAGTGCAGCAGTGGGTGAAGTACTTTCGTAGGGTGCAGTAGGATATGAAAGCCTACTGGAACGTCTATCGAGGCTATCATAGTTTAATGTAATAGACTAATTAAGTGGAGTCCTTACAAAGATGCCGCGAGGTTGTAGCATATAGGATTCACCGGATGTGGATAGGCCCTCTTACCATTTGAAAGAATGTTATATGCTAGAATTCGTTGATCTAGTTTCCGTGAGACGTATTTCTATTCCGGACCATCAACGTGTAGTTCAGTATGGTTTTACATCTGACTCTCGCAATGCTTGTATTTCGAGATACGTACTCCCATAATCCGATGTACGATATAAACAGGAGTGACATACGCACATGCCGACGTTGGCTCAAGATGTTCATAAACATCGGTAGGTCCACCAATAGCAACCGATATACGAAAACCGAAAACCATGGCGCAAAATAAATGGGAACGACACGGACCTATAACGAAACACAGAATTGAACAACCGCAGATGCCCAACAACTTTGTCCCTAATTATAAGTGTATTTTATATTTTTACATAGGTCAAAATGTAATTAAGATGAAATATCAATAGTTACAATGTATATGCACTTTATGATGTAAAAAATAAAACAAATTTGCTTGGTTTTGTAAGTAGGGAGTACTATTAAAATGCAAACCCTGACACCATTTATTATTCATACATTCTAGGTAAATTTATTACTTTCTCATCGTTAAGTCAAACATCTAATCATATTTGCACCCATATATAAAAAGAATGACTAATAATGTGAACCTAATTCTGCATCACTTTGTGTGGGCAACTATGAATCCAGATAAGAAGCTTCTAAAGGACCTCACGGATAAGAGCGGTTCGTATTGTATGAAGTTGAAAGTACGTAACCCGACAATAAGCCAAACCTCTCGATAACTTAGTCGTGAAGTATATATATGCGTCGCCAATTGAATGTTTTGCTACATGCTCCGTCGTACAGGGGTTCGTAATTATTAAACTCACACACATTACAATTGAACTCACGTACATGTAAGGCGAGACCCGAGCCAATCCTCAATTGTAATGGAATATTGGAAGTAACATATGGTCTTACACCACATGCATGATGTAACTGTACCTGAACTACAACTCCGTCTCAATTTCCCTTCTTGCTCGCTCCTTCCTCCGGCTTCCCCTCGGTTCCGCTGCTTTTCCTTCTCCCTCGTCGGTCCTCCCTCATTCTCCTTCTCCTTCTCCTGTTTTTCCATCGCCATCAATTTAGGTTTGTTTTTTTTATCCTTCTTCTTCTTTTCTCTGTGTGTTCCGTGACTCTGGTTTTGGCTAACATCAAATATGTTCTCGGAACTCTGGTTTGTGATCCGATTTAGGGTTTACCGATCCTTGACAGTTTTAGATTTCTGGTGGGTTTAGGAGAATCCTACCTGATTTAGGGTTTACCAATCTTCTACGGTCTCGAGCTCTGTCGAGTTTAGGGGAATTTCGTAAGGCTCGGAACCTGAATCTGCAGTTAATTTGGGGATTTCTGGGGAGTTTGAGGATGTACTGCACCAGTCAGTTCGGGGATGTCTTTTCTGTCCTCACTTTGTATCGCTCTACAGTTGTGTTGTGGCGTTGTACCGTCGCGTTCTGGAACGGGCCTTATCGTTGTCTTTAGGTGTATAGGGACGACTGCTGTTCTGGTTCTTGGTTTTCGTGGATTGGTCTTATACGTGGACCGTTTCGATTGGTTTTAATGTCGCGGTGGCGCATTTCGAAACGGGCCTTTTTAGTTGGCTTGAATGCCTAGAGGTGACTGCAGCTTTGGTTTTCGGTATTAGAATATTAATTGTAGTTCTGTATTGTCTCATTCTTGAATTGTTTGATTCGGCTGTGACATTAACATGAATTAACAGAAGGAGCGCCACAACCAAGAGTGTAGAGACTCGATAGTAAGCAGGAACCAGAGCAGAGAATGTCCGGACCCATGTCCAACGTTGATGCTGTTCACTACTACCAATCGCGAATTGACGAGATTATTCACGGAATTTAGTTGCTGTACGAACGGCTGACTGACATCGTAGTCCCTGAAACTATACTACGGCTTCTGCGACGGGAACCGTCGCTCTCCATCATACACAGAATAATCTGCAAACCTGCTATTCCTGTCTCCGTCCGAGTTCCTGACGAGAATGTCTCAAGAGGTACCCGATACTCCGGTGTTAGCTTTTTAATGTTTCTCATGGCTCTTGTTTTAACATTGTTTGGACTGCTCACTATGCTGTGTAGATACAGTTGACATTAAAGCTGAGGAGCTTGACCATTTCAAAGCTGATGTGATCGAGTTGTTCAAGAGACTTCAGGACGTTTTCCAGTGGCGGTTTGTGCTGGACCTCTGTGGCGATGGAGGGGGCCTACTACCTCCGCAGGAGAAGCTTACTATAACCGACCTAATCGTTGACTACATGGAAGAGATTTCACCAATCTGCACTTCGTCAGAGGATGACTGATGCCGTGCTGTAGTTGAAGAACCGGTGGACCTCAGACTGAAGCTGTGTAGGTAGCCACCGCAGAGGCGGGTCTGTTCTGTTTGTTTTAGACACCCATGTTGCGGGTGTCTACTGGGTGATGTGATATTGTGCACTTATTATTCTGATTAAATAGAGCTACGACTGCTATTTGTCTAGTAAACGTGTGTGATAATTTCACGCAATGAGCAATCGTTATACTATGTTACGTCGTCGCAACGCTGCGCTTGGTGACGTGCTCTTCAGTGGTCTTGGATGTCTAGGGATGACTGCATTCTGGTAACTTAGTTATCCGGAACACCAAGATTTCTGGTTGAAGCTGGAAATGGCAGCGATCACCCTTTTTACAGCCAGTTTAAAGGATAGGTAGCAAGGAACGCTGAGCCAAAACGTTACTGTACTATACGAGTGCACATAATTTCATTATCTCATGTTCATTAGGTGTTACAGTCAGTTCAATGTACAGATGACGGACGTCTGTTTATAGCTTGCAGTGAGTTAGCAAAGTACAGACAACACGAATTTCATGCCTAGCTGCGGGACATTAGACTGAACACCGGTAACTCACACATGACAGAATAATACACGGCGTTTTGTAGACGCATTGCTTTGGAGTGGCAGATGTAGTAGTATTCACGTTTGCGTGTAACTGTGTGCATTAGTTTGTAACACATGGTCAGGACAGGTGCAGCCGTTATTCGCGCCCCTTGTCCACCAAAATATCTACCCTGCAATTTGCTGTCAGAATCGTTCAACCCCAGACACCGTGACAGCCGATATACTTGCCACGACATGTGCTAGTCAATCGTATAATGCTGCAGACATTGCTATGTGATTAGGATATGAAGCCTACATGTCACGCAACAATACACGTATCGCTTACATGTTCTGTACACTCAACCGCCAGAATACGAAAATCCACAGTTAGAGTTTAGGGTAACGGTCCCACACATGAACATCAACAACATACTCAGTTC
Source organism: Agrostemma githago (assembly GCA_958450325.1). Lineage (NCBI taxonomy): Eukaryota > Viridiplantae > Streptophyta > Magnoliopsida > Caryophyllales > Caryophyllaceae > Agrostemma > Agrostemma githago. The sequence goes on along the minus strand of OY288255.1, from coordinate 11,963,530 downwards.
AGGGACGGGTATCATACACAGACAGCGTGTAAAAGATGGGATACAGGCACTACTTGCTTCCAGCCTGTGACTATGCCCTGCAGGTGCTGTACACCAGGTCTGAGGGGAAACTGCAGGCATACATAGACGTTCACAGTGGGTGGGAAACACCCCTCCGAAACGTGTCAATGTTTACTAAAGCAGCCGGAAGCGTTTCAGGCCTGTGGCCAATTAACTAAAGCCAGAATCCGGATCCCGGAACTGTCCTGAGACACACAAGATCGCCGGAAGCCCAGCACAAAAAGTGACCGTGCGACACGAGACCGTCGGTGCCAACATTGTCCTATGGCAGGAGTACACGACCAATTTTGCCGAATCAGGAGATACAGGTCTCGAATTGCAGCTGGACAGTCAGCACACATAGTAAAGTTATACCCCAAACATGCGACTGCGACAGCCCGTAGAAAAGGATATGTTCCAGACCCACAAACACAACCAACGATAGTAGATATGTTGCAGAGGGGTATGCCTAGGAAGCAATTACAGTTAGGTTATGTTACATACATGCAACAGCCATAGTTATGTAAATTGGTGACAAAGTCATTCAAGGACAATAACATCTAACTTGCCGAGTAATCCCAGAGCTACACGCTGTCCTGTGAGGGTAGCTCTCATGCCGTATTGCTCAACATAGGCGTCTGTAGTTTCTGCAACGGTAGATCCAGTAATGTCTAGATGAGGTGTGGAAGATAGTGCCACCACCTGGAAATTATGCATTATTCTCCTCGCGAGGCTATTGTCTGTCAAGTAGTATCTGCATCTACGTGAAACGACAACATCATCCCGAACGGTAGTTGTTATACCAAAGTGATGGTGTCTTTGCAGGAGTACATCATAGTCTGCAGCCCATCTAGGCGCATCTGACCTTAGTGCGAACATCCGAGCCCATCGCTTGCAGACAAGCGACATTGCTGCCTTGCTAGGGGCATCAAGTTTCACGAATATCTGTTCCATGTAGTCGTCGCTGGAGAGGACTTGACTTACATGCGGGCATCGCTTATCGTGAACTGTAACTTCATTCGGGGAACTGTAAATGAAATGCAAGCGCTCCAACTTTGTTGCCTGTTTCCAACTATGATGGTATCCCTATCCTCGTCTATGTTGTTTGATATCCATCCCCTGCAACAATACGGAGACATGGCTACGGGTGGAAGTCCTGCATGGTAACACTACACGTCAGGATACTGGCCAGACACAGTTAGCTGCATAGGTAGTGCAGAAACACAGAGCGAGAACAATAACACGGTGAAAATAATTGCCGGTGATGCGACAAAACACCAAGCGACATCTTCTTTCGTATACAACATTCATCTTACTGTGATAATCTCATCTATTATCCAATTACATCTACTTAATGGGTACACAAAAGTAAATGCCTTTATAAAGGTGTCACCTTTCCCATATGAAATAGGTATAGAATACAAGGTACGAATCTGGACATGCACAAGAAAAAATAACGAGCATTGCGGTCATCGGCGAAAGATCTGACTCCGAGCATACCAAGAATTAATTACATGGATGTGGCTGTGTCGTTACAGCACCATCAGCAAGGTAAATGGACACAACTATTATCCAGACTGTAAACCGCTGCACATGCGTGCATTTCCAAACCTAAACGAAGCATACACGAGGATAAGAAAGGAAGAAGGCAGGAAGACTCTGGAAAAGAAGGAACAAGCGCGTGAAGAAGACAAGTAGAAGGAACTCATACAAGAGAATAAAGCGACCTGCACATAACGCGGGGATGCTAGGGCATACCAACCACTAACTGGGACTACTTCGCGATTTATGTCAACCAAAACGGTGTGAGGTGTGCAATAGCGGAAAACTTACAGTGAAAAATTGATCTTGATGGAAGTCCAGCAGACGCTACAGAAGTTTTCTGGGAGAGTGGAAGATGTACCCTTTTTTTTCCGTTTGGGGGATTTCTGGATTCACGTAAGTCCTTCTGATAGTTTCTATTGTTTTCATTTTGTTTGCTTGCTTCGATTGTAGCTGTCGATCGCTGCAGTGGTTATAAATCTGGATTTGATCTTAATTTGGGGGATTTTTGGATTTTTAATTTTCTGGATTTGGTTTAGGTTTTGATTATTTTGGTTCAGGTAGTTTCTTTTGCTTCGATTGTAGCCCGATTGTTTCCATCTGTTTGGTTTCGTAGCGTCGCGTTTCAGAACGGACTTTATCGGTGGTTTTGGATGGCCAACTGTTTTGTAGGTCTGATTCTTGTGTGGGTTTCGGTGATCATCGATTGTTTCCGTTTGGTTGTAGCTTCCGAGTTTTTGGTTTCCAAGTCTCAGTTTTGGATTGTTTGCTTCGATTGTAGCCGGCTGAGAGGCATATGCGAAGACGTGTGCTGAGTTATAGCAACCACAATGGATAGAGTTTAAGAATTTTATATTTCAATGAGAGAATTTTAAATAAAGGTATGTAGTTAATATTGTTCGTAAAATACAAGATGGTTATTTAACGATAATAATACCAATTGTAGGACGTATTCCCAAGAGAAAACCAATTCAATAAACCTGAGAATATTACGTATTCCTGGAATAGTCAAACAAGAGTAATATAAGTGACTTCATCACCTGCAACAGCAAGTCGCCTAATTAGACCGATACTCACTCTATTGTTTATGTTTATTTCTGTTCTCTATTTAGGCCATCCTTTAAGTTTCCCTTTGTTGCTATTTTTCATGTTTTGTACACTCAATATTACTCCCTTGACATTGTTAGACCTACATTCATACTATTTTGTACAGGCCCACCACCAATATTTATCTATAAACAAATGATCGTCGAGGCTCGCCATCCATTACCGTACGCATTTTAATTCGACCTCTTATTCTACGCGCAGGGGAAAAAAACAAAATACGAAGAAACTTTAAGGACAGAGGGGGCAACCTAGAAAATGTAAATGCGACAGTGTTTCGAGAATTCACCGCAAAAGAGTACTTGTTATTCTGCGCAAGTCCATATATTAATTATAAAAGAAGCTGGTCTTGGTATATTACGATGACTGAAGAAAACGGTACGCAGAAGTACAGTAAGTACAGCAGAAGAGGTCTCAACGGGGAACTCAGCAAATGCAACAAAAAAGGATTCTAACAGTAAAGGACACACCTTTTTTCCTTATTTGTCTGCGTTCCTTTCTGGAGATGGGGTGCAATAATCACATAAAATGTCCAGGAGAGGGCGGGGAAAGTGGGGGGCCGGGGGTTAATTAATATTGCTATGAGTGTTGGACAAGAGCCTAGCACCTGTGAAGATAGTGGTCAATTTAGTGTAATTAATTTCCCCACAGGAGTTGATTAGACATGGTGTGTAGGCTAACATGATGGAAAGTTGTAGGTAGGTAACCTACGTTTAGCAGGTAATTATGATAACTTCGTTGTTTGATAGTAGTCCACATTCCGTTAGAAAACATCGGGCTAGAAAGCAATTTATCAGGTCTGTACGTATCCAAGCACGTAGTATCCGTGTGTGTATTCAATGTTCGGTATATACGGTGTCACAAGGCCACGCGAGTACACTATGGAGCGGGCGCCATCTAAAACGTTAACGGTAAGGCCCGCGAATTTTTGTCACAATCAACGTCGCCTAGTACGTATCCGAAGGCATCTACAGTTTCCATAGGGTGAAATTTTTTTAAATAAACATGCCTGTCTGAACTGCATAAATCGCTGAACATACAACCAATACAGACGCGGGGTGTCCACGCAGTATACGGTGGTTACGGTCGACATATTTATAATTAAGGTGGGCCAGGCAGTAAAGAAAGAGTTATCGAGTCGGTAAACTCATCACGGTAATCGCTGGCCTACACAAAGTCCAGATGCACAATTTGTTACAAACACTTGAATATATAGTGGAGGCAACGCGCAAGAGTACAGCGACTGTTCACCACGCTGAGTATGTACGGAGTGGAATTCGGACTCCTAGGTCCATCGCGTCGGCCTACACGACGTTTCATGCAAACACGCGGTGGAGAAAGCTAATTTCTTTGGTTGTAAAATACAAGAACGCTATATGAATCGCATACAAGTCCCATAACAGCACCATTGTAATACGCGACAGTTCCGCTTTAACGGATAACAGAACATTGAGAACATTTGCAGTGGCCAGCAACGACTCTAAAATGAACAATAGGAATAATCATTATTATTCCTCCCAACTGGCAATAAAGGATGCGATAACCAGCAACACACAAACCGTGTACCAAAAGGAACAGCAGCACAACTGCACCAATCACTGCGCCTGCCTTCACCCCTTGCAGTAAATATTTATTCACCCACATATGCCACACCCCAATGACTGATGAGGTAGAGATCCGTTGCTTACAAATCCTCCACAGGATCCCTAAAAATATTCTTCTGCAACCTTCGATTTAACAGACACTACAATAATAAACCGGACTCCACATAATTTGGCCGGTGACGGTAGTACATAGCAACACGTCGGCGCAGTGGACGTGTGCACCTAATCGGTGACACGAATACCGTCAATTAGGCTGGATTATCACAAACAGTACTGCGATAGACGGCCTGACTATCGCCAAAATGAGCTCCGGGAGCATAATCTAGACAAGTAGCACGTGCCTGTCCCGACCATGTACCGCCTGAATGTAGTATTCACAGGAAGGTTAAGCAACGAATGTCATAAGTCATGAACACAACATATAGATAGTGGAAAATAAAATTTTACAATAAATCGCCGTCTGCAAGGCAGCTACAATACAGACAGACCCAACACGTGAACAGGCCGCTACAGCTATAGAGCTAGAGTACCATAAGTGACCGTAACCTTAAATGATTTAGTCGTACTTACGAACAATAAACGAAGTTTAGTGACTGTCCAGCCGATCAGTCAAGAGCAACTAACTCAACCCTGCTCAGCAGAACAAGGACGATGTCGCGCACACTGTTAACTTCCTCCCTGCTAAACTGCTCGAAGTAGTCGTCATCAGAGTCTGTAGGGGTGGAGGCATTGACTTCCAAATTCGGCGGAGGGGTAATTGCATCCGATTGGAAGTTGTGCAGCATTGTCCTAGCAATCAAGTTTGCAGTCAGGTGGCATCTACATCTCTCTGAGATAACGATGTTACCCCTCCTAACAGTCGTAAATCCCCTGCGATGCTCGGTCCGTAGTGTCCTATTATAGTCTCTAGTCCACCGAGGTGCATCGGGATGTAGAAGAAACATACGCGCCCATGCCTTGCACGTAACCGACACCGCTGCTCTACCGGCCACATCAAGCCCCTGGAAAATCTGCTCTATGTAGTCCTCGCTCGAAAGGACTATACCTTCCGCTGAGTAACGCGCATTACGGATATGGACCTCATGTAGACGTACATAGATGAAACGTAGGCATTCCATCTTGTCGTGTCTGCTATCAGCTGTTGTTTCAGTCATGTCATTACTTACATTGTTCGTCACCCAACCTCTGCAACGGTATGTCACCATGGTAATATCCGAGAGCGCAGTAACGTACAGTCTACATCAGAGCACCGGTCCAGCATGGCAAGTGGGGAAACAATGTCAGACTATTTCTGAAGAAAGTACGGATAAAATACTTTGGGGAAATCACGATCAGAATGGCGGCGAAGCGACAATGCGACATGTCTAGACTCTATCCGGCAGAAAAACGGAAATAATAATGCCAGAGTTTAGTTGACGAACAAGAGCGGGACTCAGGTCTGCCCGTATCAGTACTCACTGCCAGTGTCATAAGCAAGACGCAAAAGGCAACGGACACCGGTTAGGGGATCGACGAAGTACCGTAGGCACTGTCACACAAATCTGTGTCCATGTACTATTTTGGGTCAACAGGAAAACCACGTGGACGACGAGAAACAATACATAATCAACCACACGGAGATCTAACATAGACAACTTCAACGTCATGCAATGACACAAAGCATACCACCATATATACACTATGAAGTACCATCTACGCACAGATGCACACTTTGCATAACCCCTACCTACCGCATAATGTAATACTACATAGCAAAACCAAGACCCTGTATCTAAAATGGAAAAGTGAACACAAATTAATCAACTTGGCCAATGATCAGTCGACCTGCAGAAAAATAGTATATAGTACAGTGGTCTGGATATCACTGTTCAGTACGTTCTCAGCCGCCTTATCCTGAAGGAGTATTACGAAGTACAGTCCCGACACGACATGAAACGATCAGTAAACAGTGGAATGCACATCTAAACACATGCAGAAGCGTCAACCTTCCGCATACGCAGTACAGAACGTACACAGCGGCATCATCGGAGCAAGTACAAGAGCACAACATTACAGTGGGATCCAAAGCAGCAGACAGGCACAGCTCCACAATCCCCAGGAAATAACCCACCTACTTTTTAAGGAAGGCCAGGGCAAAGCCAAGAATGGTGGGGGGGGGGGGGCGGGGAGAAATAAGCAAAAAGTATCAGTCTATCACATATATGAGACAACGCACGGGGGGACACGCAGCGTTCCCTAGGAAATATGCCTGAAACTCACGACACAAAACAAGAATTCCGGCGAAGAGTAGAAAGCTTACAATTGGAGGGTCGGAGAGGGGAGCTCAACAGTCACAGCGGGAGAGAGCAGAGGAGGGAGGAGACGCGACACAAGCGACGAAAAGCAGTAATTTTTACTGGTTTTACTTACCATAGTAATGGTGAACAAAATAAGAAGTTGAAGGTGTAGTAATGGAACTGTTTAGTGTGATGGAGTGAGAGATCGGTACGCGTGAAGAGAGTAGGATACAGTTAGCGTACGTAGGGATTCAGCTAATGTCTCTTATTTACTGAACAGTTTCTCCACCTTTTATTTAAAGTCGATTTGACATTATCAACATTTCACATTAACATTTTTCGTATTGTACGATCAATTTAATTAACGAATAAAAGGGAACTATCTTCACCCCTAAACAGTGCAAGTAAGTGTCTGTGACATATTGTACGGACGGTACGAAGTATCAACAACTCGGTGTTTACTTCGCCAGAAATTCCTACGCCACCATTACCGACCACGATCGCCAAATAGCCAACAACACAACCGTCGAAAACACCTATACAGGGTCTATGGCAACAGACAATCCGAGGTCAGATGAAAGACATAGGAGTGAATTATGCATAACGTACTTCACAAGAGTGCAGACGGCACGGCAGAAATTCCCACAGGCCGTAACCGTGTCAAGGGCAAACCAGATGGGCTGTTTTCTCCGGGTACAACAAACAACAACGTCCGAAATAAACAGGATCCCGATCACAATAATGGGCCTATAGTAGTGAAATTTAAGAGAGGCAAGTAGCGGAATAGGAGTGCTATCGGGATGCATCAGTGCATTTTGAGAATTGGACCGGGCAGGTCTGAATTTAAGGATAACTTCAGCCATATGCCTGGTGCTCACCCGTGAGGCGAACTCATAACCACAAGGTATAGAGGTGCAGAAGGGGTAGGTCTGTACACCTGCGAAGGCCGTCTCCAAAACACGGCGCCACAATCACCCTCATCCATTCATAATCAATGCATAAGCACCGTTACCGAACGCAGCACCAGGACACAAAATAAAGAGAAAGGACACGGACTCAGATATTGATATGGCACGCAGTGCACAAGCGGACATCCGAGCCTATACATTACTAAATAACATCGTTCTAAATGAGTGTCAAACCAAGCACAAGCAGCATGTACGGAGACAGGTCTAACTGAAATTAGGCGCAGATTGGACCACAGTACACAGTACACAACGCACTGAAGTCCTTGTTCAAGAGCGAAGACGGAGAAGCACATGTCAGCAAACCGCGTAAACAGTCATGGATACAGTGTTAGCAGTGCATCCAACAAGATCTCGAACTCATCATCACTGCAACTGCACGGCACAGAATTTGCAACGGCTCCAATGCCGTCCGGTAAGATCCGAAACTGCGTTTGTCCTGGCAGGCATTCACTATCTTCCCGTGTTGCAGTCCACAAACGAATGCCACCAAAACTATCGGTCCGTGATATGTGTTCCCTCCCGTAGCCGTGTTCCCGGAAGAGATCTTCAAGCCTAAAAGCATGGCAAAAGCTGTCCAGAACTTCGCCAAACTCTAGGAATATAGCCCTGCTGAAAGGAACACCTTGCCGCCTAAATGCAGGACCCAAGTACACTACTGGGTAACCCAACTTCCTCAGCCTGTCCTTCCGTAGCACGTGGAGCCTTGCCGCCGAACTCGTGCGTTGTATGTTGTACGACATGTCGTCAACAATACACCTGGCAGGATACGCATACTCAGCAGCAGAGGCAACAGTATCGGGTTCACAAGTCACACACGCACCCCCATCCACACAACCTTGACAATCGCAAGCACCTTCCATTACGCGTCGGCGCATCAGCAACCCTACGAAAATATAAGTCCAACAAAGGAACGTATCAGCGAACCAAATAACCAAACCGTTAAAATAAACGACCACTCCACCGCCAAGACGACACGGTACGCGGAGAAACAATTACACGTCATGTGGCCACAGTCCTCAGATCGAGACAAGCAGATAATAAGCATCATAGAAAAGTAATGTTGGAACCGCCCGTACCAATCCGAACACACTGGACACCACTTTCACGAAACGGATCGACACAAACTGAACACACTGTACATGGAGCAATGGAAGCGATGACTAAGCCACACAATCGACCAAAACCGAAAACCAAAAGAAACGCTTCGGACTTATAATCAAAGGCTACAATCGAAGTAAACAAATCGGAGTCAACATTCGGAAGCTAAACAATCGGAAGCCACACAATTGACTAAAACCGAAAACCAAAAAAACTACCATTGACTAAAACCGAAAACCAAAAAGACTACCATTGAGAAAGTCAGTCCTGAAACGCGAAGCTACGACACCCCAAAAAAATGAAAAAGTCGGATCCGAAACGCGACACTACGACACCAAACTACCACTGAAAAAGTCAGTTCTCAAACGCGACGCTGCGACACCAAAACAAAATGACAAAGTCGGTTCCGAAACGCGACGCTACGACACCAAATAAATGTAAACGCTTCGGACTTATAATCACAGGCTACAATCAAAGTAAACAAATCAAAATCAACATTCGGAAGCCAAACAATCAGAAGCCACACAGTCGACTAAAACCGAAAACCAAAAAGACTACCGATAAAAAAGTCAGTTCTCAAACGCGACGCTACGACACCCAAGAAACTGTAAAAGGTCCGGACTTATAATCAAAATCGAAAATCGAAGCAAACAAATCAGATTTGTACTCACAAGGAATTGAAAAACAAACTAACCATAAATCGGAAATCAAAATCGTTTCCATTTGTTTGGTGTCGGACTTATAATCACAGGCTACAATCAAAGTAAACAAATCAAAATCAACATTCGGAAGCCAAACTATCAGAAGCCACACAGTCGACTAAAACCGAAAACCAAAAAGACTACCGATAAAAAAGTCAGTTCTCAAACGCGACGCTACGACACCCAAGAAACTGTAAAAGGTCCGGACTTATAATCAAAATCGACAATCGAAGCAAACAAATCAGATTTGTACTCACAAGGAATTGAAAAACAAACTAACCATAAATCGGAAATCAAAATCGGACTCACCAAATTGGACTCACGGAGATTGAACGAAAAACTAATCAGAAATCGAGAATCGAAATCGGACTCAGCAAAATACACTCACCAGAAATTGAGAGAAGTAAACTAATAAAAAACCGATAATGGAAATTAGACTCACCAGAAATTGAAAAGTAAAGTAATCATAAATCGAAATGACTCACCAGAAATCGAAAAGGATGTAGAAGAGGAAGAAGCAGAAACGCAGAGGTGAGGAAAGCAGGAGCAAAATCGAACCCACCAGAAACGGGAACAACCAAATCTCGAGAAACCCTAGACCACCCAGGATTAAACTAATCAAAAATCGAAAATGGAAATTAGACTCACCAGAAATTGAAAAGTAAAGTAATCAGAAATTGAAATCGGACTCACCAGAAATCGAAAAGGATGTAGAAGAGGAAGAAGCAGAAACGCAGAGGTGAGCAAAGCAGGAGCAAAATCGAACCCACCAGAAATCGGGAACAACCAAATCTCGAGAAACCCTAGACCAACCAGGATTACAAAGAAATCGACCTCACCAAAAAAACAAATTGGAACTCACCAGAAATCAGAAAGACGCAGAAAAGGAATGTAGGAGAGAAGGGAAGAAGAAGAACCGCAGGAGTAGGAGAGAAGGGAAAGAAGATGAGGTATAGGAGAAACGGAGGAGGAAGAAGCAGAGAAGGAAGAACCGAGAAGGAAGAGCAGGGGAGGAGTTACGAAATAGGTAAAAAAAAGTCTAAGTTGTGCTGAATTGGTAAAAAACGTGGCTGGTAAGTGACAAATTGGTCTAACAAAACAATTCCGTTTAATTTTTAAGAATTTTGGTGTTTGACTCGATTTTTTCCCGTCCATATCGGTTTAGTGTGAAAAAATCGACATTACTTTTAATTGATTTTTTCTTAGATATTTTAAAAGATTGTTTGTCTACTTAATCCGGTTTAATCGGTTTGGTTCAAAGGTCGAAATTTTTTTGACTAGAATTTGAAGGTTGTTGAGTAGACCTGTTAACACTCGATCCGACCCGCAAACCCGACTGCCCGACCTGTTTTTTAAAGTAATAAACCCGTTTATTTTAACATGGGAGCTGTTTAACCCGAACGAATGATCCGTTAATTTAGGGTCCAAATCGACCTGACCCATTCGACCCGTTGAGTCAATGAGAAAATTATATACTTTTAATATTCTAAAGCAAAAATAAAAACAAATATTCTATTTCATACAACTTTTTTTTATCAATTACAGTAGTTATTAAAAAAATTAAAATGATTTTTAATATTTTTTAAAATATACGGAGTAAACATTATAATTAAACAAATATAACAATAATATTAAAATAAATAGAAGTTTAAATTAAAAATATTTTTTTGACTTAAGAAGTGGTAAAATAATTAGATTTCGAAACTATTTCTAACCCGTATTCGAGCCAACCCGTATTTTACACTTTTTTTTTTCTTTTTTCCGCATGTTAGTTTGTATGCTGACAATAAATATTTAGATAGAGTCAGAGTCGGGTGAGACCGGGTCAATATAGTCAAAGGTTAACTTTTGTCTTCTGTCAAGGCTTCGTGTCGGACAGAACTCATAACTTACTATTTGATTACTTAAAAATTATTCTTATAATACATGCATTTATATGATACAAAAAACTGGGTTTGGTTCATAACCACAAAAAAAAATTGGGAAAAAAAATATCATTCTGATTTTGGTAGAAATGGATAAATATTACGTATTATATGATTATGATAATCTAATTATATAGATTAATGGATAATATTATATATTTCTTAACTAATTTATATTACGAAGTTTTTTTTAATAATCTGTGTGCAGTGATTCTTCAAGGCACGGTAGAATATTGAATTGATTTAATTAGATATTGAGATTCAAAGGTTTAATTTGTTAAATTGTTCCGTGATTTTTTTAGTTATAATTGTTAGGCTGGAGTGGTTTCTGATTCGTTTTTTTGTGTGCAGTTAAGCCATTTAGACTCAACGAGTTTTCTATGTTGCAATCAAGTCTGTCAGCTTGTAGACACCCACATTTTGACTGCCAGGTGTCTATGGCAGTTTCCAAAAAACACCCGATGATGATCGGACGCTAACGTGTTTCTACGCGCTCGGATACGGGCTCAAATCCATTAGTTGCTGGCTAACGCACTTACGGAGTACAAATCTCACAAAACTGACCTCAAATCTAGGCCCAGTGGGCCATTTCCAATCAAATAAGGCTAATTTGGACCGAAACCAACACCGAAAATAAAACCGACTTTTCGCGATTGGGTCAACCCTGGTCAAAGTCGTTTCCGAGACATACAAAATAGCCATTCAAACATCAAAAGTCCAATTCAAGCACAAAACCCATCAAATATCCAAGGTCACGGTCCAAAGCAATGGACACGCGCGACCCAGCTGGGCCACTCGATCGAGTGCCCCACCCACTCGATCGAGTGGGCCCATATTCAAGCCCGACTACAGGCATAACGGGCCACTCGACCGAGTCAGCTGGTTACTCGGTCGAGTAACCCTAACCGGGTGCCCTTGCCTTTGCCTATATAAGCAACCTCATGCACACACAATTTCACAACTTTTGATCAACTTTTCAAACCCTAATTACTACAACCCTAATCAAACCCTAAGCACAACACTAGCAAACCCTAAACCTAGCTTTAGGAAACAAAACCCTAACCACCATAACTCAACCTCCATAAAACCTCGAAACTCCCGTGTTAAAGCCACGACTACGAGTCTGATCCGAGACAAGAACATGTAGGTTGAGGGTGCCAAAACCCCTTTCTTTCCTTCTTCTCTTCCTCTCGTCATCTTCCTCCTTTTCCACGTTCTTTTTGTTTTTTTGTTTATCACCTTATAATATCAATAATATCGTTAGCATTAAAACATTAAAATACTTGTCGATTTGTGTCGAGTGTGAGTGATGATGGGATAAGGAAAACCGAATATACAAGTGTACTGCACACAGCGTTGCCGGTCGCTTATCCCATCACCCCGATCATTTGATTATTGAAACAAGTTAACTTAAACAATAATCCGTTTTATTTCATTTTCATCATTATTCAAGTCGCATATTTGCATCGATTTTGAAAAACAAGCATTCTATTTAATAAGGGTCGAAACCCGTTGACGCGGATCCGACATCACAATCTCTAGGGATTTATTTCAATGTCGGAGATGCCGAGGGAATCAAGTCTTCTAATTTAAAGCAAGGTGTCGATCCATTAGATTCGATACCAATACCATAATTGGATGTCGAATCTATCGATCTAGTCACATAAATTAATTAATGCGCTTTACTTATATCACGATAGTTAATTTAAGACGACTAAAATCAATTTATTATTCCCACTCTAGTATTCCATATTGATTCAATAATCGAATATGGGATACAACGAGTATTCAAATTCGGAATCGAGTATAAATCCCACAATATTTATATTCGGTTCAACAAAATCAATGATTCATAAAAAAAATCCGAATCGAGCATAAGTCATACAATATTTATGCTCAATTCGGTAAAACCGTCGAATTATTAAAAATCAAAAGCAATTTCAAAATCAATAATAAAATTGCAAGCGAACCTGGTTCGTACATGTGCCACTCGACCGAGTGCTTCGGCCACTAGATCGAGTGACATCACAACTTAGCGAGCAGAATGCTCTTTCGACCTCTACTCGGTCGAGTCTCATAGTGACTCGACCGAGTGGCGACGTACTCGGCCGAGTTGGCCAATAACTCGGTCGAGTAGGGTCATGAAATCCGGGACAGAACTCTTTTTAAGGATCCACTCGGTCGAGTCCCTCAATGACTCGGTCGAGTGGTCCTTTATCACGTTAAACCGTGAGTCCTACAATAGCATTCGAGTCTCGTTAATCGTTTTTTTGTGACTTAGGTCAACACGTGCTTAATTAATCACGTGAAACATCTTTTCAAAACCATGCATTAACTCATTTGCATCATTCTATACAATTCAATATTTGCACAAACCGTTATTATTCGTTATACCGTTACTAACCGTTTGTTGTTTCTTTTGTCAATTTTGCTTGTTTATTTTATTTTACTAAAATGAACCCGCATGCTAAAATTCAACTTCGACGTAGAATTAATTGCATTAAATCGACGTAGAAACCCTTTTTAATTCATCACATGCTTAGGGAAAATAATCTTTGCATATCATTTTCCCGTTTAACTAACGCGCGTATTAGAAAGTCATTCGAGATCTTAGTAGAGGCCGCTAGTGCGGGCGGGGTTGGGTGTCCTTTGTGGGCTTCCCAACACATACCCTCACCCCTTACTCAGAACCTCGGTTTCCGGATGCCCGAAACCGTTGGCGCACGAGAGTCATTCAATACACGATATCCGATAATGTCGGTATCGGTATCAAATATAAAGGGACGAGCCCAATAAACTCTGACATCGGAAATGGGCCGTATTTTGTATACGGCCCACTACGACATAGAGTGGGCTCGAACGGGTCCGAACTCCCACAAAGTTCGGTGGCGACTCCACTTCGACCTAAATTTCAATTCGATCCATTCTCATATAGAGATTCATTCGCCTACCCAAACCCGCGCGTGGCCGCGTCGGGGTGGACCTATGTCATGTCCACACAGCTGCAATTCAGTCAGGGCAGATTAAGCTATTTGTTGATGTGATCATCATATTATCGGGTTTTCCAACATGTGCGTGATACTGTTGTGAAATACTCCATTAATATTCATAATTACGCATGTAAGAGGTGCTCCGTTGGGAGTTGAAGATGCCCAAATTCTTTGATGATCTGTTGAGGTATATTTGTCTTCTATTATTGACTAGGTAATTATTCTCTTACTCGAGTATGTTTCGGATAACTCAATTGTGGCTCACTGAAAACTATTTGGAGATTAACATGTGAAGCCTTTTCCATTTATGAAAAAAGGACAATGTTTGGTGTATGCTAACCAGTATTATAGTGGGGGTTATCTGGATGCAATTGGTAATATGAATTGAATTGCTTTAATTTGAGTGTTGTTAGTTGACATCTTTTCATTTTGAATTATGAAATTATAAATTAGTCGACATTCTTGACATATTCCATTATCTATGTGCAGTTTCCTTGCTTCATTGATGTCGAAATCCTTTTGATGAGCATGCACAATTTATATCGTCATTGATTTATATCGTCTACTCTAGAAAATGACTTTCAAACTAACAATTATATTGGAAATTCCTTTTTTGACGAATTACGATGTTTCATATGTAGTTTAATTTATATTTTATAATAAGCTTTGTTATCTTGGTTTGATAAATCGGTACTATCTGACATGTATTTGATCCCTCGAATGAATTCTTCAACTTCACTTGACTCATTCAACCGAGTTAACTTTTTATGTCTTAGGGTTTAGGGGTAATATATTATCGAAAGACTAGACAGACATGCCTACTTGATGAGGAAGTAAATTTGATGGTGTTGGGAAAGCTCTACAATGTCAGAGTAATTTGATTGTTCTTTTGTGTTCATTGCGTAAAATGCAAATACATGTATTGGCAACAAAACTTTATGAACTACATATAATATTATATAAACTACTAAGTAATTATAAAGAATGACAAGGCCTTAAGAAAGGTAAGTGAAGAACAATTAAATTTTGTTTGGTTTATACACAACTAATTATGTTTGTATTTTCCTTTTGCTTAGTACAAAATTGTATCATACATTGCTTCTATGGTTTGGTTCTTCTACAGCGAGTCCTCGGTGGCAGTTGCGCATCCATGGAGGACAAACATAGTACGGAGTATATCGTAAACACAAATTATGCCAATTATCAATCGTTTCTATCTGCTTTAATTTCATTCAATTTTGATCAGTATTCTACACTTCTCAAAGCCGTCGACATTTGCCCCGATGGAAGCATTTCCACTCTTCCAAAATTTCTCATAAATGGTACGTATAACCCAACTTTGTGTTTTAATAATGATTTAAATTAGCCCATTTAAGGGTTATTATTAAATTGTTAGAATACATGTTTGGAGATTGGGTGATAAAAGTAAATGTATAGCTAGGGTGTTCATGGATTTAAACACTTTTCGGGGGAGTTCCTCTTTTTAGTCCGATTCACTTTAGTTGATTTTTATATATCTCATACTTGGAATTTTTATATGTTGAATTATGCTAGGAACTAAGACGAGTGAGTTATTTTCTTAGCAATTGTTTTTATAGATTTGTCATTAGAAAACGTTTGGTGTTACAAAGTAAACAACTTTGATTGTTTATTTGTTTATGTTATATATTATTGTGATTTGCGAATGTGATGTGTAATGTTTATTTCTTATGGAAGAAGAAATCAACTTTGATAGTAGAAGATTACTGATGATTGAATCTACCATCACATAATTCACATCACTAATAAAGTCCATGCTCGAGGAGGAAAAGAACGAGATTAAAATTCTTATGGTACAAGGGATGAACTCCACACTCCGCGGGCTTCTGCTCTCCAAGATATGGAGTATGATAAGGGGAAGATATGATAAAGGGACAAGACACAAAGATTTATCCAAAGCCTTAAACTCCGGATCCGGATAAGCGAGACATAAACAAATTCCACTGATGAGATTGTTCGGTAACATGAAGAGCAATTATGAATGTAGTAAACAAAGAATTAAATGACTTGGATGAAATTCAACCGAAGGAAAAAGACGACATCCAGAATATCTCAGTCCTAAACGTCATGGAAGCAAAGTGTAAATTGTTTATGTAATGCCTTGATTATTTCATTCAACTAGCTCGGTTTATATACCGGGAGATTACAACGAGATACATTGAATGTGTCTCGAGAATAGCATAAACTAAATGACATATTAATGACGGAATATCATGAGACTATACTAATTACTACCATTAATTACAATATACTCCATACTAATTATTGTCTAATACTCACCCATGGACAACTATACGTTGCAATATCAAGGTTTACCAACAATCGTGGATTGAAGATTCTTATTTATGATAGCAATAAACGCACTTCCGACACTACTACTAATGTCGTATATCAAGAATCTTATCGGCTATTTGGCCTTGATTCAAATATTTGTAATTTCATGTTTGTATATTTGCGCAAATATTTTCTTTTGTCATTTCTTACTATAGTTTACATTTTCAAGTACATGTCATTCTCGGTTTATGAAATCTGTCGATTTTTTGAATTAGTTATTTTGATCTCAGCGATTGTGGTTGGATTGATGTAAACTACTCTCTCCGATTCTTTTGTTTCTTTACGTTTACTTTTTGACACGATTCCTGGGTGGAGAGAATCTCTAATATAACTTTCGATTCCTGGGTGGAGAGAATCTCTAATATAACTTTTGGTGTATAACTTAAAATATAGTCACGTGAGATTTTTTTCCAATTGTCTTAATGAGTACATTAAGAATATCAAATTTTTACGATTTTTAATAATGTGTAAATATTGAAATAAACAAAACAAAACATGCATTGACAAGTGTGATAAATCAAATGTAAAGAATCAAATGAATCGGAGGAAATATTTGTTATTAATAGAATATAAACGGACCTCAACCATCGCCTTAAGGTTTTGGTTGGATTGGTTTCGTAACAGTTATTTGTCATTAACATCGTCACACTTTTTTTTATGTCACCGTGCAATTTGCACGGGTTTAACCTAGTTGGTTGTGGAAGATGAATTAAAATTATTTATCAAATGCAATCCTAAAATAGAAAAGACAATAATTGACTGAGACGCCCGAAAATAGAAAAGAACAACAATTGATTGGGACGGAGGGAATATCTAAGTATGGAAAATATGACTTAATAATTCAATTTCTCATGATAATATCACGGTTAAACTTGCTTTAATTAGCTTATTAACGTGTGCCCACTGGGTACACGTGAAAAAAATTGATCTAAAATGTTTCGGGTGCAAACAACCAAAGTACTTCGGTTAGGGGTAGCCAGTTGATCTTTCCTTGTCTTGCTTGAGGTTGGCTTCGTCTTGTCACTGCCAGTGGCGAATCCAGGAATTTCAGGATGAGGTGATAAAACTTGTACAACATAAAAATTATCAGGAACTCAATCGTATAATTAAAAAAAAAGTTACACTAAGGGCGAGGGTAAAAAAACACAACGAATTCTCTCGCATTATAAAATATCTAATACAGTCATACAGAGTATATCATTAGCTATATTCTATCCCAATAAGTTCGTTTTATCTCACCTCAGTGCAGTTCAATTTAGTTCAGAACAATTCAGTTCAAATTAATTTAGTTCAAATCGGTTTAGTTTAGTTCAAAGGGTACAGTTTAATTAATTCAGTTTAGTTCAAATCAGTTAAATTCAGTTGCATTGAATTGAGACCAAATCTTATCGTAACTAAGAGTTAAAACTACGAAATTACTTTTTCCTAACGAGCCTTTACTCAATCTTAACGAATTTTTCCTACCTTTTCCAGATTTACCCTCCCCATAACTCATATTCTAACCTAACTCATTACCTCTTTAATCCCAGAAATTCTTCAATCAATCAACTTCAATTATTAATTATAATTCTGCTAAGCATGAATTTTGATTATTAATACCGTTTAGTTTTTTTTTCGTTCATCATAATTGATTGCCAACAAACTATAGTGGAATTATTAGACAATTACTCAAAAATTTACCTACCAAGAATTATTATCAAGAAAGAAGTTTATACCAACAAACCCTGATTTAGGATACAAATACAGTAAGTTTTTAAATTAGAGATTTGGGATGGTAAAAATACGATCGGACGGTGGTTGTTGGTGGGTCATCGGGTGGTGGAATAGGCATTCCACTAACGTAATGATTGTGATCAATCTCTTAAGAATATTAACAGAAAGTAATTGTGTTTTGGGTAATGGGTGATTTTTTAGGTGATGGTTGAAAATTAGGGATTTTTAGAGAGAAATCAAACAAAAATTGGGGGAAAATGAGAAGGATAGATTGGTAAAATGTCGTTAGGATTGAGTAAAAGCTCGTTAGGAAAAAAACATGACCCTAAAACTATAGACAAATACGAAACCCCACATCCCCACAATTCTCAATTTCTTTTCTCAAATTCACATCAACAATTCACAATTTCTCAATTTCAATTATAATAAGATTTTCAATTTCACTTATCTAGATCTCTAAACATGTCAAAAACCAAAAAAACAATAAGTATACATCTCCATTGTCAGTTCTCAACATCAATTCATCTTCAAAAACATCGAATAACCAAGCTAAAATAACCCAAAGTTCAACTAAACATTAAATTTCTTCAATAAATATGCAAATAATTAGGGATCTTATATTTTTATTCTTGAAATAAATAAAAAATTGATTAAATGACGTACCTAGAGTTGATATGCTTGTCTATTTTATGTATTTATTAAAAAACTGATTAAGATCTTGAAGAGGGTAAAGGCTAATTGGTACTTTGGTAGAAACCATGTTTGATTCTTTGAAGACAGAAGTTTTGTTTTCACTTCTCAGACTTTCTGTCTCTGCCACTTTGGTTCGTGCGTTTGGCATTTTTTTTTTAAAATTTATTTTTAAAAGTACTTTCCTGAAATAATGGGGCTCACCCCCATCACCCCCTGAAAAATCGCCATTGGTCACTGCACAAGCAACACACAAGGGCCTCGGAAGGTGTCTGAGGTTACCTCTCTTTCACTCAAGTCAGTGAATGGGACAAAGTCCATATAATCGTCTTAGTATAACATTTTACCTTGCTTTTTAGTGAGATAAGTTGTACTCCCTCCGTTATTCATTTGTTTGTCTTTGATTAAAATACTCATAATGAATATAAAAGGCAAACAAATGAATGAAATGGAGGGAGTATTATTTTGTGAGCCTTTTGCGTGTGGGATTAGTATCCCTATTTATAGAGGCTTCCTGTACGGACTGATCTAGCTGGGTCCCACCGGGCCGTGGTCGGCTGGGGCCAACTAGGTCGGCTCGTTCCTGAGTGGTGATCAAGATCCATCCTGGCCATAGAGGACACCGGTGGTCGGACATGCCTGTCGGCCTAAGTACCGACCCCCATCATAAAATATATGGGTTGAAAAAATTGTGGGTCCATTTAAGCTATAAGGTTATTGCTCAACCATTGTATAAGGTTGTGGCTTAAATGAGTTTTAGCTTAAAAAGATGATGTGTCAATTTCTAGCTAGTAGGTACTCCCTTCGATTCTTTGAGTTTGCAACGTTTACTATTTGCACCAAGAATAAGAAAAGCAAGTGTGGTCACTTATGATGTTATTGTGGGATTAAACAATATAATAATGAAAAAGTTAGATATGTAAAAAGTTAGTGAATATTTTGGAATATTATAATCAAAAGTGAAGGATATGTTAGTCATTTTATAAGAAAAATAAAATCCAAATTGAAAATGTAGCAAACATAATAAATTTGTCAAATATGAAATATGTTGCGAATCGTAATACTCGGAGGAAGTACTAGTTTACCAGTGTATCCTGGCTCTTCTCTTAAATAATACTCCGTAACAATGATACGGAGTATATTATTTTTGTTTATGATTACAAAACAGTGGAAATTGGCCAGCATTTATTATGAATTGGTAGGAGACGCTTTTCAATTACGGAGTACCGATGCTTATTGATTGGATCAGTTTTCAATGACTATAGTTAATGTTTCTTGTTTAAAATATCATATTGGGCTAGGTTGATTCGGCCCTATAGAATTGTTTAGTAAGGCCAGTTGGGGCTAATTCTGGACTCCTTTGTTGTTTTGAGTGGAGGCCCAACTTAGCATTTTAACATTTATTTAACATTTAATAATAACCAATATAAAAGAAAATAGACCAAATGAGCTAGGTGAGAATCGAACCCTTGACCTCATATGTATGACCCTTCTCCTCTCCAACTACACTCTAACATCTTATTGATTTAAATATCACTACATCACATATGAAGCTATAAACCACAGAAAGTATGTAATTAAGGAAATCTGATTGATTACGTACATTGATTACGAAAATCACATGTTTTAAATGGAATATATAACATACAATATTTAATATGGAATGTATGATCAAATTTTTAAAAAAAAGTATAATCATATTGTATTCCGTTTTAACCAAATAGTTGCATTGTTAATAGAAGATTTCACTACCCCGTACAATATTTTACATAGAATATAAAATAGTTATGATTATTATTGTATATCTTTCTGATCATATTCGAAAATCATATTCTTAACATCGATATAAAATTTAGTAACTATTAAAAAAAGAGAACGTATCACGGCGTGTTAACCATTAAAAAAAAGTTCATTATTATACAATTTTTGATAAATATTTATGTATTTTATGGTATGTTAAAGAGAGAAGTGGGTATCTGACCTAAACCGAGTATACAAAAAATATATGCAATATTTTCATTAATTACACATTATTTAATACTCCGTACATTTCAAGACATTAATCAAATATTTTTATTAGTTTTGCGATTTAAAAATATTTTCCTATTTCTAAAGTACACAGTTGATAAATAGTAAAAATAAAATAATAAATTTTTTATTTTAAATCTTAAATGAAATACTCTATAAGATAAATATATTATAAATACCGTGCATTGCACGGGGTCTATACTAATACATTAACAAACCTAATAACTGATTAGCATTTCAGAATCGTGAGATTTGGTTGTGCCAACTCACAATTCCTGAACTCTTCTTTAAAGGAAAGAAGATGGATGAAATTGTCACTTCCATTTAAGTAGCTTAATCGAATACGTTTTTTAAACCACAGTTTTCATATAAGCACAAAGTTTAAATAGATATTCAAAATTTGAAAAGGGGACATACTCTATTCACTTCTCTAAAGTATTACTCCATATTAGGAACTCTGCCCTAGACTCTACCGTTGTTGAATCATATGGAATGCAGGAATGGCAAGAAGTAAAAACCGAAAAATAATATTGGCCTTGACGATTTCATCATCCTACAAACAAAGAAATTGTGGAGCTGTTTCAGTTTACATCTTTCCTTCAAATATAATACTCGTACATCCTCAAATTAGTTGACATAAACAGTTAAGCACTACTAAATGCAAAATACAAGTCTCCATATTTCCTCTCTTTTCATTTGCGTGGCGGTATGGTACTGTGCGTCTGTGCCTTCTTATCTCGACAACATAATCAATCACATAAAACGAAAAGCATGCATGGAAGTCTAGAGCTCATAGCCCGGGAACCTGAATTGCTGAGGAGCAAGTAGATCAAAGAAGAGGCACGCTGTTCATGCAAGTCCAAGGAACAGCGAATACGCATGATTGGACCCCCCTGGTTCTGACCTTACCAGCTCGCCCCCATTATGGTACAAGAAGCTTGCAAATGCCTTGGCTCTTTCTATGTATATCTTGTCTCCTGTCAATCTATAAAGGGATAGAAATGCATAGGCGTTCCCTGCCACCCCATCCGCCAGTCAAGAAGATGTACCCTTTTTTTTCGTTTGGGGGATTTCTGGATTCACGTAAGTCCTTCTGATAGTTTCTATTGTTTTCATTTTGTTTGCTTGCTTCGATTGTAGCTGTCGATCGCTGCAGTGGTTATAAATCTGGATTTGATCTTAATTTGGGGGATTTCTGGATTTTTAATTTTCTGGATTTGGTTTAGGTTTTGATTATTTTGGTTCAGGTAGTTTCTTTTGCTTCGATTGTAGCCCGATTGTTTCCATCTGTTTGGTTTCATAGCGTCGCGTTTCAGAACGGACTTTATCGGTGGTTTTGGATGGTCAACTGTTTTGTAGGTCCGATTCTTGTGTGGGTTTCGGTGATCATCGATTGTTTCCGTTTGGTTGTAGCTTCCGAGTTTTTGGTTTCCAAGTCTCAGTTTTGGATTGTTTGCTTCGATTGTAGCCGGCTGAGAGGCATATGCGAAGACGTGTGCTGAGTTATAGCAACCACAACGGATAGAGTTTAAGAATTTTATATTTCAATGAGAGAATTTTAAATAAAGGTATGTAGTTAATATTGTTCGTAAAATACAAGATGGTTATTTAACGATAATAATACCAATTGTAGGACGTATTCCCAAGAGAAAACCAATTCAATAAACCTGAGAATATTACGTATTCTTGGAATAGTCAAACAAGAGTAATATAAGTGACTTCATCACCTGCAATAGCAAGTCGCCTAATTAGACCGATACTCACTCTATTGTTTATGTTTATTTCTGATCTCTATTTGGACCGTCCTTTAAGTTTCCCTTTGTTGCTATTTTTCATGTTTTGTACACTCAATATTACTCCCTTGACATTGTTAGACCTACATTCATACTATTTTGTACAGGCCCACCACCAATATTTATCTATAAACAAATGATCGTCGAGGCTCGCCATCCATTACCGTACGCATTTTAATTCGACCTCTTATTCTACGCGCAGGGGAAAAAAACAAAATACGAAGAGACTTTAAGGACAGAGGGGGCAACCTAGAAAATGTAAATGCGACAGTGTTTCGAGAATTCACCGCAAAAGAGTACTTGTTATTCTGCGCAAGTCCATATATTAATTATAAAAGAAGCTGGTCTTGGTATATTACGATGACTGAAGAAAACGGTTTTATTATCATGTTTTAGTATATCGAGAATTTATAAAATTTTCCAATTGGCATCGTTAAGGGTGGAAGTGAGAAAGGCAGTAAACTCCACCAATTAACACGCATGCCTCTACCCCTTCCGGTAAATATTCTTTACCCGCAACTGCCATCCCCGACTAAATGTAAAACATGGAGTCATCAAACATGTAGAACATGGCCAACTTATCTTCAGTTAGTAATAGGACGTTAGTACCCTTCCTCTCGGTGGTCATGGAGTTAAGCACTCATATCCACCCGTGGGTGAGGACTAGCGTAGGAAGAAGTAGTAGACCAACGTTTGGAAGAGACTGCCTGCTGAACATCAGTGCAATATAATGCGTACAGTGCCATAGGTAGCGGTCAATAGACCAAACGTCAGACAATCTTCAAAACAGGCCTGTAAAATACATGAGATACATTAATGGTCCTGTCTATTGCCAGCAAGCCAAAAAGCATAAACCATTCATTTTTTTTGACGTAGTTACAATCAGAGGTCTCCCACCTCCTGTATAGGTCAGTTGCCATGTCCTTCGCATCTTATATGATGCCTGCGCGCCGCAGTACATCGTAAGAGATGATGTTTTTCACACGGTGATCGGTCGGACCCTGGTCTGCCGGTGCAGAGACAACCGTAACCTTGCTTGATGCCCTGGCCCGAGAAAGGGCGACATAAAGCTGCCCATGAGAGAAACACGGTCTTGGAAGGTATATTGCAACTTGGTCCATGGTCTGGCCCTGCGATTTGTTAATAGTCATAGCAAAGCTCAACCTTAAGGGGAACTGATTGCGATAGAAGCTGAAAGGATAGTTAGAAGAATCGGATGGTTCCATCCTGATTAGTGGAATGAATAAATGGTCGCCACTATGCTGTCCGGTGGTTATGACACACTCGACCACATTTGGGAAGAATTTCGCACACGTGAGTCTAGTTCCGTTGCATAGGCCTGACGATGGAAGAAGATTTCGAAGCAAAATCACCGGACAGTTCTCTTTAAGAACAAGTTCGTACACACTCATGCCACCGGGACAAAATTTATTTATAAATTCAGCAGGGTAAATGTTGTTTTTGTCGTCAAGCAGTGTGTCGTACCCTCTGTAAACAACAGCTGTCCCTGGAAACCTGTCAATAAGCAGTGTGTTAACAGCATCGACATCTTCATTCATGGGCGTAAGTATGGACCTTTGGAAGAAAACTGAGGTTCCTAGAGCCTGGACGTCAGACTCTGGATAGGCAGCATTCGCAACTATAGTAATTAGATCTGTCTCCTCGCTGCGTATATATTGTACAACTCCGTCTGGCAGTGCGACCAGATCACAGTCTTCGCTCTGAAGCTCACCGTTCCCCAAAGACAGAAGGGAGGCGCAGAATAGCGGGTCGGTCCGAGCACGTACATTAATAGTCAGCCAGAATTTGGTGAGCTGAGGCCATATTGATGAGGACACGACGCTAGAATTGACGGCCTCTCGCATGGATTTATGCGGGACAATAGGCAGCACTTGACGGAAGTCGCCTCCAAACACTACCAACTTACCACCAAAGCACATCTGGATTACACAGATCATGCAGCAACTTGTCAAGTGCTTCTACCGTTTCTCTCCTAGCCATTGATGCTTCATCCCATATAAGTAACCTGGCTGCTCGAATCAGAGCAGCCAAACTCCCTTGTTTTGGTACATTGCATGCGAGCGACTTGTCTAGTTTCAGAGGAAGCTTGAATCTTGAATGGGATGTCATTCCAGACGGAATGTTGGAGGCCGCGATACCGGACGTGGCTGTGGGCAAGACAATTAGACCAAGTAACCGTACCTCAGCATACAGAGCGTTGTATAGATATGTCTTCCCGGTGCCACCGGGTCCATCCACGAAAAAAGCTCCAGGAAGCTTTTGATTCACATGACCAATTATAGTGTCAAAAGCGTGCTGTTGTTCGGGATTCAGTGAACTGCGGCACTTTAAACACTCCTCTGGCACAGGGGCGGTAAGTGCATCAGCTATATCCCTTGTCCGCTGTATCACAATATCTTGTGGCTCTACCAGTTGGTCGAGATTGTACGATTTGAGAGACTTCCCAGCCGCCTCCAGGTGCTGTTCCACGCTGCGTATTGTGAGACTGTGGACCGACTGTGCATCCTGTAGACACCCGCATTTTGACTGCCAGGTGTCTATGGTAGTTTCCAAAAATCACCCGATGATAATCGGACGCTAACATGTTTCTACGCGCTCGGATACGGGCTCAAATCCATTAATCGTTGGCTAACACACTTACAGAGTACAAATCTCACCAAACAGACCTCAAATCCAGGCCCAGTGGATCATCCCGAGTCAAACAAGACTAATTTGGGCCAAAACCGACACCGGAATTAAAACCGACTTTTCACGAATGGGTCAACCCCGGTCAAAGTCGATCCCGAGACACATAAAACAACCCGTCAATCACCAAAAGTCCAAGTCAAACACAAAACCCATTAAAGTCAAGGTCCAAAACTGACCCGTGCGACCCATCTAGGCCACTCGATCGAGTGACCTATCCACTCGATCGAGTGGGCCGACTTTGAGCCCGGCGGTTGGCGTAACGGGCCACTCGACCGAGTTGACCTCCTACTCGGTCGAGTAGCCCTAATCCGGGTGCCCTAGCTTGCCTATATAAGCACCCCCCATGCAACACAATTAACGATCTTGACAATCCCTTACAAACCCTACACAACCTTTACAACCCTAATACACCCCAAGGGCAATCCTACACTACATCCTCTACAAAACCCTAGAAAAACCCTAGGAAAACCGACAAGAGCAAACCCTAAACCTAGTTTTTAGGAATTCAACCCGAGCCACCACAACTTAGCCTCCATATACCTCGAAGACTCTCGTGTCATAGCCGCGTTTACGAGCCTTATTCCGAGACAAGAACATGTAGGTTGAGGGTGACAAACCTCGTTCTCTTTTCCCTTTTTCTCTCGTCATTCATCTCCTTTTTTTATTCCTTTTTTATGTTTATTATTATTATTATTATTATTATTACGGTATTATTATTATTATTATTATTATTATTATTATTATTATTATTAGTATTACGGTATTATTATTATTATTATTATTATTATTACTACGGTATTATTATTATTATTATTATTATTATTATTATTATTACGTTATTATCTTTATTATTATTAGTACTATTATTGTTATTATTATTTACCTCGTTATCATTATTGCATCATAACATGGATAATATTGTTAGCATCAAAACATTAAAATACTTATCGATTTGTGTCGAATAAGAGGGATATCGGAATAAGGAAACCCGAATATACAAGTGTACTGCACAAAGCGTTGCCGGTCGCTTATTCCGATACCCCGATTATTTGATTATTGAGATGAGTTAACTAAAACAATAATTCATTATTATTTCTCGTTATCATCATCCATCTTGCATCCATCAATTTTCAAATCAATTTTAATAAGGGTCGAAACCCGTTGACACGGACCCGACATCACAATCTCTAGGGATTTATCGATGTCGGAGAAGTCGAGGAAATCAAGTCTTTTTATTATTTATTTAATCAAAGAGTCATTTTTTTCTAAACCGCATTAAATAAATTTAAGGCAATTTTCGTTGATGCTAAATAATTGTCAAAACAATTCTTTAGAATTATGGCATTATTAACGCGGAGGAAATTTAATCACATCTCAATAATCAATTTAAAACGATTTTCGACATAAAACACGATTTTACAAACGAATCTTAATTCGTACAGAGGGCACTCGACCGAGTGCCTAGCCCACTCGGTCGAGTGGCGCCTCAAAATCGGGTCAGAATGCTCATCAGAACACCCACTCGATCGAGTCTCACAGTGACTCGGTCGAGTGGCCATGTACTCGACCGAGTTAGTCAATAACTCGGCCGAGTACAGTCTTTGACGCAAAACAGAATCGTTTTTTTAGGTTCCACTCGATCGAGTCCATCGACCACTCGATCGAGTGGCCTCATAACGACTCAAACACGAGTCATACATTGTTCTATTTTTCAAACTCGATAGTATTTTACGACTTAGGTCAACATGTGCATAATTAATCACGTGTATACTATCTTTTCAAATCATGCATCCTCATATTTGCATCTTTTCAATTCAATTCAATATTTGCAAACCGTTATTATTCGTTTCTTTACATCGTTTACTAACGCGTTTTTTTTTGTTTCTTTTGTCAATTTAGTTATTATTCGTTTGTTATACTAAATGAACCCGCATGCTAAAATACAACTTTGACGTTAATTTTAGTTGCATTAAATTGACTTAGAAACCCTTTCAATTACATTCGCATGTTTAGGGAAAACAAACCTTTGCATATCATTTTCCCGTTTTACTAGCACGCGTATTAGAAAGTCATTCGAGTTCTTAGTAGAGGCCGCTAATGTGCGGGCGGGGTTGGGTGTCCTTTGTGGGCTTCCCAACACGTACCCTCACCCCTTACTCAGAACCTCGGTTTTCGGATGCCCGAAACCGTTGGCGAACGAGAGTCATTCAATATACGATTAACCGCTCAAGTCGGCATCTATATCAATATGCAAAGGGACGAGCCCAATAAACTCTGACATCGGAAATGGGCCGTATTTTGTATACGGCCCACTACGACATAGAGTGGGCTCGAACGGTTCTGAATAACCATAAAATTCGGTGGCGACTCCACATAGACCTAAATTTCAATCCGATCCTTCTCATATGGAGATTCATTCGCCTACCCAAACCCGCGCGTGGCCGCGTCGGGGTGGACCTATGTCATGTCCACAATTTGGCGACTCCGCTGGGGATTAACTGATGCGTGACTTACCATCGGCATCCTCAGGGTGAGACTCGAATAGAAATCGTTTGACAAATACAATACGCGTGTTAGTTCTACGGTTCATGCATAACCCATATTTTCCCGGGCCGGTACTCGCGACCGACGTCCCACTATACCGTCGATGTACTCCAATATGGATATGTTAAAAGGTGTCCATAGTCGATTCGAGTGGGTTTCGCGGCATGTTCTAAGATCAACTCGACTTTTGAAGTCCGTCCCGATCAACGTCTAGACTATGTACACTGGTATAGACCTCCTATAGACCGACCGAGACTTAGTATAGAGCATACATGGCGTCGTTACAATGCTTGTGTGACTACGTGCTACTTGGTTTCCGAGTCGTTTTCAAAAAACCGTCAACTTTTCAAAATTGCATCCTTTTCATACTATTCGATTTCAAAACCCGGGACACATACCGAATTTAGGACTTATGATTTTACTCAAAATAGCCTATTTTCTAGCCGATATGCTGCCCAAATCAAAACTCGAACTTTCAAAATCCGTGGCCCAATGACTTTTCGTCCTCTTTTTCGGAAATTTGGGCCATTCACCAAGTCCACTCGGTCCCTTTTTCAAAAATCATCAATTTTCAAAACCCTCCACTTCTAGGACTTCCCGTATTTAGCAGTGTCGGGTCGTGTCTTAAGTTGTCAAGGTCCTTAGCGTCGAAACTCTGTCGATCCTACATCACGAGTTTCTTCCCTATCCCAGTCCGCCTTATTAGACTAAGGCATGGCCCACCTACGTAGGACATACTCCTACAAAAGAAGGCACGTCTACACAATCGAGTCTAAAGTCTGGGGATGTCTCACGTGAACCTTCCTTCGAACAGGACTAGGCCCACTCGCCAAATCCTAAGGAAGGCCCACCTTTCGCAAGTCACCCGTCTAGGTGTCTTTTCCGAGTCAGTTTCCTCTTTTAGTCTTGTTCGGGATGTAATTTCTACTTCAGGATTTTAGGCTAGTTTCTAATTACGTGGTGTTCTTACAGACAGGCCACCCGTAACCCGACACCAACGCAAGATGGACGAGTTGAAGGACGCACTAGCTAAGCTCGAGAGTCAACTAACCTCCATCCAGACTAACCAAGCAGCGATAGTCACCCGCCTAAGTGCCGTGGAAAAAGCGGCCCCAGTCGAAGGAGCTGAGCCCAATGGGCCCATGGCCGAGTTGGTCAGTATCGTTCGTAGGCTCGAGGAACAAGTTCACCTATCAACGAACAACTCGATCCACACCGAGAATGCTCGTATTTATTCGCCTTTGGATAACGAGCTACCTGCTAACCTCAACTTAACGGGACTTCCTATGTTTGAGGGTACTGAAGACCCGGTCCACCACATCCGGGCTTTCAAAGACTTCATGGCAGTCAAGGGGGTGAAGTCAACAATGTTCAAGCACCTATTCCCCTCCTCTCTGGAGAAACAACCCAAGGCCTGGTTCTACAGGCTCGACCCCAAGAAATACAAGACTTGGGACGATGTGGCGACCGAGTTTGCTCGAAATTACGCCGATAACACTGAAATCCAGACTACAATGCGTACTCTGGAGGTAATGGCCCAGGAGCCCAAAGAAGGGTTCACAAAATATCTGCAAAGATGGAGGGCCGAAAGTGTGAAGCTGGTCGACAAGCCCGGCGAAAAGGCCCTAGTAGAAGCCTTCGTCAAGAATCTACTCCCATCCTACCGGGTCCATCTCCGGTATGCAATTATCCCAAACTTTCCTGTCCTCACTGAAATGGGCACAAGGATAGAAGATGATCTAAGGTTAGAGAGCCTGACTAAGGCCTCTACCAAAGGCTATCAAGGGGCTAGTTCGTCTACAAACAAGCCCACACCTGCAGCTGCCACCCGCAGCATCTTTGATGAGGTAAATCTGCTCGACACCTCATCCAAAAAGAATATACCAAATCGGGTATTCACAGATATAGGGACTACCTATACTTATGCCTTACAAAGGCTATCTTCAAAGGGGTTGATTCAACCAATAGGCCCAACTCCAGAACCTCCAGCAGAGAAGAGGCCCAAGTATTATAATGCTCAAGCCTACTGTCAGTATCACCGGGGTAACGGGCATGATACTGAAAAATGTTGGAAACTCAAGCATCTAATCCAAGATCTTATCGAGAGCGGGAAAATCCCGTTGCCCGGAGACAAACCGAGCAACAAAGAAAACCCGTTCAGCGCCCATGCCATATTCACAGGGGAGGTAATCGATTGTTCTCACCTCATTTCTCCTTTTATCCCACAAATTAATGGGATATGGTTCGACGACGAGGACGACGTATACCTGGCTAAAGGGGAAGCTGTCCCCGTCACCAGAGAAGAAGTCTGAAAAGCCAAGTCCAAGGCCTTGGCCACCAACCACCTCGCCACTGCTGGGCGCGCCACTCCAACATTCGTTACTGAACCTGCCAGGACGGAACCGACCCCCGAGGAACCAAGCAATGACACGGCCTTGGTCCAACAAATGAAGAGGGTCCGAGCAGACTTAACCATATGGCAACTACTAGTTAGCTCACAGGCTCATCGAGAAGCACTGACTAAGGCTCTCGATGAAATCAAGGTTGATTCAGAAGCTACCCCCGCTGAAATGGTAGCTACTATCATGCCCTACCTCAAGGGCAAGTCCAAAAGCGAAGGCCCACTCATAACCTTCTCTGAAGCTGATCTACCTCCATTTGGGCCTAATCATAATCTGGCCCTACACATCACGGTCATCTGCAAGGGTAAATACCTTCCGATGACCCTTATCGACGATGGATCAGCCGTGAACGTCCTACCACTAAGGACCGCCCGGGCCCTCGGCATCACTGATGCCGACTATCTCCCAACGGCACAAACTATCAAGGCTTTCGATGGAAGCCCAAAACCAGTCGCCGGGGCCGTTAAACTAAAGATCATAACGGGCCCAATCGAAAAGGAGCTAGAATTCCAGGTGATAGATGTCACCTCATCATTCAACCTCTTGTTAGGAAGGCCTTGGATCCACACAGTCAAGGCCGTGACATCTACCCTCCATCGCAAAGTCAAGATGCCACTTAAAGACGGTATCATAACACTGGAGGCAACATCGATGACCGTGGCGAGCTGCAACGCCACAAACCGGGTCGAACCACGAGGTTTCGATTTCGTGGGCATGATTGAAGAAGAATATCTTTTCAAGCCCTACTTCGCCTCTAGCATCGACACGATGCTACAAAATCTGGGTTACCTACCCGGAGCTACCTCAAGACCATATCTTCCGGCGGGGAAGATCATCGAGGTCCTAGACAACGCAGAATCCCGACTCGGATTGGGATATACTATAAGCTCGGAGGATGTGGGCCGGGCCTCTACAATCAAATTTGTCACTCTAGTCTTCGGAGCCATCCAAGTGGGCCTCTACCGACCCACCATCACATATCCCGAGACCAAAACGGCTCGGGAATGCAACTACATCCCCGATGACATATTCACCGTTATCCAGGATGAGTCCGAGAAAAGGGAAAACGACTCTGAGCCCGTGCTGGGGCTCTTATTTGGAGAAGACAAGACCGTCCCTGCTCCGAAAGATGACTTGGTCAACTTGATCCTCCGCAGTGATCGGTTCGACCCAACCAAGCTCATTACCGAGGTCGGCACCAACACCGAGACGAGGGCTTGGAGGAAAACTATAAAATGGACCGACAGTCAAGGACGGGTCTACAAGCTAACCGCCGGTGAAGGAGACATGCCGGATACCAAGTCTGAGTCCGAGTCCGAGTCAGAGTCGGAGTCTGAGTCCAGGTTTAGAGGGTCTGGTGCTGGAGTCGAGTCTGTAATCCCTCTTCCCCTAGCCACCGAGGTCTCGGGGTCTGTCCCAAGACCTCTTCCTATCCCGCCACTGACCAACGATCAGATGGCAGCTCTATTCGAGCTATTTTCAAAATTTACCATTAATAATAATAACGAACACCGTTCTGCTTACGACTTGTCTTATTTCCAAAATTTTCTCAATTTCAAAAGTTTTATATGCAATGACATTGAGAAACCCGGCGAACAGGTACCTCTACCACAACATCTGGTCGAGCAGCTCGAGCAAAGGGAATCCCGAGATCCGGTAATCGAAGAAACCGAATTCATCAACGTGGGAACCACTTTAGAGCCCCAGATGCTTAAGTTGGGCCAATCTTTAGATCCAGAGGAGAGACAACAGTTCACGGACCTCCTCCTAGAATTTAAAGACGTCTTTGCATGGTCCTACAAGGACATGCCGGGAATAGATCGAGAAATAGCAGAACACCGAATACCCATAAAAGATGGGTGCAAACCGGTAAAACAGAAGCTCAGAAGAATGAAGCCCGAATGGTCTCTTAAAGTCAAGGAAGAGGTCGATAAACAATTCAAAGCGGGTTTTATACAAGTGTCTGAATATCCAGACTGGGTCGCAAACATCGTGCCGGTACCCAAGAAGGACGGCAAGGTGCGGGTATGCGTAGACTTCCGGGACCTAAACAAGGCCAGCCCAAAAGATGATTTTCCGTTACCACACATCGACATTTTGGTGGATAATACGGCCGACCATGCCCTTCTATCATTCATGGACGGGTATGCCGGATACAATCAAATTAAAATGGCAGAAGAGGATATGAGTAAGACTACCTTTATTACACCTTGGGGTACTTACTGTTACACTGTCATGCCATTTGGGCTTATCAATGCTGGAGCCACTTATCAACGGACCGCCACCACCTTATTACACGACATGATGCATAAGGAGGTGGAGGTCTATGTGGACGATATGATCTTTAAGTCTAAAGATCGAAGCGGGCACATCACGGCCCTAAGAAAGTTCTTTACTAGACTGCGAAAATACAACATGAGACTAAACCCACAAAAATGCAGTTTTGGGGTAACGTCAGGCAAATTACTGGGCCATATCGTTAGCCAACGCGGCATTGAGGTCGACCCAGCTAAAATCAAAGCCATTACCGAGATGCAGCCACCCAAGACCGAAAAGGAAATAAGGGGGTTTCTCGGGAAAGTTCAATACATCAGCCGTTTCATTTCGAAGTTAACCATGGTATGTGAGCCCATCTTCAAAAAGCTAAAAATCGAAGAACGAGTGCTATGGGACGACAAATGTCAAGCGGCTTTTGACAAAATCAAGGAGATTCTGTCTGCTCCGCCGGTATTAATGCCACCTCAACACGGTCTGCCTTTGTTGTTATATCTAACAACAACCGAGACAGCCATGGGGGCCATGCTGGCCCAGACAGTTGATTCAGAAGAACGGGCTATTTACTACATCAGTAAAAAGTTCCTTGAGTACGAATGCAAGTACACCATGCTCGAGAAAACGTGTCTAGCCTTGGTTTGGGCTACTAAAAAGCTCAGACACTACATGCTTAGTCACGAGGTACATGTATTATCCAAAATGGATCCAATCAAGTACTTATTCGAAAAGCCCATCCTCAACGGCAGGATGTCAAGATGGACTTTAATGTTATCCGAGTTCGACCTCAAGTTTGTACCGCTAAAAGCCATCAAAGGCTGGGTAGTTGCCGAATTCCTCGCTGACAGCCCAATATCCGAAGAAGGCCACACTGATACATGGGCCTTTCCTGATGAAGACATATTCCATACCGATACCAGGACATGGGATCTGTATTTCGATGGAGCATCCAACTTCCGAGGATTTGGGGTCGGAATTCTATTAATCTCACCCCGAGGGGAACACACTCCCTTATCCATCAAGTTGGACTTCGACGTGACCAACAACGCAGCCGAATACGAAGCATGCATTCACGGGTTGCAAGCCGCCGCTGATTTAGGGGTAACAAACCTCCGGGTCTACGGTGATTCATAACTAGTCATTAACCAAGCACTCCAAAAATGGAAAACTCGGAACGCCAATCTCGTGGCTTACCAAGCACGGGTACGGATTCTAGAGAAACAATTCCAGAAGGTGGAATATATCTACCTGCCTCGGAAAGAGAATCAGTTTGCAGATGCACTTTCTAAATTAGCATCTTTACTGAACATCCCGGATCACCTGACCAGCATGCCAATCTGTGTTGAAAGGCGGTCAGAGCCGGCCTACATCCATGCCATTCAAGATATCGAGATAACTGACCCAGAAACTTGGTATCAAACCGTCTTAACATACCGGACAACGGGGGAATATCCCACGGGAGCTGAAAATCGGGCCAAAAAGGCCCTACGAAGATTAGCAACCCAATTTGTTCGTACTGATGACGGGCAATTGTATAAAAAGACGGCACAGGGGGCTCTCCTCCTATGTGTCGACAAAATTCAAGCCGAGAAGGTCATGGCCGAGGTCCACGACGGTGAAAACGGTCCGCATATGAACGCTCATATGCTATCCCGTAAAATCATGAGGCTCGGGTATTACTGGAACACCATGGAGACAGACTGTCAGTTATACGTCAAGCACTGCCATAACTGTCAGATCTTCGGTAATGTACAGCATATGCCATCTTCCCTATTATATACCATGACATCACCATGGCCATTTTCGACATGGGGTATAGATATAATTGGGAAAGTACATCCTTCCGGGACGGGAGGACATTGCTTCATTTTGGTGGCCATCGACTACTTCACCAAATGGGTAGAAGCCGAGTCATACCGTGTCTTGAACGCCAAGCACGTGGCCAAATTTATTCAAAATAAGATTATATGCCGGTATGGGATCCCGCACGAATTTATCAGTGATCACGGGACCCACTTTCAAGCTGAAACTACTGCATTACTGGCAAAATACAAATTTCAAAGGCATACATCCTCACCTTACCGACCCCAAACAAACGGAGCGGTAGAAGCGGCCAACAAAACAATTGTCACCATACTTAAAAAGATGGCTGAGAATTATCGGAACTGGCCCGACAAGATACCTTTTGCCTTATGGGGATACCGAACTTCAATCCGCACTGCAACCGGAGCAACTCCATATTACCTGACATATGGAATGGAAGCAGTCCAACCGGTTGAGTTAGAAGTACCATCTCTAAGGATTCTACTTGAAAGCCAAGTACCAGAAGCAGATTGGGTCCAAGCCCGATACGATTCGCTAGTCCTCTTGGACGAACGACGGTCCCGGGCCCTCAACAATATTCAAGTATATCAAAAAAGAATCCAACGGGCTTTCAACAAAAGGGTTAGGCCCAGGAAAATCAAAGAAGGTGATTTGGTCCTAAAATCGGTGCGCGCCTTACTGCCGATTGACCCAAGGGGAAAATTCAAACCCAATTGGGTTGGGCCATACTTAGTCAAGAAAATCTTATCGGGAGGAGCGGTGATGCTAACGGACCTGGACGGTAACGAGTTCGTCAACCCGACCAATTTGGACCAGCTGAAGCGCTACTACCCATAAAGCTCAATCTCAATGTCATTTGCAAAAATTTATAAACCTTAGTCTTTTTATAAATTTTCAAAATTTTAGACAAGTCAATAAGTTAGAATTAACTATTCAACCGTCGCACATCTTGAATCAATGATCTTGGTGTATTTCAAAAAATTGCAAAAAAATCAATCAAATCAAATTTTGAACTACGTTTGGTTTGATTCCGCTAATTGTGGATACGTAGGCAACCCCTCAAAAGGGTACAACCACTGCAATAAACGAAAAGACGGGAACGGTATTCAATAATACGTCTTTCATTAATATCTCAATAAACTCGGAACTACAAAAAAAAAACGCCAAACACGGCAAAACAACAACAAAAAAAACGCACCACAAAAATAATAATAATATTCAAATAATAAAATAGGAGACTAATATCCGGGCATCTTCCCCTTTCCCTTGTCCTTCGGGTCGTGTGGAGCCCGAGGTCGTCGAGGTGGGGATGAGTGTTCCCTAATCACAAGGGGAACCTCCTTAGCACGGGCCCGCTTCTTTGACGACGGGTCTTCAATCACAGTCTTTGGCCCAAGTCGGGCCCGGACATGCTCGGGTAGTCTATCCCGTGGGCCAAGTCGGTCCTGCACGGCTAGTCTGGGGCCCAGTCTCCTTTCCAAATCTGTCTGGGGGCTCACCTTCCCCCGAGCACCTTTAGCACCGGACCCTTTAGTTTGACTCTTAGCCTTCTTCTTTTGCCCTGACATTAGACGAACTACGGTGGCTGGAGTGTCTCCCTCATCAAAGAACCCCCTGTTGTCTTTAGCCTGTTCTCTCCTCAGCAGGTCAAAGGCTTCATCAACCTTCAAAGCAGCTCGGACTTTAGCATCACCGGCTTTAGTCCACTTGGTATATGAGTCGGAAACCCAAATCGAATGCCGAGATTTGGAAACGGGCCAAGTATGCCGGGTGTACCATCTTTGCATCCACGTGTCGCACATCACATCCGTCAATTGGGTAGGATCACTCACAATTGCCTCTATCTCTGGTATCCGCTGAGATTGTCCATACTGCCTTAGTATGCGATCCGGGTAGAGATGAACCGTTTGGTTGAAGGACAAGATCACTTGGTAACGGGCCCTCTCCCTTGGGTCCAAACCTGACCAAGACGGGATGGGCCACCATGGCACGACCCATCGAATCAACCGCCCACCATGGATTGATAGCACTTCATCCCAATACTTCTGGCTAATCAATCGAGAAAAATCGATGGCCCATCGTCTCGTCATCAGCTGGTTATGGCGGTAGGTGCTGGCATCAAGTGGGGGATCTATCACCGATAGCCTTTCGTAAAGCCAAATCTGAAAAAGAAAGAAAAACACAAAAGCTTTAGATTTCGAGACAAAACCGACGACATTCGATCGAGTGTCAGCGTGACTCGATCGAGTGGCGTCACTGGAAGCAAACAGGAAGCCTTTTTACGAAGGCACTCGATCGAGTGCCGGGGTGACTCGATCGAGTGTCCACTGCAGTAGCCGAGTTCTCGGAAAAATTCAAAAAAAATCCAGGAATCAAAAAATAAAAAATCCGACTTACTTGCAACAAACGGGTGCTTCCGGTGAGACGAACGGACTGATCCCTTTTGCGATTATCCAATCCTTGGATGATTTCGCCCGTGATTAACCAAGCCGGACTATGTTCAGTCTCCATCAAGTCCACCACGGTTATGAGACGGGCATTACCCATACAAGATAACCAGTCCATGTGACCTTCAAAAGCGTAAACATGGAGCATGCAGAAAGAAAAGGCCCTACGGCTATGGGCTGATCTCACCCGAACATCATGAGGGTTCATGAATTTCTCAGCCAAGTCGATCAGAGAAATATTGCCACCTTCCATCATACGGGACACTTCGTTATGGGAAAGCCCCAGAAATTCCCTCAGCTTTCTCTTTGGATCATAGACTGAATACGGGACGGCGGGCCGAAGCATCGGGTTCCACCCTCCTATAGCTGCAATCTCTTCGGGTAAAGGGCATATTTCGCCCCGAGGGAAAGCAAAGACATGGTATATGTCATCCCAGTAGGTCAAACAAGCATCCAAGAAGTAACGATCTACCACCATCTGACGGAACGGGTACAGCTGAGTTATACCCGTCTGGTTCAAAACCACCCTATCGGCATCCCTAAATTAACGGGACCACGCCTGCAGCATAGCACTCAACCTGTCGATTCCCATGATAAATTTCTTAAAAGGAATAAAAAGACTTTCTTTTTGCCTTAAGGGAAGTAAAAGACTTTCTTGTGATGGGAATTATGAAGAAAATCAAGAGCATAAGGAGCTATATATAGCATTAGCCTTGCAAATCTCTTTCCATATCGCTTCTAGGAAAAGTTTCCTAATTGCAAGTAGAATCAAGCCACAAGCCTAGTCTCAATACTAGTGTGGAAATAATCATCAAGAACTTTCCAAATTTCTTTAGGAGTCAATTTCAAAAAATTTCAAAAATTCAAAGTTTTCAAATTTCAAAATTTCAAAAATTCCAGAGTCTTTTTCCCCAGCACAAGTCATTTTATTACCTACGTGTTGCATGCATTTTATGTAACTTATACAGGTACGACTCAAATAGGGACATGCAAGTCATCAAATCTCCCTAGAAGCATTTTTTTTCGGGATAGCACGGGATGGGCCAACACACAGGCACACCCAAGGCTTACGTAACAAGCCCAAAGTCCCCACGGAGCGCAGGTATGATCTCTGCCGTATGGCTGGCGAGCCCTTCACGCGAGTCCAACGGACTATAAACGACCCGAACGGAAGTCTACCAGGTCTTAACGGACTTGGTAGCTACTCTGACTTTCGCCCTGTCCAAGCCTCAGTCAGAGTGGGGGCTCTGTAGACACCCGCATTTTGACTGCCAGGTGTCTATGGTAGTTTCCAAAAATCACCCGATGATGATCGGACGCTAACATGTTTCTACGCGCTCGGATACGGGCTCAAATCCATTAATCGCTGGCTAACACACTTACAGAGTACAAATCTCACCAAACAGACCTCAAATCCAGGCCCAGTGGATCATCCCGAGTCAAACAAGACTAATTTGGACCAAAACCGACACCGGAATTAAAACCGACTTTTCACGAATGGGTCAACCCCGGTCAAAGTCGATCCCGAGACACATAAAACAACCCGTCAATCACCAAAAGTCCAAGTCAAACACAAAACCCATTAAAGTCAAGGTCCAAAACTGACCCGTGCGACCCATCTAGGCCACTCGATCGAGTGACCTATCCACTCGATCGAGTGGGCCGACTTTGAGCCCGGCGGCTGGCGTAACGGGCCACTCGACCGAGTTGACCTCCTACTCGGTCGAGTAGCCCTAATCCGGGTGCCCTAGCTTGCCTATATAAGCACCCCCCATGCAACACAATTAACGATCTTGACAATCCCTTACAAACCCTACACAACCTTTACAACCCTAATACACCCCAAGAGCAATCCTACACTACATCCTCTACAAAACCCTAGAAAAACCCTAGGAAAACCGACAAGAGCAAACCCTAAACCTAGTTTTTAGGAATTCAACCCGAGCCACCACAACTTAGCCTCCATATACCTCGAAGACTCTCGTGTCATAGCCGCGTTTACGAGCCTTATTCCGAGACAAGAACATGTAGGTTGAGGGTGACAAACCTCGTTCTCTTTTCCCTTTTTCTCTCGTCATTCATCTCCTTTTTTTATTCCTTTTTTATGTTTATTATTATTATTATTATTACGGTATTATTATTATTATTATTATTATTATTAGTATTACGGTATTATTATTATTATTATTATTATTATTATTATTACTACGGTATTATTATTATTATTATTATTATTATTATTATTATTATTATTATTACGTTATTATCTTTATTATTATTATTATTAGTACTATTATTGTTATTATTATTTACCTCGTTATCATTATTGCATCATAACATCGATAATATTGTTAGCATCAAAACATTAAAATACTTATCGATTTGTGTCGAATAAGAGGGATATCGGAATAAGGAAATCCGAATATACAAGTGTACTGCACACAGCGTTGCCAGTCGCTTATTCCGATACCCCGATTATTTGATTATTGAGATGAGTTAACTAAAACAATAATTCATTATTATTTCTCGTTATCATCATCCATCTTGCATCCATCAATTTTCAAATCAATTTTAATAAGGGTCGAAACCCGTTGACACGGATCCGACATCACAATCTCTAGGGATTTATCGATGTCGGAGAAGTCGAGGGAATCAAGTCTTTTTATTATTTATTTAATCAAAGAGTCATTTTTTTCTAAACCGCATTAAATCAATTTAAGGCAATTTTCGTTGATGCTAAATAATTGTCAAAACAATTCTTTAGAATTATGACATTATTAACGCGGAGGAAATTTAATCACATCTCAATAATCAATTTAAAACGATTTTCGACATAAAACACGATTTTACAAACGAATCTTAATTCGTACAGAGGGCACTCGACCGAGTGCCTAGCCCACTCGGTCGAGTGGCGCCTCAAAATCGGGTCAGAATGCTCATCAGAACACCCACTCGATCGAGTCTCACAGTGACTCGGTCGAGTGGCCATGTACTCGACCGAGTTAGTCAATAACTCGGCCGAGTACGGTCTTTGACGCAAAACAGAATCGTTTTTTTAGGTTCCACTCGATCGAGTCCATCGACCACTCGATCGAGTGGCCTCATAACGACTCAAACACGAGTCGTACATTGTTCTATTTTTCAAACTCGATAGTATTTTACGACTTAGGTCAACATGTGCATAATTAATCACGTGTATACTATCTTTTCAAATCATGCATCCTCATATTTGCATCTTTTCAATTCAATCCAATATTTGCAAACCGTTATTATTCGTTTCTTTACATCGTTTACTAACGCGTTTTTTTTTGTTTCTTTTGTCAATTTAGTTATTATTCGTTTGTTATACTAAATGAACCCGCATGCTAAAATACAACTTTGACGTTAATTTTAGTTGCATTAAATTGACTTAGAAACCCTTTCAATTACATTCGCATGTTTAGGGAAAACAAATCTTTGCATATCATTTTCTCGTTTTACTAGCACGCGTATTAGAAAGTCATTCGAGTTCTTAGTAGAGGCCGCTAATGTGCGGGTGGGGTTGGGTGTCCTTTGTGGGCTTCCCAACACGTACCCTCACCCCTTACTCAGAACCTCGGTTTCCGGATGCCCGAAACCGTTGGCGAACGAGAGTCATTCAATATACGATTAACCGCTCAAGTCGGCATCTATATCGATATGCAAAGGGACGAGCCCAATAAACTCTGACATCGTAAATGGGCCGTATTTTGTATACGGCCCACTACGACATAGAGTGGGCTCGAACGGTTCCGAATAACCATAAAATTCGGTGACGACTCCACATAGACCTAAATTTCAATTCGATCCTTCTCATATGGAGATTCATTCGCCTACCCAAACCCGCGCGTGGCCGCGTCGGGGTGGACCTATGTCATGTCCACACATCCCCTGGTCTGTCTGCTAGGAAGTCTTCAGATAAAGAATTGTAGTACTTGGCCCACAGCGCCTGTGGATCTCTGGGATCACAGTACATGAGAACGGTTGCGAACAGGCGACGCAGAGCAGAGCGCATCTGTACAGCTTCTGCTTCATCGAGGCATAGCTCGACCATGTTGTTGTCCTCTACCAGTCCAAGCTCAACAGCAGCTTCCTGGTAGGTTGAACACTGTCGACCTTTTACAACCAAGAGATCTTCGAAAGACGTGGGGGAATGTACATGAGTCAACAAGCGTTCCGCCTCTGACGGTGATACAAAGACATGTCTGCCCAGTACAACAATACTGTTTTTTCTCTTGTACCGTCGCCGTTGGGATGTATCCCACCGATAGTACTCAGGGAATTCAGCGTAAACGTATTATTCGCCTACTTTACCAGCGTTCTCCCTATTGACCCTGAAAAAGTCAGTTAATGGCGTCCGTAGCCTCTTTTCATCAGAGACCACATTGGATAGTGCTTCACGTGGGTTCATTTGGATTGACTGCATATCTCCAAGATGAATTGGTAGCGCCATTAATGGCGGATGCATCTCAAACAGGTCGAAGCTGAATATGCGCCATATCGCTTCTATCGGGGACACCCAACGACCAGACTGATACTCATTAACTTCATCGATCACCCTCCCTTCACCCCCCGGTTCAACGGAGAATGATATCTTGTCATGACCCTTGTAGACGTACTTGTAAAGATATTTCACGGCCTGTATGCTAGAGCATACTTCCACATTAATATGACAGTCGAAGGGTTATATGGAATTACCCAACGGTTGTCTAGGTACTTGCCTCTTATCTTGACCACCTCACCAGTACTCCGGCGTTTGTACACTGGGTATCCGCTGTCACTATTTGTGGTTTCAGCTGCGTAAGGCTTTGGGTAGCCAGACTTACACTGGCCAAGGGTTTTTTTGTGCTTCATGCATGGACAATCAGGATTCAATCTACCGCATGGCCCATGCATCATATGTTTCAGCACGGCCTTACGGAGACTCTCGTTCGCTTCCGGTGGAATCTCGGCAGTGACAAACTTCTCAAAATCCTCTGGACAGTTCATCTTGCTGTTCTTCTTCATAATCAGCAGTAGATGTGCATGTGGCAGTCCTCGTTTTTGGAACTCAACAACATAAACATAAGCAGCTACTTCACCAAATATTTTCTCGTCAATAAGTTTCTTCTTCAATACTATTAGCTTAGCCCGGAAAACTCTAGCTACCAAATTTGGCCGGTTTTGGGCCTCCTCTCCTTGAGCTAATTCGTTTTTAATTTCAGGCCAGTTTGTATTGCAGGTCATCGTTATAAAGAAGTCCGGCTTTCCATAGCGCTGCACAAGAGTCATTGCATTTAAATAGCGCCGCTGCATATCCCTAGATCCTCCAATGTATGTTGCTGGAAGTATTACACGCTTGCCAACGTTAGCGGCACACTGCTCGCCAGTGTCCATAGTGTCAAGTATTCCTTGGTACAGCTCCGAACGTAGCACACTCTGATTGTGACGAACGAAGTCCAAACGAGAGTTCTCTAATTTGACGTACATGTCAACTACATACTGTTGCAGGCACCCCCCAGCCCTAAGAAGCATGTTATTTGGTCTGTGCTGCAGCCTGTAAGCATAGTAAGCTCGACAAGGTAGGTTACTCTCGCGCACGGATGACTGTCCGGAACACCCTGCGCTCACTAGAGCTGGCAAATCGGACGTGCCGGGCCGTGCTTCGTGCCGGCCCAGTCGTGCTTCGTGCCTGTCCAGCCCAACTCAGTCGTGCTTGGTAGGCCCACCGTGTCGTGTCGGGCCGTGCCTGACTTTGAGAACATGCGCCGAGGCACGGTTCCTAGCCCGGACTCGGTCGTGCCTAAGTCGTGCCCGACCAAATTTTCAGGATTTTTCATTTTTTTGGGATTTAGAGTCGTGCCGGCCCAACCGTGCCTCGTGCCGGGCCGTGCCTAGGCACGGACTTTTCTTCAAATTGACGCCGCGGCCCGACTTGGGACCGATCGTGTCGTGCCCGTGCTTTTGCCACGTCATCACCGTGCCGGGCCGGGTCGTGCTTTTTCTCGTGCCGGACCGGGCCACCGAGATGGGCCCGGCCCGGTTTGCCAGCTCTAGCGCTCACAGGATATGTTGTTAGTGGACATGGTACATGCCGTACACAGAAGAACGACCACTTCTAAGCAAATGACGACATATGACATACGATGCCACACTAAGCAGCTGCTGTGTACGTGGGCCGACATATTCATACCAAATAATGACTCTGACGTTCTAGTGCACTGCGCGTTACAACTACCCAAGCATATAGACAGTGCCATATCTACACGCTATTGTACTTCCTACCGTATGTACCTGTAAACATACGCCTATGTTCATTCTCAGGTAACTATCTATACATCTACACTGTATTGTTTCGTAATTAAACGTGCATACCGGAAACCGTCCTACCAGGTATCGTAGGCAAACTAATGTGTAAGCAAGATAAATTGAGGACATACTCTGATCTTCGGCATCCAACAGTTCCTCAGCACTCTGAAATCTCGATGGATAAGTTGGGTCAGGCTGCAGCGCCGAACCTGAACTGCCAGCAGAAGATCCTGTTGTAGTGGGATTTGCAACGTGCTTCTTAACCCCCTGATGCCAACCACACTCACCGTTTGGGAACAGAAGAGGGTACTGCAGAGGATCATAGCAACCGTGATAATGCTTGATCTGATGAGAGACATTCATGCGTCCAGTAACCAAGATGTGGGGTCCACTATTGTCGCTCAAGCTAGAATCTTCCGACCAGATGACCGCGACTTCATCAAAGGTAGGTGCGTTACTGACACGCTGGTCCCTGATAAGATTTTTGCAAATACGGATGCACGTGCTCTCGGTGACATCTATCTCTTGCAAGGACCGGAAGAAGCGTGCGTACGGGTTTGTCTGTGTGATACCCATAAGTATATCGATTACATCCTCCCTGAGTTCTGTAAAACATCCAGACCGGTTAGCAGATTCATGCTGACCATTGTAAAAGTACAGCTGCATGTACTTTGGGTCACCGTTCGTTGGTACGAGATTTGGGACATTGTGATAGATTTGACCTTGTAGTTTAAAAACATAGATACCCTTGATCGTTTGTGCCTTGATGTGGCCTCC
The DNA here is from genome assembly GCA_958450325.1 of Agrostemma githago. NCBI lineage: Eukaryota > Viridiplantae > Streptophyta > Magnoliopsida > Caryophyllales > Caryophyllaceae > Agrostemma > Agrostemma githago. The sequence continues at coordinate 11,919,406 of OY288255.1, read as the reverse complement.
AATTGAGCTGAACGCGAACAGGTTATTGTATAAGCGAGCATATCGTCTGAAATGTACCGCATCCTCGTCCGCAGACGTGTACAACGTGACCAACGCCGGCGGATATTCTAGCGATGGCAGGACTACTGAACCGTTGCCGCAACAGAACATTGGAGGTTCATGTTCAAATCTTATTGCCTGACACTTTGAGCACGCTCTTACCGGCTGTAACTGAAAAGGTTCTCCAGGCAACGGCTGTCCCTGCGCAGCAAGTGGCAAACCTGCTGCATTTCAGTGAAGAAGATAAGTTAGGAAGAGGACACTAAGTGCTATAACATCCAGCAGGAACAACCAAAACACATATGTAGCTGCAGATACGTGAGTACTGCACACGTACACAAATGCTTTTGCTTAGGAGGTCTCCCAGCCTTCCTCTTCTCCACCGCTATCCCACTTTGCGCTGCTGGGGGACGTCTGGTCCGCCTCTTTGGAGTACTTGAAGATGCGTTATCTGTGCGTGTCTTGAAATATGGTTGAAGGCGATTGTCAGTGTGTTGGTAGATACAGTCAACACGAGTACAGAAGATCGTAGTGTAGGACACTACTCCGACACAGTGGCCGCATCATGCGATGGAGTAATGCACCGCCGCACACGCTTCCTGGTTCCACCTGTATTCGCGTAGTACGGAAACTCTTCAGCTGCACCGTAAGCACCAAATGTAACGGCAGTAATACAATCACAGACACACGCAACAACACAATTTTGGACAAGAGACATACCCATTATGTCGACAAAACGTATAACTGAATGCAGATACCCATCCTACCGTCAGAACTTTACCTGCAGCCCTAACTCGCCTCTCAGTAACAGCCCGCGGTCTGCACAGATACGCAGCAACCAAATGGTCAAGCTTACAGTAAGCAATTACCTTGATGGCTAAGTAACTGACACAACTTAGCAGTTACCACTAATGTGTGTCTCACAGCTCACAGCTGAGTTCAGTATACCCGAACTAACACGCACGGCATTACAGCCGTCAACTATTGTACCTAGCGCATGCACAACATTCACTATACTGTGCAGCAATCAGGTGTGTGTAGACAACAACTATCTGCCTTATTATGGACATAGTACATAACACAGCGGATGTGCAGCATACAACACGCAAGATACAACTCAAAGACATATGAAAATCCTATGCAGCATCTCCCAGTGGTGTGAATCCCTGGCTTATATGCGTAGTATGATTTCAGTCGCTGCTAACATACCGGCAACCTAAGTATGAACAGTACTCTAACAGTAGCACGAAATGGTAGCTCCAATGATCGTGTAATTTGAAGTATATACGCATAAAAACACGGAGCACAGTGCAGGATGCCACTACGAAATCATATTACCAAAGCAGGAAAATGTAACAAGTTTGCAGTTCACACAACCAGTTCATTACAGCATAGACAACAACAAGCCCAAATTAAAGTCATAATATGAATACTCGAGTCTAAAATAGTCAGACAATACATCGTCCACCAAAGGCACTTAGGTTAAACCGCAACTACAACCAGCACAAAATGTCGTTCGGCACGGATACGTCACGTTCACAGGGACCCAACGCTCTCGAAGAAACTGTCAATATCAGCTGAAGACACCGTAGAAGATGACATGGTCTGAGCACCTGCCTTCAGTGAGGGGGCGAGACAGTCTCTGTGTTTCCGGGGAGGTAGAGGTGGGTGCAAAGGCTTAGGAATAGCGGACATGGTGCCTGTAGGAGTGGTACACTCGTCTTCTGCAACGCAAGAAGGACTCCCAAGGCCTTGCTGAATTTCTAGAAATTGTTTCTCCAAACTTAGAAACCTATGCCTAGCACACTCACAGTCAAAGGCAGCAGACCTGACAGCCTTGGGAGAGTAGTTTGCATCCACTATGTCAACATTATAGAGGGGCACTAAATAGTTGATGGCCTTAGAGGCAAGACTCTGTTTCGATGCATCGGCAGTTGCACACACATTACTGAAGATACAGATATGTCTGGGCAGGATATCTACGTGACCTATGTCTATCCATGACGTGAATGTAGAGGGCGTGTGCTCTATGGTACGGACAGAAGTGCACTCAATAGGCAGACTATCAGTAACAGTTGCAAGGACAGACATGACATCCAGTGAGACGCTACGCAAATGATTCATCTCATGGAAATCAAGCTCTTCTTCTAGGTGTACTTTCGGCAGACCATCTGCCAAGCGATCTAGCTCAAGGCCCTTCAAGCGCCAAAGATTGGCACACCTTGTGTACATATCCTTCTTTGCAGATGTGAAATCGTTGATGTAGATATCATATATGGCAATAAGGTCACTAACGGCGGCCCTTGCCGCTGCGTTGCATGATTCTTCATAGGTAGGGGCAGAACTTCCTATGTAGGTGTATGTGTCAGGATAATAGTCACTCCTAAGAGTTACGGTAGCGATATTCTTCCCGACATCTTCTACTACATATTCCGGTTCCAGATACTCTAAACATTCAGCCACCCGAGATAGTAACGGCTGAAAAGGGATTGCAATATGTATGACCGGAGTACCCATCAGCATGCGGGTTAGGTCCTATACAGAGTCATATTCAGTAAGTTAAGTTGTAGACTTGCCAAACCACAGGTGCGACTACAGTAGGATATGCCGATGCTGCAGACCCTACAGCACCGAGATGATCACTATAGGCAGATGTGATGCAGCATGCAAAGTACGTTGCGGATAGCGAATCCTAAATGGCTACCCGGACACAAAATATACCCAACCCTTCTTCCCAACATCATATTCAGCAAGGTCAAACAGAGTAGAGGGAAAAAAGTAAAGTTGCACTGATAAAACAGTGGCAACATTTTGCCATACATAGTCATCAACTCACAGGGCATCCCTCACAAAGAATTCACATACACATACCAGCTACTGTGGCAGTATTACCTGAAAGATGACGTATATAACTCTGAGGTCCCAGAGAATATCATACAAAAACCAATGCCATAGACTACTACGCTAACCTCTTAACATTTCAAGAACAAATACAGAACCCATACATGTGCATAGATAGTGAAACACCTGATGCGGTACCATGTAAATCACTAATATAAGCATGCAGCAGCCAAACAAAGTTGGAAGAAGGCATAGAATATGTAGATCAGAAATCCATAGAACATACGAAAGTCAACCGAGAGTACCTTCAAGCTTGCTTATCGTTCAGGAAGAGGTTGCTGCTGGATGCATGAGTGTATCCCTAACAGCTAGACAAGCAGGTGGATTCGTGTTGGCAGAGTAATTAGAAAAGGTATTGTTGTATTATATATAGGCAAGGATGTGGAGTCATGCCATTATATGGGAAAACGTTCAGGCACAGGTTTGGAAGTGTGGTATGTATTGTAGGTGGTTAGTCTTGCGCTATGATTGTGGGTAAAGTTGAATCCCATGTTAAGTGATTGGGATGCGTTAAGAAGGTAGAATTAATAGGTTATAATAGCCCAAATTATAGACTTGAGCCAGCAAATACAGACAACAATTAGAATAATGACCCTTGATTGACATGATGCATGACAGAGTAGACCTTGTGAATCTATCGTTTGCTTTTCTTTTCTATTTCCTATATTTTTTTTGGGGTGGCCTGATTTGTGGCGCCTTACCTCGTACCACTGACTCCACATATTTGTTGATAATATTCATGTGACACGGTTCTTTTGCTGCACATTAAGCTATCGATCCGTGTAGCCGTATTACGTAGCATGCGAGAAAGCACACGCTCGTATGTGATCTGTCTGTCTTTGAACGAACATGTATGTACCCTGTTTGAACTACGCAGTATCTATGACCTCCCATTCAAGGGACTCGGTTAATACGTGGGGTTCCTGAATAATATCTCTCAGATGTGACAAGAAAAAGGCAGAGTGTCTGCGAAATATGACGACAAACATAATGGGTAGACCGAATCCAGACTGCGGTATATTGCGTGCCGCAACGTGCACGACCAGCAGTTGACTGTGTAGCGACCAAACTACATAAGAACTAAAGACATCATATATACGAGCCCAACAATTGTTTGCTGATGAGTGTACATCCCAAATCCGACGAGTCAGAACACCTTGGCGAGGCCAAATTTCATGTCCCAATTGTCTAATACTTAGCACTTACCAAAGTATGCCGGTACAACTCACTGTGCCTGATTAAAATTCCTGACTGCTGTTGGTTCACAATGACATATATTTAACACGGTGACAATCAGCACCTGTACGGTACAATAACCAAATAAAAGACCTTGGCCACTGGTTCGCATCAAACTGAAAATTCCGTGTGATACAGCGTAAGTACCAGCCACGGCAACTGTGAACATGTAAGTTTGCGGAGACTGTATAATACATTTTAAAATGCTATTAACAAGCATACATCAACACATGGCAGTTGGAGTAACCGAACACACTGTGAAGACACCTACGACCGCAGCAGAAGGCTCACCTACATGTCTTGCAAATGACTGCACCCAGACACATATCTGTGCAGGGCGCCTCAAAATAAAGATTGTTGCCTGCCCTGTCAAACGACAGCGTCCCTAGACATAGCAAAGTCCCCACTTGAACTTCCCTGACCAGTCTCAAACACAGCAGTGATTGTTGGTGTATCCAGGGCTGCAACCTGAGACATACCATCCTCTGACTCTATTAGTGAGGCCGAATAACCAGGCGCGCCAAGGACACCTGTCATCCGCTCCTTTATTGTCATATAACTTTCTCTCTCGAGGTCACAGACAAGAGTTGCAAACTGCATAGTGCGTGAGTTGTAATTGACATCGATAATTTCAAGATTACACATAGGGACCAGGTAGGTGATAACCTTCTTTGCCAGCTGAGACTTCGCATACACAGCAGTATTACAGTTTGGACCAATAAACACTTCATTTCGCCTACCGCCGTTAGGGACCTGCACTACAACCCATGATGTGTAACTACCTGCAGAGTGTCGCACAGTCTCAAGTGGTGTGGCCTGTATTACTACAGTTTGGAAAATCTTCCTCAGGAGGGGCATATAATCAAGGAAGACATGTTTGCTGTAAGTGGGATCACTGGGCACATCTTCCTCCAGTGCGCGCCTATATCTCCCTTTGATAATGTCTTCCAGCCCTGTACGCTTGAGACGGTACAAACGAATACAGCGCTCTACCTGTCGCTGCCTTTCAAAGGTTAAGTCTTCAACGACAACATCAAACATCTTGACAATGCTATGGACGGCCTTTCGTGCCGCACCATCACACGATTCTGCGACAGAAGCAGCATGGCCTCCGACATATGACAGGACAGGCGTCCCAGAATCTGGCCTTACCAACACACACGCACTATTACTGGATACGTCTAGTATATGGTAGTCAGGAGCTGGCCACTGTAGTATCTCAGCCATGCGTTCCAGAAGTGGACAGTACGGAATGGTTACCGTGGTAGGAGCTGCACCTGCCACCTGAATACCGAAAAAGCGTCATATTAGCAGTTAGATACATATCGACTCGCACAGTCCAAAATCTGGACATCGATCTACAGCGAGAGTCAGCGGCAGACAAGTCCAATGGTACCAAATTAACACCACTGGGCTGTTCAGAAAACGCCAGCAAAGACGTGTCACAATTGCGGATTACGATAGAGTCCCACAATATGGTGAGTAGACTCCAAAAAATATAACGATAAGTTCAACATTAGTGACAGATACCGCAATATGGGGAGTATGTCTACGAAAGTCACACACATTCCATATAGCAAAACACCAACACAAACACAAAAGTTAAAGCCGCCGTTAAAGGGTAAACCTATTTTTTCACGACATATGATAAAAGCACCAGGGTAATGGTTACACAGGGCCAGTGTCGCTAGCCTTGGCCGCTGCATGCAATTGTGTCAGTTAACATACAGTATAAACGGGATGAATATACGTCCGTGTTCTGTGGAACGAAACAATACACAACCTCCCACTCCCTTCCGCGTACCATAGTACATCATATAATAATGTCTACAGCGCAGGTGCACATACACGACGTTCGCGTTGCTCTCAGCATATAAACCATTCTTGACTACCACTGTGTTGAAAAGTGCGCAGATTATTGAGGCATCCTAACACGCAAAGCCAGCGAATATTGCTGTCCTTATAATCATAGAACATACTCGCTCACAGAAGATGGTTTAAGTGTACAGAGCTCATGATCATACCTGAGTAGCAGGACTGGACTGGAGGAGCAGTTGCGAAGCCATTGAACCCAGTGATGTTCAAGTAATCTTGCTGTGTGTTGGGCTGTAACCTAGGCACAATTCCAGGAACTGTAGTGTAAAATGTCTTAGCAGGACAAATTAATATGTGGGATAGTGTGTTAGACTGTATGATGATGGATAGTAAAACAAATCGCCAGGAATTGAGAAAATGCCAGTGTAGATTGTGCACTGGTAGGTAGATAATAGCCAGTGAGCATCAACAGTAGGCAGTTACATCTATCCCGTTTAGAGCACAGGTTCTAGTTCTCTGATTGCTGTGTCTGCAAAGCAGACGTGATAGGATGTGAATTCACATCCTAGGACATCGGGCACCTAAACGGGTGTGCAGTTGAACATTTGATGTAGTGGCCTCAACTTGTTTATAATTCACCATGCGATGTTGGTCATCCATCCACGGGTACCGGGCGTGTGTTCAGTACACGCAGTCTATTTACTTCAATAGTTTGGTTGGAATAAGGCAGACCATTACATCCCATATTAGGGCACCACCAATGGCACAACGAGTGAATAAAAACGTCATCGCACATGTACACGATGATTAGTAACTACAGCTGGCCGAGGACACGAATACATACGTGGGATTAGCGGTACGGGAAACCATATATGGAAACAATGTCGTGAACGGAGAGCTCGGTCCATACATTATAACGTCGTGAATGGAAACAGTGTTCACCTATCTATTATTGCCAATACACCTTTGGTGCAAGCGAAATCGTCAAATCTCGTATTAGCACGTTGTCAGATCTATGAATAACGATAAACAAGAGTCAGAACACGTATATGAATTAATTGTTACAAGTAAAATACATAGGACCTAACAAATACACACTACATTATAAGTAAGTACCTACATAATAAGTGATTGGACATTTTGTATGGGTAAAGGCATGGCCACATGGTGTAACCTTTTGATGCATTGGCAGAAGCAGCATGCAAAGGCTCGTGTAACAGGTGGTTGGAGGGCTACTTTATTATTACATGCAAACATGTAGGGCTGAGAAGCTACGGTGGTTTCCAATGTTAGACATGGAGGGTACATCCACAACTACACGGAAGCCGCAGATTGGTAATCCCACGCGTAGCGCTGTTCCGCAGAAGATCGTATGACTTGGGGCTACACAAGTAACTTGTACACGCACACCGGTGAGAAGGTCACATGCGCATGAACGGGGTGTACATTACGTGAAACGCGTTGCGACCACACAAGTGCCCATACATTTACGAAAAACAACGTATTGGACATAAATGTGAGCGTACCCACAGCGCTTTATTCGTGGATGAGATCGCGGTAATAGTCTACACGTATATAAATAAGAAAAAATGACGACAATAGCACAAGAAACAGAAAAAAAAAATTAAATAAATAAAATCCATGAACCACAAACAAAAGGGGAAAAAAAGGAAGAATAAAGTTCAACAAAAAGAACGAAAACAAAAAACTCGATTAGCTGCCAACCTTATTGGAAAAACGTTATCATCAAAAATAAAAAGACGACTAACAACTAACGTCCACGCATGTATAACAAACACGTCCAAACGACTGCGCACAGTACAACATAATGCATAACAAAGGTAAATAACTCAACTATGGGTACATGCATACTTGTGATTGTGTAAAAAATGTCCACCAAACATCACTTCATGATGGAACATTATCTAAGTTTTTAGAGTTCTAGGTGAAAGGCATAATTGTATCTAGTAAATTAAGTTACATATAGGCACTTGCATTAGGTTCCAAGGAAGGTTAGACTACACTAATTGTACAATACATTGGGCCCCGTTATTGCATTACACACGGCCCAACATAGCCACACAAAGGACTGCTTTGTTCATGCGTGTACGCAAAGACACCTACCATTTCTTTCTCTTGTGATGCATAACATAGCAAGGGTCCAACATGTTGAATGGGCCATGTTTCCCTTATATACTGGGCTGACTGGTATTGCTTGAAGGGTAATGGAAAAGGATGTTTCACGGCCCAAGTATATCGGCCTGCTTAGCTTCCTCTCAGTAATCATATGCATGAGTAGCACAAATCAAGGATGGGCCAGAAACTACCCCTTGTTCAGCAACGGGCAACGTCAACCCAGCGGGACAATGCTGAGCATCGAGTACAATGTGAATGACACGAAGCTAACGGTACCACAACCTAACATTAACATTTTCGACGGTGTTTAAAAGTCGTAAGTAGAACGAATATTATGTGGTAATAATTTGGTCGACAAACGCATGAGCATGGAAAAGTACACTAACCGGAGGTCGAAGAGTTGTTGCCATACAAATATATATTCAAAGTAGATATGACGTCTATATTTAGTTTACTTAAGAGAGAACTTAAACTTGTATGCACATCTTATTTCTCTACATAAATTAAAAAACACCATCCCAACAACCTACACTCTCTAATCAATCACCATGTATAGAGAGTTGATGTGGCCGCCTAAATGCATTCTCGACAACATGCCATACGACGTGGAGGACGGGTTGTATATATGCCAGAATTTGCACATTCTGAAAATGAGATTAATCTACCTTGGGTATGACGTGGTCAGGTTGGATCCGTGTATATCGCCTACGCTTGATTTCGAAAGGGCGATCGTAGTTGAGTTCGGAGCAAGGCTCCCCAACTATTTTCAGGCATTCAAACTTCAAAGGGAGTTTGAGAATGAAGGGATGACCAAAGAAGCAATGGACGACCAGTGGGATCACCACGCCGGTCCACATTGTTGGGTTGCTTCTTGGGAGGACGAGAAATATTTATCGACGGAAACGGACTATCGTATGGTGCCAATTTGGTGCCGCTATGTTGGAACCTACTTGGGCGAGGCTGAGGAATTTGGGACCTATGGACATGTTATGGACGCTTTGAATGAAATCTACCGGGATTTCTACGTTGATTAAATGCATGGGAACGGATGTAAGTATCTTGATTGGGTTACGCTGTACATAGAAGTAACATATGCAATTTCTATGATGTAAGTATTTGTTTGATTTTTTTTTTAACGGCAATGTTAAATACAATCCAATGGGTTGTATTGAATCAATTTTAATTTTCCATACTTAGTAAAGACCCACGGATGAAACTTAAGCTACACATATATCAGTGTAATCAATGGTTATATTAAAGAGTTCTTTCCTTTTATAACTTCCTATATACAACTCTAAAGGTTTTATATATTATTTCCCTTTTTTTAGATATGTAACTAGCGTGCATGTTAACAATATGGACCTCGGTATTCTACCATCTTGATTACGGGGTTAGGGTAAATAATATGGTTCTGAAATATTGGCTAAGCGGTGCGTTTCCTCGCCCGTAGTTCTTTCTGATGATGAATCTCCTGTGTGGCTTCATCCAAACGTTGTCATGGTGCACATAGCATGAATAGAGTGCGACCAGAAGCAAACGGGTTGAAGTAGTATTTGTGCACGTAGACGTTGTGTATTGATACAGTAATAAATAATTTAAATTCGTGAAAATACGCAACACTAACGTAAACTTGAGGTTGTCCGTAAGTCGATTGACTAATCATAGATGTGGATATATTTTTGAACGAATACGAACACTATTATTGTCTAGCATATTAATTTAATGGACAACGTATGAGCGAACTCTACGTAGACGCCACCCATCGCCTTTGTTACCGTACAACTAAACTTAATAGAATACTACGGAATACGTTTTGAAAAAATAAATAAAAACTCGACTGTATACCTTTGTACTGCTACAAAGAAGGATATTACGGTAAACTAAGATTATGCAATAGGACGTAGGAAACTTAATTGAAAGAAAGCGTAATGATGACTGATTAACCAAATTGGCAAGCAAAGGGTCACATTACGATTCTCCAAGTGCATACTTACCCAATTACTGCAGTCTGAGCGAAGACTTTGGCACGCAAAATTAAACAATCGGATCATCTGCAAAATCAAAATCACTCTTCAACTGCAAGACATACAACAACCAAACAGAAACGAAATCGGGTATCCATGGTTGTGACGTATGTGTACCCACCGACTGTCATCATGCACAACCTACATCAGACTGTACGTCGGATCCTCACCTGTGAGTCGCAACTTCTGCAGATCTTGGGCTGGTGAAGGAGGGCAAGAACTGCATTGCTCTGTCAGCTGATTGGAAGAGGCTGGGATACGGAGACGCGGACACAGACAGCCTATCTACTTACGTGTGCGTGTTTAATCAGCTGAAGCAGCATCGGCCCGGGTTCTATGTCTGAAAGGTAACCCATCATGACTCAATGCAATGACCTTTTTAAATGATCTACTGAACTATCTTACCCAATTAACTACTTAACTCTTCGTCGTATGTTATTTTGGTGTTACCTTTTAAACTGTCTGTAATGGATGATTGGACCTCGGTCCGGATTGTTGGTATTTCGTTCAACTTTTATGCGACGCTGAATTTTGTAAGCTTTAATCGCGAACTACAGTCAACTATGTGAATATCTGAACTCTTCCGGTATGTTAGGTATGCTATAACTGTGGTCCAATTGTTCAATTGACATACGTTGCACTTCCTGGTAGTTATAAGTGGTGGAGGTTTGGAAGACGGATCTGTAGGCCATTACACCACGCAGTAAACAACAGGGAGTATTGTTTGTAGGCCGGATAAGCGATACACGAACCAACATTTGTGGTGAACAATGTCATCTACTGTCTGAATGAATATCTTTATACACGACATTTGTAGTGAAATTTGTGTTGACAGCATCTTCGTCTACGATTAGAACTTTTAGCCCCCTCTTAGTCGTTACCCTTGATGACGCGACATAGAGCTGCCCATGGGTGAACACATGTCGCCGTAGAAACAACCCGGCATTAGATAGAGACTGATCCTGGCTCATGTTTATAGTCATCACGAAACATACAGCTATTGAAAATTGCCTCCTCTCAAACTTGATAGGGAACTTGGTATCATCCGAAGGTGACAGTTTAATCCTTGTCACATATACCATTTCCCCTTCTCTCACTCCTGGTATAACCGTCGCTTCAAGTACTCGATCTCCGAGTTCGGACGTAACTAATCTTGTCCCGTTACATAGACCGTCCGCTTGGTCTAGATTTCTAAATAGCATTACAATTGCCCCAACTTGTAAAGTTAAACGGGGTTTCGGGAGCCCCGAAGATCAAATCATGTTCGAGTATCCAGCAGAGCACAACTCTATAATAGGACGACTTGTTTCATCACTGCTAATCTCAACTGAGCTTCGGTAAAGAACTTCGTCTATGGGTAACATTGACAATACATAAGCGTCTACCTTATCAACCACGTCGTGAGTTGGAGCTAGTACAGTTCTTTCCTGCAGGTAGTCCGTGTCCATGTATCTTGTTAACACATCTGGATATGTGGTACCGACAATTGCTGCAATGGCATCTGCACCATGATTAATCAGAAACTTGTCTGGTATTTTTATGGTTGCTACACCATCGTCAGGCCCCCCCTCGAGACCGTCCCCTACATTCAAGACCCAACCTAGGAACTTCCGAATCTCATCAACGTCGTCTCTGGAGCGTCCAGATTGAAGACGCATGTTCATATTCAACCGAAGGACCTGTAAATGAAATGCCATCCCAGTCAGTACGATGCACGTAATTAATCACTGTTATCTGATCTAGATTCAATACATGGGTAACGCATAGAAATATCACGTAAGGTCTGACCTTTACACCTCTCCAAATAGGAGACGAACAAATTGAGGCGCAGACAATGTCTTGTCTACTACCATTAGGCATAACCGGTAGGATTTGGCTGAAATCTCCGCCTGGTACAACGACCTTGCCCCCGAACGGTCTCCCCGCAAACAAAGGGTTGACAAATCTCATGATATCCCCAAGACTCCTGTCAAGAGCCCCAAAACAATAACGACTAACCGTTTGGGCTTCGTCCCATATTTCAGCTTTGCTTTAGTAAGTAATCCAGCTAGGTCAGATCCCGGCCCAATTCCGGGACACATGGACTTCTCATCTACATTAACAGGTATACTGACCCTGGAATGAGCAGTTCGACCCCTGGGAAGCAGGGTGACAGCAATACCACCTGATGCTACAGGCAGGACCACCTCGCCCCTGCTTCGCAAAGCAGTGCATAGAGCTCTCCAAATATATGTCCTCCCGGTACCACCATGGCCGTACAGGAAGAATAGACCACCGTAACCAGATTCAACTGCACCAATAATTGAGTCACACACTGACCTATGTTCAGCGGTAGTAGTTGACATATACGATAAGTGCTTAGATTCCATAATGCCAAGGTCGTATGACAGTTCGTCCGAAATTAGCCTAGTCGAATCAACACGAAACAGTTCGCCGTCAGGTTGTGGCATATTTGGGAATTTCGATAGCGAACTGTCGTTACCAAGAAGTACGGCTTCAATTCCAGGTAAGTCGTGGTTCGTACATTTACGATTAGCATGTAACGATTCGCTCAAAGTACGAACAGACGCGCGGTAAGTCACTGAACGCAGCCCTAATATATTACCCGGAGCGTATAATTCATAAAACAAGCCTACCTACACTCCACAGTGGCATGCACGGGGAGAAACACAAGCAGAGTTGGAGTGCATACATGCAGTAGTTACGAGTACATACTTTGACAACCGATTCACTACAGAACATAAAAATCAGCCGCGCCAAGTAATCCCACAGCTATGAGCTCTGCTGTGAATACAGCCTCCGCACCGAACTGTTCGGCATAGGCGGTCGCATTTTCTGCAGAGGTAGAACCAGTAATGTCCAAATGAGATGTACTGTCCAGTGCCTTCAACTGCACAGTATGCACTATCCTTCTTGCAAGTCTATTGCTAGTCAGGTAGCACCTGCAGCTGCGCGAAACCACGACCCCGCCCCGGACAAGGGTTGACAAACCAAATTGCTGCTTTCTCTGTAAGAGTCTAGCGTAATCCTCAGCCCACCTTGGCGCATCTATTCGCAGTGCAAACATTCGAGCCCATTGTTTGCATACAAGCGGCACAGCCGCCCTGCTATCAGCATCAAGCTTATCAAATATCTGGTTCATATAATCACTGCTGGAAAGGACCCTGCCCACGTGAGAGTGCTGGTTGTCGTGGACCAAAACTTCATGAGCCTGATTGTAAATGAAATGTAAGCGGCGTAACTTCTGTTGTCTGCTGTTAGCTGTGACGGCATCCATGTCCTCACTGAAATTGTCCACCAGCCAGACCCTGCAATGATATGGATCCATATCACCAGTCGGAAAGCCTGCGTAGCAGAAATTCACGTCAAAACACTGGTTGGAAACAGTTAGTCGCACAAGCAGAACAGAAATGGGAAGCGATTAAAAATCCATGTTGGAAATGCTTGCTGGTAGCGCATCCAACCAACGCAAGACACTCCGTCTTACATACAACAACTACCCCATCTCTACTGAACCACCCACCATACGTGTACACCCTAGAAAATTGCTACGTAGAAGTCAAAACCTACAGACAAACGCCAGTCCTTGATCGGCAAAGCAGGCATAATACATCAGGATATTACAGACGACATACCAGCACATCGAACATAAGCTGAGAACGTGGGCATACATCAGGACACGAGAACAATGGGTGCCGTGGTCCCTGGAGACCAAACTGCATCTAAGAACACCAACAGTCGCTTGCATGGACGTGACCAAGCAATCAAAGCAACATCAATAAGGCCCACCATCACACACCCGAAACTAAGTCTACATTACAGAAAATGAATGTATTTACAGGCCTAAATGAAGCATACACACACATAACACTGGACCAAAACAGTATGGCCTGCAAACAGGGCAACAGAATGCACAAAATGCAGCTATGCCGGAGGATACTGACAACTATTTGGGAACATTTAGTGACCTACATGCAGCAAGACAGAAGAAGATCCAAAAGCCACCTGCATGGACGTGACCAAGCGATCACAGCACATCAACAAGGCTCACGGCCACGTAGCCGAAACCAAGTCTACGCTACAGCAAATGAATGTAATTCCAAGCGTAAATGAAGCATACACGCACATAACACTGGAAGAAAACAATAAGACTTGCAAACAGGGGAACGGAACACACAAAGTGCGGCTACGCTGGAGCACACTGACAACTATCTTGGAACATTTAGTGACTTACATGCAGCAAGACAGCAGAAGATCTGCAGAAGTACAGTAAGTACAGCAGAAGAGGTCTCAACGGGGAACTCAGCAAATGCAACAGAAAAGGATTCTAACAGTAAAGGACACACCTTTTTTCCTTATTTGTCTGCGTTCCTTCCTGGAGATGGGGTGCAGTAATCACATAAAATGTCCAGGAGAGGGCGGGGAAAGTGGGGGGCCGGGGGTTAATTAATATTGCTATGAGTGTTGGACAAGAGCCTAGCACCTGTGAAGATAGTGGTCAATTTAGTGTAATTAATTTCCCCACAAGAGTTGATTAGACATGGTGTGTAGGCTAACATGATGGAAAGTTGTAGGTAAGTAACCTACGTTTAGCAGGTAATTATGATAACTCCGTAGTTTGATAGTAGTCCACATTCCGTTCGAAAATATCGGGCTAGAAAGCAATTTATCAGGTCTGTACGTATCCAAGCACGTAGTCTCCGTCTGTGTATTCAATGTTCGGTATATACGGTGTCACAAGGCCACGCGAGTACACTATGGAGCGGGCGCCATCTAAAACGTTAACGGTAAGGCCCGCGAATTTTTGTCACAATCAACGTCGCCTAGTACGTATCCGAAGGCATCTACTGTTTCCATGGGGTGCAAATTTTTTTAAATAAACATGCCTGTCTGAACTGCATAAATCGCTGAACATACAACCAATACAGACGCGAGGTGTCCACACAGTATACGGTGGTTATGGTCGACATATTTATAATTACGGAAATTTCCCATGGTACCCTCGAACTATGTCACATTACACATGGTACCCCTGCTTTTAAGTTTGTTCCCATGGTAACCTTGTGTTTTATAGTTTAGTTCCCGATTTGCCCTTACCCAATTTTCTGTCATGACGCCGTTAAATTATGACCAAAAGTTGAATGATTAATTGTTAATTAATTTTGAAGGGAAAAGTAGTTACATCACTTAACTACTACTTTTTCCCATGGTACCCCTAAGTTTTCATAGTTGTTCCCGTGGTACTCCTAAGTTTTCATAGTTGTTCCCATGGTACCCCTGAAAGGAATGCAACGACTCATTGAAGCAAAACAATGACTAGTTTACTGAACTAGTTGTTACACAAGTGCATATAAATTCACTCCCTTTTCTATTTTGGTAGGAAGAAGAACAAACAATCCACACTTACTCACTCAACCTTTTCACCTCCTTCTTCACTTGTAGAAAAAAATGGAAAAAATTTCATCACCGTAACCTTGAAGCTCGATCATACTGAAACATCAATTTTCAAATTTTTTGTACAAGTGAAAAAGAAGGTGAAAAGGTTGGGTGAGTAAGTGTGGATTGTTTGTTTTTCTTCTGCCAAAATAAAAATGAGAGTGAATTTATAAGCTCTTGTGTAATGTTTAGTTCAGTAAACTAGTCGTTGTTTTTCTTCAATGAGTCGTTGTTTTCCTTCCAGGATACCATGGGAACAACTATGAAAATTTAGGGGTACCATGAGAACAACTATGAAAACATAGGGGTACCCTGAGAACAACTATGAAAACTTAGGGGTACCATGAGAACAACTATAAAAACTTAGGGGTACCATGGGAACAACTATGAAAACTTAGGGGTATCATGGGAAAAAGTAGTTGTTGAATGATGTAATTAATTTTTCCTCCAAAATTAATTAACAATTAATCATCCAACTTTTGGTTATATTTTAACGGCGTCATGACAGAAAATTGGGTAAGGGCAAATCGGGAACTAAACTATAAAACTCAAGGTTACCATGGGAACAAACTTAAAAGTAGGGGTACCATGTGTAATGTGACATAGTTCGAGGGTACCATGGGACTTTTCCCTTATAATTAAGGTGGGCCAGGCAGTAAAGAAAGAGTTATCGAGTCGGTAAACTCGTCACGGTAATCGCTGGCCTACACAAAGTCCAGATGCACAATTTGTTACAAACACTTGAATATTTAGTGGAGGCAACGCGCAAGAGTACAGCGACTGTTCACCACGCTGAGTATGTACGGAGTGGAATTCGGACTCCTAGGTCCATCGCGTCGGCCTACACGACATTTCATGCAAACACGCGGTGGAGAAAGCTAATTTCTTTCGTTGGAAAATACAAGAACGCTATATGAATCGCATACAAGTCCCATAACAGCACCATTGTAATACGCGACAGTTCCGCTTTAACGGATAACAGAACATTGAGAACATTTACAGTGGCCAGCAACGACTCTAAAATGAACAATAGGAATAATCTTTATTATTCCCCCCAACTGGCAATAAAGGATGCGATAACCAGCAACACACAAACCGTGTACCAAAAGGAACAGCAGCACAACTGCACCAATCACCGCGCCTGCCTTCACCCCTTGCAGTAAATATTTATTCACCCACATATGCCACACCCCAATGACTGATGAGGTAGAGATCCGTTGCTTACAAATCCTCCACAGGATCCCTAAAAATATTCTTCCGGAACCTTCGATTTAACAGACAGTACAATAATAAACCGAACTCCACATAATTTGGCCGGTGACGGTAGTACATAGCAACACGTCGGCGCAGTGGACGTGTGCACCTAATCGGTGACACGAATACCGTCAATTAGGCTGGATTATCACAAACAGTACTGCGATAGACGGCCTGACTATCGCCAAAATGAGCTCCGGGAGCATAATCTAGACAAGTAGCACGTGCCTGTCCCGACCATGTACCGCCTGAATGTAGTATTCACAGGAAGGTTAAGCAACGAATGTCATAAGTCATGAAAACAACACATAGATAGTGGAAAATAAAATTTTACAATAAATCGCCGTCTGCAAGGCAGCTACAATACAGACAGACCCAACACGTGAACAGGCCGCTACAGCTATAGAGCTAGAGTACCATAAGTGACCGTAACCTTAAATGATTTAGTCGTACTTACGAACAGTAAACGAAGTTTAGTGACTGTCCAGCCGATCAGTCAAGAGCAACTAAATCAACCCTGCTCAGCAGAACAAGGGCGATGTCGCGCACACTGTTAACTTCCTCCCTGGTAAACTACTCGAAGTAGTCGTCATCAGAGTCTGTAGGGGTGGAGGCATTGACTTCCAAACTCGGCGGAGGGGTAATTGCATCCGATTGGAAGTTGTGCAGCATTGTCCTAGCAATCAAGTTTGCAGTCAGGTGGCATCTACATCTCTCTGAGACAACGATGTTACCCCTCCTAACAGTCGTAAATCCTCTGCGATGCTCGGTCCGTAGTGTCCTATTATAGTCTCTAGTCCACCGAGGTGCATCGGGATGTAGAAGAAACATACGCGCCCATGCCTTGCACGTAACCGATACCGCTGCTCTGCCGGCCACATCAAGCCCCTGGAAAATCTGCTCTATGTAGTCCTCGCTCGAAAGGACTATACCTTTCGCTGAGTAACGCGCATTACGGATCTGGACCTCATGTAGACGTACATAGATGAAATGCAGGCGTTCCATCTTGTCGTGTCTGCTATCAGCTGTTGTTTCAGTCATGTCATTACTTACATTGTTCGTCACCCAATCTCTGCAACGGTATGTCACCATGGTAATATCCGAGAGCGCAGTAACGTACAGTCTACATCAGAGCACCGGTCCAGCATGGCAAGTGGGGAAACAATGTCAGACTATTTCTGAAGAAAGAACGGATAAAATACTTTGGGGAAATCACGATCAGAATGGCGGCGAAGCGACAATGCGTCATGTCTAGACTCTATCCGGCAGCAAAACGGAAATAATAATGCCAGAGTTTAGTTGACGAACAAGAGTGGGACTTAGGTCTGCCCGTATCAGTACTCACCGCCAGTGTCATAAGCAAGACGCAAAAGGCAACGGACACCGGTTAGGGGATCGACGAAGTACCGTAGGCACTGTCACACAAATCTGTGTCCATGTACTATTTTGGGTCAACAGGAAAACCACGTGGACGACGAGAAACAATACATAATCAACCACACGGAGATCTAACATAGACAACTTCAACGTCATGCAATGACACAAAGCATACCACCATATATACACTATGAAGTACCATCTACGCACAGATGCACACTTTGCATAACCCCTACCTACCGCATAATGTAATACTACATAGCAAAACCAAGACCCTGTATCTAAAATGGAAAAGTGAACACAAATTAATCAACTTGGCCAATGATCAGTCGACCTGCAGAAAAACAGTATATAGTACGGTGGTCTGGATATCACTGTTCAGTACGTTCTCAGCCGCCTTATCCTGAAGGAGTATTACGAAGTACAGTCCCAACACGACATGAAACGATCAGTAAACAGTGGAATGCACATCTAAACACATGCAGAAGCGTCAACCTTCCGCATACGCAGTACAGAACGTACACAGCGGCATCATCGGAGCAAGTACAAGAGCACAACATTACAGTGGGATCCAAAGCAGCAGACAGGCACAGCTCCACAATCCCCAGGAAATAACCCACCTACTTTTTAAGGAAGGCCAGGGCAAAGCCAAGAATGGTGGGGGGGAGAAATAAGCAAAAAGTATCAGTCTATCACATATATGAGACAACGCACGGGGGGATACGCAGCGTTCCCTAGGAAATATGCCTGAAACTCACGACACAAAACAGGAATTCCGGCGAAGAGTAGAAAGCTTACAATTGGAGGGTCGGAGACGGGAGCTCAACAGTCACAGCGGGAGAGAGCAGAGGAGGGAGGAGACACGAAACAAGCGACGAAAAGCAGTAATTTTTACTGGTTTTACTTACCGTAGTAATGGTGAACAAAATAAGAAGTTGAAGGTGTAGTAATGGAACTGTTCAGTGTAATGGAGTGAGAGATCGGTAAGCGTGAAGAGAGTAGGATACAGTTAGCGTACGTAGGGATTCAGCTAATGTCTCTTATTTACTGAACAGTTTCTCCACCTTTTATTTAAAGTCGATTTGACATTATCAACATTTCACATTAACATTTTTCGTATTGTACGATCAATTTAATTAACGAATAAAAGGGAACTATCTTCACCCCTAAACAGTGCAAGTAAGTGTCTGTGACATACTGTACGGACGGTACGAAGTATCAACAACTCGGTGTTTACTTCGCCAGAAATTCCTACGCCACCATTACCGACCACGATTGCCAAATAGCCAGCAACACAACCGTCAAAAACACCTATACAGGGTCTATAGCAACAGACAATCCGAGGTCAGATGAAAGACATAGGAGTGAATTATGCATAACGTACTTCACAAGAGTGCAGACGGCACAGCAGAAATTCCCACAGGCCGTAACCGTGTCAAGGGCAAACCAGATGGGCTGTTTTCCCCGGGTACAACAAACAACAACGTCCGAAATAAACAGGATCCCGATCACAATGGGCCTATAGTAGTGAAATTTAAGAGAGGGAAGTAGCGGAATAGGAGTGCTATCGGGATGCATCAGTGCATTTTGAGAATTGGACCGGGCAGGTCTGAATTTAAGGATAACTTCAGCCATATGCCTGGTGCTCACCCGTGAGGCGAACTCATAACCACAAGGTATAGAGGTGCAGAAGGGGTAGGTCTGTACACCTGCGAAGGCCGTCTCCAAAACACGGCACCACAATCACCCTCATCCATTCACAATCAATGCACAAGCGCCGTTACCGAACGCAGCACCAGGACACAAAATAAAGAGAAAGGACACGGACTCAGATATTGATATGGCACGCAGTGCACAAGCGGACATCCGAGCCTATACATTACTAAATAACATCGTTCTAAATGAGTGTCAAATCAAGCACAAGCAGCATGTACGGAGACAGGTCTAACTGAAATTAGGCGCAGATTGGACCACAGTACACAGTACACAACGCACTGAAGTCCTTGTTCAAGAGCGAAGACGGAGAAGCACACGTCAGCAAACCGCGTAAACAGTCATGGATACAGTGTTAGTAGTCCATCCAACAAGATCTCGAACTCATCATCACTGCAACTGCACGGCACAGAATTTGCAACGGCTCCAATGCCGTCCGGTAAGATCCGAAACTGCGTTTGTCCTGGCAGGCATTCACTATCTTCCCGTGTTGCAGTCCACAAACGAATGCCACCAAAACTATCGGTCCGTGATATGTGTTCCCTCCCGTAGCCGTGTTCCCGGAAGAGATCTTCAAGCCTAAAAGCATGGCAAAAGCTGTCCAGACCTTCGCCAAACTCTAGGAATATAGCCCTGCTGAAAGGAACACCTTGCCGCCTAAATGCAGGACCCAAGTACACTACTGGGTAACCCAACTTCCTCTGCCTGTCCTTCAGTAGCACGTGGAGCCTTGCCGCCGAACTCGTGCGCTGTATGTTGTATGGCATGTCGTCAACAATACACCTGGCAGGATACGCATACTCAGCAGCAGAGGCAACAGTATCGGGATCACAAGTCACACACGCACCCCCATCCACACAACCTTGACAATCGCAAGCACCTTCCATTACGCGTCGGCGCATCAGCAACCCTACGAAAATATAAGTCCAACAAAGGAATGTATCAGCGAACCAAATAAGCAAACCGTTAAAATAAACGACCACTCCACCGCCAAGACGACACGGTACGCGGAGAAACAATTACACGTCATGTGGCCACAGTCCCCAGATCGAGACAAGCAGATAATAAGCATCATAGAAAAGTAATGTTGGAACCGCCCGTACCAATCCGAACACACTGGACACCACTTCCACGAAACGGATCGACACAAACTGAACACACTGTACATGGAGCAATGGAAGCGATGACTAAGCCACACAATCGACCAAAACCGAAAACCAAAAGAAACGCTTCGGACTTATAATCAAAGGCTACAATCGAAGTAAACAAATCGGAGTCAACATTCGGAAGCTAGACAATCGGAAGCCACACAATTGACTAAAACCGAAAACCAAAAAAACTACCATTGACTAAAACCGAAAACCAAAAAGACTACCATTGAGAAAGTCAGTCCTGAAACGCGAAGCTACGACACCCCAAAAAAATGAAAAAGTCGGATCCGAAACGCGACACTACGACACCAAACTACCATTGAAAAAGTTAGTTCTCAAACGCGACGCTGCGACACCAAAACAAAATGACAAAGTCGGTTCCGAAACGCGACGCCACGACACCAAATAAATGTAAACGCTTCGGACTTATAATCACAGGCTACAATCAAAGTAAACAAATCAAAATCAACATTCGGAAGCCAAACAATCAGAAGCCACACAGTCGACTAAAACCGAAAACCAAAAAGACTACCGATAAAAAAGTCAGTTCTCAAACGCGACGCTACGACACCCAAGAAACTGTAAAAGGTCCGGACTTATAATCAAAATCGACAATCGAAGCAAACAAATCAGATTTGTACTCACAAGGAATTGAAAAACAAACTAACCATAAATCGGAAATCAAAATCGGACTCACCAAATTGGACTCACGGAGATTGAACGGAAAAACTAATCAGAAATCGAGAATCGAAATCGGACTCAGCAAAATACACTCACCAGAAATTGAGAGAAGTAAACTAATAAAAAACCGATAATGGAAATTAGACTCACCAGAAATTGAAAAGTAAAGTAATCATAAATCGAAATCGGACTCACCAGAAATCGAAAAGGATGTAGAAGAGGAAGAAGCAGAAACGCAGAGGTGAGGAAAGCAGGAGCAAAATCGAACCCACCAGAAACGGGAACAACCAAATCTCAAGAAACCCTAGACCAACCAGGATTAAACTAATCAAAAATCGAAAATGGAAATTAGACTCACCAGAAATTGAAAAGTAAAGTAATCAGAAATTGAAATCGGACTCACCAGAAATCGAAAAGGATGTAGAAGAGGAAGAAGCAGAAACGCAGAGGTGAGCAAAGCAGGAGCAAAATCGAACCCACCAGAAATCGGGAACAACCAAATCTCGAGAAACCCTAGACCAACCAGGATTACAAAGAAATCGACCTCACCAAAAAAACAAATTGGAACTCACCAGAAATCAGAAAGACGCAGAAAAGGAATGTAGGAGAGAAGGGAAGAAGAAGAACCGCAGGAGTAGGAGAGAAGGGAAAGAAGATGAGGCATAGGAGGAACGGAGGAGGAAGAAGCAGAGAAGGAAGAACCGAGAAGGAAAAGCAGGGGAGGAGGAGCAGGGGCGAGGCAGGGGAGCAGAACAGGGGACTACTGTTCATAAGGAACAGTAAAGGGGGGGGGGTGGAAGTTCATACATTTATAAGGGTTATTGATTTGTTAGGGCCAAATTACCAAATAGGTAAAAAAAAGTCTAAGTTGTGCCGAATTGGTAAAAAACGTGGCTGGTAAGTGACAAATTGGTCTAACAAAATAATTCCGTTTAATTTTTAAGAATTTTGGTGTTTGACTCGATTTTTTCCCGTCCATATCGGTTTAGTGTGAAAAAATCGACATTACTTTTAATTGATTTTTTCTTAGATATTTTAAAAGATTGTTTGCCTACTTAATCCGGTTTAATCGGTTTGGTTCAAAGGTCGAAATTTTTTTGACTAGAATTTGAAGGTTGCTGAGTAGACCTGTTAACACTCGATCCGACCCGCAAACCCGACTGCCCGACCTGTTTTTTAAAGTAATAAACCCGTTTATTTTAACATGGGAGCTGTTTAACCCGAACGAATGATCCGTTAATTTAGGGTCCAAATCGACCTGACCCATTCGACCCGTTGAGTCAATGAGAAAATTATAAACTTTTAATACTCTAAAGCAAAAATATAAACAAATATTCTATTTCATACTCCCTCCGATTACCTGTGTTCTTCCCTATTTCCTTTTTGGGCTGAGTTTGATTTTCTTCCCTCTTTCCATTTAAGGAAAGTTTTTCACCCCTCACTAATTAATATAATATTCATCTCTCCTACTTTTTCACCCACTTTTTCTCATTTAATATTCTTCTCTCCTACTTTTTCACCCACTTTTTCTCATTTAATTAATATAATATTTATCTCTCTCACTTTTTCATTCCACCTTTCATATTTAACTAATATAATACTCCCTCCTTATTTTCTTCCCCAAAAAGAAAGGGGAAGAACACAGGTAATCGGAGGGAGTACAACTTTTTTTTATCAATTACAGTAGTTATTAAAAAAATTAAAATGATTTTTAATATTTTTTAAAATATACGGAGTAAACATTATAATTAAACAAATATAACAATAATATTAAAATAAATAGAAGTTTAAATTAAAAATATTTTTTTGACTTAAGAAGTGGTAAAAAAAAATTAGATTTCGAAACTATTTCTGACCCGTATTCGAGCCAACCCGTATTTTACACTTTTTTTTTTCTTTTTTCCGCATGTCAGTTTGTATGCTGACAATAAATATTTAGATAGAGTCAGAGTCGGGTGAGACCGGGTCAATATAGTCAAAGGTTAACTTTTGTCTTCTGTCAAGGCTTCGTGTCGGACAGAACTCATAACTTACTATTTGATTACTTAAAAATTATTCTTATAATACATGCCTTTATATGATACAAAATACTGGGTTTAGTTCATAACCACAAAAAAAAATTGGGCAAAAAAATATCATTCTGATTTTGGTAGAAATGGATAAATATTACGTATTATATGATTATGATAATCTAATTATATAGATTAATGGATAATATTATATATTTCTTAACTAATTTATATTACGAAGTTTTTTTTTAATGAATCTGTGTGCAGTGATTCTTCAAGGCACGGTAGAATATTGAATTGATTTAATTAGATATTGAGATTCAAAGGTTTAATTTGTTAAATTGTTCCGTGATTTGTTTAGTTATAATTGTTAGGCTGGAGTGGTTTCTGATTCGTTTTTTTGTGTGCAGTTAAGCCATTTAGACTCAACGAGTTTTCTATGTTGCAATCAAGTCTGTCAGCTTGTAGACACCCGCATTTTGACTGCCAGGTGTCTATGGCAGTTTCCAAAAAACACCCGATGATGATCGGACGCTAACGTGTTTCTAACGCATTAGTTGCTGGCTAACGCACTTACGGAGTACAAATCTCACAAAACTGACCTCAAATCTAGGCCCAGTGGGCCATTTCCAATCAAATAAGGCTAATTTGGGCCGAAACCAACACCGAAAATAAAACCGACTTTTCGCGATTGGGTCAACCCTGGTCAAAGTCGTTTCCGAGACATACAAAATAGCCATTCAAACATCAAAAGTCCAATTCAAGCACAAAACCCATCAAATATCCAAGGTCACGGTCCAAAGCAATGGACACGCGCGACCCAGCTGGGCCACTCGATCGAGTGCCTCACCCACTCGATCGAGTGGGCCCATATTCAAGCCCGACTACAGGCATAATGGGCCACTCGACCGAGTCAGCTGGTTACTCGGTCGAGTAACCCTAACCGGGTGCCCTTGCCTTTGCCTATATAAGCAACCTCATGCACACACAATTTCACAACTTTTGATCAACTTTTCAAACCCTAATTACTACAACCCTAATCAAACCCTAAGCACAACACTAGCAAACCCTAAACCTAGCTTTAGGAAACAAAACCCTAACCACCATAACTCAACCTCCATAAAACCTCGAAACTCCCGTGTTAAAGCCACGACTACGAGTCTGATCCGAGACAAGAACATGTAGGTTGAGGGTGCCAAAACCCCTTTCTTTCCTTCTTCTCTTCCTCTCGTCATCTTCCTCCTTTTCCACGTTCTTTTTGTTTTTTTGTTTATCACCTTATAATATCAATAATATCGTTAGCATTAAAACATTAAAATACTTGTCGATTTGTGTCGAGTGTGAGTGATGGTGGGATAAGGAAAACCGAATATATAAGTGTACTGCACACAGCGTTGCCGGTTGCTTATCCCATCACCCCGATCATTTGATTATTGAAACAAGTTAACTTAAACAATAATCCGTTTTATTTCATTTTCATCATTATTCAAGTCGCATATTTGCATCGATTTTCAAAAACAAGCATTCTATTTAATAAGGGTCGAAACCCGTTGACGCGGATCCGACATCACAATCTCTAGGGATTTATTTCGATGTCGGAGATGCCGAGGGAATCAAGTCTTCTAATTCAAAGCAAGGTGTCGATCCATTAGATTCGATACCAATTCCATAATTGGATGTCGAATCTATCGATCTAGTCACATAAATTAATTAACGCGATTTACTTATATCACGATAGTTAATTTAAGACGACTAAAATCAATTTATTATTCCCACTCTAGTATTCCATATCGATTCAATAATCGAATATGGGATACAACGAGTATTCAAATTCGGAATCGAGTATAAATCCCACAATATTTATATTCGGTTCAACAAAATCAATGATTCATAAAAAAATCCGAATCGAGCATAAGTCATACAATATTTATGCTCAATTCGGTAAAACCGTCGAATTATCAAAAATCAAAAGCAATTTCAAAATCAATAATAAAATTGCAAGCGAACCTGGTTCGTACAGGTGCCACTCGACCGAGTGCTTCGGCCACTAGATCGAGTGACATCACAACTTAGCGAGCAGAATGCTCTTTCGACCTCTACTCGGTCGAGTCTCATAGTGACTCGACCGAGTGGCGACGTACTCGGCCGAGTTGGCCAATAACTCGGTCGAGTAGGGTCATGAAATCCGGGACAGAACACTTTTTAAGGATCCACTCGGTCGAGTCCCTCAATGACTCGGTCGAGTGGTCCTTTATCACGTTAAACCGTGAGTTCTACAATAGCATTCGAGTCTCGTTAATCGTTTTTTTTGTGACTTAGGTCAACACGTGCTTAATTAATCACGTGAAACATCTTTTCAAAACCATGCATTAACTCATTTGCATCATTCTATACAATTCAATATTTGCACAAACCGTTATTATTCGTTATACCGTTACTAACCGTTTGTTGTTTCTTTTGTCAATTTTGCTTGTTTATTTTATTTTACTAAAATGAACCCGCATGCTAAAATTCAACTTCGACGTAGAATTAATTGCATTAAATCGACGTAGAAACCCTTTTTAATTCATCACATGCTTAGGGAAAATAATCTTTGCATATCATTTTCCCGTTTAACTAACGCGCGTATTAGAAAGTCATTCGAGATCTTAGTAGAGGCCGCTAGTGCGGGCGGGGTTGGGTGTCCTTTGTGGGCTTCCCAACACATACCCTCACCCCTTACTCAGAACCTCGGTTTCCGGATGCCCGAAACCATTGGCGCACGAGAGTCATTCAATACACGATATCCGATAATGTCGGTATCGGTATCAAATGTAAAGGGACGAGCCCAATAAACTCTGACATCGGAAATGGGCCGTATTTTGTATACGGCCCACTACGACATAGAGTGGGCTCGAATGGGTCCGAACTCCCACAAAGTTCGGTGGAGACTCCACTTCGACCTAAATTTCAATTCGATCCATTCTCATATAGAGATTCATTCGCCTACCCAAACCCGCGCGTGGCCGCGTCGGGGTGGACCTATGTCATGTCCACACAGCTGCAATTCAGTCAGCGCAAATTAAGCTATTTGTTGATGTGATCATCATATTATCGGGTTTTCCAACATGTGCGTGATACTGTTGTGAAATACTCCATTAATATTCATAATTACGCATGTAAGAGGTGCTCCGTTGGGAGTTGAAGATGCCCAATTCTTTGATGATCTGTTGAGGTATATTTGTCTTCTATTATTGACTAGGTAATTATTCTCTTACTCGAGTATGTTTCGGATAACTCAATTGTGGCTCACTGAAAACTATTTGGAGATTAACATGTGAAGCCTTTTCCTTATATGAAAAAAGGACAATGTTTGGTGTATGCTAACCAGTATTATAGTGGGGGTTATCTGGATGCAATTGGTAATATGAATTGAATTGCTTTAATTTGAGTGTTGTTAGTTGACATCTTTTCATTTTGAATTCTGAAATTATAAATTAGTCGACATTCTTGACATATTTCATTATCTATGTGCAGTTTCCTTCCTTCATTGATGTCGAAATCCTTTTGATGAGCATGCACAATTTATATCGTCATTGATTTATATCGTCTACTCTAGAAAATGACTTTCAAACTAACAATTATATTGGAAATTCCTTTTTTGACGAATTACGATGTTTCATATGTAGTTTAATTTATATTTTATAATAAGCTTTGTTATCTTGGTTTGATAAATCGGTACTATCTGACATGTATTTGATCCCTCGAATGAATTCTTCAACTTCACTTGACTCATTCAACCGAGTTAACTTTTTATGTCTTAGGGTTTAGGGGTAATATATTATCGAAAGACTAGACAGACATGCCTACTTGATGAGGAAGTAAATTTGATGGTGTTGGGAAAGCTCTACAATGTCAGAGTAATTTGATTGTTCTTTTGTGTTCATTGCGTAAAATGCAAATACATGTATTGGCAACAAAACTTTATGAACTACATATAATATTATATAAACTACTAAGTAATTATAAAGAATGACAAGGCCTTAAGAAAGGTAAGTGAAGAACAATTAAATTTTGTTTGGTTTATACACAACTAATTATGTTTGTATTTTCCTTTTGCTTAGTACAAAATTGTATCAGACATTGCTTCTATGGTTTGGTTCTTCTACAGCGAGTCCTCGGTGGCAGCTGCGCATCCATGGAAGACAAACATAGTACGGAGTATATCGTAAACACAAATTATGCCAATTATCAATCGTTTCTATCTGCTTTAATTTCATTCAAATTTGATCAGTATTCTACACTTCTCAAAGCCGTCGACATTTGCCCCGATGGAAGCATTTCCACTCTTCCAAAATTTCTCATAAATGGTACGTATAACCCAACTTTGTGTTTTAATAATGATTTAAATTAGCCCATTTAAGGGTTATTATTAAATTGTTAGAATACATGTTTGGAGATTGGGTGATAAAAGTAAATGTATAGCTAGGGTGTTCATGGATTTAAACACTTTTCGGGGGAGTTCCTCTTTTTAGTCCGATTCCCTTTAGTTGATTTTTATATATCTCATACTTGGAATTTTTATATGTTGAATTATGCTAGGAACTAAGACGAGTGAGTTATTTTCTTAGCAATTGTTTTTATAGATTTGTCATTAGAAAACGTTTGGTGTTACAAAGTAAACAACTTTGATGGTTCATTTGTTTATGTTATATATTATTGTGATTTGCGAATGTGATGTGTAATGTTTATTTCTTATGGAAGAAGAAATCAACTTTGATAGTAGAAGATTACTGATGATTGAATCTACCATCACATAATTCACATCACTAATAAAGTCCATGCTCGAGGAGGAAAAGAACGAGATTAAAATTCTTATGGTACAAGGGATGAACTCCACACTCCGCGGGCTTCTGCTCTCCAAGATACGGAGTATGATAAGGGGAAGATATGATAAAGGGACAAGACACAAAGATTTATCCAAAGCCTTAAACTCCGGATCCGGATAAGCGAGACATAAACAAATTCCACTGATGAGATTGTTCGGTAACATGAAGAGCAATTATGAATGTAGTAAACAAAGAATTAAATGACTTGGATGAAATTCAACCGAAGGAAAAAGACGACATCCAGAATATCTCAGTCCTAAACGTCATGGAAGCAAAGTGTAAATTGTTTATGTAATGCCTTGATTATTTCATTCAACTAGCTCGGTTTATATACCGGGAGATTACAACGAGATACATCGAATGTGTCTCGGGAATAGCATAAACTAAATGACATATTAATGACGGAATATCATGAGACTATACTAATTACTACCATTAATTACAATATACTCCGTACTAATTATGGTCTAATACTCACCCATGGACAACTATACGTTGCAATATCAAGGTTTACCAAAAATCGTGGATTGAAGATTCTTATTTATGATAGCAATAAACGCACTTCCGACACTACTACTAATGTCGTATATCAAGAATCTTATCGGCTATTTGGCCTTGATTCAAATATTTGTAATTTCATGTTTGTATATTTGCGCAAATATTTTCTTTGTCATTTCTTACTATAGTTTACATTTTCAAGTACATGTCATTCTCGGTTTATGAAATCTGTCGATTTTTTGAATTAGTTATTTTGATCTCAGCGATTGTGGTTTGATTGATGTAAACTACTCTCTCCGATTCTTTTGTTTCTTTACGTTTACTTTTTGACACGATTCCTGGGTGGAGAGAATCTCTAATATAACTTTCGATTCCTGGGTGGAGAGAATCTCTAATATAACTTTTGGTGTATAACTTAAAATATAGTCACGTGAGATTTTTTTCCAATTGTCTTAATGAGTACATTAAGAATATCAAATTTTTACGATTTTTAATAATGTGTAAATATTGAAATAAACAAAACAAAACATGCATTGACAAGTGTGATAAATCAAATGTAAAGAATCAAATGAATCGGAGGAAATATTTGTTATTAATAGAATATAAACGGACTTCAACCATCGCCTTAAGGTTTTGGTTGGATTGGTTTCGTAACAGTTATTTGTCATTAACATCGTCACACTTTTTTTTATGTCACCGTGCAATTTGCACGGGTTTAACCTAGTTGGTTGTAGAAGATGAATTAAAATTATTTATCAAATGCAATCCTAAAATAGAAAAGACAATAATTGACTGAGACACCCGAAAATAGAAAAGAACAACAATTGATTGGGACGGAGGGAATATCTAAGTATGAAAAATATGGCTTAATAATTCAATTTCTCATGATAATATCACGATTAAACTAGCTTTAATTAGTTTATTAACGTGTGCCCACTGGGTACACGTTAAAAAAATTGATCTAAAATGTTTGGGGTGCAAACAACCAAAGTACTTCGGTTAGGGGTAGCCAGTTGATCTTTCCTTGTCTTGCTTGAGGTTGGCTTCGTCTTGTCACTGCCAGTGGCGAATCCAGGAATTTCAGGATGAGGTGATAAAATTTACTTGTACAACATAAAAATTATCAGGAACTCAATCGTATAATTAAAAAAAAAGTTACACTAAGGGCGAGGGTAAAAAAACACAACGAATTCTCTCGCGTTATAAAATATCTAATACAGTCATACAGAGTATATCATTAGCTATATTCTATCCCAATAAGTTCGTTTTATCTCACCTCAGTGCAGTTCAATTTAGTTCAGAACAATTCAGTTCAAATTAATTTAGTTCAAATCGGTTTAGTTTAGTTCAAAGGGTACAGTTTAATTAATTCAGTTTAGTTCAAATCAGTTAAATTCAGTTGCATTGAATTGAGACCAAATCTTATCGTAACTAAGAGTTAAAACTACGAAATTACTTTTTCCTAACGAGTCTTTACTCAATCTTAACGAATTTTTCCTACCTTTTCCAAATTTACCCTCCCCATAACTCATATTCTAACCTAACTCATTACCTCTTTAATCCCAGAAATTCTTCAATCAATCAACTTCAATTATTAATTATAATTCTGCTAAGCATGAATTCTGATTATTAATACCGTTTAGTTTTTTTTCGTTCATCATAATTGATTGCCAACAAACTATAGTGAAATTATTAGACAATTACTCAAAAATTTACCTACCAAGAATTATTATCAAGAAAGAAGTTTATACCAACAAACCCTGATTTAGGATACAAATACAGTAAGTTTTTAAATTAGAGATTTGGGATGGTAAAAATACGATCGGACGGTGGTTGTTGGTGGGTCATCGGGTGGTGGAATAGGCATTCCACTAACGTAATGATTGTGATCAATCGCTTAAGAATATTAACAGAAAGTAATTATGTTTTGGGTAATGGGTGATTTTTTAGGTGATGGTTGAAAATTAGAGATTTTTAGAGAGAAATCAAACAAAAATTGGGAGAAAATGAGAAGGATAGATTGGTAAAATGTCGTTAGGATTGAGTAAAAGCTCGTTAGGAAAAAAACATGACCCTAAAACTATAGACAAATACGAAACCCCACATCCCCACAATTCTCAATTTCTTTTCTCAAATTCACATCAACAATTCACAATTTCTCAATTTCAATTATAATAATTTCACTTATCTAGATCTCTAAACATGTCAAAAACCAAAAAAATAATAAGTATACATCTCCATTGTCAGTTCTCAACATCAATTCATCTTCAAAAACATCGAATAACCAAGCTAAAATAACCCAAAGTTCAACTAAACATTAAATTTCTTCAATAAATATGCAAATAATTAGGGATCTTATATTTTTATTCTTGAAATAAATAAAAAATTGATAAAATGACGTACCTAGAGTTGATATGCTTGTCTATTTTATGTATTTATTAAAAAACTGATTAAGATCTTGAAGAGGGTAAAGGCTAATTGGTACTTTGGTAGAAACCATGTTTGATTCTTTGAAGACAGAAGTTTTGTTTTCACTTCTCAGACTTTCTGTCTCTGCCACTTTGGTTCGTGCGTTTGGCATTTTTATTTTATTTTTTTAATTTATTTTTAAAAGTACTTTCCTGAAATAATGGGGCTCACCCCCATCACCCCCTGAAAAATCGCCATTGGTCACTGCACAAGCAACACACAAGGGCCTCGGAAGGTGTCTGAGGTTGCCTCTCTTACACTCAAGTCAGTGAATGGGACAAAGTCCATATAATCGTCTTAGTATAACATTTTACCTTGCTTTTTAGTGAGATAAGTTGTACTCCCTCCGTTATTCATTTGTTTGTCTTTGATTAAAATACTCCTCATAATGAATATAAAAGGCAAACAAATGAATGAAATGGAGGGAGTATTATTTTGTGAACCTTTTGCGTGTGGGATTAGTATCCCTATTTATAGAGGCTTCCTGTACGGACTGATCTAGCCGGGTCCCACCGGGCCATGGTCGGCTGGGGCCAACTAGGTCGGCTCGTTCCTGAGTGGTGATCAAGACCCATCCTGGCCATAGAGGACGCCGGTGGTCGGGCATGCCTGTCGGCCTAAGTACCGACCCCCATCATAAAATATATGGGTTTAAAAAATTGTGGGTCCATTTAAGCTATAAGGTTATTGCTCAACCATTGTATAAGGTTGTGGCTTAAATGAGTTGTAGCTTAAAAAGATGATGTGTCAATTTCTAGCTAGTAGGTACTCCCTTCGATTCTTTGAGTTTGCAACGTTTACTATTTGCACCAAGAATAAGAAAAGCAAGTGTGGTCACTTATGATGTTATTGTGGGATTAAACAATATAATAATGAAAAAGTTAGATATGTAAAAAGTTAGTGAATATTTTGGAATATTATAATCAAAAGTGAAGGATATATTAGTCATTTTATAAGAAAAATAAAATCCAAATTGAAAATGTAGCAAACATAGTAAATTTGTCAAATATGAAATATGTTGCGAATCGTAATACTCGGAGGAAGTACTAGTTTACCAGTGTATCCTGGCTCTTCTCAAACAGTGGAAATTGGCCAGCATGTATTATGAATTGGTAGGAGGCTCTTTTCAATTACGGAGTACTGATGCTTATTGATTGGATCAGTTTTCAATGACTATAGTTAATGTTTTTTGTTTAAAATATCATATTGGGCTAGGTTGATTCGGCCCTATAGAATTGTTTAGTAAGGCCAGTTGGGGCTAATTCTGGACTCCTTTGTTGTTTTGAGTGGAGGCCCAACTTAGCATTTTAACATTTATTTAACATTTAATAATAACCAATATAAAAGAAAATAGGCCAAATGAGCTAGGTGAGAATCGAACCCTTGACCTCAAGTGTATGACCCTTCTCCTCTCCAACTACACTCTAACATCTTATTGATTTAAATCACTACATCACATATGAAGCTATAAACCACAGAAAGTATGTAATTAAGGAAATCTGATTGATTACGTACATTGATTACGAAAATCACATGTTTTAAATGGAATATATAACATACAATATTTAATATGGAATGTATGATCAAATTTTTTAAAAAAAGTATAATCATATTGTATTCCGTTTTAACCAAATAGTTGCATTATTTTTGTTAATAGAAGATTTCACTACCCGTACAATATTTTACATAGAATATAAAATAGTTATGATTATTATTGTATATTTTTCTGATCATATTCGAAAATCATATTCTTAACATCGATATAAAATTTAGTAACTATTAAAAAAAGAGAACGTATCACGGCGTGCTAACCATTAAAAAAAGTTCATTATTATACAATTTTTGATAAATATTTATGTATTTTATGGTATGTTAAAGAGAGAAGTGGGTATCTGACCTAAACCGAGTATACAAAAAATATATGCAATATTTTCATTAATTACACATTATTTAATACTCCGTACATTTCAAGACATTAATCAAATATTTTTATTAGTTTTGCGATTTAAAAATATTTTCCTATTTCTAAAGTACACAGTTGATAAATAGTAAAAATAAAATAATAAATTTTTTATTTTAAATCTTAAATGAAATACTCTATAAGATAAATATATTATAAATACCGTGCATTGCACGGGATCTATACTAATACATTAACAAACCTAATAACTGATTAGCATTTCAGAATCGTGAGATTTGGTTGTGCCAACTCACAATTCCTGAACTCTTCTTTAAAGGAAAGAAGATGGATGAAATTGTCACTTCCATTTAAGTAGCTTAATCAAATACGTTTTTTAAACCAAAGTTTTCATATAAGCACAAAGTTTAAATAGATATTCAAAATTTGAAAAGGGGACATACTCTATTCACTTCTCTAAAGTATTACTCCATATTAGGAACTCTGCCCTAGACTCTACCGTTGTTGAATCATATGGAATGCAGGAATGGCAAGAAGTAAAAACCGAAAAATAATATTGGCCTTGACGATTTCATCATCCTACAAACAAAGAAATTGTGGAGCTGTTTCAGTTTACATCTTTCCTTCAAATATAATACTCGTACATCCTCAAATTAGTTGACATAAACAGTTAAGCACTACTAAATGCAAAATACAAGTCTCCATATTTCCTCTCTTTTCATTTGCGTGGCGGTATGGCACTGTGCGTCTGTGCCTTCTTATCTCGACAACATAATCAATCACATAAAACGAAAAGCATGCATGGAAGTCTAGAGCTCATAGCCCGGGAACCTGGATTGCTGAGGAGCAAGTAGATCAAAGAAGAGGCACGCTGTTCCTGCAAGTCCAAGGAACAGCGAGTACGCATGATTGGACCCCCCTGGTTCTGACCTTACCAGCTCGCCCCCATTATGGTACAAGAAGCTTGCAAATGCCTTGGCTCTTTCTATGTATATCTTGTCTCCTGTCAATCTATAAAGGGATAGAAATGCATAGGCGTTCCCTGCCACCCCATCCGCCAGTCCCACTCTCTTCCCTAATTCGCTCTTCCACACCACTTCCCCTGCTTCTATCGCCCCGTCCCTGAATTCCCTTTCCTTTGGGAATACCTGCAATAAATAAAACACAAATCACTAGTCAACCAATAATCAGTCTATTCGACATCAAGACATAAGAGCAATGCTCTCTTATACAATAGGAATATGTACCTGCGATGCCTTACACAAGGTAATAGCCATGGAAGTTGAACCGTGAGACCACTGAACCAACACGTCCCTGGGGTTCCCCTCGCTTGATGGGTAGTTCCCACTATTTGGGAATCGGTTGCTCATCATGTACCTCAGAGTGCACTTGACATCTTCAGCATCTTGTTCAGATAGAGGAAAGTGAAGCAGAACATGCAATATCCCTGCGAGGCCATGTGAAGCACCCCAGTATCTGGTTCCGTGCCACCTGTACATCAGGGGGCAGGATTGATTAACCGAAGCACCTGCCCTCCCACCTGCTAAGATGGCTTCCACAACAGGCATAAGCAGGTCATTTGGAATCGTTGTTTCACCGAGATAGCTTCTGATGAACAAAGCGGCCCATAGGAACCCTGCTCTTCCATATAGTAGGTCATATGACATCCCAAAACCACCTTCCTCCGGTCCAATCGGCAACGCCTTTTCTTGTGCCACCTGATCATCATAATGTGACATGTTTTCACAGTCATTTCCACTGCCTCACAATTCTCGAAACTAAATCTATCTTTTTCCTAGTGCTCTAAGAACATTATTTACAGATGATTCCAGATAAGTGGGCGAATTTTCAACTTC
Source organism: Agrostemma githago (assembly GCA_958450325.1). Classification (NCBI taxonomy): domain Eukaryota; kingdom Viridiplantae; phylum Streptophyta; class Magnoliopsida; order Caryophyllales; family Caryophyllaceae; genus Agrostemma; species Agrostemma githago. The sequence continues at coordinate 11,884,025 of OY288255.1, read as the reverse complement.
ACATTTAATAACAACTCGCGTTGTTTCACTCGTCTTTACTATTTAAGCTCCCAGTTTTAAGTTCATATTCCGTCGGGAGTTGCTTACGTACATCATCGTATAAAGGCCAACTATTAGTAGTATTGGAAGGTAAAAAAATCGTTGCACCTAATAATACGAGTACTGGCTATAAAAACTCCCTCCCTACCTGCCTCAGCTACATTCACCACCTTCTTTCATTTACTTCCAACAATATTTTCTCTAGCTATGAGTTTTTTTTTTTTTTTTCAAACAAGATGTACATTTTTCACGACATAATCCGCACATAAATTAAGGACGTTCACTGAGGTCCTTTTAAACATATCTGACATCTCCAGTATCAGTCGCAAGTTGAACAAGTACGAACCTCATGAAACATTTCGAGGAAATGAGCGCTGTTTTGCTGGTCCCCCATATAATTCATGACCACAACTCCAAGCGCGTAGATTCCTCCTTTACCACACAGAAATGTCACATGCCTGCATAAAATTAAAGTTATACTCCACAAAAAGTACTACAATAAGTCAAATACTCGTAGCAATCCATAGTATGTATGTATGTATGTAGCTTGTATATAAACATGTGCTCAATTCAGAATTAAGATAGATGTGGCTTAGCTTACGACAAATGACAAGATTGGCCTGCCTACTAACTTCATTAAAATCCAAGTCATCATCATCATCATCACAAATGACAAGATTGGCCTGCCTACTAACTTCTCTTGATGTAAAAAACAGTGACATTACATAACAGCTTGCAAATCAAAGTTCAAGGCTATTATACATCCACCCCGTACACTTGTTCAAAACAAAAGACATTCCATACAAGTTCAGGGCTTAAAATATCAATATCCAATAGGCAAGCACAACCTATCTAGCAATTTATATTTATGATTTACACATTGAATTGGAATAAATAAAATATACAGTACGGAGTATTCCGTATTTGGTACTGAGTAAAAGTTAAGCCAAACCTTGAGGCGTGCGCTACGGCGGCGCAAGCGTGGACAATATCCGCGGCCAGTGACAAGTTCAAGTGAGAGGCGGTAGCCTGATAGGAGCGTAAGCAGGTGAAAGCCGTCCCCATCAATCCTGTATACACGGTCGTGTCCACGCCATCTAGCCTTCTATCCTCTTTCCACGTTGCCTCCACCACCTAGCTAATACATAACCAACCCTAACCCTTATCAATTGACCATTAGAAAATAATTGGCCCGCTTCCAATGACATTTTTCCTGTCTAATGGACTGACCAATATTGAAGTCGATCTTCAAAAACTATTCAAACGTCTATCGAATCCATCAATATTAATTTGCTGATAAAAAAAAAAAAAAAAAAAAAAAAAATCATCTTAAGGCGTATAAAAATCATTAATAATAGCGATAACATATATATGCTCATATCACATGTATGGAAGTGACTTCAATTGATGACTTTCTTTCTTTTAATGGATGTAGGGGGGGTTTTTATTTAAAAACGTGGGCGTTAGTATGTTTTCCACATCAGTCGGAGTGTCACAATCACTGCATCAGCCCACAGGGAACGCTTATGATTTATGCTGGATTTATGTAAACCACCTTAGCTCCTCCCATGGTAAATGGTTACCTAGTACGTACAATACAATTGGCAAAAGCGTCAAACTGATGTGGTAGAACTCGAAAATTTAACGACCCAAAACTGATCCAAGCTTTTGAACCATTAATCGATATAAGCCGATGACGGGCGAACCGAACCCAAACCAACCGGAGTCAATTCATTAAGACGGGGAGGGGAGTACGTATGTTTGGATATATGATGTGACATATGGTAGGTGCAGGGTAATAATATTAATATTATGAGGTGAAGATGGATGTTAGTATAGTACGAAATTAAAGACGGCATCTCTCTCTCTCACACACACACACACATACATGTGTGTGTGTGGAGATGGAAGAGAGTAGAAGGAAGGAAGCAGAAGAAGAAGAATAGGTAGGATGGGAATGAAGGAACTGGCCTGGTTTGTGATAGAAAGGGCGGCAGTGATAAAAGAGGAGGTGGGAGTAGTAGGATTAGGATGAGGATCAATCACGATGAGACTCCCATTATTACTAGCCTCGTCGTCATTATCACTACTACTACTACGCCTCCTCTGTAGTTGATCATCTGATGTGTGTGACTGCTCCTGCTCCTGCTCCTGCTCCACCACGGATGATGACCACATTATTATTGATTAATTATCTACTCGCCTCGCATGCATAAATAATAATCCCAATATTATTATTACTCCAAACTTAGGCAAGGCTTAGCTAGCTGTTTGTGTATGCATGCATGTATGTATGTATGTATGTGTATCTCTAGTAGCTTCTTGCCTATATATGTTTAAATCATAGTGAGTATACGCCGCTACACTTATGGAAACATGAGATGAGGCTAGATGAGATGAGATGAGAGGGAATTGTATGTATGAACTGTGTCATGCACTCCATCCTGCATCTATATATGTACACGTACGGAGTGTATATTATTTTTTCCTGCTTCTTGAATAAGTCTATTGAAATTTAACAAATAATAAGATAAAATGATAGAATTGATATGAATCATGTGACGAGAGAGAAATAAAAATGAAAATATTTTGTTAAGAAAAAATAGAACTAACTCAAAAAAAAATTATAAAAAGATATAATGAGTGTTATTGTAAGAGAGAAAGAAAAGGTGCGGTGGAGTTTACAGCAAATACATACTCCGTGTAAGGTAAGACATACACATGGGCTTCTTATTAAACGCGTTTCATCTACGCTACGCCTAAGTGCCTAACTCTGTTTATAAGTACACCCCCACCCAATTTCTCCTAGCTTTCAAATATTCCTTTCTTCCTTCCTTCACTGTTCACAGTTTTGGATTTGGATAGCTACCTCTGTTGCTGCATGCGGTTGCGGTACACACCGAGAGTCCGAGACAGAGTAGTGCCCTCCCACATACTCCAATCGCAGCGTCACCACCCCTACCTGCCTCACTTAACATACATACTGCCCCATTCACAAATCACAAATTTTCATGTATCAGATGGGAGGAAGCTACTAAAATAATAAATCATTATTATGGGAGAAGTCGCACAATTATCGTATTGTGAGACAATCTTGCGTAACACTACATATTAAACTCCTTTTGTTTTTTATACGAAATATTTTTATAGGTAGGCCTAAATTCAAGAGGTCGGAAAAAAACGTGGACAATAACATTCAAAATCGCTCGTTTTAATTTGTTTTCGAAAATGGTGGAAGTTGTTTTAAAACATGAAATTCTAGTTCCCTTCAGGCGATTTCTGCTGCGATCAGCGGCCATGACTCAGAAGAAACCTACACGTAAACCAATTGTCTCCAGAAAGCAAGGATTTCGACAGCAGACTAATGAGGAAGAAAGCAGATGATGACATTATAGTTGAGAACACCCCCATGCAGGCTCTGCATAAGACTCCCATACTTCGTATGGATGACTCTATTGACAAAAGTCTGGATGATGATCCTGCGAATCCGATATTTGAGGTGGAAGAGGGTGAAATTCAAACCAGTATTGAGAATGATGGGCCATGTATGAAAGTAGGTGAAAATAGTAAGTAGGTGATTGAGGAGGACGAAGAATTGATTCAAATTTGTTAGAAAGTGAAACTTCTCCCACTTAATGCATAAGGAAACTCCTAATGAATTCATGCATTAGAATAATAAGTTATGCAATTTACTTTTTGAAACTCATACTACATGCATTAATATGTTTGTGCGTTTAAGGTGTATAATCACCTATATAAAGCACGCATATGTATTTCAAATATAAGATCAATCAAATAATAATAATCACAATCAATTAATATTAATCATCTCATTTTCTCATTCTAAATTACTCTTGCATTTCTAACAAGTGGTATCAGAGCATTAAAAGATCTTAAGGGTCGTAGGAAAAATATGGCTTCCGCAACAAATACTTTTTCAACGCCCGCACCTCCTATTTTCGGAGGAGAAAATTATGATTATTGGTGCATAAAAATGAAGCTTTTTTTAAGAGCGAATGCACTATGGGAAATTGTGGACAACGGTCCTCAACAGCAAAAAGAAGGTGTTGAGTACACCGAAACACAATTAAAAAAATATAATGACGATGAGCTAAAAGATGCCAAAGCTCTCTCATATATTTTAAATTCGGTCAATGAAGTAATATTTCCAAGGATCATGCGTGAAAAAACCGCAAAAGAAGCTTGGGATTTACTTCAACAAGAATTCCAAGGAGACGTAAAAATAAGAACCATTCGACTAAATTCTTTACGAAAGGATTTTGAGAATATGAAGATGCAAGACAGTGAAAATATCAAAGATTACACTTCGAGACTCATGGAAGTGGTTAATCAAATGAAAATGTATGATGACAAAATATCCGATGAAAGAATTGTGCAAAAAATCATGGGAACCTTAACTAAAAGGTTTGATACAATTATCACGGTAATCGAAGAGTCCAAAGATATATCAAAACTCAGTGTGACTGAATTAACAGGCTCTTTGCTTGCCCATGACCAGAAATTTATGAAGTTGGAGAATCATCTGTCAGAAGATGCTTTCCCATCAAACCATAAATCAAAGACCTTCAATTCAAAAAGCAGTAACTCGAAGTCAAATACTGCAAATTCAAGTGCTTCATCTGGGAAACAAAGTTCACAATCAAGAGAAAAACATCCTCCTTGTCAAACTTGTTGGAAGACTAACCATGCTGAAAAGGATTGTTACTTCAAAGGCAAACCTCAATGTCGTCACTGCAAAAGATTTGGCCATATGGAGAAAGATTGTAGAACGAAAATAAAAGCAAATTTCTCAAGCACCAATCAAGAAGTTCGGTTGTTTTATGCTCGTCAAGCATCGATCATTAGCCCAAATGAGAAATGGCTAATTGATAGTGGTTTTTTTAATTCTAGCATTTTTTGCAGATTGGATACGTCAATTAATATTCCAGTTCGGATGGGAAATGGCGGTGTTGTAAAGTCCAAAGGTAAAGGCACTATCGCTGTTGCAACAAAAAGAGGAACAAAATACATTGATGACGTTCTTCTTGTTCCTGATCTTACTGAGAACTTATTAAGTGTTGCTCAAATGGTTTAAAATGGGTACTCACTTATTTTTGAAAATGACCATTGCAATATTTATGGACCCGACAAGAGAGAAATTGCTAGTGTTATTTTGGAGAATAAAAGTTTCTCATTAAAATGGAACTACCCACAAGAAAATGTGAATAGGGTAATGGAAGACACTTGGTTATGGCACCGAAGATATGGACATTTTAATTTACGTGCACTAAGTGATCTCCATAAACAAAATATTGTGCGTGACTTTCCCTCAATATTTGTTACTAATGATTTATGCGAGCCTTGTCAGTTGGGGAAGCAACACAGACTACCATTTGCAAAGGGACAAGCGTGGAGAGCTAAAGAAAAATTGGAGCTTGTGCATACTGATGTGTGCGGTCCTCAAAGAACATTGTCACTTAATGGAAATAGGTATTTCATCTTATTTATTGATGACTTCACACGAATGACATGGGTATATTTCATGAAGGAAAAATCAGAAGTATTTCATGTCTTCAAGAAGTTTAAAGCACTTGCAGAAAATCAAAGTGGGTGTACAATAAAAATGTTAAGATCGGATAGAGGAAAAGAATACACTTCATTGGAGTTTGATAGATTCTGTGACGATGAAGGCATGGAACGTCAACTCACAGTTGGGTATACACCTCAACAGAATGGAGTTTCGGAAAGAAAAAACAGAATTGATATGGAAATGGCGAGATGTATGCTCGCTGAAAAGAAACTGCCGTAGAAATTCTGGGCTGAAGCAGTGTATACAACTGTCTATTTATTAAATAGACTCATTACAAAGGCACTTCGAGGAACAACCCCAATTGAAGCTTGGAGTGGAAAGAAACAAACGGCAAAACATTTGAAGGTGTTTGGTTCAGTTTGCTATGCCCACATTCCACCTCAAAAAAGAGGTAAGCTTGATGAAAAGGCTGAAAAAGGAATTTTCATTGGGTATGATTCAAAGTCCAAAGGTTACAGAATTTTTAATCTTGAAACCGAGAAGATCATGATTAGTAGAGATGTTGCATTTGATGAAGATGCGATCTGGAATTGGGAGGAGAAAAAGGTTGAAAAAAGTGTGATGTTGCTTCATGAATCTCACCATGAGCAACATGAACATAATGAACCTGAAGATGATGTGAACACACCTCCTAATTTACCAATACAAACAGGATCACCTCACCCAGGAGCAGATGATTCAGACATCGTCACAGGCCCTCGAGGTAAAAAAGCATTATCAGATATATATGATCATTGTCCAATTATTCACTTAGATCAAGAAGAGTGTGAGAGATGTCATTTTGCCGTCGAAGAACCAAAAGATTACGATGAAGCATCTAGGCATGAAGAGTGGCAGGATGCTATGCAAAATGAAATAATGATGATCAAGAAGAATGAGACTTGGGAGTTGGTTGATAGGTCAAAAGATCGAAAAGTAATTGGAGTAAAATGGGTTTTCAAGCTAAAGTTGAATCCCGATGGCTCAATTAACAAACATAAAGCCAGATTGGTTGTTAAGGGATATTCACAGCAAGCTGGTATAGACTACGGAGATACTTTTGCTCCGGTGGCTAGACATGATACTGTGCGCACCCTTATTGCTTTGGCTGCACAAGAGAAATGGAAAATTTATCAGTTGGATGTCAAGTCCGCATTTCTCAATGGCAAACTTGAGGAGGAGATATACATAGAGCAACCTCCAGGTTTCGTTGTCAAAGAAGATGAAGACAAGGTATGCAAATTAAAGAAGGCCTTGTACGGGCTGAAACAAGCACCCCGAGCTTGGTATAGTAAGATTGACTCTCACTTTATTGATCAAGGATTTGAAAGGAGTAAAAATGAGCACACCCTCTATATAAAAAGAAAAGGTGAAAATGATTTGCTCATTGTTTCACTCTATGTTGATGATCTTTTAGTCACAGGTAATAATTCAAAAATGGTGACTGAGTTTAAGGAGGAGATGAAGAAACAATTCGAGATGACCGACTTAGGTCTAATGCATTATTTTCTTGGCATGGAAGTTGATCAATCGGAGAAAGGGATTTTCATCTCTCAAACAAAGTTTACCGAAGACATCTTGAAAAAATTTAAAATGCAGCAGTGTAAAGCAGTGGGAACTCCCCTTGTTCTAAATGAGAAGTTCTCGAAAAATGATGGTCAAAATAAGGTTGAGCCAAAGCAGTTCAGAAGTTTTATTGGTAGTTTATTGTACTTGACAGCTACTCGACCAGACTTGATGTATGCTGCAAGCCTCTTATCAAGATTTATGAATGAGCCCAGTGAAACTCACATGGGTGCTGCAAAAAGGATTCTACGATACCTAAGAGGCACTAGTGACTTTGGTATTTTGTACCAACCATGCTCAAGCCCAAAGATGATTGCCTACTCAGATATTGATTGGGGCGGTTCAGTTGATGATATGAAGAGTACTACGGGATATGCATTCACCCTTGGATCGGGAGTATTTTCCTGGATTTCAAAAAAGCAGGATGTTGTAGCACAATCTACTGCAGAGGCTGAATATGTTGCTGCCTCAGCCACTGTTAATCAAGCCAAATGGATGCGAAAGATATTCGCAGACCTAGGTTATAACCAAAATGAAGCAACTGATATTTTGGTCGATAACAAGTCTGCAATAGCCATTTCAAAGAATCCAGTTTGTTTCACTAAGACAAAACACATGAAGATCAAATTTTATGCTGTTCGTGATGCACAACAAGAAAAAGAAGTGAAACTCATTTATTGTCCGACAGAAGAACAACTGGCAGATATTTTCACAAAGGCGTTGCCAAGACCACGGTTTGAATATCTAAGATTCCAACTCGGAGTAATTGGAAGAAGTCTCAAGGAGGAGTGTTAGAAAGTGAAACTTCTCCCACTTAATGCATAAGGAAACTCCTTCTAATGAATTCATGCATTAGAATAATAAGTTATGCAATTTACTTTTTGAAACTCATACTACATGCATTAATATGTTTGTGCGTTTAAGGTGTATAATCACCTATATAAAGCACGCATATGTATTTCAAATATAAGATCAATCAAATAATAATAATCACAATCAATTAATATTAATCATCTCATTTTCTCATTCTAAATTACTCTTGCATTTCTAACAAAATTACATCCGAAGAAGTGGCGGATGAGTTGGAATACTGGAAGAATTTAGTATACTGCTTTGTAATGGGGGCAAACCCTCCCTGGACAGTTATTGAAGGGTTTATTAGGAGAATTTGGAAGAATTACGATGTCGACAAGATTTCTTTCCTTCCTGATGAAATTTTCATTGTGCGCTTCAAAACTTTTGCAATGAAGGAGGATATTCTTAATTTAGGGCATACTATGTTCGACAACAAACTCTTGATTGTCAAGGACTGGAATCTGGAGGAGAGAATCACTAAGGAGGGAGTCACGAAGGTGCCAGTATGTGTACAATTGAATGAGTTACCTCTGAAGTTTTGGGGTAAGGCCCTTCCTCGCATAGCAGGTTTAGTAGGGAGGCTCATCAAGATCGATGGAGCGTCGGCTGCGAAAACGAGACTAGGCTATGTTAGAGCAATGGTGGAAGTCCAGGTGGGGGGTAAGCCTAAGAAAAAAAAATAAAGTTCAAGGATGAGAATGGCTTGGTGATAGAAGTGCAAGTCGTGTTTGAGTGGAAACCAGTGATGTGCACCAAATGCTGTGGGTATGGTCACGAGCATAAGCAGTGTAGAAAGGAGGAAAGGAAAGCAGTAGAGCCATCAAAGAGGAGTGAGGTCGGGCAAAACACGATCAAGTGAGCCGTCCGTTGATCAGTAATTCATGTGTAGGGAAAGTGCAACAGTCAGTAGGGACAGGTCAGGTGCTTCGTCCTCTTCTGGTTCAGCGTGATCCTTCCACAAGTAAGGAAATTGGTAGGATAAATGCTCGAGCAAAGTACAAAGATGTCTCTTTTGTGCAGATGCTCACAGGTATGAATCTACACAATAAGATGAATGTTGGGAAAGAGGGTCAACCTGTTAATTTCCCTAATGTTTAAGTCTCTTAAATTCGGATTTTGGAATGTACGGGGCATGAATGACATGAATAAGCAACGTACTATTAGTGAGTTATTAAGAAAGCAAGATGTAGATGTGTTTGAGTTGTTAGAAACCAAAATAAAGATAAGTAGCAATAATAATATCATACTGGGTATAATGGAGAAGTGGTCAATTAGTACCAATGCGCATTGTACGGGTAGTGGTAGAGTTTGGGTGTTGTGGAACCATCTTAGGGTGCAAGTCCAGTGCTTGATATGATTGATCAGGCGATCCATATTCTTGTCAATACTAATAATTGACAAGTTCACTTGACTTTTGTTTATGCATATAATTATGTGGAATGTAGGGAAACTTTGTGGAGTAAACTTTGCTATTATGCTAAATGTAACACCCCGTATTTTAACAAATCTTTTATAAGTTCTTTCTCTTTTACGTTATATTTTGTTATGTTTTGAAAACTACCAGACCCCTTTCCGTGGGATGGTCAAAATTTTCATATTTTTATTTCTCTTAAATTTTTAACACTTCTTTTTAAAATAAGATAAAATAAATTTTTATGGGTTACATTTTATTGAATCGTATATTCAACTCAGCTTAAGACAACTTAAGTCGATCCTAACTCTTTCGTTAATTCTCATACTCACGTACTCCAATATACATTTTGAAGATAAGAGTTGGTAGTACAATTTTGCATAAGAGTTAAATAATAGGTTAATATCAGTCCTATGCAATTAATATAAAGTCGTGATGGGACCTATCTAGTTAAGTTAATCAAGTACTCCGTACTATGTATTTAGCTACACCACCTCATTATGAATTTTTATCTCGACTCAAAATTTTATTTAAAAGTTTTCCAGTTGCAAGCGTTATACGTAGTAAGATTATTTTAAAACCGAGTTGATCATAAACAGAGTCAATCTTGGAAATTTAAAAGACTCATTTTGAGCCTAGCTGCTACTAGCCTCTACGTGTCAAACATACTCCCTCATCCTCGCCATGCACCGTCCCCCCATTTCTTCAATTTCTCCACCTAACACCTCTTCCTTAACTTCCATCCTCAATCTATACAAAAGTCCACAAAAATCCATCCTTTGTAATTGAACAAAAGAAGAAGAATATGATCTACAATTTTACAACCTTCCTTCATTGTTTCGTTTGAGCGAGATGATTTTCCCTAAATCCTCAAAATTAGGTGGGTTCATTTCTCTATTTTGAAATCAATTCCTTAAACAAGGTATTAAGAGAAGATTATTATTATTATTATTATTATTATTATTATTATTATTATTATTATTATTATTATGCATTTTACGTAAATAAATAAATTAAAAAAAATATCATGAATGTCAATATTGTAATAAGATCAACTAGTAACATAAAACTAACTTTTACTTTTATCAAATTATAGTGGTGTAATTAGTTCATAGAAATTTTCTTATTTTCTCGTGTTTTCTGTCGAGCGGAAGAAGATTCGGAGGACCTAGAAGCCGCTTCTCGAATCAAGGGAATCGATTTACGGTCCAAGTCGTGATCAAGGCCAAAACCCTTTAGTAGGGTGGGTAAATCGTCACCCTTTTCTAAAAACTTTGATTCTTTTATCAAAATGGATTTTTATTCTTATGGACTTATATGCTAACATTGATGCATGTGACTATTCTTAATTGCATGCATATGATCATTTAGTTATATGAATTTTTATTACTTAAACTTACCTTATACTCCCTCCATTCAACTCCACTCTTCACTTATTCCTTTTTGGTCCATTCAAATCCACTTATCACCTTTTCTTTTTTGACAATTATTATGACAAATTTGTCCTCACTATTTTACTTTATTTACACCATATACCACTACTATGACCCACATACTTCATTTTGGTCCACTACTATTAGGACAAGTGTGGTGTGTTGGTCCACACTCTTGTTCTTTTACTCATTTTTTTATTACTTTCTTAAAATTGGTGCAAAAGTGAATAGTGACAATTGGTAATGAATGGAGGGAGTAATTAAGTCAAATTTTAAGTTATGAAATTTAATTGGGAAAAAGAAAGACGGATGGCAGGAAGAAGGAAAGGTTCAAGATTTTACAAATTTTATTAAAGTTTTAACTTATTAATCTTTAATTATTTAATTATTTTAGGAAAAGAAAAATTATTATTATAATAAATTATTTAATTTCAATATAAAATTTGTTCTATGAAAACCTATTATTTTAGATATGAAATTTAAATAGTATATAAAAATGCGTATTTCTATATATAATTAGAAATTTTACAACTATTTTTATTATCGTCTCAAAGAAGATATGTTAATTGACCTCTTATTTTTATTGTTATTATACTAACTATGGGAAACATAGAAAATTTGTAATTTTATTTTATTAGTTATTTTATTCGACTCTAATGTAATTTAATTGTTGATTGCGAGACCTGACCAACGATACCCCGAAATAATGTAATATTAAAAGATCTAGCTTATTTTTCTCGTGAGTAGGTTAGAATTTAGAACCCTGGCAATCGTTTAGGCCCGACTCACGATGTCGCTAGATCCACTTAAAGATTATTACAAATTTCTTCAAATAAATGTCTTATTATATTCGGATACTTTGAAAAGAAAGTTTATTTAGGGGACTACTTCTTGTCGTCCATAAATTTACTTAGCGTCGTCCATAATTTATGAGTAATTACTGATTTGTCCCTTTCAAATTTAGTAACCAAATTTAATTATTAAGCTATTTGAAATTAAAACTCGGACCACAAGAACATTAATTCTCGAATTAACAAAACGGTTATTTTTTTAAATTTAATTGATGTACAATTGTTCGGAACATGTCGAACACGGAAAATAATATTCCTTTTTATTTGAGTTTGCCCTACACCGAGAACAATTTGGACGATGATGACATTGTCGAGTTTAGTTTTCGTTGTTGTCAATGCAGTTATTATTCGACTTGTTTTATTGGATATGCGAAAAAATTACGTTAACTCAACTACGCTGATAACTATCCACGCCTCTCCCCAAGAACAGGCGTGAGAGAATCACACTCCTTCCTGGGTGGAGGCATAGATCTCCCACGCCTCTGCCCAGGAAGAGGAGTGAGAGTTCTATGCCCCTTTCTGGGTAGAGATGTAGATCTCCCACGCCTCTACCCAGGAAATCGATTTGCCCTAACGTACAGAAATTAAGAAATTATTTACCTTGGATTCGGAATTGAGATGACACGACAGAATTAATTGGAGTGAGATTGCTTAAAACCATTTTTCAATTTTTAATTTTTTTTTACTGAAGTAGAGGAGGAAGGTGAAAGAAAGAAGGTGGATGGGATAAGGAAGAAAGTGAATAAAGAGGAAGGTGAAAGAGTTAGTAAAGTGAGGGGTAAAAATGGTAATATGGTCAAAATACAGACGACGCTAAGTAAATTTATGGACGATAAAAAGTAAAAGTGTTTATTTATGAGACAAGATTTGAGTTTTAACAAGTCTAAAATAAAATATCGACTTTGTAAGGAATTTGTCAAAACGGTCAATAATTTTTAAAACTTTGTCATCTTTCAAGAGGCATGATATATTTATCAGATTATTATCGTTTAAACATACAGATAAAAGTTTTTATTATCAATTCTTTTGGATTTTATTAAATGGTAAAATCTTTATTTAGAATCTCTTTCTCTTACATATCACATAGGAGTATTTAATTAATAAGAGCTTTTAAGACAAATTTTATAAATAATTACTCCTTATATTTTAGTTACAAAATTTTGGAGTCAAATGTTATAAATTTAACCAAATTGAATTAGGGACAATTCTAATTAATTGACTACTCAGGGGGCTGGAAATCGTCCCTTATTTTAATTGATTCACTTGATTAAAGTCTGTTCAACGGTCATAATAATTATTTGACTTACTAACCAGGTTCGTTAGCCAAATCCCGGCAAACAAATAGGGACAACCCCGTAAGGAGACCTTTTATTTGATTATGTGTTTTGTGGTTATTAATATATATATTTATATATATGTATCTGATTTCAAGAAAAGGAAACTCTTATGGAATTCGAGTTGGATAACACCTAATGTTTTCAAAATATATTTCAAAAGATTGTATATTTTATTGGGCAATTTTAGGACTTAATTCGAAATCTCTTTGAGCGGGAAAACATGTTGCCTCTATTGTGTACGAGATGACTTGGAAGAATAGCGCTTAGCTTAACGGTATAAAACCGTCCGTAGCGTACGAAGGGTCTTTGGCTACCCTTGTCATTGACTCGAGAGTAGGCGGGAGTGTGGCCATACTTTAGGTGGGGACCTGATCAGTCCCGTACGTGTTAGGTGGATCGCACCCGGGTTTCCGTGAGTCGACGATTAGAGCGTGACTGCGGGGATAACCAGCCGGGTGGTGAGTAGTCCATGGTGCGGGTAACAACCCCACGTATCCGGCATTCGACCCTGGAGATGAGAGGACGAATTTTGTTTTAAACGTGTTTATGTCACCATGGTAAACATGGGTAATAATGTAAGCCCCCTGGTATCGGTGTGATTGGCGGTATATTATTATTGTACAAGTATCAAATACGAAACTTATTCGGAGCTTGTACAATAATTGGCCGGTATATCAAGATAAAACCTTTCAAAAAAATAATACGGCACTTAAAACATTTCCTGCGATTTCTAAAATTATGTGTTATCGGTTGTGCTTTATATACTGCTATTTGATCTATGTTTGATTTAATATTTTATTCATATTAAATTTTGATAATTTACCCACCTGACGATTTGTTTTTCTATGAAATTCTTTTAAAATATTATAATCGTCAGATTAAGGAAGATTGACCATTCCTCAGATAGGCAAGGTTGGAGATAGCTCAAGATGGGACTCAAATGTATATCTATTTCTTCATAAAATTGTTATAATTAAATGTAATATTTAAGTACTTTCATAATTATTATGAAGTAATCTAGTTAGTTGAGAATAGTAATGACTCGGATATGTATTATGTCTTCTGCTGTTTCATATTACGGACTTATGTATAAAGTCTGGAAATCCGAGTTGTTACACTAAAGGAGTTACAGGTCCATGGGTCGTAGTCGGAGATTTTAATACTGTCATTAGTGCTAATGAAAGACTTGGGGGTATTGTTCGGAGGCTGAAATGCAACCTTTCAGAGATTGTCTGGCTGAGTGTCAGCTGGACAATAGTCCCTCTGCGGGGGCGTGGTTCACCTGGAATAATATACAGAGGAAGGCTGATAGAGTGTATAGTCGATTAGATAGATGTTTGGTCAATAAAGTGTGGGTTGATGAGAATCCTGATGGGTACGCTCATTTCTTGCCGAAGGGACATTTGATCACTATCCTTGTATTATTCATTCCGACAAAATGCCGATGAAGCGGCCTTTTAAATACATGAATATGTGGAGTTCCAATGTGCATTTTGAGGATATTGTGAAGACGAGTTGGGAAACGCATCATAGGGGCTCTAGATTTTTTAAACTTGTGACCAAATTAAAGGGTTTGAAGAAGAGTCTCAAACGACTTAATTCAGAGGAGTTTGGAGATATAGAGAATCGGTGCCTTCAGGCAGAACTGTGACTTGCTGGGTTGCAGTTTGAAGTGCAGAGTGATATGAATAATGAGGTGATAAAAAATCAGGAACTGGAATGTCATCAGAATGTATTTATACAATTGCAGAAGGCTTGCAGGTCTTTTCTTAAGCAGAAGGCCAAAGTGCGGTGGATTTTAGAGGGAGATCAAAATTCCGCTCTATTTCATTCCTATATTCGTCGTAGGAGGGCACAAAATCGGGTCATGGTTATTCAGAATTTGAGGGGGGAAGAGTGCGATGATCCAGTAGCTGTTCAGCAGGCTTTTTTAGACTGTTACTTGAAAATTCTGGGAGAGAATCAGCCCACGGTTCCAGTGCAGGTAGAGATAGTCCAGAGAGGGGTTGTTTGTTCTCCTTATCACTGGAGCATTCTTCTTCAGCCTGTTACCTCGCAGGAAATCAAAGATGTGTTGTTTAATATTCCAGGTGATAAGGCGCCAGGTCCTGACGGTTACACGAGCCAATTTTTTAAAGATGCTTGGAATATAGTTGGGGATGATCTGGTGTTAGCGGTGAAGGATTTTTTTCAGTCCAGGAAACTTCTAAAGCAGGTTAACACTACTACGCTTACCCTTATACCCAAGGTGGAGAAGCCTCGGTCTGTTACTCAGTTCAGGCCTGTTTCGTACTGTAATATTGTCTATAAGTGCATATCTAAGCTTCTTTGTAAGAGACTTAGCTTGGTTCTGCCGGATATTATTAGTCCTCAACAAGGCGGATTTATTGAAGGGAGGAATATTATGGAAAATGTGTTAATATGTCAGGATCTGGTGACGCTATACAACAGGAAGGTCGTTTCTCCAAGGTGTTTGATGAAGGTTGATATACGGAAAGCATATGATAGTGTTGAATGGAGTTTTCTGGCTCAAATGATGGAAGCGCTCAAGTTTCCTCCTAAGTTTATAGGGCTTGTGATGGAATGCGTTCAAACAGCGAGTTTTTCCTTGAGCCTTAATGGAGAGACCTTTGGTTTTTTCCCTAGGAAAAGGGGACTCCGTCAAGGGTATATTTTAATGGAGAAGAACCTATATCTCCTCTTTTGTTCACTATCTGCATGGAGTATTTGTCTAGAACGATTACATATGCTACTTCCATGTATCGATTCAGGTTTCATCCTAAATGCGCTCACTTGAAGCTTAGTCATCTGCTTTTTGCGGATGATCTGTTGATGTTTTGTAAGGGTGATTAGGCGTTTATTGATATTCTGATGCGTGCCTTTGCTACGTTTACTAAGTGTAGACACCCACATTTGGCCGCTAGGTGTCTATAGCAGTTTCCAAAAAACACCCGATGATGATCGGACGCAAACGTGTGTCTAGGCGCTCGGATATGGGCTCGAAACCATTAGTTTTTGGCTTGGGCTTTTTACGGAGTACAAATCTCACAAAACTAACCTCAAATTCAGGCCCAACGGGTCATTTCCAATCAAATAAGACTAATTTGGATCAAAACCAACACCGGAAATAAAACCGTCTTTTAGCGACCGGGTTAAAACCGGGTCAAAGCCGTTTCCGAGAAGAGCCCCGCGGTCCTCTTTCAGGTGGGCCACTCGATCGAGTCCATCAGGGCACCCGATCAAGTAACCCTAGACAAGGAGGGGGAGCAGTCTATATATACACCCTCTTGCATGCAATTAAAAGACTAATTTTTCCCATCCTTTGTACAACCCTAATCAATCCTCAAGAAACCCTAATCTTCACCCATCACAACTCATCACATCCAACCTTAAACCCTAGCAACTTACAAACCCTAAACCACCATAACTCGACTTACATAACCTCGATACTCCGTGCCTAGCCCACAACTAACGAGTTATATCCGAGGCTAAGAAACATGTAGGTTGAGGGTGCAAAATCCCGTTCTTCTCTCTTCTCCCTTTTCTCCTCGCGTCATTCCTCCTTCACGTCCGTTGTCGTCGTTTTTTGTATTTTTTTTTATTTTTTGTTATTCCGTCATCGAGTCTATAATATCAATAATAATTATTAGTATAATACATTAAAATACTTACGGATTCGTGTCGAGTGCGATTGATGACGGGATAAGGAAATCCGAATATACAAGGGTGTTTCACCCGACATTACCGGTCGCTTATCCCGACACCCCTAGCGCTTGATTGTTGAAGTAAGTCAACGTAAATAATAGCTTTTTTTATTTTGTTCGTGTAGTCATTCATCGCATATTTCATCGATTTTAAAACTATTTTCGAATCAAACATCTTTTTTTTAGTTGAGTCGAAACCCGTTGACGCGGATCCAACATCACACAATCCGCAAGGATTTACTACGATGTCGGAATGCGGAGGGAATCAAATTAAGTCCTTTTAATTCAAGTAATCGCAAAGAGTCGTTCTTTAGATTCGATACCAATTCAATAATTGGATGTCGCATCTAAACGAACTAGTCAATGAATCTAACTAATACAAAGTCGTTGATGCTAAAAATAGTGATCCTAATTTGTAAGAATTAATTCCGACACTATAAAACGCGGAGACAATTTATTTCGTTTTAGTTGATTTAAAACGACTTACAAATATATTTTTTAGATTTCGCTCTAAATATTCGATATCGATTCAATAATCGAATATTGGATACGACGAGTATCCAAATCCGAATCGAGCATAAATCATACAATATTTCTGCCCGATTCGATAAAAATCATCATTCCAAGGATGCGATACCGACTCCGTAGTCGAATATCAAATCTAACGGAATCAATCAAAAAATCCAAAACAGCCCTCCATGCGAGTCGCGCAGATATCGTGCGAGTCGTGCGGGTGTCATGCGAGTCGCGCGCCTGTGCAAGTCGCCCGAAGTTCATACAAGTCGCGCGATTGCTTGGAAATGCGACACAAAAGGTTTTTTTTAGTTCAATTTTAAAACGACTTATAATATCTTTCTAAACTCGCTCCTAATATTTGATATTGATTCCATAATCAAATATCGAATATGACGAGCATCGAAATTTTAAAGTCGAGTATAAATCACACCATATTTTTACACGACTTACAAAATTATCGATTTTCCAAAATCATGCATCATGTCTATTTTATCCTATAGCATTCTATATTTTCGCAAACCGTTATTATCGTTATTTCCGTTACTAACAAGTTTGTTCTCTTTGTCGATTTTTTTTCATTGTTTATTTTATTGTACTAAAATAAACCTCGCATGCTAAATCTAACTTCGACGTTAGAATTAGATGCATTAAATCGACATAGCAACCCATTCAATTTTTCGCATGTTTAGGGAAAACAATGTTTGCATATCATTTCATCGTTCTACTAACGCGTGTATTAAAACGTCATTCGATATCTTAGTAGAGGCCGCTAATGTGCGGGCGGGGTTGGGTGTTCTTTGTGAACTTCCCAACACGTACCCTCACCCCTTACTCAGAACCATGGTTTCCGGACATCCGAATCCATTGGCACACGAGAGTCATTCAATACACAGTATCCGATAATGTCGGTATCGGTATCAAATTCAAAGGGACGAACCCAATAAACTATGACATCCGAATGGGCCGTATTTTGTACACGGCCCACTAAGATATAGAGTGGGTTCGAACGGGCCCGAACTCCCACAAAGTTCGGTGTCGACTCCACTTCGATTTAAATTTCAAATCGATCCATTCTCATATGAAGATTCATTCACCTCCCCAAACCCGCGCGTGGCCGCGTCGGGGTGGACCTATGTCATGTCCACACTAAGACTTCCGGTTTGATTATGGGTATAGGAAAATCCCACTTGTTTTGTGTTGGTATGTCGGCCAGTCAGAGAGCTTCTGCTTTGGCTGCTACGGGGTATGCTGAGGGAGCTCTTCCGTTTCTGTATTTGGGGGTTCCAATTCAAACTACAAAATTGTCGAGGACGGATTGCGCTAAACTTGTAGAAAAGATTACGGCCAGAATTTGTAGTCTTGGAGCGAAGAATTTGTCATATGCGGGAAGGCTAACCTTAGTGCAATCTGTTTTGTCACAGGTTCATGTTTATTGGCCTATGATATTCATTCTTCCTAAATGTGTCGTAGCTCGTATTGATGCTCTTTGTAGGAATTTTCTATGGGAGGGGAAAGAAAATTATCAACGGGTTCCGTTAGTGGCTTGGGATCGTGTTTGCCATCCGAAGAAAGAAGGGGGGTTGGGTTTAAGGCAACTTGAGCAGTGGAACTCAGCGGCTGTTGGTAAGCTTGTGTCCTGGGTTTTTGAACAGGAAGATTGATCAACACATTTTATATCTATTTATTTCGTCCCTCGACCGTCGATTTATCGCGTTTTCTTCTTCTGATTATGCCTTAACTGTCGATATTTTCTAGAAAGTCGATACTGCCGTATCTCAGGTTATTTTGCAGGATATGTGTGTTTTTGGACGTATTTACATCTTGACGAACTAAAAAGACTAAGCCGAGGACGAGAATGGGAATCGAGAAGGAACAAAGAAGGAAACAAATGCAAATTGAGAAGAAAGAATGATCGCCTACACAAGGGTCAACTTCAAATGTTCATAACTTGAGTTCTACAACTCCAATCAGGGTGATTTCATTGGCGTTGGAAAGATATTTTTCTTAGCTTTCCAACGGTATATTAAACGTCCAATTTGAACAAGTAACGAAGAAATGAAAGCCGTTTGAAGTTGAGCGCGCGATGCTGTGATCAACACTCCGTAAAGCTCCTGCCCATTTTTTAGAGGGTCACTCGATAGAGTACCATCAGGCACTCAATCGAGTGCACCCAATCCGGCCCCCACGTTAGTTCTATTTCAACTTAGAATTTGGGCCTGTTTTCGAGCCCAACTGATTTTCTTTAAATCAGTTGTCCTGACTTCATTGTCAGAGACTTTTACTTTTCACAATTCACTACACTTTTTATTTTCTTAGGATAGAAGTATTACATTACATTAGGGAGATACATTGAACTTTGCTCCTTGTTTTCAGATCTTGAATTCCTTCGGTATCGTTATTCTTAATTTCAATTCTAATTTCAGTTTTCTACTTTAATTTCTATCTTAATTCATTCTTCGTATTGTTTTATTATTTTCTAGCGTAGAATTAATTTTGCTCTTCGTAGTTTAATTTGATTCGTCTTCATCATGTTTAATTGCAATTTGTATTTTGTTAATTTGATTATTCCAAATATGCATAGCTAAATTTCATCTAGGGTTTAAGGAGATCGATGCGTATTATTAGGGTTATAGTCAATTGACCTGTTTCTAATCGTATGAACTATCGCATGATTATCATTTTAATTCTGATTAATTGTTTGATGCATAATTCAATTAATTAGTATCACAATTAGAACTTTTCACCGACCGGGTTAAGAACTAATTAGGCCACGATATTTTGAGTAGACTGACTTAATGCTAGCGACCGCAGGTTAAGTTTAGATCTAAAGGTTGTAGTGTACCGACCGGACTTGCACCTTAGGTAGCTCGATTATTGGCCTGTTAATTGACTCCCTGGCTCGAGTAATATTCATTGTGAACCTGAGACCCTAGACTTTTTCCTTATTGATTTAGTTATTACTCCCTCCGTTCCAACCATTTGTATACATTTGGTTTTTTAACACTATTTATAAGTAATGAGAATCTTCAATGTAACTTCTAATATATAAGATAAAAGATAGTCATGTGAGATCTTGTTTAAATCGTGTAATAAAATACGTTATTAATTTCAAATTTTTATAATTTTTAGTAACACGTAACTAAAGATATAGATAAAGGAAAACGAGTATCGACGTACGTGCGTAAAGCAAACGTATACAAATGGTTGGAACGGAGGGAGTAGTAATTAGTAGTTAGCCTACCAAAACCAACTCAACAGTGGCACATAACCTAGTGTCTAATTCTTAGAAATAGACGACTAAATCCTGTCTCCTTGTGGTTCGATCCCTGACTTCACTATCTACATTAGTTGGTGTCCTTAGGGTATCTTTGATTAGGGATACGACTAACCCCTGTCAAAGATAGACTATGGGTTTGATGGGTCCACAACTTTTATTTGAAAGGGCGAAGTTGGGCTGATTATCAGCCTGGGGTGGCTGTTTCTTGGGGTTGGAAACGAATTTGCGCCATCAAGGATAGGTTCTTATATCAGTTCCCGAATAGAAAATGGAAAGGTGATGATAAATTGTATTCAATAGCCTCGGGGTATGAGTTTCATCGAAATAAGTTGCCTGAGATTAGATGGGTTAAGCTGGTGTGGTGTAATATGTCGATTCCTAAACACCAATTCTTATGTTGGCTGGCTGCTAGGAAGGCGTTGCAGACTCGAGTGCACCTGCATAAGTTGGGTCTTGTGATGTCTGATCGTTGTTGTTTGTGTGAGCAGAAGGCTGAGACGGAGGAGCATCTCTTTTATAATTGTCGATTTAGTGCACAACTGATGTGTTTGCTGCAATCCTGGGTGGGCATTTCGCTGCCTGTTCAGCTGATGCAAGGTTGTTTTATTCAAGGTAGTGATGTTCAGAAGGAGGTGTGTTGGGCGACTTGCGGTGCTGCTGTGGCAAATATATGGTATCAGAGGAATCAGGCACGTATTGAAGGCCGGATTACTAGACCCGTTTTGTTGGTTTATCGGATTAAATTGGAACTTAGAATTAGATTCATTAATGCTATGAAAGGTGCAAAGTCGCAACTAGATAAAGAGTGGCTTACGACTCTCCTCTGAGCCGTTCTTTAAGATCGCTTGTAATTATTTTTGATAATTTATACATCTTATATTTTACCAAAAAATAAAATAAAACTGTCGCTATGACTAGAATGTCAAATAATGATTATTCGAACCCTCTATCATGATATAAAATGGATCGGAGCACAGTACACACAACTTGATTCGATTGGTTCTGATACGTCTCAAAACCAACTCTTATGGATTACTCTCTCCTTTCGTATCCAAATGGTACATTTCACTTTTACCCAAGATTAAGAAAAACTTAAAATACTATTAAAGTTACAATAATTTGAGACAAAACTAATATTTAATTATCCAAATTGTAATATTACAATGGCATACTCCTTCCCATCCATTCAATTTTTTATGTGGGGACCGTTTTTGTGAGGAGAAATGATGAACCTAGGTAAAGAATTGAATGGATGAGAGAGATCGGAGTACGATGTAAATATGTTTAAGTTAGGGATAGTTTGGTCCAAAACATGGACTAAAAAGAAAATGCTCAATTGGATTTGAACGACCCAAAAAGAAATATGTACCCTTTGGACATGAACGAAGAAAGTATTATAAAACTCGTTATTGACAACCACACAATACACCGGGACATTTTATTTGGTGTGTGTTCGTTCATCGCGAATATCATATTCTTATATTCGCGATGAACGAACACACACCAAATAAAATGCACCGGTGTAATATCATATTCGGGATATGGACCTATTTTATTCTAGGACCTAACAGGACAAAAATACGTAAATAATAACCTTTAAAAGCGATCTTTTTTCGGAATTTTCTAATGCAGTGGAAATTACTCTAAAGCCTGAATGTTTTTCGATGAAAACTTGTCCATAAAAAATAGAATGTCTAATAATGATTATTCGAACCTTCCGACACGATATAAAATGAAGTGTAAAACTTGTTTCGACCATTTCCGACACGTCTCAAAAGGCAGCCTATTTGAAACCAAATGACACTCATGAAGTCATAATACACTGAGACATTTATTTGGTGAGGAATTTAATCAGTACGAATATGGATACGTTTTATTCTGAAACCTAAAAGGCCAAAAAAAATGTGCATAATAACCTTCAAAATCGGTCGTTTTTAGTTATTTTCGAAAGCAATAAAAGTTATTCTAATGCATGAATGTTTTTTGAAGATAACTTGTCGATGAGAATAAAATGCCTAATAATAATTATCTAAACATTCTGACATGTAAACTATAAAATGAAGTATAGAACTTGTTTCGACTGATTCTGACACGTCTCATAAGACAATCTTATAATTTCAAAAGTCTTTATTGACAGCCAAATGACCTTATGTATAATATACCGGGACATTTTTTAGGTGAGTAGTTTGTTCAACGGGAATATGGACCTTTTTTATTCTGAGACCCAAAAGGTCGAAAAAACGTGGATATAACCTTCAAAATCAATTTCGCTCCTGAAACCAATTTCACTCCTGAAAAAGACACGAGTGAAGGCGGGTGGAAACAGAGAGAGGGCAAAAAAACGGTTGATGTGGAGGAGGATGAAGAACTACTACGCTTTTCGGAAGACGACATGGATGATGAAATTGAATACTGGAGTAATGTTGTCTACTATTTCATTATGGGGGCTAACCCGCCTTGGGAAGTAGTAGAGGGATATGTGAAGAGGATTTGGAAGGAACACGGAATTGACAAGATTTCATTCCTCCCCAATGGAATCTTCATAGTTCGGTTCAAGGAAAAAGACGCAAAGATAAAAGTTCTCGATCATGGTTTTTACATGTTTGATAATAAGCCTTTGATTGTGAAAGAATGGACACCCGATGCCAAGCTTGATAAAGAAGATGTAAGTGAAGTCCCAATTTGGATTCAATTGCATGATCTTCCTTTGAAATTTTGGGGTCGATGTTTGCCTAGGATAGCCACCCTAGTAGGTTCGTATGTTAAGTTCGGCTTAGCTACAGAGGAACGTACTAGACTAGGGTATGCCAGAGTCATGGTTTTGGCTAATGTGGGGAAAATTTTAAAAGCTCAATCAAATTCTTGGATGAAAGGGAGAATTTGGTGGAAATTCCTATTAAATATGAGTGGAAGCCTATTTGGTGTTCCAAATGCAAGGGTTATGGGCATGATACCGCTGACTGTAGGAGGGATGAATTGAAAAAGGCGAGTCTATAAGGAAAACAAAAGCAAGCAGAAAAGAGGGGTGTGTCACGGCAGTTGAGTAAGGGGAATCCGTTGCCGGGTGTCAAGAAGATTACTGCAGGTCCACAGCCGATTTCAACATCATTGAATGCAGGCCAGCTGACTAAGGGACCGAGGACTAACACGGAGGTGAAAACAGGGGTGTCTTTCGTTGATTTGGTGAAGGGCTCCCCGAGAAAAGAGAGGGTCGATGGAAAGGAAGGGGTTGGTTTGGAATTAGTGATTCATGGAAGTACATAACATTGGGTGTTGGAATGTTCGCGACATGTGTAATATAAATAAGCAGCGAGCAATTTGTGAGTTTATTAGGAAGCAGCAAGTACACATTTTCGGTTTGTTAGAAACTAAAATAAAGAATAAAGCGTATGCTAAAGTTCATAAGAATATCTTCTATGAATGAAGTATCACGACTAATAATCATTGCTATGAGGGTGGTCGGGTTTGGCTTTGTGGAAATATGATAGGGTGAACCTGACAATTATGGAGTATAGTAATCAGAGTATTCATGTTAAGGTCTCAACGAACTCGGGGTTGGAGTATTTGCTTACCTTGGTTTATGCGTTTAATTCGACTTCGGGGAGAGTTGAACTTTGACGAAGACTTGAATCCTATGCTTTGAAGGGTCCTTGGATGATATTGGGTGACTTTAATTGCGTAATTGAGGCTCGAGAACGGCTTGGAGGTATATCCTCGGATGAGGAGATGAGACAATTTCGGGAATGCATTACGAAGTGTGATGTAAGTGATTACAAAGCGAGTGGGCCGTGGTTCACTTGGAATAATAAGCATAAAGTGGCGGAAAAAAGGGTTTTTAGTCGTATTGACCGATGCTTGGTCAATGACGAATTGTTGAGCCTGTTTCCGGATGGGTTTGCCAATTTTCTACCGGAGGGTACTTTTGATCATTTTCCTTGTATAGTGCAGCTGGGTAATCCTTCGACTCGGAGAAATCGAAGTTTCAAGTATATGAACATGTGGAGTAGGTCTCCTGACTTCAAAAAGTGTGTCTCGGATGCATGGGAAGGGACGGTTAGGGGGACTGAAATGTTTAAAGTGGTAACCAAGCTTTGGAACTTAAAGAAACCTTTGAAAGAGCTGAATGTAAACTGCTTTGCTGATATTGAAAATAGATGCTCACAGGCTGAAATCAGGCTCGAGGAATTGCAAGTTCGAATGAGGTCTGATAGGAGCGTGACTATACTTCAGGAAGAGTCGACGCTGAATGAGCAAGTCCGGATGCTCCAGGCTGCGAGAACGAACTATTGGTGCCAAAAATCGAAGCAAAAGTGGGTCAAGGAAGGGGATGTAAATTCAGCATACTTTCATGGCTTACTAAGGGCAAGGAGAGCTCACAATGCGATATCTAAAATTGTTGATGCTGATGGCGTGGACTGCTCGAATAAAGAGAAAATTGAAGGGGCCTTCCTTCGATTTTATTCGAGTCTTTTAGGTGAATCGCGACAGGTAGAGCCGATAGATGTCAACATTGTTCGAAATGGGCGATTATGTATCGAGGAACATAAAGAATGGCTTGGGGCGCGAGTGACTGAGGAGGAAATTAAACGATCGATGTTTAGCATTCCTCGAGATAAAGCACCGGGGCCGGATGGCTTTTCGAGCCAGTTTTTTATTGGTTCTCGGGTAAGCTTCTGAAACAGCTGAACTGTGCTAATATTGTTTTGATACCGAAAGTGAATAGACCTCATTCTGTTAAGGAATTTCGGCCGATTGCTTGTTGCAATGTCTTGTACAAATGTATCGCGAAGATTATTTGTTCGAGATTAGCAAAGGTTCTGCCTCACATAATTTCTCCTACTCAAGGGGGTTTTATTGAGGGGCGGAGTATAGTGGAGAATGTGCTGATATGTCAAGACCTTGTCCATTTGTACAAGAGAAAACGTATCTCACCCCGGTGCCTGTTCAAAGTTGATATACATAAGGCTTATGATAGTGTGGAGTGCAGTTTTGTTGATCAAATGCTGCGAGCGCTAGATTTTCCTGAGCATTTTCGTAGATTGATTATGGAATGCGTTGAGTGATCAGTCTCTTATTCTCTCTGCGCTAACGGAAATAATTTCGGTTTTTCCCGGGGAAGAAAGGATTGAGACAAGGTGATCCAATGTCTCCGTTGCTTTTCACGATTTGTATGGAGTATTTCTCTCGGATTTTGACTTTTGGCAAGATGGATAGGAATTTTAAATATCACCCGAAATGTGGCCCGTTGAAGCTTACCCACTTGCTCTTTGCTGATGACCTTTTTTCTATTTTGCAAAGGGAAGACGGATTCAATGGAGTTCTTGTGGCGGGCATTTGCTACTTTTAGCAGAGCCTTGGGTTTGAGTATAAGTGTGGGTAAGTCTCATGCGTATTTTGCAGGAGTCGATGAAGATAGAAAGTTTCTATATTGCAATTCTCTGGTTGTGTTGAAGGTACGATGCCTTTTCGATATCTTGGTTTACCTATCCAAAGTACTCGATTAGGCAAAATTGACTGTGAAAAACTGTTAGCTAGGATTGTTTCGAGAATTACTAGTATTGGTGCTCGTAAACTTTCTTATGCGGGAAGGTTGACCTTGGTCCAAGCTATTTTGTCTCAGCTGCATAACTATTGGGCTATGGTATTTATTATCCCGAAATACGTTATGGCTCGGATTATTTTCTTATGTCGCAACTTCTTATGGGATGGCGGGGTGGAAGGGAATAATCGAGCCCTAGTAAGTTGGGAGAAAATCTGTCGTCCTAAGGGGGAAGGAGGTTTGGGGATTCGGGATTTGTATGTTTGGAATCAGGCTGCTGTGGCTAAATTAGCCTCTTGGGTGTTTGATCAGCCGGATCGCTTATGGGTCCGATGGGTAAGTAACATTTATCTGAAAGGGTGTGAATGGAGTGGGTATCAGCCTAATACTGATGTCACCTAGGCATGGAAAAAAATCTGTTAGGCTAATGAAATGATTAAAAATATGTTTGGGAATGGAATGTGGCATAGATCGAGGCCTTCTTACTCGATTTCTGAGGGTTATGAGGGACTTCGGTCTCGCGGTCTGCCGGTCAATTGGGCGCGGTTGGTGTGGAGTTGATGGAGTATTCCTAAACATAGCTTTATCTCTTGGCTTGTGTTTAGGGGGGCTCTAAACACTAGGATGAAATTAAGGAGGATTGGGGTTGCGGAATCAGATCTGTGTTACTTGTGTGAAGCGCATGAAGAGAGCTTGGAGGATTTATTTTTTGGGTGCCATTGGAGTTCTCGGGTTGCGGAGCTTTTGGGTGATTGGGTAAAGAAAAGAATTCCGACGAGTGGGAGCTTAATGTGGGCGACCAATTTGAGGGGTTCCAAGTTGCAGTGCAATATCCTTCGTGCTATGATCAATTCCATGATTTACTATGTTTGGAGACAAAGAAACTTGTGCAAAATTGATGGAATAGTGCAACAACCGCAATGTATTGTTAAGTTGATCAAGATGGACGTTAAAAATAGAATAATGGGTAAGATCAAATACCCACTTTGTGCTAGAGATGCTAGATGGCTACATAATTTGATGTAGTCATATTCCTGTAAATTGATTATACATATTATTAATATACTTACCCTTTACCAAAAAAAAACCTTCAAAATCGATCTTTTTTGCTATTTACGAAAGCGATGAAAGTTCTTCTGAAGCGTGAATGTTTTTAATGAAAACTTGTCGATGGAAATAGAATGGTTAAGAATGATTATGCAAATCACTGTTACGTTTGGAATTTGAAATTATTTTAACTGGAAAGTTGTAGAGGAATGTCTTGTGAATCTAAGCCCGCTGGTTACATATTGTTTCGAGTTACGATGATTTGATTATGATTTTTCTACCATGAAAGCAAAGTTCTGAAAACGTAGTTAAAGCCACTAAAATGATCTCTTGCCTTTTTCAAGTGGAAATTATAACTTCTAATATGAAAGTGTATACATTATCATATGATGTAATGGTGTGGACATGACACTGATCCACCCCGACGCGGCCACGCGGGTTTGGGCGGCGGTTTGTTCTCGTGATGAGATAATTCTCGGTTGAACATTAAATCGAAATAGGAGTCGCGCCAAACTTTATGGGAGTTCCGGCACATTCAAACCCACTCTATACTTGGGCGTATCGTGCACAAAGCACGGCCTGCTTTAGTATTAGAGCTTGTTGGGTTCGTCCCTTTGCATTACGATACCGACGCCGAGTTATCGGGTATCGTGTATCGAATGACTCTCGTATGCCAACGGTTTCGGGCATCCGGAAACCAATGGTTCTGAGTAAGGGGTGAGGGTACGTGTTGGGAAGCTCACGAAAGACACCCAACCCCGCTCGCACATAGCGGCCTCTACTAAGATATCGATTGGTTTTTAATGTGCGCGCTAGTAATACGGTGAAATGTTATGCAAACATTGTTTTACGATACATAAATATAGTACGTGTTGCTACGTCATTTAATGCATCTCGGTTTATGTCGAAGTTGTTTAGCATGCGATGATCATTTAAATGCGATAAATGGCAAACATAGAAAATAAAGCTTGTAAATAAATTACAAATTACACGGGCAAAATACAACCCGGAATTCACAATACAACAAGCAATAATATAGCAATCGGATTAGCGACGGTAATTATTACGGACTATAAACGGACTCGTAAATAGACGACATAAATACAAACCATAAATCGGATGATTGGACAAACCCTGATCATCTACACCTTGCTTTGTATATTGATCGGAGGGCGAATACGTGATTGATTAGGCACGCATCGATAGTGACTCGACGAGACTTTATATCACCTTTAGACTCACGTTGGTGGCCTATAGGCTATAGGGGTCACTCGATCGAGTCATTGAGGGGACTCGATCGAGTGCCCTTCGTGAAGACTTCTTGCCCATTTTTGAGGGGGTCACTCGATCGAGTGCCCACTGTAACGGGTCACAGCTTGCTTTTTAACGATCCATTTTGCGTCCTTGTGGGTCGAATCGAGACATGGTCGAGCCAAGTATAAATATTAAGTGATTTATATTAGGTCGACCCTCGATAACTCTTTGTGCACGATGCTCGGTTACGGAACCGATATCAAGCATTTGGAGTGATTTTTATGAAATCAAAAATAATTGAACTAGGACGAATATCGGTTTCATGCTAATTCAATCATCGAAAAATACTCGATTGGATAAAGTCGATTTGTCGACACGAAACTTAAGTCATTTGCATTTCAAGTCATTTGCATTTCGATGTCACAATTTGGCTATTAAACCGATGACCATCGATTTAGCGTCATTGGACGTCGCTCGAATCGGTTTTGAAAATAGTTTGATACTAATATACACGGTATTAATATGACGGAAATGTAAAAGTCATTTTAGGGGGTTGAATCACCCTAGACAACCAATTACGCGAGGTAACGAGATAAGCGACTGTCGACGCAAGTGCAATACTCTTATGTCCGTGTTTCCTTATCCCGTCACCCTTTGTATTCGGTACGTTAAAGTTGAGTATTTTATAGTTGAGTTAGTAGTTAGATGCGATAATAAAAAGTTAGATACGAAATATAAAAGTTAGTATGCAATAATTAAAGTGTTAATGGTGTTAGTAATGTTAGTATACAGAAATAAAGAGAATGTTAGTAGTGTTAGTTTTACGAGAATTAAAATGAGATTAGAGATTAGAAAACGGGGTTTGACACCCTCAACCTACATGTTAATAGTCACGCGAATAGGCTCGTTTTATTGTCGTCGAAGGTATGTACGGGAGCTGCGTGAGATATGTAGGACGAGTTAGGGTGTATGACTAGGGAGAGGATGTTCTTGATTTTTGACGAGTTTTGATCTTGGGTTTGCTTTGTATGTGTATGTGTGCTCAACCTTCAAAATGTGAAGGAGAGGAGATGAGAATGTGTGTTTTTTTGAAGTTGTAAATGTTGTGAAAAGTGGTGAAGTGGGGGAGTATTTATAGACTCAGACCCCGTCTAGGGTCCTTCGATCGAGTGGCCCTATGTGCACTCAATCGAGTGGCTCAACAAAAATATCCTGATGGATTTTTAGGGGGTCACTCGATCGCGTGGCCCTGAGGCACTCGATCGAGTGCCCTTGACCGGGTGAGCAAAATCCGGGTTTGATATGGTAGGTTTTGATTTTGACTTGATTCACTTTGTATCTGGACGCAGTGCAATGTTTTTTTCGTTCTCGGGTTTTCGACTTTGACCGGTTTTGGCTCGGTCGCAAAAGACGGTTTTGCCCCCGGTGACGGTTTTAGCTCAAATTAGCTTTATTTTATTGAGAACGACCCCCTGAGTCTGAATTTGAGGTCGGTTTTGGAACATTCACACTCCGCTAAGTGCCCACGACGGATACTATGGATTCTGAGGCTGTATTCGAGCGTATTAATGCATGTTAGCGTCCGATCATCATCGGGTGTTTTATTGGAGACTACTATAAACACAAGCAGTCAAAATGCGGGTGTCTACAAATGAAGTTTGCCTTATATACGAATGATAAATTATTACTACTAAATAGGGTAAAATTCGGGTCATGATAGGTCGTGTTCAATTGCCTTAATGTGGATCTTGTGGGTTAGACATTTTGTTATCAGATAAATTGTCATGATCATAACATCGGTACGAGTACCCGTTAGGTGACAGTTGTTTCAATGAGAAGTCAAGCAAGGTCGAGTCGTTAAACTACAGACCGAGTACACTACCTACATCTAAATAAAAAGACGTTAGTTTCCGGATTTTAGTCATAATAAATGTAAGGAATTCGAACATGTTGAGTAAACCAGTCAAATGTTTTATTTTTGATGAAATGTAAGTGTATTAATAATAATCACAAAAATACAAAAAAAAAAAGAAACTAAGCAGCTACAACAATGCTTGTAGCCACCGAGCATCTTTAGGAGTAACAAGGTATTTAATCAAACACAGAATCCTCTGCTTAATTTCTAACTTAATCATCTCAACCACTACTGAAGGTCTCCTCAAGATCCCTTCAATCCTACTCAAATTTCAATGCTTCCACACATGGTAAATACACGAGTTAAAAACAGCATGCAAAATATTACATTTCAACTTAGACCCTCGAATCCTCAGACTCCAACGTAAACTCTGCTGCCGGGGAATATGACACCGAAGCCAATCTCCCACCAGACCTATAATCAGAGAACTGTACGGACACCCAAAAAATATATACGCCATGTCCTCTCTGTGTTGTTCACATAAGCAACACAAATCCGTGTCCGCAATCCCGATCCTCCGTAAATTCACTCGTGTATTAACACATTCCTGAAAACAAGCCAAGAAATAAAACTCTACCGAGGGATACTCCACTTGCTCCACACAACTTTCCACCATTGCACTCTTTCTCTCTTAACACGTAAAAGATCATAGCCAACAGAAACAGAATACTGCCCAGTACCCTGCCATATACCACCAGGATATAGGGCCAGTATCCGCTCCTTAGCTTGATAGATCTTACGCCAAGACCAGGTTTAATCAGTAGGCGGGGAGTACTCAAAACACCGAGTACCCTTCAAGTAGACACTTCCCACTCACCGAACCCAAAGTCTCTCAGGATGGTCAAAAATCGAGGCTGCCAATTTGGCAACAGCAGCCACATTCTAGTCCACAAGGACCGAAGACCAAGACCCCCTTCATCCTTCGGACAACAAATCTTATCCCAAGCGACTAAAGCCCCTCCTCGAACTATCAATTCCCACATCCCAAAGGAAGTTCTTACTGATATATGTCAATTTGGTAGTCATTTTACCCACATTTATTTACTTATTCAGGTCGATTTTCCGTGCTTAAACCGCTATTTAGCTCATTTTAGTAATTACTTACTAATTATTATATTTATTATAGTTATTTGTTAATAATGTTATGTTTCGAGGAATCGGTACTGCTTTTTGTTAATTTGTTTTTGTAGGATTCGGAGCGGGGATTAGCTAGAAGAGATGGGTCAATCTCGAGTCAAAGTTTAGTTTGATTTGACCAAGATTCCCACCTCAAGTTCTATTCTCCTGTTTATATCTTTGTCCCTAAACTCCCTATCATACAGCTCTTCCTGATCAATCATCCTCCATTGTCTTCAAATCATCCTCCACCACGTTCATCTCCTACACCAATCACCTTCTCTATTCAATGTAACAACCCGGATTTTCCCGACTTTATAAATAAGTCTATAATAGGAACAGCGGAAGACATGATACATATCCGAGTCATTACTATTCTCAACTAATTCAATTACTTTACAATAATTATGAAAGTACTTAAATATTACATTTAATTGTAGCAATTTATGAAGAAATAGAAATACATTTGAGTCTCATCTTGAGCTATCTCCAACCTTGCCCGTCTGAGGAATGGTCAGTCTCCCTTAATCTGACGATTAAAATATTTTTAAAAGAATTTCATAGAAAAACAAATCGTCAGGTGGGTAAATTATCAAAATTTAATATAAATAAAATATTAAATCAAACATAGATCAAATAATAGTACATAAACGCACAACCGATAACACATAACTTTAGAAATCGTAAGAAATGTTTTAAGTGCCGTATTATTTTAGAAAAGTTTTATCACGATATACCGGCCAATTATTGTACAAGTTCCGAATAACTTTCATATTTGATACTTGTACAATAATAATATACCGCCAATCACACCGATACCAGGGGGCTTACATTATTACCCCTGTTTACCGTGGTGACATAAACACGTTTAAAACAAAATTCGTCCTCTCATCTCCAGGGTCGAATGCCGGTACGTGGGGTTGTTACCCGCACCATGGACTACTCACCACCCGGCCGGTTATCCCCGCAGCCACGCTGCTATCGTCGACTCACGGGAACCCGGGTGCGATCCACCTAACACGTACGGGACTGATCAGGTCCCCACCTAAAGTATGGCCACACTCCCGCCTACTCTCGGGTCAATGTCAGCACAGCCAAAGACCCTTCGTACGCTACGGACGGTTTTATACGGTTAAGCTAAGCACTATTCTTCCAAGTCATCTCGTACACAATAGAGACAACCTGCTTTCCCGCTCAAAGAGATTTCGAATTAAGTCCTAAAAATGCCCAATAAAATATACAATCTTTTGAAATATATTTTGAAAACATTATGTGTTATCCAACTCGAATTCAATAGAAATTTCCTTTATTAATTAGATACGAAGTAACAATAGCCAAATAGCACGTAGTCAAATAAAAGTCTCCTTACGGGTTGTCCCTATTTGTAGGCCGGGATTTGGCTCACGAACTTGGTTAATAAGTCAAATGATTAGTATGATCATTTAACATAGTCTAACTAAGTTTTAATCTATAAAAACTGAGGGATGATTTTCATTCCCCCGAGTAGCCAATTGAATAAAAATTACCTTTAGTTCTTTTAGTTAACTAACTTATAATCCCAAAACGTGAAACTAAAGTATAAGGAGCGATTTAAAAATAAATTTGTCTCGAAAGCCCATGTTTACAAAATAAGTGACATTTAAAGGACCATTTGAAATTTACCATTTAGTAACAACTGAAAAAAATGGGTAATCAAATTATTTACTGTTAAACGATTATCATCTGAAAAATGTGTCCCGACTTTTGAGAAGCTGGTAAAAAAAAAGTTAAACATAATTGACAGTTTTGATAAAGTCCTTAAAAAGTCGATATTTTATTTTAGACTCGTTAAAACTCAAATCATATCTCATAAATAAACTTTCTTTTCAAAATGTCCGAATATAATAAAACATTTATTTTAAGAAATTTGTAACACTCTTTAGATGAATCTAGCGATATCGTGAGTCGGGCCTAAACGATTGCCAAGGTCCTAAAAGTCTAACCGACTTGCGAGAAAGTAAGCTAGGTCATTTAATTTTAGATAGTTAACTATACATGTAACATAACACAGTATTATTAATAATTTTCTTTGTCACAGATATTACTAATATATATACTAGTGTAATACCCGTGACACGTCACGGGATTGTAAACTTTTTTTTCTAAATAATTGGAAGTTAGTAATATCGAAACATATCCAATGTAGATGAAGTGTAGGTAACACATTTTATACTTGAATGATGATTTTTTAATTATACTAAATATGTGGAATTAATAGTTTTGGAAGGAACAAAACAAAACAAAAATAAGTGGAAACACATTTTGAAAATGAACTTTAATGTTTTTGTATGGTAATATATTTCTTACATTTCAACCAAAAAAAGAAAATAAACTTAATGTGTGGGTTTGTTATACCCATGAAAATTCTCGAGGTTGAAACGTTTTTTCATCGTTGTACCAAATCACAATCCATATGAGGATGAATGAAAAGATGATATTGATAGAAAATAACGTAAAAGAAGTGAATATTGATGCATATGATTATTACATTGTGCTCAATTCAACCCGTCTGGGTAAAAGATAATCAAACTTTTAATTATCATGTGTTTGGCACAATTCATAATTTCTTAATAATGATGTAGGGTATATATAAATTCAACGTATTATACGTTAGAAATTTCTTAAGTCGAATAATACATTCAAAATCAACTCTATACACGTAAAACTAAGATGTGTTTGGGCGTTAAAATCGAAAATTTAAGATTACAACAGATCGTTTAAAATTTAAAATAATTGACTAAAGGTTATAAATGTCTTATTTTTGTAGTGATGAAATCTTTCTAGATTTGGAGAAGTAAATTCACCATCAGCAAAAATTCGGAGTTACTCTTTTCGCAGTACACATTTTACTCGACGCAGTACTTTTTATACATATTTTTCCATTGCATACCATTTTCAGAAAACAAACCTAATACAACTGTTTTAGAAAACAAACCTAATACAACTTAATCCGTCAACAACTGTTTTAGACGGTATGTGAACAATTAGCAGAATATTATACTTTGTACCGTGTTTATCCAACTTGTTAATTTTATACCCACCTAAATGTTAGAAGAAATACTAAAAATTACAAACATACGTGATAAAGGAATATAAGTAAAGGAATACACTAATTTAAGACATGTTTAAATCACATTCCGGCAAAATCAAACAACCCTAGACTTACTTGCTACAATTTTGAAAAATCAAAGAGTTAACGTTAATAGAAAAAAATCGAAACTTTATAAGGATAAAAAAAGGGAACATATGGAGTACAAATGTAAATGACCCTAAAAATCACAAATGTGACCGTCATTATTTCAATGTGTAATACGTACAAAACATACAAATGTTAATCCTTATTACAAATTTGTTCGTACATAACTTTGATGAAAAATTTATACAAAGTTAGATGATTAATTTTTTAATCACATTAAAATTCAAAAAATTCCAATAATTATAGATATTTGAAGTGAACAGAAGTATTTGGACCCAACCAAAACAATGACTCAACCTGCATTTTCAATGCAACCTCCTGCAGCCCTGCACCACAAAAGAGTAAGCAAAATTAGGTTGTCGTCTTTGAAAAATAAATTATTACTATTAGGTTATCATCTTCAAAAATTATTACGTACTATTTTCGTGATTTTTTTTTTGTGAAATAGAAAGATTATCAAAACTCAAAGTTCTTGTGACCAGGCAGC
The DNA here is from genome assembly GCA_958450325.1 of Agrostemma githago. NCBI lineage: Eukaryota > Viridiplantae > Streptophyta > Magnoliopsida > Caryophyllales > Caryophyllaceae > Agrostemma > Agrostemma githago. The sequence continues at coordinate 11,848,874 of OY288255.1, read as the reverse complement.
TTTGCCTTGATTTTGTCCGTCAATCCCTTCTTCTTTCGCCTCCTTATCTTCGCACCGTCTTCTTCCACCTCTTCCTCCAACTGTTATGTATCATCAAAATCACACTTCATTAGATCACTATATAAATATGGTTTTAGGCATCGCAAGTAAATGAGATGCATTTACGTAAAGTAAAATCATAATTGCTTACCAAGCTGGAGCTGCTACTGCCAGAGCGATGAAATTTTTCCATCAGCGACGGCTTGTGTTACTCGATGATGTGAAACAGATGTATGCTACTGCCAAACTCGATGATGCTACTGCCAGTTGTTTTTCCAACAGATGCATTTACAACAGTTGATGATTGAAACGATCTGAGGGGAATGAAATATGAAAGAAACATCATGCTGATCTTACTTCAGTCAAACCCTAGAAAAAGCCCCAATTTCTCAATACTATCAATTCAAACGTTCACCTCAATCCAACAAAAAAAACGGACTTCTCCATAGCCAAAACAGCTCAATTACATAGTATAATCAAACCCATTAATTTAAATACAATCAAAGTGAAAATCAACAAAATTAAACTGAAAAAACAGCTGAAATAGTTTAAGTTATTACCTTTGCAGTAAGAAACTCCCTGTAATGAACAAAAAAAGGCCCCCAAATTGGTCAGAAAGTAGGGAGTTGGAGGAAATGAAACCTGGAAATTGAAGCGTCACACGTCAATATCAGTTCGCTTTGATTTCAGGTATGTCATCTCTGAAGAGATATTTTGATGCTTTGTTTGGATGCATATTGTAGTTGTATACGTTGCTATCCAACCTGCAAAGAGTTCCAACCAAGAAAAAAACGTTCTGTTAATCTCGCTAACGTAGAGTACCTGCTGTGTATTTTTGGTTCTAATTACATGTTGCTGAAAAGAACAGAGCATATGTCGTCTCATTTAGTCATTTGTCACTCTTAATCTGAACGGGAGGACGTACGGGCAAAAAGTCATTTGAATTATGACCCAAGAAACCCAATAGAGGCCAAAATGTGAACCAAATCCGACCAAAGGTCAAACTCATCAAACCTATACAACTCAAATTGTCTCAACCGTCCCTGAACCAAAACCATTTTGAGATAGCATATGACTAAATCTGTGAAAATATGAACGGCTTGACACGAACCGATCCGGAAATTCAATCAAAGCCTGCTGAAAAATTAACTGATCTTTTCAACCTGAACACAAAGACAAACTTGAACAAAAAATACAAATAAATAAACATCCCAACTAATAACAGACAACAAAGATTACACCTTTTGACTAATTAATCACTTAAAAAATCAAAATATTTCTATCAATGTTCAAAAAAAAAAAGACAACTAAAAACCTTATCAATTGTTAATCACACAATGGTTAAGGTTGAAGGAGATCTTGCTAAGCCGATCTAAAAGTGTTGGCAATTAGTAGAAAAAATTTCAAATCAATAACACCGAATTGATGTTTTCTTTACCTCGAGTCGATGTTTTCAAATCAGTGGAAAAAAATTCCTCTTTATCAAGGCACCTGCCACGCCAATTGTTAATCACACACAAATTTCAAATCAGTAGAAAAAAATTCCTCTACCTCGAGTCGATGTTTTCTTTGCAATGCCCAAACGTAATCTCAATTTTTGCTTTGCCCAAACCTCACACATCAAAGTATGGATTTTGTGATACAAAACCATGTGAATAAATAGAAGAATGGAAGCATGGATGGAATAATATGAGGTAGAGGAAGAACCAAGGATGATACACATATACAATGACCGAGTTAATTTGATTAAACCAAGAAATAGATTGTGTTTAACCCAATGATGCTAAATGACTTCAGAAAATCGAAGAGGCAAAGAATGAAGAGTTGCTCTGCGATTCTCAAGGGAGAGAATGTCTATTCTCTATGCACTCTCATTGAAGAAGGTGACCACTTTAATTAGGTAAAATGGGAGGGTTGGTATTAAATTAGGGGCTAATGAGAAATTAATGGGAATTGGAGAGGGACTGTTCAGCAAAAATAGGGATAATTTTGATGGATGAATAAGAAAGCATTTAGAGGGGTAATTGCTAGCTTAGGTTGTGCCACGTAAGACTTGGTAGTTTCTTCTTTTATAAATAAAAGATATATATATATATATATATATATATATATATATATATATATATATATATATATATATATATATATATATATATATATATATATATATATATATATATATATATATATTTGTAAAAATTACTCACTTAAACACATGTTTCGACCCACCCACCTTTCATCAATACTTTGAATTTATACAAGAACCATTTATTAACCAAACCAAAACTGCTCAAATTCTTAAGGGTTGACCTTACTGCTTGTTGGGTCGATTTAGTGTTGATCTGGTTCGATACTAGAGGACTGACTCAGCACTACACTCTACTACTCAAATCAAATATTAGATAAAAAGCTTAAACCCTAACTATTTAGCTAACTTTCAACCACTGTAAACAAATAAATAAATAAAATCATAAACATTCACATCATTACAAATGACATGCAATTAGATTATCATCCAGAAATCACACATGCAACACTTTATATAAGTTCATATTATCACAGTTAGCAAGTAGATGATTTTCAAAGATTTTCATGTTTTTGAAAACGATTTTGAAAAGGGTATGACGATTTACCCACCCTAAAAGAGATTCTGCCAATCTTGATCGGAATAGACGACTTTGTTCAGATGATCCTGCTAAAGTGATTCCGTCCTCCGCTTCCCTCCTTGTCAGTAAAAATTTCGTAAATAAATTAAAATAAATATTTAGTTACACCAGTAATAATATTATTCAAAATAGATTAGTTTTATTTATAAATTGATTTTAGAATAGATTTGTTCGAAATATTTGCTTGCGTGATTCCTTTTTTGTACCTAGAGATGGAAAATAATAAATTTAAATTTATAAGAAGGAAGACTTTTTAATACCTTTTTGTTTAATAATAAGTTGAGTAAGCACTCTTCATAGAAATGGAGGAAAGGTGAGAATTTGGTGGTTGTCAATGGATGTGTTTTGTTTCCCAGGTGAAGAAGATGAGAATGAGACATTTCCCCATTTATTATTACTATTATAATTTACAAGGTAATTAGGGAGAAAGTGAGATTATGAGGGAGTATAACATTAAATGAGGGAGTATAACATTATGAGGGAATTAGGTGAGCAGATTTTGGGGCGTGAAGGAGTATCGGGTAGGTCCAATTTTGGGTCCAGTTCTATATACTGTCTCATAATTGACTCGGTTTTATGACGTGCGAAGTACAATATTCGATTTTCAATACAGTTGGGAAAATATGACTAATAATTTTGAAATCGTAAAACATTTAGGTTAAAATTTGGATGACGAACCCAAATAAATTATAATACGGGTGGTGTAATTGTATAGGTAAGTCTCAATTAATTCATTAACAAGTCGGTTCCCAAGTTAATATAAATTTTGTATTATCGTAATACTAACGCAAAGATGTATTACCTTAGCATGCGAAAGAAGGGATGTTGTCAAACGAGTTTGAGACATGGTGAATATTTAAATAGTTGAGATGAAATTATTACGAGTAATATAAATACGGGATAAATAAGACATATTACACGGTCGTTTCTTTACGAACGTATTTTATAAGATATATATTAAATATAATATAACAACCTTTAGGTTGAAACTATACTTTTACTTATAATCTTTAATTTTACTCTGTGAATAGTAAAAAATATTTATTAAGGAAGAGTTTGATATAAATGTCAAGTAAAATATAGGGTTGGGGTGGTAGAGTGTCAGGTCTGACCCCTGACTTTTTCGGCTCCATTTTTGTCTACTAGTTGTCGGAATTTGTCTCCGGCTTCTTCTGAAAATTGTAGTACCCACTCTCCCCTTCGAAACGAGTATTGGAGTGTGCAAGTGTGAGAATTAATGAAAGAATTATGATTGACTTAAGTTGTCTTTAAGCTGAGCTGGATTTTTTTTTTTTTTTTTTTATTATAAATAATAGTACGAAGTAAAATAATACAAATAAATAAATAAAATGACACGTTACTGATTTTGAAAGAAATGATAAAATGAGAAAATTTGTAGAAATCAAATATAAAAATTTTATCCATCCCACAGGAGGGGGTCTGATAGTTTCTAAAATACGATAAAATATAACGTAAAGTAGAAAGTATTATGTTAAAAATACGGGTGTTACATTCAATCACACCTTCTTCTCCCTCCATTATTCTTTTTTCCCTTCAACCGCCATTAAAGAGCTCCTATCAAATTTCATCCACCAATTCACTTTCTTCCATCACCAAATCCAATCACCATCTCACCCTTAATCACTCTGTTATTCACCCCGAGCTCCGGCTCAAGGGCCTACAACTCCGCCCACCCTCGTCGGAATCGGCCACTATCACAGTCGTGACTCGACCAAACCACGACGCACCATCACCGCGCGCCCCACTCCTATCAACAACCTCAGTGTCGCGCTCCTCCCCTGAACTCCCCTCGTCACCATCGTGCACCGAACTCCGGCAGCCCAAAATCTGTCCACTGCGCACCATTGTCATCCACCACGACCCAGGCACAGCACCAGGTGACGACCACCGGAGCACGCCCCAGCTCCGTCGCCTCCATTCTCCACTAGCAGACAGCAGTTCCGCCCCAGCTCCACCGTGCACGACCACGCGCGTCTCCGGCACCTTCGTCGACAACCACCTCAGACCTCCGGCGAAGCACTACATCCTTGTGTGAGTTCAATTCAATTGGATTCAATTTATTGAAACGAAAAAGAATTGAATTGAGTTGATTGACTGATTTGCCCCTTCATTAATGAGGAAGCATTGTTGACTTTCCTTGATTGAAGAAGACTGAGTGGAGGAGTATAAAAGTTGAGAAAAACCCTCATTTCAAGGAGGAGGTCGCACGTAGAGTAGGGAGTAGCAGTAGGATTTAGTTTGCTCTCACCCTTTTCATTTCATTTTAGTTTTAATTACTTTGTTTTAGATTAAGTTGATCTTTAATTAGTTGGGTTAATCTTTGATAATTCAGTATTTTACTTATTTTTGTCCCACATTTATACTCGTACTTAGTCGATTTTGTAAGTCGATATGCTATTATTTAGCTATTTTGTGTTTAATTAGGGAATTAGTCGAGTCTAACTTAATTATTGTATATTTATTATATTTGTCGGAATTTGGTACTGCTTTGTCTCGTTTATATTCTTGTGGTACCGTCTGAAGAATGACCGAGTAAAGACGAGAAAAACCGGGTCAATGAACAAAGCAGGTCAAATTAAAGTCAAAGGCCTACTTGATCGGACTGTCTTGAAATGACGATATCTCACTCATACGACATCGGAATCAAGTGATTCAGGATGCGTTGGAAAGCTAAGTTCGAGACCTAGAGGTTTGTAGAAGGAAGCGAGACTCAATTCCGTTATATCATGATTCGAAATCAAGATACGAGGCAGCAGCTATTGAATGAAGGTGAAAGTCGGGCCAAAACACCAATGGCCGGCCCATTATGGAGAGAAAAAGAATTGTGGGCTGTTGGTTTTGGGTTTTGGGGGAGCAGCAAGAATTAGAGGAGAGAGAGATAGGATAGAGTAGAGAATTGAGGAGGGTTTAGAGAAGTAGTTCGAACAGCAGCAGCTCTTCCCCCTTCTTTCTTAATTTTCTTTGTTTCTTTTAATATGTTTTAATTAATTTAATATTTCTGTTCTTCAACTTCCGACTTCTTTAATTCCATTCTCCTTTGATATAATTCTCATCTTTTCTCTCAATTTTTTTTATCCTTAAGTTTCATGTTTATGATATTATAATTATTACGGAGTAATTAGTGTAAAGTTTATTCCTTTTTCGTTAATTGTGTTTGGTAATATGATTCTAAGTTTGTGTTACATTTTTTATGTTGAGTAATTAGTATGTGCTATGTTAGATTAGTTTAATTTTATTTCATTAGTTAATGTTTTTGTCTTTATTGTTTCATTAGGTTCATTTCTATGTTTAGAGTAATTATTAGTATTTTTATTAGTATAATTATGCTTAGTGAGTAGTTTTCTCACTAGGGGTCGATGAATCCCCGACTTATTTGAATTGTGCGATTGTATGCCTTGTATCGGTTTATTTGGGTGATTGGATGAGAACGTGTTAGGGATTAATGGATTAACCTCGGTATTTGGAGTTTGGGTCGAATCTAATCCCTTGGTCATCGACGGGAGTCGATTAGGATAGATTGTCGACTTTACTCTTTTACCTTGCCTTACTCTACTTAGTTGAACACGGGAGTGGGAATTAAGCGGGGTATTCCTAACACTAGTTTCGATTAGCGTGCTTTTCATTGACTTGGGTTAGTTTGGGGAACATCACGGGAGTGAGTCTCCGGTCTAGACCTTAGGATTCCGTCTTACGAACCCGGGAGGGAGGTAAACGGGGTAATTAGTCGTTTCACGAACCCGGGAGGGAGGTGACCGACCTAGAATGCGCCTTGTTCTTGTCCGAGAACCCGACTTCCTCGATACTTGGCATTCGTTAGCGTGATTTGAATAAGTCGCGGGTGACATCGTCCCTTAGTACCTTTTCTTATTTGATTTATTATTAGATCATCATTTTTATTACTTGCTTAGTTTTATTATTAGTTCGTCTATGCTTTTATTAGTTAGTCTTAGTTAGTAATTCCACCCTTAATCGATTCGCGTAGTTAATTCATAATCCGAGACCGACCTAGTACTCGATCCCGATCTCTTTGTGGATTCGACCCGACTTACCCTTGCTATTCTAACTTAGGTTAGTTGGTTTTATTTGGTAGTAAGATTGACGACAAATCTCGGCTATCAATCTTGCACTCTATTTCTTTTTCATTTATGTAATTCTCCATTTCACCAAGTTTGGTATAATTTCTTTATCCTTTCTCTTTTATTAAAGTTTGAATTTTTATTAGTTATTATTGTTAACTTTATGATTAGAGTAGTGGGTAACTTAATTAGTTTACTTTTAATCATGTTTGAGTAGTTAATATCTAGGGTTGAGGAAAGCTTGGTTTGTCTCGTTTTGAGGGTTTTTATTGTGAGTTTACGATCTTGTCTATTATTGTTGGTATTCATATTTGATTGCGTTTTTTTATATGATTTACTTGTCTTGGCCGCGATGGGTGAATTATATTTCGTTGAGCTTTCTTTGGGGTGGGTCGACCTAGTAAGTGCGAGAGCCTGTTAGGACCGTCCCGGGTAGATAGAGCCTCAAGAGAGACCCTTTATCTTCCCAATTACCGACCATAATCGACTCGTTTGTGAACTCCGTTAATTCCCTTGAGACTAACTCGTTGACCTTGACCCTAGTCCCTTTAATCGTATTCCTCTTTGTTTGTTTGTTCGATTCGTTTAGCTCGCTTGTTTAGAACCCTCTTCCAACCAAAACCATATCTTTTCTCGACTAAAACCTTGGCTAGACCGAGACTCTTATTTAGCTAGACCGTCCTGTGGATTTCGACCCGATCCGACTTACCCTCGACTACCCAAGTTTAGGATTAGTTGGTTTTACTTTGATCGATCGGGATTCATGACAAATCCCCCGTCATCACTTACACAATGCATCAACACGTGCAAGAACTCCTTTAGGTAAGACAAACACCATCGCCCAGTAGTTGTGAAACTGAGACAAAACTGAGTGAACTAAAGTGAGCCGACCTGCATAAGACAATTTCAAGCACCCATACCAGTGATACGAGTTGTGATCCGAGCAAACAGAACAGCACAATCCCCCTTCGAAAGTCGAGTCATCTGGATAGGAATTCCCAAGTACTTGAATGGCAAGACACCCTTCAAGCATCCTGAAAACTGCAAGACCGCCTCTTTCATGTCATTCGGTATCCCTGCCATATACGCATGAGACTTCCAAATACTAATACTCAGTCCCGATGCTTTACTAAAGGAAGCAAAAGCACTCCAAAGCAACTCAATGGAAGGCATATCCCCTTTATAAAACAATAATAAATCATCTGCAAATAATAGGTGACACAACCTCAACGGACCGCATTTCGGATGAAATTTAAACTCATGCTCCAAAGTCACATAGGACAAAATCCTGGAAAAATATTTCATGCAAATCGTGAACAATAATGGAGAGATCGGATCCCCTTGCCTTAAACCTCTCTTTCCCTTAAAGAAACCAAAGTTATTTCCGTTGACACTCAGCGAGAAAGTAACTGTTTGTACACATTCCATAATAAGCCTCCTAAAATGATCCGGGAACCTCAATGCACGAAGCATCTGATCCACAAAACCCCACTCGACACTATCATACGCCTTATGAATATCAACTTTAAAAAGATATATAGGCGAGACATTTCCCCTTTTATACAAACGGACTAAATCATGACAAATGAGAACATTTTCCATAATATTCCGCCCCTCCACAAACTCACCCTGATTAGGACTAATCAAATCAGGCAGTACAAGGGCTAAGCGCTTACATAGAATCTTAGCAATGCACTTATATAGCACATTACAGCAGGCTATAGGCCGAAATTGATGAACAGATTGAGGTCGCTGAGTTTTCGGAATAAGAGTCAAAGTAGTACAGTTCAATTATTTCAGAAGTTTACCTGAATTAAAGAATCCTTGTATAGCCTTAGTCACCTCATCTCCAATAATATCTCAGGAATCCTTATAAAACTGACTTGAGTATCCATCGGGTCCAGGAGATTTATTGTTTGGAATGGTAAAAAAAAAAGCATGCCTGACTTCTTCCGCTATCACGGCCTACAACAGCTTGTTGCAATGCTCTTCAGAACAAGTCGGCTCTCTTCTGACCACACTAACATTCACTTTGTCCACAGGTTGCGACTCACCAAGAAGTGACTTATAGTAGCTCAAAAACGCTACCTGAATAGCTTCTCCATCAGCACAATCCCTTCCGGTAGCATCTTTAATCCAGTTCACAGCATTATGAGTTCGCCAAGCACGCAACAGCCCGTGAAAGAATGTTGAGTTCATGTCTCCTTCTCTGACCCACCTCTGCTTTGATTTCTGTGCCCAGAACTCTCCCCTTGCAACCTGCAACACCCTAACTTGCCCACACAGCTCCTTTTCCCTGTTCAATAAATCAGGAGCTTTAGATTGGATAATCTGCACCTGTAACTGCTCAAGTTCGATTTCTGCCTTTTGACGGCTCCCCAATTCAAATCGGTCATTTAGCGAAGGATGGGGGATCAAACAATATTTATAGACTCGTAATAACACAAAAACTACTAGAGTAATCGTGGTAAGTCGAGGTCGGTCCACAGGGAACGAAACGTAGTATCGAGTTAAAAGCGACGTGTTTGGAATATAGAGGGGGGGTTCTAAGGGTCGAGTCTACGTTAGAAATGCGGTAAAAGACGGAAATTAAACAACTAGAGAAATAAAGATAGAAATAACTAGAGATGATCAATCTAGGAAAAGGTGTTAGGGGGAAGTCGGGATTCGGAAATTGGAGTCTAAGAAGGTCGGAATCGGGTTTTAGTCACAACATTGATAAAGGGAGAATGTCACCTTTCGGTTTATTCACCCAACCCACCTAAAACCCGCTTTCGCGGCGAAGAAGGGTAAGTCTCAAGTTAAGGTAATTTCTACCTCGAGTTTCCCCATATTGATAGAAATGAGTCGAGATCGGTCTAGTTGGCCGGACTAAAACGACAATGACACAACAACCCTAAACAAGATAAACCAACAAGCAAGCAACCAACCAAAAACTTCTCAATTCAAATAATCCTAGATCTTCATCCCTAAACCCCCCAACAAGAAATCTACTCACTACTCATAATGGAAAACAACAAAACATTAACAAAGGAGAAATTAACTAAAGCATGCATAATAACTAAATCTAAAGAAAATAACAACAAAACGATAAGGAAACTATGATCTACCAATTTGACCACTAAACTATGAAAGAAATGTGATCTATCAAAATAAACTAGAAGATAATCTAGAGCAACATAAGTAAAATCTAGAGAAACTAACAACACAAAGATGATCAAAATAACAATCAACAAAACTAAAACATAAAACAATCTAAAACAACATAAATAAAGATGATCAAAACAAGACAATAATGAAAGAACAATAAAATGAACAATATTGAAAGAACAAGATTAAGTCTAAACTAGAGATTAGAGAGTGGAAGAGAAATATACCAACTATGAAGATCAACAATAAATAACAAGATTGCATAAATAAAGAATGAATCTTGATGAGGAGAATAAAGAGATTTGTCACTAATCTCTTACTAAACCCCAAAAATCTTCAAATAAAACTTGAAATAATAATCTTTTACAAACTTGGATGTAAATCTAGAGAATTGTTGATGAAAATTAGGAAGATCTACTACTACTAAATTACTATGTAAACTACTAGAATTATAGAGAATTACTACTAGAATACTACTAAATTACTACTAGAATCCTCTACTAAAATGATGATAATGTGATGGAAGATGGTGGAATGAATGGAGTTGCTTGGGCAACAAACTAGGGTAGACATATATAAATATATAGTAATGTCATAATGGGTCTCTTAACCTAAAGCTCAAATCCAACTTTTTGCTCCATTAGTGATACAATCTCCATTTAATCTTCAAGAGGTGGAACTTCACCCTATCGTACACGGACCAATACCGCCGGGTGAAACTTCACTGGGTGGTTTCACCCGGCGAACTTCTTCCAGTTTTGTAATTTTTGAATGCTTTCACCATCGGACGAAACTTCACCCGGTGGGCGAAATTTCGCCCGGTCATTTCGCCCGGTGGAGAAGCTCTCGGAAAATCTTCGGGGAGGTAAATTTACCGTCGGGCGAAACTTCGCCCGGTCAATTCTCATCGGGTGAAACTTCACCCGGTCATTTTCTGGTTTCTTTTCTTGTATCATTCTTCATGGTATGATTGGATGGCTTTGAACTTTAAGTTGTGTGTTTTGCTCTTTGGACGGTATTCCCTTCTCTTGTGCTCGTGGAAGCTCGATCATGCTTTCGGTGCCAAATCCTATCAAAATTGATAGAAAAACTACCAATAACATGTAAAACGCATAAGAGGGACGCTAATGCGAGAAATACTCAAAATGGGGCGATAATCGCACTCAAGTCTCGCAAAACGAGGGAAAAACGTGTCTAAATGGGAGGAAAAACGGTCTAAATTTAGCCCACAACACCTGTGCGCAATGGTTTCAATATCAGCAAAGCTCGATCGATTTACCTCCTTTAGAAGCCGTTTGAGATCCTTCAGTTTGCGTACCACCCTGTACATTTTGTTGCCCTCTGCGTATCTACTCCAACCCTCCCTCACACAGCTCGAGAAATTTGGAGAACGACTCCACATATATATTCAAGTACTTGAACCCTTTACTACGCCTCAAGCTGCACAATACAAGGGCAATGGTCGAATGTTCCTTCCGTGTTTTAGTCCTAACTGTTCTTATATATCCATGATGAGTGTCCATCTTAATCAACAATCAATGAGTAAAATGTGCTTAGATAAATAAATATTTTATGACGTATGTGGATCAGAGTGATGGATTTTTTTTAAGTCGTATGCTAGTGTCTAAATCAAACCTATACTCTATGCAAACCTAAGGCCTCAGGAAATATTTGATCAGTTGTTTGAATCCTGAGGAATAAAAGCCACCTGTCATTTGTGTAAGAGTCTAACGTTATTAACATGGTCATCTAAAAGTATCCAATTGTATGTTTTACTTTTTTGTCGTGATGATTATATTACTTGCCTAAATGTTTTCCCAGCACGTATGTATACATGTGAGTTTGAACCTACTAATGATACAACTATGTCAAGGAGTTATCATAATATGGATTGGGAGTACGTGTCTTAATGATAAAACCAAGTTGTGGTATGTAATGGCAAAGATCGAATGTCATGAGAATATGGTGCAAAAGTACTAGTTACATTTAGAGTCGATCCTGGAGGTTCAACCTATCATTTTATGGTTTTGCTTGAATTGATATTAGAGCCCGGTCATGAGTGTAGCGCTAGTGCGGGTAAATTAGCAGACGTGAATGCAATTTGAAGCGCTGCACGAGTAATAGTTCTTTCTTAGACGCAGAATATTTGATCGAGTGATTGGATGGCGAAGTGAAAATGCCACAAGGGTATGTATTGTTGTCTTCAGAACACATTGGCTTTGGTTAGCACCGAATGGAAGTTCTAGCTAGTCTGCAACTGATACAATGCAAATGTATGGAACGACTCAATGACAATGGTATGAACGAAGATATATTCAATTACTAACAAAGCAGTGGGGCTAAAGAGGCCAAGTATAAAAACTAGATTCAATATAAAAAAAACAAATAAACCAAAAGGGCCTAGTATCAACTATTTGTACTTGTCAGGGTACTGAAAGCTATACCCTTCAGAAAGCTACAGCACATGGCCTCGCTTTCAGTCCTAACTTGAATTTTAAGAAGAAGAAGAAAAAACTCGTACATGATTGCTAGCAGTATAAGAGTAATAGATAAAATGTCTCAAAAGGACTATGAACAACCAAGGAGATTGAAGCTATGCTGCGATTTCTTTCTGCGAATGTTCTGCTTCTTTTGGTGGGTGATACGAATCTTTTGGGGGAAGATGTGAATCTTTCGGGATAAGAGGTAAATCTTTCGGCGTATTGTCTTTGGGTGAAGGAAGCGGATCTTTTGGCTGATGGGGTGAATCTTTTGGCGGGTGGGAGTCTTTTGGGGTGTGAGAATCTTTTGGCGTGTGGGAATCTTTTGGCGGATGAGGCTCTTTTGGGGCGTGGGAATTCCTCCTCTTGAGAAGGTCGCCAAACCGCCTCAACAACGCCTTCTTCTTAACCTGTGAGTTTCTCTCGGTCTCCATATCATCAAAATGAGCGTCATCATCAAAATTCTCATAAGCCATATTAGCATCTTCATCGGTACTACTAGAAGGGGATGATGACCTACGGTGATAAGTGGGTGAATCTTTCCCGGGTGATTCAACAAGATCAAATATGGAACCTCCAAGGGCATCATCCTTCTCCTTGACATGCTCATCATCCAATTCCTTGCTCGCCCTGGACACCAAACCGGGTAGAGAAGGCCAGAACTGATTGAGATCGAAGCTGAAAGTGCTGCTCAGTCTTCTCTCCTTATGCTCTTTCTCAGGAGTATCAGCTCCGCAGTCTTTCTTGCCCACCTTCTTCAGCTCCTTGCTCTCCTTCTCCAACTTGGCCACTTCTTTCTTTGATCCCGAGAGAAGAACCCGTTTGAGTTCCTTGATGCTCTCATTAGCCTCTGCTTCACTGATCCTAAGGCGCTCCGTTTCCTGAGCAAGGGTGATGAGGGCTTTATCCTTCTCCGCAAGGGAATCTTTGAGATACGAGTTTTCAGTCCTGGCCAGACCTGCAGCTTCTTTAGCCACATTAGCTTCATTTAGAGCTTGCTTCAGTATATCTCTCAACTTCTTCCCCTCCTCCCTTGATTTTTCACCAGCGTCTTCGACCTCCCTCATTGATCTCATCAGCTTATTGTAATCGGCTTGGATTGCATTTTTCTCATCCTCCGCCTTCTTTATGCACTTGACAAATTCAGTTTCTTTCCCGCTCCAGGCCATAAGGGTCTCATCCGCCTCCAATCTCAACCTGTTTACAGTATTGTTAAGACGCTCATTCTCCCTCTTTTGTTCTCTCAGTAAGGCCTCATAATTCCCTTCAGTGGACTTGACCATTTTCTTCAAAATGGTGGCTTCTTCCTTGACAGCCTCGAGTTGGTGTTCAGTCGATTTTAGCTTCCCCTTAGCCTGGGTGCACTCATATGCGACTTCTTTAAGCGCCAACGCAAGATCCTCCAACGCCTTGTCTTTATTTTCCTCGGCTTCCATAGCCCGTTTCAGCTCATTCTTGAGAAAATCAATCTCGTTTAACAACCTCTTGGTCTCTATAGCCGCCACTCTGTCTTTGGAACCCTCGTCTTTTCGCCTCAGCTGCTCCTCCAAAGACTTCACCTTATCACGCAGAGAAGCCGCTTCCTGAAGCTGCTTTTTCTGGTCCTCCAAGGATTCCAAAAGCTTCAACTCCGTTGCTTTGAGTCTCTCTACTTCTGCAACAAGCTCTTCTGCCTTGTTCTTGGCATCAGAAAACAAGCTCTCCCTCTCTTTCAGAGATTTTATCTCATGTTTCATCGCCTTGACTTCATCAACCTTCTCAGAAAAGGCCAATTCAAGCTTTTTAAAGCGGTCAACATGGGCCTGCAAGGAAACAATAGTTACATCCTTGCACTTCAACTCCCTGTTTGCATTCTGAAGGGATTCCTTTAGGCTGCTCAGCTCCTGATTATTGTCCGCAGTAACGTTGCTTAGTCGAAGCTTGAGTTCCTTGATCTCATCAAAAGCGCGATTTCTATCCTTCTCCACAGCGCTCAACTGGGCTTTCAAATCGTTGAGCTCCTCCCCCTCCCCCTCATCCACAACAACAACTTCTTCTTCTTGCCTCACCATTTTCTGCTGCATCACTATGATGATGCCGCTGCTCTCGTCTCTCCTCCGGAATATTGCATCTATATATAATATCAGTGTCGCCTACAACTCCGATATAACATCATAATCACACATCTAAAACGGTTTCAGATAATAATAATAATTAGCGAGTGATTTAGACAAATTGAGAATACTTGCAAATTAAAGATATCAATCACTTTTGTGCCCTCCTCTAACGGGTTTGTATCCGAAAATTGGAAACAAAAGCTCCTCCTGTGCTCGAGCTCTAAGTTTGGGAAAAATGAACTCTGTTAAGAAATATTTATAATTATAACACCAACAACAACTTGAATTACTCCAAAAAGAAGAGTCTTTTGTTTTGTTTTGTTTTTTCAATTTTTTCTCCTTTTTTTTTTTTTTTTTTGTTGTGTTTCTTTCTTTCTTTTCAAGCCTACTTATGATTATAACAACAGTTTTCTGTATTTTTTGTTTTTTTTTTTTTTTGAAAAATGAGCAGAGCCTGGGGTGGGGTGGGGTGGGCTTGGGTTGGGTTAGACACTAAATGAAACAAGCTCTACCCAGAGAAATAATTTTATTGTATGAATGAATGTATATTTGTCCTTGTAAGAAGAACAAGATAATCAAAAGAGAAGAAGAAGAGAGAAAAGAACAAGTATTTAAGGTTTTGAAATAGAGGGATGGAAATCAATGATGATCCAAATCTTCTATATTTGGAATAAACAAAAGTTAAGGCAGAGAAGAAATGTGGGGAAGGACTTTGAATATGGAGCGCTGCTATACTAAGAAAACAATTTTCTAGCCATTCAATTAAATGTTTTTAATAAGAAAAAGAAAACTTTCAAATTTGTAAATTGTAATACATGATGAAGGAAGCATTTATTTACCAAGTATTTTCGGCGCGAGTTGTTAGGAAACAAACAAAAATGTGGTAATGAATCATCGTAAAATAACAACGTCAACTTGTAATACTTACTTACTAAAAAGAAAAGGACATCATGCTTGTATTTCTGATACCGTGATACGACTTCTTCTTCTTTTCAAGCTATGCATGCTGCAACTAGATGCCACAACATACTAATACTCATGCTTCAGTTTGGTAAACGTACACTAGATGAAACATCCATGCAAATGTGAACGATTATAAGTCCACATTTTGATGTAGTCAAATAAATGTCATACTCCATATACGAGAATACAGTACCGAGTATATAATACTCCCTCCGTCCTTTATGTTTCTTCCTGTTTTTCTTTTTGGGCCGTCCTTTAAGTTTCTTCATGTTTCTATCTTTCCTTTTTTGTACACTCAATTTTATCCTTTTATCCTTATTGGACCCACATTCATACCATTTTCAGAGGGAGTAAGGTTTTATTATATGGATCAAATCCGGTATACAATTCTAATTCACAAATTCTTGGGAGAGACGATCTCTCAATAACTTATTGAGAGACCACTCTTCAGTACCACTCTATGTTCTATTCGTACCCTTAAATGATACATTTGTTTTGATCGTACCTACTTGTATTAGGTTTGGTACCATTGTTACTTCTATTTGTACTTAATCTCTCAGTAAAATTAATGAGAGACCGTCTTTCAGGAGATCTATTCATTCTAATTATATGAATTCTCGGATATATGATACAATTTTAATCAAAACCAAATATACAATTTTCGACAGTCTTTCAAAAAAAATCATGAAATCCACTTCCTCCCTTCATTCAATTTTGTACACTTACTAATTAATTTTTCTCTTACTTTATGTAAAGGATTGAATGGATGAGAATATGATCCTAACTGATTTTAAATTGATTTTGTTTATTTATAAACAGATCAAAGTCACCAATTTTTTAGAACACTAAATTTTGATAATCAATTTTGACCCTGTTAAACACAACCAGCGCGAAATGAATACATTAGGATATTGAACAAAGATTTATTCAAAAAAGGATCCGTGTTTAGCAAATTATTTCTTGTTGAAGATGTATGAACAAATCCTATAACCTCAAACACCAACTTATGAGGTGCCGAAGACCAAACAAGAAGGGGCCTTTTATCTGGCTATCTGCTACACCCATCCTCCGTTACCTTCATACAAAGGCATGGTTGTTTCAGAACCCACTGACCAAGTAGGCATTCGCTCCGCTACAAGGTCTATTCTCACTGTCATAACTTCCAATCTCCAGTAGTCAAACCAACCAGGAGTTCATTCGATGAAAGATGGCATGACAAACATCACTGATGTTACAGCAGGCAGCAACGTAACATCTTATCAAATTAAGATCCAAAGCAATCAATAGAATTGCAGAGTGCAGAAAACCAAGTAGAATATATATGCAGCAGCAAGTATGAAACAGATCAGATATACTGTCAAACTACATTACATTGAAATTGAAAGAATTGTTCAACACACAGAACTACCACAATGTCAAATACTAATAAAACCCTATAATAAGAATAGTAAAGAAACAAGGTTAAGCACGTTCGCCCCTGATCCTCCTGGCAAGCTGAATATCCTTGGGCATGATGGTAACGCGCTTAGCGTGGATGGCGCACAAGTTGGTATCCTCAAACAAACCGACAAGGTAAGCCTCAGCAGCCTCTTGAAGGGCCAAGACAGCATGACTTTGGAAACGGAGATCGGTCTTGAAGTCCTGTGCAATCTCACGAACCAACCTCTGGAATGGCAGCTTCCTGATCAACAACTCTGTGCTCTTCTGGTACTTCCTGATTTCACGGAGTGCCACAGTTCCGGGACGGTATCTGTGAGGCTTCTTCACTCCACCTGTAGTGGGCGCCGACTTACGCGCAGCTTTGGTCGCCAATTGCTTCCTTGGGGCCTTCCCTCCAGTACTCTTACGGGCAGTTTGCTTTGTACGAGCCATCTGTATCAAACAATTAATTAAGCAAACAACTTCTTAATTGACTGAAAACCTAATTGATTGGAAGCATGAATAGAACGAACGCACTTAAAGAAAAACCTAATTATTTTAAATGATGTATTCCGTTCACAGATGTTTATTTTAAGCAGACCTAATTTCTGGGAAATCAACTACTCCGTATGTTGATAAATGAGATCAATGGACAGATGAAAAAACATATGCTACCAACACAAATCCTAATATCAAGTACCAGAATCAACGTTCGTTCAAGATTCTAATTTCATCGAATAATTACCCCAGTTTTCAACAACATGTTCGATAAAAGATTAATCATGGAAGAAATAAGGATGCGCTAATAAACTCTAATTAAAAAAAAAAAAAACATAGTAGACAAACGAGAAATAATAGGGGAAAAATCGAAAGGGAACAAACTGAATGACCTAATTGAGAGAGAATAAGGATAAATTACCTGGATTTTTGTTTATGATGTTTTGATTTATGCGTAAGACTTTTCTTTTTCTTTTTTGATGAGAGGAAGTATGAAAGAGGAATGAATGAATGAATGAATAAGAAAGGTGTGAAGTATTGAAAAAAAGCAGGTGTGGGTGGGTTTATATATGGTTGAAGAGATGTGGGAATCTGACGGTAGGTATTGGCGATCCGTGTGAGTATGCAGTTGGGCATCTAAGGGTGCCCAATGCTGGATTTGTGCTTTCTCTATCGGAGTGGACGCCTCTGATTCATTGTTTTAATCATGCTGCGTATTGCTAAGGGCTGTTTATGGGCCTTTGGGACAAAGTAAAGGCTCTGATTATACCCCCTCCTATCATGAGTTTTCCTTTTTTTTTTTTTTTAATACAAGAAATAAGGCAGAAATAAAGAATTGATTAAGGTAGAAAAGTAAAAATATGGTGTGATTTGTGCGTAAAGAATAAAAAATTAAATAAAGAATTGATTAAAGTACAATACAACCCAAAATGGAAAGAGGAAAGAAAATTCATAATAGGAGGGCGTACTCTGTATCAAATAAGGAGAGGAGTTTAATCGTTACTCAAATTACTCGTTTGACCATTGTTGTGTTTACCGGAAATCATATAACCAGCCTCACCCTCACAGCCAAGGCCCTCAACCCCGCACCCTCCCCCAGGCTGGACCGTTCCCCCTCTCAGACCATCATTGCTCTCCCCAGGTTCTCAGACGGATAAATAAGGAGGACAATGAAATGGGATAGAGGGTTCCCTTCATTTGATATTCTGTGATGTAGTTCTTTTTTTCACTGATTTATGCTTAAACATAGTCAATAATGTTACGTCAAGTCACAGTCCTACACAGGTTTTGATCAGACGATCTCAACTCAGCCGTGTAGTAGTCTGAACTCCGTAGGACAACTGAAATTCGGAAACCTGATCATCGCAAATCTCGATTGGAAGAACCTCACATTTACCATGCAGGAATTCTAGAAAATTAAAGATACATTTGCCTACAAGTCATAGCAGTTACATCAACCATGAAGATGACTGTGTACACAGAACCACTAGCTAGTCCCTACTACTGCCTCCTCCATCCGACTTGCTTCAGCGACTATCCTTGTCTTTCTGGGGAGATGGGAACGAGTCCCCCACACTAGTTTTAGCCCATCATGCGTGTACACTCACCAACCTCAACTATGCTCCCAAACGATGTGCAATATGTTTTTATATGATTTCATCTAAACCGTGCTACTTGGGAAAAAATTGTGGGTATAAGTTCAAGCCTGAGATGCTGGAGGCAAGAAGGTCTCCCACCAGCCATATTCGTACTTCTGATACGGCGCCACCCAGTTTTCTGGCTTCTCAAATTCTAGCTTTACAGGATTTGAAGCCAATGCTTCCTCCACACTGTCAGATTCATAGCGTTCAGATAGCACACGGTCCAGCCTAAGTTTCATGTACCTACAACCACAAGTTTTTGGATTTATGCTTTTCTCACATAAGCACGATTTCCAGATTGACAGTATAGTTGGTCAAGACTTATGGTGTGAGTATTAGATTTACATTTACAAAATATAATGAGATGCACTGAAATATTTATTACTATGGTAAACAATTGCAGCTAACGGACCTCACCTTAAACAGGCCAAGGAAGAGAAAGAGGAAACAGGCAAGACTACAAAACAATGACAATAAGCCAATAATGATAGTACTTCTTCCCGTTTTCTTTTATCTTCCCATTTCCTTTTTGGTTCGTCTTTCTTTTATATATCTTCCCATTTTACTTCTTTCTATCTTAGTTCATAATTTTTACCATACTACTAGTACTAATTACCTATAATTACTAACACTTTACACTTTTATTCTTTTCTATTTACCCTCACTTACCATGCATTCTACCATCAATATTTCTTAAATTTATCATTTTATATTCATTACAAAAAATATTGTGTCAAATCTAAATGGGAAGATAAATAAAAACTAGAGAAAGTATTATTTTTTGAAAAAAAAAATCTCAAAAACTACAAATGACTTGAGAATGACAAAAGAGAATGTTGTTGAAGGGGAACAAAACCTACGACCTCAAAGTGACTTTTTATCTAAAGCAAATCGAGAAAGAGAGCAGGAAGACGTGACTTACGTGATCCAGGGGCGATTTGTTGAAACTAAAGCAACAGCAGGTCTCTTCAGTCTTTTGGTGATATTAGGAAATTTCTCAAGAAACTTTGGTTCGACAACAAGCCAAAAGTCCTGCTCCATTTTACGTTCCTCAAAGAGGCGACGCCGCTCAAACATGAGCTCTTTGAAATGCTCCTCTTCATCAAGCATGAATTTTGCGTTGGCTACCACAAAATAATATTTTTGGGTGGTTTGATCCTGATATTGAAAGCGGTTAATTATGGAAACTGAAAACTAAAAATCTAAAACCCTTGCATCAAATCGGTTATGATAGGAAGTAAACAGAGGTTGGAAGATTAAAAACCAAACCCATTTAACCAGTATAGTATGTTTTGTAGGCGACAGGCACACACAGAAAAAATTCAATGTAAGTCAGGCGAATGCAAACAGAATGAAAATGCAAGAGCAAGAGCAAGAGCAAGAGCAATGGCAACAGCAAAGATGATTGCTATGAGGAAGGTTGCTAGATATGACATAAAAATCATATGGAAACAATGATTATGTTGAGAGCAAAAGCGAGACTAGAGTAGAGGATGAGCATACAAGGAAAAGTTACCAAGGCTACAAACACACGCAGAATCTTGTGATTGTGTCCTACTTAGATATAAAAATGTCGTAATACCACACACAGACACAGTGTCGTCCTGTAGATAACATTTAAGGAGGGAAGGGAATGCAACAGCCCAACCCTACCCTACCTAGGCTGCCACAATGCAAGACCTCAGAAAGACATGTTAACTTGAGCATTTTACTAACACACGAAGTTGAAAAGTGTAATTTATGATGGTGTGTGTGCGAAAAGTGTCAGAAGAATTACTTTACTATTACAAAGAGTATAATCGCAGTATTACATGTAGCCTTCTAGTTGTAGCAATGAGCAATTAAAAAGGGGACCGGGACCTTATCAGAGGAAGAGCTAGGGAGGCTGGTATCGGCAGCGACGGCGGAAATAGGGAGAGGAGGAGTGAGGGCGGATAGAGGGGAGATAGACAGAAATCGAGGAATACTTGTACAATTGATATTGCTGCTGCTGCTGCTGAATGTGTTGGAGGTGAAAACAAGTTTGGTGCGAGGATTCTGGAACTGAACTGGGTGAGACGCGGCCATGCTCACACTGCTGCTGCTTGCCAGCACCACCATCTTCTTTTAGCTAGCTAATTACAGTAGTAATCACCTGTTTCTGTTTGGGAAGAAGAGATATAGTGTGATGACCAATAATCGTAATAAATAAATACAGGGAATTGAATCATGGAGTAGAAATTAGAAATTACAAATGCGAGGCATACCTACACAGATTTCTTCCTTATCCCTCCTCACTCCTCCCTCTTATCCTTCTGTCTGACAGATAAGAATCCCCCCGCCCCTCCCCATTACATTAGAGTCGCCAATTCATCAAACAATAATCCTACTCCCTACTCACATCATTACTCTAATCGTTAATCGTCGTGAATCAAATAATATTCACTTGGGTAGACAAGACAAACTTTTTTTTTTTTTTGTTAGAGGAAATAAACTAGGTAGAATCACAAAACCCTTAGAGCACTAGACGCAAGTCTGTGTGCATCAGAGTTTTGTGTTCTGGGGATAAAGAAAATAGAACAACAATGAAACCATGAGCTTTCTGCTAGTATGTCCTCAATCAGCGTTGCAATAGCGGCGCAGCGACTGCCAACATTATCGATTTGGAGTACCAGATTGAGGCAATCCGTCTTGAAGTTAAGATGAAGATAACCCGCTTTCTTTGCCCATTTCATGGATTTAAGAAGGGTCAGCGCTTCTGCTTGTAGTGGGGACTCCGCCACAAACCTCTCCTGCATAACCTGAAGAACAATGCATTCTTTTTTACAAACCCAACCTCCAGCTGCATTGTAAGAAGGTAGCCATCCATCGTCCACTTCAATTGTGACCCTAGTGCAGGAATCATGATTTCCAAGAGCCCTAATGATAACGACTTCATGAGATTTACCAATTTCTTTTCTTCGTCTGTTACTGTCGTCCAGACCAGATTCATCAACATGAAAAGAATTTTCTGCTTGTGTTTGTTGCGTTGAGAGTGGCCTAGAAATAGAATCCTTCTTTCTGAGAAAAATGTTGAGGTCAATGCTTGAAGCTTCATATCTCCTCCAAAAACCATGACACGAAGTGTCCCATTTCCCATAAATAATCCCATTACGATGCAGCCAAATCGAGTAAAGCATATTGATAAAGGTGATGATGCCATAATCAGACTTGTCCTTTTTGAAAAGGAAAGAAATCCAATTCAGTAGCCATCTTTTGAAACAAATGGCCGAATCATTCAGTACTCGTAATCCCAATGGGCAGGCAGCCCAGAGTCTAGCCGAGACTTCACAATCCTTGAATAGGTGTTCTAGTGATTCCAACACGTCTTTCTGATCAGAGGAGGACTTATCCTTACACAGGACACAAGCATACGATCCTGGCAGATCTCTCTTAGCTCGTTCATATCCCACTGGAAGGGCCGAGGCCAGGATTTTCCAGACGAAAATTTTTCAGACCTGTGGGCCCGGGAGTTTCCAGAGGGTTTTCTTGGTGAAAAAGTCTGGTAATGAAGTGACTCCTATTTCTGCTCTGATCATGTGCCTGTGGTACTTCTCATCATCTTTCATACCTTCTTTATATCCACTTTTGGCGTTGTAAATTCCATCGTTGGTCTTATTCCAACAGGGTTTAGTATCTATCTCTGATGAGGGCAGGTGTATAGCGCAGATTTTCCTACTCCACTCCACGTCAAACACTCTCTCCAGATTATCCAGGTTCCAAGAATGATCTTCATTAATAAAATCCACAAAGGACAATGGGACGCCGAGATCATTTTCAAGACAATTAATACCCGTTTTAGGAACCGGAATATTACCCTGAACTCATTTGTCCTGAAACACATTGATATTTTTAGAATTATCCTCCAAGTTGCTACCTAAAGACCATCTAATCCCTCTGTTAATGATCTTACTACCCCAGATAATGTCATTCCAAGCCTTGCCACCACCTTGCCGAAAATCATTATTCGAACTAGACATCCAATCTTTGATAGAGCCAAACTTTCCTTTAAAGACTTTAGTAAACAGAGAATCATCGGTCAACATTTTCCAAGCTTGTTTAGCAAGGAGAGCTTGATTGACAATTCTAACATCCCTAATACCAATTCCACCTTCAGATTTGGGGAGGGATAGATACCTCGTAGCCCTCCAGTAGACTACTCCTTCATTCCTCTGACCAACCCACCAGAATTTTGCTAACATCGAATTGATCTTGTTAGCAACACTTACCGGTATTTTAAAAACCGATAGAAAGAAACATGAAAGTTTAGCAAGCACAGAATGGATCAAAATAAGTCTGCCATCCGGAGAGAGGAATACTCCATTCCAGGAAGTAATACGTTGTCTGACTCTATCCACCAGAAGTTCATAGGTTTTAGATTTAGTGTTTCCTCCAACATCAAGTATGCCTAAGTAAGCTCCTAAATCTTCACTACCTTTAATATCAAACAGTAGGAGGGCTCGTTGAATGATGGAAAGATTGCAGTTGGGGCTAAATAAGATGGATGACTTTCTTTGTTGAGGATCTGTCCCGATAAAGCACAGTACTTAGTGATAGCCTTGTAAAATCTTACTAGATTAAGCCAGGAACCTTTCAGAAAATATAGGGAATCATCAGCAAAAAAAGAGGTGCGAAATCTCCGGGGACCTTTTTGCAATCCTAATACCCTCAATACGATGATTACTATCAGCCAGTCTAAGTCTTCTAGAAAATATCTCTGTACAGATAACAAACAAGTAAGGAGAAAGAGGGTCTCCCTGTCTCAATCCACACTTGGGAGAGAAGAATCTTAACGATTCACCATTAAGAAGGACTGAGAAAGAAACTGATGAGACACAATTCATAGTTAGTTCCACCCATTTTGCTGGGAAACCAAGACTAGAAAGGGCTCCTCTAAGAAAGTTCCAGTTGATTCTGTCATAAGCTTTACTCATGTCATCTTTGATAGCCATCATTCCAGTTTTCCCAGTTTTTTTCCTCTTGATTGTTCTAATGAGTTCATCAGCAATAAAGATATTGTCCGAAATAGCTCGCCCTGGAACAAAGGCATTTTGAAATTCTCCAATGATTCTACTCATGATCTTTCTCATCCTGTTAGCCATGCATTTCATGATGATTTTCATAACAACATTGCAGAGACTAATGGGCCTAAATTGATCAACACTTTCAGGATTCGCTGCTTTGGGGATAAGCGTAATGAATGTTCTGTTCATCTCCTTTAATATAAAACCAGACCTCGCCGTCGCCCGAACTACTTTATAAAGATCTTGTTTGATAATCTTCCAGAATTTTTTGAAGAATTCGGCCGGGAATCCATCAGGCCCTGGAGATTTATACGCACCCATTTGGAACACAGC
Source organism: Agrostemma githago (assembly GCA_958450325.1). Classification (NCBI taxonomy): domain Eukaryota; kingdom Viridiplantae; phylum Streptophyta; class Magnoliopsida; order Caryophyllales; family Caryophyllaceae; genus Agrostemma; species Agrostemma githago. The sequence goes on along the minus strand of OY288255.1, from coordinate 11,824,451 downwards.
TCTGCGTATTTCTTTCTTTGTAAACTCATTACCCAGATCATTTCCTTCCCTCTTAGAGACTCTCAGTCCTCCACAATTGAAAAAGTCTCTATTCGCATCAAAGTAATCTTCAAAGGATTCATGAGTTAAATTCACTTGATAAATGGATTGAAAGTAGCTCTGGAATTCCGCAGCAATTTGCTTCCCGTCCAGGGTCCATTCACCATTTTGCTTCCGAATGCTGTAAATGAAATTCTTCCCACTTCTTCCCTTAAATCTGTTGAAGAAATATCTGGTACATAGATCACCATCTTCTGCCCATTTAACCTTAGATCGTTGCTTCCAATAAATGGCAGACGCACGACTGAAGTCGACCAATTGTTTATGGGTCTGATCATATTTATCTGTACTGTTATCTATTATCATTTCCTCCAAATCAGTTTCCAGTTGTTTATCAAAGTCTTCCCATTTTTTGTTCCATTCTTTTTTCTTTCCCAACGCAAATTTCATCAGGTTTTTTTTGGTGCGTTCCAGTTTTCTCATGAATTTATAGTTCATAGATCCTTTCTCCAAAGTCTTCCATTCATTAACAACAATGTTGATACCTTCTTCCATCCCTAAGCTCCATACATCTACCTTATATGGCCTCTTTCTTTTATCCTTTATCAGATCAGATGATAAGATAATTGGTGCATGGTCCGATAACTGGATTGGTAAATGGATGACTCCAGCATTTGGATAATTGAAGAACCACTCAGTTGAGGCATAAGCCTTATCAAGTCTTTCGAACACCTTTGCATCACCTTTTCTCTGTTTAGTCCAAGTGAATCTTGGACCTTTAAACGGTAAATCAATGAGCTGCATACTCATTCTCCAGTCAGTGAAGTAGTCGATACCTTGGATTTTCCTCGTTGACTTGCTCAATTTGTCTTCCACTGAGTCCACTTGGTTGAAGTCTCCCAAAAGAAGGAATGGATGATCAAGTCCTTCTATGACTACCTCTAATCTTTCCCATACCCCAACTCTATTCTCTACTGCTGCCTCCCCATAAATAAGAAGCAAGTAAAAAGGAAAAGCGACATTTAAATTCGATTTGAGAACTATAAAGTTCCGACACTTAGCTATTACAAAGAAGGAGGAGGCGTTCTTCCATCCAACAAAAAGCCCTCCGCTAGATCCTATGGCATCCACACCATCATAGAAAATTATGCCAAAAGGACGACAATATGACGCGACTAAGTCAACCTTACACTTAGTCTCACAAAGAAAGATAAAATCTAAATCAATAACCGTACTAAGGATAGCTCTAATTTTAGGAATTGTAGGGGCGAGCGGATCCGTAAGACCCCTACAATTCCATGACAGTCCTTTCATTTAGTGGGAGAAGATTGGTGTGGTCCAATCCTCGCAAAACCTGATTCCTCCAATACTGGGTCGTCATTAAGTAGTTGGGTTTCTTCAACTAATCCACTGGCCTCCACCAAATCTTCACCTTGTTGTAGCTTGAGCTTTTTCCCCGGCGAGAATTGAATTTCATCAATGCTCCTGTTGTTTTCTTCTTCCTCACTGAAGCAATCTGGCTTCCTTTTCCTACTGGCATCTTCTCTCGCCTCTTCTGCCACTACTTGTTCTCTATCCAAGTTTTGACTGGCTTGTTGCTCCATTTCTTCATTGTTCCTGGCTGATTCTCCAACCTCGAAATTCTCAGAGAGTTTGGATTTCTTACCTTTCCTGGCTGCATTTAGGACATCCATGTCAGGGAAGAAGTTGGGGTCCCCAAACCATTTGCTCATTTCTTCAATAGATCTCCCCATAATCCTCTCGATGTCCTTCAAATTGTTCCAAGTTCTCTCTGCAATTTCCATCTCCTCTTTATCAGTCTCACTCATATTTTCAACTATGATACGATCCTTTCCTTGCCCATCCTCTTCTGATTTGTCTCCCTCATCCAACTTCTGTGTATTGGTTTCCTGGATTACAAGATCTGCATCTTCTTGCACATCTTCTCTTTCCTTCCCATTCTTAACGTAGTTCCAATTGTCAGGAACTCTTGGAGAAAAAGGCCATTCTGGTGAAGAGTCTGGAGTTTCATCACACTACTAAAAACAGCTGAAATAGTGTCGGACAGGTTGCGTCGGATTTATTATCCGACGCAAATGACATAACTGTGTCGAATTGCGTCGGCTAATCCGATGCAATAATATTGCGTGGGACTAGCCGACGCTATCCGACTCCATGATACAGACGCCAATAATTTTGGGTTGGCGCCACTATGTGAAAGGGTTTGCGTGGGATTAACCGACGCAAAGCCGATCCAAATGGAAGGGTTTGCGTCGGCTCATCCCACGCAAAAGTTGTTGACTAAAAACTCCCAGTCAACAGAATTAATAGGTTTGCATCGGATTAGCCGACGCAAAGTTTAATATTGCGTCTGGTTGCGTCGGCTAATCCGATGCAGAATGCGTCAAATAAAAAAAACAGTCAACAGAATTAATAGCTTTGCATCGGATTAGCCGACGCAAAGTTTAATATTGCGTCTGGTTGCGTCGGCTAATCCGATGCAGAATGCGTCAAAATAAAAAAACAGTCAACAGAATTAATAGCTTTGCATCGGATTAGCTGACGCAAAGTTGAATATTGCGTCTGATTGCGTCGGCTAATCCGATGCAGTGTATGTTAATAAAAAAATAAACGCTCCCAATCAAAAGAATAAAATGCGTTGCATCGGATTAACCGACGCAACGTTGAATATTGCGTCTGGTTGCGTCGGCTAATCCCACGCAATGTTTTCAATATATAAAAAAAAATAAGGCAACAACTAAACAGACTCAAGCAGCATTTGTAATAAAAAAAAATGTACAGGTACTGCATCGGATTAGCCGACGCACACTTGAAATCTGCGTCTGGGTGCGTCGGCTAATCCCACGCAAAGGTTTTAATATAAAAAAAATAAGGTACTGCATCGGATTAGCCAACGCAAACTTGAAATCTGCGTCTGGGTGCGTCGGCTAATCCCACGCAAAGGTTTTAATATAAAAAAAAAATAAGGTACTGCATCGGATTAGCCGACGCAAACTTGAAATCTGCGTCTGGTTGCGTCGGCTAGTCCCACGCAAATTGTTTAATATAAAAAAAAAATAGGCAACAACTAAACAGACCCCAAACCCCAAACCCGACACCCCAATCGCGCTCTCTCCCTAAAACGCAAACCCCAAACCCGACACCCCAAACCCGACTCCTTCCCTCTTTCCGGCGAGCCTCCACGCGCGACCCCAAATCCCATAAACCCTCCGGCGAACCCGAATCCCAGCCCCTCCGGCGAACCGAAATCGAAACCCTAAATCTTCCTGCTCCGTCCGGCGAACCGAGAAACCGACGACTCCTTCCCTCTTTCCGGCGAGCCTCCATGCGCGACCCCGAATCCCATAAACCCTCCGGCGAACCCGAATCCCAGCCCCTCCGGCGAACCGAAATCGAAACCCTAAATCTTCCTGCTCCGTCCGGCGAACCCAGAAACCGACGAACCCAGAAAAACCCTAAACCGACCCCCCTCAATTCTCAGGTATGATACTTAGTACTTAATTAAGTTAATTGTTTTGATTCGCTGTAATGGACTCGGATTTTGCTGTCTCGTTTCTGGCATTACGGATGTACACGTATTTTTGTTTCTGGTTAACTGTGGTTGTGGATGTGTTGGCTGATGATGATATGAGGTTGAGTTGTGTCCTGTAGCGGAAATTGTGGTGTTAAGATGCTGGACTCGGATTTTCTGGTCTCGTTTTTGACGTTACGGAATTACTTGTATTTTTCTTGCTGGCTATCTGTGGTTGTGGCTGTTTTGATTGATGATGATATGATGTTGAGTTGTGTTCTGTAGCGGAGATTGAGGTGTTAAGATGCGCTGTAATGGACTCAGATTTTCCGGTCTTTTGTTTATTGCGATCATCTGTTTATTTCAGTTCAGTAATTTCGATATTATTAATTTGTTGAGTTTGAATTTCAGTTGGTGTTGATTCGGGTTTTTATTGTGTTACGAGTGTGGAATTCGTTGGTGTGTTAGGTTGAGTTCGATAAAACGCGCTGTAATGGACTCGTATGTTGAGTTGTGTTGTGTAGCGGAGATTGAGGTGTTAAGATGTGTTGTAATGGACTCGGATTTCCGGTATCGTTTTCTGTGGTTGTGGCTGTGTTGATTGATGATGATATGATGTTGAGTTGTGCATTGTAGTGGGAATTGTGATGTTAGGGTTGATACTATTGCGAAAATCAGTCAGTTTTTTGCTGCTTGTTATGTAGGATGTCTTTCCTTAGTGGCAAAGAAGTGCCTCACCGAGGTTGTAGCTAGTTAATTGTTATCTAGTTGATTAATCTAGGATGATGATTACTTAACTATCTTGGACTCTTTGGAAGAATTTTAATTGGATTTGATTGACTGTTCATGTTAGCTTACCCCAAATTATTTGTTGAATTAGCCTTTTTCTTCTACTACTAATATTCTATTTCCTCTACTACTACTAAACTACTACTACTACTAATTTTCTTCTACTACTACTACTAATTTTCTTCTACTACTACTACTACTAATTTCCTATTTCTACTTTTACTACTACTACTACTACTACACTATACTACTACTAATTTACTACTTCTACTTTTACTACTACTACTACTAAACTACTACTACTACTACTAATTTACTATTTCTACTTTTACTACTACTACTACTACTAAACTACTATTACTACTACTACTACTACTACTACTACTACTACTACTACTACTACTAATGATAATAATTTACTACTACTACTAAACTACTACTACTACTAATTTCCTATTTCTACTACTACTACTACTACTACTACTACTACTACTACTACTACTAATTTACTACTACTACTACTACTAAACTACTACTACTACTACTACTTTACTACTACTTTTACTACTACTACTACTACTACTACTACTACTACTACTACTACTACTACTACTACTACTACTACTACTACTACTACTACTAAACTACTACTACTACTATAATACTACTACTACTACTACTTTTACTACTACTACTAAACTACTACTACTACTACTACTACTACTACTACTACTACTTTTACTACTACTACTACTACTAATTTTCCACTACTACTACTACTAATATTCTATTTCCTCTACTACTACTAAACTACTACTACTACTAATTTCCTACTACTACTACTACTACTACTACTACTACTACTAGTACTAATTTTCTACTGCTACTACTAATACTACTAATTTTCTACTACTACTACTACTACTAATCTTCTACTATGTACTTCTGCTACATAAACAATACTAAAAAAAAGGGAAATTTGTTTTGTTTCCTAAATTTCAGCAGTTAGTGGTTGTAATTATAGTAAGTATTAATGTCTTGGATTACTGTGTCGAGATATGATTGCTGTTGTTATTTGTTTTCGTTGTGACTGTGCATGATCATTGTTTGAAATCTACTCAGACCTACCTAGTGCCCGTTCAAGAGTTACTCATTAGGAGTAATTCTTGGACAGTCCCCGTTTTGGGACTGTCCTTGTGCCTTTCATGTCACTTAGGTGGTAAACATGAAATTGTGTTGTGTTGGTAAGAGGAAAATTTGGTGACAATTCCCTCAATGTTCTTCGATTGCATATGTGGAGTTTTCATATATTTCACATTGTGCTTTTGGAGAACTGAGGCGAATTGCTGCCGAATTTTTCTCTTATCGACATTACACAATTTCGTGTTTATCAGTGACATGGAATGCACAAGAATGGGTTTAGGTTGGAGTGATAAGGTCCCCGGTGATGAATCGTTTTTAAATTGATGGTTGTGAGAGTTCCAACTTATGGTGAAATTCGCGAACTTTTCTTCAAATTCCATGTTGTTGACTTCTTTCCCCACGCCATTTTGTTCATGTGTACATACCCTAATCATTCATAGTTCAATCCATATAGAATGAATAGAATAGAACGGAGTTGGATGTACGAGAGACTGGCCGACAATAAGCGACCGAAAATAGAATTTAGAGACGGTGTCGAGGAGTTCATCAAGTTTTCCTTAGATAATAACCCCCACTACACCAGCGAGCGGCTTAGGTGCCCATGTAGAAAATGTCAAAACCGTGCCTTAAAACATGAAGTAGATGTCAAACAGCATCTATACAAGCACGGTTTCGTTGAGAACTACTACGTGTGGACGTATCATGGTGAAAATGAAAGTAGTCGCCTGCAAGAACCTGTTCGCGAAAATCCGTACCGGGACTTCGTAGAGGACGCACTGCGTACGAGGGTTGAGGACATCATGGAGGAGGAGCGTAACCCAGACAACTTAAGCGACGAAGAAGTGCAACATGAACCCAACCCACAAGTCCTTTCCTTTTTCGAAATGCTAAAAAATGCTGAACTCCAAGTTTTCAGCGGGTGCGATATGAGTCTGCTGCAAGTCGCTTCAAGGATGCTGACTTTGAAGTGCGAGAGCAACATGGCCTTAAGACATTTAGACGGTTGGATCCAACTGCTAATTGACCTTCTACGAGGCACTAAAGAGAATGCCATGTCAAATAATTTCTACGAGGTTAAAAATTTGTTGAAGGGCCTCCAACTCCCCCATGAAAAGATAGACTCGTGTCCGAATGGATGCATGCTGTTCTGGAAGGGAGATTCGGACCTCGACGCGTGTAGGAAATGTGGATCCGGGAGGTACAAGAGTCGAACAACAAATACTAGGGGGAAGAGAGTACCAACTAAAGTTTTGACTTACTTCCCAGTAGGTCCGAGGCTGCAAAGACTGTATGCGACAAAGAAAATTGCGGGCGAGATGAGTTGGCACCACAGTAACTCCAAAATCAGAGTTAGTGGTATGATGACACACCCTAGCGACGGTGAATCTTGGAAGACATTTGATATCAAACATCTCGAGTTCGCGAAAGAGCCGCGCAACGTACGTTTTGGTTTGTGCACAGATGGTTTCTCACCCTACGGGCAGTTCGGCAAGTCGTACTCATGTTGACCGGTGTAGACACCCGCATTTTGACCGCCAGGTGTCTATGGCAGTTTCCAAAAAACACCCGATGATGATCGGACGCTAACGTGTTTCTATGCGCTCGGATACGGGCTCAAATCCATTAATCGCTGGCTAACACACTTACAGAGTACAAATCTCACAAAAACAACCTCAAATCCAGGCCCAGTGGATCATTCCGAGTCAAACAAGACTAATTTGGGCCAATACCAACACCGGGATAAAAACCGACTTTTCGCGATTGGGTCAACCCCGGTCAAAGTCGTTTCCGAGACACACAAAAACAGCCATACAATCATCAAAAGTCAAAGTCAAACACAAAATCCATCAAACACCCAAAGTCAAGGTCCAAAACGATGGACCCGTGCAACTTGACTGGGCCACTCGATCGAGTGACCCACCCACTCGATCGAGTGGGCTTGTTTTGAGCCCGGCTGCAGGCTTCACGGGCCACTCGACCGAGGTGGCCTCCTACTCGGTCGAGTAACCCTAATCCGGGTGCCCTAGCCTTTCCTATATATACCCCCCATGCAACACACATGCAACCAATCTTTTTGCAACCCTAATACACCCTAGAGCAATCCTACACACACATACAACATCTATTACAAACCCTAATCAAACCCTAGCAATTCTACACTAGCAAAAAACCTAAACCTAGTTTTAGGAATCAATCCCGAGCCACCACAACTCAACCTCCATAAACCTCGAAGACTCTTGTGTTAAAGCCACGGTTACGAGTCCGCGCCGAGACAAGAACATGTAGGTTGAGGGTGTCAAAACCCTCTCTTTTCTCCTTCTCTTCTTCACGTCGTCTTTATCTCCCTCTCATCCTCTTTTTTTCGTTTTTTTATTATTTTATTCATTGGACCATAACATCGATAATACTACTAATATCAAAGCATTAAAATATTTATCGATCTGTGTCGAATAAGAAGGATACCGGGATAAGGAAAACCGCATATACAAGTGTACTGCACACGCGTCGTCGGTCGCTTATCCCGATATCCCGACTATTTGATTATTGAGATAAATTAACTTAAACAACAATTCGTTATTATTTCTCATCATCATCATCATTAATCTTGCATTCATCAATTTTTAAAATCAATTTTAATAAGGGTCAAAACCCGTTGACACGGACCCGACATCACAATCCCTAGGGATTTATTTCGATGTCGGAGAAGTCGAGGGAATCAAGTCCTTTTTTATTCAAGTAAAGCGTCGATTTTAGATTCGGTACCAATTTCATAATTGGATATCGAATCTAACAATCAAGTCATATGAATTAATTAACGTGATTTGTTCATATCACGATAATTAATTTAACGCGACTAAAATCAATTTATTTTTTCTATTTCACTCTAATATTCCATATCGATTCAAATAATCGAATATGGGATACAACGAGTACTCCAAATTTAGAATCGGGTATAAATTCAACAATATTTATATTCGGTTCAACAAAATTCGCGATTTATAAAAAACCAAGTCGAACATAAATTATGCAATATTTATGTCCGATTCGGTAAAATCGTCGAACTCTCAAAAATCAAAAGCAATTTCAAAATCTACAATTAAATTGCAAACGAACCAAATTCGTACAGGAGCCACTCGACCGAGTGCCTTAGTCACTCGATCGAGTGACACCCTAAAATCCAATCAGAATGCCTTTTACGACGCCTACTCGATCGAGTCTCACAGTGACTCGGTCGACTGGCTACGTACTCGACCGAGTTGGTCAATAACTCGGCCGAGTACGGTCCATAACGCAAAGCAGAATCGTCTTTTACGGGTCTACTCGATCGAGTCCGTCGACCACTCGATCGAGTAGCCTCATAACGATTAACACAATAAATCGTACATCATTCTATTTTCTAAACCCGATAGTATTTCACGACTTAGGTCAACACGTGCATAATTAATCACGTGTATACTATCTTTTCAAAACATACATCATCATATTTGCATCTTTTCATCTCATTTATCATTTGCACAAACCATTATTAATCGTTATATCATTACATCGTTACTAACGCGTTTGTTATTTCTTTTGTCAATTTAATTATTGTTCGTTTATTGTATTAAATGAACCCACATGCGAAAATTCCACTTTGACGTAGAATTAATTGCATTAAATTGACTTAGAAACCCGTTTCAATTCCATTCACATGTTTAGGGAAAATAAATCTTTGCATATCATTTTCACGTTTTACTAACGCGCGTATTGTAAGTCATTCGAATTCTTAGTAGAGGCCGCTAATGTGCGGGCGGGGTTGGGTGTCCTTTGTGGGCTTCCCAACACGTACCCTCACCCCTTACTCAGAACCTCGGTTTCCGGATGCCCGAAACCGTTGGCGCACGAGAGTCATTCAATACACGGTATCCGATAATGTCGGTATCGGTATCAAATGCAAAGGGACGAGCCCAATAAACTCTGACATCGGAAATGGGCCGTATTTTGTATACGGACCACTACGACATAGAGTGGGCTCGAATGGTTCCGAATAACCACAAAATTCGGTGGCGACTCCACATAAACCTAAATTTCAATTCGATCCATTCTCATATGGAGATTCATTCGCCTACCCAAACCCGCGCGTGGCCGCATCGGGGTGGACCTACGTCATATCCACAGCCGGTTATTTTGACACCGTACAACCTACCGCCGTGGTTATGCAATAAGAGATAATTTATGCTCCTGTCACTTATTGTTCCTGGCCCTAGGAACCCGAAATCCAATATGGACGTGTATCTCCAACCACTTGTTGAAGAGTTAAAAAGTTTGTGGGATAATGGGATTTACACGTACGATGTGTCGAGAAAAACTAGTTTCAATTTACGGGCTGCACTAATGTGGACCATCAACGACTTCCCAGCTTACGGGATGTTGTCTGGTTGGAGTACAACGGGTTACCGTGCTTGTCCTTACTGTCAAGCGAAGGATCAAAAATCCTTTTGGCTTAAAAATAGCGGAAAGGTATCTTGGTTTGACTGTCACAGACAATTTCTACCTTCCGACCATCCATTTAGGCATAACTGTAAGAGTTTCCTGAAGAAACAACCCGATGAAACTAGGATCGCATGTAAATGGTTAACAGGCGATGAGATATGGACAGATGTGCAGAAGTACCCTACAATAGTACACGCTACCCACCAACAGTTGAAAAAATTGAAGGACAAGAAGGAAGGTTGGTGGAAGCAGAGCATATTCTGGGAACTTCCGTACTGGCACACTCTGCTTATCAGACACAACCTTGATGTTATGCATATCGAGAAGAATTTCTTTGAGCAGATTATCAACACCGTGATGGATGTACCGAACAAGACAGCCTTTGGACCAAAAGGCAAAGCCGATTTCAAGGAACTGTGTCTTGGGCGACCTAATTCGTCGTCGTTTGTTATGGATAAAAATGATAGGAAGGCTTTGTGCGATTGGGTGAGTGGTTTGAAGTTTCCGGATGGTTACGCATCCGACTTATCCCGGTGTGTGGACCAGTCCAAGTTAATTTTGCATGGCATGAAAAGCCACGACTGTCACGTGTTTATGTCGCGCTTGATGCCAGTAGCTTTGAAGCAGCTGGTGCCAATGAACACGTGGAATGCATTGACAGAGATCAGTCAGTTCTTCCGAGATTTGTGTTCCACTACGGTGTCAGTCGAGTCCATGAATCGACTTGAGAACAATATTCCCGAGATCCTTTGCAAGTTGGAGAAAATATTTCCTCCGTCATTCTTCAACTCGATGGAGCATCTCCCACTTCATTTGCCGTATGAGGCAAGGGTTGGCGGTCCAGTTCAGTACCGGTGGATGTACCCATTCGAAAGGTAACGTCCTCAACTCTCCTTAGTGTGACTTCCTGTGCATTGATTACCAATTAAGTCTTACATGAGAGCTAATATTTTAATTTGCAGGTTCTTAAACCATCTGAAAAAAAAAATGGTAACAAAGCACGTGTTGAGGGTTCAATATGCAACGCGTATTTGTTAGAGGAGACATCAAACTTCTGCTCCTTCTACTTCAAAGAGCACGCTGACACAAAAGCTAAAGACCTAGACGTGGGTGTGCATCAGACTGAAGACCACCAAATAGAGGTGGAACCCTTTCAGTCTGATGTTGGAAGCAGCACTGGAAAATGTAAGGAGAGGTGGTTGACCGATGTTGAGTACAAGCAGGCACACTCCTACGTTCTGAGAAACTGTGGCCCTGTAATCAGACCGTACGAGGAGTAAGTAACTCACGTACAACATACCCTCCTCATAATTGGTAGTATGTGTGATTAAGTACAACTGCTGACAATTTCAGGAAATTCGAGGCTTTCATTATGGTAGAACATGCGGAAGTGACAACATCTGACGATGTTTGGGTGGCATATGAGTCACTGTTTCCCTCTTGGCTACGTACTCAAGTATGTTGAAATTCTATTTGCTTGATCATTACAAATTGTGTATGTGTTTGGTACAAAATTTAATTGCATTGTTTTTCGACAAATTTTATGTTGACAATAGCCTGAAGCGCTGTAGGATCCCATTGTAAGACCTCTAGTCACTGGGCCGTCTTCACGAGTCAGAACTTGGAGGCGATATAAAATTAACGGGTACAAGTTCCGTGCGTTTGTCGAGGGTGTTGACGTTCCAAAACTGACCAAAAGTAACGGCGTATGTGTGTTGTCCACCGAAGGGTCAGATTACTATGGAACACTACTCGAGGTGATCGAGCTCGACTACTACGACAGCCACAAAAAATGCAAGGCCATACTGTTCAAATGTGATTGGATCGACAACTCCCCGCACGGAGTCACTGTTCATGAGAACTACAATCTTGTGGATGTCGACCTCACGAGAAAACTGCGAGGGCACAACCCTTTTGTGTTGGCGTATCAAGTCGATCAAGTCTGCTATGCACCTTACCCAAAGGGAAAAAAGAGTACGAATTGGTCTGCGGTTTTCAAAATCAAAGCAAGATCACAAGTTGATAATCCTATCATCGATGATGACGTCTACCAAGAGAGTGTAGTTGGTAATAATCAGCCGATGTCATCAACTCTGATCGAAGACAATGACGACAATAAAGAAGAATATGTAGTTGAAGTTGCTGGTGCTGTAGGGGAGGACGACGAGTTTGCCGACTGGATTGTTCCTGAGGGAGAGGGTGATGAGGACGACTTGGTCGTCGACGATGAAGATGATGGTGATGAGGTGAATACTGACTGGGACGATGATGATGAAGACGGGGAGGAGGGGTTCATTGAACCGCACACCGACGCGGACAGTGACAGTGACAGTGAAAGTGACGATAATTAGCAATTATGTAGTTGTTTGTATCTTATTCGCATAAGTTGTAATTTATTTATTTGTAATTGAAGACTATTTTGGTACTTAATGAAATTCCTGCTTTACCCTAAACAAACTGACTCTACAGTTTAACTTTGCGCAAACATATTTTGTAGACGTGATTATGTCAGGTGGAAGTGGGATGGTGACGGGGGCCAGCAGCCATGGTGACCATATGGAGGAGAACGTGCCTAGGACTCCTGTCGTCCTAGGTGTGGACGCTGTCCAAGAAGTCGGGGCGACGGTCTACGTTTCGACGCCTGAGAAACCGTACCTATCACGGCAGAAAGTGGAGACCGCTACTTGGTGAGTTTAAGTTGTTGTAACCAGTTCTTTTCTATATTTTCACTCATTTATTATCTTCACAGTATCATAAATGACTTGTGTAGGTGGGAGGACAAGAAGTACTCTGATTATATGCGGGATTCCATTACCATGACGTATGCGTCTACCCCAGGCGCCTGCCGTAGCTGGACGGAGGCGCCACCGGAAGCTCGGGAAGCCATGTATATGCACTTCGCGGTAATTACCTCGTCTGTGTTTCTAAGGTTTTTGTTGCACGATTTATACATTCAATTGTAGCTAACGAATCTTTTTTTTGACAAACAGAGGAGAGTGCGTATAGACCTGGGGTACGACCTCAGGTCGGATTATGAGAGTCGAATTAAGAAGAAGATAACCGACATATTCCAGCGAGCTGTCCCGAGAGCCCAGAAGGCGGATTGTATTCCGCAAGAGAAGTGGGAGACATTGAAGAAGAACGCTGCCGACCCAGACTTCAAGAAGAAATCGGCGATTAAGTCGTCGAACAGGAGAGGTGGGCAAGTGGACGGGGTGGCTAAACCCACTAGCTGCCTTGGAAGTAGGAGTGCATCAACAGCCTTCACGCAGTTGGTAAGTGCTTATAACTGTAGACACCCACATTTTGACCGCCAGGTGTCTATAGTAGGTCCCGCCAAACACCCGATGATGATAGGACGCAAACCTGCTTTAATGGACTCGGATATGGGCTCGAAATCATGGACATTTGGTTTAGGCTTATTACGGAGTACAAATCTTACAAAACCAACCTCAAATCCAGGCCCAGTGGGTCGTTTCGAGTCAAATGAGACTAATTTGGGTCGATTCCGGCACCAGGGGTAAAACTGTCTTTTTACGACCGAGTCAAAACCCGGTCGAAAAATATTCTCGAGACACACGAGTCAGCCGTGACACCTCACACGGCTGATCCGGTCCCAAATACTACAAAAATCATCTTCAAAAAATATTAAACAAATCCGTTTAAGGATAGAATTCGATCTCAAGTAGGAATTCTATCCGAAAACCGAAACAAATCGCCAACCAAGCTCAAACACTCGGCCAAACAGCCGAGACACTCCCCAACCAGCCGAGATACTTGGCTTCTCCACCAAGAAACGAGACTTTCGTTCCCTTTCGAACTCTCGTGTTTCCTATCCAAACCGGTATTTCTTGTCACACAAGCAAGACTACCTCGACCCCTATAAATAGGACTTCCCGTCCAACACAAAGGACAACGATTCTACACAACAATTACACATCATAAATCTACCATTCACATATCCTTAACATCTAGTAAGAATTCCCGACGTAGTCCCGAAATAGTCTCGAAATACCGACGAAACCGACCCCGTCATCCGGCCGAACCCACTGTCACCTCACACATAAAAAAAACGCACCAAACCGACACCTTAACTCATCCCACATCATCTCGACGCTCCCGTGCCTAAGCCACCGTCCGACGAGCTCTATACCGAGAAAGTAAAGCATGTAGGTTGAGGGTGTAAATCAAACCCGATTCTTCTCCTTTCTCTCTCTCTCTCACGTCTTTTTTCCTTTTTTTCGTCCGTCACTTTTTTTACGGGTCGTCGGTCGTTTCGTATTATTAATATGGGTCGTTCGTCTCATATTTTTATTTATTTCTAATAATCGATACTATAAAACTATTTTTCATATAACGTTCTTAAAATATGATATTGATTCTCTAATCAAATATCACATCTAACAAATTAAATCTCGTTGATGCTAAAAAAAATCGTTACATCTTTTTAAACAAAATACAACGATTTTAACGCGGAGAGAATTAACAACTTTTTCGTTCAAATTTTTTTTTTTTTTACTTTTCGTTCAAAACAAACTTTTTTTCAAAACCTTTTCTAAAATCATTCCGACTATTCGATCGATTTCATAATCGAATATCGAATACGACGAATATTGAAAATATGAATCGAGTATAAATTAATCCATATTTGTACGTGATTTATCAAAATTAATAATTTTCGAAAATCGAATCCGAGACAGCCACCCGCGCGAGTTGCGCCCCTCCCAGGCAAGTCGCGCGGGCTGCTGTAAGCCGCAGCCTTTTTTTTTCGTTCTTTTCCGATTTTTCCAGCATCGTTTTCTCACATAAAACAGCGGTTTTCTCGGTATATTTTCAGATTTCGACAAGTATTTTTCACGTGTCATAAACCTTTTCAAAATCATGCATATTATCGTATTTACATCTTTATTCAATTTATTCGATCGTTACTAACTCGTTTTCTCGTGTTTGTAGCAATTTATTTGTTTTTATCGTTTTATTAGACTAAAACAAACCTCACATGCTAAAATAACTTTGACGTTATTAGTTTAATATGCATTAAACGACTTAGCAACCCATTTTATTTTTCTCACATGCTTAGGGAAAATAATGTTTGCATATCATTCCACTATCGAACTAACGCGTGTACACCAAAAACGAACGATATCTTAGTAAAGGCCGCTAAGTGCGGGCGGAGTTGGGTGTCCTTAGTGAACTTCCCAACACGTACCCTCACCCCTTACTCAGAACCATGGTTTCCGGATGTCCGAATCCATTGGAAACGAGAGTCATTCAATACACGATATCCGATAATGTCGGTATCGGTATCGTAATGCAAAGGGACGAGCCCAATAAACTCTGACATCGGAAATGGGCCGTATTTTGTATACGGCCCACTACGACATAGAGTGGGCTCGAATGGTTCCGAATAACCACAAAATTCGGTGGCGACTCCTACTTCGATTTAAATTTCAATTTGACCATCTCATATGGAGATTCATTCGTCTCCCCAAACCTGCGCGTGGCCGCGTCGGGGTGGACCTATGTCATGTCCAAAATTTGGCGACTCCGCTGGGGATTAACTGATGAGTCGCTTACCATCGGCATCCCTAGGGTGAGACTCGAAAAGAAATCGTTCGAATAGTAATGTACACGTTTTAGTTCAATGGGTCATGCATAACCCAATCTTTCCCGGGCCGGTTACTTGTGACCGACGTCCCACTATACCACGGTGCGTTCCTACTTGGACCCACTAAAGACTTCGATGGCGGAACTCGCATGGGTTTTACGGCAGGTTCTAAGACCAACTCGGCTTAGGAAGATCGTCCTGATTTGCGAGAAAGCTATCGTCGTTGGTATAGACCCTATTCGACCGACCGAGACTTAGACTAAGAGCATACATGGTGTCGTTATACTGTTTCCGTGACTACATGCTACCTGGTCCGTGTCTCATCTTTTCATAAAACCGTCCTTTTCAAAAAAATTGCATCTTTTTTAAAACCCATCCATTTTTCAAAACCCATAAAGCTACCGAATTTAGGACTTATGATTTTGACTCAAAATAGCCTATTTTCTAGCCGGTATGCTGTCCAAACTTTTCAAAAAATTCAAAATCTCGGCCCGATAAACCTTTTTTCCGATTTTCAAAAAAAATCGGGCTTCCCAATCCGACTTTTTTCGGGTTTTTCAAATCCAAATTCTCCTTTCAAAGCTTTCTTCTCCTTAGGACTTCCCGTATTTAGTAGTGTCGGGTCTTGTCATAAGTTGTTAGAATCTCTAGCGTCGAAACTTCGTCGATCTTACATCACGAGTTTCTACCCCATCCCGGTCCGCCTTATTTGTCAAGGCACGGCCCACCTACGTAGGACAAACTCCTACAAAGGGAAGCCCACTTACACTTTAGGGTCCAAAGCCTAGGGATACTCACATGGATCTTTCTTCACACGGGACTAGGCCCACTTTGCCGAATCCTAAGGAAGGCCCACCATCCACAAGTCACCCGTCTAGGAGTCGGTCTTCACCCCCACTCGGGGGCTACCTTTCAGCAGAGCGATCAACCACGATTGCTCTAAGGATCAGGTCTTACACGTGTTGTCTCACGTATCCCACTTTCGAGTCACTTAGGTGTCACACCATCTGAGTCCTATCAGATTCTTTAGCCTCACTCGGGGGTTATCCCCTAACCGAGCAGTCAACCACGTTCATCATACACTGGCGTCCTTATGATGCCTTCTTTGAGTCGTTCCTATGCTACGAATACTCGAGTCACCTAGGGTTAGGTCACCACAGTTGGTCCGAGCACGCGGCGCGGTCAAATACGGTCGCCCCATTTTCGGACTCACCCTTATGCAGCTCGGGTCTAATTCGCGGTCGTTACTTTGTCTAGGTCAACATTCGAGTATCCCGATCCAAGAGTCTTTGTCATCCCGTCACCCCGGGCCATGTCTAGTTTGACACCCTCTCTTGCATTTGCGCAAAGCCGAGTTTAGGCGAGTCGTGGCACTTGTCGTTCTCTCCAATCAAAGACCTTACAAAAACAACCAACCGAGCGTCCGAAAGTCCGGATTTGATTCAAGTCTAAGTCTGAGTTCGAGTCTAGGATACCCTACATCCTCATTTCCAAATCAGAGTCAGAGTCATTTGCATTCTGTCATCTTTCAATATTCTATTTCTCATATATACTTTCCTTATGTGTTTCCGAGAACATGATGAACACCGTCATACACTTTGAGCACATGCACGTGACTATAGGCACATCCATAACGACTGCAGGAAACCGAGCCCGTGTTTTCCTTTTACCTATTCCATGTCTGGTATAGAAAAGCCACATAACTACCCGTAGCAGGAGCGGTATCGAATCCTATGACAAATCTAAGTAGTCTCATAGTTTGGGTTCAAGACGGGAGGCAAGCCCATTTCCCACAATAAACATCCATCCAATCAGATCAACCAATCCCTACCTTAGGTGTTAGTCTGACCGACAAAAAAAAAGTTGGACAAAAAAATCAAAAGTCCAAGGAAAAAGCAAAGGGCCGAAATAAAAGAGCAGGCCATGATCAACATTCCCCGACCAGATACGGTCAACCCTTTTGACCGGGGCACGGTCAACTCAAATCAAGAATCCCATGACCGGGGCTAAGAGGTCAACCAAAGAAAAATTCAAAAAACCATGACCGTAGCTAACGATCAACTCAAGTGAAATGGTCCACTCAAAATTATCAAAACCCATACCATCAAATAGGGGAGAAACAATCAAGCTGGTCAGCTAGCACCACATCTAGCCTTCCCACATTACAACCCTCAAGACCTTCCCGAGACCTAGGCTAGAGACAGCTCGGATTTTTGAGGATTCAAGCTCCATATGATACCCTAACCATTAGGGCCAGACATAGAAATCAGATCCCGCATTATCAAACCTACCCCGATCGAAGTTCGAGTCATTATTACTCGACTTCCCCCTTTTCTACCACATTACAATACCTTACCCTTGAAGCCTTAGGTCCACAAAATCGAGCTCCAGATTTCGAATCATCAAAGCCACTTACTTCCTAGCACCACATTTCCAAAAACATCTAAACCAGTTACCAGCCCAAACACGGGAATTCAACTTGCAGTCGGCATAGAACATGCCCAAATAGTTCACACCACCTCTGGGGGCTACCCCGGAGAATGCTCACAGTCACAGGATCAACATCCTAACTATTCTAGCCCTTTGATCAAGACATCATTGGGAATGCACCTAGCCTACACCATCGCTATGGCTAGTTACACACAAAGCCCTAGTAGACTAGGCACCATAATATATCTTTCAACACTGAACTACGGCATGGTTTGATTTCACTACACGTGAATACGTAGACAGCCTTTCAACAGAGGCACAACCACCCACACTGACACAAATTCAAAAAGCGTCATCATTCCAGTCACGACAGTGTCATGTTCTCAATAGCTAGCTTTGTCGTCCTGGGGCTTCTCTTAGGCAGAAAACCTCCATCCACTCACATAATCCAAATAACTTTCAAATCTAGCCTCCTTTCTATAGTGTGTCCTAGTACTCGGTCCAGTCAAAGACAAGAATCTATCAGAGACTCGAAGCAATACCTACTTCGGGAACATACCTCGAAACCAAAAAATTCAAAAGAACACCAGTCTACGGCATTGCTACCACAAAACCCTGTCGTACGGAAACAGTCTCATTCTGAGGATTCGACCATGTTGTCACTCGCCTAGGCTACGGAATAGCGCAACTTAAGAGTCTTGTCATCTTAGGTGGCCCATCCCCTACCGAGTCACGGTCCAACCCTTAGAGAGTCCAGTCGTGTCTGCCAACTCGTCCGATCACGTCCAGAGTCGAGTCTGTCGGCATGTCTCTCTCCAAATTCTCATTTTTGCAAAACTTAGCCATTTGAGAAAATCCCTTTCCTAGTCACCACGGGAATAGGAATTTTTTATCACATTTCATCT
This sequence comes from Agrostemma githago, assembly GCA_958450325.1. NCBI lineage: Eukaryota > Viridiplantae > Streptophyta > Magnoliopsida > Caryophyllales > Caryophyllaceae > Agrostemma > Agrostemma githago. Next base: position 11,805,532 of record OY288255.1, on the reverse strand, counting down.
AGGCATACAGGCCTAACCAGAGGATTTTAGAAGTCCGTGGCAGAATCTGATCAGGAATCAAGTCGTCCCAAGCATTCCTATTTCCAAATTTTCTTTTTCTTTAAAAAAAAAAATTTCGGTTTTTTTCGAAATTTTCGAAAAAAAATCTCTCTTTCCAAAAATCAATCAAAAATCATTTTCTTCCCCAGCATGAGTCGATGTTTTATCTGAATGTTGCATGCAAAACAGGCAGGTATCCCAAGACTCCCGAAGAATTCTCAAAGTCTCAGTGAAAATTCAAGCAACATTTTTACTGAAGAATCGGATGTATCAGTAAGCGGTACATCCGCAGCTTCCAATGGAGGCTCCCGCACAATTCTAAGATGGGACGTGTCTGTAAACAGACACACCCATAGCCTCCAAGGCAAACTCCCACGCAATTTCAAGATGGGGATTGTCTGTAAGCAGACATACCCAAGACTTTTTAAGAAAAGTCCCCGCGACATTATTGACATCTACACAGGTATGATTTCTATCTTATGGCTGGCGAGCCCCACCAACGCAAGTCTAATGGACTCTAAACGACCCGATCGGAAGTCTGCCAGGTCTTAATCCTCGATTGGCCTGGTAGCTACTCTGACTTTCGCCTTGTCCAAGCCTCACTCAGAGTGGGGGCTCTGTAGACACCCACATTTTGACCGCCAGGTGTCCATAGTAGGTCCCGCCAAACACCCGATGATGATAGGACGCAAACCTGCTTTAATGGACTCGGATATGGGCTCGAAATCATGGACATTTGGTTTAGGCTTATTACGGAGTACAAATCTTACAAAACCAACCTCAAATCCAGGCCCAGTGGGTCGTTTCGAGTCAAATGAGACTAATTTGGGTCGATTCCGACCCCAGGGGTAAAACCGTCTTTTTACGACCGAGTCAAAACCCGGTCGAAAAATATTCTCGAGACACACGAGTCAGCCGTGACACCTCACACGGCTGATCCGGTCCCAAATACTACAAAAATCATCTTCAAAAAATATTAAACAAATCTGTTTAAGGATAGAATTCGATCTCAAGTAGGAATTCTATCCGAAAACCGAAACAAATCGCCAACCAAGCTCAAACACTCGGCCAAACAGCCGAGACACTCCCCAACCAGCAGAGATACTTGGCTTCTCCACCAAGAAACGAGACTTTCGTTCCCTTTCGAACTCTCGTGTTTCCTATCCAAACCGGTATTTCTTGTCACACAAGCAAGACTACCTCGACCCCTATAAATAGGACTTCCCGTCCAACACAAAGGACAACGATTCTACACAACAATTACACATCATAAATCTACCATTCACATATCCTTAACATCTAGTAAGAATTCCCGACGTAGTCCCGAAATAGTCTCGAAATACCGACGAAACCGACCCCGTCATCCGGCCGAACCCACTGTCACCTCACACATAAAAAAAACGCACCAAACCGACACCTTAACTCATCCCACATCATCTCGACGCTCCCGTGCCTAAGCCACCGTCCGACGAGCTCTATACCGAGAAAGTAAAGCATGTAGGTTGAGGGTGTAAATCAAACCCGATTCTTCTCCTTTCTCTCTCTCTCTCACGTCTTTTTTCCTTTTTTTCGTCCGTCACTTTTTTTACGGGTCGTCGGTCGTTTCGTATTATTAATATGGGTCGTTCGTCGCATATTTTTATTTATTTCTAATAATCGATACTATAAAACTATTTTTCATATAACGTTCTTAAAATACGATATTGATTCTCTAATCAAATATCATATCTAACAAGAACTAAATTAATTAAATCTCGTTGATGCTAAAAAAAATCGTTACATCTTTTTAAACAAAATACAACGATTTTAACGCAGAGAGAATTAACATCTTTTTCGTTCAAAATTCTTTTTTTTTTTTACTTTTCGTTCAAAACAAACTTTTTTTCAAAACCTTTTCTAAAATCATTCCGACTATTCGATATCGATTTCATAATCGAATATCGAATACGACGAATATCGAAAATATGAATCGAGTATAAATTAATCCATATTTGTACGCGATTTATCAAAATTAATAATTTTCGAAAATCGAATCTGAGACAGCTACCCGCGCGAGTCGCGCCCCTCCCGGGCGAGTCGCGCGGGCTGCTGTAAGCCGCATCCTTTTTTTTTTCATTCTTTTCCGATTTTTCCAGCATCGTTTTCTCACATAAAACAGCGGTTTTCTCGGTATATTTTCAGATTTCGACAAGTATTTTTCACGTGTCATAAACCTTTTCAAAATCATGCATATTATCGTATTTACATCTTTATTCAATTTATTTGATCGTTACTAACTCGTTTTCTCGTGTTTGTAGCAATTTATTTGTTTTTATCGTTTTATTAGACTAAAACAAACCTCACATGCTAAAATAACTTTGACGTTATTAGTTTAATATGCATTAAACGACTTAGCAACCCATTTTATTTTTCTCACATGCTTAGGGAAAATAATGTTTGCATATCATTCCACTATCGAACTAACGCGTGTACACCAAAAATGAACGATATCTTAGTAAAGGTCGCTAAGTGCGGGCGGAGTTGGGTGTCCTTAGTGAACTTCCCAACACGTACCCTCACCCCTTATTCAGAACCATGGTTTCCGGATGTCCGAATCCATTGGAAACGAGAGTCATTCAATACACGATATCCGATAATGTCGGTATCGGTATCGTAATGCAAAGGGACGAGCCTAATAAACTCTGACATCGGAAATGGGCCGTATTTTGTATACGGCCCACTACGACATAGAGTGGGCTCGAATGGTTCCGAATAACCACAAAATTCGGTGGCGACTCCTACTTCGATTTAAATTTCAATTTGACCATCTCATATGGAGATTCATTCGCCTCCCCAAACCCGCGCGTGGCCACGTCGGGGTGGACCTATGTCATGTCCACAATAAAATAAGTAAAATTTTTGAGTATAATTCAATATATACTATTGGTAAATAAATGCTGAAAATTTTAACACTGTTATATGAAGGGCCCATCTCCAACCCCGGTCCAACTCTTGGAGAAGACAAAGAAGGGGAAAGACGGCAAGTGGATTGACCCTAGAGGACCGGAGATCGTTGTGAGTAGTAGTAATGTTTTTAAAAAATATACTAGGCATGAAAATTATGATGTGATAGTATGTGTTCTTAAAGTTATAACACTGTTTCATGTTGCTGTTTCAGGAGAGCTACGAGAAAGCGGTGGAGGAGGCACGCGCCTCTGATCAGGCACCCGACACCTTGAAGATCTTCCACGATGTGACGGGTGGCTACAACTCAAAGAAAAGGTTTTGGGGGATAGGTAACGTGGCGAAAGAGCTCTTTCGCCCATGCTTGAACCATGGTAAGGAGGTATCTGCGGACACATACCTCCCTACCGCCACCTCGCAGGAACGCACACTTAACGATTGTATGGAAGATAAATTCCAAAGACAAGAAGAGCGCCTGAAGACATTGGAGAAGAGGTGTGAAGAGCAGGACAAGTTTATTCAGTTCATGAGGGAACGATTCTTCATGGAGACCGAGGGATACAGTGGAGGACCGCGCATGAGTAGGCGCGACGATGACGACAACAACGATGGTCATCCCCATGGATCGGAGCACATTGAGTCCCTTTCGTAAGTAGTTCAGCTCTCTTATGTTACTTGTTTAGACTTTGGTTGCATTGTGTATATATATTTTACCAACTCCTAGATAGAATTCTGAACCTAGCGCTAGTTGTCTTTGTAATATATTTTCATTTTCTATAACAGTACATTGGTTTATGTTTGTTTCGTTTTGTGAAGTTTTGTGAAGAAGATATGTACGAGAGCTTTGATTGGAGTTATTGATGGATTTTTGTTTGGGATGTGCTGCTGTTGTGGTTTGTTGTAGGAGTGGGTTGTTTAATTGCAGATTGTTTTATTTCGCGCATATGGGGAGCTGAAAACAAAGAAACGATTTTTTTTGTTAATAGGCTTTGCGTGGGATTAGCCGACGCAAAGTCAAACATTCTGTTGACTTTGCGTCGGCTAATCCCACGCAAACCCATTGACTGAGATTTGACTGAGGGACTTTGCGTGGGATTAGCCGACGCAAAGTCAACAGAATGTTTGACTTTGCGTCGGCTAATCCCACGCAAATCCATTGACCGAGATTTGACTAAGGGACTCTGCGTGGGATTAGCCGACAAAAAGTCAAACATTCTGTTGACTTTGCGTCGGCTAATCCCACGCAAAGCCCATTGACAGAGGTGTTGACCTCCATGTCTTCGTGTCGTATTAGCCGACGCAACGCCGACGCAAAGTCCTTGCGTCGGATTAGCCGATGCAAAAAATAAAATTTGCGTCAAATTATAATGGCGGCCAATTGCGTCGGTTAATCCGACGCAATTTTCATATTGCGTCGGATATTGTCCATTTGCGTCGGATTTGTCCGACGCAATTCCGGCTTGATTTTTGTAGTGTCAGAGTCCGGGCCCACTACCCAATCTCCTCCCCTGTTTCTATTGTTATCCCTCATTTCTTCTGTTTCATCTTCTTCATTCTCAATCACCATGTTACCTTCTTCTTCTAGTCTAGCTTCATCCTCCATTCTAGCATCTTCATCCAATCCTCTAGCTTCCTCCTCTGGAACTTCTCTTCCGTCCTCTTCTCTGTGATTATCTAAGTTGTTATGTTCATTTTCTCTATTTTCACCATCTGAATTGTCTTCCATCCTATCAACGTCCCCCGGATCATGGAAAATAATAGGGAATCCAGTTGGACTTACAAAAGTTTGAGCCCATCCTTCTTCTTCATCCTCCATGAAGCCCCTGAATTCATGGGGTTCCAATCTTCTTCGAAGTTCTTCTCTCATAGCTTCTTCTTGATTACTAGCATTCATTTCTGCTCTATGATTCATAGCCTTGATAAATGGGTCATCAAATTGAAACCCATGTGGTACATGATGACGATCGCCTAGGACTCCTCCTGTACCATGGGCTCCTTCTCTCAAATATCTCCTTCTTATGTCCCCAACAACATTCTCCACTGGTTGTCCTTTCTCATCCAGGTCCATGAAGTCATCTTCGTTTCTATCATTTCTTACATTGTTATCCCCCCCGTTAATCCCATCCCTCATCCAAACCGGACCCATAAAAGGTGCATCTCTCTCAAAGAAACGCATTCCTGGAAAAATTCTTCCTCCAGGAGTAGTCCCAATCTCAAAATCTACCAACCTGTCTCTCTCCAAAGGTTCTTGAAGGTTCCCAAAAAAACCCGCAGCAAAATCAATCCTAGTAGTCGCATACTCCACTCTCCTAGGAGTAGCTCTAAGGTCAAGATTGAACATAGAATGGTTGCTCTCCGTCTGGAAGATGACGAAACCTTTAGCAACCATACTGGCCAGGGTATCATTCACTCTCGTAGCTATTTGATTTGGACTGTCAGGACAACCATCAAACTTGTGTCCTATTCTACCACACCTTACACAATAGTTAAAAACCTCCTCATACTTAAATTGTATCCAGATAAGGATACCTCCCTCGCAAGCTAGAAAGAAACCAAGGATCAGAGGGTCTCCTACCTTGATACACACTCGGATTCTTAAGAAGTCATTAGTAGGGACAGGTCCCATAGGTTCAATTACAGGTCTAGTGCCAAGAACATTACCTAAAATTCGCCCTATATCCTCAGTCAAGAATTCAAAGGGTAACCCACACACCCTCACCCACATGTAAGCAATGGGAAAGGTTGTAGTTCTTGGAACCATCTCAGGGCGCCAGTTCCTAAAAACCATTAAAGAACCAAAGAAAGAAGCCACACCTTTCAAGAGAATATCCCTTTTGTCCTCTTCCGTCTCACAGTAAAAGATGAAAATATCCCTTTGCTTGAACACCGAGATAACGCCCCTCGAATGCCATTTTGCTTCCACAGCTCGATTAATGTCATAGGCTTCAAAGCTTCTGAAGTCCACTAGCTTTCCAAGAACACATTTACTGTAAAATTGCCTTGTGTCACCTAAAATGTCTAGATTTACTGTTAATATAGGCTCCGCCCTAGGAAGTCTCCATGCATCATTGAATTCATCATCAATGTCTTCATTTGCATGCTCCGGGATTTGTTGATCCTGGGGAAGATCTTCCCCAAAGTCCCGAATGTCATCATCTTCTGGACCATGGAATGGTGGATTGATCCATCCGTTCACCCATCTCCTTCTATGGTCATTCCTGTCATCTTCAGAAGAACTGCATCCCGAAGAAGAGCTAATAACAATGGGTCTTCCTACATTTCTACCAGCTTGTCTATCATTGTGAAACCCATTTTGCATAGGTTCCTCTCTAACTCTTGCATGCAGATTGTTGTTATCTCCTTCATTATTCATCTTTTTATTATTTTGATTTTTTCTTCTATGGTAGAAAAATTCGTTTGGATGATGGCTGGACTTGAACATCCTTAAATACTCCAATGGAAACTCTCTTGGAATATCAAATCTTGGAGAAATAATTCTAGAGCAGCGCGCAAACCCTGACACACCAATGCATGCACTTGCCTCTTCCTCATGATTAGCAAATAAGAAAGGTGGTTGGGTGTTGCATGCAATAACCCCTTTCTCACGAAAATCCTATAAGCTAGATCTTAGGGTTAGGCGCCAAACCCTGAATAAACAATTTTACAGCTTCTCTATTAGAATAGATTGAAGCCTTTCTCTCCTCTCACCTTAAAGTCTAATTAAGACAATCAATTTGAGAATTTTAAGAGGTAATTTTTGGATAGGAAATTTTTTAGTGAGGGAAATGTAGAGAGAGAAGTTTTTTTGATTGAATGATCTCGACAAGACAAACTCACGTGCTACTTTTTAGTCTTGTCTTTTCTAACTAAATGATAGTACTCATTATTTGACTCGTCCATTACAAGGGAGTCTTAAATCTCTATTGTAAGCAATTATCCTACTTACTTTTGGAGGTGGCTACCGAGCCCATGACCCGAGCACGAACGTGATCAACACATGATTTAATTTCGGGTGACCCAAGGCTCACATCCCAGATTGCATTTTGTGTAGTTTCTTAAAATTAATAAGAAAGTCCAACTTTTTCACCCAATGTGGTAATAGTTCCAAGTGTCGTAAGAATAACAATTACAGAATTACTCCATAGCTATTATATTGTCCTCCCTCAGTCCCTCCTACTACAAGTATTCCTCCCAATAATTTTTCACTTTATACCCACTTTTCTTAATTTCAAGGATAGGAATACTCCTAGGAGGGTGTAATGGTGTATGACATTATATTTTAGCAAAGTACTCCGTATTTTCATGCTCACATGGTAGTTGTGTAGCAATGAAGACCGACCATGATGAGTCCAATGAAGCAGTGTGAACCGGAGGTCGAGAACTAATCACAAAGACTTATTTGCAGTCAAAACTCAAAACAGAGAGAGCCTTCGAGTAGACTTGATTTGAGTGGTACCTCGGCTGGGTATAGTTCTATTCAAGTGTTACACAGACACCGATGCCAGTAAAGATGATAATGATATAAGCCTTCGGGTATGGGTATATCCTCAAATTTTCTTGTACAAAAGGTATGAACAAATTAACTGCCTCTGAGAAACTAACAAAATACACTACTGGATTACGCTGACAAACTTCTATGTAAGGTGTTCTCAGATACACAAACACCTTCAAGAACTCATTATTAGCCAATGAGATGACATGGCTTCAACTCGTACTTAAGAATCTATACAGAGAGCATCATCATACCAGGGACTTCCTTCTCTCTCTCTTTCTCATATGGACCTTAACAAGAATAATCACGGATAGATGACACTAGAGATTAACTCCTCTAATGTACGTAATTCTTAATCTGAGCTGCTATCAAAACAATCAGAAACATTAAGATGCTGAGCAAGTCTATAAATGTATGACTCCACAGCTTCCGCATCAGGTGATACAAACTCTGGAAGATGAGGAAGGCAGTCGGGCAGATATGGCTCCCTTGATTGACCAGGGTGAAACAGGGTGATCGCTGCGCGGCAGAATATGTATCTGTATGCAATTTCACACATTCAAAACATACTCACTCAACTTTATGCTACGTACTACTCATTTATATTGTCCCCATGTGACTAGAGGTCATAACTTGAGAATTGAGATATTGGGAAAAAAAAAAACTAAAATGCCACTATTACCCCTTGACCTTTACATACTTACATATTGAGTAACCAATTAACCATGGTGATTGAGTCAACGACTCGTTTTTATTCAGCGGTGATAATAACAACCAAAAAGTAAGATGACTCGCTAAACTTGTACAAGTACTTCTTTTCCATGAAGCTTCAGTCACTTTGACACAAATTTTGACATAATTTTTATTTTGAGTCACCTAGGAACGAACAACTTCACGAAATGCTGACATATGGGATAAACCTTTTAAACATCCGATCATTGATCTGTAGTTTAGGGGAGCTTTTCAGACACCCGGTAATGCCATTATCGTAGTTATAGATAGATAAGACACATTTGGCATGATGTTACTAAACTAAGATAGTTATGAGACTATAGGTTCACTTTTTTTTACTAGATACAAAAAGGCCAAATTATTTTAGGCCGAATGAAAAAGGAAATCAGGACATTTATAAATAGTACTCGTAGATTGTAATGAAGGGCATTTGTATAAATGGAACATGCCAAATATGTAGTGGAGTAAAAAATAATGATCCATCTTTTTAGGACAAATCTACATGGAAAAATGAGTTATCTTATTTAGGATTTGTAAATGAGGTATCCTATTTTGATGCTAACGAGATTTGAACTAACCCACTCATGAGTCATGACTCCTCCAAATTGATCTACACTGTCTCCGACAGGAGATCTACACTGTCTCCAAATTGATCATTTTTTTGTGGGACAAAGCAATACTCGTATCAAATAAGAAATAAAGGGAGCTAAGAAGCATTTAGCAGAAGCAGAATTACCTCAGAATTATCCGACGAAGAAAAGGATCCCCAAGTACTTGCGCCCAAACAAGATCAACTTTCGTGGAAGAGCATAGCATCACTTCCCACTTTGCAATGGCATTTGCTATTATGTATTCAGCCTCGTCATACACTTCCTGAAAATTCACTAGACTTTCAGATTATACTCCCAACTAAATAGACTATACTCCCAACAATATAACTGGTAAAGTATCCATTGACACCTTACCGTGTCTCTATCTGACACTGATAGGCCGACCATTTGGCAAAAAGCTAGCAGTGGAGCCGTCAAGAAAAGCGTAAATTGACTCCCATGAACACTTTCATCCAAATTACGTGGACTCTTGAATGAAGGCCTCAAAGGAGAAAGTAATATTGCACATGGTTCTCCTCTTTCTGCACCATGAATGACCTACAGATATCATAATAATGAAACATGAGTTCACAAGACAATATTTAATGCCAGATATGTCAAAGTGATGTCATTCTAACATAAAAGTGTAGACATTTTACAAATAATAATCAAGACAAAAGAGATTTCTACCTAGTCAAAATAAGCCTAGTTGATAAGAACAAGTTTAACAAACCTGCCTTGAATGCATGGCTATTATCGCTATCAATAATTAAGAAGACAGGCCGCCTAGTGAATGGCAATAAATCTCCAGGATAAATGTTATTTGAACCTGAAAGGCCAAACGTACACATGCAAGAGTTAGAGTAGAACAGAGTATGCACATAAAGCAAACTGTGCAGAACATAACACAAGAAGGAAAAAACCAATGACGATTTTCAACTCCAGATGATAGATGGTACACACCTCCGCTCCCACGAGGAGTTAAACACAAGGAATTATCATAATACTCGCTCAAGTATCCCTTTGTGCTGCCTGTTTGTGCAGGAGACTCATTCTGATTACTGGAGGTTGAAAGCGACACTTTGCTCTTTGAAAATCTTCTCGAGCCACCTGAGCTTTCTGCGGTTGAAGACACAGTTGTTCCTGACAAAAGGAAGACCAGTAAACCATAAAGTAGCTGAAAAAATACAAAGAAAAAAACAGCCAAGAGTAAGCAAGTTACCCGGAAATGATGATACATATATCAGCATTATACTTTCTGGGGGGAGCTCCTCACATACTGTTGCGATAACCTACCCACAAAGCATAAAGATAAGCAGAGTGTGCAAGATAAAGCATTCAAGAATAAAAATGAAAAGGTCTGTCACCATCACCAGACTAATTCATAACATCCCTACAGTAACAACTTCAATAGCCATATCACGTGGTCTTCTAGTCAAAGATACTGGCATACCAGGTCAAACCTCAATCTTCAATAGCACAAAACTATTAACAGAAGGGAAACAAAGGCAAAAAAGGGATATGTGTTGTATATATAGGAGTATATACTCACAGCAAGTAATTGCGTCGACTTTGGGCGGTAAAGAACAGCCTTTTTTGGATTTGGGGGTAAAGCCGGATCAGCCATATCAGCAGCTAAGTTTAAATCAATCATCCCAGATGTAGCAGAGTATTCTTTTAAAGCACCATTTGAAGATGGTTCATCTTGGTGTTTTTGGTAAAAGGATCCACTTGGCTCCCACTCTAAACACTGCAGCATTCTGAATGTGTCTAGAGTCAGTTCTGCAAACTTGACCTGATAAAATCATGTACACTAGTCAGCTGCTAGAGAGTTTGATTGAATGAAGACCATCAAAGGAGACAGAAGTCAGACTTACCTCGCTCCTGTGATAGCTGGTCAAAATAGCATCATGTAACTTCAAAACTTTCTTTGCATGAAAACGCGCCACATATGGCAATGAGTCTGGATGAGTGTCAAACATAGCACAATACCGTAATGGTCGACCGTTTGGAAATGCTTTATCAACCTTTACAAAGCGAACGATCTCTTGGAGTACTAGTTTCCATTCCCTTAAGTTAGACTCCTGAGATGAGAGATTCAAACTTCAATGAACATGAACGAACATAAGACCAGCAGACAGTACTAGGCAAACATACACATCATGATCCTAAAACTCTTCTGCTATCCAACATTCCTTAGGATCTAAATGGCAAAAGAGTAAAAACCATAAAGACGTCCGTCTACCTCTCTCTCACTCTCTCTCTCTCTCTCTCTCTCTCAGAAGCAAACATATCTGACTATGCAAACACACGATAATCTCAGCTTGAATTCAGATATAAAGCTAGTTTCAATAGCGCGCTACAAAAACACAATGAATCTCAGTAAGAGAAGCAAACAATACAATTCTACTCGGGTAAAAAATAGACAGCTTTTCTACTACTAGTCTCTGAAATCATCACGGTGAACGGTAACCAGGGTGCCGTCTGCCAAAAGGGAAAGCATATCGACTCAAGCAACTCCAATCACAACCATTCAGCTAATTGCTCTAAAGTCAAAACCAACCTCAGCAGCACACAGCAACTTTCTTCAACACATCTGTAACTAGTCCTCATAGTGTCGACTTCAACAAACACTAATCTCAGGATTAAAGTCGTAAATCGTGTCATCATTATCTCAAGCTACTGATCCCCACATACAATTGACATCTTAACAAAATCATCATCACTTAAAGCTACTTGAATTACCAACCCAAAAATAAAAATCATTCAAAATAAATTTAAAAAAAAAAAAAAAAAACCTCCTTCCTCCTCCTCCCTCTCCCCTCAATTGTTTCCTTCTAAGTTAAAAGAAATAAACAAAAGATAGATTTACCCGAACGGTGGCGGTGGTATCATGAACGAGGGTGGTAAAGCGGTCAACGAGAAGCGCAACCATAGTGGGACGACTCAAAATCAAAGCCACCAGCAGAAAGCGCGCATAAAACCTCAATTCTTTAAACCTAACCCCGAGATCGGCGGTGGCGGATTCGAAGTACCTCCGGTTGAGGACGGCCTCGTAGAAGACATAGGATTCGAGGAGGAACCTGGCCTCGCTGGTGCGCATATACTGGGCGAAGTATAGCTGGGCGATCCGGGAGGCAATATCCCCAATCTCCCAGCGCTGGAGACCCGACCCGACAAGCTCGGCCCGGTGCTCCTGCTGGTACCGCCACACCCTCATGTAGGATTTGAACACCTTGCCCATGTAGCGGGCGGTGCCCTGCCCCGGACCGTACGCGGGGAGGTCCCGCACCCGAGCGAACTTCCGGCCGGCTTTCTCGAGGAGGGTCCGGAATTGGTGGGTCGGGTCGTGGTTGGGTTTGGGTTTGGGTCCGCCGTTTGGAGACATGGTGGGAGGCGTGGCATGAGGGAGGGGGGGAAAACGCGGGGTGGGTATTAGTAGAGTAGAGTAGTTGCGTGAGGGGTGGTTAGTTGATGCGGTGTCGTTGGTCACTTTGAGCTGTGTGTAGAATATTATATTACTCCGTGTTAAGCAATAAAATAATAATAATGGAGGGAGAAAATGTGATGGATGTGAGAGGAGAGAATAAGATGAACAGAACAGGTAGGAGAAGTAGTGAAGGAGAGGTGAGAGGCGTTGACGGAATGAGGGAGGGTGTGAAATGTGAATGGAGGTGAAGTGGGGGAAGTGGTGAAGGACTGAATGAGATGAATCAAGTACGGAGGGAGGATTGTTTGGCTTTTGTGATTTGTACCCAACTAATCACGTTTTTCCGGACCTCAAAACTAATGTACTACTAGTAAGTACTATCAGTCTATCACCCACACTTTCCTACCCGCTTCATGTGTACTTTTTGCTACTCAAGTAACTCAACACTTCCTTCCATTCCGAAAACAAGGGTAACTCAAGTGGTAATACTTTAATCGTGAAGTTGAGGTTCGATTCTCACTTGCAGGTTTAATTCTCGTCTACGACATAGTACGTTATTCTCTTGACAAAAGAAAAACACTTCCATTCGATACTCTAGTTATACTTATATCAAGTCAAATATTACTTATATACTCTAGTTAGTTATACAACACAGTCATAATGTCTAGCAATTACCAAATAATTTGTTTAATGGAGAGGAAATTGATAATTAGATGTTTAAATCTGAACAATTTTTCTCTGTAGCTAAAGAACAGAGGACACAAGTGAAGTTCGAAATAATTATATGTTATTCAACTGATGAAAAAGACGTTTACAATCATCATTCATATATACAAACAGAAGATATTTACTTACTAAAACTTAGTATATAAACTAGGAAACTATATTATTCAGAGCAACCACAATGGTTTGGGTTCCATTGTGCTCCATTTGCCGCCACATCATTTACTTACAAACTCAATATTTATGAACTTGTATCAACAATGGTACAAGTCCATCCAAGTTCATAAATGGATCTCACCCACAATCTACTCCCAACATTTAATTTTTACCTATAAAATATCATATATTTAATTAATAATCATTTTAACATTATAAAAACTTACATAGTACTCTCCAACAAAAGTTAATAAAATAATTTTAAAAATTTATAATTCGATAATTCCTCCAAAACGTTACCAAGTATGCTCTACCAAGTCCGCCTTAATATTATTGGGTTCGAATCAAACGGATTACGGGTAATTAAATAAAGGGTTCATAAACCAAAAAACACATAAAACGTAAATTAAATTAAGTTGGTCGAGTTCGGTTCGAGTGTTCGTGTCCGATCTTACATTATATCACTATCTATTTAAAAATTCTACCATCTCCAATTACCCATGATAGTAACAATTACTCATGATATTTAACAATTAACCATTAACAATTAACAATTGAGAAGGTGTAAATAAAAAGAGTGTACAAAACACATGAAATGAGAGTGTGGACCACCACTATTTCAGTAATTGTTCACCAATTTGAGAGTGTGAACTCCACTTGCCTACTTTCACTTAATGATGTACTCCTACACTCTCTCTTTCCACTCACCCACAAAATTTGCAACTATTGCTACAAACCAGTTCTTCTCAAGAACACACATGGACGAACTCTATACAAACTAGGTCCAACAATGGTGATGAGTTTGTCCATTGTGATGAACCCCTCCCATGTAACCCCATTGTGGTTGCCCTCATATACATAGTTAGGCTAAGATAATATACACCTAATATCGTCACAATATCATAATAATATCATTCAATACACCCCTCAAGTTGGAGCACTTAGCAAGCTAATACCCAACTTGGATCGAAGAAAACGGAAAGCACTCCCTCCAAGTGCCTTAGTAAAAATGTTTGCAACTTGTTCTTTGCTTCGTATAAAAGAGGTTGAGATTGTCTTGTTGATTATATGATGACGTATAAAATGACAGTCAACCTCGACGTGTTTAGTACGATCATGAAAAACCGGAATTTTTAGCAAGTTGCAAGGCTCCCATGTTGTCACAAAATACCTCAACGGGCTCACTATGATTAATTCCAAGTGACGTGAGAAAAGACTTTAGCCATATTACCTCACTCGTCACAACACCTAATGCTCAATATTCCGCCTCTGTACTCGATCTTGTGACTGTCGTTTGTTTTCGTGTCTTCCACGAGATTGGTGAGTGTCCCAATTTCACAAAATATCCGGTCAATGACCTTCTCGTTAATGGCATTTTGCATGGTCTGCGTCCGAGTATCCACGTAGCAACAAATCACCATTATGTTTTATCACAATTCCTTCCTTCTTTGACATAGCCTTATAAGTTATAAGAGGTTAATGAGGGATGAAGTCTATTTATCACTCTTCTTCTTTGAAGGCGTCGACTTCTAAAATGTGACAGTACAGATAAGAAAGTAGTGGAGAAATAGTGTGTTGTGTGTGTTAAGTATTCGATGTTTCCCATCACTTTACTTTCCTCCACATTTCTGGAATTTTGGGGATCCCATCCCATCCCATTAGAAATTGAAAGTCAATTTCTTTAGGCTTAAAAGTAAAAGTGAAGGAGTTTAAAGACTGACTACTTTCGCCCTTATTAGCTTGTTGATGAAATAAAGAAAAGAGTATTTGACTTTGGACATCATGATGATTTAAGCCGCCACTAGCAAAGAATCTAATGAGAATCATCCTAATTTCCGAGGTCAAAAGTAGTACAAGTATACGACGCCGACGGAACTTGAAAATGGCCGGTTGTCTTTGTGGTGGCAGTTGGCAAACATCCCACCAATCACTTCATCGACTACCAGACGGTTTTATAGGATGAGTTCAAACCAACATGAAAATTGAATCAATAAACTTATAAAGCTTAATTAGGGTCGATCATCTTTTCAACTTCTTTTAAGACTTCAATTCAATTCGGTCTATTATACTTTAGTTCAGTCCTAGCAGCTTCATTTTGTCTCAGTATTCCACCTTATTTCAGTTCAGTTCAGTTCAGTTTAGCTCACTTCCGTTCAATTTAATTCAACCACCTTCAGTCCAAAAAACCATTACCTATATTGATTTTACAGCGGATGAACATTCTAGCAGACAATTTACATGACACATTCAGACATTCTAGCAGACAATTTACTTAGCACGGAGTATCTTTCATAAGTCATGCATTTCTAAGTATAGAAGTAATAATGTGTGGAGTAAGTGTAACTATGTAAGCCATTCATTACGTAACTTTTCGATATAAGGCTTTATCATGAGCTTGGGCCTAAAAGCATGAATGCAGACATGGCTGCCCCTCTTGAATGCACACAACTCGTTTAGCATTCCATGGCCCTCAATTTCACGAGGCCTAATATGAAGTGATCCCTCTTTGCAATCATAGGATTTTTTTTCCAAAACTAATGCGGTTCAAAAGTTAAATCATGTACGTAACATCTTGTCATGGAACCTTTCTTTGGTGGAACCAGTTTTGAAAGAAACCCCATCATTTCGACTTTGTTTGAATAGACAAATAGGAGGGCAATACGGGGTGATCGGATGTGTTTTGTTTCCATTGTTCATACGTCTAATGCCTTGCGCTTAACATGACAAAAATGGATCGGCTTGGCCTTCACCATGACCTTCTTTTTCGGAAGGCGTCACAACCTATGTGCTGGCCGAAGGTCGAAAGTCGATTAGGGAGGTTAATTAGTCTGAGGTAATATGAGTTTGGAGAATAGAAGTTAATCCGTTAATGGATTGTCAATAAGTACCTTGTCGACCGTGTGTCTAGCACTCTAGCCAAAATGGTAACCATACTTGTGCCGTGGGTCATTTTGTCTTGAAATTAAATTGTTTTGGGTCATGTTGATGACACGATGCCTCACAACTCACCAACCACCCTCGCAAATTTAGTTGACAACTCGATAATTCATATAGTAGATCATTACATAACTTTTTTTTTTTGTAAGTTTTAGATTAATAGGTTAACCTTAATGCCTTTAACTAGTGTGTGGCTACAAAGGTAAGTCGCCAAGCTCTTTGAGAAGTTACAAACTGACAATGATATTTAAAGATTATCTACTAATACGACTACATTTTAATGGAAATCAAACTCATGACCTCAAAGTGAAGAATAGACTTCTAAGCAACATGGCTATCCTTATTGGTCATCCACAAGTCGGTTGTATAACTCTTTCAACTTTAGCGTGTAGCTAACATGAATCAGGTTTAATCCAAGTAGAATGTTACGGAGTATTCAATGCACAATATTTTTTACAAAAACTTAATATAATACGTGCGTTGGTCCCTACCCGAGCTCTTATAAGCACGAAAGACCCCGGACGCCTGTGTGCAGGTCTATCATTCTAGTCCTCCAGGCCAGGTGAGTCTCCAACCCTGCCTGCGCCTGCGGTGAGGTGTCTGACGTGGTGGCGGTAAAGTGGGAACGGGGAAACATGAAACACGCAAACTAAAACAAAAAAACAAAACAGTAACAGAAGCCAAAGCGACATCCCTCCTTCCTTCCTTCCTTCCTTCCTCAACCATTTTTTCTGGTGACTTTTCTTTCCGTTTTCCCCAATTCAATTTCGCATCGATCATAGATTATACTTTATACACGAACCAGACCAGATAATTATACACCAAATTCGAAGAAGAAGAAGAAGAAGATCGGAGATGTGGGTGTTTTACTTGATATCGTTGCCCTTGACATTGGGGATGGTGATCGTCACCCTCAAATACTTTGCCGGTCCACACGTCCCTCGTTATGTCTTTCTTACCGTCGGATACGCCTGGTTTTCTTCCCTCTCCATCATCATCCTCGTACCTGCCGACATTTGGACCGTACTTTCCTTTCTCATTCTCATTATTATTATTAGGGTTACCTCTTTTTTTGTGATCTCAGTTTTGTTTTCTGTTTTTTGGCATTGGATTTTGGGTTTCTTCATTCTTGACTGACTGATTGTTGTTAGCTAGGTGCTTATACTTCTGTGATTTGAGTGTTCATTGATTGCTTTGAAATGATCCTATATTTCAATTGACTTGGTGGTTAGCCTACTGCTGCCTGCTGAAGTCGACGAAACTATTTGTCCGAATATCTATTTATTGAGTAGCTCACAATGCAAAGCCCCTTAATTTTCACCCATCATGTTTGTCTATCTGCTTGTTTAATTGGGAATTAGGCAAAGGCAAACCCCCGCTTTCCCTTTGTCCTGAAAGATTGACCTTTTCGTATTGGTTTGTCAAAAAGTGTGATGGGTTTCTATGCGTGTTAGGTGTATATCCCCGTATACCAGCTAAGTTGTGTTTTAGGATGAGTTAGGATGCAGTCAGTGAGGGTAGTTATGATCACTTTTGCTATTTTTTTGTCGTTAATGAGCTGATGATGAACTGAATAAAATTGTAAGCAACTCAACATCTACGTGCTCAAGACTCAAATATAGCTCAGCTTGAGTGAGCTCCGTTGGACACTTCATTGAGTTAAGTTGGAGAACCATCTCATTTGGCTTGGATTTGAAATATGAGTGTTGATTACTCTGTAATATAATTGCTAATAGCTTCAAGAATTTATGTTCTATCCTATATGCTTGGTGTTTCTAGTTTTGTGGAACAGTTCTCATAATCTCTGTACTCGTATTATACATAAGTAAAAACTACAACAATGATATTAAAAGTGTGGAAAAGTATCGTGAGTTTTAGTAGGCACATGCTCAAGCCAACCACGGTCTTCACCCAACTCATTTCCCCTCTGGTTGTAACTTGTAACTATCATTTTCTGAATAGACCCGCCTGGGGTTGATGTTACTAGGTGGACCATGTATTCACATATGAGAAATTCAGTAATTCTAAAATTGATGCTGTCGTATGTCTGTGTATGTGGATCAAGTTGTTCACCATGTTGATCTAAGCTAAAATATGAGCAAGAATTGCTCCGAAATGCATTACACTGCCGACTTTATAATCAAATGCTAGAGAAGATATCTCTTTTGTTTCCAAGCATAGTTGACCAAGTCCGTCAGCCTTTTAGTATACAGACTTCTTATGCTTAATTTGCCAATGCTCCCATGGGGGACTTACAGCGAGCTGATTTTTTTTGGTCATGCAGACGATGAATGGGAATTACAACCATGTTATTTCTGTCTCTTGGAGCTTGTCATATTGGAGTACATTTTTGTTAACTTGGTACGTCGTTCTGGTTGTATACATTCTGTTTCTTGATTATTCTTTATTTTTTATGCCAAAACTCTAGCTTTAGATATGTTTTGCAAAATGATAGGGCTCATTGTTGCAGATAGCCTTATATATTTGGACTATGTGATTTTTCTAAGCAGGGCTGTGGTCCCCCTTATTCAGGGTTATGAAGACTCTGGAGACTTCACGGTGGCAGAACGGTTAAAAACAAGTGTGCATGTGAACCTGGTATTTTATCTAGTTGTTGGATCCATTGGTCTAATAGGACTCATTCTCCTTATTACTATGCGCAGGGATTGGTGAGTCAAAACTGTTCCATGATTAGTGTTTAAGCTTTTAGTGAACATGATCATCCCATCTCCATTTGACCTTGATACCGGTGGCATATATATTACTCCCTCCATTTTATTGTCCTTTTTTCTTATTTGTACATCTCAAATTAATTGTCCTCTTTCCTAATACATGAAGTAAAAAGAGTGATCCACATTCAACCCTTAGTTAAATAATCTTCCTATTTCCATCATACTATTTACTTCATGTTTTAATTTATTAGTCAAGGGGTATTAGTGGTATTTCCCTAATATTTCTTAAATCTAAACTTTAGTCATTGAGGACAATAAAAGGGCATGGGTGGAGTGTGATATTATGTACTGTTTTGTGATTTACAACTGATTCATGGCCATTTCTGGATGTTTCTTGTCTGAAACAGGAATGGTGGCGTTCTTGGTTTTGCAATGGCTTGCTCAAATACTTTTGGACTTGTTACTGGAGCTTTTTTGCTAGGTTTTGGTTTAAGTGAAATTCCAAGGAGCCTTTGGAAAAATGCAGATTGGACATTTCAGCACAAAGTTGTGTCCCATAAGATTGCTAAAATGGCCATTAAACTGGATGAAGCTCATCAGAACTTTTCAAATGCAATTGTGGTGGGTACCAATGCTCCTTTTAAGATGACATAGAATTGTTTTTGCTATTTGGTTCTGTTCAAAAAGTCAGTTAAGCATATTCCTTGAGTAAATTGTATGTGTATATATGCATCACAGCTTGTTTTTTGTGTACCGTCGTCATCTACTTGTTATTTTTTTCACATGGCATCCTTTAATTGATCTTCTCTATTACTTATCAAAAGAAATGATCAAACTTTTGTCACCTCAGCATGTGCCTTCAGTCATCCCCCTTAATTTTCTTCTTAACTATTTGCTACAAATCTATTGATTCTATTCTATTGGAGACGACTTGACCATTTTGGATAATGATTCATGTTAGCTGACCCCAAATCTCTTTGGGACTAAGACTGTTATTGTTAACTACAAATCTAGTTTTCTGTGGCATTTCTTTATCATCTAGGGTGGCCATTTCTCTTAATTTTCTTCTGAAATTGTCCATTTTTTGCTGTCTGTTATTAGGTTGCCCAGGCAACATCAAACCAGATGTCAAAGCGCGATCCATTAAGGCCTTACATGGATGTTATTGATAAGATGTTGGCTGAGATGGTAGGAACAAATATTACATAATAGGAGTCTTTTGCAGTGTGTTCTTTTGTTCTTGGCGGCTACTGACTCTTCTATATATCAGTTCAAAGAAGATCCATCGTTCAAACCGCAAGGTGGGAGGTTGGGCGAAAATGATATGGATTATGATGCAGATGATAAAGCAATGGCTACCCTTAGGCGTCAGCTTAGAGTAGCACATGAGGAGTATTATCGGTATAGGAGGTAATATTTCATGTTCAGCAGAAAGAGAGGATCTGTATGTAGTATGTACCTTCAAATTTTGTATGATCACTCTGAGCTGTATTGTTCATGGAGATAGTTTCCATGTTGGCGATTATAGATAGATTTTTTTGGCCATTTGGTGGTAATTGTTAGTTTTAACCTGTAGTGATCTGTTGGTTCACCTTATACTTTTTGTAAAGAGTTGCTTCTGAAGCCTACTTAATGGGCTGGTCAGGATAACAGTCCAACAGTATGTCTTGCTCTCCTATTACATTTTCTTATACTGCTAACAGATGAACTTTGTTTCTGCATTAGTGAGCATTGTTTTTATGATGTAAGAACAACAAAGCTTTAGTCCGAAAAGGATTTGAAATCATCTATGATTTCGGTTCATGTCCATGAAGTGTTGGCATATTTTATGTTGTGAGGCACAAAAATACCACTTCCCGTATTTGACCTGTAGACTTGCAATGTATGCCATAAAGACACTGACTTGTTAGGATACAATTTAATCCATGGATTTTAATGATTTCAATATCATTTCTTGATTGGAATGAATTGATAGTTGTTTTTAATTTTCATCACATTTGGTCATTCATCTTGGCTAGTTTCCGTTTCCGTTACGAAGTGAGTTTGGACATCTGAAAGTGGAGTCATAGTCTTAAAAGCTTGTTTTAGTTTCTTATGAGCTGTAATCTTGCCAATGAATATGATTTGTGTTATGTGGTGAACAATAAAAGATTCTTTCTTGGGTCAAACTTTTCCGACTGTTCTAATTTTTTCTGGTTACTTAACTCATTTTGCCCTTTCTTCCATATGGATTTTTTTTCGTTTGATTGTCTTTAATTTCTTTCTTGTTCTGCAGCGAATATATGAGCTTTGTCTTGGAGGCGCTTGAATTGGAGGACACCATTAAAAATTATGAGAGACGTGATGCAACTGGATGGTAAGCTTTTCTTTCATGATTTTGTTTCATTAGGCTTGGTCTCTTTTTTTGAGTCCTTTGGCACAGTGTCTCACATTTGTTCGTATCCTGAAAACATTCGAAGGAAAAAAAAATCTCCATTCAGGCTCTGCACAGGTTCATAGATGAATTTACATGATAGTGAAACCTTCTTGTCCAAATATTTTGATTTGCATTGGATAAGTTTCTGGCAAAGAGAAAAAAACTGTACGATTTCAGGTTTTAATTGGTGGTTGGGCATTGATATGGAAGTAGCAAATTAGCCTAACAACTATGTAATTGTGGGCAGATAATCCCCTCAACTCATGATTGGATCCATATAGCTGCAGTATTTTTGTATATGTACAAATTGTTATTGAAAAAATAATTTTAGGCGTGTGGAAAAATACCCTACAGCTAATTTATGACAGAAAATAGATCATCTCACAACTAGACCTACACAGTGGTGTGGACACAATAGCGGGGCACAAAAATGTTTGTCAATTAGCAAAGGTCACCTTTTCATTTCCAAAACTATAATGTGTCAGGCGAACCCCTAATACTAAGGCAATCTCTTAAGTGAGTTGATATGGCTCTGTCATATTTTCGCTCATATTATCTCTATGGCATGTCTGACGACAATCATGTGTCAATTCTTTGTTTGGATGGAGAGGAAGGAAAGGGAGGGGACAAAGTCTTTTGTTTAGTTAGCAAGTAGAAATGGCGGGAGTTGGAATTGAGGGAAATTATGGGATCCATTTTCTGCGACATGCCAAATTAAAATCCCTCCAACACAAAAGATTTGGAGGGAAAATTTCATCGATCCATCCCCTATCCCTCCCCACCTTCATCCTCCTCCCCTCTCCTCTCCTCCACTGTATCCAAATAATGGGTAACTTCTCTGTTTCACATTGGAGAATTTACGTCATGTTCGGGAATTCGATTGGTTGTATTCGTTGGTAGAGTACCTCTTGTAACACTGTCTTGTGCTGTCTCTTCAGGAAGTATGTTTCAAGCTTGAGAGGCAGTCGATCTGGTTCAGTGGGCTCTATCTTAGATACTATTGGTAAGTATAAATTTAGCAAAATCCCATTTACTTTTCAGAAAAGACATCTTCTGTACTTAATTCTTGTAGACATAAACTCGATACTTGTATGATTGTATCTTTATGGCTGCCTTTATTGATTGTAATGGACTGATCTACTTCTAGGCTTTTCTTTTAAGATCGCATTGTTTATACTTTTTTGATGGAATTTTTTTGTTGAGTTCCCATTCCCCCCCTGTACTGACCAAATAGTTAAACCAGAAGTCCAAGGCCATAACAGAGGAATGAACTTTTTTTTTCAGAGCTACTATGGCGCTGTATCTTGAGTAAGCAATTGCAAAGAGCTTTGGCAATCATTCTGGGTTGCATGTCAGTTGCAATTCTTTTGGCTGAGGCAACATTGCTGCCCAGTGGTGTTGATTTGTCTCTATTTTCAATTTTCATCAAGTCTGTGGGAAGGAAGGAGTTATTTGTTCAGGTATTAGCAGAAAAGTTATTATGCTTATGATTGTATTATCAAACATATACTTTATCACATGATGTGGTTATTTTCTAATCATTTGAAAAGAGTAAGGAACAAATCAGGTTGTAATGATTGTATCTTAAGGGCTTTTGGTGTGGGCATCTAACTCAACAATGGCTAGTCCTGTTTTTTCCTTGGCGTGTTACAGCTTTCACAGCTCATAATGCTTCATGGCTACACTTGTTGTCAGGTTTTGGCGTTTATTCCTCTCATGTACATGTGCATATGTACGTATTATTCTCTGTTCAAAATTGGAATGCTGATGTTCTATTCATTGACACCAAGACAAACTAGCTCTGTCAACCTACTTATGATTTGCTCGTAAGTAGTTACGTATCCTCTAGCTTTGAAAATTGAACATCCCTAATATCTTCTCTGTTTTCAAAATGGAGAAAACATAATCAAAAGCAAGCTACTATCAATTTGTTTTGACAGGATGGTTGCACGTTATGCCCCACCGATTTCATACAACTTTCTAAACCTCATCCGCCTTGATCACAATGCTAAAACTATCTTTGAGCAGGTAAATAGCTTTACCCAGAGTCCTTGTATCTACTTCATGATTTGGCCTTCTGCACTTTGATAGATAAAGTTTGTTCATTCACCTTGTTAAATTCTATTAATTTCCTACTGAATAGACGTATTGAAGGAAGGTTATGTGTTATTGATACGGCTGCAAGGACTTGTTTGCCGTATTTGTGGATTGTTCCACGCCACTTATGTGCTGCATTGTTGTGGATTTCGAGATGCCTATTTTTTTCACTTGTGATTTGTTAGGCATCACCTTCTTGACATGGAGTACATTTTTGTTGGTTTCGTGATAATAGTGATCTTCTGTGTGGATTATCATTTTCATAAATTATTACGAATCATTTTGTAAAACTCATGGTACAAACTTGTAAACAATAGTAGGATGAATGATCAACCAAATATTTTAGGAATATAATTTCTCTAATATGAGCTCTAAATTGATACACCAATAACAATAACATTTCTTCAGTATCTCGAATGCTCCCATTGTCACGTGTTTTAAAGAAATACTCTGTAGTCTTTTTCTCCTGGTGAACCATGATGAGGTTTGCATAAAGAAATGTGTTGCATAGTTAATATAGTGAGTCGTTATCTTTATTGCATGATACTTCAACCAAATAATGCTTTCTTTAGTTCCATTCGAAAAGATACCTCGAAGAATAAAATAGGTAAACAAATGACCGAGACTTAGGGAGTAATAATATAATGTGACTATGACTAGCTACATGAGAGATCTTGTGGTCAATTTCTTAAATTGGGCACTTAAAATGATCTATACGGTTGGTACTGTGATTTCTTGAGAATTCAGCGGTTCTATGCTCCCAAAAGGGACGGTAAAACTTCATGTGACCTTGCTTCAATTAAAAATGCTTTTCTGTTATCTATAGATGGTCGCCAATTTACCTTTTAGCGATCTTATTGATAGAGATTAGTATTTTCCGACATACATTAATTACAACTATTATGACTGACCTTTGCCCCGTCTCGAAATTGTCGTATTAGTGGATGGGAAATATTGATGATGTGGTTCTCTTTTTCGGGAAGGGGTGGTAAAACTTCATGTGACCTTGCGTCAATTAAAAATGTTTTTTTTGTTATCTATAGATGGTTGGCAGTTTGCCTTTTAGCAATCAGATTGATAGAGATAAGTATTTTCTGACATACAGTAATGCCAACTATTATGACTGACCTTTGCCCCATCTCGAAATTGCTGTATTAGCGGATGGGAAATATTGATGATGCGGTTCCCTTTTTCGGGGAAGGATTCAACAAAATTTATCCCCTCATTATGGTTGTTTACACAATTCTGGTTGCAAGCAACTTCTTTGATCGGGTTATTGATTATTTTGGGAGCTGGAAGAGATTCAGGTTTCAAAGTGAAGCAGATGATATGAACGGTTTTGATGCATCAGGCATGATTATCTTACAGAAAGGTATGCTATGTCTGTACTTTTATAAGCTATGTACATTAATGGTTACTTGTGTTTCAAGGAACAACTATTATCCTTGGAAGTGGCTGGTTTCGATGCTGTGTATGTACAATTAGTGCTTCAGAAAGATAAGTTTCCTAATTAATGTGCAGAACGATCTTGGCTTGAACAAGGACACAGGGTAGGGGAGCAACTTATACCACTGGCAAGGAATTTCAACAACATAACCTTAGATGTGGAGTCTGGTTTGGGTAAGAAGGTATGTCGTCCAGCAAATGCTCTTGGTTTACCCTTTACCATATGCTGTGAATAAAACAATTTTGCTTTTTCGAATATTTCTCAAGTTTCTCGTATACATTATAAATCCAATGATTCAGGATGAAGCTGTTGAGATGAAAGGGTCTTCCTTTAGCAACGGTCAGAAGGGAAGTATGTCCAAGAAAGTCAAACCCGAGTCTCAGCAATATAGTGAGAACAGGGAAGCAATCAGCAACAAGTACTCTGCCATCAGAGAACAGAGCAGACAAACCTCCAGCTCAAACTCAAAGGCATCAGAGAATAGCATAGCTGCCACTAAGGTTTCATTATTGGGTACCGGCGGCTCTGACTCTGTAAGCGATCCAGTGGGTCCATCATCTGGTTTGACATCCACATGGCAAACGATGAAGTCAGGGTTCCTGAGTTTTAAGACTAATATTGGGTCAAAGAAATTTCTGCCACTGCGACAAGCCCCAGAAACTAAACTTCTTTCACACACTTCCTCATCTGAGTCTCTGGATGAAATATTCCAAAGACTGAAACGCCCACAATTGGATAATGTGGCTTACAGTGATGAAGATGACGACAATACGGAAATCAGTGACCTGGGCTCAACAAGATGACATGTTTGTGAAGAGAAGTATATAGAAGGTGCATCACAGGTGGAGGTGCTTTAGCCGATTGTATAACTCTGCTGATTCGAAAGAGGATGAATAACCCAATTATGAGCTCACTCATTTTGCTGCGATATTGCACAAATATTCAACGAGAGCCAGATTGATGGGTTGACAAATATACGAAAAATGGTAGCTGATCAAATACCGTTTGAGAAACTTTACATACGGATTCTTTTTGGTAGTGAATACGTAAATGAGCCTCTGGCGTTCTGCATATAAGTGAATTTGAACAGCACCCTTGTATCGTGGTAAAAATAGGTTTATGTTAGTTAACCGTTGTTGGGATGTGGATGGAGGGGAAGACGGGGTTAGGATGACCGTTTGGGCACTGCATGCATGGCTACAACAGAATGAATTCTCCATTTCAGTTTCATGACGTAAATTGATTGATTTGTTTTTTTCCCAATACTGTTACTGTATAAGAAATATTTAGAGTGAAAATGTAACTGTTTCCTTAGATGCACTAATTCCACATTTCCACCCCTCATCTTTTCCCTTCCCTTCTTTTGTTGTATCTGTTTCAAGATTACTATTGGGCTTTCACTTTGAGGTGTATGCCTTGTAGTTGTACTTGTACCTGATCCCATCATCATGGGCTTGCTGGATATGAAAGTACTACGAATTGTTTTGAGGAATAAGGGTAATGTTTAAAACAATCGATAGAGTTGTATTTAAACCATTAAAACTTTCTAAAAGTGGTACAATATAAATTTAAAAATTAAATAATAAATTGCACAAACATTGATGTAATTAATACATATATTAAAACATTGATGTAACTATCATTTTTCGAGGAATAATAAAGGGATTTGTTAAATCATAGTGTCCATTTTTGTAACACAAAATTTAGAGAGATCGTCTTTTGATAGTGTTATTGAGAGACATCTCACGTAATAAAAGTTAGATTTAATTTGCATTTTCCATGTTATGTTTCCCCTACTAATTTAGTAGGAGACAGTCTCTTCAGAGTCCGAAGAGCTATTCCTTTTTTAAATCATATCAAGTTTTTTTAATTACAAATTTCAATTTAATAAATTCCCATCTTTCCATAATAACCACCATTTTAATTTGGGTTATCTCACATTTGGTGAATCTAATACCGTAGGATGGTCAGGACAGTCTAATACTCCATACTAAATATACTATAAGACGGTAATATAGGAGAATAACTAAACAACAAATTAAAAATGTCACATTTCTCATTAGTTATGTATTTACTCAATATACTTCTATCGATAAGTACTCCGTACACACTTTTGCGTAACATGAATGTCAAAGTATGTAAATATGTAAGGCGTAGACTAGTGTTAGTGTATGGTGTTGAATTGGTGTGGGTTGGATAAATATTAAAGTGCAATACTCCGTTCCGCTTCCGTAGCATTTAATTAAGGTCAACAAAAGACGATTAGATTTAATAATGGGAAGAATGACAAAGGGTAGGGCACGTGGGTCTGTGTTGTACAATTAACAATTTACAAATCGTGAGGGACTTCTCCACTTGGACTTGGAGGGGGTTATCACTTATCAGGTGACGTACGTTTTGTATTATTGGAAACATTACATTATGTTTTGGGATGACGCGGGTTTTAAGTTTCCCGGCCCGGCCCGGCCCCTTCAACTCTTGAACCTAACCTATCCTATCCAATCCAATCCAACACCCAACCCATATGTGCGTGCTAGTGCTAGTGCTACTGCTACTGCTACTGCTACTGCTGCATACCTGCTTCCTTTTCCTCCACACCCCGCCCAATTAATTCCACCTCCATGCTCTCTCAACTATTACTAGCTTAATCAGAAACCGTTTTTCTCTAATTTTTGTGCACATTGATAACCCAATACAATATCAAATATCTTTGTATATATTCCGTATATCTTAGGGTTATAACGAGTCAAATAATACCCAAATTTATAGATTAAAAAAAAACTTTCACTTTTCCCTACGTTTTTAACTTATCTCGATTTTTTCACCTATTATAAATTTAAAACAAATATACCATCTTAAACAAGAATTTGTGACCTTTAAGTAGGGATTAGAGGATCTCATTTTAATTATACGCTCCAATGCTTCGTATTGTATGTAAGTGATGCCATCTTATTTTTCAATAATCAGAGAAAGAGGGATGATTTAACATAATCCATAGACAAGCATTCAATTCCTCTACTACGAGCCATTGGATCGATCGGGAGTCTCCTAATAACATCAATAATGCTTGTCTAGTAGAGCAAATGATTGTGCTGTATAACGTTATAAATTCAATTCTATCAAATACTTGTTAGAAATAATGCAAAGTGAAATTGTTGATCATTCTTGCATAGTAAGAGCATCTCTCATTAGTAGCATATTAAACCTAATTTATTAGCATGGTTATGATTGTCATTATATTTAGAATAATGCTAATTCATTTTCCATCATAAAGTGACTTTGGATACCTTTTGAGGTTAGTCTCATATAACACTTATTATATAAAGTGAGAGTTATGAGAATGATGAGATACATGAGAATATACATCAAATACTTCATCATCCAAATCTCTTTGATAAATTCTGAATATAACATCGTGTTCCAACTCCTAATGGTTGAGTACACAACCTTTTAGGAATGTTGTGTGACTTTGGGGGACGACGCCCATTCCGATTTGTACCGTAGTTGGGGCGATTTCGTTTCTCATTCAGTGGCCTTCATACCACGACACAACAACGTATATTCTCTAGTTATATCGCCCCTATAGTGACCCTATATTTCCAACAATTGAGAAACGGAATAATGTCACTATTATTGTGGTTGTGTTCATCACTTGTCATTGGAATTGTTTCAATTGGCTATCTTGTTTCGTTGGTAAGATTCATCTCGTTGAGGGTGAGACAACAGTTCGGTATTATGGCAATAACTCCGTCTCTAGACCTCCGATTGGGACGTGTAATATGGCGTTGGAAAGCTAAGAAGAAGGGCTACAACTCTTTAGTTGAAGTCGTGAGCTGATTCTGCCATTTACTCTTCGGAAAACGGGACACAATGTCGTGGTAGTATGCTGAAAGTTTTTGAAGGTTTATGAGTGGATGGTATTATCTTATTTTATTATCAATATTCATCCTTGAGAATGAGGTATGGTATCTATGAGTTTATTTCTTGTCTTCTTGTGATTCATGATGATAAAATAATTACGTTTGGTAGATGAGTATCATTTATCGTCATTGATTGGAAGATAAATTATCTGATAAGAGTAGGATGTTAATGTTGTTTCTGAACATATGTTGAATGTGTTAGTCTCAATATTTCATGATGGATGATGAATTTGCACATATATTTTTAATATTATATGACTAAAAAGGTGAACATTTTCCTAAACTTTTATCGAGTCTTGATATTGCATCTTGGAAAGAAGATTTAGACTCATGTTTATGAAAAATGGTATGTGTATAGTCAAATAAAATAATTAATGCGATTATTAGTGGTGTAATATAATAATGATTAATTATAAAGGATTATTGTGCAAATTATGAGGGTTAGAAGATGACCATGTGGAGATTATATGCTCTTATGAGTAATGAGAGTAATATTTGGATTTATTATATGGCCGTTATAATTTTATTCTATGCACTTAATATATATGACATTGAATATTATTCATTTATCAATTTAAGAACATTATGTATGTTTTGCTTGAGAAAATTGAATATGTATAATATATGTTGGGATTATATATTAGTATGATTTTTCGTATCCTTATTAATGTGTTGAAAAAGCACGTGTGTACTTGTCTTGTAAATTATTTTGGATACATGTGGAAGGAGAATTTAACTTCACACTAGAGACGCATCAATGCTCACTTGAGTAAAATAAGCTATATGTGGGGGTTAAATATTTTATTTTTATTGACATGCATAATCTTGATCAAGTATGTATTAAATAATTGGATGAATTATTTGATAAATTACTCTAAGAATAAATTATGGAATAGATAAATTGTCAGGCACAATTATTTGATATCTAAAAGTTGGGATGATTAATGAATGAATAATTTGTATATTTTGTTTGAACGATTATGTTTGTCACTATTTCGTGGTGTGACAACATGTAGGGGAAGTCATTCAACTTATTTGATAAAATTATTCATGCATCAATTTTTGAGTTGATATCTTATAATTTGTGAAGAGTATGTATATCTCTAATTGTGGGGAAAAGTGATGATCGATAGCGTGTTTTATACATGAATAATGGAACCAAATGTAAGAGTTTTAATTTGTTGACTAAGTCAATAAATAATGGTTGCGTAAGGTCCATTTATTTATGTTGTACATTTGGCTTACACCACACTATATGAGATTATGATGATTGATTTTATGTGAGTAAAGGATATATATTTTAATTTGTGGATTTGCAAAAAGAATATATAAGTGAAACAATCATCGAAATCGCTGTTCTCTAATATAAGAATGAGGATGTATATATGGTGCAATATTGAGAATTGCAACATGTTGGATATTTATAAAGATGTTGGATCACAAGGTGAGATGTACAATGATCATGAGTAAGCTTTCATCTTTATAATAATTTTATTATAAGTCTATTGAGAAGACTGTTATAATTTTATGTATTATGTATTCGTATTATTTTGCTCCTTTAACCTTATCGGGGTAATGCATGGTGATTGAGAGCTTAATATTTATTGCATAATTCTGGGGGCATCAATTGCTATGCAATGTTTGATGTTAATTTCAGCTTTGTATTGCTAAAAATGATGTGTAGTGAATTACACACATGTATTATGCAGATTTGAGAGAGTTGAAATCATCAAATATAGTTTGGTGTATTTGAAAGGTTGAGCATACAACTCTTTGGTCTTATAGCCCGAATTTGGGTGGTCCTTGTGAGACGGACTTGATGAGATCACCGTAATGATAGAGGTTGAGCGTATAGCTCTTAATGATCTTATAGCCCAAATTTGGGTGGTCCTTGTGAGACGGACTTGATGAGATCACCGTAATGATAGAGGTTGAGATATTCCTCTTAATGAATCTATATCCCTATGTTTGGGTGGTCCTGTTGTGAAGGACTTGATGGATTCATCGTAGTATTGAGAGGTTGAGCTTTAGAGCTCTTAATGATTCTATAGCTCATAAGTGAGTGGGTTATGTGGAGATATTATCCTTGATAGAATCACCTAAGTGGGTGTGAAGGGTTGGCCTCCTTCTATGAGAGATTGAGTTATTTTTCTAGAGCACTCATCAAAATCCCAAGGTTCATTTGGCCATAAGTTTGTTGAATCGTATTGCGGAACTCGTGTGGAACTTAAGGTATGATATGTGTTGTGAGGATAATTCAACCGAAATGCAATAAGGAATTCAAATCGAAAGATATTCTCTTGTTGTAAGTAAGTTGTTGACTCATTTCATTAATAAGTTAATTCAAATCGAAAGATATTAACGTCTAAGTGTCAACCTTTTCATATGCTCAGGATTTTTGTTTTCGGTTTATCATTTGCATTAGTGGGGGATTGTTAGAAATAATGCAAAGTGAAATTGTTGATCATTCTTGCATAGTAAGAGCATCTCCCATTAGTAGCATATTAAACCTAATTTATTAGCATGGTTATGATTGTCATTATATTTAGAATAATGCTAATTCATTTTCCATCATAAAGTGACTTTGGATACCTTTTGAGGTTAGTCTCATATAACACTTATTATATAAAGTGAGAGTTATGAGAATGATGAGATACATGAGAATATACATCAAATACTTCATCATCCAAATCTCTTTGATAAATTCTGAGTATACCATCGTGTTCCAACTCCTAATGGTTGAGTACACAACCTTTTAGGAATGTTGTGTGACTTTGGGGGACGACGCCCATTCCGATTTGTACCGTAGTCGGGGCGATTTCGTTTCTCATTCAGTGGCCTTCATACCACGACACAACAACGTATATTCTCTAGTTATATCGCCCCTATAGTGACCCTATATTTCCAACAATACTAACTCACAAAAACGTATATGAGACGGTCTCACAATAAAATTATTGTGAGACCTCTCATATAAGGGTGATTACTTTGTATTTTAGTTTATTTTAATTTTGTTAAATGTTGGTTATTAGTGTATTTTGTGACAGTCTCACAAGAGACGATTTATTTATTTATAATTCAAATATTTTTTGCAAGTAATATAAAAATTAAAATAAATGACTCAAAAGAAAAAAGAAAAAAAGATTATCCTTTGACGTAACTACGCAACCCTATTAATACTCCCTCTGTTAATCAATACATTTGTTTTTTGCACAAGTTTAAGAAACTAATTATCTATTATTAAAAGTTCAAATAAATGAGATAAATAGTGACATTTATGTGAATACGTAAAGTTTAAAGTATTTGTTTAATATATTAAAACATAGTGTATGAAATGAGAGTATTGTATTAATTAAGTTGCACAGATTACATTCATAAGTGAGGCATTATATACTAGCTATACAAGATCGAGACTTGTTGTACATGATCAAGTCCTTGATACCGAGTATCGTTATCTAGCATAACATGGGAAGGGAATTGTGTACAATACATAAATAGAAGATACAAGAGGATATTATACATAAGTAGAGGATACCAGAAGATATGACAAAGAGATCACGATTCCTCAATCTTATCATCCCCCCGCAAGACGGACGGAGGAGGCGAGAGTCCGATCTTGGGAATAAGCATGGTGAAGCGCGGTCGTGGCAGGGCTTGATGCGCGTATTTTATATACACTTTTTATACCTTTTATACGCGCATTCTCGTGTTTATTGAATAGTGAAAACTATTATTTTGCCCCGAATTGGCTACTTTGTGGTTGTATTGTCATTTTGCAGAAACGGAAGACAAAGGAGCTAAAACGAACCAAAACCGGGCCAAAACGAAGCTGGAAGGAGCTGTTCACTGAAACGAGCGATAGTCGACCGACTATTAAGATAGTCGGCCGACCATGACGATAGTCGACCGACTATTACGATAGTCGGCCGACTATTCTGGAGCTGCAGAGATCAAGTTGATAAATGATTAGTCGACCGACTATTACAATAGTCGGCCGACTATTCCCTGGACCGCGGGCAGGTTTCGTGATCAGCAAGAAATTTCCTAAACCCAAAGAAGTTTCCTAAACCGTTTTTAACTCATTTAATCTGTATAAATAGGGCTTTTCAGCCACATTAGAAAAAACTTCTACACAACTCCCACTTCTCTTTAGATTTCTTTTAGACTTCTCTTTCATTATTCTCTAGTTTAATTTCTTCCTAAAACTCGGTTATTGTAAGAACTTTTGGATTCGAATCGCCTTCATTCCTTCGGTAATTTTATTAATCTTTCTTCCTTCTTCTTTGATTGATTTATTAATCGGTAATTTTATTCGTCATGTTTAATCTAGTAAATTCTTTTATTAATCTTGTTGTTCTTAATTTAATTATGAGTAGCTAATTTCCCTCGCTAGGATTTAGGGGATCTGCGAATTGAATGTGGTCGCTAAATAATTTATAGATCTGTCAATAATATTGTGTCTGAGTTGTCAATTGTAGCATTTAATTGAGATTAATTGATTAAGTCGACGTAATTGATTAATTGAATTCGGTAAACTTGAACCTAAGATCGGAAGCCTGGTAAAAGTTAGACCTGCTACAACACATTAGTATGCCTTAATAAGATCGGAAGCCGTTAGAAGCATGCTAGGGTGAATAGCGGACCGGAAGGACCTTTTCAATACCCCTTAGACCAATATCTGCGACAGACCTGTGATTTAGACCGTGACCATATGAGATTCATAGTGAACCGACAATCCTAGTTTTCTCTCCATATATTTATTCATCTTAAATTCATCTTATTTTATTTTAGTTATTTCTTTCCTTTTAATTCTCTTTCCTTCACTACTTTAGTTTAGATAAACAAAACATAAAAACCCCGAGTGTTACTTAGATAGACTTTAATTACGAGTAGAATTTATTTGTCTCCCTGTGAATTCGATCCCGACTTCCCTAGCTATATTTTTAGTTAGACCGTAGTTGGTTATTTTTGATAGGTATACGACTAGCTTATCAAATTTTGGCGCCGTTGCCGGGGAGACGGTTAATTTTACTTGTTGTTTTAGTTTATCTTTTGTCTCAGGGAACTTTCAGTTTCTTGGGACGATTATTATTATTATTATTATTATTATTATTATTATTATTATTATTATTATTATTATTATTATTATTATTATTATTTTTTATTATTATTTATTATTATTATTATTATTATTATTATTATTATTATTATTATTATTATTATTATTATTATTATTATTATTATTATTATTATTATTATTATTATTATTTCTCTCTTAGTTTTATTTTTATTTTTATTTTTTTAATCATTTTTTTTTCATCATCATGACTATTTTCTACTTCCCTCAATTTGAACATGAACCACTGCATACTTATTTTAATAGACTTGACTCTTTTATTACTCAAAATGGTTATCATGTGAGTGTGTGGGAGGTGAGTCATATGATTTATGAGGGCGTGGATGACGCGACACGGGCTTATATTGAGGAAAACTGTGAAGGCATGTTTAAATACATGTCTTATGTGAAACGATGGGCGCTACTCCAATATTTAATCCGAAACAGTTTGGAGTCAGAGATAAAGAGGAAGGCTGAGATATCGGAGCTTAAGGCGATGATGCAACAACTTATAGATATGGTAACTTTCAAGAAAAACGAGCATGATACTCCATGTGAGTTAGATACGAAAGTTAATTTCTCACATTCCACTGATTATGTTATGACTGAATCTGTTGCATCTATTAGACAGGACATATGCCCATTTGAGGAAGATGATGATGATGTGTATAATGTTCAATCTCACATCGTTCCCCAAACCCCTATGATTTCTAACTTGATGCAGGATGATGACTTGCATTCCTTGGATACTTGTGAACCATCTTATTCTCCTTCGGAGCAGCTTTCACACCCTTTAATCAAGTATTTTTCTCATTTTGTAAATGTTGTTGTCGCAAACAATGATTGTGAGATGGAAAGTGTTATATTTGAGGAAAACGCGTGTTTGGATGCTTTGACTAGTGTTCTTTCTGAGGATAACATTGAGGATTTTTGTTCATGTGAATTTGAGAGTGTGTCATTTGATGTCAATTTTGAGGTTTTGGAAAGAGGGTTGAACAATAGAGAAGCCCGTGAGCGTGAGAGGAAAGTTCAAACGGACGAGAGTCGGGAAAAGAGTACACTTTTGAATGATACTTTGAGTGAAGAGAGTTTCATTATTGAGGATACTTGGGATTGCGAATCTGATTTTTTTGAGAAACCTATTTTAGAGAAATTTGAGTTTTCCCCTTATTTTGAAGATGATTCTTCTTCGCCCATTGATTATCTTGATTTAGATTCCCTTACACCTTCGCTTGAGCCTATGATTATGGATGAGGATTGTGAGACTCTTTTAGAAGAGATTGTTTTGGCTCTTGGTTTCTCGTTTGATGGTTGTTTGCTTAAGAACATTGAAGATGACGATCATAACAACTTTTTCGAAGAAGGTGAAAAATATACGTTTGATGCTTTGAGTAGTTTTGAGTTATTTGACTCTCCTCTTGTGCAATTTGAGTCAACTGATAAGACTTGGGATAATTTTGAGATATTTGGTATTTATGTCTTTTCTCATAAACTGCTCACTACTCTTCTTACTTATCATACTTATTATTGGTCATGCTTGTTAATGTTGATTTCTTATGACCACTTTGCTGCTGATTGGTCTAGCTTGTTTGACAAGCTAATGCGATCCTTGACCTATTTTTTAGGTGATTCACATAGGTTACTAAGATGTGTTTTATATATTTTCTTTGCTGCTCTTGTGTTTTTTTTTGTTGTTTTTTTGTGTGTAGGTACCGTTTTTGCAACGGAGACATCGACAATTCCGACTATGAAGAGGATGCTTCGATGCGGTTTGGGGATGTCTCCTTTATATGTATCTTGTAAGTAGTTTTTTTTTTTCCTTTCACACTTTCATCGTCTTCCATATCTTTCCCCATATTTATTGTTGCCTCTTAGTGTTTGCTGTACACAATGAGGACATTGTGTGATTTGGTTTGGGGAGGGTATGCTTCTGTCTGTTTTCATCCATCTGCATATTTCTTGCATTTCCGCATGCATAAAAAAAATCAAAAAAATCTTCAAAAATATGTTTTTGCATTTAGTCGAGTCTTAGTTGAGTCGGAATGCTATGTAGCGATGATGATAATGCTTCTATGTCTTTATTTAGTTGCTTATGCTAGTGCGCCATTAGAATTTTTGTATATAATTACATGCGGCATTCTCGCATCTTTGGTTAACAGTACTGAACGAATAAACTTGACTCATTGTTGGCAAACTACTCAGATTTGTAAGGAATTAGAGCCTTAAACTGATGACATTCATGATCAGTTTCCTTTAGGTTGAGAGTAGTACTCCTTATGAGACATGTAATATCAAACTGCATAAGCATGACATTCGTCTCTTAGGTACCTGTACGTTTTTGACTTGTGGTTTTGACATGTGCGAAAAAAAGGCAAATCCTTTCTTTTAATTAATCCCCATGAGCCTCACATAGCCAAATTGACCTGTTTGACCCGTTTTTCAACTACATGCTATATATTGCCTACCCTAGTCAAGCTAGTAGATTAGTTGAACAGAATTGTTTTTTCCGGGTTGATTGTGGTACCGTGATGATTGGAAAAAAAGGGGAATTGAAAAAAAAAGTTGAAAAGAAAAAAATCAATGAAAGAAAAAAAATTGAATGAAAAGAAAAAAAAAAGAGAAGAAGAAGAAAAGAAAAAAAAATGAAGTGAAACTAGAAGAAGAATGTGTTTTTGCTATGAGAAAAGAATTGATCTCTCTAATTTCATAGTTATTGGTGAGAAGCGGTTTTTATAAGGCGCTTGTTATTATGCCTAATTTCTTCGACTAGAGTTTGGTGAGAACGGAATGAATTTTATGTTGATTGTAGTTGTACTAGCTTGGCTTTTACCTCCTCATATCCATATCGTTTTGTCCCTTCTTACCCGACTAACCTCACTTTATACCATATGTAAGTCCTTGGCACGTGTCTTTACCCGATAGAATGCGTATGTACGGTTATTAGAGATTGATTTCATGTTAGATTGCATGCATGTTCTTGTAGGTCGCAGTTTAGGTGAGTGCTTTGTTTTTTCCATTTTTACATAAACTCACAATATCACCCGATTGTGTGATGAGCGATCCGTGAGAGTCCGACATAGACGAGTCTTGCAAGGTTGAAGGTTCAGTACTGTTGTCATTGGTCAAGCTTGCTGTATGTATTTGTTTACATTTATTTTAATCGTTGCGCATTAGTTTGGGTGACTTTGGAGCATATTCCGCTATGAGCTATATACATTCCATTAGGATTGAGTTATCGTTTTGTGCTTGCTTGAGGACAAGCAAGGGTTTGGTTTGGGGAGATTTGATGCGCGTATTTTATATACACTTTTTATACCTTTTATACGCGCATTCTCGTGTTTATTGAATAGTGAAAACTATTATTTTGCCCCGAATTGGCTACTTTGTGGTTGTATTGTCATTTTGCAGAAACGGAAGACAAAGGAGCTAAAACGAACCAAAACCGGGCCAAAACGAAGCTGGAAGGAGCATGCTAGGGTGAATAGCGGACCGGAAGGACCTTTTCAATACCCTTTAGACCAATATCTGCGACAGACCTGTGATTTAGACCGTGACCATATGAGATTCGTAGTGAACCGACAATCCTAGTTTTCTCTCCATATATTTATTCATCTTAAATTCATCTTATTTTATTTTAGTTATTTCTTTCCTTTTAATTCTCTTTCCTTCACTACTTTAGTTTAGATAAACAAAACATAAAAACCCCGAGTGTTACTTAGATAGACTTTAATTACGAGTAGAATTTATTTGTCTCCCTGTGAATTCGATCCCGACTTCCCTAGCTATATTTTTAGTTAGACCGTAGTTGGTTATTTTTGATAGGTATACGACTAGCTTATCAGGGCTTTTGTAAGGAGATCGGCAAGTTGATCATCTTGGACGACAGGCATGACATGGAGAGCACCTGATTGGACCCGTTCACGGACAAAGTGGAAGTCGAGAGCAACATGTTTCATTTTGAAATGGAACACGGGATTGGCACTAAGTTGAGTTGCTCCAATGTTGTCACAGTATATGTGTGGTGGTTATGGGAGGTTGACTCGGAGCTCGGTGAGTAGGTTTGTTATCCATATGAGTTCGGCTGTTGCGTTGGCTACAGCACGATATTCAGCTTCTATCAAGGTTCGGGACATAGTTTTCTGTTTTTTCGAGCTCCATGAGATAGCATTCCGACCCAAGTAGACTAGGTAAGCGGATGTAGAGAGAAATTTGTCTGCGTCCCCAGCCCAATCTGAGTCAGAAAAGGCGTGGAGTTTGAGAGGGGAGTCTCAAAAAATTGGGAGGCCATGTGAGGATGTGCCAGCATGATACCGGATGACCCGTTTAAGTGCTTTCCAGTGGGTGTTGGTCGGTTTGTGCATGAACTGGGAGAGTTTGTTTACCGGGAATGCGATGTCGGGTCTTGTTAGAGAGAGATATTGGAGAGAGCCGACAAGAGCACGAAACTCAGTTTCGTCAACTGTGGGAGCGTCATCTTCGAGGGTTAGTTTTACAGAGGCATCGAGTGGTGTTGGAGCGGGATTAGCATCACTCATTTTGGATCTGTGGAGGAGGTCGAGGGTGTAACGTTGTTGGTTTAAGAATAGTCCCGTCTATGTTGGAGTGACCTCGACCCCTAAGAAGTAGGATAGGGGTCCAAGATCTTTAAGTGAGAACCTGTTTGCGAGAGCATTGATAAAGAAGCTGACAGAGTCGGGCGACGAACCTGTAACAATGATATCATCAACGTACACCAAAACAAACATGGTTATATTTGAGTGGAAACAAAAAAGGGATGTGTCGGAAACAACATTTGTGAACCCGACACTGAGGAGGTAGGTCTGGAGTTCCGTATACCAGGCCCGCGGTGCTTGTTTGAGACCGTAGAGGGCCTTTCGTAGGCGACATACATGGTCAGGCCGAGTGGGGTCAACAAAACCCGGAGGTTGTGTCATATGGACTGTATCGGTAAGGGTGCCTTGAAGGAAGGTGTCATTAATGTCTAACTGACGGAGGGTCCAGCACTTGGTCACTGCAAGAGTCAAGACCATACGGATAGTGGCAGGTTTTATGATGGGGCTGAAGGTTTCTGTGTAGTCGATAGTAGCTCATTGGTGAAAGCCCTTGGCCACCAACCGAGCTTTATGTTTGTCAATTGTACCATCAGGTTTGTATTTTGTTCGGAATATCCATTTGCATCCGACTAGATTCTGGGAAGGGTGCGATGGAACGAGTTCCCAAGTTTGGTTGGATATGAGGGCATTGTGTTGGACCTCCATGGCTGCGCGCCATGTGGGGTCGGCTAGGGCAGTTTTGAGTGTCCGAGGTTCGGAAGACGGGACGAGTTGAGCGGTGAGATTTAGCTTGGAAATTGGTTTGTGGATGTTATTTGAGGCACGTGTGTTGTGTGGGTGGTGAGGTGGAGGGATTGGTGGGTCTGAGATGGTTATCGGGACGAGGTGTAGGTCGTCGTGGTGGGTTGTGGATGTGGTAGGGGTTGAGTGCAGGGGAGAGTTCAGGACAGGGGGAGGTGTCAACCCTGGTAGCGGAGCAGGGGAAGTGGGTTGTGAGGGGGTGGAGGTGGGCGTAGGTGGAAGGGGTGCGGAAGTGATGATGGCGGGGACAGTGATGGGTGGTGGTAGGGAGGCTAAGTACCAATTGGAGGGAGTAATTAAGGGAGTGGCAGGAGGATTTTGTCGAAACGGATATTCATTGTCGACAAAACGGACATGGCGAGAATTATATATGCGGTTGGTTTGTGGGTCGAGACATAGGTAGGCGTGTTGGGTTGGGGAGTAGCCCACGAAAACACAGGATATGGATCGTGGGTCAAGTTTGTGGGTCGAGTAGGGGCGGAGCCAAGGGTAACATAAACACCCACAGTTATGAAAGTTTCGATAGTTCGGTGTTTGAGAAAACAGCTGATGGTAAGGGGTGGAGTGGTCGAGAGTAGGAGTTGGCATCCGGTTAATCAGGTAGGAGGCGGTTTGGAATGCTAAGTTCCAATAGGTGACAGCCATAGCGGCATGGTCAAGGAGGGATAGCCCAGTTTCTACTACGTGCCGGTGTCTGCGCTCTGCATAGCCGTTATGCTCGGGTGTGTGTGGTGGGGACGTTAGGTGAAATATACCGGAGGTGGCTCGTAGGGGGGCGAGTTTTTGATATTCCCCGCCGTTGTCGGAGTATAGTGTTTTTATGGTGGTATTAAATTTATTTTCGACAAGTGCTTTAAATTGGGTAAAAATAGTGAGAGAGTCGGATTTATTTTTTATAGGGTAGAGCCACGTATATTTTGTATAATGATCGACAAAAATTATATAATACTTGTAGTTATCGTATGAGTTTATCGGTGAGGTCCAGACATCACTAAAAATTATGTCGAGGGATGCGTTGCTTTGTAAAGACGAGATCGTGAAGGGTAATTTATGACTTTTATAAATTGAGCAAGAGTGACAATTAGTAATCATTTTATTGAGTAGTGATAATGATGACAAAATTTTATTTAAAATAGGTGGAGCAGGGTGGCCAAAGCGGTGATGGAGGTCGTCTTTTTTTAGCGTGGCGGCTAGAGCGAGATAAGCAGACACGCGTGGCCAGTAGTAGACTCCATCTTGGGCTGGGCCGATAAGCAGAATTTTCTTAGTGGAGTTGTCCTGTACAGAGAAATAGGAGTGTGAGAAATTTACAGTGACGTTGTTTTCAGTACAGAATTTAGATACAGATATGATGTTTTTATACATTGACGGGACATGTAGGACACGAGATTATGAGAAAGAGTGAGATGGAGAGGGAAGAGTGGTGGAACCGGTGTTGATAATTTCAAGGCCGGAGCCATCTCCGATGAGAATCTCGTCGGTCCCGTCATATGGTTGGTGGAGAGACAGGTTATCAAGAGCAGATGTGACGTGGTGAGAAGCCCCAGAGTCGAGGAGCCATGGTTGGTCAGAGGGTAGAGTAGTAGGTGTGAGGGTGGCTACGTTGGCCTGGGCAGAGGTTGGGGTCTGGCGGGTTGGGCGAGAGACCATAATGTCGGGGTGGAGACGCTTAAAGATCGAGCAGTGGTAGAGAACATGGCCACGGATATTGCACCATTGGCAACGTCCTTTGAAGGGGGCTGAGTAGTGTGTCGGGTTGGAGGAGTTGGGTGGATTGTGGGAAGGTCGAGGTTGATAGGGCGGGTGTTGGTGGCCAAGGCCACGACAGAGGAGGTTGGTTTGGTCTCCACTTGAATGGCTAATTCTCAGTTGATTAGTTTTTCATGGAGTTCCGAGAATGAGATGGATTTGTAACAGGCCTGGACCGCCTCAATGACGGAGCGGTAGCGGTTGTCTAGGCCTTCGATGACGACATCAGTTATGTCCTCTTCTTGCATAGGAGAGCCGAGACTTGCTAACTCGTCCGTTATAGTTTTTATTTTGGTCATAAAGGCGGAGATGGTGGATCCACCAAGTGAGATGGATCGGAGTCGGTATTTGAGTTGTTTGATGTGGCCACGAGACGGGAGGGCAAAGGTGTTGGAGAGGGCTGTCCAGGCGTCAAGGGTATCAGAGCCTTGCGCGGCTAGGACCCAATAAAGATACACGGGATAGAGCAGGGGGAGAGTTTATTAGATGAATAAGGACGGAGCCATGGATAACATAGGCAACCGAAGCTCCGTAATTTTGTGTAATTGGGCTCGGAATTAAAAAGTGAGACGAAGGGTGAGCGATTATTAAGAGTCGGAGTGGGAAGCCGATTTATGAGATAGGCGGCAGTAGAGAAGGCGTAAGACCAAAATATCAAAGGAAGATTAGCATGAAAGAGAAGGGCGAGGCCGGTTTCGACAATGTGTCGATGTCTCCGTTCGGCAAAGCCATTGTGTTCGGGAGTGTGAGGTGGGGAGGTGAGGTGGGATATTCCTTGTGTAGTAATAGAGGGAGTGAGTTTGAGATACTCACCACCATTGTCAGAGTACAGGCGGAGAATAGGTCAATAAAAATATTTTTCGGCAAGTGCGCGGAAACGAGAGAAAACAGCATTCGTGTCAGACTTAAGTTTTAAC
This sequence comes from Agrostemma githago, assembly GCA_958450325.1. Lineage (NCBI taxonomy): Eukaryota > Viridiplantae > Streptophyta > Magnoliopsida > Caryophyllales > Caryophyllaceae > Agrostemma > Agrostemma githago. The sequence continues at coordinate 11,763,802 of OY288255.1, read as the reverse complement.
GGATAAAGCCAGATATAATTGGTGAAATGGTCGACAAAGATAATATAATATTTAAACTTATCGATCGACGGAATAGGAGAAATCCATAAGTCAGTAAAAATTAAATCCAGAGGAGCCGTAGAAACAAGCGTATTATTATTGAATGGAAGTTTATGACTTTTGCTCGTGTCACACGAGTTACAATGACTAAAGGACGGAAGTTTCAAATCTAATGATCGAAACATTTTATTTGTGACAGCTATAGACGGGTGCCCAAGACGGTAATGCCAGTCAAGGGTACCCGATATTGTAGTGGTAAAGACATGAGGCTGAGACGGAGTCCAATTGTAGACGCCGGAGTTAAGTGGGCCTTGAAGGACCGGGGAGATCTGCGACGGAACCTTAAGAAAAAAAGAAGAAGAATTGAATTCGACGGTTAGTGAATTGTCAGCACATAACCGAGAGATATAAAATATTGCGTGATATAGTGGGAACATAAAACACGTTAGTTAAGAGAAGAGTAAAAGAGGGAGAAATTGAGAGAGAGCAGGAACCTATATCTGAGATGGGAAGACTCGATCCATCACCGATAATGAGATCATCAACCCCGAATATGGAGCATGGAGTGAGAGATTATTGAGGTCGTTGGTGACATGGTGACTCGCGCCACTGTCAAGTAGCCACGAGGGTTGGGCGGAGGCAGGGGCGGCAGTGGTGGTGTTAACCTGGAATTTGCTGGGTGGGCAGTTGTAGACACCCGCATTTTGACTGCCAGGTGTCTATGGTAGTTTCCAAAAAAACACCCGATGATGATCGGACGCTAACGTGTTCACGCACTCTGATACGGGCTCGAAATTAATAATGTCCGACATGGGCTTTTAACGGGATACAAATCTCACAAAACCAACCTCAAATTCAGGCCTAGTGGGTCGTTCCGAGCAAAATAAGACTAATTTGGGTCAAAACCGACACCAAAAATAATTCCCGTCTTTTAGCGACCGGGTCAAAACCCGGTCAAGACAAACCCGACACAGGAAAGCGACCTGATACATTCTCGAAACTTGCGCCAGATTCAAAAATCAGCCAAATCATCTAAAATCAATCCAAAATCAATTAAAATCAAATCAAGGCTAATCAAGCCTAAATTTGTGCGGCCAAATTGATCCACTCGGTCGAGTGGGTTGGCCACTCGATCGAGTGGAGCCTCTAAGAACCAGTCCAGGTTCATTCACGAGGGCACTCGACCGAGTGCACTAGGGCCACTCGGTCGAGTGACCCTATGTCACGGGTTCCCTATAAATACCCGTCAATCCTAAGCATTCAACACACCTTTGGAACAACTTTCAACCCTCATTTTCCAGCCAACTTTGCACTCAAATTACATACATATTTCAGCCCTAGTTCAACCCTTAGGCATCATCACACTTACACCAATTTTCCGAGAGCACAAACTCGTAAAAATCCCACACAAACCAAGCCATACATACACACCATCAACTCCTCCTACGTATCTCGACGTTCCCGTGCCATTGCCGCCGTTTGACGAACCGTATCCCGAGAAGCAAGAACATGTAGGTTGAGGGTGCGACAATTCAACACCGACTTTTCCTTCTTCATCCTTTTTCTCGATTTTTTATGTATATTTATATTCGTGCTTATAGTATTATATTTAGTCGATAGTAACGACACTACTAACATCTAACATTTATTTCTTGCATCTAACATCTAACGCTAACATTTTACTTCTCGCATTTTAATTATCGTTATGTACATTTTATCATAATATTATGTACCGTGTATGTATATATATATTTCTACGTAATAATTTCAAAACTCGGATCCAAACACGTTTAATTACGATGGTCATTTTTATGGTTCGTTTATTAATACGATCACGATCATTCGTAGTTGAACGCGTACACATCCATTTCTAAGATTAGTACGGAACCCGTTGACATGAAAATCGACATCTCATAATCCGTAAGGATTAATTTCGATGTCGTGACGTAGAGGGACACAATTTCGTCACTAATCAAAATTTTCAAACTAATAAACGTTTTTATAAAATTCCGATAACGGTATTATAATCGTATGCATACACGATTATAGTGCCGGAAACCAAGTTAAATACAAGTCATGCGATATTTGTATTTAATTTGGCAAATCATCGATTTTAAATCAAAAAAACTAAATGAGTCACAACTCGTACATGGGCTACTCGACCGAGTACACAGGCTACTCGATCGAGTAGCACCCAAAAAACTAGGCAGTAACCACGTTTAAAGACGCACTCGACCGAGTCAGCCCACGACTCGGTCGAGTGGGTCCTGTAACCCAGAAAACCGAGAGCCTCGACACACATTTCGAGCCTCATCTTTTTTCACGACTCTAGTCATCACGTGTAAAGGCAATCACGTGACCCTCCTTTCTTCAAAACTCACACATATCACGACACATAAACGATTTTGATCGACGGTCTCACACTATTAATTTTATGTCGATGACTCTTTAGTTGTATCCGACGTATAATTAATTTAGACTCCATTTCTCGAGGTGATAAGTCGGGACAAGGCATCGAGGTTCGAGATCGGGTTAGCACCACGCCTAGGTCTCGAACCTCCGTCCTTTGATTAATATGCAATATAATGCGTACCTAATTAAGGTTCGTCCATCTACACAAATTCACGATCTAATTTATATACGGGTCCGTTTACAATTATTGCTCGTCATTTCGATTATATATATTTTGGCTATTCTATATTATTGCTCGTTGTATTGTGAATTCCGGGTTGTATTCCGCCCGTGTAACTTGTAACCGATTTATTATTGCTTTGCTTTATTTATTTACGTTTCACCGTTTATAAATGAACCCTCGCATGCTAAATCACTTCGACAATAATTTAGATGCATTAAATTGACGTAGGTCACATTTAATTCGCATGCTTAGCTAAAACGCTGTTTGCATATCATTTCACCGAATCACTAACGCGCATATTAGACAGTCAAACGATGTCTTAATAGAGGCCGCTAAGTGCGGGCGGGGTTGGGTGTCCTTAGTGGGCTTCCCAACACGTACCCTCACCCCTTACTCAGAACCTCGGTTTCCGGATGCCCGAAACCGTTGGCGCACGAGAGTCATTCTTTACACGATTACCGGTGTAGATGGTATCGGTATCGTAATGCAAAGGGACGAGCCCAATAAACTCTAAAACCGAAATGGGCCATACTTTGTGTATGGTCCATAGCGATATAGAGTGGGCTCGAACGGTTCCGAATAACCATAAAATTCGGTGGCGACTCCATTTCGACTTAAATTTCAATTCGATCCATTCTCATATGGAGGTGCATTCGCCTACCCAAACCCGCGCGTGGCCGCGTCGGGGTGGACCTACGTCATGTCCAACGGTTGGTTTGGGGAGGGAGAGTAACCTGAGGGAAGTCCCGAGCGAATTTACGACAAGGACTGTAAAGGTAGTGGCCTTTGAACCCACAATACTGGCAACGACCCTTGAAAGGGGTCACGAATTGGGAGGAGGGCGGGGTGGGAAGGATAACGGCAGAGGGACGGGTAGGGTTAGTTTGGTAGGGGCGGTTGTTGGTGACAGCCGAGGGGCGGTATTGCGCGGCTAGGACCATGGCTGGGAGAGGGGTGGAGGTGGTATCTTTATTGTAGGAGAGGTTAATTTCATGATGAAGCAATTTCTCGTGAAGTGCCTCAATAGAGATGGGATCATCTCGGGCGCGAACGCCCTCGATAACAGCTTGGTACTTAGAATAGGGTAGGCCGCGGAGAATTCTTTCCACAATATCTTCTAGGTCAACAGGTGCTCCTAAGAGAGCAAGGTCATTAGCACAAGTTGTGACAGATGTGATGTATTCAGTGATTGTGTTATCGCCTTTCGAGATATTCTCAAAGCGATTCTTGAGGTGGAGTTTATGACTCCGAGATGGGTTAGCATAGGTTTTGCTTAGGTACACCCAAACGTCGTGAGACGATTTGGCATGGTTGAGGAGGTATGAAATGTCAGAGTCAAGGGTGCCGAGGAGGGCCCCTTTAAGAAGGTGGTCCTGTCGGAACCACGTGTGATAGGCGGGATTAGGAGATTCCTTACCGGGTTCGCTTTCCTTACCGGTAGTGGCTTTCACGGTTTTAGCTGGAGCAAGATGGGTACCATCGACAAATTTAAGGAGGTCGAAGCCTATAAGTATATCAGTGACCTGTGTGCACCAATTTCTGTAAGTCTTAGGGGTTAGTTTTGTGACAGGGGAAAGGTTGATGACAATGAAAGGCAGGTTAGGTTCATGGGGGTTGGGGAGGGTGTTGGAAGTTGACATGTTTGGACAAGAAAGAGAGGAGTTGATAAATGTAGTTTGTAGTGCCTATTTTACTGTGTTTTGGTCCCATTTTCCTTGTGGAATCGCTCATTGGGAGCGGTTTATGGGCTACTTATGCTTCCTTTAGTTCGTTTCAGGTTCCCGAGACCATTTGTGAAGAGTTGGAGCAAATCCGACTCGATACATACACTTTTTGGAGCCAACGAAGTAAAGGAACGATCACTCGATGCCTTGGATTCGACCCCGAGACCTCGGAACCCAATCCCGAGCCTCTTAGACCCAATCCCGAGTCCCGAGAACCGATGAGAAACCCATGAGAAGCAAGGAGGGACCAAAAAGAGCTTATTTGAGGCCTACAAGGCCCATCCCGGTCGGGATGGCCTCAACCCGTCCGGGATGAGGTGCACAAAAGCGAGTGCTACTGACCTGGGTCCGTCCCGGTCGGGACCAGCCCGTCCCGGTCGGGATCAAGTATAACACCGGGCTGTGTTATCAATAACACCAGGCTGTGTTATTGCCCGTCCCGGTCGGGACCGATCCGTCCCGATCGGGACCGTGGAGCTGTAGCCCGCGCTTCATTGTTTCTTCTCCTTTCCTCTTGTAACCCTATATATACCCTTCCTCTTGTAATCCTTTGTTATGTTAGACATTATCCATTAAACCCTAGCCTAGTTTAGCATAGATTAGCATAGATTAGTGTAGATTAGTCTCTAGTTTATCGTTAATCCTAGTTTAACTCTTGTAATTTGGGAATTCTTGAAGAATCCAACCATGATTGACAACCTTGGTTGATGTATTTGGGTTTTCTTCCATCTATGCAAGATTTCTTCTTTTCATCTTCTCTAGTATGGTATAATTTTCTTTTCCCTTCTTTTTATCTTTGTTTTATCAATCAAGTTTTAATCTTTGTTCATTATATTGTTCATTGCCCATTGTTTCACTAGTTTCATTATGCAAGTTTTGTTGTTGGTGTTGATTCATCTTGTTCTTGTTGGTTTTAGCATTAGATATGTTTGAGTAGATTCTTGCTAGGGTTAGTAGGGTGATTTGGGTGTTTAATGGGTGATTAAGGGTTTGTTAGAGATGTTGGTGGAAGTTTTGGGTTTCCTCTTGGTTTGATGCATGGTACATGTTTGTTGAAATGCTTGAATGACATGTAGATGCATATGCTTGTTTTTCTTGCCTTTTTTCTTGTGGGTGATAGTTTGCTTGTGGGTTTGGTTCCCTCACTACGTAGCGAGAGCCAGGTGAGGACGACCCCTAGGTCAGTCTACGTAGCGAGAGCCCGGACGTGACCTAGGCCACGATAGCACGCTAGGAACTCCGTTTGTCACGTGTGTCGCCAAGATGGGTTCTAGGAGGAACCTCTAGGTCGGTCTACATAGCGAGAGCCCGGACTACATCTAGATAACCCGACTACCCCCTTCACCTTAGCTCTTCCTTGACCATTCCATCACCCCTTGGACCCGACCTAATCCTAGCCCTTTTCGTTATTTGTTTTCTCCGTCACCTTAGTCATAGTCTTAGCCTTCTCCCCTCCTTATCATAGTAGTTTAGCCTAGTTCGTTGACCGAGTCTCGTATTTGGGCGACCTTAGTCTAGACGCCTTCTTACTGTCCCCGTGGATTCGACCCGACTTACCCTAGCTACCCACTAGGATTAGCCGGTTATATTATTGACGGTGGGGATCGACGGAAAATCCTTACCATCAATTTGGCGCCGTTGCCGGGGATTTGACCCGACTTACCCTAGCTATTCACTAGGATTATCCGGTTATATTATTGACGGTGGGGATCGACGGCAAATCCTTACCATCAGGAGGGACGATTAAAATGAAGAGAGAGAGCTTGGATCAAGGCTCTGATACCATATGCCAACTTTTAGACACTGCGAGAGACAGTAAAACTCGAATCGTAGTTGGTTTAACAACAGGACTGAAAGTTTCAGAGTAATCGATACCTGGACGCTGATGAAACCCTTTGGCAACGAGTCGGGCCTTAAATTTGTCGATGGTGTTGTCTGGTTTTTATATTTTATGCGGTAGACCCATTTGCACCCAATGACATTGTGGTGAGATTCTCGCGGGACTAAGGTCCAAGTGTTATTTCGGGTAAGTGCGGCAAATTCGTCATTCATAGCATCACGCCAACGAGTGTCAAGTAATGCTTGTTTGGTAGTAGTAGTAGGTAGAGAAGAGAGGGTAGCGGTGTGAGCATATTTGGGATTGGGCTTTATTATTTTTTTGGAGAGGCGAGTGACGATGGTTCTAGTGGGAGGTTGATCAGAGGTGGAAGAAGAAGAGGTAGTCTCGATTGTGGGGTTCGGCTGGGAAGTTGTGGTTTCACCGGAGGTAGTCTGCTGTTGGCAGGGTGTAGGTTCGGCTGGGATATTTAGTTGGGAGGATATAGGTTCGGTCGGAGGGCTTAGTTGAGGGGGGGTGGGTGTATTTGTTGAGAAAACAGGGGATAATAAGGTAAGTTCGAGAGAGCACCAGGCATCTGGATTGGACAGGTTCGAGGGGGATTCAGATTTGTAGGATGGGAAAACGGATTCAATGAACTTCACATGACGGGATGTATAAACTCGGTGAGTGACTGGATCGAGACAATGATAGGCACTCTGCGTAGCGGAGTACCCAATAAAGATACACGGGATAGAGCGGGGGGAGAGTTCATTAGATGAATAGGGACGAAGCCAAGGATAACATAGGCAACCGAAGCTCCGTAATTTTGTGTAATTGGGCTCGGAATTAAAAAGTGAGACGAAGGGTGAGCGATTATTAAGAGTCGGAGTGGGAAGCCGATTTATGAGATAGGCGGCAGTAGAGAAGGCGTAAGACCAAAATATCGAAGGAAGATTAGCATGAAAGAGAAGGACGAGGCCGGTTTCGACAATGTGTCGATGTCTCCGTTCGGCAAAGCCATTGTGTTCGGGAGTGTGAGGTGGGGAGGTGAGGTGGGATATTCCTTGTGTAGTAATAGAGGGAGTGAGTTTGAGATACTCACGACCATTGTCAGAGTACAGGCGGAGAATAGGTCGATTAAAATATTTTTCGACAAGTGCGCGGAAACGAGAGAAAACAGCATTCGTGTCAGACTTAAGTTTTAACGGATAAAGCCAGATATAATGGGTGAAATGGTCGACGAAGATAATATAATATTTAAACTTATCGATCGACGGAATAGGAGAAATCCATAAGTCAGTAAAAATTAAATCCAGAGGAGCCGTAGAAACAAGCGTATTATTATTGAATGGAAGTTTATGACTTTTGCTCGTGTCACACGAGTTACAATGACTAAAGGACGGAAGTTTCAAATCTAATGATCGAAACATTTTATTTGTGACAGCTATAGACGGGTGCCCAAGACGGTGATGCCAGTCAAGGGTACCCGATATTGTAGTGGTAAAGACATGAGGCTGAGACGGAGTCCAATTGTAGACGCCGGAGTTAAGTGGGCCTTGAAGGACCGGGGAGATCTGCGACGGAACCTTAAGAAAAAAAGAAGAAGAATTGAATTCGACGGTTAGTGAATTGTCAGCACATAACCGAGAGATAGATAAAATATTGCGTGATATAGTGGGAACATAAAACACGTTAGTTAAGAGAAGAGTAAAAGAGGGAGAAATTGAGAGAGAGCAGGAACCTATATGTGAGATGGGAAGACTCGATCCATCACCGATAATGAGATCATCAACCCCGCCATATGGAGCATGGAGTGAGAGATTATTGAGGTCGTTGGTGACATGGTGACTCGCGCCACTGTCAAGTAGCCACGAGGGTTGGGCGGAGGCAGGGGCGGCAGTGGTGGTGTTAACCTGGAATTTGCTGGGTGGGCGGTTGGTTTGGGGAGGGAGAGTAACCTGAGGGAAGTCCCGAGCGAATTTACGACAAGGACTGTAAAGGTAGTGGCCTTTGAATCGACAATACTGGCAACGACCCTTGAAGGGGGTCACGGATTGGGAGGAGGGCGGGGTGGGAAGGATAACGGCAGAGGGACGGGTAGGGTTAGTTTGGTAGGGGCGGTTGTTGGTGACAGCCAAGGGGCGGTATTGCGCGGCTAGGACCATGGCTGGGAGAGGAGTGGAGGTGGTATCTTTATTGTAGGAGAGGTTAATTTCATGATGAAGCAATTTCTCGTGAAGTGCCTCAATAGAGATGGGATCATCTCGGGCGCGAACGCCCTCGATAACAGCTTGGTACTTAGAATAGGTAGCCCGCGGAGAATTCTTTCCACAATATCTTCTAGGTCAACAGGTGCTCCTAAGATAGCAAGGTCATTAGCACAAGTTGTGACAGATGTGATGTATTCAGTGATTGTGTTATCGCCTTTCGAGATATTCTCAAAGCGATTCTTGAGGTGGAGTTTATGACTCCGAGATGAGTTAGCATAGGTTTTGCTTAGGTACACCCAAACGTCGTGAGAGGATTTGGCATGGTTGAGGAGGGATGAAATGTCAGAGTCAAGGGTGCCGAGGAGGGTCCCTTTAAGAAGGTGGTTGTTGTGTGCCAAATTTGGACCATTTTTCCTCCCATTTAGACCCATTTTTACTCTGTTTTGGGAGACTTGAGTGCGATTATCGCCATATTTTGCGTAATTCTCACATTAGTGTCTCTCTTTTGCATTTTACGTGTTTTTGGTAGTTTTCTGTCTATTTTGATAGGATTTTCGACCAAAAACGTGTTTGAGCTTCTACGAGCAAGAGAGAGATACGGTCCAAGAGCAAAGCACACAACTGAAAGTTCAAGTAATCCAATTGATCAACGAAGAAAAAGACCGGAAAAGAGTCAATGGACCACTGGGTGAATATTCGCCCGACGAAATTTTTTTCATCCCCGAAGATTTTCACGGCTACATGACCGGGCAACTTGACCGGGCAACTTGACCGGGCGAAATTTCGCCCACCGGGTGAAATTTCGCCCGATGGTGAAACCGGGTCGGAAACGTCAAAAATGAAGAAAATCTCACCGGGTGAAATTTCACCAGGTGGGATTATTATGTCGAGCCGCGGGGCGAAATTTCATCCGATGAAGATGCAAAGGGTGATGGTCTAGCTAAATGAAGAGAAATCGGATTTGGGCCTTGAAGTTTGTGCAACCCATTAAGCAACTCTATATATACCCCTTCTAGGGTTTTGTGCCTCCTTGTGCCTTAAATGAGCCTTGGGATTAGCCCTTAGGAGTAGGAGTAGTGTTGAAAGTTCTCTAGTTTGTAGTAAGCTTGTGGACATGACATAGGCCCACCCCGACACGGCCACGCGCGGGTTTGGGGAGGCGAATGAATCTCCATATGAGATGGTCAAATTGAAATTTAAATCGAAGTAGAAGTCGTCACCGAACTTTGTGGGAGTTCGGGCCCGTTCGAACCCACTCTATGTCGTAGTGGGCCGTATACAAAATACGGCCCATTTCCGATGTCAGAGCTTATTGGGTTCGTCCCTTTGCATTACGATACCGATACCGACATTATAGGATATCGTGTATTGAATGACTCTCGTTGCCAATGGATTCGGACATCCGGAAACCATGGTTCTGAGTAAGGGGTGAGGGTACGTGTTGGGAAGTTCACTAAGAACACCCAACCCCGCCCGCACTTAGCGGCCTTTACTAAGATATCGTTCGTTTTTGGTGTACACGCGTTATTTCGACGGTTGAATGATATGCAAAGATTATTTTCCCTAAACATGTGAGAGAAAAATAAATGGGTTGCTAAGTCGTTTAATGCATATTAAACTAATAACGTCAAAGTTATTTTAGCATGTGAAGTTCGTTTTAGTCTAATAAAACCAAAGAAAGAAATAAATTGCTACAAACACAAGAAAACGAGTTAGTAACGTTTGATAAATCGAATAAAGATGTAAATACAATAATATGCATGATTTTGAAAAAGGTTTATGACACGTGATGGATTAACACGTGTTGACCGAGGTCGAAAAAGAATTTATCGAAATCTGAAAATATGTCGCGAAAGTCGCTGTTTTATGTAAGAAACGAAAAGAATAGAAAAGCGAGAAAACGAGAAAAAAGGGGCTCGGCCATCCAGGCTTCCGCGCGAGTCGCCTGGAAGGCGCGCGACTCGCGCGGGAGTCTGTCCCGCTTTTTTATTTTTCGAAAATCGTCAAATTTTATAAATCACGTAGAAATATGGATTAATTTATACTCGATTTATATTTTCGATATTCCTCGTATCCGATATTCGATTATGAAATCGATATCAAATAGTCGGAATGATTTTTTTTTAGAAAAAGTTTTGTTTTGAACGAAAAGGAATTTGAACGAAAAGAAGAAAAATGTTAATTCTCTCCGCGTAAGAAATCGTCGAATTTTGTTAAAAAAGATGTAACGATTTTTTAGCATCAACGAGATTTAACTTAGTTCTTGTTAGATACGATATTCGATTAGAGAATCGATATCGTATTTTAAGAACGTTTGTTTTATGAAAATATTTTTGTAATATTGAAACTAGAAAAATAAAAAATATGTGACACCCGTAATAATAAAAAATGATGAACGACGCAAGAGAAAAAAAACGGAAAAAACGTGGAGAAAGGAAGAGAAAGGAGGAAGAGTCGGGTTTGATTTTACACCCTCAACCTACATGCTTTGTTTTCTCGGAATAGAGCTCGTCGGAAAGTGGCTTAAACACGGGAGCGTCGAGATGATGTGGGATGAGTTTGGGTGTCGGTTTGGTGACGGATTTCGGCCGGCTTGTGGGGTCAGATTCGTCGGGCTGATTTTGACGATATTTCGATGTAATGTTTGACGTTACGAGGTTGCTCGGGAATTGTTTGGATGTTGTAGATTTTTTGTATCGTAGATGTGATTATTTCTGTATCGATGATGGATTATTTCTGAATATTGATGAGCGATAATGAATGTGTGTTGAATGTGACGAGAGGGTCCTATTTATAGGAGAGGTCCTTGATAGGAGCTAGGAGAAGTACTCTTGCTTAGGTGACAAGAAATACCGGTTTGGATAGGAAACGTAGGAGTTTGAAAGGGAGCGAGAGTCCCGTTTCTTGGTGGGGAAGCCGAGTATCTTGGCTGTCTTGGGGCTGTTTCGGCCGAGTGTTTGAGCTCGGTCGGTAAATTTGATTTGGTTTTTGGATAGAATTCCTACTTGAGATCGAATTCTATCCTTGAATGGATTTATTTAATATTTTCGAAGCTGATTTTTTGTAGTATTTGAGTCCAAACCGGACGTGTGGTGTCACGGCTAGTCCGAGTGTCTCGGGAAAAAAATATCTTTGACCGGGTTTGACTCGGTCGCTAAAAGACGGTTTTGCCCCTGGTGCCGGATTCGACCCAAATTAGTCTTATTTGACTCGAAACGACCCACTGAGCCTGGATGTGAGGTTGTTTTAGTAAGATTTGTACTCCGTAATAAGCCCAAGCCAAATGTCCATGATTTCGAGCCCATATCCGAGTTCGTCAAAGCACGTTTGCGTCCGATCATCATCGGGTGTTTGGCGGAAACTACTATAGACACCTGGCGGTTAACATGTGGGTGTCTACAGAGCCCCCACTCTGACTGAGGCTTGGACAAGGCGAAAGTCAGAGTAGCTATCAGGTCAATCGAGGATTAAGACCTGGCAGACTTCCGATCGGGTCGTTTATAGTCCATTAGACTTGCGTGAAGGGCTCGCCAGCCATAAGATAGAAATCATACCTGGGTAGATGTCAATAATGTCGCGATGACTTTGCCTGAAAAGTCTTGAGTGTGTCTGTTTACAGACATATCCCGTCTTGAAGTTGTGTGGAGCTTGCCTTGTAAGCTCTGGGTGTATCTGCTTGTAGATACATCCCGTCTTGGGATCGCGTGGGAGCTTTCCTTGTGAGCTCTGGGTGTATCTGCTTGTAGATACATCCCGTCTTGGAATTGTGTGGGAGCTTGCCTTGTAAGCTCTGGGTGTATCTGCTTACAGATACATCCCATCTTGGAATTGCGTGGGAGCTTGCCTTGGAAGCTCTGGGTGTATCTGCTTACAGATACATCCCGATTCTTTAGTAAAAAATGTTGCCTGAGCCTTCCACTGGGGAGTTTTTGAGAATTCTTCGGGAGTCTTGGGTGTACCTGTATGCTTATACATAACAATTTGCATGTAATATTTAGGCGAAACGCCGACTCACGCTGGGGAAGAAATGATTTTTGATTGATTTTTGGAAAGAAAATGCTGAAAAAAAAAATTGAAATTTTTTGGAAATAAGAATGCTTGGGATGACTTGATTCCTGATCAGATTCTGACACGGACTCCTAAAATCCTCCGGTTAGGCCTGTATGCCTAGATGAAGTAGGGATAAAAATTCATATTCCCGTGGTGACTAGGAAAGAGATTTTCTCAAATGGCTAAGTTTTGCAAATTTTTAAAATGAGAATTTGAAGAGAGAGGCCTACCGACAGACTCGACTCTGGACGCGACAAGACGAGTTGACAGACAACTTTGACTCTCTAAGGGTTAGACCGTGACTCGGTAGGGGGTGGGCCACCTAAGATGATAAGTCTCTCAAGTTGCGCTTATTCCGTAGCCTAGGCGAGTGGCAACATGGTCGAATCCTCATAATGAGACTATTTCCGTACGACAGGGCTTTGTAGTTGCGATGCTGTAGACTGGTGTTCTTTTGAATTTTTTGGTTTCGGGGTATATTCCCAAAGTAGGTGTTGTCTCGAGTCTCTGACAGATTCTTGTCTTCGACTGGGCCGAGTACTAGGACACACTATAGAAAAGAGGCTAAATTTGAAAGTTATTTGGATTATGTGAGTGGATGGAGAACTTCTGCCTAAGAGAATCCCCCAGGATGACAAAGCTAGCTGCTGAGAACATGACAGTGTCGTGACCGGAATGATGGCGCTTTTTTGAATTTGTGTTAATGTGGGTGGTTGTGCCTCTTTTGAAAGGCTGCCTACGTATTCACGTGTTGTGAAATCAAAACAAGCCGTAGTTCAGTGAATTGAAAGATATGTTATGGTGCCTAGTTTATTAGGGCTTTGTGTGTAACTAGCCGTAGCAATGGTGTAGGCTAGGTGCATTCCCAATGATGTCTTGATCAAAGAGCTAGAACAGTTAGGATGTTGATCCTGTGACTGTGATCATTCTCCGGGGTAGCCCCCAGAGGTGGAGTGAACTATTTGGGCATGTTCTATGCCGACCGCAGGTTGAGTTCCCGTGTTTGGGGTTGGTAACTGGTTTGAATGTTTTTGGAAATGTGGAGCTAGGTCGCAAATGGCTTTGATGTTTTGACATCTGGAGCTTGATTTTGTGGAGCTAAAGCTTCGAGGGTAAGGTATTGCAATGTGGTAGGAAAAGGGGAAGTCGAGTAAAAATGACTCGAACTTCGATCGGGGTAGGTTTGATAATGCGGGATCTGATTTCCATGTCTGGCCCTAAAGGTTAGGGTGTATCCTATGGAGCTTGAATCCTCGAAATTCCGGGCTGTCTCTAGCCTAGGTCTCGAGAAGGTCTTGAGGGTTGTAATGTGGGAAGGCTAGATGTGGTGTTATCTGACCAGCTTGATTGTTTCTCCCCTATTGGATAGTATGAGCATTGATAATTTTGAATTGACCGTTTTCACTACGGTCATGGGTTTTTGAATATATTTTTTTGGTTGACCTCTTAGCCCCGGTCCTGGAATTCTTGATTTGAGTTGACCGTGCCCCGATCAAAGGGTTGACCGTATCTGATCGGGGAATGTTGATAATTCTTTTTGATCATAACCAGCTCTTTTGTTTTGGCCTTTTGATTTTTTTTTTGTCAGCTCTTTTTTTGTCGGTCAGACTAACACCTAAGGTAGGGATTGGTTAGTCTTATTGGATGGGTGTTTATTGTGGGAAGTGGGCTTGCCTTCCGTCTTGAACCCAAACTAGGAGACTACCTAGATTTGTGATAGGATTCGATACCGCTCCTGCTAAGGGTAGTTATGTGGCTTTCTATGTCAGACATGGAACAGGTAAAGGAAAACACGGGTCTTGGTTCCCTGGAGTCATTATAGATGTGCCTATAATAGTCACATGCATGTGCTCACAGTGTATGATGGTGTTGATCATGTTCTCGGAAACACATAAGGAAAGCATATAATGGAGATAGAATATTGAAAGCTGATTTTGTTGAATTTTGAAAAGAGGAGAGAATACAAATGACTCTGACTCTGATTTGGACATTAGGATGTAGTGTATCCTAGACTCGGACTCAGACTTAGACTCGAATCAAATTCGGACTTTCGGATGCTCGGCTGGTTGTTTCTCTTTTTGTAGGGTAAGGTCCTCGACAGGTGCCACGACTCGCCTAAACTCGGTTTTGCGCAAATGCAAGAGGGGGAGTCAAACTAGACACGACCCGGGGTGACTGGAATGACTAGGATTCTCGGATCGGGATATTTGAACGTTGACCTAGACAAAGTAACGACCGCGACTTGGACTCGAGATCCGAAAGGGTGAGTCCGAAAACGGGGCGATCGTGTTTGACCGTGTCACGTGCTCGGACCAACCGTGGTGACCTAACCCTAGGTGACTCGAGTGTTCGTAGCATAGGTACGACTCGAAGAAGGCATCATAAGGACGCCGGTGTAAGATGGACGTGAGGTACCCCTCTAGGGCGATCGTGGTCGATTGCTCGGGTGGAGGATAGCCCCCAAGTGAGACTAAAAATTCTGATAGGACTTAAATGGTGTGACATCTAAGTGACTCGAAAGTGGGGTACGTGAGACAACACGTGTAAGATCTGATCCTTAGAGCAACCGTGATTGATTGCTCTGCTGAAGGGTAACCTCCGAGTGGGACTGAAGACCGACTCCTAGACGGGTGACTCGTGGATGGTGGGCCTTTCTTAGGATTTGGCAAAGTGGGCCTAGTCCTGTTTGAAAGAAGATTCACGTAAGAATTCCCCAGACTTTGGACTCGAATGTGTAAACGGGCTTCCCTTTGTAGGAGTTGGTCCTACGCAGGTGGGCCGTGCCTTGACAAATAAGGCGGACTGGGATGGGGAAGAAACTCGTGATGTAAGATCGACAGAGTTTCGACGCTATAGACTCCAACAACTCATGACAAGACCCGACACTACTAAATATGGGCAGTCCTAAAGAGGAGGGTTTTGAAATGGAAGGTTTGGACCCGAAAAAGTAGGATCAGATGGCGCGATTTCTTGTCAAAATCGGAAAATGTTATCGGGCCGGAGTTTTGGAAATTTTTTGAAAAGGTTCGGGCAGCATACCGGCTAAAAATAGGCTATTTTGAGTCAAATCGTAAGTTCTAATTTCGGTAGCGTCCCGATTTTTGAAATTTGAATATTTTTGAAAAGACGGGTCCCGAAACGGTATTTCGGGTTTTGAAAATTGGATGATTTTGAAAATTGGATGATTTTGAAAAGATGCAAGCTTTTGAAATAGCGGTTTTTGAAAAAGAAGACAAGTAAATGATAATAACCTTAAAAATAAAATAAAAAAACCCTTGAGTTTCTCTGGAGATTTCCGGCGAGCACACCAGCGAACTCCGGCGGCTTAATTTCGTGGCGATTTCTGGCCCTGTCTCCGACTAGGCTGGAAAACGCCGATTCCTTCACGCTGTTACGATGAGACAGAAGGCTACGGCTGTCTCGAGAGGTACTAGGGCTATGAAGCCTATCACTAAAAAGGCTAAAGAGGACCTTCTACGAAAAGTTGTGAAAAACTCAAAATTGGATGACACTCCGAACACCAGACTGAACAATTCGGTGATTGAAATTCCGTGGCTGAATTACGTCTCTGATCTGGAGGATGAGGAAGTTCCCGATTTTGTTCCGGAAACAGGGGCCGAAACGACAGAGGACGCAGGGGGTTGGAAACAACGGGATGGGAAGAGGATAGTCGATATGGAGGATGATGAAGAACTTTTACGTTTCTCCGAGGACGATGTGGATGACGAGATTGAATATTGGAGCTCCGCTGTTTACTGCTTCATCATGGGTGCTAACCCGCCTTGGGAAGTGGTTGAAGGATTTGTGAGACGGATTTAGAAAGAACTAGGAATTGACAAGATATCCTTTCTCCCGAATGGTATCTTCTTAGTCCGGTTCAAGGACAAAGCAGCTAAGGTAAAAGTTCTTGATCATGGTCTTTACATGTTTGACAATAAACCCCTGATTGTGAAAGAATGGACCCCGGATGCCAAGTTAGATAAAAGTGATGTTCATGAAGTGCCAATTTGGATTCAATTACATGACTTGCCCTTAAAATTTTGGGGTAGATGTTTGCCTAGGATTGCCTCGCTTGTGGGACCGTATGTCAAGTCTGACTTGGCTACGGAAGAACGGTCTAGGCTTGGGTATGCTAGAATCATGGTCATGGCAAAGGTTGGTCAAAAATTTAGGAGTGAAATCAAAATCCTAGATGAGAAGGAGAATGTTATTGAAATTCGTGTCAAATATGAGTGGAAACCCATTTGGTGCACGAAATGCAAAGGGTATGGCCATGAGAGTAAGGAATGTAGGAAAGATGAGTTGAGGAAGGCTAGGCAGGACTTGAAACAGAAGAAAATCGAAGGGGGGGCTGGTGCAAAACAGCAGCCTGCGAGGCTGATTGTGGCGACCAGACCAAAAACCAATCACGGTGAGGGTAGTTCGTCCGCTGCTAATGCTTTACCGACTGCACAAAGACGGGGTGGACCGGTTCTTAAAGTGTCGAAGCCTGCTCGAGAGATAGACCACGGGGTGTCTTATGCTGACATGGTTATAGGTTCCCCAAGAAAAGAAGCGGTCGTGAGGAATGAAGGGGTTGGGTTGGAATTAGTTGTCCATGGAAATACATAATATTGAGTTTTGGAATGTACGCGGCATGTGTAATATAAATAAGCAGCGTGCTATTAGTGAGTTTATAAGGAAGCAACAAGTAGATGTGTTTGGCTTGCTGGAGACTAAAATAAAGAATAAGGCGTATGCGAAAGTACATCAAAATGTTTTTTCTGAGTGGAGTATTACTACAAATAGTCATTGTGATGAGGGTGGCCGCGTTTGGCTTCTTTGGAAGCATGACAAGGTTAGTTTGATGATTTTGGAGTATACCGCTCAAAGTATTCACGTCAAGGTCATGACGACTTCGGGGAAGAATTATTTGTTGACCTTTGTCTATGCTTTTAATTCTTTGTCGGTGCGGAGTGTCCTTTGGCGCAAGCTGGAATCTTATGCTCATATGGGTCCTTGGATGATTATGGGTGACTTCAATTGCGTTATTGATGCCCGGGAGAGGCTCGGGGGAAATTCGTCGGAAGAAGAAATGAACCAATTTCGGGATTGCATTGCGAATTGTGAAGTTGGTGATTTTCGGGCTAGTGGCTCTTGGTTCACTTGGAATAATAAACACAAAGTGGTGGAGACTAGAGTTTTTAGCCGTATTGACCGGTGTTTGGTGAATGATGATATGGTGAGGTTGTATCCGGATGGTTTTGCTAATTTTCTTCCGGAAGGGACTTTTGACCATTGTCCGTGTATCGTCCAACTTGGGAATCCCCCGAGTAGGAAGAATCGACCCTTCAAGTACATGAATATGTGGAGTCGATTTCCTGAATTTCTTAAATGTGTTGAGACAACTTGGGATGGACATATCGCAGGTACCAAGATGTTCCGTTTGGTGTCGAATTTGAGGATCCTTAAAGCGCCCCTGAAGTTGCTGAACTCTTCGTCTTTTGCTGACATCGAGAATCGGTGTAGCGTGGCAGAAATAGGTCTGGCAGACCTACAGCTGCGCCTGCGGACAGAACGCTCAACTGCATTATTGCGGGAAGAAGCGGATGCTAATGAGGCTGGGCGTGTACTCCAAGCAACGCGTGCGGATTTTTGGGCCCAAAAATCGAAACAAAGATGGATTAAAGAAGGAGATGTAAACTCCGCATATTTCCATGGCGTTTTGAGAGCTCGACGGGCTCATAATGCGGTCTCCAAGCTGTTTGATGCCGAGGGATTGGAGTGTTCGAGTAAACCTGAGATTGAAGCTGCGTTTCTTCGGTATTACCGGCCGCTGTTGGGTGATTCGAGGCCGGTTGAGCCTGTGTGCGTGGATACGGTGCGTATGGGGAATATTTGCACGATGGAACATAAAAGCTCGCTCTTGGCCTGTGTGACTGAATCGGAAATAAGGAAGGCCCTTCATGATATTCATCGGGACAAGGCTCCGGGTCCGGATGGATTCACGAGTCAATTTTTTATTGATGCGTGGGATATTGTTGGAGGGGATGTGGTTAGCGCTATTCAGGATTTCTTCGTTTCAGGTAAGCTGCTGAAACAACTGAACTGTGCTATCATTACCTTAATTCCTAAAGTGAGCAGGCCTCAGTCTGTGAAAGAATTTAGGCCTATTGCTTGTTGCAATGTTGTGTACAAATGTATCGCTAAGATAATCTGCTCGTGTTTGGCCAAGGTTCTTCCTCAGATAATTTCGCCTACGCAGGGTGGTTTTATTGAGGGCCGGAGTATTATTGAGAATGTTTTGATCTGTCAGGACCTTGTTAAGATGTATGGAAGAAGGCATGTTTCTCCTAGATGTTTATTCAAGGTTGATTTACACAAGGCCTATGATAGTGTGGAATGGGATTTTGTAGACTAAATGCTTCGTGCCTTGGATTTTCCGGATCATTTCCGTCGCCTGATCATGGAATGTGTCACTTCAGTATCGTACTCACTCTGTGTGAATGGTGACTCATTCGGTTTTTTCCCGGGGAAGAGAGGGCTTAGGCAGGGTGACCCTATGTCACCTTTGCTTTTTACGATTTGTATGGAGTATTTCTCGCGTATCCTTATCCATGGGAAGATTGACAAGAAATTTAAGTATCACCTGAAGTGTGCCCCGATGAAACTTACTCATCTCATGTTCGCGGACGATCTCCTGCTCTTTTGCAAAGGGGACTCAGACTCGATGGAATTTTTGTGGAGGGCCTTCGCTACATTTAGTAAGGCCTCGGGGCTGGTTATTAGCGCAGGTAAATCCCAAGCCTACTTCGCCGTGGTGGATGATGGTAAGAAAGCCGCTATTCTTCTCTTTTCGGGCTGTGTTGAAGGTACTTTCCCGTTTTGTTATTTGGGCCTTCCGATCCAAAGTACCCGAATTGGTAAACTAGATTGTGAATGCTTAATTGCCCGAATCATTTCGCGTATATCGAGTATTGGGGCCCGTAAACTTTCCTATGCAGGTAGACTGACTCTAGTTCAGTCTGTGCTGTCTCAGCTTCATAATTATTGGGCGATGGTTTTTATTATCCCGACTTATGTAATGTCCAGAATTATTTCTGTATGTCGCAATTTCCTTTGGAATGGCGGGGTGGAAGGTAATAATCGGGCGCTGGTGAGTTGGGAGAAAATTTGTTGTCCTCAATTGGAAGGTGGATTGGGTCTTCGGACTGTGTGGAATCAGGCTGCGGTGGCTAAGTTAGCATCTTGGATTTTTGATCAACCGGATCGGCTATGGGTGAGGTGGGTGAATGCCGTTTACTTGAAAGGGCGTGATTGGCGAGAGTATCAGCCTAACTCCGATGTCACCTGGGCCTGGAGAAAGATCTGTCAGGCTAAGGAAAAAATTAAACATATGTATGTGAATGAACTGTGGCATGGGTCGCGACCCTGTTACATGATCTCGGAGGGTTATGAGGGTATTCGGGTTCACAAGCCGAAGATCCCTTGGGCCCGTCTCGTCTGGAGTGGTTGGAGTATTCCTAAACATAGCTTCATTTCGTGGCTTGTGTTTAGGAGGGCTTTAAACACTAGGATTAATCTGGTTAGATTTGGTGTTGCTGACTCTGACCGTTGTGTTTTATGAGAAGCACATGAAGAAAGTTTGGAGCACCTATTCTTTGATTGTGAGTGGAGTGCCAAGATTGTTGAAAGCATGCGCGAGTGGACGAAGAAACAAATCCCATACTCTGGTGCGTTAAGTTGGGCGTGTAAGGTGCGCGGTTCTAAGTTGCAATGCAACATTATTCGGGCTCTGATCAACGTCATGATTTATCATGTTTGGAGGCAACGCAACTTGTGTCGAATTGAAGGTGCTGTTCAGCGACTCATGCATGTTGTTAAGATGATTAAGTTGGATGTTAGAAATAGAATTATGGTTAAGATTAAGTATCCATTACGAACTAGAGATGCGAGATGGCTTCATAATTTGATGTAGCCATTTATTTGTACATTGAACGTCATTTTTTAATACATACTTACCATTCACCAAAAAAAAAATCAAGTAGCACGTAGTCATGGAAACAGTATAATGACACCATGTATGCTCTTAATCTAAGTCTCGGTCGGTCGAAAGAGGTTCTATACCAACGACGATAGCTTTCTCGCAAATCAGGACGGTCTTCCTAAGCCGAGTTGGTCTTAGAACCTGCCGTAAAACCCATGCGAGTTCCGCAATCGAAGTCTTTAGTGCACCCATTTAGAAACGCACCGTGGTATAGTGGGACGTCGGTCACAAGTAACCGGCCCGGGAAAAATTTGGGTTATGCATGAACCATTGAACTAAAACGTGTACATTACTATTCGAACGATTTCTTTTCAAGTCTCACCCTGAGGATGCCGATGGTAAGTGACTCATCAGTTGATTCCCAGCAGAGTCGCCAAATTGTGGACATGACATAGGTCCACCCCGACGCGGCCACGCGCGGGTTTGGGGAGGCGAATGAATCTCCATATGAGATGGTCAAATTGAAATTTAAATCGAAGTAGATGTCGCCACCGAACTTTGTGGGAGTTCGGGCCCGTTCGAACCCACTCTATGTCGTAGTGGGCCGTATACAAAATACGGCTCATTTCCGATGTCAGAGCTTATTGGGTTCGTCCCTTTGCATTACGATACCGATACCGACATTATCGGATATCGTGTATTGAATGACTCTCGTTGCCAATGGATTCGGACATCCGGAAACCATGGTTCTGAGTAAGGGGTGAGGGTACGTGTTGGGAAGTTCATTAAGAACACCCAACCCCGCCCGCACTTAGCGGCCTTTAATTTACTAAGATATCGTTCGTTTTTGGTGTACACGCGTTAGTTCGACGGTTGAATGATATGCAAAGATTATTTTCCCTAAACATGTGAGAGAAAATAAATGGGTTGCTAAGTCGTTTAATGCATATAAAACTAATAACGTCAAAGTTATTTTAGAATGTGAAGTTCGTTTTACTCTAATAAAACCAAAGAAAGAAATAAATTGCTACAAACACGAGAAAACGAGTTAGTAACGTTTGATAAATCGAATAAAGATGTAAATACAATAATATGCATGATTTTGAAAAAGGTTTATGACACGTGATGGATTAACACGTGTTGACCGAGGTCGAAAAAGTATTTATCGAAATCTGAAAATATGTCGCGAAAGTCGCTGTTTTATTTAAGAAACGAAAAGAATAGAAAAGCGAGAAAACAAGAAAAAAAAGGGGCTCGGCCATCCAGGCTTCTGCGCGAGTCGCCTGGAAGGCGCGCGACTCGCGCGGGAGTCTGTCCCGCTTTTTTATTTTTCGAAAATCGTCAAATTTTATAAATCGCGTACAAATATGGATTAATTTATACTCGATTTATATTTTCGATATTCGTCGTATCCGATATTCGATTATGAAATCGATATCAAATAGTCGGAATGATTTTTTTTTAGAAAAAGTTTTGTTTTGAACGAAAAGGAATTTGAACGAAAAGTAGAAAAATGTTAATTCTCTCCGTGTAAGAAATCGTCGAATTTTGTTAAAAAAGATGTAACGATTTTTTAGCATCAACGAGATTTAATTTAGTTCTTGTTAGATACGATATTCGATTAGAGAATCGATATCGTATTTTAAGAACGTTTGTTTTATGAAAATATTTTTGTAATATCGATACTAGAAATATAAAAAATATGTGACGAACGACCCGTAATAATAAAAAACGATGAACGACGCAAGAGAAAAATAACGAAAAAAACGTGGAGAAAGGAAGAGAAAGGAGGAAGAGTCGGGTTTGATTTTACACCCTCAACCTACATGCTTTGTTTTCTCGGAATAGAGCTCGTCGGGAAGTGGCTTAAACACGGGAGCGTCGAGATGATGTGGGATGAGTTTGGGTGTCGGTTTGGTGACGGATTTCGGCCGGCTTGTGGGGTCGGATTCGTCGGGCTGATTTTGACGATATTTCGATGTAATGTTTGACGTTACGAGGTTGCTCGGGAATTGTTTGGATGTTGTAGATTTTTTGTATCGTAGATGTGATTATTTCTGTATCGATGATGGATAATTTCTGAATATTGATGAGCGATAATGAATGTGTGTTGAATGTGACGAGAGGGTCCTATTTATAGGAGAGGTCCTTGATAGGAGCTAGGAGAGTACTCTTGCTTAGGTGACAAGAAATACCGGTTTGGATAGGAAACGTAGGAGTTTGAAAGGGAGCGAGAGTCCCGTTTCTTAGTGGGGAAGCCGAGTATCTCGGCTGTCTTGGGGCTTTTTCGGCCGAGTGTTTGAGCTCGGTCGGTAAATTTGATTTGGTTTTTGGATAGAATTCCTACTTGAGATCGAATTCTATCCTTGAATGAATTTATTTAATATTTTCGAAGCTGAGTTTTTGTAGTATTTGAGTCCAAACCGGACGTGTGGTGTCACGGCTGGTCCGAGTGTCTCGGGAAAAAAATATCTTTGACCGGGTTTGACTCGGTCGCTAAAAGACGGTTTTGCCCCTGGTGCCGGATTCGACCCAAATTAGTCTTATTTGACTCGAAACGACCCACTGGGCCTGGATTTGAGGTTGGTTTAGTAAGATTTTTACTCCGTAATAAGCCCAAGGCCAAATGTCCCTGATTTCGAGCCCATATCCGAGTTCGTCAAAGCATGTTTGCGTCCGATCATCATCGGGTGTTTGGCGGAAACTACCATAGACACCTGGCGGTCAAAATGTGGGTGTATACAAAGCTTACTAGAAAATTCTCTACAAACAATTAGTAGATCTACTTAATATTAGTATAATTCTCCTATAATTAGTAGTAAAGTTCTCATCTTTATTGAAGATTGTGCTTAATTGTTGAAGATTCAAGGGTTTTTCAAGGGTTTATGTGACAAAACCCTTACTTTATTTCTTGAAGATTCATATTTATATTATTGAAGATTGAAGATTTATGCATGGATTAGTGACAAATTCTTGTGTATTTCTCTCAAGATTCAATCTTTATTATTATCTTCATCTTCCATCTTAGAATTCTCCATTGTTGGTAAAATTCGTTCCTCTCCCTTTTCTCCATTAGTATAATTATTAGTGTAGTTTTTATGCATGTTTTAGACAATTCATCAATTATTAGTGTTTTATTGTTATTCACCATGATTAGTGAGTAGATTTCTTTGTTGGGGAATTAAGGAGGAGGATTTGGATTATTTGATGTAAGGGATGTTGGTGGGTGGTTTACTTGATAATTATCAATTTTAAGGTTTTTGTGTCTTTGTTGACTTAGAATCGCGACTAGGCCGACCTTGACTCATTTCTACCAATATGGGGAAACTCGGGGTAGAAATTGCTTAAATTTGAGACTTACCCTTTCATCGCGAAAGCGAGTTTAGGTAGGTTGGGTGAAGAAACCGAAAGGTGGAAATTTCCCTTTTTTATCGTTGTGACAAAAACTCGATCCCGAGACTCTAAGACCCCATTTCCGAATCCCGACTCTCCCCAACACTTTTCCTATTTATTGACCCTAGCCTACGATCTCTCGATCTCTCTCGACCTCTCTCGACTTCTCTCGACCCAAAACCCCCATCTCAATCCCAACCACGATTTAACTCTAGACTTGACCAATACGGCTTAACCCATCTCCCTGAGGATCGATCCCGACCTACCACTACTACATTAGTTAGGTTTTTCGGAGTTAAAAATATTGTTTTATTGTACGGGTCACGACGCCCGCGCATCAAAATGGCGCCGTTGCCGGGGAGACGGTGATTAGTTAATTGATTAAGTCTTTGTTTATTGTGCTTGGATAATTGTTTTTTCTTTCCTCCTACCCTAGTACCATTAGGTGCTAGGAGGACTCATTGTTTGTTGAGTTTTTTCTAGGTTTACTTTTGATTTAGGTTGCTTGATCCCCATTCGGAGAGCAAGTCACTTGGAAATATTGTGACCAAAGCAACAACTCGATAGTGTATCCCTCCAGCAATTTCTTCATTTCTCAACACTCCATCCTCAAACAACTTCCAAGGATTCAAGTATGGCTACACTTGGGTCCCATTCTCACCCGTCTTCATTGGAGCTATCCCGGAGAGTTTCGAGCTTAAACCTTCCATCATGCATATGATTCAACAACAAACTTTTCGAGGATTGCCGGATGAAGATGTGATAGAGCATGTTTGCCTCTTCAAGGAAAGTCTTATTGGTGTCAAGCTTGAAGGTGTCACCGAGTGCCAACTACGTCGGATTCTTTTTCCCCGCACCTTGCGTGATGGAGCAAGGAGGTGGCTTAAGAGTTTCCCCAACAATACCTTTCGCACTTGGGAGCAATTGAGCAACTCTTTCCTCGAGAAATATTTCCCACCATCTAAGACCAACAAATTCCGAAGAGAAATGCAAACATTTCAACAACAAGAAAAAGAAAGCATAAGTGAAGCTTGGGATCGATTCCAAACTCTACAAATGAAGTGCCCACATCATGGTATCCCTCATTGGCTTTTTCTCCAAACAGTTTTCTATTCCTTATACGCCGATGCAAGGGACATTCTTAACTCAACCGCAAGGGGCGACTTTTTCCTACTTAACGAGAAAGAATCCCATGAGCTTCTTGACAAGATAGCCAAAAGTGACATGTATGCTAAGGAAATGCAAGAGGGTGAATCAAGTGGAGACTCGGAATCGTCAAATGACATGGAGGCCACTCTTGAAATACAAATCGCTCAACTATTTGAGAGATTTGAGGCAATGGTTGCTAGGGACACCTTCCAACCCGAAATGAGGCCCCCACCAAGAAGAGTCACTCCACCAAGAAGAGTCACCTCACCAAGGAGAGTCACTCCACCAAGAAGAATCACACCACCTAGGCGAACATCTATCTCGCCTCCAAAGCCATATAGAGTCGAAATTCCATGTGATCATTGTGAAAGATATGATCACGACTCCAATTTTGGTGCGAGGAAGGAGCATGTTTATCAAGCCAACACTCAAGGAACATATGAAAAGCCTCAAACGAACAATCCTAATTTGGGGACCGGATTTTACTCCACGCCGACTCAAGGATCATATCCTTTTCCAAGAGCCCCCAATCAAAGGGTTTATCCTAATTCATATGGACCTCATTATCAATCGAGACCTCCTCACACAAATCAATTCAATCAAGGCCATTTCCATCCTCAAGGACCGCCTAGACCGAACTATGGTCCTCCTTTTGGAACTCATCCTCCATTTAATCAAGGACCTCCTTTTGAAACTCAACCTCCATTTAATCAAGGTCCTCCTTTTGGAGCTTATCCACCACCTAACCAAGGTCCTCCAAGGAACTTTCAAGGAAACTCTCAACCCTTTTATGACATTCAAGAAACGATCAAGTTCTTATTGAAAGAAAATGCGTCAAACCGAGCTAGACTTGAAGCTTCAGAGGCACGAGCCGCGTCGCAAGCTCGAACTCCTCAAGAGCCGACCGATTATTTCAACCAAGCTTCCGTGAATGCCGTTAAGGTGATTAGTAAAGAGAAACCGGTGAAACCCTTCGTTCCACAAACTTCATCTCATCCCTCAATCAATGAACCCGATGAGAAAGTGGTCAAGAGTGCAACCGACAAACCAAGGAGAGATCCGTCAAAGTATCTTGTGAAAGACCTTGCATTTGTTATTGAACAAATCCCAATAGAGGACACAAATCTAGTCTCGAGGATCGAAGTGCCTTCTTTGAATGACAAGCCACCAATCTCATTCTTTGGCCAAGCTATGGAGTATATAACCTTCACCGATTTGATAGAGAATTTGGAAACTAGTCCCTCCATGCCAACTCCGAACGAGTATATAAGGGATATAATTTTGAATTCTACCATAAGGAAGGAAACTCCACTACCACCTAGGGTTACTCCAAAAGTTACCATACCTACTAAGCTTGGGACCCCGGTAGTTTCTGCATACCTTGTTCGATCGACGATAATGAGATACATCGAGCATTATGTGATCTCGGGGCAGATATTAGCCTTATGCCATTAATCATTGCTCAGACAATCAATATTCCAAGGATGGTAAACTTTCCGCTTAACGTTCAGATGGCCGACGGTACTACGAAAGCGCCAATTGGGTTAGCACGAAATCTCATGGTTAAGGTAGGTCCCCTATACATACCTACCGATTTCGTGGTCCTTGACATGCCCATTGAAGAACGCAATCCTATCTTACTAGGGCGACCTTTCCTAGCAACCGGCGGGGTGATTATCGATGTGAAAAAAGGGAAATTATCTTTTAATGTTGGTAATAGCACTGTTCAATTTGTATTACCCGATTTCTTGCCGAATATCCCTTTCGCAAAGGAATTATGGGACCATATGGTGGAAATACAAGCCGATGACAAATTTCTAGCCCAAGATAATTACCGAACTTCCGATACACCGACATTTGACTATGCCGCCGAGGAACCATCCGAAGAAGATGTCCACTATAATGATAGTGATGATGATGGTGTTTTTCTTATACTTGGACAAGTCCCCGAAGAAGAAGTTTTAAATGAGTGGGGTATGCTACCGGAAGTAGCTCGCCTCATGGGTTTGCCAAGGTCAAGAAGAGAACATATGGTTGGTGGTGTTATTATCAAGGACAAGGAGCATGGTACTCCGGGTTGCTTTTCAAGCAACCCCGATTAAACTCAAAACACTTAATTCGGTTTGGTGGTGTCCATAATAACCACCCTTTTAAATATTTGTATATTCTCTTCCTTTTTCTTTTCTTTCTGGACAATAGATTTTAGATTTTTCCTTTTGGGAGTTTGTTTTCTCTTTGGTACTTGCAGGAATCATGAAGATTTCTCTCAGAAATTTTTGGAGTTGCGCTCTAAAAGATTATAAACGATTTGGATTGAGAAGATAAGTTATATTTTTGAAGAAGCTAAGGATGTTTGGACCAAGTCTTAGAAAAAATTTCGTAGCTAGAAGCTTATTCGGAGTGGAGGATCTCACCGGGCAACGTTTTGCCCGGTGGAATTGTGGCCCGAGGTCCGTCGGGTGAAACTTCACCCGATGGTGACTTGCTCGAACCTAAGGAATTGACGGAAAATCCGTCGGGCAAAACTTCACCCGGTGGAATCTCACCGGGCGAAATTTCGTCCTGCGGTGAAAATATTTTACGACTTGGATTTTGACGGAGATCCGACCGGGCGAAATTTTGCCCAGTGGTGAAGCAGCGCGAAATCGACGAAATTCGACCCGAATACCGTCGGGCGAAATTTCGCCCGATGGTGACCCACCGGGTGAAACCTCACCCCGCGGCAACCTTACCCAACCAAACCCCCCTTCCCATCTTCATTATTCACTTTTCCTATCTCTCTTCTCAACCAAACCCCAAAAAACCCAAATAAACCCCAAATTCTCCACCTTAAACCACTTTTAATCCCTTCATTCCTCCATTAAAATTCAATCAAATTATATATTCCTCATCCCTACCACATTTCTAACACTTCCTTGGAGTTTGTTTTGAGAAATCGTTCAAGTTCCGACGAACCCCAAATCGAGACCGTCAACACATAATCATCAAATTTCAAGCATCAAGGATAAGGAGGGTGAAACAAATGGCGAGGAAAAGGATTTCTTCAATGCTTAATCGTAGTTCGGGGTCAACATCATCCTCAAGGTCCGAGGAGCAACCGGCCGAAGCTCGGGACGAATCTGTCCTGATGCCTATTCAAACGCAAGGATCTGTTCCGAGCGAACAACCTGTTCCGCTCGAGGTATGTTACCCGATAATCCGTCGTAATTTCCGTGAACCTTTATCTGGTCTCTATTTCGCTAAGAAAGCTCATGTTGATAAATTTAAAAAATTTTGGGTCTGTCGTCTCGAGCCAACTCGTTGGGCGGCTCGAGATGTACTTGAGCGTATGGGCATAGAATCGTAGGTACGAGCAATGTGCCGAAGTCTTGGTCTTATCAATTTTTATGCCTCTACGGAGGGAACTTTTCAGAAATTGACGTGCGAGTTTTTCGCATCCTTCGAGCCAAGTGGTGATGATAATACCACTGTCTCTTTTCAGTTGCGAGAAACTTCGTACGTCCTCAACTTGAGAGACTTCGGTGCACTGCTTGGTTTACCTTCTTCAGTCCTTGAAAAGCCTAGGGCGGGCCAGACTCGGGACGATAAATTCGGCCGAGATCGATTCTGGTTTAAAATAGCCCGCCAGAAGACTTTCAAGGGAGGAAAGATGCGTTCTTTCTCTATCCGAAACCCCATCCTCCGGTATGTGGCGCGCATTATAGCTAACTCGTTCTTGTCGAGCTATGATACGCATCACAACTGTAGTGCTTTAGCTGTTCAGCTTTTAGAGGATGCAGTTTCGGGGAGAGGCCCGTCGATCGATTTGTCTGAGGCCTTAGCTACTCATTTCGCTCAGATTGCGAAGGGCGGCCGCAAGAGAATCTCTTGTGGCAGTGTTGTAACAATGTTAGCTAAAGCCTTAAAAGTCGATTTTAGCGATTTGGCACCACTTGATGGAGCGGGAATTTTTATAGATGAAGTTTATTGTCATTTTCCTGTGTACAGTGGCCCCAGAAAGGGGATTATAACAGTTTGTTTCTGTATAAGATTACTGAGCTGCGCGCCATTGCCATGCCTAGCCCCAATTGGGTTAGGCTAGATATTGAAGAGAACTTCGGCAATGCCGAAGAGGTCCGGGGAGTACGTTCGGGGTAGCACCCGAGGTAAGTTTTATCAGATTGAATACCCCGAGGGACCCTTAGATTTTGGCGACGATGATATAGAGGTCGTAGACGTGTCGGAGGAGGAACGAGAGGTTGAAACCTCTCGGGATGAGCGAGGGTCGTAGAACTTTACCGTCATCGTCACACGGACCCTCTTCCTCCCGCCAACCCGAACCCCAGACCTCGCAATTTTTCACCCCCAATTTCTCAGACTTTGAACCACGCAGACACTCCACGTTCACCCAGTCTACCCCTGGTTTTCAGGAGGACGTCAACATGAGTCCTCCATGACACTCTTCGTTCTTTGAATCGGAGAACTTTTATAACCAATGGGGGGAAGTCTATGATCGTACACGTCAGACTTGGGAGAACTCGACAACCTCACTAAACCTGGCCCAGGATGCCTACAATTTAGCCCGAGATGCGCGCGATACTGCGCATGGATCGTACGCGTACTCTAGGGATGGTTTTGAGTACGTCCGGACTAGTTTTGAGATGGCTAGGGACGCCGCTAGGGATGCCCAAGCGGCGAGGTTGGCGGCGGAGGAGAACCAAAGGATGTTGCAACAGCAACAACACTTTCGGTATGCCTCCGCCCGGGTCTTACTACCCACCACCACCTCGTCCCCCAGGTCCTATGTGAGTGGTCGAGTGTCGTCAGTATTAGTGTGGGGGTGTGAGTTTTCATTGTTAGTCGTCGGTCGTCTGTTCTCTTGTCTCAGTTATCTTGATCACTATCTGTCTTTGTAGCGCCAATATTTGGCATTTGATAAATTATGTTGTTGGTTGATTTGTACTCCCTCCCCACCACTAAGATTTTCCCACTTTCCTTAAAAGGAAACTCCACTAAGATTTTTCCACTTCAAAACTTTCCTTATTCATCCATTATACTCTATTTCTATTGGTTACTTTTTGTGATTTGACATCTTGAACCCCACCCAACAATTTACCACCTTTCATTACCCATTTCTTAATCCATGTGCCATTATGAAGTGAGAAGATCATTGTGGTGGGGAGGGAGTAATTGATTATTTTGTTGATTTGAGGAATTGTAAGCCCCTTCGTGACCCTACTTGGGTCGTTACACACGTGAGGTTTATTGTAGGTACCTTAGAGAAGAAGGACCTAATTATTGCTCCCGGTCTTCGGTGACTTGATCGCACCAAGACCATTTGAAAAATCCAAAATTTTCTTTTTCTTTTAATTTTCCCGATTTGTGCAAAATCCGGGCGAGGTGATGTGATTACACCTACGTCCTTTTTCTTCCCTTATCGATTTTTCTTATTTTTCCTCTTTCTTTTTCATTTTTCATTTCTTTTCTTTTTATTCCCTTGATTTATCAAAACCGAAAAACATTTGAAAAACCATCAAAAATCCAAAAACATTTGAAAAATCTTCAAAAATCCAAAAACATTTGAAAAAACCATAAAAATTCAAAAAGATTTTCCGTTCTTTTCTCTTTTTCTTTTTCGATTCTTCTCCTATTTGTGCATTGGGGACAATGCACAGTTTTAGTGTGGGGGAGGGATCTACTATCCTTTTATTCATTTTTCCTTTAAAAAAAAACCAAAAATCCAAAAATTTTCATTTTTTTTCTCTTTTTAGTTTTCTTTCTTTTATTTTCGTTTTTGTGTTGCTTGTATTGTCTTGCATTCTCCTTCTTGTAGGTACACCGCCAACCATTTAGCATGGATACGTAAGGTAGCGGAAATGAAATGAAGACCGCGCGGTAATACTTTCTACCTTCGTTTTATCCCTTTCTCTTATGCATGGAGTATGGGCGTATATGCTATTTGGAGGTTCACTTGGTGAACATTTTGGAATTGGTGGTTGTGGATCGTGTTGACTAAATGAAGTATGGAGTGCTTGGCTTTACTAGTGATTTCGTTTCGTCTTGTTTTTGTTTCCTTGTGTTTTTGTCATTTTTGTGTTCTTTTTATTTTTTGTATAGTTTGTCTAGGCAAAGTTTTCGAAAACCCGATTTTGAGATTAGGCCATGTGTTTATTACTCACTTGTTAGTGACCCTTTTTGATTTTTGGACATAATTCTAGTAGAATGACTTTGAACCAATTTTTGCATTGGATTTTTACCATGAGTCCATATTTTCTACTAGGAGTCTACATCGGGATTTGCATTTGACCACCTCGACCACCCATGGAGTGATAAGGCCTTGGTTACCGTTCTCCGTTCTCTTAGGTGACCTTACTTGAGAAGCCACTTTTAGTCCAAAACTTTCATCCTTTTATGGGTTCGAAGGGGGTGCACACCCGACTAGCCTATTTCTCTACCATTCACCCATTTCCACCAATAAGTTTGCAAGAATATGCTTTACCTTTATCCTCAAATGAATCATCTAGCCAAAAATGGGCTATTCAAATAAAGAAAAAGGGAAAAATGAAGAAGAAGGGCAAAAGAATGTTGAAAAAAAAAAAACCTCGATCGAAATAATGGGGAAAGAAAAACCGAAAAGAAAATCAAAATCTCAAAAAAAAAAAAAAAAAAATCGTTCCCAAACCCAAATAATCCCTTGGTTGGCTTATTGCCATGAAATGCCTACTAGAGGACCGAGTCCCGAGGAAGGAAAATAGCGGTAATTTGGCAATCCTTACCATTTGCAAACACTTATCCATCTTTTTGGTCTAATTGGCTTTCTCGAGTTTGGAACGACCCTCTAGGCTTAGCTTAGGAGACGGCATAACACTTACCTACAGTGCTTACTAACTCCATGGTTCTCACCTATCCACTCCATTTATCATCCCGTTGTAGGCATCTTTAGTGGAATTAGAAGGACCTTGGTAAATTTTCAATGTTTTTGTTGTTTGATTGTCATCCTATTAGGATTTTGTCCATGTCAACTTGTGTTACTAACTTGGTAGTGTTCTCGCTTGTCTTAAGCTCGAATCGGTGCTTTCTCCGCCGTTTCGATGAGGAATTCGGTGAATTATTTTCTCTTTGGTTGCGACTATCTTTTTGTGTGTGTCTTCTTTGTTTCGTGTTTGTGTGTGTGTTAGTCGCAACCCCAATTTTGAGCAAGACCCAACTTGCCTTGCATGGAGGTATTCTACCTCATGGGTATCTCGATGTGAGTTGAAGGGACGGAGCGGGCCCGTTAATTGCCTCGTATCGGCTTAGCATAGTCTAGCTTAGTAGTAGTAGCTAATTTCTTTTTGGGTCATTGCTCGAGGACGAGCAACGGTTTAGTGTGGGGGAATTGTTGTGTGCCAAATTTGGACCATTTTTCCTCCCATTTAGACCCGTTTTTCCTCTGTTTTGTGAGACTTGAGTGCGATTATCGCCATATTTTGCGTAATTCTCACATTAGTGTCTCTCTTTTGCATTTTACGTGTTTTTGGTAGTTTTCTGTCTATTTTGATAGGATTTTCGATCGAAAACGTGTTTGAGCTTCTACGAGCAAGAGAGAGATACGGTCCAAGAGCAAAGCACACAACTGAAAGTTCAAGTAATCCAATTGATCAACGAAGAAAAAGACCGGAAAAGAGTCAATGGACCACCGGGTGAAGTTTCGCCCGGTGAGTCATCACCGGGCGAAGTTTCGCCCGACGACATTTTTTTCATCCCCGAAGATTTTCACGGCTACATGACCGGGCAACTTGACCGGGCGAAATTTCGCCCGATGGTGAAACCGGGCCGGAAACGTCAAAAATGAAGAAAATCTCACCGGGTGAAGTTTCACTCGGTGGGATTATTATGTCGAGCCGCGGGGCGAAATTTCACCCCATGAAGATGCAAAGGGTTATGGTCTAGCTAAATGAAGAGAAATCGGATTTGGGCCTTGAAGTTTATGCAACTCATTAAGCAACTCTATATATACCCCTTCTAGGGTTTTGTGCCTCCTTGTGCCTTAAGTGAGCCTTGGGATTAGCCCTTAGGAGTAGGAGTAGTGTAGAAAGCTCTCTAGTTTGTAGTAAGCTTACTAGAAAATTCTCTACAAACAATTAGTAGATCTACTTAATATTAGTATAATTCTCCTTTAATTAGTAGTAAAGTTCCCATCTTTATTGAAGATTGTGCTTAATTGTTGAAGATTCAAGGGTTTATGTGACAAAACCCTTGCTTTATTTCTTGAAGATTCATATTTATATTATTGAAGATTGAAGATTTATGCATGGATTAGTGACAAATTCTTGTGTATTTCTCTCAAGATTCAATCTTTATTATTATCTTCATCTTCCATCTTAGAATTCTCCATTGTTGGTAAAATTCTTTCCTCTCCCTTTTCTCCATTAGTATAATTATTAGTGTAGTTTTTATGCATGTTTTAGACAATTCATCAATTATTAGTGTTTTATTGTTATTCACCATGATTAGTGAGTAGATTTCTTTGTTGGGGAATTAGGGAGGAGGATTTGGATTATTTGATGTAAGGGATGTTGGTGGGTTGTTTACTTGATAATTATCAATTTTAAGGTTTTTGTGTCTTTGTTGACTTAGAATCGCGACTAGGCTGACCTTGACTCATTTCTACCAATATAGGGAAACTCGGGGTAGAAATTGCTTAAATTTGAGACTTACCCTTTCATCGCGAAAGCGAGTTTAGGTAGGTTGGGTGAAGAAACCGAAAGGTGGAAATTTCCCTTTTTTATCGTTGTGACAAAAACTCGATCCCGAGACTCTAAGACCCCATTTCCGAATCCCGACTCTCCCCAACACTTTTCCTATTTATTGACCCTAGCCTACGATCTCTCGACCTCTCTCGACTTCTCTCGACCCAAAACCCGCATCTCAATCCAACCACGATTTAACTCTAGACTTGACCAATACGACTTAACCCATCTCCCTGAGGATCGATCCCGACCTACCACTACTACATTAGTTAGGTTTGTCGGAGTTAAAAATATTGTTTGATAGTACGGGTCACGACGCCCGCGCATCAGTGGTCCTGTCGGAACTACGTGTGATAGGCGGGATTAGGAGATTCCTTACCGGGTTCGCTTTCCTTACCGGTGGTGGCTTTCACGGTTTTAGCTGGAGCAAGATGGGTACCATCAACAAATTTAAGGAGGTCGAAGCCTATAAGTATATCAGTGACCTGTGTGCACCAATTTCTGTAAGTCTTAGGGGTTAGTTTTGTGACAGGGAAAGGTTGATGACAATGAAAGGCTGGTTAGGTTCATGGGGGTTCGGGAGGGTGTTGGAAGTTGACATGTTTGGACAAGAAAGAGAGGAGGGACGATTAAAATGAAGGGAGAGAGCTTGGATCAAGGCTCTGATACCATATCGAATTAGTAGGAAATGTATTATGAAAAGCTTGATTTCATTGATAGTCAACTTACAGTATTTTAAACTAGTGTACAATTCTAATATTACAGTATCGTAATCAGATCAAGATGATTACATAATAAACGTACTTCCTAAGTTATGAGATATACGGAATACAAATATAATCAAGAATTATAACTAGACTAATTTACAAGATACAGTGGAATCATAATATATTATTCCTAATAGTTTTGAGGTTGGTAATGAGTGGGGCAGTGGTAGTATCGAGGGTACCGGCTAGGGTGCCAATAAGGAGTTGGTCTTGCAGGAACCAAGTGCTGTAACTCGGGTCAGGAACGGTTTGCTTTGCTTCATTGGTGATGGTTTTTGGGGGAGGGGATGTTCCGTCGATAAATGAGAGTAGTGAGTATCCGGTTAGGAGTGCGATGAGTTGTAACTTCCATTGAGGATAGTTTTGAGGTGTGAGTTTCTCAACGGATGAAGCATTGAGATGGAGGAGCGCTTTCTCGGGCTCATGTGGGTTCGTGATGTTTGGACTCGACATGTTGGTGAGAGTAATTGAGAGAGAGATTTGGCTTAGAGGTATCGAAGCTCTGATACCATGTATGAAATGAGAGTATTGTATTAATTGAGTTGCACAGATTACATTCATAAGTGAGGCATTATATACTAGCTATACAAGATCGAGACTTGCTGTACATGATCATCAAGTCCTTGATACTGAGTATCGTTATCTAGCATAACAGGGGAAGGAAATTGTGTACAATACATAAATAGAAGATACAAGAGGATATTATATTGAAGATATTAGTTAAAGATATTATTTAGGAATATCTTCTAGTCTTTGTAATCTGCTATATTTTGTAATCTTTGTATTATTGTCAAATACGGTAACTTTTTCCTAGGATTCTAGTTAGATACTAGGTTTACTCTTTCCTTAACTGTATTAGGTTTCTAGCCTGTATAAATATTGTGCTCATGTTAATGAAATTCTCAATTCACTCTCAATAACTTTTCTACATGGTATCAGAGCAAAACGATTCCATCTAGAAAATCGCTTCCTTTCTCCCTTCTTCACGTCGACCCACATCAAAAAAAAAAAAAAATTGCGAGATGGCCGGTTCCGCATCAATTCTCGCCAATCCTCACGAACCCAATGTCCCTCTTATCGCGGTGAATCTAACCAACGTTACGACACTCACCCCGGCAACTTATCGGAATTGGGCACGTCAAATTGAAGACCTAATTTTTGGCTTTGATTTGTTCAAATATCTTGATGGAACTCATCCATGTCCTGAAGCTACAATCACGGATGCTGTCACTAAAGCCACATCCACAAATCCGGCTCACCTAACATGGAACCGTCAAGACCGTCTTCTCAGTGCTGCCCTTCGTGGAACTGTATCTGATAGTATCGCTCCGTTCTTGCATAATTCCAAGACCTCTAGCGAAATCTGGACTAATCTAAAGTCCACCTATGCCAATCCATCTCGTGGCCACATCCTTCAAATCAAGGATCGTTTCAACTCCATCTCAAAGGGTGGACACTCTGCCACAGAATATATGCAGCTGATTCGCTCGTGTGTAGATGAATTAGCCAACCTAGGAAAACCCATGGATGACGAAGATATTATCGCCAAGGTTATCAATGGACTCGACTATGAAAACTATCGCTCTCTTGTTGATGCTGTCAAACATCGGGACACCCTCATCTCTTTCGACGCCCTACATGAACGTCTCATCCAATATGACCTCTCTCTCAAACACACCCAAAACTCCACCACCAACAACCCTCAAGCCAACACCGTTAACCTTCCCGATACCTACTCCCCAAATTGGATCATCGATAGTGGTGCATCTCATCACATCACTCATGATCTCAATAACCTTGCTCTCCATGCACCATATGACGGAAACGACGATCTCCTAATTGGCGATGACTCTCCTCTTACCATAAATAATATTGGTTCCTTTTCTATAAAATCTCCTTCCTCTCATCTAATTAAATTTAATCATGTTTTACATGCTCCTAAAATTTCCAAAAATATTATTTCTGTCTCACAATTTTGTCATGACAACAATGCTATTGCTAAATTTTCTTCTAAATCTTGTGTGTTGCAGGACCGACTAACGGGACAGGTGCTACTAACGGGACAACTTAAATCCGGATTATACATATGGACTCCTCCGCCCGCCGCCTCACCCATCTCGGCCTATACCACCTCCATCCCTCCGGACCCATGGCATCACAAACTTGGTCATCCATCCTTATCTATACTTAGCTCTATTACTAGTTTAGCTAAAATAAAAACCACACCGGTCTCGTCCAACCCGTGTCATGCATGCAATATTAATAAAAGTCATAAACTTCCTTTTTCTACTTCTTCTTTATCTTCTTCTCACCCCCTAGAATTAGTTTTCTCGGATGTATGGACATCTCCTCTTTACTCCGTAGATAATTTTAAATACTATGTCGTGTTTGTCGATCACTTTACTAGATACACTTGGTTATATCCCTTAAAACGTAAATCTGATACGTCCTCGGTCTTTAATCGTTTTCGTGCCTTAGTCGAAAAAATTTTTAATCGACCCATAATTCAAATTTTTTCCGACAACGGGGGTGAATATTTAAAACTCACCCCCTCCGTCACCTCCGATGGTATAACCCATCTCACCTCTCCTCCCCACACCCCTGAACACAATGGTATCTCTGAGAGACGTCATCGTCATATTGTCGAAACCGGGCTCTCCCTCCTCACCCATGCTCACATACCTACCACGTATTGGTCGTATGCCTTTGTCACTGCGGTTTACTTAATAAATCGCATGCCCACACCCGTCCTACACAATGACTCTCCTTTTCTTAGGTTATTTGGTTCTATTCCAAATTATAATAAACTTCGTAGCTTTGATTGTCTTTGTTATCCTTGGTTACGTCCTTATACGTCTCACAAACTTGATCCACGTTCTAAACCGTGTATCTTTGTTGGTTATTCCTCCACTCAAAGTGCTTATTACTGTTTAGAACCCGTGTCAAATAAAATTTATACTTCACGACACGTAAAATTTTGTGAGTCGGTCTTCCCTTTTCCCTCCCTCTTACCCGACGCTCCTTCCCCGGTCACCCCGTCCCAATGGCTATCGGACCCACTTTTTATGATAGTCCCTACCCCAAATCCCGACCCGGTCCTAAATCAGCCCGACCCGGTCCCTCCCTCCCCGGTACAACCGCGTCCCGACCCGGCCACCCCCATGCGTGTCTACACACGCAGGACCCGCCCCCCACGGACCCCTCCCGTCGTCCCACCCTCCCCCCCGTCTTCCGCTGCCTCCTCACCCTCCTCCGCTGCCTCTCCCTCGTCGTCCCCCTCCTCCTCGCCTGAGTCTTCCTCTTCCTCGGTTCCACTTACTGAACCGTCCCCCCTTCCCCTCCTCCTCCCTCGAACCGACCTGTGACTCGTGCTATGCACAATATTAGAGTCCCTAACCCTAAGTATGCCTCTCTAGCCTCCGTTGTATCTCCTTCCCTCCCTCCTACTACGGTCAAATCTGCCCTAGCTGACCCAAATTGGCACTCAGCCATGGTAGATGAATACCAAGCCTTAGTTAAAAATAACACATGGGAACTTGTTCCTCCTAATCCATCCTACAATGTAATTGGTTGCAAGTGGGTTTTTCGTATTAAATATAATCCCGACAACTCAATTCAAAAATATAAAGCACGATTAGTTGCTAAATGTTTTCTTCAACGTCCCGGAGTAGATTACTCTGAAACTTTTAGTCCTGTTGTTAAGACGGTAACAGTTCGTCTCGTCTTAGCACTTGCTCTCTCCCGTGGTTGGTCTCTGCGACAACTTGATATCAACAACGCTTTTCTTCAAGGTACTCTTACTGAAACTGTTTTTATGTCTCAACCTACTGGTTTTATTAATGCAAATTCTCCTTCTTTTGTTTGCAAATTATCTAAAGCTATTTATGGTCTCAAACAAGCTCCTAGGGCTTGGTACAATGAACTTAAATCCTATTTACTCTCTTATGGTTTTAAACAATCAATTTCTGATCCCTCCCTTTTTATTCACAAAGTTATGACTAATCCTATTTTTCTTCTTGTTTATGTTGATGACATTATTGTCACCGGTCCACCGACGAAGGAACTTCAATCCTTCTTCGTTTCTTTTTCTCGTCGCTTTTCTCTTAAAGATCTTGGTTTTCCGTCATATTTTCTTGGTGTTGAGGTTACTCCTACTAAAACAGGCCTAGCCCTCACACAAACTAAATATACCTATGACATTCTCTCCCGTTACAACATGCTTGATTGTAAACCTACCCCCACCCCCATCGTCGCCTACCCGCCACTCAAGGCTACTACGGGCAAACCCATCCCCAATCCCACCGACTACCGCGCTATTGTTGGTAGCCTCTTATATCTTTTCCTCACCCGTCCCGATATCGCATTTGGTGTCAACAAGCTTGCACAGTTTTTGCAGGATCCTCAAGAGTCTCATTGGCTAGCCTTGAAGCGGATGCTTCGTTACCTAAAAGGCACTCTAACGGTTGGTATTAATTTATTTCGCGATACTCCTCTTTCTCTTCATGCTTTTTGTGATGCAGACTGGGCAAGTGATGGCAACAAATATATTTCTACTACCGGATTTATTATCTACCTTGGCCGGAACCCAATTGCTTGGTCTTCTCGGAAACAACGAGCACTAGCGCTCTCTACTACGGAAGCTGAATTTCGGGCAGTGGCTTCAACCACAACCGAACTGATTTGGCTCCGCTCTCTTCTCTCCGAACTTTGCTTCACCATTAAGTCTCCTCCAGTGATCTACTGTGATAATCTTGGTGCTACTCATTATGCAGCAAATCCAGTTTTTCACTCACGAATGAAACATGTAGCCCTTGCGTTCTATTTTGTTCGAGAACATGTTCAAAATGGGACACTACGTGTTCAACACATATCCACTTCCGACGAACTTGCAGATGCGCTAACCAAACCTCTTCCTAAGGCACGGTTTTACTCGTTATTACTCAAGCTCGGCCTTTCCTTTGGAACGTCCGACTTGCGGGAGCGTATTGAAGATATTAGTTAAAGATATTATTTAGAAATATCTTCTAGTCTTTGTAATCTGCTATATTTTGTAATCTTTGTATTATTGTCAAATACGGTAACTTTCCTATTCCTAGGATTCTAGTTAGATACTAGGTTTACTCTTTCCTTAACTGTATTAGGTTTCTAGCCTGTATAAATATTGTGCTCATGTTAATGAAATTCTCAATTCACTCTCAATAACTTTTCTACATATTATACATAAGTAGAGGATACCAGAAGATATGACAAAGAGATCACGATTCCTCAATCTTATCACATAGACTAAAATGGAAATGTGTTGATTGGTCTTGAACGTTAAAAAAAATGTTAGGATTAGTCTGAAGAGAGGGCGTATAGTATAAGTTTAATACTGAGGACAGTGCTACACACGATCTAGTCTTGGCATCTTTTTGGTCTCAATCGATCAGTTATTCTCATTGGAGATGGATGTTTGTACCAAATGAAAGAACCAAGCAAACCTGGACATGTGATAATACAGTGGGCAATACTATAGTGTAGAAGGTAACGTGCTTGCTTGTACTGCATGCTGCTTTATAATTAAGGACTCCATCTAGGAGTACATGGTTACAGTCTTGTTATTTTCCACAAAAACACTAATCACATCTCGCTTTATGTACACTCTGTATTGTCATCATTTGGGTATTCACGTGTATATTTATATCAATTTTTCCTGTATCGTTCATTTGTCTATCTTTGATTAAAGTGACCTCTCTAACTCTTCAAAAAAAAAAACTTGGGGCTACCACCATTAATGGTGGTAAGCCCCCAAATTTTAATTTTTCATTAATTATATCGTTTTAATATTAGTATTATTAGTATTTTAGTTATAATAAGTCCTCTCCTTTTGGAGAGTTTCGCCCCCATTAATTGATGAGTTTCGCTCTTTTTAAGGAGAGATGTTAAATCTATTATAGTGGAGAGGACGCGGAAGATCAGTGTTATAATCGTTCATCATGTGGTATCTCAATTTATGTCAGATCGGCGGCTATAATTTATTGGGTTAGATGAGATTGATTCTCGTTAGAACCTTGGAAGATCCGAAGACCCTCTTGTGAAAAGTTGCATCATTAAACAGCGATGTGTTGAGAGAGGATGTGCCAGAGCGGAGATCAAAATCTTAGTGAGAGATCTTTGTTTTAACGAGAATTTATTTTACTCAAATTTTATAGTATTGTATCCGTTCAATTTCGATATAAGTTGTAGATGTCTAATGACTTTTTATTAATGAAATGATCTATTCGCTCAAAAAAAAATCTTTGATTAAAGTAATCCTTACAAAAAATATAAAAGATAAATAAATGAATAAGACGAAGGGAGTGCAAATGATTGGACGACTTACTGATTAAGATTCTGAAATCTCAAGTCATTAGAGTGAGTATTGATTAGCAAGCCTAATTAAAGTACAAGTACATCTGATAAGTATAATCATTTAAGACAAAGATCCAATATCCTCACTTTTCAATTGTTTGGCGCTGAACTTAATTAATTGTATGTTTGTATGACCAGTAACTTTAATTCTTTGACCGATTTAGTTTGTTCCTTGACCATTCACGTTTACTTTATCCCAAATGATTAACCAAACTTCTTTGGCAAAAAAGTACATTTGTATGATAAATCAAACATTACTAGGTTATTTGATTTAATGGCTTGGTAAGATCTTTAGATACGGTTCAATTCAGTGCAATGAATTCGCTAAAATTTATTCTAAAGCGATGAACTTCTATTTCCAACTCTTTGGTTTTATAATGCAAGAGTTAATCTCTCTTTTGATGGATATATTCGTCGTAAACTGATGATAAGTCAAAATTTATACTTCCTCGATTTTAATTTATCTTCTATTTGAATATAATATCACACCTAATATTAAAAAGTGAATTTTTTTTTGGAAGAAGTACAAAAAAAATTAAAAGATAAAAAGAGACTTAACTTAAAAAAATGAAAGGGAGAAAAATTAATCTGAATCGAAGGAGGATCGATATACAAGTTGGGGCAGATGAATAGAGAACGGCCAAAGGAAACAGTAAGGTCCCAGGAGACGACCAATTAACGTGGTATGTCATACGTTACCAAACTTAAGTGGACCTTCAGAAGATTATTTAGTTGCATATAGATGTAGACCTACGCACATCTGACAACTCACTACTTCATGGAAAAAGCAATCATATAAATTTAGGAAAACCCACCCATCTCTTCAATCTAATCACCTACTTACCTTATAATCAAACTTACACCAACTTATTCGTGTAAGACGGTATCATATTAGAATTTA
Source organism: Agrostemma githago (assembly GCA_958450325.1). Classification (NCBI taxonomy): domain Eukaryota; kingdom Viridiplantae; phylum Streptophyta; class Magnoliopsida; order Caryophyllales; family Caryophyllaceae; genus Agrostemma; species Agrostemma githago. Next base: position 11,722,048 of record OY288255.1, on the reverse strand, counting down.
TATTCCTGGAACGTTTGATCAGTGAAGGAGAAAGAAAATGAAATCAACAAAAGATATGGGAAGGAAAGAAAAAGTTTACCTTTGATATTACTCGTGTAAGACGGTCTCATATTAGAATTTATATTCCTGGAACGTTTGATCAGTGAAGGGGAAAGAAAATGAAATCAACAAAAGATATGGGAAGGAAAGAAAAAGTTTACCTTTGATATTACTCGTGCTTTGTTTACAGAAAGTAAGGAATCAAAAACAACTTTAGGCCGGATATGAATACGAATTGAGTCAAAATTGAGTCGAGTTATATAGGTCATGATTCGGGTTAGGGTTAGAAATAATTTTCGACGTCTTTCTTTTTACTCATTAAAAAGTTGAATTTTTTTCCTATTCAGTATTCTACTATTATATTGATTACTGATAAAATATAAAAAGATTTGTATTATTGTAACTTCTTAACTTGTTTTCTTTCTTGATTATGAATACAAGCATAGACCCATATTTATAGTATCCGTATCTAACTTAAACTAGGAAACTGAATCATATCTCACACAATATTGTTCTATTACGTGTTTCCTAATCTTCACGCATTCCTAATTAATCATTCATGCAATATTGTCATATTGCGTGTTTCCTAAACCTTCACGCAATATTGTCCTATTGCGTGTTTTCTAAACCTACTCGGATACCGTACTACGGTATCCTCTATTACCTATACTCTATTATCCCCCTCAAACTCATGGTAATTTTTAAAATTTCCATGAGTTTGCACAAATTAAAAAAAATCGATTTCGTCAATCTTCGATATCTTATCTGATGTTAGGAGAATGGTCTTTGGACGTTCTCCTTCAATTTTCCGTCACCACCTGTCTTGATGGAATCCCCTGACAAATTTTAAAAAAAAATTGATATCTTCGATCTTCATTCTTCTATCGTCTTCTTCTTCACAGTGGCATATAGATTCTTCCGGCTATTTTTCGAACGAGAACATTTTCTCGAACTCGTCGAGGATTAATACGTTAAGTTTTTCCGAACTTAACAAACTTCAAAACGGCAAAACATCCGTCAATTTTAATTGCTTGAGAACCCTAATCGAACTCGATCAGCTCATAGCAAAATTACAAATGTCATACTAAGAATCATCAGCCTTACATATTTCTTCGGAAGAATAAGGTATTGTGGAATACACATTCAAAGGGGAAATAGGTTTTTTTGTTTTAACAAAACTACGAAAAAATTGTTTTTTTTGTGAATCAACGAACAAATCCCGCCGGTGGGTGTCGTATGTTCAACCCACCGGCAGGGCAACGGAACGTTTATTTAGTTGTCCTCAAGAATCGAGAGCCTCTGATACCATGATAAAATATAAAAAGATTTGTATTATTGCAACTTCTTTAACTTGTTTTCTTTCTTGATTATGAATACAAGCATAGACCCATATTTATAGTATCCGTATCTAACTTAAACTAGGAAACTAAATCATATCTCACACAATATTGTTCTATTACGTGTTTCCTAATCTTCAGGCATTCCTAATTAATCATTCACGCAATATTGTCATATTGTGTGTTTCCTAAACCTTCACGCAATATTGTCCTATTGCGTGTTTCCTAAACCTACTCGGATACCGTGCTACGGTATCCTCTATTACCTATACTCTATTGTTCTAATTAATCATTCAAGCATAGACCCATTTTATAGTATCCGTATCTAACTTAAACTAGGAAACTAAATCATATCTCACACAATATTGTTCTATTACGTGTTTCCTAATCTTCACGCATTCATAATTAATCATTCACGCAATATTGTCATATTGCGTGTTTCCTAAACCTTCACGCAATATTGTCCTATTGCGTGTTTCCTAAACCTACTCGGATATCGTACTACGGTATCCTCTATTACCTATACTCTATTAAGTACACCGTATTTAAAATTTAAAAAATGTAAAAAAATATATATATATAATTGTAGACACCCGCATTTTGCATGCTAGTGTCTATAGCAGTTCCCAACAAAACACCCAATGATGATCGGACGTAAACGTGACTTAATACGCTCGAATATGGACTCGGAATCAATAATATCCGACGTGGGCATTTAGCGGAGTGCAAATCTCTCAAAACCGACCTCAAATCCAGACCCAATGGGTCGTTTCCAATAAAATGAGACTAATTTGGGCCAAAACCGACACCAGAAATAAAACCGTCTTTTAGCGACCGGGTCAAAACCCGGTCAAAGACGAATCCGACACATAAAATCAGCTACATTCGCTTCTAGAAGCTAGCCTCAACTACCAAATCAATTTAAAAAAGTCAACAAATCTTTCCTAAAAAGCCTCCAACCGGTTTGACCCACTCGATCGAGTGGTTCAGGCCCACTCGATCGAGTAAGCCTATGAACCGATCAAACCGTCCTTGAACCGGGCACTCGATCGAGTGCACTTACACCACTCGATCGAGTGGCCCTAAACCGGGGTATCTTCTCTATAAATACCCCGTCCCCCCCACAACTCATTTTACAACTTTTGACACTAGAACCATTTACACAACATTTGCAAACCCTTATCACCTTACACTACAACTTCACCATCTTTCAATCATCCATCTACATATACACACATACACATTCAAATACCCGAGATCAAAACTCGTCAAAGACACACACCATAACTCACCCTACATATTTCGACACTCCCGTGCTCCCGTCGCTATTACGAGTCCGTTTCCGAGGCCATTTTAAGCATGTAGGTTGAGGGTGTCACTAAATCCCATCATCCCTTTCTCCCTTCTTCTTTTTATCGTTCTTATATATTTATATATATATATAGAGGTAGGTTCAAATAAGGTCCACAATTTTTTTAAGTCTATATTGAAGTTACAGATGACATACGCTAAAGTTGTATTTGTATATATATCAATTTTGAACAAATGCAACTTTAGCATATGTCATCTGTAACTTCAATATAGACTTAAAAAAATTGTGGACCTTAGGTTCAAATATATATATATATATATATATATATATATATATATATATATATATATAGAAGTGGGATCAGGTGAGTCCACCTATATATGTTGAGTCCGTGAGTCCCCATCTTAACCTTTGATTCAAGGTTAGATTAATGGACAAGATTTGATCTCATAATTAAGGAAATAACTAACAAATCTTGTAAATGTATCATTTCTCTCTCTCCTCCTTAATTATCTCAATGCAAATCTTTTCTCTCTCGTATCAATCTTTTTAAATGTCTTTTTCTCTCACACAACAAGTTTTTTCAAAATTAAATTTTTTTCATTTTTACCCAAAAATCATCATTTTCCTACTGCCATTGTACGTATGTTACTGTCATAATCCATAAACTATGTTACTTTAACTCATATAACGTGTTACTTTAATTCATGAACTGTGGTACTTTAACTCATAAAATCTGTTATGTTGTTTAATATATTCTCTTGCAAAAACTATTACTCTAACTCATGCAATGTGTTACTCTAATTCATGAACTGTTACTTTAACTCATAAAATCTGTTACATTGCATAGTCTCTTGCAAAAACTGTTACTCTAACTCATACAATGTGTTACTTTAATTCATTAACTGTGTTGCTTTAACTCATAAAATCAGTTACGTTGCATAGTAGTCTCTTGCAAAAACAGGAGTTCCAATTAACAAAAAGAACAATGTTTGTTTTTATTAAGGTACTCCAAAACAAAAAGTGGTACAAGATTCCAACTAAATCAACTCCATTACAATTCCAATGTTTCACACTTGTTACTCATAATGTCCTACTTATAATGCTGCTTCTTCTTCATCCTTCTCGTTCTCTCCGTCTTCTTCTTTTTCATCTTCTTCATCATCATCTCAGAAGCTTTGATTTAATCTCACCACCGCACAATGGAGGAAACTCTCACCCACATCCCTACATCATTCATGTGGATTAAAGTAACAGATAACAAGAGTTAAAGTAATAGATGAAGTGCATTGAAGTAACATTGAATTTAATTAACAGAGTATGCTTATACACCAGGTATAAAGTAACAGAGATCAGACATTAAAGTAACAGATAGTATGAATTAAAGTAACAGATAATGTTCATTAAAATAACACCAGATATAAGTTAGTGCAAATAATTCATATAATGATAAAAATTGAGAGTATGACGCAGTATCTTACTCTTTGATATTGTTTTCTATTTTGAAGTCATCACGTCTCATAATTATAGGAAGTAGTATTTTTTTTCTTTTTTTTATATGACGTTACTCTTTGATATTGTTTCCTATTTTGGTGGCAATCACGTCCCATTATTATAGGAAACAATATTTTTTTTTTTTTTTTAATATGGCAGTTTCATAAATTCTTAGGACACTACAATGCACTACAATAACAGATGAAAATTACTAAAGTAACAACTGGAGTGTATTAAAGTAACACGACATATAAAGTAACAGATGGTAGACATTAAAGTAACAGATGCTCTACACTAAAGTAACGCAGTATATGAACTAAAGTAACGCAATATATTGTAAATGCAAAAACTAATAATTGAGTAGCATCTTAACGACTTCCATGGCGATTCCAGTATAAATTACAAAACATATATACTCACCGTTTGTGTGTTCTACGATTTGCATATGAATCTATGATGAATAACACGACCATGAAAACAATATTAACATGAAAATTGACGCAAAACATGAATGACACGACCAAGAAAGCAATATCAACATGAAAATTGACGCAAAACATGAACACAAATTGACGCAAATTAATCAGGATAATGAATAAAAATTGACGCAAAACATGAAAGCAATATCGAAACTCACCATTGTTATACTCGATGAATTGCTTATCAACGGTTAATGAAGATATCGCGATCATTGAATTCATAGTAATGGAATTTCGAGCACGGATTTGATTAAATGAATGAACGAACGTGATGATCGATGGGAGCGTTTTTTTTTAAGGTTTTGATGAACCTGTAACGTGAATGAATGAATGAATGAATGAGGAATGATTGTGATTATTGGAGTTATTGTTTCCTAAAATCATGGGAGTTATTTAGTATCATCTTTAATGGCTCCCACTATTATAGGAAACATATCTTTTTTAGTATCATATTTAATGACTCCCACTATGAGATAGGTTCACATAAGGCCAACAACTCTTATAAGTTCATAAGTTCCAGTGTTAAAGTTACACAAAAGGTGCTTAAAGTTACACGAGATGAGTGTTAAAGTTGCACTTTATCACTTGAAGTGATAAAAGAGCTGAATGTTATAGTTACATATCAATTCTGAAAAAATGCAACTTTAACGTATGTCATCTGTAACTTTAATATAGACTTAATTACATATGGTGAACTTATTTGATCCCTTCTCCTCCCACTATTATAGGAAACAATATCTTTTTTTATTATTATTTAGCAATGGCGGTTTCAAATATCCCCATGACTCACTAACGCGTTACAATAACAGACTTTAAGAACTAAAGTAACATCTTCGATAAATTAAAGTAACATATCATAAAAGTAATAAAAGTTTGTCATTAAAATAACGGACATTCTACACTAAAGTAACACAGCATCTGAACTAAAATAACTCAATACCTTTTCTGTGCGCAGACATCATGTGATTAATATGCAGCATTACTATAGTTCAACGTGAAAAGTAGAAACTAAAAATTTAGTATCATCTTAATGACTCCCAAATCCTTTCAAGTATAAACTACAATATATACTCACAGTTTGTTTTTTCCACGATTTGCATATCTGCCATTGAATGAAAAGTAGAAGCCGGATTGAATGAAAAGCAGCGCGATGAAGACGATTATTGACTGAATGTGTTATTGATTGTGTCGTATTGAAATAAATGGCAGCGGCGCGTTGAAGATAATGAATGACTGAATGTGATTTTGAAGAATGGATGATTGAATGAGCAAGAGAACGATGAAGAAGAAGGTGGCGGAAACGAAATTGATGAAAGAGAGAATGAATGATTGAATGAATGAGAATATTACGTTACTGAAATATTCACCTTCCTATTTTGGTGGATGCAGTATCTTCTTTTTTTTTCTTTTTTTTTTTAATTAAAACAGTGATTTTATCTCGTCCCTTGATCCATCTCCCATCCAAAGGATGGGATGAGGACTTAAGGACTCAACACATATATAGGGACTCATTAGAACCCATCTCTCTCTCTCTCTCTATATATATATATATATATATATATGTGTGTGTGTGTGTGTGTGTGTGTGTGTGTGTGTGTGTGTGTGTGTGGACATGACGTAGGTCCACCCCGACGCGGCCACGCGCGGGTTTGGGTAGGCGAATGAATCTCGTGGTAAGATTTTTCTCGGGTTCGAAATTTAAGTCAAAGATGGAGTCGCCACCGAATTTATGGTAATTCGGAACCATTCGAGCCCACTCTATGTCGTCGTGGACCGTACACAAAGTACGGCCCATTTCGATTTCAGAGTTTATGGGGCTCGTCCCTTTGCATTGCAATACCGATACCATCTGCACCGGTAATCGTGTATAGAATAACTCTCGTGCGCCAACGGTTTCGAACATCCGGAAACCGAGGTTCTGAGTAAGGGGTGAGGGTACGTTTTAGGAAGCCCACTAAGGACACCCAACCCCGCCCGCACAATGGCGGCCTCTACTAAGACATCGTTCGTGTTCGTGTACGCGCGCTAGTAAAACGACTAAATGATATGCAAACAGCGTTTTCGGGCTAAGCATGTGAATTATTGGTTTGCTACGTCATTTAATGCATCTAACTATGGTCGAAGTTGTTTAGCATGCGAGGTTCATTTATAAAGCGATAAGCATCGAAATAAATAAAACTCGAAAATAAATACGTACAAGTTACACGGGCGGAAATACAACCCGGAATTCACAATACAACGATAAAATAGCGTAAACGGAAAATAAAAGAAGCGATAAATAAATAAGTGACTCGAAACGGACCCGTATATAGTAAATACAAACTAGACCATAAGTTGTGCAATTGGACGAACTTTGATTAGATACACATTATATTGTGTACTAATCAAAGGACGGAGATTTGGGACCTAAGCGTGGTGCTAGCCCGATCCCGAATCTCGATGCCTTGTCCCGGCTTATCACCTCGAGGAATGGAGTCTAAATTAATCATGTCTCGGATACGACTAAAAAGTCGTCGACACAAAATTAATAGTGCGAGACAGTCGATCAAAGTCGTTTTAAGTGTAGTGACATGCATGAGTTTTGAAAAATAGAATTACGTGATTGACTTTGCACGCTACGACTAAGTCGTAAAAAAAAGACGAGGCTCGAATGTTGCATTAAAGCTCTCGGATTTCTGGGCTACAGGACCCACTCGATCGAGTCATGGCCTGACTCGGTCGAGCATCCTCGAGGGTAGCTACTGCCCAGTTTTTTGGGTCCAACTCGATCGAGTGGCCCATGGCACTCGATCGAGTGGCACATGTACGAGGTGCAACTCGTATTATTTTTTGTTGTTCAAAATCGATAGTTAGCCAAATTAAATACAAATATCGCACGATTTGAATTTAATTCGGCTTCCGGTGCTATAATCGTGTATGCATGCGATTATAACACCGTTATCGGAATTTTATGAAAATGTTATCGTTATGAGATTAAAAAGTTTGACTAGTGACGAAATTGTAGTCCTCCGCGTCACGACATCGGTACTAATCCTAACGGATTATGTGATGTCGGTTTTCGCATCAACGGATCTCGCACTAATCTTAGAAATGGGATCAAATGCGTTCAACTATGATCGATTACGATCACATCATGCCCTTGAGTACATTGGGGCGGCGCTCCTCGAAAGGGTGCCACCTCCGTCGTTGCTCGTAAAGGGATTAGACGGAGTTTAGGCGATCGTCATAGTCAAACGTATTTGAAACCGAGATTTGAATTAACGTTAGTATATACGCGGTAAATAAATGTTAATTGTTAGAATGCGAAATTAAAATGTTAGTAAGCAATAAAAAAAGTTAGTGTTAAAGTTAGCGTTACTAGTACAATTATAATACAAAATACGAAAATGTAAACAAAAGATTAGAGATCACAAAGGTTGAGACGGGGTTTATGACACCCTCAACATACATGCTTAGTAAAGGCCTCGGAAATGGACTCGTAAATAGCGACGGGACGCCGGAGTATCGAGGATGTATGCAAGTTATGGTGTGTGTGTGTGTATGGGTGGATTTTGTCGGTTTTTCGAGGGACAAATGACTCGGTTTTTGGCTTAGGATTGCTAAGGATTGAAGTGTAGTGTGGTATAGGGTGTTAGGATGAGAATGTAGGGTTTTTGAGCATTTGACAAAACTCATTTTGCAAAGGGTTTGAGGGGGTATTTATAGAGTACACCCCTCGACCTAGGGTCACTCGATCGAGTGGCCCTAGTGCACTCGATCGAGTGCCCTTGAAAAGGGGCCTGATCCGGTTTTTGACGCTCCACTCGACCGAGTGGGTCAATCCACTCGATCGAGTGGATCAAGGGGATAGAGATAATTTAGGAAATGGTTGACTTTTTGTTTTATTTGAATTTTTGATTTGGGCGCCAGCTTCTAGAAGCTCCTCTAGGCTGATTTGCGTGACGGATTCGTCTTTGACCGGGTTTTGACCCGGTCGCCAAAAGACTTTGGTGTCGGTTTTGGCCCAAATTAGTCTTATTTTGCTCGGAACGACCCACTGGGCCTGAATTTGAGGTTGATTTTGAGAGATTTGTACTCCGCTAAAAGTCCATGTCGGATATTATTGATTCCGAGCCCAAGTTCGCGTATCCTAAGTCACGTTTGCTGATGGTAAAGGATTTGCCGTGTCCCCAACCGTCAATAAATAACCAACTAATCCTAGTGGGTAGCTAGGGTAAGTCGGGTCGTGTCCACGGAGACGGTATTGTAAAGTCTAGACTAGGTTCACTAGAAACGAGACTAGGCTACCAAAACAACACAAAGAAAGTGATAATTGAAAAACTATGATAGAGAGGAGGTATGAACTAGACTAATAATGAACTAGCTATAACAAGGCTTAAATTAAATAACTAAAGATTAAACAAACTAGCAAACTAGAGAAAATGATGACTAACTAGGTAGAGAAATCAAATATGGAAGGGAGTAGGGTTAGGTCGGGTTCTTAAGTGTAGTAGGGTAATTGGGTGATCAAGAGAATAGGTGTCTCCTAGTTGCTAGAGTCGGTTTGCGCTCTCGCGTCTAAACCTAGGTCAAGGTCGGTCCGCGTTCTCGCGTCAAAACCCAAGTCCGCACTCTCGTGTCTAAGACTATACCCATCACAATCACACACTAGTCAAACAATGAGAAGAAGAGAACAAGTATAGGAAGCATTGGCCACTACTACCCACACAAGCATTTCAACAAACACATAGAGTGCCCAATATGTGACTAGCAACAAAGATGTAACCTTTACCCCTAATCAAACCCTAATCACCCATAATCTACCCTTAATCCCCCTACTAACCCCACAAGAAAACTACTCACTCATTATCAAGATAAAACTAACATGAACAAGAGAAATCAAACTAAACATCCAAGCATCCATAATAAATAAACAATAACCATAAACAATATGTAAAGATTCAAACTTGATAAATAAACAAAGAACAAAAGTAAAAGGGAGAAGAGGATTATACCAAACTAACAAGGATGAAAAAGATGAGAACTCGAATTAATAAGAAACCCAAATAAAACTCCAAGGTTGTCAAGCTTGGAATAATCTTCAAGAATCTCCTTAATACAAGACTAATTACAATGATTAAATAAAGATTAAAGGAAGATTAAAACTAATGTGAGGAACACTAATCTAGGGTTTGAATGCTTAACGGAGGCCTAAGAGAGTCTAGGGTAATGTATCATACATAAACAATACAAGAGGGAAGTATTTATAAGGTTACAAGAATAAAGGAGGAGAAGACATCATCTCGCCCGAGAAGGACCATGTAGGCCTCCATTATGATCTTTTTGGTCCCTCCTTGGTTCTCATGGGCTTCTCACCGAATCTCGGGGCTCGGGATCGAGTCTAAGAGGCTCGGGATCGGGTTCCAAGGTCTCGGGGTCGAATCCAAGGCATCGAGTGATCGTTCCTTCACTTCGTTGGCTCCAAAAAGTGTATGTATCGAGTCGGAATCGCTCCAACTCTTCATGAATGGTCTCGGGAACCTGAAACGAACTAGAGGAAGCATAAGTAGCCCATAAACCGCTCCCAAGGAGCGATTCCACAAGGAAAACGGGACTAAAACACAACAAATTAGGCACTACAAACTACACTTATCAACTCCCCCACACTTAACCCTTACTCGCCCTCGAGTAAGCACATACTAACTACTAAACTAGCCGAGTGGGTATTAGCGCACCCTACGCCCTTTCAACTCACACGAGTACACTTAGAGGAAAAGTGCACTCCGCAAGGCAAGTAAGGTCTTGCGACAAAACTGTGGATGCAACCGGACACAAAAACACATAAACAACAAACACACAAACAAACAAGTAATCGGTTGCACCCAAAAAGAAACAAATACCGCTTCCCTCTAAAAGACGGTGAAAGAAGCACCGGTTTAGGACTCAAGGCAAGTGACAACATTCCCAAGCTAATAGGACAAATTGAGATGAACTAAATCCTAATAGTATGACGATAAAGCAACAAAAAACGTTGGTAACTTACCTAGGTCCTCCTAACTTTCTAAGAACGTACTACGGGACGATCGGCGGGATGGAAAGTGGATGAACCACGGTGTTAGTCGACACTGTAGGTAAATAAGACCGCGCCCCCTTTAGCGATGAGCCAAGAGGGTCATCCCATGCCCAAAACCGCCCAACTAGTCCAAGTAAAAATGTGGATAATATTGCAAAGTGAGGGAAGACCGACCATTACCGCTATCATCCTTCCTAGGGACTCGGTCCTTTGGTAGGCTCTTCACGGTAATAGTCGGAAAAAGGCTTATTTTTGTGGGACGATTTTCTTTTCGGCATTTTTCTTTCTTTTGCATTTTTGCTTTGTTTGTTGCCATGCCATTTCTTTTTCATCTTTTCTATTTTCTTTTTGGCTTTTTGTGCCTTTTCTTTTTTTTCAATCTTTTCTTTCTTTCATTTTCTTTCTTTTTCTTTTCTTTGCCCTTTTGGCTAGATTTGAGTTGTAAGCATTTGTTTGCAACTAAGAAAGAGATTTCAACAAATTGCAACTTTATTTTGTGGATATGTGTAGGAGGTAGGGGAATGGGTGAGTCGGGAGCGCGCTTTCCCTTCAAACCCACAAAAAGGGGAGAACTTGGACTAATCAAACAATTCCGAACATGGTCACCTAAGGGATGGGACTCAGCAACCAAGGCATTTTCACACTGTGGGTGGTCATAATGGTCAAAAGTGCAAATCCCGTAGTAAATCCCTAGTAAGCTAGGTGGACTCGAGGTAAATGACCAACGAAATCATTGATTTAGGGTCATTCTACTAGGTTAAAGTCCAAGGCTCGATTTACACTACTAGAAAGGGAAAGTAAACGCTTGCACACTAGCCTCTAAACCGGGTTTTCGAAAACCGTTTACACACATGACACACTACACAACACAAAACAAAGACACGACAAAAACGAAAGAAAGTGAGAGGCAAAAAGCAACAAAACAAAACGAAACAAACACAAACAAGAGAACAAACACCACCCCGAACTTCCAAACAAGTCATCAAAACAACCACAAACTTTTACAAAGCTCCACCCGAGCACACAACATCACAAACCTCCTCCAAACTTCACAAGAAATAGAGAAGAGAAAGGGATGAAAAGATGTTACCGGATATCTTGAAAGCCCTCCAAAATTAACGGTGGTTAAGCGACCTACAAGGAAAAAGGGAGGCGAAACACGCACGACAAAACAAATATACGAAACAATGACACAAAAGGAAAAACACACAAAATAAAATATTTTTGATTTTTGTGAATTTTTTTCAAATTTTTAGGGTTTTTTAAAGATTTTTCGAAAAACTACGAAAATAAAACTAACTACGATAGAGTATCGCTCCCCCCACACTTAAACCGAGCAATGTCCTCATGCTCGATCGTAGTGTGTGGAGACAAAAGAGAAAAGAAAAGAAACTACGAAAATAAAGCTAAAAATCAAAAATAAAGGGGAGAAAAGGGTAGAATGTGTCCGGCCGGGGTGTAGTCAAGTCACCATGGGCCGAGACGAGAAAAGATATGGATGGGGGAAGAAATAAAAAGAAGGAAATAAAAGGAAATGAGAGGGGAGGACTAGGTGTAATCAAGTCCCTTAGCCCGGATTCCGCCTAAATCCGACTAAATCCTACAAAAAAGGGTGAAAAACTTGTAAATTTGGATTTTGAAATGACTCTCGATGTAGTCACATCATCGAGAGTCGGGAGCAACATCTACCAAGGCCTCGAAGGCCACTATAACACCATGACACAAAAGTGTATAAGGGAAAGGGGATAAACAAGGGAAAACAAGTAATAAAAGATGGAAAAGAAAGGATAGTTGCCGTACCCATCGGTTAGCAAATCACTCGCTCCATCGTCTCAATGATCAGTATAGGCACTTTGCTTGTCTTCTTCATTGCCATCCCACTTCAAACTTGATAAAACCGCATGGTTGAGGTAGTAAGCTTGTAATGGTGTGAGGAGGTGGGGTTTGATGTGAATCTCGGTGTAAAGTGAAGATGAAACGATGGTATGCAAATGAAGTGTATGGGTCATATGATAGGAACAAGGAGAAGTAGGGAGGTTGGGAGGGGGTATACAATGGTTGGGTGGACTCGAATGCCAAAGAAGAGGCATAAAGAGGAGTAGGGGTCCATCCCGGTCGGGATGGATGGTCCCGGTCGGGATGCCTCACCCGTCCCGGTCGGGAAGCTCCCTTCCCGGTCGGGATGGCACTCCAGGAAACTCAAAATTATGCACCCTCATCCCGATCGGGACGGCTCCTTCCCGGTCGGGATGCCTCACCCTTCCCGGTCGGGAAGCCTTCTTCTCGCCCGGGAAGAGTCTCCATAACCTCCATAACCCCAAAAGCCCATCAAAAGCTTCAAAAACCGACTCCCCTACTCTCAATCCAAGCTCTATCAATAGACCTTTCTCTCTAGGATTCACCTTCACTTCACACCTATGACAATAAGCTCAAATACAACGTCAAATTCCCTCCCTCACATCGCTCATCAACAATCCAAATAACAAGAATATCACAAAAACTCAAAGAAGCTACAAGAAAGAAATATATACAATGAGACGGTTCTTGTGGAACTCCGTCAAACCAAGGATGGTGCAATCTTCAATTCTTTTCCAACAACACTATAACCGATTCCATCTCCATCAAGGGCACAAAGAAACAAATCGAAGGCTCTCGAGAAATCTTCGATCAAGCTTGTAATATAACCATCCACACTCCAAGGTTCTTCACAACCTTGTCTCGACGTTCCCGGGGCATCCCGATCTACTAAGTTCAATGGCTTGAACTTGTACTTGCGATCCTTCGGTATATACCCAAACGTCCACCTATTCTCATGTGGCCCCAAGGGAGGCTCATCTTTCTTCTTGTCATGGAACTTGTCTTCAAACTCATGGTATGGGCATTCATCCGCCCCAAGCTCGGAATCATCATCATCAATTCCATAGAAATTGTTCTTCAAGCTTTGTCCCGACTCTTCCCCTAGACCGATGTCTTTCGTGGCGTGGATCATTTTGCAAGACTCATCATTAGTAGGCGAGGTGTTGCCTTGGAGGTCGAACACGAGCTTTTCTTCGCCTAACTCAAATGTGATCCTACCGTTCTTCACATCGATCATGGCACCGGCGGTATGTAGAAATGGGCACCCAAGGATAATAGGAGTGATAGCATCTTCCGGCATGTCAAGTACAAGAAAATCGACCGGAACGAAGAACTTTCTGATTCTTATTGGCACATCTTCTAACATCCCCAATGGTCGGTTGAGTGAACTATCGGCCATTCGGAGTGTAACGGAAGTGCACTTGAGCTCCTTCATTCCAAGTCGCTCACAAATAGAGTAGGGAATGATGCTTACACTAGCACCCAAATCACATAATGCTCTCTCAATCTTGAAGTTGCCTATGGTGCATGGGATAGAGAAACTACCCGGATCCTTCAACTTGGGAAGCGTAGAACCTTGAATAAGCTCGCTCACCACCCTCGTGAACGCTATGGTCTCTTCCCTGTCGATGGATCTCTTCCTAGCCAAGATTTCTTTCATAAATTTTCCATATGTCGGGATTTGGGTAAGTATCTCGGTGAATGGGACACTAACATCCAATTTCTTCACAATGTTAAGGAACTTTTCGTATTGAGAATCCACCTTGGTCTTCATTTGCCTTGTTGGGAAAGGCAACTTGATGTGCACTTTTTCTTGCTCGATAGGGGTGGACTTTTCAAACGACACTTTCCTTTTACCCTTGTCTTTTCCTTGAAGCGGGGGAAGCTTGTCTTCATGGGGTTTTCGATCTCCCATAAGACTTGCTCCTCCAATGGATTTCCCAAGCTTGAGTTTTCTTGAGTTGGAGATGCAACTTTCCTCATTGCTTCTTGCATTGGTTCTTGCTCACTAGGGGATAAGGGGAAATCGTAAGATGTACCACTCCTCGTGGTAATAGCATTTACATGCTCAAATTTCGGTGTTTCACCTTGAGGAGGTAGTTGCCCCTTTTGTCTTGAAGAGCTTCCCGAAGCAACTTGAGATATTTGAGTCTCAAGCATCTTCATATGAGCATCTCTTGCTATGTTATCCCTTTGAACATGAGCAAAGAACTCTTGTTGGTTTCTTGCCATCTCCATTTGGCTTCTTTGCATTTCCATCATAGATTTTTGCATGTTGAAATCTCGAGGTGGAGATTGTGGATTGTGCGGAGTATCGGTGATGACTAGAGGAATGCCATAATCGTGAGTAGGAGACCGGCTCCTTTGCTTGCCTTGTTGTTGTTGACCTTGAGTTGCTTGTTGTTGTTGACGGTCCCCTTGGAACCCATGAGAGTTGCCTTGATTAAGGCCTTAATTGTTGCCATGGTTGTAGTTTTGATACCCTTGGTTGTGGTTTTGGTTTCCTTGGAAGTTTTGGTTTCCTTGGAAACCTCCTTGATTGAAGTTCCCTTGTTGGAACCCTTGATTGTTGTTGAAATTACCTTGGTTATGTTGCTTGAAATTGTTGAATGGTCTTGGATTACCCACATAACCTTGGTAACCTTGGTTGTTGTCCCTTAAAGGAGGTGGAACATAAGGACGAGGTTGTAGAGCTTGTTGATTAGAAGCTTGATGGGAAGCTTGGAACATATTAGGATAGGAGGCACCTTGCTTGAACGCTTGAAAGGCGTTCACTTGCTCAATACTCCCCCGATAATGTGTAGGCTCATGTCCAACTATCCCACAAGTATCGCACATCCCATAATAAGGCATAGGAGACACAACTCCCAAAGCATTAACTTCATGAATCGAGTGTTGGTTGGAGGAACTAGCGTTTTGAACTTGGTTGAGGTGGCTTTGGAGGTTCTTGTCAATAGTCTCCATGTGAATTTTTAATTGAGCCCCAAGGTCAATGCTTAGTTGTGTAATGGCATCGACCTCGTGCCTACCTCCTCGATTCGCCTTTCTAGGCCTTGAGTATTGGGAGTTATGCACCGCCATCTCCTCGATTCTTGCCCAAGTTTGATCGTCATCGACCTCGGTGAACCTACCATTGGAGCCCATATTGAGTATAGCTCTTGAGTCCTCATATAGGCCGTTCCAAAACTGTTGGATTAAGAACCATTGTGAAAGTCCATGGTGGGGGCATGATCTAACCAAAGATTTAAACCGTTCCCAAGCTTCATAAAGGCTTTCCTCATCCCGTTGTTGGAAACCGGTGATGGAGGCCCTTAGCAAATTTGTCTTCTCCGGAGGGTAAAACTTTTGGTAGAACGCCAATGCAAGTTTCTTCCAAGTATCGATACCCATGGTTGCCCTATCGAGACTCTTTATCCATTGCTTTGCTTTTCCAATGAGAGAGAACGGGAAAAGTACCCAACGGATTTGATCTTGAGTAACCCCGGTTTGGGAGATAGCATCGCAATAATTGGAGAAGGTCTCCATGTGTTGTGTTGGTGCGGGTCTTCGGTGGGCAAACCACTAAATTGATTTCTCTCCACAAGTTGGATGAATTGTGTCTTTGCCACGAAATTCCCGGTATAAGTATCCGGTAAAGCACTCGGTCCCGGCAAGACATCCTCGGTAAAAGTGGAGTGAGATGAAAACTTCGGCATAATTGGATATAAGGGAGGATGGTGTAGAGGGTGTTGAAGAAGATGTAGAAGGGGAACTAGGACTAGAAGAATGGATAGATGAACCAAAGGGATTTATGAAGATCCCTTCGGCCGTCTCTCGAGGTGACTCGTTAAAGTCGGATCCTTGAGCTTGCTCTTCAATGGTATTGCTAGTACCCGGTTGAGAGTGTCTAACCCGATCAATCGTCCGTTGGCGAAAGGCTCTAAAGAGTCTCTCCGGCTCTGGATTGAAGAGAAAGAAATCGTCTCTCCTCCTAGGCATACACTACACACTTGAGCAAACGTAAGACCACCTAGTGCTTTTTGGGCACTAGGCAAAGACAATAAACGAACACAACGAAAAACAAAGAGAAAAGAAAGCTAAGAAAACAAGAGAAACCTACAAAAATATGCACAAGAGATGATAGAAGAGCACAAAGAAGAGTAACTAAGTCAAGCTAGAAGTAAACTAAGTCTAAATAATGCACCGTCCCCGGCAACGGCGCCAAATTGATGGTAAAGGATTTGCCGTGTCCCCAACCGTCAATAAATAACCAACTAATCCTAGTGGGTAGCTAGGGTAAGTCGGGTCGTGTCCACGGAGACGGTATTGTAAAGTCTAGACTAGGTTCACTAGAAACGAGACTAGGCTACCAAAACAACACAAAGAAAGTGATAATTGAAAAACTATGATAGAGAGGAGGTATGAACTAGACTAATAATGAACTAGCTATAACAAGGCTTAAATTAAATAACTAAAGATTAAACAAACTAGCAAACTAGAGAAAATGATGACTAACTAGGTAGAGAAATCAAATATGGAAGGGAGTAGGGTTAGGTCGGGTTCTTAAGTGTAGTAGGGTAATTGGGTGATCAAGAGTATAAATGTCTCCTAGTTGCTAGAGTCGGTTTGCGCTCTCGCGTCTAAACCTAGGTCAAGGTCGGTCCGCGCTCTCGCGTCAAAACCCAAGTCCGCACTCTCGTGTCTAAGACTATACCCATCACAATCACACACTAGTCAAACAATGAGAAGAAGAGAACAAGTAGAGGAAGCATTGGCCACTACTACCCACACAAGCATTTCAACAAACACATAGAGTGCCCAATATGTGACTAGCAACAAAGATGTAACATTTACCCCTAATCAAACCCTAATCACCCATAATCTACCCTTAATCCCCCTACTAACCCCACAAGAAAACTACTCACTCATTATCAAGATAAAACTAACATGAACAAGAGAAATCAAACTAAACATCCAAGCATCCATAATAAACAAACAATAACCATAAACAATATGTAAAGATTCAAACTTGATAAATAAACAAAGAACAAAAGTATAAGGGAGAAGAGGATTATACCAAACTACTCCCTCTGTTTCTTTGATATCTTCCACATTTCCTTTTTCAACCATTTCTTTGATTTCTTCCACTTTCCTTTTTTCCATCACACTTCTCTCTTACCTAAGTGGCCCACTTCCTTTACTCTCTCTCTACTTTTACTTATTTTATTGTTTTTCTTAAGAAATGTGCCACTTTTAAGGTGGAAAAAATCATAGAAACGGAGGGAGTAACAAGGATGAAAAAGATGAGAACTTGAATTAATAAGAAACCCAAATAAAACTCCAAGGTTGTCAAGCTTAGAATAATCTTCAAGAATCTCCTTAATACAAGACTAATTACAATGAGTAACTAAAGATTAAAGGAAGATTAAAACTAATGTGAGGAACACTAATCTAGGGTTTGAATGCTTAATGGAGGCCTAAGAGAGTCTAGGGTAATGTATTATACATAAACAATACAAGAGGGAAGTATTTAAAAGGTTACAAGAATGAAGGAGGAGAAAAGAAGTAGTCACGCGCAGCAGGTGCTCCTTCCCGGTCGGGAATGATTGGTCCCGGTCGGGAAGGGCCCCTTCCCGGTCGGGAAGCCCCCTTCCCGGTCGGGAAGGACTCAAGACAGAACCCGCTTCAATTGCACCCTCCTTCCCGGTCGGGAAAGCATCATCCCGCCCGGGAAGGACCTTGTAGGCCTCCATTATGATCTTTTTGGTCCCTCCTTGGTTCTCATGGGCTTCTCACCGAATCTCGGGGCTTGGGATCGAGTCTAAGAGGCTCGGGATCGGGTCCCAAGGTCTCGGGGTCGAATCCAAGGCATCGAGTGATCGTTCCTTCACTTCGTTGGCTCCAAAAAGTGTATGTATCGAGTCGGAATCGCTCCAACTCTTCATGAATGGTCTCGGGAACCTGAAACGAACTAGAGGAAGCATAGGTAGCCCATAAACCGCTCCCAAGGAGCGATTCCACAAGGAAAACGGGACCAAAACACAGCAAATTAGGCACTACAAACTACACTTATCATTTGCGTCCGATCATCATCGAGTGTTTTGTCGGGAACTGCTATAGACACTAGCAGGCAAAATGCGGGTGTCTACAATATATATATATATATATATATATATATATATATATGTATACATATTATAATTAATCGATAATAACGATACTAACATTTTTATTCCGTTACTAACATTTTTTATTTCGTTACTAACCATTTTAATTTTCGTTTACTAACATTTTTATTATTGTTTATTATCGTCATCAACAATTAATACCGTGTATATTTATATAATAATAAACTTTCGGATTCGAACACGTTTGACTACGTCGACCGCTCCAAGTCCGTTTAATTCCTTTACGAGTCACGATGGGGGTGGCACCCTTTCGAGGAGCGCCGCCCCAGGTACTCAAGGGCGTAACTTGATCGTGGTCGTTCGTAGTTGAACGCGTCCGATGCCATTTCCGAGATTAGTACGAAACCCATTGACGCGAAAATCGATATCACGTAATCCGTAAGGATTAGTATCGGTGTCGTGATGCGGAGGGAGACAATTTCGTCACTAATCAAATTTTCGATCCAATAACAACATTTTCTATAAAATTCCGATGACGGTATTATAATCGTATAGTACGCGATTATTGCACCGGAAGCCGAGTTAAATTTAAATCATGCAATATTTTTATTTAACTCGGTCAACCATCGATTTTACATAAATAAAAAACGAAACCATCACGTTTTCCAAGTGAGCAGCAACTCATACAAGGGCACTCGATCGAGTGCCAAAGGCTACTCGATCGAGTAGCACTACAAAAATCGGGCAGTAGCTCCTCTAAGGGTTTACTCGATCGAGTCCTTGCCATGACTCGATCGAGTGGGTCCCCTTTGTTCAAATAAACCGAGAGCTTCAGGCATCATCCGAGCCTCGTTTCTTTTTACGACTTAGTCGTTGCGTGCAAAGTCAATCACGTGATCCTATTTTCCAAAACTCATGCATTTTAATTCACTCACACGACTTTGATCGACGTCTATCACAATTAGTTTTGTGTCGGCGACTCTTTAGTCGTATCCGATATATAACTAATCTAGACGCCAATTTTTCGATATGATAAGTCGGGACAAGGCATCGAGATTCGGGATCGGGCTAGCACCACGTTTAGGTCCCATATCTCCGTCCTCCGTTTAATACAAAATATAATGTGTATTTAATCGAAGTTTGTCCATTTATTCAATTCACGGTCTAGCTTATATTTACTATTTACGGGTCCATTTATAGTTAATATTTACCTTTTTTTGATTCGATTATTATTTTATCGCTCGTTGTATTGTGAATTCCGGGCTGTATTCCGCCCGTGTAATTTGTAATTTATTTACGAGTTTTCTATTTTCGATGTTTGCCATTTATTTATTTAAATGAACATCACATGCTAAATCACTTTGACGTGAATCAAGATGCATTAAAATGACGTAATTCACACGTAATTCACATGTTTAGCCGAAAACGCTGTTTGCATATCATTTAATCAATTTACTAGCGCGCGTACACGAACACGAACGATGTCTTAGTAGAGGCCGCTAAGTGCGGGCGGGGTTGGGTGTCCTTAGTGGGCTTCCCAACACGTACCCTCACCCCTTACTCAGAACCTCGGTTTCCGGATGT
Organism: Agrostemma githago; assembly: GCA_958450325.1. NCBI lineage: Eukaryota > Viridiplantae > Streptophyta > Magnoliopsida > Caryophyllales > Caryophyllaceae > Agrostemma > Agrostemma githago. Next base: position 11,701,787 of record OY288255.1, on the reverse strand, counting down.
CTGAAACCGTTGGCGCACGAGAGTCATTCTATACACGATAACCGGTAGAGACGGTATCGGTATCGCAATGCAAAAGGACGAGCCCCATAAACTCTGAAATCGAAACGGGCCGTACTTTGTATACGGTCCACGACGACATAGAGTGGGCTCGAATGGTTCTGAATTCCCATAAATTCGGTGGCGACTCCAACTTTGACTTAAATTTCGAATCCGAGAACAATCTTACCACGAGATTCATTCGCCTACCCAAACCCGCGTGTGGCCGCGTCGGGGTGGACCTACGTCATGTCCACAATAATATTTTACAATTATTTTATTGCTAGATGATACTCCGTAATATAGATTTTATTTTTTAGTTACTTTTATAATTTATAATTTTATCGTTAATAACTTTTTAATTATTATTTTAAATATAATAAATTAATGGATCATATCTCAAATGAGTCAAAAAATATGGGTCTTGACCCTAAAATAAATGGGTCAAGTGGGTCGAGTCAAAATTTAACGCGTTTGGTGATGATGGCGAGGCTAAGGTAATGGGTAATGAAACCTATGGGTTGAGGGTAATGGAGATAGTTGGGTAATGGGGAGGAATGAAGAAGGGAAAGGGAATGGAAAAAATGATAAAACAAACCAGGATAAATGGAATGATAAAGATTGTTTCCTTTTTCTCTTTCTCTTTCCTATAAACCATAAACCATACGCCCCCTCATTATATTTATCCTTTCATCTTTTGTATACAATATTCTTTTGGTTCAAGATGCGAGTACTATACTATTTTTTTTAGGTCTCGTTTGGTTCATCCGGGAACTTATTTTCTGGAGAAAGTTGCAATTCCCAAGAAGTTACTTCCGACATCAACTTCCCGGGAATCTGCAATATTTGTTTGGTTAACATCCTAAAATTCACACTTCGCGAGAATTGAATTTCTACATCTTGTTTGGTTGACTCTACCTAATTACCATGATTTTGATTACAATTACTATTATGCTCTTTATTAATCAAGGGTATAAAAAATTATGATTTTTTTCCAACAACTTATGAAATATCTAAAATTGTTTTCCCTATAATATGCAGTCGTAACCAAATTACATTAACGAAAAAGAATGACAAAAAAAATATATTATATAACAAGATCAAAGAAAGTAATTTACCATGAATGATTTTGGCGGGTAAAATGTTTTTTTTTTGTAGAAGAAGACAATGAAGAAGAGTGGAGAGGAAACCGTAGATGGAGAATTAAATGAGAAATTAGGGTCATAAAGTGAGAAATAAATGAGTAGGGAAGGATAAAAAAATCATTTGAAGGAATCGGTATGTGAGAAGTGCAACGGGGGAGTCGGTGAGCAACTTCCTGCATCATGCAGGAATTGCAACTAATGGGGTAAGTTTTGAGTTACTCCATTTTTTTATTTTTGGATAACCAAACAACTCCCTAGGAATGCAATTCATGGGATGTTGCAATTCCCGGGAAGTAAGTGGGCAACCAAATGAGGTATACAATGGAGATAACACAATATTAAGATCTATAGATTTTAATGTAAACTAATGAGCTTTGTAATTTTCTACGGAGGACTAAGATACAAATAAATTATGAACCGTAAAATTCTTTCATGACACTTATTTTGAAAGTAATACTGAGATTTTATACAAGCAAAACCCATAATTTTTTGTGACGGGTTATTGGAATCTGAATATTTAACAAACAAAACTAAATTGAAGATTCAATTGTAAGAATCTTTTTAAACTTCTAGATTTTTATGAGGTATTAAAAAATTAAACTGAAGCGATGATGTCTTGGCCTAGTGGTACCGTGGATCATAGGTCTCAAATTCGAATCCTTCCTCCCCTTATATTATAACATGACTCAGTGCGCGCTTCGTTGAACCAAAAAAAAAACGAAGATGTCTTATCATATTGGTTAAGGCTAGGTGTCATGGATAACAGGTCTTGGGTTCGGATTCTTTCCCCCTATATTGTAATGCGGCTAAATGTGTTTCATTGAACAAAAAAAAAACGGATAGAATTACAACTATCATCAAACACGAATTTAAATCTTTTCGGTAGTGTTTGGGTTGGTGATTGAAATTAATTAACATGGCTTTTCATATCCTATGTTGTACCATCATTTTAGTTCAAATCGAAGATCATTCTCAGCTCAATAAGAAGATTATACAATCAGGTGTACGTAGCTCTATTTACAACTAATTTTTAAGATTTTGAACTTTATCCCAAAAGTTTCAGATTTTGATGTAAACTTTCTGAACTTTTGTCGAGTTAAATCACATAAATGTTTAAGTTCAACTTAACTCAGAAACTTTTATAAGCTCAATAAATATATACAAAAGCTCAACAACTTTACCTTGGTTGTACAGTGTTATTGTTCAACCAGGTCCAGGTGTATAATTCTATTTTCCCTCTCTGCTATGAATTCGGAAAGAGACGGCAATTTTAATTCAAAACGAAGATCACCCCACAAACGATTAGTTTGGAAAAAAAATCATCACTTTCGGAACTCGGGACAAAGAGCTCTGGTTGATTAAAGTTTATATTCTGTTGAAAATTTAACTTTTGACTGAACATAGCCCTTACTACAAGTTTCGAAATTACATAAAAAAAAAACAAAAAAACTCGAATAGAAGATTTTGGAAAGGCAATGAATTCATGGAAAATATTGTCATTTTAAAGAAATCTGTGTCAATAAATTATCGCAAGTCAAAGTTATTTTGATTTAAAAATGGATAAGCCAAAGAAAAAGAAAAAGCGCATAGTACCATCATGCAAAATATTCCTATTCTATTTATAATTCCAAAATGTTGTTTTGGTTACCTTCAGAATTGAAATATGAATTGGGGGAATACCGGGTCAAGGTCACCGAAAAATAATTTTTGAAAAAATTTCATTTGAAAAACATATATTTTCAATTTGGTCGGGAAAACATTAAGAAGAATTATGGAGTATTTCTTTTTACGATATTTCGAGAGGATTTACGAATTAAGAAGATTTCCCTCTATATTGGAGTAAAAAATTAAGTCCCCACAAAAATTTTCTCTCCAAACAATTGATAATAATAATTTACTGATTTCTATTTGATAAATCAGTTACAAATTAAATGCAAATAGTCAAATATTTCCGTATTAATATTTTACAATTGTACAACATTGTAAACTATTACGTACTCCGTATAAGTATTATTAGTTTTCTGACGATGTAATCATTAAGATTTATAAACTTATTGTCTTATACTTCCTCCGTTCAGGTTCATGCTACCCATATTCGTGTTTCAATTCGAACGTTCAAGTCTAAGCTTCTCGTTTCTATTTTAGTCATTGTTTTAATATTAAACAAATACCTTAAACCTTACCTATTTTAAAAAAAATGTCATTATTTACTTTACGTTTTATATTAAACAAATACTTAACCTTTACACATTTGTAACTTTAATAATAAATAATCGGTTTCTTAAAACCTTGCGCTAAAAGCAAATAGGTAGCTTCGACTTGAATGGAGAGAAATTATTATTCACTTCAGGATCATGAAAAAATAAATAAAACTATATTTCATAACATTGGTAATTTTTCTTAATTAGTTTTCCAGTTTCAATTTTATTTGTCAAATTAGAAGTTAGGATAGAAATATTAAAATAAAATAATTGTAAATCAAAAATTTATATGTAATACAGAGTACATAAAAAAATACAACGACAATTGAAATATATACACGGGGCTATACTAGTTAAATTTCGAGAGGATTTGCGAGATATACTTTTATGATGAGGGACCATATTTCTTTTTCTTTTTATGATAAAGGGGCTAATAATGACACAATTGAGGGACGTTTGGTTTGAAGTATTGGAATTAGATACCCATTCTTTTTTTTACGGTTGCTTGGTTCGTGGATGGAATGGATTATATTTGTATTAGAGGTGGTATGAATATAGAATTATGGGGTAAGGTTGTAATTCCAAGGATTTGGAGTGGATTCCCCCGTGTTCTCTCCATTTCTAAATACCTCAACCAAACGTTGGATTGAATTTCATTTCCAAACTTTCAATGTTCGAAATTCAATTCCAATTTCAAGGTTACAAACATACCATTACGGAATACTCCAGGTATAGATTTACAAGTGGAGAGAAAACGCACTTATCTTCCATCCTATACTATCAAACTAAAAGGTAATTAATGAGATGGAGAAACATAATAAATCAAATACGAGTAGTAATTACCTTTGAAAATATACAAAAGAAGTGAAAATTGTGGTACAAATTAAAGCAGAAAACTAAACATACGATTAAAGAAAAAAAACCTAATTCTGAATGGTAACAACAAGAGAAGAAGAAGCAGCAGGAGGATTAGGATTAGGATTAGGAATAGGATTGGGATTGGGATTGGGATTGGGATTAAGAGAAGAATGAGACCTTTCCTTCATAGTCTTAGACTGCATCAACACCCCTTTTGTCTTCCTACTCGTATTATTAATCAACTTCTTCAAAAACCCATTCTTCTTCTTCTTAACACTGCTGCTGCTACTACTACTATCATCGCTGCCCTCTGGCTCTGGCTCTTCTGCTACCTCATTCACAACACGAGTCTTAATCTTCTCAGTAATGACGCCATTAGCACCTAATCTGCTGCTTCTTGATGACAAATTAGCGCAACTAACCGACCTGCTCTTTTTCAATCCATTAATGTTATTATGATTATTCAACAGCAGGCCGACGGAAACATAGGCTTCGGAGCCGTTTCTGCGGTGGGTTCTAGATCTGGCGGGCGGGGTGGAGGAATTGGAAACGATATAGGTGTTGTTTCTGTCGTAGGAGGGTGGGGAAGTGGTGTTGAGTCTTGACAATTGTTCTCTTAGACAGAAGGAGCAAACTCCAGGAGATTGCCTATGATTTGGATGTTTTCTGCAGTTTGATGAATCTGATTCTGAAAATCCCATTTTTTTAAGTTTGATTGGTCAACTATAAGAATAAGAATAAGAATGTATTCAAGGAAGGAAGATTTTGTAGGGCGGGATTTTAATTTGTTTGAGTAATAGGGAGGGAGGGTATAGGGAATATATATAGGGATAGGAAGGAGTAATTGGAATTGGGATTGGAAATTGTGCGAAAGAGAGTTGTAAAGGTTGAACGAAACAACATCAGCAACAACAACAAAAGAAGAGTGGTGTGGAGGATATTAATGGGGGAGTTTATATTTATAAAATGTACGTACGTGTTGCCAACTTTCCACGATGGTCATTTGAATGGTCAAATTCTTTGGATGCGTCCCCCCCACCCACCAATGTCACAAGCTAGTATAGGAGTACAATTTATACGTATAAATGTCAACCAGTAACCATCTTCTTTTCTCCTTCATCTTAATCCAAATAAAGTACGGAGTATTTGATTGTATCCAGATTTCGTGTACAATGAATTATTCTGTACAATATATATTTGATGGCAGGGGCGACTCATAGGGAGTTCAAGTGAGCGGAGAACTGGGCCTCCAAATTCATTGGACCTCATGATTCTCCTTTTGAAAATTTACTTTATATACAAAAATATAAGATATAACGTACATATGTGGTTTGTAGTGGAGGGATTTCACTGTTATCCATCTCTTGAAAGATCATGGGCTCGAACTATGTTGGACGCTATTTTTTTCAAATTCGAGACTCAAACTAGGCCTTCAAATTTTTTAAGACGCCCCTATTCAATGGATACTCTTATAAAATACGTAGCAAAATCAAAGATGATCTATAAAATGGTTTTAATTTTCGTTCAAAAATAGTAACCCATATTCCCTTTATGGATTTGCGTAGTCATAAGACCCTTATATAATGTGAAATTCATAACAGACCTTGGCCACACCCGAGAGTCGGAAAAAGTGTCACACCTGAGAATCGGAAATAGTCCACTTCACAAGACAAAAGGGTTCCACTCTAAAATCAATTGGTAATAGAGGGAGTAACCCTTTGACTTATAAGGAAGACATCTTCCTCTCTTTTATCAACGTGGACTCACATGTGACTATATGGGTTTAGAAGTCAATTATAAACATATAAACTCATAACTTAAAAAAAACTCATAACTTAAAAAAATTAGACTCATATCTTTGATTTATTTTCGAAATCTCAAAACATTAGGAAATAATGTGGATCTTTTGTCCCACTTTCGTGTCCTATCTTATCTGTCCCTCCATAATTCGACACATAAACTATTATCATATATATATATATATATATATATATATTATTTGTGCAATTTGCTTATGTGTCGTAGATTGTATGAAGGGACACAAAAATGGGATAAAAGATCCTCGCTAATTAAGAAAGTATTGACTGTGGACTAAACGGAGCGATTGGCAAGGAGGCAACTATTTATGATGCGGTATTTCAATGATGTAGGAGTAAGAAGATTATTTGTTGATTATCTTATGGAAAATAGTGATGTATGAAACTTGGAAGTTAGAACTACACTCTTTAATCAAACAATCCCACCCTAAACTATCCACAATTCAATATACTCGGAAGTTATCTAAAAAAAACCAGTGGAAGGTCCGTATGATATTGACATTTCATTATAATAATACTACTGTACATAATTTCATGACACCATAGAGTAGTAGAGTACATATTTTAGGCTTCCAAGTTCCAAGATGAAGTCATTGGTATTAAAAATGTGATAAAGAAGGTGAAGGCCCAAGTAAGTAAGGTGGGTGAAGCATTGAATCAAATAAAGATTGAGGTGAGGTGAGGTGAGGTGGGCCATTTTTTGGGCTTTTAAAAATGGGCTACTGAGTTGAGTAGTCTGCTCAGGCGGGGACCACATGTAGATGTTGCACTTGCACGAGTGTAGTCACTGTAGTGTAGTGGGAGTGAGCACGTGCAGAAGCTCCTCAAAATTCCAAAACGCTTAATTCGTGTACAAATTGACATGGACTCTCCAAATCCCCTACGTTGCGGCGCACCGCTGTCTCATCCACCCATCGCATGAGCCAATGTCTCCACATAATAAATCAATCGCCCTATCTCATATCTTCCCACTGATTGATTACTCAACAAAATTTATGGGGTGTGCGCCACTGTACTTCAACCAGATAACGAATGTGAAGTTAATCGTACAAATGAATTTTAAAATATTACAGTACATATCATAATATTAAAAATTGGGTTATTTAACGTGAATAATATTAATTTTGGGTGGTATTCCATCAATAAAATCAACTTTAATTAATACAGAAATAAAAAAAAAAATGAGACATGTTATACGAGAATGAAATTGTCTCTTAAATGATCGGATGAAGTCGGTTTTTGTGGGTCCCATACTATTAATAAACACCATCTTCATCTTCTTCATTCCTCTAAATCAAATTCTCTCTCCTAAACCTACATTTTAACTTAGAGTTGGCTACTTTTTTAATCATACCAATTAAAAAAGAACATTAATTGGTGTAGACACCCGCATTTTGACTGCCAGGTGTCTATGGTAGTTTCCAAAAAAACACCCGATGATGATCGGATGCTAACGTGCTCTAACGCGCTCGGATACGGGCTCGAAATCAGTAATGTCCGGCATGGGCTTTTTACGGGATACAAATCTCACAAAACCAACCTCAAAACCAGGCCCAGTGGGTCGTTCCGAGCAAAATAAGACTAATTTGGGCCAAAATCGACACCAAAAATAAATTCCCGTCTTTTGGCGACCGGGTCAAAACCCGGTCAAAGACAAACTCGACACACAAAAACGACCGGTGCGCTTCCGGAAACTTGCGCCAAACAACGAAATTCAAAAAACAATCGAAGATCAATCAAGATCAATCATCCCTAAAATATCTCGCCCTAATTGATCCACTCGGTCGAGTGGATTGACCCACTAGATCGAGTGGAGCCTCAAAACCCGGTTCAGACCCGTTTTAGAGGGCACTCGACCGAGTGCACTAGGGCCACTCGATCGAGTGACCCTATGTCGAGGGGTTTTGCCTATAAATACTCCCTCAATCCATCACATTTCACAACTTTTTTTACCTTTACCAAACTTTTTCCCTTCAACCTTCAGCCAACTTTACACTACAACACCCTACATTTTGCAACGCCATTCTCGACATCACCATACACACATCCATCTACATGCATTCCAAGATCGAAACTCACAAAAACTAAAGAGCAATCCTCCATACAAGCCCCATACATACACACCATCAACTCTTCCTACATATCTCGACGATTCCCGCGCCATCGCCGCCATTTGACGAACCGTATCCCGAGAAGCAAGAACATGTAGGTTGAGGGTGTAGCATTCAACACCGACGTTTCTCTCTTCCTTCTTTTTTTTTCGTTTTTTTATGTACATTTATATTTGTGTATTAATATGATAATTAGTCGATAGTAACGACATGACTACTAACATCTAACTCTAACATTTTATTTATCGCATCTAACAATCTAACATTTAATTTTCGTTATTTACATTTTGTTATAGTATTACTACCGCGTATATATATATATATATATATATATATATATATATATATATATATATATATATATATATATATATATATATATATATATATATATATATATTTACATATTATCAAAATTCGGATTTACCTCGTTTAGCTACGACTATTGCCCAAAATCCGTTTAATCCCTTTACGAGCAGCAATAGTGGTGGCGCCCTTTCGAGGAGCACCGCCCTACGCACTCAAGGGCATAACGCGATCGTGATAGTACGTAGTTGAACGGGCTTAATTCCATTTTCAAGGATCGGTACAAAACCCGTTGACGCTAAATCGAGCATCGCATAATCCGTAAGGATTATTAAAGATGACGTAACGCGGAGGGAATTAATTTTGTCTCGGTCCAATTTAAAACGATTTTTTTATACAATCTTTTCTAAAATCTCCGATAATGGACTCGTAATCATAATATACACATTATGAGTACCTAAGATCGAATTGCATATAAGTCATGCCATATTTATATGTGCTTTGATTTATTATCGATTTTAAAACACATAAAACGAGACGAGTTATACCTCGTACAGGTGCCACTCGACCAAGTACATAGGCTACTCGATCGAGTAGCACCTCAAATTATGGGCAGTAGCCTCTTCTAGGACGCACTCGACCGAGTCAGGCCATGACTCGACCGAGTGGGTCCTGTAGCCCAGAAATCCGAGAGCTTTAATGCAACATTCGAGCCTCGTCTTTTAAAAAGCGACTTAGTCGTTACATGTAAAGTCAATCACGTGATCTATTTTTCAAAATACATATATATCACTTCACTTAAACAACTTTGATCGACGGTCTCACTATTAATCTTGCGTTGACGACTCCGTAGTCATATCCGACGCATAATTAATTTAGACTCCAATTTATCGATATGATAAGTTGGGACAAGGCATCGGGATTTGGGATCAAGCTAGCACCACGCCTAGGTCCTATATCCCCGTCCTTCGATTAATACATAAAATAATATGTATTTAATTGAAGTTAGTCCATTTACACGATTCACGGTCTAGTTTATACACGGGCGTTTCTAACTATTGCTTATCATTTTGATTATGTATTTCGATTATTCTATATTATTGTTCGTCGTATTGTGAATTCCGGGTTGTATTCCGCCCGTGTAACTTGTAACCGATTTATTTTGCTTTGCTTTATTTATTTGCGTTTTACTGCTTTTAAATGAACCCTCGCATGCTAAATCACTTCGACAATAAATTAGATGCATTAAATTAACGTAGCTCACATTTAATTCGCATGCTTAGCTAAAACGCTGTTTGCATATCATTTCACCGAATCACTAACACGCATATTAGAAAGTCAAACGATGTCTTAGTAGAGGCCGCTATGTGCGGGCGGGGTTGGGTGTCCTTAGTGGGCTTCCCAACACGTACCCTCACCACTTACTCAGAACCTCTATTTCCGGATGCCCGAAACCGTTGGCGCACGAGAGTCATTCTTTACACGATTACCGGTATAGATGGTATCGGTATCGCAATGCAAAGGGACGAGCCCAATAAACTCTAAAATCGAAATGGGCCATACTTTGTGTATGGTCCATAGCGATATAGAGTGGGCTCGAACGGTTCCGAATAACCATAAAATTCGGTGGCGACTCCATTTCGACTTAAATTTCAATTCGATCCATTCTCATATGGAGGTGCATTCGCCTACCCAAACCCGCGCGTGGCCGCGTCGGGGTGGACCTACGTCATGTCCACAATTTGGCGACTCCGCTGGGGATTAACCGATGAGTGCCTAACCATCGGCATCCTCAGGGTGAGACTCGAATAGAAATCGTTTGACAAATACAATATGCGTTTTAGTTTTACGGTTCATGCATAACCCCTATTTTCCTGGGCCGGTACTGGTGACCGACGTCCCACTATACCACGATGTACTTCGCCTTGGATACGTTAAAGGTGTTCATAGTCGATTCGTATGGACTTTGCGGCATGTTCTAAGCTCAACTCGACTTAGGAAGTCCGTCCCGTTTCTCGTCTAGACTATGAGCACTGGTATAGACCCTCTATATACCGACCGAGACTTAGTGTAAAGCATACATGGCGTCGTTATAATGCTTGCGTGACTATATGCTGCTTGGTTTTCGTGTCGTTTTCAAAAACCGTCATTTCAAAAATGCATCTTTTCAAAAATATTCAAATTTCAAAACCCGGGACACATACCGAATTTAGGACTTATGATTTTACTCAAAATAGCCCACTTTCTAGCCGGTATGCTGCCCAATTCAAAACTCGAAAATATTTTCGAACTTTCAAAACCAAGGCCCGATGCACTTTCCGATTTTCTTGAAAAAAAATCGGGCCTTTCCCCGAGTTTTCTCGGACTTTCCAAAAATAATCCTTTTCAAAATTTTCCTCCCTCTTAGGACTTTCCGTATTTAGCAGTGTCGGGTCATGTCATAAGTCGTCAAGGTCTTTAGCGTCGAAACTCTGTCGATCTTACATCACGAGTTTCTTCCCTATCCCAGTCCGCTTTATTAGACTAAGGCAAGGCCCACCTACGTAGGACATACTCCTACAAAGGAAGGCCCGTCTACACATTTGAGTCCAAAGTTTGGGGACATCTCACTTTGACCTTCCTTCAAACAGGATTCGGCCCACCCGTCGAATCCTAAGGAAAGCCCGTCATCCACGAGTCACCCGTCTAAAAGTCTCTTTCAAGTCGTTTTTTTAGTCTTTTCCCTGCTCGGGATGTACTATTTTGGTTCCAAGGTCCGGGTTCAGTTTCTGATTGCGCGGTGTTCTTACAGACAGGCCACCGTCCACCAGACACAATCGCAAGATGGAAGCAACTCTGAACAGTTTGAAGACCTCCGTGGATGCCATGGTCGACAAACAAACCGACATTGAGGCCCAATTGACAGAAATGAGGGCCGGTCAAATTGCCATTGTCGCTCGTTTAGCTGCAGTGGAGCAAAGGACTCCAAATACCGGGGTTACGGAACCTCTAGCTGAACTAGTTAGCTCGGTTCGCCAATTGGAAGAACAAGTTCACCTGACTGGAAGTAACAATATTCACCGGGAGAATAGTCGGGAGTACTCCCCGGTAAGTGACAAACTGCCCGCGAACCTGAATCTCACGGGCTTACCCATGTTTGAGGGGACTAAAGACCCGTTACTACATGTACGGGCCTTCAAGGAGTTCATGGCTATTAAGGGAGTGGACTCTTCTATGTTCAAAAACCTCTTTGCTGCATCTCTTGAGAAACACCCAAAGGCCTGGTACTACAGGCTAGACCCAAAGAAGTTCTCGACATGGGATGATGTGGCTACGGAATTTTCTCGGAACTATGCTGATAATACCGAGATCCAGGCCACAATGCGGTCTCTAAAGGTTATGGCCCAAGAACCTAAGGAGGGCTTTACCAAATACCTCCAACGCTGGAGGGCCGAAAGTGTGAAACTGGTCGATAAGCCCAGTGAAAAGACTTTAGTGGAGGCCTTTGTCAAGAACCTCCTCCCTTCTTACCGGGTCCATCTCCGGTATGCTGTCATCCCCAATTTCACCACTCTTACTGAAATGGGCATGAGAATTGAAGATGATCTGAGACTAGAGAGCCTGACTAAGGCCCCTAGCAAGGGATACCAAGGGGCTTCCTCATCCACTACCAAGCCCCCGGCCGCAACCCGAAGCATCTTTGATACGGTTAATCTGTTAGATGCCTCGTCCAAAAGAAATACCCCTCCTAGGGTATTCACTGATATAGGGACTACCTATACATATGCCTTACAAAGGTTGTCTTCCAAGGGCCTAGTCCAACCGATATGCCCAACTCCTGAAGTCCCAGTTGAAAAACGCTCCAAAAGCTACAATGCCCAATCCTATTGCCAATATCATCGGGGCAATGGGCATGATACCGAGAAATGTTGGAAGCTGAAGCACCTAATTCAGGATTTAATTGAGAGCGGGAAAATACCGTTACCCGGGGACAAGCCAAGCAACAAGGACAACCCCTTTAGCTCTCATGCTATCTTCACCGGTGAGGTGATCGACTGTTCTCACCTTATCACTCCTTTCATCCCACAAATCAATGGAATCTGGTTCGATGACGAGGAAGATGTGTACCTCACCAAAGGGGAAACTGTCCCTATCACTCCCGAAGAAATCAGGAGGGCTAAGTCCAAGGCCTTAGCCAGTAACCACCTCACCACCACCGGTCGTCCTTATTCAGCCACTAGCTTCAAGGACATTTCAGTCCCGGCAACCGTCACTGAACTTGCCAGGACGAATAGGCCATTGAAGAGCCAAGCACCGATACGGCTCTTGTCAAACAATTGAAAAGAGCTCGGGTTGACCTCACTATATGGCAACTCTTGCTTAGCTCACAAGAACATCGAGAGGCACTTACTAAGGCTCTCGATCAGATCAAGGTCGACTCTCAGGTTACCCCTACTGAAATGGTAGCCACCGTCCTGCCCTATCTCAAGGGCAAGTCCAAAGAAGAAGGCCCATTAGTCACTTTCTCGGATGCCGACCTACCGCCATTTGGCGCCTCTCACAATCTGGCCGTGTACATCACGGTAATTTGCTGGGGTAAGTACCTCCCAATGACCCTAGTCGACGACGGGTCTGCTGTGAATGTCCTCCCTCTAAGGACTGCCAATGCCCTCGGCATCACTGAGGCCGACTACATACCAACTGCTCACACTATCCAGGCTTTCGACGGAAGCCCAAAGGCGGTTTCTGGGGCCGTTAAGCCGACAATTATGACGGGTCCAATCGAAAAGGAGCTAGGGTTCCAGGTGATCGATGTCACCTCCTCTTTCAATTTGCTCCTAGGAAGGCCTTGGATTCATGTTGTAAAGACGGTGTCTTCTACTCTTCACCGAAAGATCAAAATACCCCTGCAAGACGGTATTATCACTCTAGAGGCAACCCCTATGACTGTGGCTAGCTGTAACGCCACAGACCGCACCGACCTCTGGGGGTTCGATTTTGTAGGGATGATTGAGGAAGAGTACCTTTTCAGGCCCTACTTCACCACGAGCATCGACACGATGTTGCAAAATTTAGGATATTTACCGGGGGCTACCTCGAGGCCATACCTTCCAGCTGGGAAGATTATTGAAGTCCTGAACGACGGGGAATCTCGCTTCGGTTTAGGGTATGCTGTGACCCCGGGAAATGTGGTCCGAGCGGGCATTGAGAAAGCTTGCAACATCATCAAGGGTACCTACTTGGGCCCTTATAGCCCAAGGTTGGCTGACTATTTTGTCACACCGGTATTTGGGGCTATTCAAGTTGACCTGTATCAACCAACTATCACATATCCCGAGACTGAACTAGCTCGGGAATGCAACTACATTCCGGATGACATATTCGCCCTCATCCAATCTGAATCTAAGGAGGGTGCTGACAATGCCGAGCCCGTGCTGGGGCTCTTATTTGGGGAAGACAAAGCTGTCCCGACCCCTAAGGAAGATCTAGTGAACCTGATCCTTCGAAGCAGCAGGTTCGATCCTTCAAAGCTAATCTCAGAGGTCGGTGCTGATACTGGAAAAAGAGCCTGGAGGAAGACCATCAAGTGGACCGACGGCCAGGGTCGAGTCTACAAGCTGACCACCGGGGAATGAGACATACCGGACACCGATTCCGAGTCTGAGTCTGAGTCTGAGTCTGAGTCTGAGTCTGTATTCGAGTCTAAGGGGTCTGATGCTAGAGTCCAAACTGTAACCCCCCCTCCCTGTAATCACTACCACCGGAGCCTCGGGGCTTGTCCCGAAAGCGCTCCCAATCCCGCCTCTGACCAATGATCAGATGGCCGCTCTCTTTGAGCTGTTTTCCAAATTTACCATCAATAATAACGAAAATCGTTCCGCTTATGACTTGTCTTATTTTCAAAATACTTTCAATTTCAAAAATATTTTTTTCAATGACATTGAGAAACCCGATGAACAGGTGTCCTTGCCTCCACATCTGATCGAGCAGCTAAAACAGAGGGAATCCCGAGACCCGATAATCGAAGAAATCGAGTCTATCAATGTGGGAACAACCTTAGAGCCCCAGATGCTTAAGATAGGGTTATCCTTAGATCCCGAGGAGAAACAACAATTCATAAACCTCCTCCAAGAGTTCAAAGATGTCTTCGCGTGGTCCTACAAGGACATGCCGGGGATAGATCGGGAAATAGCCGAACACCGCATACCCATCAAAGATGGGTGCAAACCGGTAAAACAAAAGCTTCGAAGGATGAAGCCCGAGTGGTCTCTCAAAGTCAAAGAAGAGGTGGACAAACAATTCAAAGCGGGCTTTATACAAGTGTCTGAATATCCAGACTGGGTTGCAAACATCGTGCCGGTACCCAAGAAGGACAGCACGGTGCGGGTATGCGTAGATTTCCGGGACCTTAACAAGGCCAGCCCAAAAGACGATTTTCCGTTGCCACACATCGACATACTGGTAGACAACACAGCTGATCATGCCCTTCTATCATTCATGGACGGGTATGCCGGATACAATCAGATTAAAATGGCAGAAGAGGATATGAGTAAGACCCCCTTTATTACACCATGGGGTACTTATTGTTATACCGTTATGCCATTCGGGCTCATTAATGCCGGAGCCACTTATCAACGAACAGCCACGACCTTGTTACATGACATGATGCACAAGGAAGTGGAGGTTTATGTCGATGACATGATTGTCAAGTCTAAAAGCCGAGGCGGGCATGTTGCTGCCCTAAGAAAATTCTTCACCCGACTACGTAAGTACAACATGAGATTGAACCCCCAAAAGTGCAGTTTCGGGGTAACATCAGGCAAATTACTGGGCCATATCGTTAGCCAACGCGGCATCGAGGTCGACCCAGCCAAAATCAAAGTCATCACCGAGATGCAACCACCTAAGACCGAAAAAGAAATAAGGGGGTTTCTCGGGAAAGTCCAATACATCAGCCGATTTATTTCAAAGCTAACCATGGTATGTGAACCCATTTTCAAGAAACTGAAGATAGGAGAACGAGTACTATGGGACGATAAATGTCAAATAGCTTTTGACAGAATCAAGGAGATCCTGTCTGCTCCGCCGGTTTTAATGCCACCTCAACCCGGTTTGCCTCTGTCGTTATACCTAACGATGACAGAGACAGCCATGGGGGCTATACTGGCCCAGACAGTCGATTCAGAAGAACGAGCTATTTACTACATCAGTAAAAAGTTCCTGGAATACGAGTGCAAATATACAATGTTCGAGAAAATGTGCCTAGCTCTGGTCTGGGCCACTAAAAAGCTCCGGCACTACATGCTCAGCCACGACGTACATGTCCTGTCCAAAATGGATCCAATCAAATACCTGTTCGAGAAGCCCATTCTTAATGGAAGAATGTCCAGATGGACTTTAATGCTAGCCGAGTTCGACCTCAAATTTGTACCATTAAAAGCCATCAAGGGTCGGGTGGTATCCGAGTTCCTCGCCGACAGCCCGATATCTGAAGAGGGCCATACCGATACTTGGGCCTTTCCTGACGAAGACATATTCCATACTAACACCGAAACATGGGACTTGTATTTTGATGGAGCATCCAACTTTCGAGGGTTCGGAGTCGGTATTCTCCTTATATCACCAAAAGGGGAGCACACACCGTTATCCATCAAATTAGACTTTGATGTGACCAACAACGCGGCCGAATACGAAGCATGCATCCACGGGTTACAAGCAGCTGCTGATCTAGGAGTCACAAATCTCCGGGTTCACGGGGACTCGTCCCTAGTCATCAATCAAGCCCTTCAAAAATGGAAAACTCGGAACGCCAATCTCGTGGCTTACCAAGCACGAGTAAGGGTTCTAGAGAAGCAATTCCGGAAGGTAGAATATATCTATCTCCCACGTGAAGAAAATCAGTTCGCGGATGCACTTTCCAAATTGGCATCCTTACTAAATATCCCGGAACATATGCCCAGTATGCCAATCTGTGTCGAAAGGCGGTCCGAGCCGGCATATGTCAACGCCATTCAAGATATTGAGATCACCGATCCAGAACCTTGGTATCAGGCTGTCCTAACTTATTTGACTACGGGAGAATATCCCGCGGGAACTGAAAATCGGGCCAAGAAGGCCCTGCGAAGACTGGCCACCCAATTCATTCGTACGGACGACGGTCAACTATACAAAAAGACGGCGCAGGGGGCTTTACTCCTATGTATCGACAAGACACAGGCCGAAAAAGTGATGGCCGAAGTACACGACGGTGAAAATGGTCCGCATATGAACGCCCATATGCTAGCCTGAAAAATCATGAGGCTCGGATACTACTGGAACAGCATGGAGGCCGACTGTCAATCATATGTCAAACACTGCCATAATTGTCAAATTTTCGGTAATGTTCAACACCTGCCGTCGTCTCTACTATACACCATGACCTCGCCCTGGCCATTTTCGACGTGGGGGATCGACATAATTGGAAAAGTGAACCCTTCCGGGATGGGAGGTCACTGTTTTATCTTGGTAGCTATCGACTATTTCACCAAATGGGTCGAAGCTGAATCATATCGTGTCTTGAACGCCAAGCACGTAGCCAAATTTATCCAGAATAAAATCATATGCCGGTACGGGATCCCACACGAGTTTATCAGTGATCACGGGACCCACTTCCAAGCCGAAACCGCTACTTTGCTAGCAAAATACAAAATCCAGAGGCATACATCTTCACCTTACCGTCCCCAAACGAATGGGGCGGTGGAGGCTGCTAATAAGACAATTGTCACCATACTTAAAAAGATGGCTGATAATTATCGGGACTGGCCCGACAAAATACCCTTTGCCCTATGGGGGTACCGGACGTCGATCCGAACTGCAACCGGGGCAACTCCATATTATTTAACGTATGGCATTGAAGCGGTCCAGCCAGTCGAATTGGAAATACCGTCTCTCAGAATTCTACTACAAAGCCAAGTGCCCGAAGCGGATTGGGTTCAAGCTCGATATGACTCGTTAATTCTCTTAGACGAACGGCGGTCTCGGGCCCTCAATAACATCCAAATATATCAAAAAAGAATCAAGCGGGCCTTTAACAAGAGAGTTAGGCCCAGGAATATCAAGGAAGGGGATTTGGTCCTAAAATCGGTTCGTGTCTTACTGCCGGTTGACCCAAGGGAAAAATTCAAACCCAATTGGGCTGGGCCATACCTGGTCAAGAAGGTTCTATCAGGAGGAGCAGTGATGCTGACGGACCTGGAAGGGAACGAATTTGTCAACCCGACCAACTTGGACCAGCTGAAACGCTACTACCCCTAAACCTTATCTCAATGTCATTTGCAAAATTTATCTAAAAAAAACATCTTTTTCAAAATTTATAAGCAAGTCAATAAGTTAGGATTATTTATCCTACTGTCGCACATCTTGAACTCATAGTCTTGGTGTATTTCGAAATTGCAAAAAAATCTACGCCCGAACTACGTTTGGTTTGATTCCACTAACTGTGGATACGTAGGCAGCCCTTCAAAAGGGCACAACCACTGCAATAACGTAAAGACAGGAGCGGTTTCACTAATATAAGTTGTGGACATGACATAGGTCCACCCCGACGCGGCCACGCGCGGGTTTGGGGAGGCGAATGAATCTCCATATGAGATGGTCAAATTGAAATTTAAATCGAAGTAGGAGTCGCCACCGAATTTTGTGGTTATTCGGAACCATTCGAGCCCACTCTATGTCGTAGTGGGCCGTATACAAAATACGGCCCATTTCCGATGTCAGAGTTTATTGGGCTCGTCCCTTTGCATTATGATACCGATACCGACATTATCGGATATCGTGTATTGAATGACTCTCGTTGCCAATGGATTCGGACATCCGGAAACCATGGTTCTGAGTAAGGGGTGCGGGTACGTGTTGGGAAGTTCACTAAGAACACCCAACCCCGCCCGCACTTAGCGGCCTTTACTAAGATATCGTTCGTTTTTGGTGTACACGGGTTAGTTCAACGGTTGAATGATATGCAAACATTATTTTCCTAAGCATGTGAGAAAAATAAATAAATGGGTTGCTAAGTCGTTTGATGCATGTTAAACTAGTAACGTCAAAGTTATTTTAGCATGTGAAGTCGTTTTAGTCTAATAAAACAATAGAAAACAAATAAATTGCTACAAACACGAGAAAACGAGTTAGTAACGTTTGAATAAATCGAATAAAGACGTAAATAAATAATATGCATGATTTTTAGAAAAGATTTATGACACGTGATGGATTAACACGCGTTGACCGAAGTCAAAAAAAGAGTATTTATCGAAATATGTCGCGAAAGTCGCTTTTTATACAAGATCCGAAAAGAATAAAGAATAGAAAAGCGAGGAAACGAAAAAAAGGACCCGGCCAACCAGGCCACCACGCGAGTCGCTTGACAGGCGCGCGACTCGCGTGGTGGTCTGTCCGTTTTTTTTTTATTTTGTCGAAAATCGTTAATTTTTATAAATCGCGTACAAATATGGATTAATTTATACTCGATTTATATTTTTGATATTCGTTGTATTCGATATTCGATTATGAAATCGATATCGAATAGTCGGAATGATTTTAGAAAAGGTTTTGAAAAAAGTTTGTTTCGAACGAAAAGTAAAAAAAAGAATTTTGAACGAAAAAGATGTTAATTCTCTCCGCGTTAAAATCGTTGTATTTTGTTTAAAAAGATGTAACGATTTTATTAGCATCAACGAGAATTAATTAATTTAGTTCTTGTTAGATACGATATTCGATTAGAGAATCGATATCGTATTTTAAGAACGTTTTACGTAAAAATAGTTTTTTTTGTAGTATCGATTATTAGAAATAATGAAAAATATGCGACGAACGACCCATATTAAAATACGACCGACGACACGACCGAAAAGAGAGAAAAAAAAAAGTGGAGAAGGAAGAGAGAAGGAAAAAGTCGGGTTTGATTTACACCCTCAACCTACATGCTTTGCTTTCTCGGTATAGAGCTCGTCGGACAGTGGCTTAGGCACGGGAGCGTCGAGATGATGTGGATGAGTTTAGGATGGTGCGTTTTTTTATGTGTGAGGTGACGGATTCGGCCGGATGGTGGGGTCGGGTTCGTCGGTATTTTGACAGTATTTTGGTGCTTCTTCGGATGTACGTCGAGATTATTTTTGCTAGATGTCGAGGATGTATGTGTATGACTAACAACTGTCCTTCAATGTTGAATGGAGGGTCCTATTTTTAGGCACAGAGGTTTAGGAGATGTATCTTGCTTGGGCAATAAGAAATACCGGTTTGGATAGGAAATGTAAGAAGTTGAAAGGAACGAGAAGTCCGTTGCTTGGGGAGGAAGCAAGAAAATCTCGGCTGAATGGGGGGGGGGGGGGGGGGGTTGGCCGAGTATTTGGAGCTCGGTCGGTATCTGATTCGGCTTTCGGATAAAATTCCTACTTGAGATCGAATTCTATCCTTAAACGGATTTGTTTAATATTTTTGAAGCTGATTTTACGTGGTATTGGAGACCGAATCATCCACGTGAGGTGTCACGGCTGACTCGCGTGTTTCGAGAATATTTTTTTGACCGGGTTTGGACTCGGTTGCTAAAAGACGGTTTTACCCCTGGTGTCGGAATCGACTCAAATTAGTCTTATTTGACTCGAAACGACCCACTAAGCCTAGATTTGAGGTTGGTTTAGTAAGATTTGTACTCCGTAATAAGCCCAAGCCAAATGTCCATGATTTCGAGCCCATATCCGAGTCCATTAAAGCATATTTGCGTCCGATCATCATCGGGTGTTTGGTGGGAACTACTATAGGCACCTGGCGGTCAAAACGTGGGTGTCTACAAAGCCCCCACTCTGACTGAGGCTTGGACAAGTTGAAAGTCAGAGTAGCTACCAGGCCAATCGAGGATTAAGACCTGGCAGACTTCCGATCGGGTCGTTTATAGTCCATTAGACTTGCGTGAAGGGCTCGCCAGCCATAAGATAGAAATCATACCTGGGTAGATGTCAATAATGTCGCGGGGACTTTGCCTAAAAAGTCTTGGGTGTGTCTGTTTACAGACATATCCCATCTTGAAATTGTGTGGGAACTTGCCTTGTAAGCTCTGGGTGTATCTGCTTGTAGATGCATCCCGTCTTGGAATCGCGGGGGAACTTGCCTTGTAAGCTCTGGGTGTACCTGCTTACAGATACATCCCGTCTTGGATTCGCGATGGAACTTGCCTTGTAAGCTCTGGGTGTACCTGCTTACAGATACATCCCGTCTTGGGATTGCGTGGGAGCTTGCCTTGTAAGCTCTGGGTGTACCTGGTTAGAGATACATCCCGTCTTTAGTAGAAATGTTGCCTGATCCTTCCACTGGGGAGTTTTTGAGAATTCTTCGGGAGTCTTGGATGCACCTGTCTGTACATAACAAATTGCATGTAATATTTTAGGCAAAACACCGACTCACGCTGGGGAAGAAATGATTTTTGATTGATTTTTGGAAAGAAAATGCTGGAAAAAAAAAATTTGAAATAAATTTTTTTTGGAAATAAGAATGTTTGGGATGACTTGATTCCTGATCAGATTCTGACACGGATTCCTAAAATCCTCCGGTTAGGCCTGTATGCCTAGATGAAGTATGATAAAAATTCCTATTTCCGCGGTGACTAGGAAAGGGATTTTCTCAAATGGCTAAATTTTGCAAATTTTAAAATGAGAATTTGAAGAGAGAGAGATATACCGACAGACTCGACTCTGGACGCGAGAGGACGAGTTGACAGACACGACTGGACTCTCTAAGGGTTGGACCGTGACTCGGTAGGGGATGGGCCACCTAAGATGACAAGACTCTTAAGTTGCGTTATTCCATAGCCTAGGCGAGTGGCAACATGGTCGAATCCTCAGAATGAGACGGTTTCCGTACGACAGGGCTTTGTGGTAGCAATGCCGTAGACTGGTGTTTTTTTGAATTTTTTTAGTTTCGGGGTATGTTCCCGAAGTAGGTACTGCTTCGAGTCCCTGATAGATTCTTGTCTTCGACTGGGCCGAGTACTAGGACACACTACAGAAAGGAGGCTAGATTTTTTGAATTTATCTGGATTTTGTGAGTGGATGGAGGTTTTCTGCCTAAGAGAAGCCCCCAGGACGACAAAGCTAGCTGTTGAGAACATGATGGTGTCGTGACCGGAATGATGGCGCTTTTTGAATGTCTGTCAATGTGGGTGGTTGTGCCTCTGTTGAAAGGCTGCGTACGTATTCACGTGTAGTGAAATCAAACCAAGCCGTAGTTCAGTGTCGAAAGATATATTATGGTGCCTAGTTTATTAGGGCTTGGTGTGTAACTAGCCATAGCGATGGTTAGGCTAGGTGTGCTCCCAATGATGCCTTGATCAAAGGGCTAGAATATTTAGGATGTTGATCCTGTGACTGTGAGCATTCTCCGGGGTAGCCCCCAGAGGTGGTGTGAACTATTTGGGCATGTTCTATGCCGACCGCAAGTTGAATTCCCGTGTTTGAGGTTGGTAACTGGTTTGAATGTTTTTGGAAATGTGATGCTAGGAAGTAAGTGACTTTGATGATTCGAAATCTGGAGCTCGATTTTGTGGAGCTAAGGCTTCGAGGGTAAGGTATTGCAATGTGGTAGGAAAGGGGGAAGTCGAGTAAGAATGACTCGGACTTCGATCGGGGTAGGTTTGACAATGCGGGATCTGGTTTCCATGTCCGGCCCTAATGGTTAGGGGTATCCTCTGGAGCTTGAATCCTCAAAATTCCGGGTTATCTCTTGGCCTAGGTCTTGAGAAGGTCTTGAAGGTTGTAATGTGGGAAGGCTAGATGTGGTGTTATCTGACCAGCTTGACTGTCTCTCCCTTATTTGATGGTACGGGTAATGATAATTTTTGAATTGACCGTTTCACTTGAGTTGATCATTAGCTACGGTCATGGGTTTTTGAATTCTTTGGGTTGACCTCTTAGCCCCGGTCATGGGATTCTTTACTCGGATTGACCATATAACCTCGGCCTGCTTTTTTGTCTTGGCCTTTTGCTTTTTCCTTGGACTTTTGATTTTTTTTTTTGTCCAGTTTTTTTTTTTTTTTTTTTTTTCTGTTGCTCAGACTAACACCTAAGGTAGGGATTGGTTGATCTTATTGGACGGGTGTTTATTGTGGGAAATAGGCTTGCCTCCCGTCTTGAACCCAAACTAGGAGACTACCTAGATTTGTCATAGGATTCGATACCGCTCCTACTAAGGGTGGTTATGTGGCTTTCTATGTCAGACATGGAACAGGTAAAAGGAAAACACGATCTCGATTTCCTGCAGTCGTTATAGATGTGCCTATAATAGTCACGTGCATGTGCTCACAGTGTATGATGGTGTTCATCATGTTCTCGGAAACACATAAGGAAATATATGAGAAAATAGAAAAGCTGATTTTATTGAAATGTGAAAAGAGGACAGAATGCAAATGACTCTGACTTTGACAGAAAATAGTGATCCTAGACTCGGAGTCAGACTAGGACTTAAACTAAATCTAGACTCTCGGATAATGTCGTCAGTAGTTTTCGGCCTCTAAGGACTCAAGTGGATGTCCAGTAGAAACTTCACCCAGATCTTCATTGTGTCGAAGATCATCTTCAATCCTAGTGCCCATTTCGGTAAGCACTGCAAAGTTGGAAATGCCGGCATACCTAAGATGGATGCGGTAGGAAGGTAGGAGGTTGTTGATGAACGCCTCCACTAGTGTCTTCTCGTTGGGCTTGTCTACCAACTTCACACTCTCGGCCCTCCACCTTTGAAGGTACTTGGTGGAACCTTCTTTGGGCTCTTGAGCCATGACTTCTAAAGTACGCATCGTGTTCTGGATCTCGGTATTATCGGCATAATTCTGAGCGAATTCCGTCGCCACGTCATCCCAAGTCTTGTACTTCTTGGAGTCAAGCCTGTAGTACCAAGCTTTCGGGTGCTTCTCGAGGGAGGAAGCAAACAGGTGCTTGAACATGGTTGATTTCACTCCTTTGATGGCCATGAATTCTTTGAAAGCCCGGATATGTAATACCGGGTCTTCAGTTCCGTCGAACATTGGTAGGCTCGTCAGGTTGAGGTTAGCGGGCAGCTCGTCGGTCAAAGGTCAATAGGAACGAGCATTTTCCGTATGGATTGAATTGTTGGTCGACAGGTGGACCTGTTCCTCTAGCTTGCGGACTGCATTGGCCAGTTCAGCTATGGGCCCAGTGATTTCATTCTCGACCTTAGGAGTCCTTTGTTCCAAGGCACTCAAACGGGTGGCAATGGCGGTTTGGTCGGTTCTGATTGCTGTCAGCTGGGCCTCCATCTTAGCCAGTGAGGTGGTCAGCTCGTCTATGGCTTGTTGCGTCATGGTTCGGGTGAAGGGCGGCATGTCTGTAAGAATACCGCGTAATCAGGAAAGTTGCTTCGGAACTCAAATTTACCAAGGCATAGGAAATAGCGCGGGAGGAGAGACGACTCCAGTTTGACTCGGGTTAGACTCTCCTAAGACAAATGTGCGGGGTACGATTCTAGGAGTGACTGTGATTAATCGCTCCGTCGGAGAGAATTAGCCCCCAAGTGAGACCAAGGGCTCAGACAGGACTCAGATTGTGTGACACCTAAGTGACTCGAAAGTGGGATATGTGAGACAACACGTGTAAGACCTGATCCTTAGAGCAACCGTGATTTACCGCCCTGCTGAAGGGTAGCCCCCGAGTGGGGGTGAAGACCGACTCCTAGACGGGTGACTCCTAGATAGGTGACTCGTGGACGGTGGGCCTTCCTTAGGATTTTGGCAAAATGGGCCTAGTCCCGTGTGAAGAAAGACCTACGTGTGAGCTATTCCCCAGACTTTGGACCCTAATGTGTAAATGGGCTTCCCTTTGTAGGAGTTTGTCCTACGTAGATGGGTCGTGCCTTGTCAAATAAGGCGGACTGGGATGGGGTAGAAACTCGTGGTGTAAGATCGACGGAGTTTCGACGCTATAGATTCTAACAACTTATGACAAGACCGACACTATTAAATACGGGAAGTCCTAAGAAGAAGAAAGTTTTGAAAGGAGAATTTGGATTTGGAAAACCAAGCAAAGTCGGATAGGATGGCCCGATTTTTTTGTGAAAATCGAAAAAAATGTTATCGGGCCGAGATTTTCGGAATTTTGAAAAGGTTTGGACAGCATACCGGCTAGAAATAGGCTATTTTGAGTCAAAATCATAAGTCCTAAATTCAGTACCTTTCCGGGTTTTGAAAATGGATGATTTTGAAAAGATGCAAGTTTTGAAAATGACGGTTTTTGAAAAGACGATAAATAGATCAAGTAGCACGTAGTCATGGAAACAGTATAACGACACCATGTATGCTCTTAATCTAAGTCTCGGTCGGTCGAAAGAGGGTCTATACCAACGACGATAGCTTTCTCGCAAATCAGGACGGTCTTCCTAAGCCGAGTTGGTCTTAGAACCTGCCGTAAAACCCATGCGAGTTCCGCCATCGAAGTCTTTAGTGCGCCCATTTAGGAACGCACCGTGGTATAGTGGGACGTCGGTCACATGTAACCGGCCCGGGAAAAATTTGGGTTATGCAAGAACCATTGAACTAAAACGTGTACATTACTATTCGAATGATTTCTTTTCGAGTCTCACCCTGAGGATGCCGATGGTAAGTGACTCATCAGTTGATCCCCAGCGGAGTCGCCAAATTGTGGACATGACATAGGTCCACCCCGACACGGCCACGCGCGGGTTTGGGGAGGCGAATGAATCTCCATATGAGATGGTCAAATTGAAATTTAAATCGAAGTAAGAGTCGCCACCGAATTTTGTGGTTATTCGGAACCATTCGAGCCCACTCTATGTCGTAGTGGGCCGTATACAAAATACGGCCCATTTTCGATGTCAGAGTTTATTGGGCTCGTCCCTTTGCATTATGATACCGATACTGACATTATCGGATATCGTGTATTGAATGACTCTCGTTGCCAATGGATTCGGACATCCGGAAACCATGGTTCTGAGTAAGGGGTGAGGGTACGTGTTGGGAAGTTCACTAAGAACACCCAACCCCGCCCGCACTTAGCGGCCTTTACTAAGATATCGTTCGTTTTTGGTGTACACGGGTTAGTTCAACGGTTGAATGATATGCAAACATTATTTTCCTAAGCATGTGAGAAAAATAAATAAATGGGTTGCTAAGTCGTTTGATGCATGTTAAACTAGTAACGTCAAAGTTATTTTAGCATGTGAAGTCGTTTTAGTCTAATAAAACAATAGAAAGCAAATAAATTGCTACAAACACGAGAAAACGAGTTAGTAACGTTTGAATAAATCGAATAAAGACGTAAATAAATAATATGCATGATTTTTAGAAAAGATTTATGACACGTGATGGATTAACACGCGTTGACCGAAGTAAAAAAAAGAGTATTTATCGAAATATGTCGCGAAAGTCGCTTTTTATATAAGATCCGAAAAGAATAAAGAATAGAAAAGCGAGGAAACGAATAAAAGAACAGGCCAACCATGCCACCACGCGAGTCGCCTGACAGGCGCGCGACTCGCGGGGTGGTCTGTCCGTTTTTCTTATTTTGTCAAAAATCGTTAATTTTTATAAATCGCGTACAAATATGGATTAATTTATACTCGATTTATATTTTTGATATTCGTTGTATTCGATATTCGATTATGAAATCGATATTGAATAGTCGGAATGATTTTAGAAAAGGTTTTGAAAAAAGTTTGTTTCGAACGAAAAGTAAAAAAACGAATTTTGAACGAAAAAGATGTTAATTCTCTCCGCGTTAAAATCGTTGTATTTTGTTTAAAAAGATGTAACGATTTTATTAGCATCAACGAGAATTAATTAATTTAGTTCTTGTTAGATACGATATTCGATTAGAGAATCGATATCGTATTTTAAGAACGTTTTACGTAAAAATAGTTTTTTTTGTAGTATCGATTATTAGAAATAATGAAAAATATGCGACGAACGACCCATATTAAAATACGACCGACGACACGACCGGAAAGAGAGAAAAAAAACGTGGAGAAGGAAGAGAGAAGGAAAAAGTCGGGTTTGATTTACACCCTCAACCTACATGCTTTGCTTTCTCGGTATACAGCTCGTCGGACAGTGGCTTAGGCACGGGAGCGTCGAGATGATGTGGATGAGTTTAGGATGGTGCATTTTTTTATGTGTGAGGTGACGGATTCGGCCGGATGGTGGGGTCGGGTTCGTCGGTATTTTGACAGTATTTTGGTGCTCCTTCGGATGTAC
Source organism: Agrostemma githago (assembly GCA_958450325.1). Taxonomy (NCBI): domain Eukaryota; kingdom Viridiplantae; phylum Streptophyta; class Magnoliopsida; order Caryophyllales; family Caryophyllaceae; genus Agrostemma; species Agrostemma githago. The sequence goes on along the minus strand of OY288255.1, from coordinate 11,675,090 downwards.
GTCGAGATTATTTTTGCTAGATGTCGAGGATGTATGTGTATGACTAACAACTGTCCTTCAATGTTGAATGGAGGGTCCTATTTTTAGGCACAGAGGTTTAGGAGATGTATCTTGCTTGGGCAACAAGAAATACCGGTTTGGATAGGAAATGTAAGAAGTTGAAAGGAACGAGAAGTCCGTTGCTTGGGGAGGAAGCAAGGAAATCTCAGCTGAATGGGGGGGGGGGGGGGGGGGGGGTTTGGCCGAGTATTTGGAGCTCGGTCGGTATCTGATTCCGCTTCCGGATAAAATTCCTACTTGAGATCGAATTCTATCCTTAAACGGATTTGTTTAATATTTTTGAAGCTGATTTTTCGTGGTATTGGAGACCGAATCAGCCACGTGAGGTGTCACGGCTGACTCGCGTGTTTCGAGAATATTTTTGACCGGGTTTTGACTCGGTCGCTAAAAGACGGTTTTACCCCTGGTGTCGGAATCGACTCAAATTAGTCTTATTTGACTCGAAACTACCCACTGGGCCTAGATTTGAGGTTGGTTTAGTAAGATTTGTACTCCGTAATAAGCCCAAGCCAAATGTCCATGATTTCGAGCCCATATCCGAGTCCATTAAAGCATGTTTGCGTCCGATCATCATCGGGTGTTTGGCGGGAACTACTATAGACACCTGACAGTCAAAATGTGGGTGTCTACATAAGTACTTTTATTATTAAAAAAAAAACGATAAACTCGGTAATTCAAAATTACAAAAAAGCCACGAAAAAAAACACACACAACGAAAATAGTAATAATATCTAAATAATAATAATAATAAATGGAGACTAGTATCCGGGCATCTTGCCCTTGCCCTTGTCCTTCGGGTCTCGTGGAGCCCGAGTTCGCCTGGGTGGGGGAGAGCGTTCCCGGATGATCACGGGAACCTCCTTGGCTCGAGTCCTCTTCTTCGACAGAGGATCTTCAGCTATTGTTACGGGCCCAAGTCGAGCCCGTATATGCTCCGGCAGCCTGTCCTTAGGACCAAGTCGGTTCTGGACTGAAGGCCTGGCCCCTGGTCTCCTCTCCAAGTTTGTCTAGGGCCTCACTTCCCCCTAAGCACCTTCAGCGTCGGACCCCCTAGCTCGAGTCCTATCTCCTCTTCTCTGACTCAGCCGTAGACCGGCTATCGGAGCTGGAGTCTCCCCTTCAGCAAAGAAGTCCTTGTTATCCTTGATCTTCTCTCGCCGAAGCAGGTCGAAGGCCTCATCGACCTTTAAGGCAGCACGAGCTTCGGCAGTCTCGGCTTTGGTCCACCTTTCATAGGAATGAGACACCCAGATTGAATGAAGCGACTTGGGAACGGACCAAGTAGTTCGAGTATACCACCTCTGAATCCAGGTGTTGCACATAATGTCGGTTAGTTGGGTAGGTGCACTCACAACTGCCTCGTTCTCCGGGATGCGTTGAGTCCACCCATACTGCCTGAGTATGCGGTCAGGATAGAGGTGAACTGTCTGACTGAGGGACAGAATCACCTGGTAGCGTGTCTTGTCTCCGGGTGCCAAACCCGTCCAAGAATAAATAGGCCACCATGGAACCACCCATCGTATCAATGGACCACGATGGAATGATAATTCTTCCTCCCAGTATTTCTGGGTAATAAGGCAGGATGAGTCGGTAGGCCGTCTCCTTGTCATCACCTGGTTGAACCAATATTGACTCGGGTTGGGAGGAGGCTCGATCTTCGACAACCTCTCAAATAGCCAGAGCTGAAAAGAAAAAGCAACGCTCGTAAGGATTCCGGGGCAGCCTAGGCGTTCGCCTGAGGGCACTCGATCGAGTGACACCCCTAAAATGAGGCAGTAGACCCCTTTACGAGGGTACTCGATCGAGTGCCATGGTGACTCGGTCGAGTGCCCCCTGTAGCAGTATATCGCGAAAAAAAATCGAAAAATCGAAAAAAAAAAAAAAAAAAAATCAAGGGAAAAGCGATATACCTGCAGCAGACGGGTGCTCCCAGTGAAACAGGCTGACTCATCCCTCTTTCGGTTGTCCAAGCCCTGAATAATTTCCCCCGTGATCAACCACGCGGGACTACATTCCGTGTCCATAAGGTCGGCAATGACAAGAAGACAAACGCTGCCCATACAAGACAGCAGATCCAGATAGCCTTCAAAGGCATACACGTGCAGCATAAAGAAGGCGAACGCCTTACGGCTATGAATGGGCGAAACCCGGATGTCGTACGGGTTCATGAACTTCTCAGCTAAGGCAAGCAGAGAAATAGTATCCCCTTCAGTCATACGGGACACTTCAGCATGGGAGAGCCCTAAAAATTCCCGTAGTTTCCTCCTAGGATCCCGAACTGAGAAAGGGACGGCAGGACGGAGCAGTGGGTTCCACCCTCCTATAGCAGCAATTTCCTCAGGGAGAGGACAGATTTTGCCCCGAGTGAAGGCGAAAACGTGGTAAGTGTCATCCCAGAAGGTCAGACAGGCATCAAGAAAATGACGGTCCACGTGCATTTGGCGGAACGTGAACAATTGAAATATGCCCGACTGCCTTAAGGCTACCTTGCTCGCATCCCTAAAACGGTGGGACCAGTCTTGCAGCATGTCAATCAGACGGTCAATAGCCATGATGAAATTTCTTGAAAAAGATAAAGTTTTTCTTGAGGAGAAAATGAAGTTTTGAGAATTGTGACAAAGAAGGAACCAGGATGATGTATTTATAACATCAAAACCCTGGTAGCTCCCCTGCAGGTGTGCCTCCTTGGCCCAAGCGGGCCTAGACATACAGGCCCGACTCATGACTCTTCCCCACAGACACAGGAATTTAGTCATCCCGAGCAGTCTGTCAAAATTCAAAAAAATATATTCTAAATTTTTTTCTAAAAAATTTCAATCATCCGATTTTTTTTATTCCCCGGCGCGAGTCGTGTTCTGCCTAAATGTTGCATGCAAAGCTTTATGTAACTGATACAGGTACAACTCGAGGCTTCAGAAGCAAGCCCGCACAGTTTATATATCTCCCCTGCGGAAAGTCTAAAGACGGCATTCCCTCAATTTAAGCACGGGATGGGTCCACATACAGGCACACCCAGGACTTACGCGACAAGTCCAATTCCCCCACAAAGGTATTATCATCAGCTCAGGTATGATTTCTATCTTATGGCTGGCGAGCCCTTCACGCGAGTCTAATGGACTATAAACGATCCGATCGGAAGCCTACCAGGTCTTAATTGACTTGGTAGCTACTCAGACTTTCGCCCTGTCCAAGCCTCAGTCAGAGTGGGGGCTCTGTAGACACCCGCATTTTGACTGCCAGGTGTCTATGGTAGTTTCCAAAAAAACACCCGATGATGATCGGACGCTAACGTGCTCTAACGCGCTCGGATACGGGCTTGAAATCAGTAATATCCAGCATGGGCTTTTTACGGGATACAAATCTCACAAAACCAACCTCAAAACCAGGCCCAGTGGGTCGTTCCGAGCAAAATAAGACTAATTTGGGCCAAAACCGACACCAAAAATAAATTCCCGTCTTTTGGCGACCGGGTTTTGATGAACTCGACACACAAAAACGACCTGGTGCGCTTCCGGAAACTTGCGCCAAACAACGAAATTCAAAAAACAATCGAAGATCAATCAAGATCAATCATTCCTAAAATATCTCGCCCTAATTGATCCACTCGGTCGAGTGGATTGACCCACTAAATCGAGTGAAGCCTCAAAACCCGGTTCAGACCCGTTTTAGAGGGCACTCGACCGAGTGCACTAGGGCCACTCGATCGAGTGACCCTATGTCGAGGGGTTTTGCCTATAAATACTCCCTCAATCCATCACATTTCACAACTTTTTTTACCTTTACCAAACTTTTTCCCTTCAACCTTCAGCCAACTTTACACTACAACACCCTACATTTTGCAACGCCATTGTCGACATCACCATACACACATCCATCTACATGCATTTCGAGATCGAAACTCATAAAAACTAAAGAGCAATCCTCCATACAAGCCCCATACATACACACCATCAACTCTTCCTACATATCTTGACGATTCCCGCGCCATCGCCGCCATTTGACGAACCGTATCCCGAGAAGCAAAAACATGTAGGTTGAGGGTGTAGCATTCAACACCGACGTTTCTCTCTTCCTTCTTTTTTTTTTCGTTTTTTTATGTACATTTATATTTGTGTATTAGTATGATAATTAGTCGATAGTAACGACATGACTACTAACATCTAACTCTAACATTTTATTTATCGCATCTAACAATCTAACATTTAATTTTCGTTATTTACATTTTGTTATAGTATTACTACCGCGTATATATATATTTACATATTATCAAAATTCGGATTTACCTCGTTTAGCTACGACTATTGCCCAAAGTCCGTTTAATCCCTTTACGAGCCGCAATAGTGGTGGCGCCCTTTCGAGGAGCACCGCCCTATGCACTCAAGGGCATAACGCGATCGTGATAGTACGTAGTTGAACGGGCTTAATTCCATTTTCAAGGATCGGTACAAAACCCGTTGACGCTAAATCGAGCATCGCATAATCCGTAAGGATTATTAAAGATGACGTAACGCGGAGGGAATTAATTTTGTCTCGGTCCAATTTAAAACAATTTTTTTATACAATCTTTTCTAAAATCTCCGATAATGGACTCGTAATCATAATATACACATTATGAGTACCTAAGATCGAATTGCATATAAATCATGCCATATTTATATGTGCTTTGATTTATTATCGATTTTAAAACACATAAAACGAGACGAGTTATACCTCGTACAGGTGCCACTCGACCGAGTACATAGGCTACTCGATCGAGTAGCACCCCAAATTATGGGCAGTAGCCTCTTCTAGGACGCACTCGACCGAGTCAGGCCATGACTCGACCGAGTGGGTCCTGTAGCCCAGAAATCCGAGAGCTTTAATGCAACATTCGAGCCTCGTCTTTTAAAAAGCGACTTAGTCGTTATGTGATCTATTTTTCAAAATACATATATATCACTTCACTTAAACAACTTTGATCGACGGTCTCACTATTAATCTTGCGTTGACGACTCCGTAGTCATATCCGACGCATAATTAATTTAGACTCCAATTTATCGATATGATAAGTTGGGACAAGGCATCGGGATTTGGGATCGGGCTAGCACCACGCCTAGGTCCTATATCCCCGTCCTTCGATTAATACATAAAATAATATGTATTTAATTGAAGTTAGTCCATTTACACGATTCACGGTCTAGTTTATACACGGGTCCGTTTCTAACTATTGCTTATCATTTTGATTATGTATTTTGATTATTCTATATTATTGTTCGTCATATTGTGAATTCCGGGTTGTATTCCGCTCGTGTAACTTGTAACCGATTTATTTTGCTTTGCTTTATTTATTTGCGTTTTACCGCTTTTAAATGAACCCTCGCATGCTAAATCACTTCGACAATAAATTAGATGCATTAAATTGACGTAGCTCACATTTAATTCGCATGCTTAGCTAAAACGCTGTTTGCATATCATTTCACCGAATCACTAACGCGCATATTAGAAAGTCAAACGATGTCTTAGTAGAGGCCGCTATGTGCGGGCGGGGTTGGGTGTCCTTAGTGGGCTTCCCAACACGTACCCTCACCCCTTACTCAGAACCTCGGTTTCCGGATGCCCGAAATCGTTGGCGCACGAGAGTCATTCTTTACACGATTACCGGTATAGATGGTATCGGTATCGCAATGCAAAGGGACGAGCCCAATAAACTCTAAAACCGAAATGAGCCATACTTTGTGTTTGGTCCATAGCGATATAAAGTGGGCTCGAACGGTTCCGAATAACCATAAAATTCGGTGGCGACTCCATTTCGACTTAAATTTCAATTCGATCCATTCTCATATGGAGGTGCATTCGCCTACCCAAACCCGCGCGTGGCCGTGTTGGGGTGAACCTACGTCATGTCCACAATTGGACACTTAAACCCCAAATTAAACCAATAAGAAAACCTAAGTTTACCCAGAAAAATCGAAAACCTAAGTTAAACCCAGAAAAATCGAAAACCTAAGTTAAATCCAGAAAAATCGATTTGGGGGAAAAATGAAAAGAAAACTCACCGTTGGCATTGCCGAACCACAAGATTGAGGAATGAACTTGACAATACCCCTAAAAATTGATTTTCGACAAAATTAATGATATCAATTATAAACACGGGCGTAGAAAAATCGAAGAAAGATAAGCAAACAAAAGTTTCGTAAAAAATTATCTTCGACGAAATGAATGATGAAGTGATGAATTGACGAATTGACGATGAAGTGATGAAGATGAAGTGATTATTTTGAAGTTTGGGAATTAACGAAGTTAAAAGTGAATTGGTTACTTACTGTCAGAGTGTCAGTAAACCCTGTATTAGTAGTAATATTGACGGGTGTAGGCGGTAGCAGGTAAGCGTATTTCATTCTCGTATAATATGTCCCATACCTGGTTTTATTCCCGTATTAATTAAAGTTGGTTTTAATTTATTGATGGAATACCACCCAAAGTTGGTATTTTTTTTTAATTAAAAAAGTTGGTACTATTACTGTTAAATAACCCTTAAAAATTTGATAAATTTGGATTAGATATGTATATTTAACTTATAATTTTTCTAATTTGGATATCCGATCCAAGTTAGTACTTTAGATTGAATACTTGATCTCTACTACTATCCTAGCACTCTAGAAAGATTGCAAATCATTTCAGGTCATCAAGAATCACGACAACAGTCTTTTCTACATAATCAAGAGTACAAGACGAATGCTTCCTGACATAAAGATTTCAGTGGCGCCGCTATTGGCTTAGTGATACGTGTATGATTCGTAGGGGAATATTTTCTTCCAACGTGGGAGAAAACCCGGGCAACCTCCCCTCTCCAGGCAGAAGCTACCGTTAGTTCATTGGGCCAATAATGCTGAAATCCTTCACATTAGAGTTCTCTCAGACTATCAGCCAATTCTCTCGCAGGTTGCATCGCACGAGGACTACAACAAGGAGATTGATAGAATTATGACTGACATATGCTCTATTTTCCCATTTCTTCGGTGTTTGTCTTTTAGTTTCATTCTTAGGTCTCTCAATAAAATGGCTGACCGAGTAGCGGCTCATGCCTTTATGATGTACTCCGTAAGCATTAAGTGTTTTCTAGCCGACAAAAAACAAAAAAAAAGACTTAAAAGAGAAGGGTAGATAAGAGGAAGGATTCATAAGGATAGACAACGAGTCCAGGACCCTAACTAGATCCGTCGGGTCTTACCCTAATGTGACAGATACAGGTCCTATTTTCTTGGACCTTACATGTAAGGGTCGGGTGTGGGTCCTCTCACAAATTTACGGGTCTGGGTCCTATAAGTCATACCTGAACCCGACCCTCAGACCCGTTAAAAAAAAACATAAACAAAACTTTGTGTGCACCAGGGGCGGACCCAGGCCCAAGCTACTTGAGCCAAGTAGTTTTCTGGGTAAAGAATAGTTATACGTTTTAGTGTAGCATAATTTTGGAAGGGAGTGAGTGGATCAGTGGTGTTGTGCTTAGTTCCTACCTAGCAGGCTGGGGATCGAATTCTGCTTGTACCATTTTCTTGGTAATTGGGTGTAGGGCATGTAGTCCCATTACTTAGTACTCCAGCTGTTCAACATTCTCTACTAGGACACATACTACAAATCTACAATACTTCGTATTCGGTTGAATACATTGCACGGACATATTTTTTTTTCAGTTTTTATTATTTACTAGTACTTAATTTTTTTCATACAAATTAGTTTCTAAAAAATAAAATCGTTAAATATATAGTACTTCGTTTTTTATATCTAACTTAGACCGATGTGATAAACTATTTTGTCTGAAATAAATTTTTTGATTTTGTCTCGTTTATACTATTTGATCAACTTTGACCGTTGTTATTATGGTCAAATTACAAAAAAAAAAAAATTACGTCACTAAAACTGGTTTTGCCAAAATTGTCTCACAAAGTCGATTGAAGTGATATTTCGCCAGTAATTAGAATAATGTTGATAAGATTATATGGAGGATGCATTATTTATCACATTTAGCTAAAAATATGATGAAAGTGATACGTAAAAGATATTTTGAATAATATGATGTACAAATATGTTCAGTTATCGACTTATCAAGCATTGCAACGTAATGCACCGTTCGGACAAAAGAATCAAAAAATAGCCCCAGGTATATACAATTCCTTGGTCCACCCCTGGTGTGCACAACTGAAAAGTCCAAGACCGTACTCCGTATGTAATATATATATATATATATATATATATATATATAGAATTAGGATCCGGTCCGAACGTTTACTTCGGTACGAACCGTCCGAACTATATATAATAGAAAAAAAAAAAAAAAAAAAAGCGTCAATTATTTTTTCCCCAATCAAGCGTTCATTTTCCCCTCATTCCCCAACCCCTTCAACTGCGATTTTCCCCCAAATCAAATGCCATCAACTGCGAACAAAATTGAGAACACAATTCTCTTCATCTCCAATCTGATTCTTCTATTCCCAATTTGGTAAATCAATTCTTCAAGTACTTCTGCCACGGGTATGCTTTTGCGATTTTTATTTCTTTGTTTTGCATTCGTTTTAGGAATTTTATGTGATTGAAGTTGTGTTTTGAGCTCGTTGTTGTGAATGTTTGTTTGATTTTCGAGGTTTATCAAGATTTTAGGACTGAAATTTCATCGTTATGGTTCCTGATGATTCTGTATAATGTGATTTGTCTTGGTTATGGTTAGTTTTCGAGTCTTTGCGCTGCAATGTGACTTGTTTGTTGGTTGATGTTTCTGTCTTTGCAATTTTGACGTCAGTTGATATTTGTAAATAACAGTTGTCGGCAATTCGGAGATAGAATACTTACGGAAGATTAATAAAAGATACAGTACAAAATTTGTAGGTCAGAAAATTCGATTTTGTTCTTGCCAATTGCAGTCCTCCTTTTTTTTTTACTGCAATGCATTTTTGTGATTAGAATGTTTTAACTATTTAAACATGTAAATATGTTCTTTCATAGATTCATAAGCTTGTTGGTGTCTAATTGAATGTTTCTATTACTGCTCAACTAAACTTCTATATTCTCTTGTCCTTGATACTTCCTTGATATGTGATTCACCTCTGAGTAAGTAAGATAGTGTTTATTCATCTCTGAGTAAGTAAGATTTGTGTTGAAATTAACCCCACAAAACCAATACTCCAGTACTGTACTACTAGAATAAAGGCAGCACATTTCTTAGTAAAATTTGTTGTTCTGTACTATTATCATCTGACCTTCAGAATAAGTACATTTCTCACCTACATTTCTTCACTGTCTACTTACACTTTATCACCGTCTAGTTACACTTTCTTCGTTGTGATTCTAAACTTCAATTTCCTGATATAAATCGTTATAGTTTTGTCAAATAATTTCTAGTATGTTATTCTTGTGGTCCGCTTATAAACAGATTGTGAGAGTGTGTATATGGTCTGCTTTTAAACAGATTGTGAGAGTGTGATTATACGTACCCTTCTTGGTTATGCTTTTCATAATTACACTTGTGTTTTGCAGATATGTGCTCGCTATTTCAAGTAACAAAAGAAAAAGAGATGATAAAGTCGATGATAATGCTATTGTAACACTTTCAACGAGTAATAAAGAACATTTTCTGAAGATAATGATGTCACCGAAAGATCTACTATGTAAATACCCTTAGATAGACCTTTGTAATTATTTACCATAGATACACCTTTGTAATTACTTTTTGTCGGTTGTAATTATTTACCATTAATTTCTATGTAAATACCTATGGGAAACAAGGAAGAATTTGGCAACGACATTACTAAGTGGCAATAGTTGCGAAAGTGTTATTCGTTATGAATCAAGAATAAGAGTAGCCGCTTTTGCTCGTCTTGAAGATTGGTTTCTAGTATATTTGACACTAACTTTATGATGATCAATTCATCTTATAGTCACTTTAGTGTTTTTCCACTTTAGAGAAGTGTAAGTAGCCGTTTGATAAGTGTATGTGGCTACTAGAAAGTGTAAGTGCCCGCTAAAGAAGTGTAAGTAGCCATTTGAGAAGTGTAAGTAGTTAATGTAGAAGTGTAAGTGGTCGATAGAGAAGTGTATGTACCAACAAGAGAAGTGTAAGTAGCCATTTGAGAAGTGTATGTGGCCGCTAGAGAAGTGTAAGTAGTCCCTAAAGAAGTGTAAGTGGCCTCTAGAGAAGTGTATGTAGTCATTTGAGAAGTGTAAGTGCCCGCTAGAGAAGTGTAAGTGGCCATTTGAGAAGTGTAAGTAGTTACTATAGAAGTGTAAGTGGCTGCTAAAGAAGTGTCAGTGGCCGCTAGAGAAGTGTAAGTAGTCCCTAAAGAAGTGTAAGTGGCCTCTAGAGAAGTGTATGTAGTCATCTGAGAAATGTATGTATTATTATTTTTTCTATTTGAAGAATAAAGTGCGTCGTGAGGAACATAAACTAAGCATAGTCACCCTCTAATTACTCACACTAACTAACGTATACGCCACATTGTGAGAAGCATTACCAACATTCATCGCTCAACTTCATGCGATCGGTACATTTCTCCCTTCCTTATTTTCTTACACAAAAACAAACACATAATGTGATTAAAAAAAACTTCCATCATGTACTAACAATCCGGTTTTGTTTTCTCATTTTCTCCGTAACAAGGTGAAGATTTATCTACTTAACCAAGTTGTTCTAATCTCCTCAAGATTTGGTCCAATGGATCAAAATTCTGGGTAAATGAATCTTTATGCAATTTCAACCCTACAAATCATATGATCAATGAATGATATGATATGCTATTATAATGGAGTATAATTTTACGTTTATAGTGATATTACTCCTAGTATGTATATTACCAAAAGTATATAAATATAAGATTGGGGAGAAATAAAACGATGAACAAAAGAGGAAGTTTTTGGATGAAGAGGAAAAGTAGAGGAAGACGTGTAGAACTAGAAAGGGTGCTGTAATTCTGTATTTGCTGTGAGCTTCAATTTCTATTTCTTGTGTTTTTTTGCGTAAAAGTATTTCTCAGAAAAGTGATGGATGGATCGGTTAAATGCTTCTTCACGCGTCCACAGCAATAGGTTAGTTATACGTTTGATTTCCAATTGGGGAGGAATTACTGTAGCGCATCCTCTTTTTTTCTTTTTTTCTTTTTTTGTTATTATATAGTTCGGACGGTTCGGATCCCAACCCTATATATATATATTCTTAAATTTTACCCAATTGCAAAAGTTAAATTTTATACGTCTTATATGATTAATTAATTGGATTATAAGATGAATTTTTGTGAAAAAAATTATAAAAATCAAGTAATGGGGTTCAATTTCACTTTTGATAAAAGTTATGGGGCTCGATTGATACAAATAAAACATAAGGACCTAATTTCACAATTGAATAAATTTAAGGGGCTCAATTACCACTCCTATCTTTTCGACTTTTAGGTACTAAATGCCTAAATATAATTGATTTTTTAATCTCTTGTACATATAATAAATTGTCGTGCGTTGGACCCCTGAAGCACCCGGACCCTACCTCTACCTATCGGGTCCGAATAAGGGTCTAAAAAATGTGGACCCTTAAAGGATCCTTGTTCAATTTCTGAGGCACGGGTCCGAGTTCGAGTCCTGTTGGACCCGACCCGTTGCCAATCCTAGGAAGGAAGCAAATAAGCAATGGAACTATTGTAAATGAAAACGGTAAAATAAAAATCGACGGTCTATGATAAGATAAATTGTACTCCGTATACTCCATCCCTCCCACTAAGATTGTCCCGTATTTCTTTTTGGTAGATTCTTAAAGATTGTCTCATTTCTCAACTTTTTTTTAGTTTACCATTTCTCACAACTTCGTCCAAGTCAAAGTATTTATCATTTTGTCATTCCATAAACTCACACTACCTCACACGACATTATGACTCACGGTATAAAGGGAGTCATAATTGTCCATATACCCAATTAGTACACAATTTTCTTAATTATTATGCAAACACAATTTTCTTAGTTATTGTGAAAAAGTAAATGAGACAAATATTTTGGGACGGAGGGAGTATATTAAAAGAACAATGACCTTTATAAAAAGTTGATTACTATAGCCAATTTATGCAACTTTTTGAAATAAAATTTTCACCCAGGAGTCACGAAACTCTTATTCCATTATTATGAGTTACAAAGTATAATAATAGAACGTTTTATATGAGAATTTGTGTTTCATTTGGGCGCTTGTTACTTAGATTTGGCAAACAGGTCAACCTGGTCGAGTTCGGGTCAGGTCATGTCAGCTTTGAGTCAGATCATTTCTAAGTTGCTAAAATCGAGTTGACTTCAGATCGGGCTGACTCATTTCAGGATAGGATCATGTTCGAGTTTACTATTTTTAACTTTATCAGATATCAACACATTTTTAGGAAAATCAACTTGTTGTCTCATAAGTCATAATCATAGAGCGTTTTACCTGAGAATTTGGGTTGCATTTGGTCGCTTGTTAGGGTGTTAGCGTGCAAGCAAGTAAGCAACAAACAATTTTTGTAAGAGTCAAATATGGGATCCCCTAGTTTACTGAAATGCCAAAAGTCATTAAAAGCCCAATAATACAGAGGAAGTATAAAATGGATGGTAATTGTCCTTTTCAGTTGGGCTTTCTTTTGTCATGACCGGCCAAGTCGTATTCAACCCCCCCCCCCCCCCCCCCTTCGCCTCCATACATCTTGCACGCTTCCTCTCTCAATCTCAAGTTCTCTACTTACCTGTAATAGTTGCATTTCCTTCGATTATTTATTTATCATTTATATTACGTATAAAATATTTTAACCAAATCACAAATAAATAATATAAGAAGTCGGGAATAAATTTTACATTACAATATGCTAGGCAACATTTACCAGCCATGGCCAGTGGACTAGGTAATTTATACCTACAGGCTACAATATTCATTTGCAATCATATACATAAAGATCAACACAAAATGTGTAAAGATCATCACAAAATGTATACCTACAGGCTGCTTGCTATTTGAAAGAAAAATGAAGGTCGAAAAAAGGGTACTAAATTTTGGGGTGTTACGTGTGCATCAGCATGACTTAGGGCATGAAACATAAGGTCTAGCACTTAACCAGTTAACCGCACTCGTGGTCCGGTCCTACCCTGATTCGAACCCATCCGGACTTAACCCCTTCCTCCTCGAAACTGTGTTCCTTTGGTTTGTTTACGTGTTAACTACTCCATACTACACTAGAAATCATCACCATTGAAACTTTGAACAACCATAACAAATTGGACAAAAGGAGAAAGTGATGAAAATAAGTAGGTGGTGCCGGTGCCCCCATAAGTCATAACTCAACAAGTCATAAGTAATGTCTGCAATGCATACAAAGATAGGGATTGTCAATTTAACATGTTTGCAGAAATCAAATAATAGCGCTTCAATTCAATTACAGGGTCGATCAGCTTAGGAATGAGGAATGGCAGGCAATGCGAGAAGTTAAGCATCAAGGAAGGGTCCGGTCCAGTGATCAGGGGGTGGGCCTGGCGTGTACCAGTGTTGAGTTGGGGGAACCTCGTCATCTGAGAACAGATTGCAAGCATCTTCTCCATTAACATACATATGAATATGATCTTGCTCCTCCAACTTCACCACTATATGACTGCTGCTGCTGCTGCTGCATACATTACTCTCACTTGCCCAAAACTCTCTTGTATACCCTGCACTCAAGCAGGAAGAACTAGAGTTATCGAGCCTGAGCGATGGCGAGTTTGGAGACATCCATATCAGTTGTTCCTCCCCATTCTCCACTAACTCCGGATCCCCACCACTACTTGAACTATTATTAGCATTGTCATTATCGTTCAAGATAGCGCTGGAGTCGCTTTCGGATGCCTTTGAATCATCATCATCATCATATTCTAATACACTCAAACAGGTTTGAATGCCGTCTTTGGTATTGATATCCATCACAACTTCTTCCTTGACGCCGCTTTTCGTGTTGTTATCCTCACTCAACTTGGATTTCAGATGCTTAATCTGTGTACACCATAGAAATATACATGAGTAGCTAGGAAACTAAAAGGAGTGTAATATATACTCCACTACGGAGTATATGCAAAGTACTCGTGGTTAATAATAAGCTTACTTTGGAAAGGAGGGAGTGTTTGTCGTGGAGGAGGGAGTCGTAGTTGTGCTTGAGAAGCTGAAACTGAGAGTGAAGAGAAGCGTAGTCTTTCTCCAAGAGCTTGGTTTTCCAACGGGCGCGTCGGTTTTGGAACCAAACAGCCACCTGTCTGGGCTCCAAGCCAAGCTGCTGAGCAAGCTTCTCCTTGCGCTCCGTCTCCACCTTGTTTTCCACTTCGAAGCTCTTCTCTAAGGCCTTCACTTGCTCCACACTTAGCCGCCTCTTCTTCTTCCCCTGCCCCGCCTCCCTATACCCGCATTCTTCCTCTTCATCATCCAACATGTACGAGTACTCTCGCCTCAACATCATCTGCCTCCTCTCTTCCTCTTCCTCTTCCTCTGTATGCACCATCATTCAAACAAACATAAAACACTAACTATAGTACGACTACATACTCGTATAAGCTAAGATAAGCAAATGACCGAGACAAACATACTAGTATCTTTAACAAGAAAATATGAGTGCATACTGTATGTTATGGAAAAAACAATGAATGAATTACCAAGTCTCTTCATTATTGTGTGGCAGTTTGAGGGAGTGAAAGGGTACTTCCAAGTTGTAATAAAATAATAATCCTGCCTACGAAAGAGGAGTGTACTGTGTTGTTGTATTAGTCAGTATACTTGGGTTGGAGGGATAAGAGATACATATACATACAGATGTAGATGTAGATGTAGTAGTACTACTCCAAAACACAGTATTTACAAGTTAGAACCATAAGACATAGACAGATCAGTAGTGTCTACCGCCTTTAAATAAGACAATTTGATTGGGCTATTAACAATGGTTGGAATTTAACCCTGGTTAACTGCATGCTACGGCTTGGAGAGTTGAAGATGAAATAAGCCCCCACCCCACACCCACCCCCAAGTTGCATCTCAATGCAACTCATCTTACTCCATGTAGCCTAGCCGCCTGAACCTGAAGTTGGCCTTTCACCATCCAGTCATCCACATATTTTTAAACTACTTTAACTTTGTTTTTTTCCAACTCGAAGTAGATTTAGGTTAATTAAACTTAATTGAAATGAGCTTAACTAAACGGAAGTTGAGTGAAGGGAAAACCAATGATTAAGACAAGACTAAGGGCTTACTTGGGATGAAAGTAATGATTTCGGGGGTAATAAAGCAAAAATGAACTAAAAAATGATGGACAGTAGTAATGATGCTAAGCGGAAATGGAGAAAATGAGGATTATCTAGCGTATTTGGGGGGAAATATTACTCCCCTCTCCCCCAAGTAATGCATTACTCCCCAATGGGTAATTGTTCCTCCCCTATATCTTTTACACCATAAAATGCTACAAACAAACACCATTCTCCTTTAATTCTAGTTTATTTTTGTTCTATTATCTCGGAATCATTATCCTCATCCCAAACGAGTTCTAAATTAAACTAAATTGATAACAAGGCCTTGGAAAGAAGGATAGGGAGAATTTAACATAATAGAACTTGACAAACAACTGGACATGTGAAACAGGTACACGGGTTGGATCCATCATGGCCTGCGGTCTAGTTTTCGGTTCTCGGTCTTCTTGGCAAGTGGCAACTGTATGTTAGGGCATAGGGGGCATGCTGTTTTTTATCCCTTTTGTAAACTCATTTTCCTTAGATAGTACTCCCTCCTCCCCACATTGATGTTCCCATTTCAATATGGCACATTGATTAAGAAATCGATAATGAATGGTGGTAAATTGTTTGGTGGGGTTCAAAAAGTCAAATCACAAAAAGTAACCAATAGAAAGAGAGTAAATTGGATGAATAAGGAAACTTTTAAAGTGGGAAAATCATAGTGGTGTTTCCTTATTAGGAAAGTGGGAAAATCATAGTGGGGTGGAGGGAGTAGATCATATTTAAACAACGAGTTTTCTAACGTGTGTCCATTGGATACACGTTAATTAAAGTAAAAATCATACAAATATTGTCTAAATATACTAAATATGATTTAATATTTCAATTTTTCATGATAATATTGTTATGATTCTTGTTTAAATTAGTATATTAACATTTGCCCAGCATTCACACATTAAAAAACCGATTTAACAAATATAAATACAGTGTGAACTCACCTTATAAATACCACCTTCGGTCATTATTTTTCCCCCCATTTCATAAAATTTGTGAGTAATATTTTAATGAAATGAGACAAAAACGAGTAAATGAGGAACTATTATTAAGTGAGTGAAAGAGATTTAAAATGGACATCAATAGGAGGGGTATCATAAATCATAATCGATCATTATTAAAAGATTAAAAAATAGGAAGGACAAAAGAGTAGGTAGAGTGAATATTCACGATATACTTTGCCCAAGAGATCATCCACAAAACCCACAAGTAACTTCACTTCTCACACCTGCCTTTTGGTGTTTGAATAGTCAAATAAGCAAAATTTCAGTACGCCATATAAGCCCCTGTTTGCTCACCCTTACGTCCAAACTGTGGGGTAAATAACAGACAAGATGGTGCCACCACTATAGTGACATCTATTTATTTCCCTTGTGATGTGTATATCCATAATAAATTTGTAACAGATTAAATATTTTTTGTATAAATAAATAAGATAAAAATTAGAATTGCTTAAGAAGTAATACATGCTCCATATTAAATGACTTCTCTTTTTATAAGATTCTAATTATGTGAACGATCTTTGAACCGTCACAAATTTGTAAACTATATACCGGACATAAACAAGATACATCACGTTGGAGGAATGAATGGTCCAGTAAATATAGCAAGTTAGGGAGTATATCAATAGGGAGTATCGGAAAAGGCTACACATACACGGCGTGTATAACAATTTCATACACGACCAATCACATCGCTCCATGTGTCAAGGTTTTGTTAACCCAGAGTGATTAGTTTAGGGTTAGTTTAGTCATTTTATACCTTTCATTAATTTTTAACCTAGTTAAGTGAAATTTAAACTTTTAAAATTTTTATTTTCTTTGAAATAATCATATAATATTGTTAAGTTTTATATGATCTATTTAAAATGTAAAATTAATTAATATGATTACATTTTGTACTTATTATTATTATTATTATTATTATTATTATTATTATTATTATTATATATAAGGTGAATATATCAATATATCAATATATATATATATATATATATATATATATATATATATATATATATATATTAACAAACTAAAATAAATAGAATGTGAACATATAAGAAATATTCTCAATTAATATTTCATTTCATTTTATATTTCTTCTAAATATTTCCGTTTTCCGTATAATCTCTTTACAATGTGAACGCATATATATAATAAATATTTTTATACAATAATTTTTTTTATAATTATAAAAAGGCAAGAATATATTCTGGAAGCTTAATTATTATTGATAAGAGTTGACCAAGTACCACGGGTCGCCCGCCTGCAGGGCCCCGGAACGGTTCGCCCCCAGGGCGAATCTAGAATCGCCCGTCAGGCCTCCCTGCGAAGGACTGCGGAGAGAGCTCCGAAAGGCTTGCGCCTGCCAGGCAGGGCCCCGCTGCCAGTTGAGCAGGGCCTCCAAGTCCCCAACGTGTTGGTTTCCAGGGTGCCCGAACCCCCAGTACGAGCAGGGGAACCCGAGGGTCCATCCGTCATTCCGCCTCAGGTAATGGAAAGTGGGTGGACGAGGAGAAGCCACGTGTCGTCCTCACGTCCACCCATTCTCCCGCTCTTTTCCCTCTCCCCCTCTCTCTCTTGTGGGAAGGTATAAATACCCACCCATTTCCCACTTAGAGAGGGGGGATTTTCTCTCTCTAGACTCTTACTCCAAAAAAGGCCACCTAGTTCCTCACGAGCTAGGTTCGTTAAGGCATCCACGGACTGACTTAGGCATCGGAGAGGGTTCCCTCGGACAACCTCCGAGGCCCTGTGCTACTTGTGCAGGGAGCAGACTCGATCCGCCGGGAAGGTCCGATCGTGGAGGAAGAGAAAGGAGAGATCAAAGGAAGTCAAGTAAGCAATATCCGAATACCTGAAACCCGAATTCACAGTCGGGTTCATTGATTCCGTGACCGGAACAATTTGGCGCCGCCTGTGGGGAAGATCTAGGTTGTGCTCACGAGATTACCCACAAAATCAACCATTCCAAAACACAAAAATTGACCCACAATTGAACATGCCTGAAATCTTCGACACCAGCTCAGTGGCAAACCCACCCAAAGCCCCCCAGTATGGCATGCCGCCCGAAATGACACCTGCCGCCACGATTCCAGGTGTGGGGCGAGCCAGTCTGCAGGGGGCACCGGGCCAGGGGGCAGCTGCCATGGCTGGGCAGGGGAGCCAGCCGAGGCCAGTCCTAAACCTCACCCCTGCCCAGATGGTCCAAACTGCGGCTTTCTTCTCAGCCATGCTGGACCAGGAGTTCACCCCTGACGACCTGATAGGCAGGGTCGCTACGACCCCCAGGTTGCTCCACTTTGAAAGTGGAGAAGGAACCGGGGGCACAAAGCGAACCGCCGTCAGAAACGTTCAGAGAAAGGCTAGGAAGACAGCTCAGGCATACGCACAAGTGCAAAGGCGAATTTCAGAGGCCCGTCAGGAGCCGCCTGCATGGCAGGAGGTAGCTGGTCCTGAGGGCGCATACTCCATCCATACTACAGAGTCCACGGCCGCTCGTGAAAGAAGAGGCCTATCCCAGGACCTGAGTGATCGCATGAAGCACAAAGAGCCAGTATCCAAGCGCTTGGGAGAGAAACAAGACGTATTCTCCAGGCTGACACCGGTTGAGGGATTGCGGCCTGTTGTAGAATGCACCGGGATACAACAATATCGAATATTACAATAGTTTACAAATACTAAACTATTAAAATTACAACAACGAAAAAGTACAATTGCTTGGATATCTTGTAGAATCGTGAACGGAATCACTTTCCTTCAAGAATAATCGACCCTAACGTGTCCCGGGTTACACGATTTTCTTGTGGGATAAGACTACAATATTAAACTCTTATTCCGACACTAGAATTTTGAGCAATTACTATAGAGATAATAAATTTTCTGAACAAAGAAGAAGATAAATGCGTGAGGATTTTGCTCCTGTTTCTCACACTTCTCTTTTATTAGTATATGCCTTATGATCAAGTGTTGTACGTAAAAAAAAATAACCACTTGCATGGATCACAAAGTGTGTCCGCCACATAAACCAAGTGAGTGAAAGACAACCCAACAAAACAGTTTACTATGATTCAAATCATTACACGTCAAAACTTGACGGTTGGTAATGATAAGAATCAACAAAACTACGAGTAACCGTATGGATAACCAACACACCTCGATTACACGGGTTCCGAACTCCGAATGAATTGTCATACATACGGAAATAAAATGGAAACGTACGGAAACATTCACTTGATCATTTATACAAACCGCAAGCTCGTTTTATACTTAGACAAGCGTGCACTCCGCACTCCCGACTCGTCATATAGCTAAACCGAGTTCACCCTTCTTTGTAACTAAACCCCGACTACACCAAATGAACGGTAATTAACTCAAATCACCAACATTCCTCCCCCATTTGAGTGTAATCCTTGGTTTAGCAAAACCGAAAACAACCAACTGATGCATTATGGCAATATCACGAAGATTGAATTACCACTTAGTATAATTACACATTCCAGATATTCGGTGTATCGGGGTGTGTCTAAGCATTGAACCCCTTTACCCATAATGAATACGTGAAGATAATCATACACATAAGTTGAAATCTCCATTAGTAAAACCGACACTAATTAACAGCCTCGTGTCCATATCCGTTCGTGAAAACATATGAGAAGTCAACCCCAAACCTCTTTGAAGCAGCTAACTTCATGTCTCACATAGGTGAATATTTAATCGTGCACCTGCATTTGCACTTTGTCAAATATCCATTAAGAAGATTTCACTTCAACCTAATCATGCAGATTAATAGCACATACCTTCGGGACATTTTACGTGCTCAAGTCAATGATCGTAGGCCTTCCACATTGAATTCTGCCTCCAACGTCATATTAGAGGGGAATTGGGTATCCTACCACCAAAGACTTATAGGGGTTTAAGACCCATCCCGATAACCGACTTGTACACCAAGTCCCTAGCCAATCCTTTCGTCAAATGATCGGCTAAATTATATTGAGATCTCACAAACACCACCGAGATCACCCCATGAGTGATCAACTCACGTACAGCGCTATGTCTAACGCCTATATGTCACGACTTACCGTTATACACTTGACTATATGCCTTAGCCAATGTACTTGAATTATCACAATTGATAGAAATGGGTGATATCGGTTTTGGCCATGACGGAATTTCATATACCAAATTCCTAAGCCATTCCGCCTCTTTTCCGGCCGCAGCCAAGGCTATAAATTCCGACTCCATGGTCGAGCCAGATATACATGTTTGCTTTTTAGAGGCCCATGATATGGCACCTCCTCCAAGCAAGAACACCCAACCACTAGTAGAGGAGTGATCCTCCACATTGTTTATCCAACTTGCATCGGAGTACCCTTCTAAGACCGAAGGATATCCCACATAAGTCAATCCAAAATCCTTAGTGGACTTAAGATACCTTAGAACACGATTTACCGCATGCCAATGATGACTACTTGGGTTACTCGTGTATCTACTAAGTTTTCCAACCGCGAACGCAATGTCCGGTCTAGTACTAGTCATAGCATACATCAAGCAGCCTATGACCCGAGCATACTCAAGTTGTGATACCGGTTCACCCGAATTAGGCTCGAGTTTCTCACCCGGTTCCATGGGAGTGTTCGCCGGAGTACCATTCTCACAATGAAATTTCTTCAACACATTCTCAATATAATGTGATTGTGTTAATGAAATCCCATCGCTATTCCGAATTATCTTGATCCCAAGGATCACATCCGCCTCCCCCATGTCTTTCATGGAAAAACTAGACGACAGAAACTCCTTACAGAGGTCAACTTGATTTTGGTTAGTACCAAAAATCAACATGTCGTCTACATATAAGCAAATGATTACACCACTACCGGTTTTATCAAACTTGCTATATACACACTTGTCACATTGGTTAAGCTTAAAACCATTTGACAAGATAACTTCATCAAATTTTTGATGCCATTGCTTAGGAGCTTGTTTGAGTCCGTACAAGGATTTAACAAGCTTACAAACCTTATGCTCATTACCCGACATAATAAAACCCTCCGGTTGCCTCATATAAATTTCCTCTTCCAAATCTCCATTCAAGAACGCCGTCTTGACATCCATTTGATGGATAACTAGATTATTAATTGCCGTTAGAGCAATCAACAACCTAATAGTGGAGATTCTAGCAACCGGAGCATAGGTATCGAAATAATCAATACCTTCCTTTTGTCTGAACCCTTGGATGACCAACCGGGCTTTAAACCTGTCGATTGTCCCATCGACTCTCATCTTTCTTTTGAAGAGCCACTTGCAACCCAGAGGTTTGCAACCACGTGGAAGATCCGTGAGGATCCACGTGTTATTCCCCATAATGGAATCCATCTCATCATTGATGGCTTCTTTCCAAAATGATACATCTTGAGACTTCATAGCCTCCATATAAGTCCTAGGATCCTCATCCACATTGTAGCAATATGAATATTGGAATCCCACCTCGTCTCTTGTTCCTTCCACCAAATAAATTTGGAAGTCGGATCCAAAAGATTTTTCTTTCCTTGCCCTTTTACTTCTCCGAAGCACAATAGGCTCATCTTGAGATGACACATTATCCGTCACCTCTACTCCAACATTTCTAGAAGTAATGTCTTTTGTCCTTTGCATTGATGTAAACCGAGACTCATCAAAGATGGCGTCTCTTGACTCAATGACGGTATGAACCGACACCGAATCATTCGGTTCAATGACGTAGAACCGATATGCCTTAGAATGCATAGCATATCCAATGAATATACAATCAATGCCTCTTTCACCTAAGGTTTTAATCTTAGGTGCCGGTAGTCTTACTACCGCTCTACAACCCCAAACTCGTAAATAATTTAAGTTTGGTTTTCTTTGATTCCAAAGCTCGTATGGAGTTATAGTATTCCGTTTACTCGGAATCCTATTAAGCAAGTAACAAGCCGTTAACATTGCTTCCCCCCAAAAACCCTCACTCAAACCCGAGTAAGATAACATGGAATTTACCATCTCTTTAAGAGTACGGTTTTTCCTCTCCGCAATGCCATTTTGTTGTGGCGTATACGGTGCCGTTACCTCATGTATTATACCACATGATTCGAAAAAGGATGGATCATAAAATTCACCACCTCTATCGGTACGCATCTTCTTAATCTTAGAAGACAATTGAAGCTCAACCTCACTTTTATAGATATTAAACATATCCATTGCCTCATCTTTAGTGTGTAACAAAAATACATAACAAAAACGAGTACAATCATCTATAAAAGTTACTACATATCTTTTATTACCCAAAGACGGTGTAGCATACAAATCACATAGGTCACTATGAATAAGTTCCAAAACCGAAGTCGATCTTTCAACACTAGGAAAAGGTTGCCTAACAATTTTAGTCAACATGCAAGTGTTACACTTATTCATATTATTTATGTCAAAAGATGGAATCAACGCATTTTTAGACATTAACATCATTCTTTTGAAATGAACATGACCTAATCTAGCATGCCACAAAACCGATGTATTAACATCACTACAAACCATAGCACGATCAACATCATCATGGTTCAAATTCAACATGAACATACCATTACATAAATAACCAAATCCAATAAACAATCCATGCTTACTTAATACAAATTTATCACATTCAAATACTAATTTAAATCCATCATTCGAAAGCAAACTACCGGATACCAAATTCTTTCTAATACAAGGCACATGTAATACATGCTTTAAGGTAATAAATTTTCCGGAACTAAACTTCAACACCACGGTTCCTACACCGACAATGGCAGCCTTTGACTCGTTTCCCATAAATAAGATGGACCCATCTTTCACCGGTTTGTAATCTTCAAACCATCGACGGTCTCTACAAACATGCTTGGTAGCACCTGAGTCAATCCACCATGCAACATCATCATCCTGCATATAAAATGCCTCAGAAATCAATGATACATAATTCTCAACCGAATTAAAATCACAAGATAAGTTCTGACCTTGATGTTTAGGTGGCCCTTGGTCCTTAGACCCTTGCCCTTTGTCCTTAGACCGCTGCCCAGAAGGCCCTTTTGGTGTTGCCTTTTTGTTCCTTTTCACGGTACAATCCGCTTTGAAGTGACCATATTTACCGCAAATCCAACAAGCACCCTTAGGTACTAAATTGGTATCATCGCTAACACTTGAATGTGGCCTCTTTTTACCCTTATTCTTATTAGAAGAACCCTCACCACCCTCCACCACATTGATGGAAGACGGATCCGTAGCCATTTTACCCTTGGCCTTAGTATCCTCTTGCGCCCTTAGATATTCCTCTATACAAGACTCAACTCTTCCTTTTTATGCTTAAGCATCCGTTTGCAATCTTTCCATAATGGTGGTAATTTATCAATAATACTTGACACCGAAATTGACTCATCCATTTCCATCTTATGTTGAGCAAATTGACCCAATAAACGCAATAACTCGTTATATTGTTCCATTACCGGCCTAGAATCTACCATTTTGTAATTCATAAAATTACTAACCAAAAACTTTTTACTCGAAGCATCCTCCTCCATATATTTAGATTCTAATTGATCCCATAAATCTTTGGCCGACTCAACATTTTGATAGATATCAAATAGAGAATCCGACATACCATTTAGAATGTGCCCTCGACAAATGTAGTCATCATTCTCCCATTTGTTCCTCTTCCGAAGTTGATCGATTGGACCATCATCCAACACTTCCGGTATCGGTGTGCTAAGAACATATACCACCTCCAATGCAGTCAAGAGAAAATGCATCTTCTTTTGCCATCGACGGAAATCGACACCCTCAAACTTGTCCAATTTTCCGATTTTCGTTGTCATCTCTTTCACATTCGACATTGTGGGAATATTCTTGAAGATTGTTGTAGAATGCACCGGGATACAACAATATCGAATATTACAATAGTTTACAAATACTAAACTATTAAAATTACAACAACGAAAAAGTACAATTGCTTGGATATCTTGTAGAATCGTGAACGGAATCACTTTCCTTCAAGAATAATCGACCCTAACGTGTCCCGGGTTACACGATTTTCTTGTGGGATAAGACTACAATATTACACTCTTATTCCGACACTAGAATTTTGAGCAATTACTATAGAGATAATAAATTTTCTGAACATAGAAGAAGAAAAATGCGTGAGGATTTTGCTCCTGTTTCTCACACTTCTCTTTTATTAGTATATGCCTTATGATCAAGTGTTGTACGTAAAAAAAAATAACCACTTGCATGGATCACAAAGTGTGTCCGCCACATAAACCAAGTGAGTGAAAGACAACCCAACAAAACAGTTTACTATGATTCAAATCATTACACGTCAAAACTTGACGGTTGGTAATGATAAGAATCAACAAAACTACGAGTAACCGTATGGATAACCAACACACCTCGATTACACGGGTTCCGAACTCCGAATGAATTGTCATACATACGGAAATAAAATGGAAACGTACGAAAACATTCACTTGATCATTTATACAAACCGCAAGCTCGTTTTATACTTAGACAAGCGTGCACTCCGCACTCCCGACTCGTCATATAGCTAAACCGAGTTCACCCTTCTTTGTAACTAAACCCCGACTACACCAAATGAACGGTAATTAACTCAAATCACCAACACGGCCTACCCCTGGGCTATCTCAGAGCCTGCAATCCAAGCTCAACAACGGTCAGCCCATGAGGCCCAGGCATCGTCAGGGCGATAACCTCGAGCCCGCCCAGAAAAAGCGCTCGCGGTATCACTCTTCTTCCCAGGGCGATGAGGCGATAAGCAGACCGAGGCCCCCACCAAGGCACCGCTCCCCTGAGAGCCGGCGACCGACCCCTGACAGAAGGGACGACTACGGTCGCTACTCAGACGCGAGTAGGTCAAAAATGGTGGGCAGGCCAACTAAGACCCCGCTTCACCCTGAGGTCCAGGCGTACCCTATCCCGAAGATTAAGATGCCAACTGTAAAGTTCGATGGAACTACAGACCCGGAAGATCACCTGGCTGCGTACGAAAGCCACATGGGCATGTACGACGCCGACGACGCAGTCTGGTGTAAAATCTTCCCCACCACCCTGGTGGGCCTAGCCCAGGGTTGGTTCAGGGACCTCCCGCAGGGGTCAATCTCTTTCTTCATTGAGCTGGCAGAGATGTTCTTGGACCAGTACGCAGGAAACAAACGACGACGTCTCACCCGTTTTGACCTGATGACCCTCAGGCAAAAGAAGGGCGAAACTGTCAGGGATTATCTAAAGAGGTTCGACTTATCGTTCCAGCAGGTGAAAGAAATTGACGACCCAACAGCAGCATATGCACTAACCAATTCCCTGCTACACGGCGAAATGAAAAACCAAATGATTCGGGCCCAGCCTGAGACCCTGGCCAAAGCCAGAAAGATTGCAGAGGGGTTTATACTGCAGGAAGAGTTCCACAGCCTGCCGGAGACCCCCTCAGGCCCTACGAGGCAGCAGGGGGGACCGCAGGGTGGACGCGGGAGAAACGAATCCGGAAGGCATAGAACTGAGGAAGGGGATACCCCTAAAAAGCAGCGCACTGTCTATCAGCCCAGGTTCGACAGTTACACAGCCCTTAACAAATCCAGGGCAGAAATCTTCGAGCTGGAAAAGGAAACCGCTAAGTGGAATCGCCCAAGCAAGCCGCGCAGTCCAAGAGGAGATCCCAAGAAATTCTGCACTTTCCACGACTGCGCAGGCCACACCACCGAAGAATGCCGCCACCTGAAAGACGAGATTGAGAAGCTGATCAGAAACGGCTGGTTGGCCAACTACGCAGCCAGGAACAAATCTCAGAAAGAGACGCCTGAAAAGCCCGAAGGCTCGGCACAGAACCGCCTGGTAATCCACGTGATATCAGGGGATGCAGAAGGTCTAATCAGCCGAAGAGGGCAGAAAAGGCAGATTCGTGAGCTGAGGAACCAAATCTGCTACGCTGAAAGAGCAGGAAGCCCAAAAGGAGTAACGCTGAGCATCACCCCCGAGGATGCAGGGCGGGTGGTGTACCCCCACAGCGATCCCCTGGTGCTGTCCTTGGTAATCAACAACCATATTGTTCGGAGGTGCATGGTGGACACCGGTGCCTACACAAATTTGTTGTACAAAGACGCCTTCGACAAAATGGGCCTGGAGAAAAGGCACCTGCGACCCGCCTCCGGGTCGTTATATGAGTTCAGCGGAGCAGGCGTATTGCCCGTGGGGATCATAGACCTACCAGTAACATTTGGGGAGGGAGCTACTGCCAGAAACGTCAGAGCTTCATTCGTTGTGGTGGATGCAAAGTCCGCTTACAACGCCCTGATCGGCAGAGTCACCCTGGACGAAATTGAAGCGGTCATATCAATCAGGGCACTCACTATAGCCTACGTCACTGATTTCGGCCTAGAAAGGAAAGTACGCGGAGACCAGGAGTCGGCCAGACAGTGCTACTCCGTGGCCCTGCAGACTCACGAAAGCGCAAGGAAAGGGAAAAGAAAAGCCGACGGTTCCCCCAGCAGGGAAGGCGAGATTCCAGCCGGTAATCAGGCACCAAACCACCTGGAACCTGGGGGAGAAAGCATGCTGGTGGACCTAGAGCCGGGGAGGCAAGTCCTTATAGGGGCTGACCTGGAGGAGTCCTACCAAGCTGAGCTGGTCGAGCTACTGAAAGAGAACAAGGACGTATTCGCCTACTCGGCGGATGAAATGCCAGGGGTCGATCCAGCGTGCATCGTTCACAGGCTGAACGTAAACGCGGACGCCCGCCCTGTGAAGCAGAAAAAGCGGAACATGTCCGCAGAAAAAGACCTGGCAATCAAGGAAGAAATTGAAAAACTTTTGAAGACAGACTTTATAGAAGTTTGTGACTACCCTGAGTGGCTAGCAAACGTGGTCATGGTCAAAAAATCGTCAGGCGCGTGGAGGATGTGCGTGGATTTTACGAACCTCAACAAGGCCTGCCCAAAAGACTGTTACCCGCTCCCCAGAATCGACCAGCTGGTAGACGCTACCAGCGGATATACAATGTTAAGCTTCCTGGATGCTTTCTCAGGGTATCATCAGGTATACTTGTGGCAGCCAGACAGAGTTAAGTGCGCGTTCATCACTAGCTCAGGCACCTACATGTAAAAGATGATGCCATTCGGACTGAAAAACGCAGGGGCCACGTACCAACGCCTGGTTGACAAGGTATTCGAAAGCCAAAAAGGCAGGAACATAGAAGCCTACGTCGATGACGCCATTGTGAAAAGTAAGGGTGACAAAGAGCACTTGGCAGACCTGCGGGAGACCTTCTCCTCCCTGCGCGCCTACAAAATGAAACTTAATCCGAAGAAGTGTACGTTTGGGGTTCGCTCTGGAAAATTCTTGGGTTTTTTGGTCAGCTCTCGAGGGATAGGCGCTAACCCCGAGAAAGTTCAGGCTGTTCTGGACCTTCCTGAGCCAAAGACCATCAGGGACATCCAACGTCTGACAGGCCGCATGGCCGCCCTGGCACGATTCATCGCCAGGTCAGCAGACAAGTCAACCCCATTCTTCAAAATACTGAAAGGCAACAAGCAATTCAGATGGGAAGACGAACAAAAAGAGGCATTCGGACAGTTGAAGGAGCACTTAAAGAAACTCCCCACCCTGGCAAGACCAGTGGCAGGGGAAAAACTCTTCCTCTACATCGCTGTAACCAATGTGACAGTCAGCGCAGTCATCTTGAGGGAGGAGGCAGGCGCCCAACAGCCCATATATTTTGTAAGTCATGCCCTGGGGGCAGCAGAGAAGAACTATCCTATGGTCGAGAAGGCGGCCTACGCGGTTGTTATAGCGGCCAGAAAGTTGAGGCCATACTTCGATGCACACCCCGTCATAGTGCTGACAGACCAGCCCCTAGAGAAGGTGCTAGAGAAATTCGAGAAGTCGGGCAGACTGCTAAAGTGGGCAATCGAGTTGAGTGGACTAGGGATAACATATCAGTCAAGAACAGCCATCAAGGCCCAAGCCCTGGCTGACTTTCTAGCAGAGTGTTCCCACTCTGAGGAGGATAGCCCAATCACCGGCGAGTGGATCGTGTACACTGATCGGTCCTCCACGGCTAATGGAGCAGGGGCAGGAGTGGTACTGACCAGTCCGGAGGAGACCGACTTTGAGCACGCTCTCAGATTCGTCTTCCCTGCGTCAAACAATGAAGCTGAGTATGAAGCAGTACTCGCAGGCATCAACCTAGCCAAAGCTGCAGGCGCAGAACGGATTGTTCTGGCAACAGACTCCCAGCTCATCGCCAACCAAATCAATGGAGAGTATGAGGCCAGGGACCAAACAATGGCCGCGTACTTGGAAATGGTAAAAAGGGAATTATCAGGCTTAAAATCATATGAAATCAGACAGATCCCTCGATCCCAGAATAACCGGGCGGACGCCCTGTCAAAACTGGTCAGCTCCAGCCTGCAGGATATAAGAAGGTCAGTATGGGTGGACGTCGTCCAGGAGAAATCTACCGTCCCCTGTCAAACCGTCGGTATGATGGAAGAGGCAGGGCCTGAGGATTGGAGGACCCCCATCATCCTGTTCAAAAAGCACGGAATCTTACCGGCTGACCCCGTACAAAAAAGAAAAATGCCAGCAAGGGCCGCCTGGTTCATCATGATAGGAGAAGACTTGTACAAAAAATCTTTCTCCTCCCCCCTGCTCAGGTGTCTAGGGGCGGAGCAGGCAACGGAGGTGTTGGACGACATCCACTCCGGGATATGTGGCCACCACATAGGAGGAAAGTCACTAGCACACAAGGCCTTGAGAGCCGGATACTACTGGCCGACGCAAAAGATTTGACCCAAAAGTGCAGAAAATGCCAGCTCTTCGCCCCATCCATCCATGCCCCGGCCCAGGAGCTCAGGCCGATCCTGTCCCCCATCCCCTTCGCTCAGTGGGGGATGGACATATTAGGAAACTTTGCGGTAGCCACCGGGGGGAGAAAGTTCTTGATCGTAGCCATCGACTACTTCACCAAATGGATAGAGGCTGAGGCAGTGCCTAACATTACCGAGCCTGCGGTCAGGAAGGTAATTGGCGGAACATTATCACCAGGTTCGGCCTGCCGAAAATGCTGGTGTTTGACCATGGAAGACAATTCGATAATGACCCCCTGAGATTATGGCTGGAAGGTCACGGCGTCGCGGTCGCTTATTCTGCCGTCTGCCACCCTCAAACCAACGGACAGGCAGAGGCAGCCAACAAACAGATTTTGAATGGCCTAAAGAAAATGGTGGATGACCTCAAGGGCAGGTGGGCCGACGAGCTCCCCAGCATACTCTGGTCAATCCGAACCACCCGGAAGGAATCTACGGGCCAAACCCCATTCGGCCTGGTATATGGCGCAGAGGCTCTACTGCCAATTGAGGCCAGAGTCCCCTCCCTGCGCTCCTTACAATACGACCAGGCTGAGAATGAAGTAGCAATGGCAGAGGCCTTAGATCTGGTCAGTGAGGTGAGGGAGGAAGCCAGAACCAATATCGCCGCCTATCAGCAACGAATGAGGAAGGCATACAATAAGAAAGTGCATCAGCGAAATTTTCAGATGGGTGATCTGGTCCTCAGAAAGACACAGGCCGTGGGAAGATCGAGAGAGCACGGCAAACTTAGCGCCAATTGGGAGGGTCCATACCAGGTAACTCAAGTCTTAGGGCCAGGCACGTATAAAATCGCCAATCTAGAGGGCCAAGAGTTGAGTGCTCACTGGAACGCAGACACCCTGAAGAAATATTATGTTTAAGCAGAATCTTAAAGTAGTCTTCGTTTCTTTAAAATTGGCGGAGAACGGTCAAAGAATGTCGACGGCTCCGACCACCCTTGTGATAGATTTTTTTTGAAGAAATGAAAGACCCTTAAAGTCTATACTCGTTGCCTGCTCAAACTCGCGTTTTCACACACAAACGAGCAGGGGGCAATAGGGGGAGGCCCCCCTGTTACCAGAACTAAGGAAAATAGCCCCCCCAACAAAAATTCAACGCCTCCCGGCAGGCAGGGGGCAGGCCCCCTGGACTCTGACCAAGAGCCAGGGACAGGCCGAACGGACAGGGACTGGGGGCAAGCCCCCCAACCTTGTATAAAAAACGCAGCCACCCCGCCTACCCCTGGGCAGGCAGGGGGCGGGCCCCCTGGACTCTGACCAAGAGCCAGGGACAGGTCGAACGAACAAGGACTGGGGGCAAGCCCCCCAACCTTGTATAAAAAACGCAGCCACCCTGCTTACCCCTGGGCAGGCAGGGGGCAGGCTCCCCGGACTCTGACCAAGAGCCAGGGACAGGCCGAACGAACAAGGACTGGGGGCAAGCCCCCCAACCTTGTATAAAAAACGCAGCCACCCTGCTTACCCCTGGGCAGGTAGGGGGCGAGCCCCCTGGACTCTGACCAAGAGCCAGGGACAGGCCGAACGAACAAGGACTGAGGGCAAGCCCCCCAACCTTGTACAAAAAACGCAGCCACCCTGCTTACCCCTGGGCAGGCAGGGAAGGCCATACTCTGGAGAACAAAGAAAGCAGAAATAAAGGACAAACATTCAAAGATTAATCCAGAAAAGAGTAGAATGGTTTGAACAAAGCCCAAAATAAAGATCCAGAAAGGTCAAAACATTACAGACAAAGCTAGCCATTCTAAGGCTCAGCATAAAAAGTTAATAACAAAGAGTAAAGGCCTAAACATCAGGCACGCCATGATTGGGACCAGCAGGCTCCTTGGAGTTTCCAGCCGCCAGAGCTTCATTCTTGGCAGCATAAAGGTTTCGAAACGTGTCCTCGTCAAAGACAGGAAACATTTCCTTGATTACCTCCATAACAAGCTCCAAGGAGGAGGTAGCCCCATTTTCAAAGCTCAAGTCCGTGGCAGCTTCAGCTTCCTTCAGAATGGCATCTTTCTCATCTTGCCATCCAGCCTGAGCCTGTTTGAAGTCCGAGCTGGTTTTGGACAGTTCTTCCTCCAGATCAGCCGCCTTCTTCTTGAGATGCTCCATCTCAGCTAGGGACGTTTCAGCACGCTCCACCGCCAGGCGGCTCTCCTTAAGTTCCACCTCCAGCCTGGACGCCTCCCTTACAGCCTGCTCCCCCTGAAGCTTCCACTGACTAGCCTGCCCCTTCACATCCTCCTGCTCGCTCTCCTGCTTTGTCAGCTTGTCCTTCAAGCCAATAATCAGGGTCACATCCCTTTCAACCACGGCTAGACGATCGGGAGGAGGGGCCCCAGGGGTGACAGTCAGCTCCTCGTCACTTAGACGACTGAGGGCCGCCAGCTCGGCAGAGGCCTGCAGCACCCTGGAAGTACGCTGTATGTACTGAATCACCTGGCTGGAAGTATTGGTCACCGACTTGATGAGGCGGTCTGCCAAGACATTACCAGAGTCCGAGAGCAGGCCTGATACATCAACACTATCGCCTGCAGCACAGTGGAGCTCTGCATTCTCCTCCAAGAGAGAAGTACCCGGGACGTTGCGAGCAGGGTGTTTCGCCTCCGGGGTCTCCACATCGGCCTCTAAGTCAACCATAGGCACAGTCCCTGGTGTCTCCCTATTTCTTTTTCTCCTGACCAGGGGAGCACTCTCTCCAGTCTGCTCAGAATCCGCAGGGTGAGACCCCGGGGAAACGCGAGTCCCAGCAGGGGAAGCATCCTGCCGGTGAGCATGGGAGGGGGTCGCCACGGAAGTAACTTCAGCCTCCCGACCCTGAGCATTGGGAGGAGCCACCGGCTTTAGCCGGGGGGGAAGGGGAGCCGTCGGCCAGAGGCGAATTCCTTCACAAACCTCATCAAGTTCTTCTCTCCCTTCTTGAAGTTGGAGGGAAGAGAGGGGACCTTTTGAGTAACAATAAATTCCTCAGACAGGCCAAGCCTCCTCACCTGCTTCCTTGTCCAGAGGCGAGAAGCAGAACCTGCAAGACAGATAAACAGCCGGTCAAGGAGATAGGGATGGAAACCACGAGAAAAATCAGCAGGCCAGTTGAAGCCCCTACACTACCTTCAAGGCCGGGAATCAGGCCCAGCGGGGTCAGGTATTCATCCGTGGTGATAAGATCTGCGTGAGGAAGCCAGAAAGCAGGCTCGTTGGGGGGAGCCCCCTCAGTAACCTTAAATTTCTCAATCAAATCTCGGATGATATTCCTCACGGGTTTCCATGCGAGTATGCACGTGATTCCTAAAATGCCTAGGGATCCGCCACCCTGAGGCACTATGTACATACAGAAAATTGTCTTTCCAGTCTTTCAGGCTGTTTAAAGCCGGCCAGACCAGAGCGTACTTTTTCGACTTCAGAATGGACCAGTACCCAGGGGAGTCATCCCCCCTTGATGAAGACACCATTTGCAGCCAAGTCATGGCATGCAGGGCATCAATAGAGGGTCCCTCCCCATGGAAGAGGCAGGTCCAGGTATAAGCCACCAAGGTCCTGATGGCTGAGGCAGTCAGCTGGGCAATGGCCACGTTCATCCTCCTAAAAACCTCCTCCAAGAAGGGGTGAAGAGGGAATCGTAGGCCGAATTCCAGGCTTTTGTGGTAAACAGCCACACAGCCGTCAGGAGGGCAACACACCGTATCTCTCTCCCCGGGAATTATAACGGTGTACCCCTCCCCAAAGTGGTAGAATTTCTCAATCTCCCCGGCAGCATTACTCTCCAGAATCAGGTCTCGATTCTTGGTCTCAGGGTAGGTTCTCAAAGGAACCAGGTATTTGTGTTTATCCAAGAAGTACCTTTTCCCTTTTTCCCTGGGAGCAAGGCCGGCATGGTGGAAGGGTCAATCTCCAATGCACCGTCGTCGGAGTCGACAACGTCAAAAGGGGTGGGTTCGGGTGAGTTAGCACCCCCATCTTCCTCGGGGCGGTTTCCTACGCCGGGTCTGACCCCAGAGGAAGAGGCTAAGTCGGATCTCCCCCCTCTCCTATCCTCCGTCCCTCCAGACGACGGACTAAAAGTAAGAGCGCGAGCGCGAGACATTCTACTTCGCGAAGGAGTATGAGAAAAAGGAAGAAAAACAAAGAGTTGGAATCAAGATTCTAACCTAGAAAGATGACCGTCGCCGAAAAAGTCCGAAGTTAGGCGCCCCTCGAAATCTTGAAAGAAGTTCTCAGCAGCAAAGAGAGTGAGGAAGAAGCGAAGGTTCGAGTTTTGAAAATGCTAAAAAGGGAATTAGGGGAAGAAAATGAGCTTATATAGGTCTGGGCAGTCGAAGGGTCACCTCTCTCTGCAAAACTCTCCCCGTAAATCACCCCCCACGTGTCACACCTCTAACAACCAACCTCCTCATCCCAAGAAAGCCTCGAGAAGGCAAATAGACGCCAGGAACATTTATTCTCTCAATGACGTCACTTTCCCTCCATTCGGATAATAATAACAAAAACAAAAGCAAATAATAACAAATAATAAAAATGCCACATGTAAACAAAGCCGCCTGATTTTTTATTAGATTAGAGGAAACCCGAAAAACGGGCAAGTTACATGGCATGCCAGCCAAGAATACAAAAAGATCCCCTGTTTCTGGCTCACTATTCCTGCACCCCTCGGGCAGGCCTAATCATCATCCAAGCCTGGGGAGTAATCCCCAGGGCTGTTGTACCCCCCAACATCAGATCCCCAGTCCCAATCATCAGAGTCTTTGAAGGGATCCGCCGAGTCGTCATCATCCCCACGACCAGAGGAGTAACCCTGGCCGTCACTGTCGCCGGAATCCCGGGTGCTGACATCCCAGTCCCTACCATAAGGGACTGTCTCGGTATCGTCACAGGAGCCGCAGCCCACTTTCTTCCTCAGGGGAGAAGAAGGGCCCGACTCAGGAGAGGACAGCTCTGAGCAGTTGGGGTCGAACTGCTCAGGGTGTAGCCATGGAAAACACTCATGGCACCCCCTGTCGAAACAACCCCCACCCTGGGGGCAGCGCCTGAACTTTGGAGCGGCTGGAGAAGCCCTCTGAGGACGCTTGCCCGCTTTGATAAGAGCCCTCCTGAACTTTCGGGGACGTTGAGCGCGGGATCGCCGGCTGCGGCGCAGAATGAGAAAAGACGCCCGGGAGTACCTTAGCTTCGAACGCCCCGTAAAGCGACGGCTCACTACACGAGCCCCATGGCAGAAAAGTACTTTGGTAATCCACGACATTTTCTCTGAAGGAAGAAGAAGAGAAGGTTGGAGATGGGTTGTGAAAATGGCAAAGAAAACGCAATTTATACGGAAAGGGTGGCCAAAACATTAAATGGCACCCCAACTACTTTGACAGGGGGCACGGCCAATCGGCACACCTGCACACTGCCCAAAAACCCGCTGGGAATAGAAAGCAATCATCACTAAAAGAACATTCTAACCTCGGGAACAAGCAGCGCATTAAATGCAAGAGTTCAGAAGTCAACTGCACCCCATCTCAAGAGACGCCTGCCAAGAGGAAGACCCCGCCTCCCTCTGGCCGGCGTGGGCCAATTGATGGGAGTTGACCAAGTACCACGGGTCGCCCGCCTGCAGGGCCCCGGAACGGTTCGCCCCTAGGGCGAATCTAGAATCGCCCGTCGGGCCTCCCTGCGAAGGACTGCGGAGAGAGCTCCGAAAGGCTTGCGCCTGCCAGGCAGGGCCCCGCTGCCAGTTGAGCAGGGCCTCCAAGTCCCCAACGTGTTGGTTTCCAGGGTGCCCGAACCCCCAGTACGAGCAGGGGAACCCGAGGGTCCATCCGTCATTCCGCCTCAGGTAATGGAAAGTGGGTGGACGAGGAGAAGCCACGTGTCGTCCTCACGTCCACCCATTCTCCCGCTCTTTTCCCTCTCCCCCTCTCTCTCTTGTGGGAAGGTATAAATACCCACCCATTTCCCACTTAGAGAGGGGGGATTTTCTCTCTCTAGACTCTTACTCCAAAAAAGGCCACCTAGTTCCTCACGAGCTAGGTTCGTTAAGGCATCCACGGACTGACTTAGGCATCGGAGAGGGTTCCCTCGGACAACCTCCGAGGCCCTGTGCGCTACTTGTGCAGGGAGCAGACTCGATCCGCCGGGAAGGTCCGATCGTGGAGGAAGAGAAAGGAGAGATCAAAGGAAGTCAAGCAAGCAATATCCGAATACCTGAAACCCGAATTCACAGTCGGGTTCATTGATTCCGTGACCGGAACAATTATTTTTTTTGAAAATTATAAAGTAAATTCGTGGACATTTATTTTCGAAAAATATAATATTTTTTAAATTGACTTTTTTTTAATATTAAAATATATATAACAATGATTTATATAAATTATAATTACATTAATAATTTTTCTTTTTAAATAAATCTAAAATATATTAATAATATTATCTAATTAATTCATAAAACGGAATATGTAAAAAAAACCAAAATATTTTTTTTTCTAATTTGACTTAACTAAACTAAGATTAAGAACTAACTAATCATGTAAAATTACTAATCTAACCCTACACTAACCACCCTAGGTTAAACAAAATTAAATACGTGGCACAATATGATTTGTCGTGTATGAGAAATCTCATACACGCCGTGTAAGTGTATCAACTTCCGGGAGTATCAACTGCAGCTAAAACTCATAAACATGGACATGGTTGGGCTTCTGCATAGCCAGCTAGATGCTGGCCACGGGTGGATCATCCTTTGATGAATCGTGAGTCATGACATAGTTATGTTTTAAGAATATCTTTCTAGCATTTCCATTATGCCAATATTTAGTGTTAGAAGATAATCGGACAAAGGTTTGGGTAACTATTTAGGAGTTTTCAAAAAACCCATCATCTCAGTACTCAGTGTGAATAACCAACGTCAAATTGTCAATTTTAATAAATACTCCCTATGTTCAAATCCCATAGACAATTATACGGTTATATCGTTTGCATATTTGTCATGTATGTTTTACATCATCAATTCTTTATTTTATATTAACAAAAATTATAAAAATATGATATTATTGATCTACTCATAAAACGAATCACACAATATCTAATAAGGTTATATTTTTTCTTATAGATTATCGAAAACATTGAAGAATCTCTCTAGATGTGGGTAAAGAGTGTCAAAAAAACAAAATTATATTGGATTTGAACGGAGGGAGTATATATAATACTCAATGGCCTAAGAGCGGAGGTTGGAAAAAAAGTAAGCGAGCTTTTGAAATTGGGAAGAGAATAGTGATTTTTTTTTGGTATAACGAAACGCGCACTTAATCGCAGATGAGAATCGAACCCCTAACTTTTCGATCAGGATAAGGTAGTTCTAACCACGTGAGCTAAACCTTCTTCTCAGAAGAGATTATTGATTTTGAGTGAAGTTAGAGGGTGAGGGTGAGTGTGAGTGTGATCCAAAACCGAAGACAAAAGTCGGAGCCGCAAAGATGTAGAGTAGATGAGTAGAGCTCAAATTAAAGGCTACTGTACTACTGTTAACACTTTTGTTTGGGGATTAGCCACCCACCAAAACTTGTTTGCGGAGCCCGAGCGTCACCAATATTTTAGAGGAAGCTACAGCCTAGTAGGTGACTACTACTGACTAGGGTTCACCAAATATATGTTCCGGAGCGGAGCAGTTGACAAAACAACTGATGATTTCCTCACCCTCGGAAACATTCTCACTCTCATTTTCACATTCCCCAAACACTAATACAGTAATTAAATTTCTCCCTCCCCACTCATCCTCTCTTTACAATGCTACTCCGTATGCCATGTAATATTTTGGCAACCTTAATATTTAAAAACAGATGAACTTTTTGAAAAAGTTCTTAGATTAATATTCAATCATTTTTTTTTATTTAAAAAGATCTAACAAGTATTGTTAGCTTTAAGTATTATTGGTTAGGTTTACCGTCTACTTTTTTAGGTTTATGAACAAGTTCTTAAAATCAAACTTGGTTTGTCAAATAAAGGACAAACTTTTTTTTTTTGCAATGGACAAACTTTAGGATATAAAGTCATTGTGGTTGCTCTAAGATTTAAGAGTAGTAGATGGAACCAATACCCACCGACAGACACAGTGCTTAATTTTAGGGCAAATTCTTGTTTGTGATGGAACTATCCGTCATAAACGTGTTATGGGTAAAATAATACTCGCTCCGTTCTTTTTGATTGTTTGCATTTGCTTTTTTCACAATTGTCAATGCACGTTTTCTTTTGTCTATATCTCTAGTTACATATTTCTAAAAATTATAAAAATTTGATATTTATAACGTACTCGATTAGACAATTTAAACAAGATCCCACGTGATCTTATATAAGTATATAAGAAATTACATTGACAATTTCACTCACCTATGAATGCCCAAAACTAAATGCAAAAACTAAATGCAAACAATCAAATGGAACGGAGCTAGTACCCATTTGGGTAGATAAAGACAAAGTCACGTGCTATCCACTAGCTTTATCTTTTCTAACCAAATGATATTATTTAACCCGTCATCGATTATTTGTCACAAGGGAGACTTACTCTCATTTAAGATGCAGAAATTTTCTTAATATGTAGTCATACTAACTTCTAAATTTCCAACACATTTTACAACGTTCGCTTACTTACTTTGACTTTACATTGTTGCAACATCTTTTTAATTACCAAGAAGTACAAACCGAGTTCTTATTTTAGAACCGAGTTTTAAGTTTAAGAACAAACTTTACTTTGCAATAGAAAAACTTGTTTAGGTGAATTCTTGGTGACAATCCCAATAAAAGACTACTATCATACCGCCATACCGATCTTTCTAAAACTAATCTCACCAATTAAGATTTTTTTTTTTTTTTCAAAATTACTACTCCCTATAACTTCTTGGAATTACGCAATTTTTTGGAATATTACGGAGTACTCCCTCCGTTCCATTCAATTAATTACCTCTTTTATATCATTGTAAGGAGTATCTTAATCCAATGCAAACAATTGAAAGAAACGAAGGGAGTAGTATTTTAATAAAATGGGAATTTCAAAGAGTGAGAGGGAAGAGCATCATTTTGATCAAAAGTTTCTAGCAAAACACATTTTTGGTGAAAAAAAAAGTTGGCTTTTGACCAATTCACAACGCCAATTCAGGAAAAATATCTGATCACCAAAGCTTAATATAATGCTAAAGGGATTGATTAGCAAAGTGGACAAAAACATTGATGAATGAGGTTTCTAGCTGCTTGCGAACGCCCTCAGAATCTGAACTCAAAAAACAATCCAAAAATAAAGAGGCTAGCAAGACGTGTGAGCTGGGTTTCTGGAAATCAACGTTGAACAAGTAGCCAAGGTAGAGAGAGTAGGGAATGGATACTCATACTCATACTCTGCCCTGTGTTCTCAGAAACAAAAGCTTACAAAAAACCAAGCAGGTGTACGAGTGGTTCATACTCCACTTCATAGCGTCAGAATTCAGAAACAAAAAGCCATGAATGAATGAATGGTGTTATATGAAACAAATTCCTGTTCTTGACATACGAATCCATCGTAAGCTTCTAACAGAAGCATCAAGTATCGTAGAAACGACTAAAGTGAATTGCCTAGGGACTAGCAAATCATTTGTCCCATTTATACATGATTGCTATTTGAGCCGTTTCAAGGTTAAGACGGATAAACCCGTGAAAAGAGAGACCCACTGCATTATTATTGGAGTACTATTATTCACAGGACTAACAGTAATGCAATATAGGCAGTGATTCTACTGCAAGTGTGTACAACACATCTGGTATTATTATGATTCAACAATTGCTTGTCCGCACAAAATTTAATCTTCACAACAAAACAAATGACGGACCCACCCACAATCTTGTCCTACAATGAGTACAAAATAGGACTCGTAGAAAAAAAGAAGCAGCAGTACATAGGGAATAGCTGCTTTTCAC
Organism: Agrostemma githago; assembly: GCA_958450325.1. Classification (NCBI taxonomy): domain Eukaryota; kingdom Viridiplantae; phylum Streptophyta; class Magnoliopsida; order Caryophyllales; family Caryophyllaceae; genus Agrostemma; species Agrostemma githago. The sequence continues at coordinate 11,635,949 of OY288255.1, read as the reverse complement.
CTCACCACTCACCAGTACCACCAATAATGACACTCACTCAATGTCAGCAGATGAGGGTTTGGTTTATTTGATGGGGGAGTTTATGAAAATAGAGAGTAAAAAAGAAAAAAGAAAAAAGAAAAAAGATCATTTGTTTGCGTAGCAATATAAAAGCCTCGGTCTACTTTCATAAGAGGAGTCTTAAGGAGATGAGGTCACAAAATTATTCAACTGCTGAGAGTGGTTTATTATGCTCGTGAGCGTCATTGGTTGCCCAAATTGTGAAGTGACTGAACATGATGATGCGAACTATCCAACAAAAATCATACCTTCCCGAGTGAAGCTAGCAATAAGACCAGACCAATATCCAGTTACATTGTGGCCACGAGTAGGTGGTAAAGAAACTACGAAAGTAATCTGCAAAAAATGAAAAGATACATTAGACTATTAGAGAGGGTAGGCTTAAGCTTGTGAGTGAGGAGTGTTAAGGACCACGCAAGAATGGAATGTGTCAACTAATGAAAACAAGATTAGGCAAGTATAATAGACAACTAGGAGAAAGAGCATCAAGATACGTGCAAGTGGGTACTTTCCAACGGCAAAAAAACGGGGAAAACAAATTGGTTTATGTCAATTGTCAATTTCATACTCAAGAAAGATCCAAATTCATACATCATCAATTGGAGTATAGCCATCTCTAAGTATTCATCTTAGAAAAAGCAATAGAGTAACATATAAAGTGGCCATCCTTGCCTTCATATCTTTAGCCTTTGCTAAAATTACATGAGTCAAAACTTCCAGTTCTGATTTCTGATTAGTTAATTATGCAGAATCACACGTACCCACCAAAGACTCCATTTCTAATTCTTGACATTGAGTTTCTAAAGAGACAGGAAGCAGACTCAAGTATCTTAAGCCTCAAGAGGCAGTAAACAGGGAGGTTTAATTTTCTGTTACAGTTGTAGATGGACTTCGTATAGACTTGGAAGACCAACCCAGTCCAATCCAACTAGCACCTAAATACGGAGTAATTGACCAAGTATAACACACTCAAAACATGCTTGAGGCCGAAATGGCTCAAACCCAAATTGATAGCTCTGTACCCAAACCGAATGACCCTACCAAGTCTTGTTGTAGACTTTGGGTACCAATATGCAAGCTGTCAAGACAAAAATATACTCCGTAGAATTTAGAGTAGCTTTCTTTGTCAAGCAAATTAATTAATGGCAATAACAATTAAGGATAATATATAAGCAGGAGAATGCTAAAGTTACGTGTTGAGCTTTATGGACTATTGACCCCTTTAGTGAGCTTTATAAAGGCCAAGTTGAAAGGTAAAGAAAGCAGAATCTTGGTCTAAACTCCTTTAATCATCTTTTTCATGTATCAATCAACTATTTTTATCAGCCCTCAAACACCCCTGTCAGGCTATCACAATTCACAACCCCAACAGATGGAAACAGCCAACATATACAGGATTGTGAATTGTTTTCCACATTTGCCGCACATCACCTCTTGCACATTATACCCAAAAATTGTTCATTTACCAAATAAATCCAAACGACGGATGCACAAACTATTTGAATAAATTAAGATTTATGTCGAATGTTTAAATTTTTTGATCTATCAGCCATATATGAGTACAGAACGCATCACGTAACTGAGTGAAATAAAGGTAGTTTTGTGCAAATAAACGAACTCTTGTACAAAGATTGCCTCCAGTCTAGAGCTTACCATTTCAAGGAACGGCCTGTTTCCTAGCGCACTTATCCCAAACACAGGGTATCTCAATTCATCAATAGTACTCCGTAGTAGGAAAAAAATGGTGTCGGATATCTTGCTTAATAATGGATCTATATTTCACCAAATGAGCTACAAATAGGAGGGAGATGAGAAATTTGCATAGCTTAATAATCAGTCAGCGTCGAGCTACTATATAAGTTGATGAGTTGAAAAGAGAAATTCTCTTAGCTAAGCATCAATGATCTCATATCATTTCTGGCCAAGGTTCTCACATATATCAACTACTGCCTCCTAATCCATGAGTTACACGAATCACTGCTCTTTAATTTTCAGACAAAAATACCAACAATACCATGCGATAAAATGAAGTGCCACTTGATTTAATGTTATAATTAAGCATATGCATGCTGATAAGAAAGCGGAGGATTACAAAGCAAAAAAGGGATGAATGAAGAAATACCTGAGAGAGCATGAAACAAAGAACAATACATTTGGTAAGTTGCACATCTTATCAGCTTCCATTCGATGGCAACAGGGAGAGTGAGAAGTGAATCGTCTATTTTGGCTTCAAATCCTCAAGGTATTCATGTACGCAAGTTATGCCATTATATGTGAACATGAATGTAGAATCAACCCCCGGCTTTAAGCCTGCAAGGCTGCAATTGGGTGAAAATTTTCAGTCACATACTTCGCATCACAAGATTTGCCTATACTACTACTCAGTATCACGTAGACAGACGACTACACGAGTTTCAATCAATTCCTTGTTCTTATGAAGGTGAAACCTCTCGAACCTAATAAGTAATAAGTGGTTCACTTCCTTCAAGTTTAAGCAGTTTCAGTCTAGACTGTCTTAGGTTCGGCCATTCAAGTCCTCTTTTTTGGTCATAAATACTAAGGTTTTCATCCAAAGTAGAATTTTGTAGTCTCGGGGCACTTAGATTACGTCAATCCCTTGAGTCAACTTTGGCCTCAATATTATATCTGGTAGGGTTTAGTCAAGTCAATTCCTCAGGGTCTACTTTGGGGACATTTTGGATGCGGCAAGGTTTAGGCCAAGTATAAAGTGTAAACCTAGGTTGCACAGACACCGACACGGACACGGGCACAGAGACGTATCGGACACGGGACACGACGTTCGAAAATTCATAGGACACGGACAGGGCAAAAAAAAAATCAATATACATATTTAAACAAAGAAAATTTGAAGATTTTTATACCTAAGATATAGGTTTGATTACTTAAACTATCGCAATTATCGTAAAATAACAAAACAAAAATTAAAGTCTTATAAACTCAAAGTTAAAATCAAATCTTAAAAGGCTCAAACAGTTATACTACTGTAATATAATAATTAATTAATTATTTAGTATTAAGTAGAATGTCTATAGTATCAAGTAACCCCTATAAACATATAATAGTGTTGTTTTATTAAAGTCCACAAGTTCATAAATAACGATTAATGTGTCCGATGAGTCTCCAAATAGTATGAATCGTGGCCGACACGTCTCAAAATAACATGAAACGTGTCCGACACGTCTCTAAATAAATTTAAAAAACCGGACACGATTTTTCAGGTGTCCGAGACATATTGTCGTTGTCGTGTGTCCGACGTGTGTCGGTGTCCGACACGGCTGTCTGACACGATGATTTGTAGGAGTGTCCGTGCAACCTAGGTGTCAACCGATTGCATACATGTTTGTTCCGTTCTCTCTCTAAGGGATAAGTTTGAAGAGGTTTGAATGTGAATCATGCTTGACCTAGATCTTTCAAGCTTGAAAAGCGTGAACTTGGGTTGATTTAATGTAAAATTGAAAAGCATGTTCTAAGATGGCAACATGTATAACTCCTAAAAAATTGGTGGCACTAGGGCACTTGAGTTGAGGATGAACTTAAACTCTGATCATCCCTACTCCTTAGTAACCTTTTGAGCTCACATCCACTCGCTAAATCATATCATTGTGTCGATAAACACAAACCTTCCTCAATTTCCTCCAAATAATTTAATGCCTCTTGGAAGAAAGGCAAGGGCATCCTTTCAGATAGCAATGAAATATCAAACTGAATAAGCACATAGAAATAGGGTTGAAAGCTATAGTGTCATCGCGACCTGTTGAATCAGCAAGTAAGGAGGTGAAACGATCATCCGACAGGGTCCTCATATTGTACCAATTCACGTACATGTTCATTATCAACCAGAAAGAAGCACATCATGACTTGTTGATTGTCTTACAAAAACTAATGAAGAATTGATCATTCCATTCACTATCTCATATCCTAGAAGGATGGCGATAGGGACAAAGTAATTGCCATGAAAACTGAAATAAAGCAACATAGCATCATATCAGGCAGCTAGCATTTCACTATATTCACTGCCACGCCTAATGGTACTAAATTATACTCCCTCAGTTTTTTGAATTAGCCCCACTTCTCTTTTTTGTGTGAGGGAAAAAGTGGGCCAATGGGGCTAATTCAAGAAAATAGAGGGAGTACTCCGTATTGAGTAATTTTTATAATCTGTCATGTGCTACATAAAAAGTGGTTGCTGGCTTTACCATATGATCCACCCACGATGACAGCATCTACATTCATCAGTTTCCATTCACGCATAACCAGGATTAAGAATTAGTGCCATTGTGTTAAAAATCTCCCACTTGAATCAACTTCTTAACCCACAATATACGAGCTATTTGCAAGCTTTATGTTCATCCTTGTTAAGAGGAGTATAACTTCTTGTTTCCTATTTTCAACTCTCAAATGCTGGGTTTTCTGATGCAGATTGGTCAATGAAAGACCTTGTCAGGAAGTTATAAAGGGGAAAAAAGAGGGGGAGCTAATGGTCACTAGGGGAAAGACAATAAAGAAGGAGAATCCCATTACCTATATATATACTTTGGACTAAATAGCCATCAGAAAGCCAGAGCAGATTTTTGCCACAACAAAGAGCAGTAAGTAGGATTCCTTTGAGAATTCATGCAAGTGCTGCAATTGATAAAATATAATTAAACAGGCAGTTTCAAGATAATATTACCCTAGAGTATCAAAGGCTCTGTCAAAGTGCCCATAGTAGCGTAAGGGGCATAGTATAAACTCTCTATTTTGGTAGTGGCTGCGGCATTGGTTATTGCATCCTAATCTCGCTAAAAGTCAATATCATCTCAAAATGCAGTGCAATGTGGTCGTGGTTAACACCAAAACTTTGATAACTCAGTCATGAATCAGTGTCATGGCCGATATATCAACCTACACCTACTACATTAAGAACTGAACCGTTCACAAAATACAAGTTTTTCTAACTCAAGTTCAAATTCATATATATAACTCACCATCAATCATGTAGAGCAGAATCTTTCATGCAGTCTTTTTCTTTCCTGTACCGAGCAAGGTGTTCCTGATACTCTTCCAGCTCTTTTTCCAACCTCTCAATGAATTGACTTGTGTGCTCAAGAGACTGTTGGTACTTATATTTATCCAATGCCTGCAAAATTATAGCAACAAAGTTAAAATAATGGCCAATTCCATGCTTTATAAACCACTTAACTCTACAGTTATGATGTACTGGATTGGCCAATTAGCCAATTACCTTTGCCTTTGACAGCGTATCAGGAGGAGACATAACTTTAGGTTGCACATAGTTCTTCCCACGATAGAATATAACGGTATTATCAGGCTTTATATCAATAACTATTCCGTTACTTAGCCGGGAAAGCTCTTCGGCAATCTCATGAACCTGCCCTGGTCTGCAAGGCTTACAAACAACCTTAACCGTTTCATGATTTTTCCAATGCAAATGCATATTGAGTACCACGCCTCCAAAGACTCCCCGTCTACCAACAGGGACATAATTCTTCTTTTTCTCTCCAGTGCGCTTCAGATAAAATTTCTCTTCCTCCGTTAAGCTTTCAGGATCATATGTTTCAGCAGGAGCTGTAGGGATCTCGAATTTTCTCAATTTTTCAATCAGCCATGCTTCCTTTCGTTTGGCCTAAGGAATAAAAACAAAATAATTTTCTTTAGTATATAAATTATCTCTTTTTGAAAAAAAATGGACACGAAAAATCTAATTTAAGCAAGCCTAGTTCTGCAAGAAGTGAAATTACTCAATTAGACCTGTTTCTACAATCTGTGAATCCAAAACCCAGATATTTAGTTCACAATGCTAGAACGTTCATCCAACCCAAAGATGCCCCCTTTCTACGGAGCAGTTTTTCATTTCTTGAAACGGGGACAGTAAGAAGAAATCATTTCTGAGTCAATTCTCCATCTGTTAGCTGCATGGTCACAACTACTTGTATCAATCCTTCTCCTTACCTAATCCCCTTCCATACGCTAGGCTAGAAGTAGACAGCAATAACATGGCTCCATATGACCCAAAATGAGAGTAGTGTGACGATTGAGGAATGACAGCTACTTTACAATGAAAATTAGTAAAACTAATTTAGTGAGTCATTTTACTTTATTCCATCTTATTAATCCAGAACCGGGAATAATTCTACAAGGAATTATATGAGTAATGAGGATTTATAGATGAGTGCACAAAAAAAACTTGTCATCAAGTTGCTATATTTCTTTAAATAAGCAATCGTACATATCGTAGACATGCAAAAGAAAATGAAGCTTCAGTTAATCAATCAAATTGTAAGTACACAAAATTCATTTAAAGACGATAAACTACATCAATACACTGAACACTAAATTGTCTTCCCTACAGAAAAAACAGCGACTGACAATCTCTTTTATGCAAGTAAATTATGATACAACAAGCCAAATTGAAAGCAACAAAGGAAAATAGAAGCAACATTCTACCTTTCCAAGTTTATATCGAATCCTAACAGCAGGATTAGGAGATTTCATCTTCTTCTTAGCCATAAGACGGTAAAACCTCAACTCATTCACCTTCCTCTTCTTAGAGGCCTTCTTCTTCTTCACCTCCATCTCCTCCACTATAATTCTTCCCTTACCCTCCTCTTTCCACAAACGCGAATGCATGAAACTAGTGCTATCAGTAGGCGAATCGCGAAAGGAAAACCTAACAACACCATCATTACCAGCCTTAATTCCAACACATGAATTGCTGCTCAACTGCCTTACAGCAAACACTCTAGTATAACTGTCGAGAATCCCAGGCATATTTGATCTTATCGATGAACCAGGTGTCGAATACTTTACAGGATACTTTACAGGAGATAAGTAGCTGCATAAATTAGTCCATTGACAAATAGTTGAATATGGAATCAAACGAAGTAGAAGATAGTAATTTATAAGCCAAGGAATATACGAGTAACAATCTGAATTGGGGGGGGGGGGTTCAGCATAAGCGGGTAAGAAGGAAAAAGAAGGAACCTGTGAAAAAGGAGAAGAAAGGAAGATTTGCAGATGATGCGGTGAGATCTTGGGAACAGTGACGACATCGTCTTCTTTCGTTGCTCTCATCAACTGACACCCAGTCTCCAGTTTTAAGTTTTTAACCATCGAAAATGGTGAACACTATCCTATCCGGCTTCTTGTTCATTTTCACTCAAACCTACATTTATTTACCACAATTTGCGTTCATTATGAGTATTTTTTATAAAATAAAGAGATAATTGAGATGAATAATCCATATCGGAGTATTACCTATCTTGTTACAATAATCTGAATTACATTTTAACTCAAAATAAACCAATCTTTAAAAACTACTCGTATCTTCTAAAAATGGAGGGACTTGAATCATTCTTGACCTGCTACATCGGGTCAAAACTCAAAAGACGCGGTGATGGTAAAAATGTAAAATAATAATTAGAAAAATTAGCTCAAAAATAAAAGGGAGATTTTCTACATGGTAACCCGTGTTTTTAGCGTTTCTGTACAGTATCCTCGCCTACATTTATGAACATACATGGTACTTACAATATCTCTCTACCCTCGAATCCTTGATGACGTTTTCCATCTTTTTTTACTCTCTCTTTCCATTAGTTGTGTTGCTTCAATATGTTTAATTGCTTGTTTATGTTAATCTTTCCCTCCATATCCTCACTCATTTTAAGTCAATTCAACACAACTAAACTAACGGAAAGAGAAAGTCAAAGAAGACGTAAATAAAACATCATTAAGGGTAGGGATACATAATACACCCGAGGGTACCATGGAAAACAAGACAAAGCTAAACCGAGGAGGGGAAGAAGGAATCAAATCGACCAAGCATGATAAGATTCTAAAACGAGACACGAGAAATAAACAAGGTAGAAGTAGAACAGCAGCGACGAAGGGAAAGAAATATTCGAAAAGGATAGAGGAACGAAGAATAAGGGCAACAACAACAGCGAGACAGACAATGAAAGCAACGAAGCACGAACACTAACGACACGAATAACGAAAAACAGCAGCACCCGTACAAAACTCGAGACAACATCAGCAAGATCAGCAACGAGCAGACATCGGCAACAAAACGAAAACAGCAGCAAGAATATGACAATAATAGAATTGACGAAGGACAACAAGCCGAGATTGAAATAGCAACAGCGAGTGCGGACATTGAAATAATACTAAGAAGAACAAAGGAATGAAGGAATCAATGAAACGAAATGGTACAACTCGACCACAGCGACAATCACGCAGCAACCACATCAAGCACGGACAACAGCAGCAGTAGCCATAACGATAACAGTAGCGGTCAACAGCAAAGTTGAGCAACACAGAAAAAAGAAGAAGAAGAAGAAGACAGTAGGAAATCATAAACAATAGCAGCACAACGAGCAACAACAATGCTACAATTGGAGCAGTAGCACAGGCAGAACAAAGAAGAAGAGAAGAACGAGATAGAACAAAAACAACGAGCAGGTGGAATGCACAACTAAAATCGGACGACAACAGTACGATGACGAGCAGCAGTACTCAACAAACGAGAACAGCAGTGGCAATAAAAGTGTTGAACAACAGCACTACCAACGAAGCACCAAAACAAGGGAAATCGATATGCCCAAAAAGAACTACCAACGCCCAATCAGACATAACAGAATGAAACGAAGCAACAGCAATAACGACGCCAGAAACAAAACCCGAAATAAGAACAGAAACAAGGAGAAGGAGAAGAAATGGATGCTACCTTCGCTGAAACGAGAACACGCGGAGATAAAAGCAGGGGGTCAAATAGAGGACGCGCGCTGTGATGGTGATGAACAGGGCCGTCAGCAACACAAGAAGAAGAAGAAGAAGAAGAAGAAGAAGAAGAAGAGGAATGATTCGTGAGGAAGACTGACGATGATGGGTGCAATTGATGATGACTGATGAAGAACAAAGAAGGAAGAAGAAGGAAGAACGAAAGGGTGAACGGTTGAGTAAGAAAAGAAAACCTAGGCTATGAGTTAGATCAAGGCCTGTTCGGTAAACAGCGGATTAATATTGACCGAATCAGATTAAGAAGACAGATTTGACTAGCGGATTTAATTAGTAGATTGTTTTTTTACTGTTTAGTAATTAGCAGTTTAAATTAGTTGATTGTTTAACTGCTTTGTAAAATGACAAAAAAAGACATCAACAAATATTTGATTAAATATACGTCAACATATATACCTCACACAAACTACTTTAAAAATACTTCCGATCTATTCTACTAGTCAATGTAGCAACTAAAGTTGAACAAATATTATCACGAAGAGTTGATATTTTTTTAGTTTAAGAAATCTCGAACGGAGATTATAAATGGATTCAAACGAAATAACCAAACAAGAATTAAAGAGTGCATAAAGTCACTGTATATCAAATTGATGACAAAAAAAAATCAAGGAAAAGACGCGAAAGCGTATATTTCAACTAATTAACAAGGGTAATTTATGAAAGAGTTAGAATAACTAATATATGGTTGAGATTTGCAAAGGGTAAAGAAGTAAAAGAAAAAAAATTCAATCCGCTAACTCAATATGCTGCTCCTAGCAGCATATTGCAAAACGGCATATTGGACTCCAATATGCCATTACAAAATGTCATTTACCAAACACCATAATCAGTATATTTTTTGGTCAAACATGCCAAAGGCTCCCAATATGCTATTTTTTTGCGGATACGTCATTTACCAAATGCCCCCTAAATTGAAGGCAAAGAAATAGGGTCTCTCAACTGGATTAAAATGAGTTACGGAGTACTCGTATGAGTTAGATTAAACTAGTTCAATACCCGTTATGCATAATATGCCTTATTCTATTGAAAAACCTAATAGAGTAATCGGAAAAAGCTTTACCTGTGTGAGGGATGAGCTACGAAAGTTGGGGTATTGTATAAGGCAGGTTCGTCACGTCTAGAACAACCCGAACTTCCTATACAATATATAAAAAGGTAAGATACAAAAGCAGAATATAGATATCGAAGTGCGTAACAATGTCCGTGAAACATGATTTGTGAATAATCCATGTGATGTACGAAAACGGACTTAAATGACATACAAAAGCGATTGACCAAATCCAAACGTAAATGAAAACGGAAGATGTGAAAAAACATACGGGAAAAAACGTAATAAAAACCGGGGGCGAAAAAATATAAGAAAGTATAAACGTGACATAACAGACAAATATGAACAAAATGAATAATAATTGATGTAACGTTAACTCCATTAAAATAAATGAATAACATACAAAATAGAAAAACGTCAAAATAAAATCAGTTAATTATGGTCACAACAAATTATTAAAGGACCCAAAAAAATCGGAAAGTGGAATTAAACATATATTGTTAGCATGAACGGAGAAGGGAAATCGAAAAACATAGACCGCTAGTAATGTGGCATCAAAAGAAAGAAATTAGTAAATAAGCATACTTAACCTCCTCAAGCTTGATGTTACGAGCGTTCAAAAAAAAAAAAGCTTGATGTTACGATATTCGAATCCGTTCTTTGTGTGGCTGAGCGGACCGATCTCAAAGAGCTTCCCGACCAAATATGAAAATATTAGGCAAACGGTACGAAGTTTTAAGACGTAACATTTTCGGACTTCAACCAAAAAAAAGTTTGTACAAATTAAATGCGATTTACCGATGTAGTGAGTTGTCGAAACACGGTCGTTTGACAATATCCTCGAAATTAGCAAACCGAAATCTGTAAAGTGGTATAGAGTGCTGACCGTCGTAAGGGACAACCTTGCTTGAGTACTCAAACTGCAAACAAATGCTGATGGAAGTAGCCCTGTCGTAACCGGTATTGGGACCGACGGTGAGGTTTCGGATGATGTACACGATACCAACATCCAGCGAATCTGAGTATTTGCTCAGAATCTGTCTACGCACACTACCTTGAACGATCTCATTCTGTAAGAGAGAAGTTGGATTGAGATTTAATACTGGAAAACTGAAACGTATTTTATTGGCTCGTAAATTTTTTGCAGAAAACACAATGCAAGAAAATTATATAAAATATCGATACGAAAAAAAAGTATACAATAAAATACAATTTGGTATTAGAATTGAATGTAGAATGATCGGATGCGAACGATTTTAGTACTAATATGATGATGAACGTAGAAAATTATATCAAATGTCGATATGAAAAAAAAAACAGAATATACAATAAAATACAATTTGGTATTATAATTAAACGTAGAATGCTCGGATGCGAACAATTTTAGTACTAATACGATGATTAAAGTACTACCTCAGAATCGATCATTAGAACCTCGATGGATTCAACTTTGGTTCTGTCCTTCATGACCGGACGGGTCCAGCGATGAACGACCGAGCTTCGATATGTTCGTTAATTCGGAACTCAACATGATGTGAATAGGACGTGATTGTTATCGAAGAATAGAGATTTGTTTGCTTATGGTATTTATAAATAGAGTTGAATCATGTGAACGCAGGATTGTTATGGAAGGATATCACGGAATATTCCTATGAATATATTCCGGAATAAAGATGTATATTATCAAAACGTGGATTTTATTATTCCTTCCGTTTATAAGTATATTCAAGAACCGGTTTTGTATAAATACGTTTACGGAATTTAGATCATATTTAGGTCGGATACGTAACACCTATTCTCGAACCATATTCCGTATATCTTATATTTAGTTCAATAAAGGAATTTATTGTTGACCGAACAACGAAATTTTAGTGATTAATGAACAACGAAATACAGTAAATAGTTAAGGTAACGTAAATTGTTAGGTGTTATATCTATTAAGTTAACGAAATCGTAATATATCTATTATGAATTTGACATGTATGTAAATTCTGTTGGTGAAATTTAGTTAAGTAAAAATTTCGGATATTTATTTAAGTATATTCTATTGGTGAATATATGTACGTAAAACTTCCTAAATATCCAAAAATTTCTTTTAGTGGGTCAATATATCCGAAAATATATGAGATATATTGAATGAGTTGTTGGTTAGACAAATAAGCATATAAAATATAAAACGAAATACACGTTTTTAATCTATACAAATTATCATAATGATATATATATATATATATATATATATATATATATATATATATATATATATATATCATTATGATAAATCTATATAGAGAAGGGATCATATAAGTCTCTTACCTTCTTATAAGTCCGTAAGGCTTATTGTCAGTCATTGGATCAAAACAATATAGATGGCTGAGATGTTGCTTGACATTTAAATTGAAAATAAAAAGAAAATGAGTTACCTTTCCCAAGCTCCCCTTTTTTTTTCCACCCTCATTAATCTCGCCACATTGATTACTATGTTCCCACACTCCATTACTCACCATATTTACCCTTTACTCACCATATTCACCTTATTCAGCCATATTCCATCTTATCTCCAAATCGATTACTTACACCATCAGTCTTCATCACTCCATTACTCACGGTCTTCTTATTCATCCCACCTATTCATCCACCATTCCATCACTCGATCGATTTTATCTCTTTTCGCAGGTAAGGTTTCGTTCTCTAATCAGATTGTGCGTATTTTCTTCTTATATTTAGTATCATTTGGCGATTTGCTGTTTAATTTCACGAGTTTGGGATGTTTTTACGAAATTAGGGTTTTTTTTCCAATTTGGGGGTTTTGCATTTAGTTGTGGTTTTCAGGTTTAATTCTGAATTTCTTGTTAAATTGGGGTTTTTCTATTTGAGGATTTGGTGTTTAATTGATTTTTTTGTTTAATTTCGGATAAAGTTTTACAAATTGGGGTTTTTTTTTCTTGTTTAACGAGTTTGTGATTAGTTTACTGGTTGCGACACAAATTTTACTGATCGTGACTGATGGTTTTTGCTGATTTAATTTCCGGGTTTGTTTGTTTGTTTGAATTAGGGATATGATTTGGGATAAATTTAGTTTCTGGGTTCATTGTTTTAATGATCTGGGTCTGTTTGTTTGTTTGAATTTTTGTTTATTTCTGGGTTTATTCTTCATTATGTTTTTGATTTTTATTGTCCGTTTACTCATTTTTCTTTTTTTTGTCATTGAAATTGTTTTCGTCTTCATTTTTTAATTAAATGTTTTTCAATTAATATAGTATATATAGTTCAATTAATATAGTATATGTTTTTTCAATTAATAATTGCAGATTTTTGATGACGATGGAGAATTAAAAATGGAGATGAAGACGAAGAGAAAGAATTAAAAATGGAGATGAGGACCGAACGAACTTTGTAAATGAGTTGCTTTTTATATATATTTGTAACTTCAGTTCACATATTTTGTAACTTTAGTTCACATACGGAGTATTTTATAACTTCAGATCGTACATTGTAACTTCAGTCCATATAATTGTAACTTCAGTTCACATATTTTGTAACTTCAGTTAACATATTTTATAACTTCAGATCGTACATTGTAACTTCAGTCCATATATTTGTAACTTCAGTTCACATATTTTGTAACTTCAGTTAACATATTTTATAATTTCAGATCGTACATTGTAACTTCAGTCCATATATTTGTAACTTCAGTTCACATATTTTGTAACTTCAGTTCACATATTGTGTAACTTCAAATCGTATTTTGTAACTTCAGATCGTATATTGTAACTTCATTTCCAATCAGTATATATATTTTTGTAAATTCACTTTACATATTTTTATAACTTCAGTTTATATATTATGTAACTTCAGTTCATGTATTTTGTAACTTCAGATCATATAACTCCAATCATGTTTTATGACTTTACATTAAAAAAAATATAATGAACCGACTTTATTTACATGTGATTTTTGAAGCACACGAGAAATACAATAAATTACTTTAATAATTTATTTGTAATTTCAGTCACATTTTGTGTAACTTTAGTAACTTATTAACAACCTACCGAGTAAGTTTAATATAATACTAGGTAAATTAACAAAATATTGACTACCTTTGAGCATTAATATATGTATTTTGGTTTACCCAAAAAAACTACATAATCAATATTTAGACAATCAATATTTGGGAAATGAAGCTCCTTAAATGTTATATGTTCTTTTTTTTTTGTTGCATTGAACATCCCAACTACACATCAAATCTTAACCCTTCATTTATCATCATCCAAGAGTTAATATGAGGACTTATGGACTTAAAAAACTTGGTGACCTTATGAGAACCCTTCTCAAATATATATATATATATATATATAGGTAGGTTCAAATAAGGTCCACACTTTTTTTAAGTCTATATTGAAGTTACAGATGACATACGCTAAAGTTGCATTTGTTCAAAATTGATATATCTACAAATGCAACTCTAGCGTATGTCATCTGTAACTTCAATATAGACTTAAAAAAATTGTGGACCTTATTTGAACCTCTCTCTCTCTCTCTCTCTCTCTCTCTCTCTCTATATATATATATATATATATATATATATATATATATATATATATATATATATATATATATATATATATATATATATATTTCATATATAATTACATATATAAATTATATATATAATTATATAATTACATAATAATACGTAATGATATTAATATTTGTATTAACATACAGTTAATTATATATTATGCATTTTAGAACATTATAATAATACGTACGAACATATGATTATAATAGACATTTCTCGAAACTTCCTAAATATCCGAAAATTTCTTATATTGGGTCAATATATCCAAAAATATATGAGATAAAATAAGACTAATGTACACGTTTTTTGCATATACGTTTTTAATCTATACAAATTATCATAATGATATTATATATATTACATATATAGATTATATATATAGTTATATAATAATACATAATGATATTAATTATTGTATTAACATACAGTTAATTATATATTATGCATTTTAGAACATTATAATAATACGTATGAACATATGATTATAATAGACATCTATCGAAACTTCCTAAATATCCGAAAATTTCATATATTGGGTCGATCAATATATCCGAAAATATATGAGATATATTGAAAGAGTGGTTTGTTAGGCAAATAAGCATACAAAATATCCGAAAATAAACAATTATATATATTGAATATCTCAAAGATATTGAAACATATACGTGTATACAATGACTATTTTGCCCATAAATTAAGTAAAGAAAGTGAAATCAGTATTATTTATTGATAAAATCTATTTGCTAAAATTAATTCGAAAGCTTTATAATATCTCGTTTAATTTATAAAATTCGTCGAATCAATTAATTTTGATATCGTTTTTCTTAAAACACCTCTTTTCAAAAATTTATAGTTTTAACTCGATTTCCTAATTATTTATAAAATACTATATAATGACTTATTATATTTTATTTATATTTTAGGTAACGAATTTATAATTATATTTAAGTTACGATAACAACAATTATAATAAAATGTTAATTTCGTTAGAAATGCTATTTTTTTTATACATTTCACTAATTTTAATCACTTACGTATTTTCTATAAAAATAAATCTATTTTAAGCAAGTTTCTAAAATTAGTAAGTTTCTATTTATAGAAAGTTTCCCTTTTTATATAAAAATGTTTATTCCTTTTATCCTCATAATGATTATATTTATTTTGAATATCGATAATGACTGTTTTGGAGTTATGGAATAAAGATAAGTGTGGGGTTAGAGTAATATAGTCTGGGATTCACGTTTTTGCCATCAACTATAAGGCTGGTGTGTCTTTATGGGGCACATTGATTGTTGAACTGAGCATGGTTTGTGTTCAGGAGAGTGTGCATTGTGCCCTTAAACTTAGATATCGCATCGTGTAAGTCGCGTCTGTAACACCCCTGATTTTGGAATTCAAGATTGGCGGTCGGCTGTTAGACGAGCAAATATTTTGGGGTTATCGGTTCGACTCAAGGTAACTTTAGGACGTTACTCGATTTTATATTGTATGTTTGAGTAGTAGTATGTAGTAAATATCTTAACTTCGGTTTTCTAATTGTAGCTATATATTATTGCTAATTATATTCTTTTAAATCGTATTTATAAATATTTTACAAGTTTTCGATATCGTTTTACAAATCGTTAGTAATTTGTTTATTTACGATCGTTATAATATTTTGTTGGCTATCGTGACACTAGTAACTAAATAATATCGATTTCATATTTTCGTCATATTTTGTTAAGTTATAATTTTTGACTCAAAACCGTATTTTTATATTATAATCGAGATTCGTACACTTGTTTATTAAATTAATTAACGTTTTACGATTTATACTAATAAATGAGAAAATAGTCGATTTAGTTTTAAATATATTTTTAATCGAGACTATTTTCACTAATTATTTCCGATTGACTATTTTTATTAAAATACGTATTATTTATTAATAAAAGCTATTTATTAAAAATAATTTGAAGTCTTTGTAACTCTCATTTTATTTATAAAACTCATTGATTCAATTCATTTTGATATCGTTTTTCTTAAAACATCTCTTTTCTAAAACCTAAAATTTTAACTCGATTTCCTAATTATTTATATAATACTCTATATTGACTTATTATATTTTCTTTATGTTTTGAGTAACGAACTTAGAAATATCTTAAGTTACGATAACAACGATATTAATAAATTGTTTATTTATCGTAAATGCTATTTTGGTACATTTAACTTATTTGAACACTTTATGTATTTATATAAGAATATTTCTAATTAAGTAAGTTTCTAAATTAGTAAATTTCTACAAATAGAAAGTTTCCCTTTTAACATAAAATGTTTATCTCTTTTACCCTCGTATTATTCACTTTGAACATTCTATTTTGAATATCGATAATGACTTGGTTTTGGAGTTATGGAATGAGGACAAGTGTACGAGTAGAGTAATACAGTCTAGGGTATACGTTTTGCCATCAACTATAAAGCTGGTCTGTCTAGTTAGAGACACATTGGTCGTTGAACTAAGCATGGTTTGTGTTCAGGAGTGTGTATATTTTGACCTTAAACTTAGATATCGCATCGTGTAAGTCGCCGTCGGGTTGAACTGGATTACGGTTGGTGTCCAGGAGGGGTGTACATTACTTAAGCCAGGACCTCGCTGCACGCAGTCCTGTTATAGTTGAGTTGCCTAGTTAGAGACCAAAGTCTGATTTGTTTTGACTAAGTTCTCGAAGCTAGTTTAGTATGATCCTAGTGAAAGTCTATTCTGTTGCACTAATTGATTTCCATAACGCCATTTTGGATTTTATAATTATCGATTGGTTTTGACCTGCAGGTTGGCAGTCGCTTTAAGTTTTGCTAAAAACTTATGTTACTATATTTTTTTAAAATTGTTTTTCATTTTATCTATTTTGATATAGTAATACTATTATTTTTCATATGATATAATATGGCTGGGAGAACGTCCGAGTTACTCCCCACTGACGTGGCTGTTATGTTTATAACATGACAGGTATTTGCTGCTGGGTTTTGGGTGTGAGCTAGCGAGTAGCGTGGATCCTACTCTTTCTTCATTTTTTTTGTAATTTATGGATTTGTATAACCCGTTTGAAGAATTTTCTTTTTGCCCTTTTGTAAAAAGAGGCATTTGTATTGACTTACCATTTCTTTTAATAAGATATAGTTTGTCAGTGTGTTTTAATCCAACTCTACAGTGTTTCCGCCACTGTATTGCGTTAGAATTTTCTAGGGGATTACAACGTTGGGTTGAACTGGATATGGTTTGTATCTAGGAGGGGTGTATACTACTTAAACCAGGACCTCGCTGCACGCAGTCCTGTTATAGTTGAGTTGCCTAGTTAGTGACTGGATTCTGTTATGAGTTAAGTCTACAGTTTTCGAAGCTAGTTTCCAGTATTTTCCTAGTGAAAGTCTAGCCTTGTGCACACTGATCGAATTTCCATAACGCCATTTTTGAATATTATTATTATCGATTGATTTTGACTTGCAGGTTGGCAAGTGTTTTAAGTTTCGCTGAAAACTTATTTTTATTATATCGTTTTAATGTTTTCTCATTTAAGTATTTTGATATAATAATATATACTATTATTTTTCTATATGATATAATATGGCTGGGAGAACGTCCGAGTTACTCCCCACTGACGTGGCTGTTATGTTTATAACATGATAGGTATTTGCTGCTGGGTTTTGGGTGTGAGTTAGCGAGTAGCGTGAATCATACTCTTTCTCTATTCATGTAACTTATGGATTCGTATAATCCGTTTGGAGAATTTTCTATTTAGCTCTTTTGTAAAAAGTGGCCTTTGTATTGACTTACCATTTCTTTTAATAAGATATAGTTTGTCAGTGTGTTTTAATCTCAACTCTACAGTGTTTCCGCCACTGTATTGCGTTAGATATTCTAGGGGATTACACGATATATAGAAGGCTATGCAGAAGCGTATTATTCTAATAGAGATCTCTGTCTCAAAGATGTTCTTTATTTATTTTTTACAAATCTGTATTCAGTTCAGTTTGATATCGTTTTTAATTGCCGTATGATTTATTATTAATGTAATTGATCTTCACTTAAAAAAAAGGTTAAGAAATGACGGGCTAAGCGAATAGGTTCAATTAAATCATTACGATATGAATAGACCTCAAGTCAAAAGTCAGCCTAAGGTTAAATAACCCAAGTTAGAAAATAAATACGTAGAAAACATTCGAGACAAGCTTGAAGTTAGGGAAATAATTAATTAGTTCGAAAGGAGAGAGTGTATCTCGAGAATAAAATAAACTTTCGCGATAAAAATAAAGTTTCCCGAGAAAATTAATGAATGTCCGATGAAAATGAGTTAAATTGATTTCTCGATGAAGAATAATAAATATTCGGAATTACTTTTTCATACTCGAGTGTTACTCAATTATACCTAAAACTAGTTTTGATGTCCGTGCGATGCACGGGTGTAGCAATAATGTTACTAAATCAACTTTAATATTTCCTTTTATAATTATTGACTGCGATGGAATGATTACGATTATTTCAAATAGTTGTAATTTTAGAGGATTAGCACTCCACGTTTGCATGTATTTTATAGGAAAAGTAGCATATGCGGGTTATGATGCTACACTTAGACGGTTAGACCTGTCAAATTCGACTCGACCCACAAACCCGACCATAATTTAATACATACTACTCCATAATTTAATACATACACTTGGAGTGTTTTTCTTTTTTTTACTTTAAAAGCATAACAAAATTAGGCGTTCAAAACTATTTATGAGCATGACTCATATACCCCGACCGCCGGTGACAGGTCTAGTGTGTATATTAGCTACATGGCTAAAACAAACGATGTTCATAATACCTGGTCACTGTCAGCAATTTTAATGTTTGAGACAACTCATTTGGAACATTGAGTCTATCTGTGTCTTTTGTTCTCTAAGCATTTGACTTTCGCATTGAATATATTTGTATGTATGTCATATCTCGCTCTAAATTTGACCTGACCCACCTAACACGTTTTTAGAGGCATGGGCCCGTTATTTTACTCGCAACCCGTTTAATCCGAATCCTAAATGACCTGATTTTGGGTCATGATCTAGCCCGACCTGTTCAACTCGTTGGAAAGAAGATACCACAAAACTTTAGTCTAAAAGCCAATTTCGAGCCATCTATTTCTATATCTGGATTTTGCTAAAACTCAAATTTTAACATACAAAGTAGTACTCCATGCCAAGAGAAGAGTCATTCTTTACTTTTTGGCTGTCTCTCTAAAAGTTATTTTTTGCTTTATTCTTATTTTGTCTGATTTTTGTGGTTAATATTGGTTCTAACCTCACTTATTTTCCATCTTCATTTTCCACTACACATTCCTATACACCTTAATTCTCACTAAGAAGTAGGGATGTCAATTTCACCCGAAACCATTAAATATCTATCCACCCGATTTAAATGGATGGACGAAAACCCAAAATTAACGGATGAAACTAAATCTCACCCGTTATCCATCCGTCACCCGATATTCTTTCTATTTTGCGAAAAAAATATACATTTATATAAAAGTTAGAATACTTAATACGAAGTACTAAATTATTATACTTTCTATAATGTCAAAACAAAGATTAAGTTACAGGATTTATTAAGAGTTCTTAATATAATACAAGTCGGTCTTATATTTTTAGGATGAATAACATTTTATATTTTTTTTTGAGCTTTTAAATAATTGAGTCGTCACCTACTTACCACCCGATCCATCTGTTTCATCCGCGGATGGTGGATGGATGGACGACAGATGATATATTATTACTCCGTATATATTATCCTTTTATTTGAATATAATTTTATGTCTAATCTTAACTTAAATCATCTAACATTTCTAATAACTTACTCTCATGTACAGTTGTACATAGGTGACAAAAGTTGTGTTATTCTCTCGTGTTAAATAGTACTCAACATTATGTAGACACCCAGATTTGGACCTGGTGGCTGCAGGAGTCCCCAACAAACACCCGATGACGATTGGACTGCAATGCGACGCGAGATTACGATGCTTTAGATAGTTTTTCTATAGAATGGATCAAATAATTACCTGGGAAAATTAATTTAACATCAAACAGCCTTAGTCGTGTCATTACGGTCGAGTCGACACTAATTAGAGTCAATTCCGACACTGGGACCCCGAATCGGTCCCGAAATACGCAAAGTCAAGCCCGAGTCAACACCTCGGGTCAAGCAAACCTCGGGATGCACACCCGAAGCCCATCCGGCGCATTGACATGCTAGGGTTAGGGGGGAAGCTTAATCCCCGAGTCACAATATATTACGCATCTTCTCCGTTTTGGAAAGTTTCAAAATCGGATCTTCAAAATCTGAGGCGCCTCACACCAGGCGTCCTACATTTCGTGCGCACGAACCCAGGCGCCTAAGTTCTGGTGCGCCTGGACTTAGGCGTCCTTTTGGGCGATTTGAACTGCGCGAGCAACTATAAATACCCCCCTCATTTCGTTCATTCGAACACACACATTTCATTCTTCTCTTCTCCCTCTTACTCTTTACGAGTTTTCTCTAACTTAGGTTCGCACTCCGACCCTAAGTAATGATCCACTCGATCGTTGTCCCGATAAGCGAATCAACGCTACACCTCACCTTCGAGCACCCTACTCGATCCCGAGGAGCCTGTGTTCGACTAGCTAACCCCGAGTCTAGCAGCGGAGCTCTGCCGGATTAACCGCAGAATCAGCCGTAGCAAACGAAACTCTGCCGAAATCACAAAGTTAGGAGAATCCGCCTCGAAGTCGAACCGTCACTAGGTTGTCATCTAAACAAAATTTTACATTTCTGTACTTTTATTATGCACTACGATAATGTCAAACGTGGACACTAGGTCCATGGCACGTTATAAACATACGTAACGTCCAAACTTCAACCATAAGCACTAAAACACCCTAAATAGACTCGAGTAGTTCTGCGATCCTTTCTCAACTATCTATACATTGTGTCTTGTTTAGTGTACACTCCGAGGGTGCAACTCCTTACTATGTGATTTACTTATATTCACATTTACCGCTTTCGTATGATTTACCGCTTTTATAACCTTATTGCTAAATCACCTAACGCGAAATTCAACCCGTAAACAAGCTAAAACTGAACAATGCGATGGTTCGGGTTCCGTATTAGTCCCGGTGCTCACCATACCCGGTTCGACGCATCCCTATTAATACCGAGCCGACACATCTTAAGCAGAATACCAGGTAAGGTATATCACGAGAACGACTAATATCCGTATTATCACGTTAAACCTGATTTGTTAATATGTATAATACTTAGTACCCTCTACTCTCCTATGTGCATCTTTTCATGGCATGCTTGTCACGTAAAATCGCATGCAAAGAATGTAAATGCAATTACTTCGACGACAATAAGCTTACTTGTCCTTAAACAACCGACATAGCAAAGACATAGGGTTAAAACAATGGATGTTACAGTACTTCCGCCACAACAAAGGAACAAAGTTATCAGCCCACCGATTGATTAGTAGAGGCCGCTACGTGCGGGCGGGATTGGGTGTCGATGTCTAGCGGACGTTGGCTTCCCAATACATACCCTCACCCCTTACTTAGAATCGATGGTTTCCGGATGTCCGAAACCATTAGCAATAAGAGTCATTCCAGGCATGGAGTGCTTCAGGGTACAAGTCTTTATCTTTAGGTTTCGTGTCACTCAACTTTGAGCCGGCTAAGGATCAAAGTTGACTTGAACGGTTTCCGAGTCCCCATAATTGACTCGGTGGCGACTCCACAAATCGACAACGAATTCGGTTCACTAAAAAGGTCGCCTTACCAAACATATCGGCCTTTAAACATTTACAACCACGACTCGATCGATTCCAACGGAAACACGGGTGCCTGCACCTGTCTAATACAAGTCCAAATCGTCATCCGAATCGAGTTCCGAAACACCGCCCCGTACGCGAGATCAGATCGGCCCCCGACCGTGAGGGGGCCGCGTGGGTGGCCGCCGCGATGAAACCAGGTTGATCCCGCGCAGGCGTGCATGGGGCGCCGGGTGGTGCGGACGGACGTCCATAGTTTGGCGACTCCACTGGGGATTTGGAAACAAGTTTCCAGCGGTGGTGTAACTCGAACGAGGTCGGTGAAGCTCATTTCCTAGTTCCTTGTTGTGGTCACTACAAGTTTTGGCCCTAAAAAGCCCACCCTAACCGATATTAGGACCAATCGACCTCTTCGCGGTAAGATTCTTACGGACACGCGGAGAGACCCTCAGTTGACGCTCCGGCCGTCCAAGGTAGCAGCGTATTCCGTGGATATACCAAACGAGTGGTTCTAAGCGGACAGTATGACACTCACCTTCCCGGGTGGCCTGTCGTCACCTAAGCAAAGACTATTCGTGGGCGGTAGCCTACCCTAACCTACTCGTCTCTACATCTTGCATGAGTGTACGCATTCCTAGCTATGTGTAACGTGTTTGAACAACCCAAATAAAACACTAAAATATGGATTCAATCACGACAACATATTCAACTGCACCCAACTCTGTTTTCGAAAAAGAACAACTTCTTTTCAAAGCTACTTTTTAAGCGCCGATACTCCGGTCAAATTAAAATTATTTTCAAAACACATTTTAGCACAGTCATCATGACAAATTTTACGTCCCACATTTTCAAAAGACCTTTCTTCTTAGCGGCATGACCTTGGCCAAAGTGAAACTCGTCATTTTCAAGCAATGACAAGGACCATTACCACCGCCGAATTCCCAATCAATGGGACCAAGGCACCTAAAGCGGTTACATTTTATTTTTCATAACATTTTTCGCACGTACCTTTAACCCAATCGAAACTTTAATTAATGAGGTCAAGGAAACCAAAACGCTTATACCCTCAAAATATTTTTCACAATACACCCTCACCACCGTCGAAATGCCAATTAATGGAATCAACGAGTACGGGACGCCGATTTTAAAAGTTTTCTAAAAACACTTTCAATACCTAAATTCTGCAATAAGGATTTAGTCACACCCTCAAAGCACCGTCACAGACATCACTTTCTTTCACGAACACCGTCTACACCGCAAACGTCGAACTAACTAATTAATAGCAGTCTTGATAAAAGCACAATATTATCATTTTCAAAACCGGTTCCTGTAGAGCCGCGCCTCTTTTGCAAAATCACTATTTACACTTTTGCTATCATCGAGTCATCGATGCTCACGTAGTAACACTTTTCACATCACAAACGATGTCACTAAACCATCGTAACACCAATTTTTACAAGCTCTCGCTTTCGAAAAAAAAGAAGTATATTTTCAAAACTCATCTTTTTTCAAAAGCATCAAAACTCTTTGATTCCGAGTCGGGATCGAGATCAATTCATTACGTCGTACAACCGTGTGATTAACTGTCTGTGTTAGTTACTAGGGCCGCCTCTGTTCGAAGTCTTACATTTTGGGTCGTCTCATCTCGAGAAGTCCTCTTCTTTAAATCTCACTCCGAGATTTATGTCAAATTGTTTCGTTTCAGAGACATGAGTCTGTTAGGCATTTCGCCGAGTACACCAGAAGTCTAAAGCACCCGAGTCCCTAACCCGATGACCGCAAACACGCGCAAATCAAGGGTCTCATATCCGTGTCGCTCGATCAGGAGCGTTCCTCGAGTCTCTAAGTCGTCTGGTGGATCCAACCTCATCTTTGTGTTCTGTTCCGCAGACTCAGAAATGGCGTCAAACGGCAACGAAAATAGCATCGACCAACTCAACGCTCTGATGAACGTAGTCCGTGGCATCTTAGGGCTAGTGTCATCAATCTCTTCCTCCATCGACGATTTTAGGCGTCGCCTCGAGACCCTGGAAGGACCCGAGAGGAAACCCCATGAGAGACCAATAGGGCGAGAGTTGGTACTCAGTGGAGACCCGTATATTGAGTATGCCAGGCTTGCACATCCCATCGAACCCACGACCCTTCGTCGACCCTTTAGGCAATTCACCGAGTTAGGAGAGTCCTATGCTGAAGCCCTCAGGAAGTTACAGGAGGCCTGGTTGTTATGGCCAATAGGACCTACTCCAGACCCGTCCATAGAAAAGAAGGGGGCGACTTGGAATCCAAATGGTTATTGCCTACACCATCAGGGTCGGGGACATGAGACCCAAACGTGCACTGAACTCAATCATGAAGTGCAAGACCTGATCGATAAGGGAGTCTACGTCCCCGTAGGATGTCTTCGGAGAAGGACTAGTTCTCGATACCAAGCCCATCAAGAGGGTGACTCGCATGAGCGTCGAGAGTCCAACCAACAAAGGTACTTCTAAGGACATGCAAACCCGCCTCCAAGTCAGAGTCTAGTTCGCCTTAGGGCCTAGACTTAAAATAATAATAAATGTTTTTTTTATCGAGTCCGGGAGGTACGAGGGAACTTGTCCTCCACCTCCCCCCATCAAACAATATCACGGGCATCTAGCCCGCTTATTATATCAATAAAATAGCAACTTTATTTTTTAAAAAAATGCCTTGACAATTGCTTGATTTTCAATAACGTACTTTCTTGCTTGAAACTCGATACTATGCTATTTATCGATAACAATTAATCAAAGCGCAAGGGCTACAACAAACGGCCCACTTAACTTCACCCTAAAAAGAGATCAAGAACAATTACCCTAAGTTCAACCCGCAACTGACTCCCCAACCAAAAGACACAACATAAGAAACCCACAACCAATAACTAATAGGCGACCACATACCCATATCAGTCAAACTAGACTTCCCAGTTACCAACAATGCCGCCGAATACGAACCCTGCCTAATAGGGCTAAAAGCCGCCATAACTCTAGGAGTTAAAAACCTTAGAGTCCATGAAGATTCATCCCTAGTAGTCAACCAAGCCACGGGCACCTGGAAGACCTATAGCGAGAATCTAGCCCTATCCCAAACCAAAATAGAAACAATATCCCGGGAATTCACCAAAATCAACTTCATACACATACTCCGCGAAGAAAACCAATTCGCTGACACCCTATCCAAGTTAGCCTCACTAATAAACATGCCCGACAACCTCTTCTCTATGCCGATCTGCGTAGAAAGAAGAGAACAACCTGTCTACATCCACGACATAGAAACCGACGACACTCCAAAAAACCCTGGTACAAAGCGATCTTAGACTTCAAAACCAACAGATCATACCCACCCAACACAAACACCAAAAACAAAAGAGCCTTACGAATACAAGTCGCTCACTACGTCCTAAACCAAGGACTGCTATACAAGCGAACCCCACACGGAATACTCCTCAGATGCATAAACAAAACCCAATCCGAGAAAGTCATGGAAGAAATACATGACGGGGAATGTGGACCCCACATGAGTGCACACCTATTAGCCCGAAAAATAATGAGACTAGGCTATTACTGAGTTACCCTAGAGGCAGACTGCCGGCGTCATGTCCGTCACTGCCACAACTGCCAAATATTCGCCAACATCCAACACCTACCGCCATATCCACTCCACACCATAACAACACTCTGACCCTTCTCTACCTGGGGAATTGACATCATAGGAAAGGTACACCCGTCTGGATATGGCGGATACTTCATACTAGTGGCCGTCGATTACTTTACCAAATGGGTGGAAGCAACCTCTTACACCGTACTAACCTCCAAACAAGTAGTTAAATTCCTACGTACAAAACAACATCATCTGTCGCTACGGCATACCCCACGAAATCATCAGTAATCAGGGGACTCATTTTAGGGCCGACACCCAAAAACTCCTAGACAAATACAAAATCCAAAGACAGAAATCCTCGCCTTATAGACCTCAGACAAACGGGCCTGTAGAGGCAGCAAACAAAACCATTACCACAATCCTTACGAAAATGATAGACAACTACCGGGATTGGCCAAACAAAATACCCTTCGCATTATGGGGATACCGAACCTCTTACCGAACACCCACCGAAGCCACGCCCTATTACCTAATCTACGGCTTCGAAGCCGTGCAACCCATAGAACTGGAAATACCCTCACTAAGGATACTAGCCGAAAGCGGCATTCCCGAAGAGGAGTGGAACCAAAAATGTTACGATGAGCTAGTACTCCTAGATGAGCGTAGAATACACGCACTGTCCAACGTGCAAGCCCACCAACAACGAATACAACGAGGCTTTAACAAACGAGTCAAATCCCAAAATATACATGAGGGATACCTAGTAGTCAAATCCATTAGAGCGTCCCTTCCCGTCGACCCTAGAGGGAAATTCAAACCGAAATGGACGGGCCCCTACCTCGTCAAGAAGATACTCACGGGGGACGACGTGATCCTTACTGACCTAGACGGTCAAGAATTTTCGACCCCAACCAACATGGACCAACTCAAACGTTACTACCCCTAACCTTCCCGACAACCCTGTCCTGATCTCCGACCTAGGGTGAAAACCCACACAAAACGCTTAAAATAATTCGCATCGATAATTGGCATAACGAGTATAAAGCAAAATCACTTACATCTAAGAAGAACTACGAACATTATTTGATTCCATGATACGTAGGTGTTGTGTGTCAAATTTAGACCCTTTTTCCTCCCATTTAGACCCGTTTTCCCTCGTTTTGCGAGATTAGAGAGCGATTATCGCCTTATTTTGAGTATTTCTCGCATTAGCATCCTTCTTGTGCGTTTTACGTGTTTTTGGTAGTTTTTCTATCAATTTTTATAGGATTAGGCGCCAAAAGCATGATCGAGCTTCTACGAGCACAAGAGAGGGGAATACCGTCCGAAAAACAAAGCACACAACTTAAAATCCAAAGTCCAAACCCAAGAGGTGAAACCTTGAGCAAAAAGAAAAAAGTATAGTCCAATGGGCATCTTCACCGGAGAGGTCGAATTACAAATGAATATAACTAGAGTTATGGACCTCGGATCGAAGCGATTCCAGTTCGAGGTGAAAGCTTATCTTCTTAGCTTTCCAACGACATATCATACGCCCTAATCGGAGTTCAAACGAGAGAGTTATGGCCCTCTGAAGTCACAGGGCAAAATTTCACCCTATGAGAATTTGACCGGGCGAAATTTCGCCAGACGGTGTTCCTCCCCAGATTGCCATTTCGGAAAAAAAGTTCACCGGGCAAAATTTCACCCTATGAGATTTTGACTGGGCGAAATTTCACCCTATGAGATTTTGACAGGGCGAAATTTCACCCTACGAGATTTTGACCGGGCGAAACTTCGCCCGACGGTATTTCGGCCATATTGGAGAGAATCCACAGGGCAAAACTTCACCCAACGAAGACTCAAAGGACAAAGTCTCACTAATGGGCAAGGATTAGATTATGGGCTTTAAGATTGTGTGACCCATTAAGGGATTAGTATATATAGAAAACCTAGGGCTTCATTTCAATTTGTGCCTTAAGTGTACCTCCTTAGGTTAGGGTAGTTTAGTAGATCTCCATAGTAGTAGTAGTAGTAGTAGTTTATATAGAAAAACTTCATAAATTTAGTAGTTTAGATTAAAACTATTCTATATTTCTACAATCAAGTTATCATCTTTGTTGAAGATTTGGGTTTTATATTGAAGATTTAAGGGGTTTTGCAAGGATTTGGTGACAAGATCCTTGTATTATTTCTTGAAGCTCCATCTTTTATGTTAATCTTCATCTTCTCCTTTTGAGTTTTCTTCCATTTTGGTAGTTTCTTTCCTCTCCCTTTCTCCATTAATTAGTTTTGTTTTTAGTTTCTTGTTAATCCTTTGTTTGTCTTGTCATTCTTTATGTTAGTGTAGTTTTTCATTGTTAGTTTGTTTTTCTCTCTCCTTAGTTTGTTTCTCCATAGTTTGTGTGTTAGTTTATTTTTCTCCTTAGTGTTAGTTTTATTATGGGTAGTGAGTAGATTTTAGTTAGGGGGCTAGGGGAGGAGGAATTCTAGATAAAAGTTTAATTTTGTGAGATTATTGCATTTGAGGGTGATTTGTCTTGATTGGGATTATTGTGTCTTGATTGACTTAGCTTGATCACCTAGGTTGACTTGACTCACCCGGACTAATATGGGGAAACTCAGGGTTTGGGTAATTCCATCTAGAGAACTTAGTTTATTCGTCGCGAAAGCGGGCTTAGGCTTGGTTGGTAGGGAAACCGAAAGGTGGCACCTCCCTTATACATCTTGTGATAATTCTTGCGATGTCACACCCTTTACCTTAATTTCCGACTCCCCAACTCTCCCTAACGCCTTTCCCATTAATTGTTTCTCGCTTTAGTTCCTTATCTCGTCTAGTTAGTTTAACTCCTCTCGTCCAAAACCCCAAAAATAGACTCCAAACACTCTTTGACTTAGACTTGACCGACTTCACATAGACCGTCCCTGTGGATCGATCCCGACTTGCCGCTACTACGTATTAGTTTTTCGAAGTTTATAAATATTGTTTGACCGCGTTAGATAGGCGACAATCTGACGCGCGCATCAAAATTGCGCCGTTGCTGGGGACGACGATAGTTAATTGAGGTTTAGTCATTGTGTTTGGTTAAAAAAAAAAAAAAACAAAAAGAAATAAAATAAAAAATTAAAAAAGGGTTAGTCTTTTTGCTTGCTTCTTGGTGATCATATTGCTTGCCTCTTTGCATTTATCTCATTTGTTGGCCAATCTCTTTTATGTCTCTCATGATGACCTTAGCCGACCATAGTTACCTCACCTATTACCATTAGAGATGAGGATAGAGCGAAATTTGAAGTGGATCAAGTATTTATCACGGTGCTTCAAAGAGATATGTTTTGGGGATTGCCTAATGAAAATGTGCTTGAGCACCTTGCGGAATTTCATACAAATTGTTTAGTTGCAAGGAAGAATGACTTGCCAATCAACACCTTTAAACTCTTAGCTTTTCCTTTCACCCTTGGAGGTAAAGCCAAGAAATGGCTACATTCTTATCCTCCTAACACATTTTGTATTTGGGATGAACTTGTTCAAGTCTTTCTAAACCACTTCTTCCCATATCACAAGACCAATAAACTTAGACGAGAGATCCTTACCTTTGAACAAGGTGAGTTTGAGTGTTTAAGTGATGCTTGGGAGAGATTTCGAGATTTGTTGACATATTGCCCACGCCATGGGATTCTGGTTTGGCTAACCACCACAATATTCTTTGACAACTTGCTTGAACACGTTAGAGACTTGATTCATATTTCGGCCGGTGGAAACTTTTATGAATTAGGTGATGATGAGGCGAGATTATTGCTTGAGAAAGTGGCTAGAACCGATGCCCGTGATGGATATGGGAGAGTGACACCTTTGAGAGAACCACCGAGAGTTGAATCTTCCTCTTTTGTTTGCAATGTTCAATCCTCTCTTATTAACTCTTCTCCAATTTTTGTGAATAATTTGCATGATTCTTCACCTTATGCCATTTGTGATGATGTGAAACATGAATTTAATGCTTCCTCTTCTTATACATCTCCACCCCTTTCTTATTTGGATATAATATACGAAGAAGAAGAAGAAGATGAAGAAAATGATGTGCATAATGTTCAATCTCAACATGCTCCCCCACTCCCTTTGAATACATGTATTGTGCATGATTCTCCATTGCATTTGATTGATAATGATGATCTTGATAATGATTTTATGAAGTCATGTAAGAATTGTGATGATGTCAATGTGTCTTGTAACGATGATGTGCTTGAGCTAATTAACTCCTTCTATGCAACATGATATGAGCTCCAAGCCTTTAAATGTGACACTTGACGATAATCTTGAGAGTAGAAGATGTGTTGGTGATGAGGTTATTGAGGAGACTCTTGTTGAGGAATTTGAGGGTGTTGATGAGCCTTATAATGAGGAAATTGTGAGTATGTCTTGTGATGTTCTTGACATGAAGAGGGATGATGATTGTGTGTTAATGGAGGTTGAGAACCCTGTTTTTTCCCTTGAGAATGATTGCATCCCCCACTTTGTTGATGATGAGAGTAAATTTGAGGACATACCTACAACTACTTGTGATAAGCCTATTGAGCTTTTGATGTAGGAATTTGTCGCGGATCCCCACAATCAAACAAGAACCTAACTCTACTAACTGGGTAGCTAGGGCAAGTCGGGTATTGAATCCACAGGGACGGTGAGCTAAATGAAAAGTCTCGGTCTAGTTAAAGTTTTAGTTGAAGAAATTCGGTTTGAGTTGAATAAGTCTAAACTAATTGGGTAAACTAACGATAAAGGAGAACAGTAACAAATATAATAAAAGGGACTAGGGTCAAGGTTAACAAGGTAGTCTCAGGGGAGTTGTCGGGGGTCATAAAATAGTCGACTAAGGTCGATAATAGGCATAAGATAGGCTCTCACGAGTCTCTATCTACCATAGGACAGTCCTAGCGGGCTCTCGCTACTTACTAGGTTGACCCACCCCAATGAACGTAAGTCTAACCTAAACTCGGCTCTCGTCTTAAGTTCAGGTTAACTAAACTGATTAACTAATCTGGCCAGGAAAAGCAAATCATATAATTATAAGGTTCAAATGGAGATTAATAACGATTCATCAACAATTAAATTAACTCGAGACAAAACCCCAATTAAGATGAACCGAACTAACCCTAACCCTAGAAATTACTACTCAGACATAATTGAAATTAATCTAAAATCAACTAAAGATTGAAGCTTTGATAAAATCAATTAATATGAACTAAATATAAAGACAATTAGTAAAAGAGAGAAATGGAGAGAAAAGAGAGACAATTAGTAAAAGAGAGAATTGGAAACAATGAATAATAAACAATAGAAACGATCTCATAGTATAACGATTAAGTCTTCAATTGCCGATCCAAAAAGCAAGAAAATACGAGAAACTAACGGTTTCTCACTTCTAACTAAGCTGCCTTTTTCTTTTGTCGTTTTCTCTCCACTAAAAGACCAACTATCCTACACTACCAATCTAATCCCCTGATCTCTACGGCTCCCCCCTCCTTAAAACTAACTTACTTCCCCTAAAACCCCTTTACGCGTTGTTTTAAGAGTGAGTCCGTTTCTGCATGGGCTTTGACGGAAGTTGGTCTTATTTGGACCTATCCAACACTCGTCTTTTATTTTGTTTCCATTGTCTTTTAACTGGTTTTGACTCGTCTTTACTTGGTTATTCCCGAGAAGGTACGTACAAGATAAAAACGAGACAAAGCAGTACCAAATCCTCGGAAAATAACAATTATTACGATAATTATAACCAAAACAACTAACGGACCCTAATTAACACTTAATAATATATAATGAGCTATATAATAGTTATAGAGCACAAAACCGGACTAAATAACGAGTAAAAGTAGGGTAAATCACTACTAAAATATCACTTATCAGCTTTCCATGACCAACACCTTTGAAAATCCGACAATTGGGAGCTTATGTGAGGTTGCGATGCATAATCCTCTATTTGAGCGCATGATAAATGGAGTTAGAAGTGAAGAGGGTGAGATGTTTGATGATGGAGCGAATTATGGAGAAGCTCCTAAGACCCACCTTATTGAGGAGTATGAGACTTTGAGTGATAATGGAAAGGATGAGGAGAGCTCTAATGTGATCATTATTGAGGTGTTGTTTAAGGATGACTTCTTTTACCCTCACCTTCTTGATAAAATGTCTCTCCCTACCCCTTTACAAGCCTCACTTGAGCTAGATTTGAATGGTTCCTACACAATATATCCTCCAGCCTCTTTGATATTCCTTCCTCACTCACATAAGGAGTTTAAAAATGACATGAAAGTGCCTTTTGAACATAGAGGCATGATGGATACTCTATTATTTGCTTTGACCTCTTATGTTTATGTGCTATCTTTGTGCATCAATACTTTCTATTGTCATTTCTTTGAGTTCCATGCAAGATTGTTTGATCTACTTTTAAGAGCATTTAATTGCTCTTTACTTGAAAACTCGAATGAGTTTTTCCCCGGTAAGTTGAAATCGAAATGGCCGGTCCATTCGAGGTGACCAAGGTGCAACCATATGGATCAGTTGAAATCTTAAGTCCAGAAACCGGGAAATTTGTGGTTAATGGACAACGTTTGGAGATTTATCATGTCGGTCACGTTCGTGAGACCTTTGCTACCGTGAAAGTTGATGAGCTCCCGTTGAGGAGCGTTGTTTAGCCCTCTCAATTTGATGTAGGTTTGGTGGTATCTTCAACAACCACCTTGTATATATGTATCATGTTTCTTTGTGTTTGTTAGCTTGAGAACAATGGATGAACTTGGATTTCACCATAGAGCAATTATTTGGATGAAGATCAAGCTTTTGGAGAAGTTATGGAGCTTAATTTGAAGACCACAAGCATGTTTGTGGGAGATATTGATTATGTAATGTGAGTCGTGTTGTTATTTGAATCTTTAGGTAATGATCGAAGAGCCATGAAATGGCAAGGCGGAAAAACGAAGTAAACAAGACCGCCGGGCGAAACTTTGCCCGGTGAGACTTGACCGGCGAAGTTTCGCCCTACGAAGAATTGCCAGATCTGCCAGAATTGACGAAGATACCACCGGGCGAAATTTCGCCCGGTGAGATTTTCATCGGGTGAAACTTCACCCGGTGGAAAAAGTTGGCAGAATTGTTTTTCACGATGAAAACCCATCGGGTGAAATTTCATCCAATGGTACTTGACTGGGTGAAACTTCACCCGACGTCATGAGCTGGATCAATCACCTATACCCTATTTACTCACTACACTATCAATTCTCTCCTTCACATTTGCCCCACATAACTTTCCCTCCAAAATATTTACACCAAATTTTTACCAATCTACTTCAAAACTTTTATTTCCCTCCTCAACCACCCTATTTATATCACCCTTTACCACACTCTTCATTCCACCTTTTCACCCCTCATAAAAACATCAAACCACCACCTTCCATACCCCAACCACATTTAAACCTCCATTCATAATTTCATCTCCATCTTGGGTGATTATATTTGGGTTCTTTGAAGAGGTGAAGCTCAAGTTTTTGGGGATTATTCTTGCAAGGTTATTATTATGGAGACAAGAGCTCAGCGAGCCGCTCGTAAGCAAGGTATGACTTCGACTTCTAAATCTTCTACATGTTCTACATCTTCTAAGTCTTCTAAGCCTAAATATTTACCTTGTCCTAATACTTCTTTGTCTCGGACCTTCTCTGAAAGATCTTTCAGAGTACTAGGTGGCCTTGTCCCCACACAATGACCAATCTAGGAATAGTAGACGATATTAAAGAGTTATCGTCAAGGACCGGAACTATCAGACTCCTTAGCCTCGCGGCCTTCACCTACAAAGACCTTACTTGCGAGTTCCTAGGAACTTTCGGCCAATAATATTTATACTCTTAACGTGTGTGTCTTGCAATTGATTTGTGACTCTTTGTTCGGTAACCCTAACCCCTTAGACCTACCACTTGTCATGGTATTGCACTTTCATCGTATCGTTGTCACCCAACGTCCCTCCTTAGATTGTGGAGGTCTTGTGACAGTAATTGCGAACAAATTGGGTTATTCGACCGACCACCTCACCCCACTAGACGATTCCATATGGCTTGACGAGGCCTATTTTCCGACCTGGATTTTTCATATACCTCATCAGCGCCTCGTCTACATTTGCAGTGGAAGAGCTTTAATAGTTCCGAACACACACCGAACCACTATCCTTGTTCACCACAATTGGGACCTACCCTTAGGTCCCGGTGAATTCCGACTGACCAAGACTGAATCGGGAGGAAGGAGAGTTTGGGAGTATGCGCACTACACATTGCCCAAAGGTCGTACGATCTATGACCTTTGTGAGATTGAATCCGACTTTGTCCTCTCGCTTAGCGACGGTCCGGAGAAGTTTTCTCCCGAGCCATCCTCCGAGGGTATACCTTTTTCTATGGGTCTCCTAGCGCTTCATTTGTGTCGGTCGATCACTCAGACTAGACCCTCTTCCGGAGTCGGTGGTGTGTGTGTGTTGTGTATTTGTGTGTGGGTTGGGTCGGTGAGTCTTTAATCATCTATAATTGCATGTCCTTTGGTTGATTCCGTTCTTGTTTCTTTTATCCTATTGTCATTGTGATTGATTTATCTCTACCATAACTTTGCAAGTTGTACCATTGATCTATTGTTGCGGCCAAAGCGGCCTTGATATTGCTCCCGGTCATTAGGCGATGTGATTACGCCATTGACCTCTTGAAAATCCGAATTCTTCTCATTTTTCTAAATTTTTTTTAATCTGGGCTAGGTGATGTGACTACACCTACGCTCATTTTTCATCCTTTCTTTTAATTTATTTTATTCTCATTTTCTTAGCCACTTGGCTACGGTCTAGGTGATGTGATTGCACCTAGACCCGCCACCCTTTTATCGTTTTCTTTTCGTTTGTTTTCTTTCTTCAAAAATTCGAAGAATCCAAAATTATTTGAAAAATTATAAAAATCCAAAAAGATTTTTCTTATTTTTCTTTATCCGTCTTTTTCGATCTTCTCCCCTACTCGTGCATTGAGGACAATGCATAGTTCTATTGTGGGGGAGGGATCTACTATCGTTTTGTTTTTCAAAAATCTTTCCAAAAACCATAAAAATTGAAAAATTCCGAAAAACCAAAAATATTTTCTTTTTATTTTCCTTTTCTTTTTCCCTTTTTCTTTTCTCGTTTTCGTTATGTTTTCGTGTCCTTTGTATAATCTTGTTCTCTACTCTTACAGGATAACCACCACCTTGATAGCACAATTTGAAGATTCTGGAAGCGACCCGCTCGGTAACTTTTGTCCTCTCCGCTTTCTTCTTCAGTTTCGTAGAGGAGTTAGGTTGTTGCTATTGGGAGGCTCTAGAAGAGATGAGCATTTTGGGTGTTGTGGTTGATTTTTGTGCTTGAATGTCGATAGAGTACGGAGTGCATGACTTTACTCGTGTTTTCTTTTATTTGCCTTTTCTTTTTATTGTAATCTTTTTGCTTTTATATAGTGTGTCTAGGATTAGAAGTTTTCGAAAACCCGATTACGAACTTATTGCAAGAGTTTACATTCCATTGTACATATTGCAAGTTGATATTAATGGAAAGCGTATGACACTAATTATATACATAGTAAACATACACACACATACATACATACATACATATATATATATATATATATATATATATATATATATATAAATATTTTTTTTAATAAAATTTCTAATGTAACAGGACAGTTCGTTAGAACAACCGTTCTCTACGTTGTGGTAGGAAGAGGGTGGTCGTAGTGTTAAAGTGTCCTCTTTGGATAACACAAACAGAACGGTTCCTGCACATAACCGTTATGCTTGTCGTCCTTATAATAGAACGGTTTGACTTTTATTGAATCGTTCTTGTTTAACAAATAGAACGCTGACCTAAAGGACGGTTCCTTTGCTTATTTAGACCGGTTAAGAAGCGTCCTGTTTCCTTATAATTGTAGTAGTGTGTGGATAACCCATTGTAGATTTTGGACCTTAATCTAGTAGAATGACTTTAAATCAATGAACTTATTGATCCTTTAGCTTGAGTCCACCTTTTCTACTAGAGGTTTACTTCGGGGTTTGCATTTGACCACCTTGACCACCCATGGAGGAGTTAGGCCTTGGTTTCTGCATCCCGTTTTCTAGGTGACCTTGCTCGAATGACCATTGCACCTATAGTCCAAATTCTTTCCGCCTTTTTGTGGGTTATCCGGGGATGGCGCACGCGTTCTCGATCACCTATTTTTCCTCCACCTATACATCACCACAATAAGTTTACACAAAAATAACCTCCAAGCTTGGTTTCGAACTACATCAAAAAGCCAAAAAAGGGCAAATCAAAGCAAGAGAAAAGGGCACAAAAATATGAAAAACAAGGGAGAGAAAAGGAGCTTCAAATGAAATCATATTATCAAAAACATCTCCTTCAAAAAAAAAAGAGAAAAAAAAGCCTTTGATCGATTTTTGCCGTGAAGTGCCTACTAGAGGACCGAGTCCCGAGGAAGGAAGATAGCGGTAATTAGTCGATCCACCCAGAAAATCGTAAACACTCCACTTTTTGTTTGGGCTAATTCAGGAAATTCAAGTTTGGAACGACCCTCGTGGCCTTAACCAAAGAGAGCGGGACTGCACCTACCTATAGTGTCAAACAACTCCACGGTTCACTTATTCCACTCCATTTAACACCCCGTCGTACCCCTTTAGAAGATTAGGAGGACCTAGCTAAGTTATCAACATCTTTATTGCTTAATTGTCATACTATTACGCTTTGGTCCTTGTCTACATGGGTGATTTATCTTGGAATGTTTATGATTGTTTTAAGTAAGTTTTTGGTGTCTTTCCCCACCGTCTCAATGAGGGATTCGGTGTTTTGTTTTTGCTTTGGATGCGTCTATTCTTTCGTGTTACGTGTTTTTGTGTGTTTAGTCGCATCCACCATTTTGAGCAAGCCCCAACTTACCTTGCATGGGAGTACCTTACCTCATAGGTATTCCGATGTGAGTTGAAGGGACGGAGCGGGCCCGTTAATTGCCCCATATCGGCTTAACGTAGTCTAGCTAGTAGTAGTAGTATGTAATTTCTTTTTGGGTCTTTGCTTGAAGACAAGCAACGGTTTAGTGTGGGGGAATTGTTGTGTGTCAAATTTAGACCGTTTTTCCTCCCATTTAGACTCGTTTTTCCCTCGTTTTGCGAGATTAGAGTGCGATTTTGCCTTATTTTGAGTATTTCTCGCATTAGCGTCCTTCTTGTACGTTTTACGTGTTTTCGGTAGTTTTTCTATCAATTTTGATAGGATTTGGCGCCGAAAGCATGATCGAGCTTCTACGAGCACAAGAGAGGGGAATACCGTTCGAAAATTAAAGCACACAACTTAAAATCCAAAGTCCAAACCCAAGAGGTGAAACCTTGAGCAAAAAGGAAAAAGTATAGTCCATTGGGCATTTTCACCGGAGAGGTCGAACTTCAAATAAATATATCTATAGTTTTGAACCTCGGATCGAAGCGATTCCAGTTGTAGGTGAAAGCTTATCTTCTTGCCTTTCCAACGGCATATCACACACCACAATCGGAGTTCAAACGAGAGAGTTATGGTCCTATGAAGTCACAGGGCAAAATTTCACCCTATGAGAATTTGACCGGGCGAAATTTTGCCAGACGGTGTTCCTCCCCAGATTGCCATTTCGGACAAAAAGTTCACCGGGCAAAATTTCACCCTATGAGATTTTGACCGGGCGAAATTTCAGCCTACGAGATTTTGACCGGGCGAAACTTCGCCCGACGATATTTCGGCCATATTGGAGAGAATCCACAGGGCAAAACTTGACCCTATGAAGACTCAAAGGACAAAGTCTCACTAATGGGAAAGGATTAGATTATGGGCTTTAAGATTGTGTGACCCATTAAGGGATTAGTATATATATAGAAAACCTAGGGTTCATTTCAATTTGTGTCTTAAGTGTACCTCCTTAGGTTAGGGTAGTTTAGTAGATCTCCGTAGTAGTAGTAGTAGTAGTTTACATAGAAAAACTCCATAAATTTAGTAAGCTTTCTTAGTTTAGATTAAAACTATTCTATATTTCTACAATCAAGTTATCATCTTTGTTGAAGATTTGAGTTTTATATTGAAGATTTAAGGGGTTTTGCAAGGATTTGGTGACAAGATCCTTGTATTATTTCTTGAAGCTTCATCTTTTATGTTAATCTTCATCTTCTCCTTTTGAGTTTTCTTTCATTGTTGGTAGTTTCTTTTCCCTCTCTTTCTCCATTAATTAGTTTTGTTTTTAGTTTCTTGTTAATCCATTGTTTGTCTTGTCATTCTTTATGTTAGTGTAGTTTTTCATTGTTTGTTTGTTTTTCTCTCTCCTTAGTTTGTTTCTCCATAGTTTGTGTGTTAGTTTATTTTTCTCCTTAGTGTTAGTTTTATTATGGGTAGTGAGTAGATTTTAGGTAGGGGGCTAGGGGAGGAGGAATTCTAGATAAATGTTTTATTTT
The DNA here is from genome assembly GCA_958450325.1 of Agrostemma githago. NCBI lineage: Eukaryota > Viridiplantae > Streptophyta > Magnoliopsida > Caryophyllales > Caryophyllaceae > Agrostemma > Agrostemma githago. The sequence goes on along the minus strand of OY288255.1, from coordinate 11,597,535 downwards.
GTGAGATTATTGCAATTGAGGGTGATTTGTCTTGATTGGGATTGTTGTGTCTTGATTGACTTACCTTGATCACCTAGGTTGACTTGACTCACCCGGACCAATATGGGGAAACTCGAGGTTTGGGTAATTCCGTCTAGAGAACTTAGTTTATTCATCGCGAAAGCGGGCTTAGGCTTGGTTGGTAGGGAAACCGACAGGTGGCACCTCCCTTATACATCTTGTGATAATTCTTGCGATGTCACACCCTTTACCTTAATTTCCGACTCCCCGACTATCCCTAACGCCTTTCCCATTAATTGTTTCTCGCTTTAGTTCCTTGTCTCGTCTAGTTAGTTTAGCTCCTCTCGTCCAAAACCCCAAAAATAGACTCCAAACACTTTTTGACTTAGACTTGACCGATTTCATATAGACTATCCCTGTGGATCGATCCCAACTTGCCGCTACTACGTAGTAGTTTTTCGGAGTTTATAAATATTATTTGACCGCGTTAAATAGGCGACAATCTGACGCGCGCATCAGTAGGCAACCCTCCCAAGGGTACAACAAAAAAAAAGACAAAATCGATTACTCGTTTCACATGCAAATCAGAACCTTTTCCCGCGTTCCGGTTAACGAGTGATTTCAATGACGAAGCCGAGGACGGGGTGAAAACCCGAAAGGGCGCCCCGGGCAAAATGAAGAAACGAGTTGCGAGCCGTCGTTAATTTTTTTTTTTTTAAATTAAAGAGCAAAAGAAAAAAAAAAACAAAACAAAAGGTGAGCCGAGGACGGAGTGAAAACCCGAAAGGGCGCTCCGGGTAAAATGAAGAATCGAGTTGTGAGCCTCCAAAAAAAAATGAAGTAAAAAAAATGTGCTTCTCATTAATAAAAAAAACAGTTAAATGGAGCCTTTGTCGAGGCCCTTTACATCGAGCATCCGAAATCCGGCTACCCCAGAAAATGACAACGTGTCAAAACCCTACAAAAAGCTAGTACTAATACGCTACATAATATCAATTAATAGAACATAATACAAAACGACTGGGCTCTACCAGTCCAACTTCTTTTTTCCTTACCATCCGGGTGTGCTTGTTCCGGTCTCTCACCATCACCCCTCCTAACACAAGTTTCTATCACCCTAGCCAAAGGCGAGCCCAGCCAATCATATTTCCTCTCACCACTCACATTTTCAATATGGGTCTCGTTGGTCTTGGCCCGTATAGATGAACTGACGGCACTAGGATCGGTAACGCTGTCTTTGGTCAGGCACTTAGTGATGTTACCTTGAGTCGCCTCCTTATCCTCTGGCACCGCGGTCCTCCTAACTTTCGACTTGCTCTCTCCTGACGGGTATTCATAAACTCCCCGCAGGAAAGAGGTTATGTCGGTCGGTCGAGCACTCTCTATAACAACGGGACGTGAAAATTTCTGTCCCCAAGACATCCTAAACTCCCTGAGAGAACTTTCTGTCCACAAATCAGACTTAGAAGCACCCCTAGTAACCTCCGTTATGGTTGGCTTCACGCCTATTTGGTGCGACAACTCGCCCGGATAAATATAAACCGGATCCCTTAAGGATAATACCTGCATAACATGAGTCGAGGACGAGAAGGGAAACCTGGCATGTCCACCGATAATCCACCACGGGACTATCCACCTGATAACCACTCGCCCATTAGCCAAATAGGAATGCTATTCTTCTTCGGTATGACCATCGCTCCATGCTTGCACCATCTTACGACCCGTGAAGCCCTTATAGCTATAGCCCTTGATGGACCGAGGAGGTCGACCAAACCAAGCCTCTCTTGTAGCCAAACCTGCACAAACTGCAACACAGTGTCACACTTTCTAGCTAAGGCAAGTTTCGAAGAAGGAAAAATAGCACCCCTATATACCAGCAAAATGATCCTAGAACCCCGAAAAGGAGCCCGATGCAGCCGGACACGAGCATCAAGACCTAGGATAAGCTCACCCAGAATGAGTAAAGAGGGTGATCGCCCATGTTCTATCCCCAGGACCACATCCAAAACCCAAGCATTACCCAAACTCTCATGCACTAATGCGTCTTATAAAAGATAATAGCATGTCACCGCAATATTAAAAGCCCGCCTACAAGCTAGGGGTGAAATGTCACGGGAACCCATATGTGAGAACGTCCTAAAAAGCAACTCTAGGTCAATACCATCTCTCCCGAAGAAAACCTTAGCCTCCTTTAGCGAAGAAAGATCCAAAAAGTGAAGAAATCGTTCCACAAAAGCATCATCTCCCAAGGGAACACAAGGTCGAAACGAACACCACCCGCCTATAACGTCTAGGTCCTCGGGAAGAGGACAAATCTTACCTCCAGGGAAAGAAAAAACATGACTTTTTACGTCCCAAAAACTAGAGCATGCTAACAAGAAGTCATAGACACACTATGGGTATTTTAGTATGTCTAAAACGAGCACCCATAACCCGCATATATAGCCCTAATCCTACAACAATTAGGAAATTACGAAAATTTGCATAAACGAGAATCGGGCCACCCGATCCCAGGCGCTCGAATACCGAACCGCCCGAACCCAAGCAACCCAAAATCCAACCGCCCAGACCCGGGCGTTTGAACCCTAAGTCGTTAGCATCCCTGGTACCCAAAAAATTATGACATCAGTTCCGCTTTACCACAAAAATCACCACCTGACAACCCCGGACGATGGGATAGACCTCTCGAAGTCACTAAAACCCTTTCGGAAAGCCAAAATGTCCGCGCAAGAGCAACAAGGTCGCACGAACAACACATTTAACCCGTCAGATCCACTAGACTTAGACGTCTTTTCATTTTTTCTTTTAGGGGGATAAGCTACCCCACCTAGGCGTGTTGTAGCCTTTAATGGCATCATCAATTTGCATCTGTAACCCAGTACAGCATTATTGTGAATATACAAAAAGTGGTCTAACTTTTTTTTTTCAAAAATTGGTCTAACTTTTTTGTTTTTGCCTCATTTTAAACATGAATGTCGAGACAACTACACTTGTCTCTCAACACACTCTGTCAAAACATGTTAACTTCTTACGTTTCACACATGTCAAGTCAATCATTTTAATCGACGTATTACTTGATCCAACTCCCTGCTCAAATTAACACATTTCAAAGAACTCGAAACGCATTTTCGTACTCTCATGCAATCCTAACGCATTTAAAACATCCTAAACTACGACAAAATCGTGAACAAACCGAACCTGAAGTGATTACTTGTCAATCTAGGTCAACATTTCATAAATAAAAGTGCAAGACTAAACCGATCAATTAAAATGCTAAAAGCCTTAGAAACATACACAAATCCATACACAAACCGAGTTCATAAACTAGGGAGAACCCCTAGAAGCTACACTTATAGCTATTACGAGCTCACCGATATTGTCATCCAAACCTAGATCTTCCAAAACAAAAGTAGAAGACTCACTACCATCCATCCCCGACAGCATATCTAGAGTAGCCGTCTCGGGAATCCCTCCAACATCCTCGGTGGTGCCCGTAGCATGAGCTTCAGCCTCGGCCTCGGCCTCAACCTCCCTCTCCATCTCAACCCTCAGCCTAGCCTCGCCCTGAGTCCGAGCTAACTGCTCCTTAAGCTTGGAAATCTCGTCGTCCCGGGATCGCAGGAGCTGTCGCAAACTAGCCTCTTCCGTCTCGAGCTCGGTCACCCGAGCCTCCAGCTGCCCCACCATATCCTGAGTATCCTGCAAATGCACCCACACTTTAGGAAAAGATACAAACATTCTAGAAAGCCAACCCTAGGTAAAAGTACTCACCGATCGAGGCCCGGAAGTATCACGGGAGACCCTCGATGCATAGGCCCGGAAGTAGTTGGCGGCCTGCCACAACCGCTGATGGGAAGTCGATGAAATAAACCTGAGAAGCAAAACCAAATGAATTAGTCAAACTAAATCTAACACTTGAGAACTCAAATCCAAGACAAAAACCGAAACTTACCCGCTATACCCGGTAGCGCCACTCTATCCCAACATCCATCTCCTCGGCAGAACAAGGGAGAGAGGCTCCGTGAAAGCTACCCCGGCTGCATTTACCCTGAGCAACGTCAAGGGAAAGTCCGGGGGCTGAACAGCATCAGCCGGATAGGCCAGCTAAAGGAAAAGCGAACCGGTCAAGGTGCAAATAAACACTAAGCCATAGAACAAAACAAGCCCTAAAACAGAAATCGAGTACTCACCATGAGGCGGTGACAAGCTAGCCGCTGGCTGATGTGAGACAGGTAGGAGGCACCAGGCACCAGTAGTGCATCACCTCCTTCTCCATCCCTACTCTCGAGGACCTCTGCGGCGGTCGATGGTGTAAACATGGTCCGGGGAGGATCAACCAGCACCTTGAAATCGTCATACAAGCACTGACGCACCAACCGTTCGCCCAAATACCACACCTGGCGAAACAACGAAGGAAGGAGCATCCTCTTGTAGCTCCAGGGCCTCAGCTCCGCCGCCACATACTCGGGCACACCCTCGTAATCGGCCCAAGGACGGGCCACAAACTACACAAACAAAATCGATGCTTCAATAATCCTAAACAGGGTGCTATTAAATAAAACGAGCCGTAAGAAGGAAACTTACATCCTCGAGGCGTAGCTGGTTCACCAGCACATTCTTCGACGGGTAGTGACTCGTCGTACTCTTGGCCTGAGCCAGTCTCCACTCGATCCTCGTCGAAAACCTAACCGGACGAGCACTCACCGTCTTGGGTGCCAATCGAGGGAAGTAAGAATAAATCCAAGCCTGCAAAACCTCGAAAAACATCATTAGCAAAACCAGACCAGACTAAGCAATATCCAAGAAACGAATACAGAGGCAATAACTAACCTCCAGTACGAGACCTGGACCCACGATAGGCAAAGCCGAGGCCGATTTCACCTTCAGTGGCCTCACCATGACTTGCAGAGAGCGAGTCATCTCCGCGAAAGCCGCGGTCACCCAATCGAAGTGTCCCAGCTGATCTAAATCAGCTAGGAAAGGCAAAATCCTAGTACTAAACCTCTCTCCCTTATCCGAGAAGTGGGTCGATCTTAGGAAGTACCACAACCACAGACAGGCATCCTGCACCGGTATGTTGGGTGCTCGACTCTCTAGTACCGCCACCCTCTCGAAGTGGTCAGTAATGTCCGAACTCACCAGAACATGAGGCTTATTATAAGCCTCACGCTCCAAACAATCTTCGATCCATTCACAGACCTCATCCCTATCTAACTTAGGGTCCTCGGCAGCCCATCTAATCACCTCCGGACCCCACGGTAAGCACGCAATAACCCCGAAGTCCTCCAAAGTCATCCCGACCTCCCCAAAAGACATGTGGAAGGTCGAAGTAGTGTCGTCAAAGCGACCTATCATCGCTCTAATCACCATAAGGTTGCACTTGGTCTTGCAACATACCAATCGGGCCCAGTGCCCGACTATGGGACCCAGAGCCGTCCTCGCAATAATCTCCTTTGCCGCGGTACTGAGCTTCTGACAATAGATCTCTAAGCATGTTGTAAAACCCGAGAAGGTCCCCATCGGACCTGGGGGCTGCAAACCGAGATGATACAGGCATAAACAAACCAAAGCAACTTAAACCAGAACTTAGAGCCTAAACTAAAAAACACAAGTCGAGATACTCACCATGCCGTGCACGATACGGTGAGAGACGTGCAAATCAGGGCGAAACAGCAACTGATGGCCGTCCCAGTCCCGAGCCCACGGAGGATCATCGTAACCAACCTCCTCGTCCCCGTGCACGGGATCCGAAATGTGAGTCCTCCTAGCAACCGTCTCAGGTAGCCTACGCCTCGTAACTCTATCAAAGTCGACCTCATTTATGGCCCTTGGATCACGACGTTGCGAGGGAACGCTTCGTCGTCTCCTACGAATCCCGCGGGGAGTCAGTGAGCTCGTCCCAGCGACCTCACCACTGGTGCCAGTCAAAGGAGCTCCCTCGGGACGCTCAGTATCATCTCTGGCTGCAAAACCAAGCCAAAATGCAAAAATACGCGCCTCAGGTCAGGCTAAAGCAGCCCAAATAGGTCAAAATTTCGGATAAAGATATCAAAATTCTGAAAAGCCCACTAGCACCCGTTGGGGGCTACAAACCGAGATGATACAGGCATAAACAAACCAAAGCAACTTAAACCAGAACTTAGAGCCTAAACTAAAAAACACAAGTCGAGATACTCACCATGCCGTGCACGATACGGTGAGAGACGTGCAAATCAGGGCGAAACAACAACTGATGGCCGTCCCAGTCTCGAGCCCACGGAGGATCATCGTAACCAACCTCCTCGTCCCCGTGCATGGGATCCGGGATGTGAGCCCTCCTAGCAACCGTCTTAGGTAGCCTACGCCTCGTAACTCTATCAAAGTCGACCTCATTTATGGCCCTTGGATCACGACGTTGCGAGGGAACGCTTCGTCGTCTCCTACGAATCCCGCGAGGAGTCAGTGAGCTCGTCCCAGCGACCTCACCACTGGTGCCAGTCAAAGGAGCTCCCTCGGGACGCTCAGTATCATCTCTGGCTGCAAAACCAAGCAAAAATGCAAAAATACGCGCCTCAGGTCAGGCTAAAGCAGCCCAAATAGGTCAAAATTTCGGATAAAGATATCAAAATTTCGAAAAGCCCACTAGCACCCGTTGGGGGGCTGCAAACCGAGATGATACAGGCATAAACAAACCAAAGCAACTTAAACCAGAACTTAGAGCCTAAACTAAAAAACACAAGTCGAGATACTCACCATGCCGTGCACGATACGGTGAGAGACGTGCAAATCAGGGCGAAACAACAACTGATGGCCGTCCCAGTCCCGAGCCCACGGAGGATCATCGTAACCAACCTCCTCGTCCCCGTGCACGGGATCCGGGATGTGAGCCCTCCTAGCAACCGTCTCAGGTAGCCTACGCCTCGTAACTCTATCAAAGTCGTCATTTATGGCCCTTGGATCACGACGGTGCGAGGGAACGCTTCGTCGTCTCCTACGAATCCCGCGGGGAGTCAGTGAGCTCGTCCCAGCGACCTCACCACTGGTGCCAGTCAAAGGAGCTCCCTCGGGACGCTCAGTATCATCTCTGGCTGCAAAACCAAGCAAAAATGCAAAAATACGCGCCTCAGGTCAGGCTTAAGCAGCCCAAATAGGTCAAAATTTCGGATAAAGATATCAAAATTCCGAAAAGCCCACTAGCACCCGTTTTCGACCCTGGTCACAATAAAGTGGTTTCGGGAAAATCCGACATCGTTACGGTACCTTTTGGTCTGTCATAAGTCACAAAAAACTCACGGAGTGCCCTATAGGGCATTCTAACTCACAAAGGTCGACATGTGAATCACCCATAATAGAACATACACTAAGCAAGCAAGATTACGAAGGTCAAGTACGGGATAATCGGGAAAGCAATCCCTAAACCCTAATATTTTGAATTTATCCCATGGGAGGCCGTTAATGCATCTCAAAGCCTCCTACCAAGCTTATAACTACCCTAACAAGCTCTATTCGACCCTAATCTAACAATGGGACCAAGAATAAACATCGAAACCTAGCAAAATACCCAAATCAATTTTTTAGGGTTTTAACAAAATCGACCATAATCAACCAAATTAAGCAAAAATCGACAATAGGCGAGTAAGAAACGCTTACCCGACGTCGACATAATCGTGTATGGCAAAAATCGAGACGGAAATCGGTTGAACAAATCGAGAGAGCGAGATTGAGTCGAGGGGATGCGCGCCTCTGATTTTTCAAACGAATGGTTCGTTCTCCCTTCCTTCGTTAGCTTTAAACAAGTCCGACCCACAAAAGCCCAGGCGCCCCAGGTAGAGCCTCCTTATTCTGAACCGGTGGGGGCTAGGCGCCCGTATTTTAAGGCGCAGTAAGACATGCGTTTAAATATTCGGTTAAAAACTAAAACAAGAGCAAACGGGCCGGGGCATGGTATCTGATACCCGCAAAACACGCACTCATAAACCAAGCAAAATAAACAACGCCAAGACAATTTACTAATCGTAACCAGTAAAGCAAGCTTATAAACACCCTCTAACAAAATCTGCCCAACAAAAAAATAAAAACAACAACAACAAGCATAAGAACCTCGACTAACAAGAATACTCACACTCGAGCACATGATAAATCAAGCGAAACAAATCCGAGCAAAGTCCGAACAAATCTGAGCAAAGAAAACAAATCCGAGCAAAGCAAACAAATCCAAGCAAAGCAAACAAATCCGAGCAAAGCAAAACAAATTCGAGCAAAGCAAAATAAAACCGCAAAACAAAATTAATCTAACCAAAACAAATAAACATCTGCGAATTTTTAAGCCTAACGAGTCGCTAAGCGCTCTGAAGGTAATACAAACATGAATGGAACCCCATGCATCCGAACATTTTTAAGCCTAACGAGCCGCTAAAGCATTCTGAAGGCAGTTAGGGTTCGAATGAACTCTTGCGCATTCGAACAGTTTCAAGCCTAACGAGTCGCTGAAGCACTCTGAAGGCAATGAATTCTTATACATTCCAGCTATTTTTAAGTCTAACGAGTCGCTGAAGCACTCTGAAGGCAACATATTCTTATACATCCGAGCAATTTTAAGCCTAACGAGTCGCTAAAGCATCTGAAGGCAATTAAGGTTCGAATGAACTCTTGCGCATTCGAACATTTTCGAGCCTTACGAGTCCCCCAAGCATTCTGAAGGCAATTTAAGCCTAATGGGTCAAAAGCATCCTGAAGGCAATTTAAGCCTAACGGGTCACATGCATCATGAAAGCAATTTAAGCCTAACGGGTCATAGGCACCCTGAAGGCAATCTGAGCCTAACGAGTCATAAGCATTCTGAAGGCAAACTTTTTGTTAATCTGAGCTCGACGGGTCATAGGCATCCATAAAGCAACCCAAGCCTAACGAGTCATAAGCATCTGAAGGAAAACTTTTTTTTAATCTGAGCTCGACGGGTCATAGGCATCCTGGAGGCAACCCAAGCCTAACGTGTCATAAGCATTCTGAAGGCAAAATTTTTTAATCTGAGCCTAACGAGCCATAGGCATCCTGAAGGCAATCCGAGCCTAACGAGTCATAAGCATTCTGAAGGCAAACTTTTTTAATCTGAGCCCGACGGGTCGTAGGCATCTTGAAGGCAACCCAAGCCTAACGAGCCATAAGCATTCTGAAGGCAAAATAAGTAAACATTTTTTTAGCTCGACGGGTCATAAGCATCCTGAAGGCAACCCAAGCCTAACGAGTCATAAGTATTCTGAAGGCAAAATAAGTAAACATTTTTGAGCCCGACGGGTCATAGGCATCCTAAAGGTAATCCGAGCCTAACGAGTCATACGCATTCTAAGGGCAAAATAAGTATTCTCGAACCTAATGAGTCAAAAGCATTTTGAAGGCAAAACAAACATTTTCATTCCCAACGAGTCATAAGCATTCATAGGGCAGTCCAAATTTGAGCGGATTCTTAGGCATTCGAAAATTGAAGCCCATGAACATAACGAGCCCAAGACAAGATAGCAAGCGCGTATCCGAGCTCCGATAAGCGACCGCAGGCAAGGATGTCAGGTATGATTTCTAAGCCTTGGCTAACAAGCCTCAACACGTAGTCCAATGGACTTAAATTGACCCGACCGGACAGCCACCAGATCGTAATCCTCGATTGACCTGGGAGGCTATATTTTGACTTTCGCCTTGTCCAAGCCTCAGTCAAAGTGGGGGCTTCTGTAGACACCCAGATTTGGACCTGGTGGATGTAGGAGTGCCCAACAAACACCCGATGACGATCCGACTGCAACGCGACGCGAGATTACAATGCTTTAGATAGTTTTTCTATAGAACGGATCAAATAAATACTCGGAAAAATTAATTTAACATCAAGGCAGCCTTAGTCGTGTTATTACGGTCGCGTCGACACTAATTAGAGTCAATTCCGACACAGGGACCCCGAATCGGTCCCGAAATATGCAAAGTCAAACCCAAGTCAACACGTCGGGCCAAGCAAACCTCGGGATGCACACCCGAAGCCCACCCGGCGCATTGATGCGCTAGGGTTAGGGCGGAAGCTTAATCACCAAGTCATAATATATTAGGCATCTTCTCCGTTTTGGAAAGTTTCAAAGTCGGATCTTCAAAATCCCAGGCGTCTCACACCAGGCGTCCTACATTTCGTGCGCACGACCCCAGGTGCCTGAGTTCTGGTCCGCCTGGACTCAGGCGTTCTTTTGGGCAATTTGAACTACGCAAGCAACTATAAATACCCCCTTATTTCGTTCATTCGAACACACAATTCATTCTTCTCTTCTCCCTCTTACTCTTTACGAGTTTTCTCTAACTTAGGTTCGCACTCCGACCCTAAGTAACGATCCACTCGATTGTTGTCCCGATAAGAGAATCGACGCTACCCCTCACCTTCGAGCACCCCACTCGATTCCGAGGAGCCTATGTTCGATTCACCACCCACCACCCCACCATCCGACATACCTTCACGTCAAAACCGAGGAGCCTGTGTTCGACTCTCATTCAACATATACCTTCACGTCAAAACCTAACACCTTATCCACTACACCACTATAATATTGATTGTTAAAATTATACAAACATAATACATATGGAGTATATTTTAGTTCACCAGGCCATATGTAATTAAATCTATATTAAAGTTACAAATGACATACGATAAAGTTGCATTTTTTCTGAATTGATATATAACTATAACATTCAGCTCTTTTATCACTTGAAGTGATAAAGTGCAACTTTATCACTCATCTCGTGTAACTTTAAGCACTTTTTGTGTAACTTTAACACTGCAACTTATGAACTTATAAGAGTTCTTGTCCTTATGTGACCCCCCTCACCCTCTCTCTCTCTCTCTCTCTATATATATATATATATATATATATATATATATATATATTATGTTTACGTTTTTAGAGAAAATTTGTGAAATACATACAAATATTTTAGTATATTAAATTTATTTTATGAGTTGAATCTAAAATAATCATTTTTTTGTATTCCAGAGCATTTCACTAGACACGTCAAACAAGTCGAGAAAGATGGATCACGGGTCGGGCCAGAATACGGATTGATGAGGTATCGTCAAATTTGTTAAAATATTTAAATTAGATATGTGCGAGATAACAATGTAAAATGACAAAAACTACATTAAAATTGTACGTTGATATAGTATTATTATATACGACTTTGTCGGAAAAATATAAAATACATTTTTTTAATTTAAAATTTCAAAATAAAAAGTATAACAAAAAATCGTTTTTGGACTAAAAGGAGCATGCTAAGGAATGCTTGACCACCGTGTTCACACTTAAAATAAAACAGTAATCAAAACTTCTACCATAAAACGAGGTGCCATAAATGCTATTACTAACCATTCATATAACAATGTCCCTCTACTTAATTGGTTAGCATATAACGAGACTGACTAATGTGTCGTATACGATTAGGTCAAATATGAGTCGGATTATACAGGACACATGTCGGGTTAGGTTTCAATATCATCGGCAAAGAAACAGTTTCGAATGCCTAATTTTTTTACCCTTTTGACCATCGTGTTCACACTTAAAAAAAAGTAATCAAAGCTTCTACCATAAAACGAGGTGCTACAGTGAATGATATTACTAACCATGCATATAACAAGGGTCCTCTACTTAGAGGGGTTACCCATATTCGAAGGGACGGAGGATCCATTACTACACCTCCGAGCCTTCAAGGCGTTTATGGCAATCAAGGGGGTCAAAGCCGACACGTTCATCAATCTGTTCGGCACATCCCTAGGAAAATACCCAAAGGTCTGGTTCTATAGGCTAAACACAAAAAGATTCCCAACTTGGAAAGATCTAGCTACCGAGTTCGCTCAAAACTATTCTGATAATACTGAACTTCAGACTACCATGCGGACTCTAGAAGTCATGGCCCAAGAGCCAACAGAGTGTTTCACCAAATCCCTACAACGTTGGCGGGCTGAAAGTGTTAAGCTGGTAGACAAGCCCAGCGAGAAGACACTAGTGGAGGCGTTCATACCGCGTCTATCCTAGGTATGCTGGCATTTCAAACTTTGCGGTGCTTACCGAAATGGGCACTAGGATAGAAGACAATCTTCTATTTCTTTCAAATTCAAAGTCAGAGTCAGAGTCAGCTGTATTCTGTCATCTTTTTACAATCCAATAAAATCAGCTTTTTTTCAATCTCTTATATATGCTTCCTTATGTGTTTCCGAGAACATGATACACTGTGAGCACATGCACGTGACTATTATAGGCACATCTATAATGACTGCAGGGAACCGAAACCCGTGTTTTCCTTTACCTATTCCATGTCTGGCATAGAAAGCCACATAACTACCCTTAGCAGGAGCGGTATCGAATCCTATGACAAATCTAGGTAGTCTCCTAGTTTGGGTTCAAGACGGGAGGCAAGCCCATTTCCCACAATAAACACCCCTCCAATAAGACTAGCCAATCCCTACCTTAGGCGTTTAGTCTGACCAGAAGAAAAGAAGAAGCATCGTGACTCCATAGACGTGATGCCAAAAATACCCAACTTGGGACGATGCTTCCACCAAGTTTGCTCGGAATTATGATGACAATACCAAGATCCAAACCACCATGTTTAATGTAAAGTACTCCCCCGCGAGCGAGTTGCACTCACACAAACACCAACTATGCTTAGACCTTACAAAGGCTTAGCTCCAAAAGTCTAATCCAACTGATAGGCCCAACCCCAGATCCACCCACAAATGGACGTCACAGACCTGGGAATACCCGTACCTATTGCCAACACCATAGGGGGGATAAAAAAAAGTCCAAGGAAAAGCAAAAGGCCAAAACAAAAGAGCTGGCCATGATAAAAAAAAAACTTTCAACATCCCTCGACTAGATACGGTCATTCCCTCGACCAGAGTACGGTGAATCCCTTGACCGGGGCACAGTCAACTTAAATGAAAAATCCCATGACCGGGGCTAAGAGGTCAACCAAAAAAATTCGAAAACCCACGACCCTAGTTAGCGGTCAACTCAAGTGAAATTCCCATGACCGGGGTACAGTCCATTCAAAAATTGTCAATACACATACCATCAAATAGAAGGTGGCAATTAAGTTGGTCAGCTAACACCACATTTAGCCTTCCCACATTACAACCCTCAAGACCTTCTCGAGACCTAGGTTAAGAGACATCCCGGAATTTTGAGGATCCAAGCTCCATAGGATACACCCCAACCTTTAGGGCCAGACATGGAAATCAGATCCCGCATTATCAACCTGCCCCGATCGAAGTTCGAGTCATTTTTACTCAACTTCCCCCTTTCCTACCACATTACAATACCTTACCCTCGAAGCCTTAGCTCCACAAAATCGAGCTCCAGATGTCAAATCATAAAAGCCACTCACTGCCTGGCCCCACATTTCCAAAAACATCCAAACCAGTTACCAGCCTCAAACACGGGACTCAACTTGCGGTCGGCATAAAACATGCCCAAATAGTTCACACCACCTCTGGGGGTTATCTCAGAGAACGATCACACTCACAGGATCAACATCCTAACTGTTCTAACCCTTTGATCAAGACATCATTGGGAATGTACCTAGCCTACACCATCGTTATGGCTAGTTACAGACAAAGACCTAATAAACTAAACACCATAACATATCTTCCAATCTCCTGAACTACGGCTTGGTTTGATTTCACTACACGTGAATACGTAGGCAGCCCTTCGACAGGGGCACAATCACCCACATTGACACACATTCAAAAATCACCATCATTCCTATCGCGACACTGTCATGTTCTCAACAGTTTGCTTTATCGTCCTGAGGGGCTTCTATTAGACAGAAGTTCTCCTTCCACTCACAAAATCCAAATGACTTTAAAAAACTAGCCTCCTTTTTATAGAGTGTCCTAATACTCGGCTTAGTCGAAGACAAGAGTCTGTCAGGGACTCGAAGCGACACCCACTTTGGAAATGTATCCCAAAACCAAAAATTCAAAAGAGCATTAGACTACAGCACCGCTACTGCTAAGTCCTGTCATGCAGAAACAGTCTCACTACAGACTACTACATATATTTCCCATTTTTAAGCTCGACCGTGTTGCCACTCGCCTAGGTTACGGAATACCGTAACTAAAGAGTCTTGTCATCTTAGGTGGCCCACCCCCCTAATGAGTCACGGTCCAACCCTTCGAGAGTCCAAGTCGTGTCTATCAACTCGTCCCGTCACGTCTAGAGTCGAGTTTGTCGGTATGCCTCTTTCTTCAAATTCTTGCTTTGGAATTTGCAAAACTTAGCCATTTGAAAAAAAAATCCTTTTCGACAAGGTCAAATTTTGGTTTATCAAACTGTAATTTTTTTTTCTAAACCCTTTCAATTTTTAAAACCTGTCTCCTAGTTCATGAGTTTCTGTCAGGACGACTTCGATTTGAAAATGAAGCAAAATTTTTATTCCCCAGCGTAAGTCAGTCTATATATGCTAATTGCATTTCCTATGTGTTATCTTGCTACCTGCTATTTCAGGTACCAGCCCGTGCTTCCCAACGGAACATTGAAGGCTGTGTTTCCCCTGGAATATTACATCCAAATTTGGGATGTGTTCGCATACAAGTACACCTAGGACTTCAGAAGCAAGTCCCCGCGCAGCTCCTTTACTCCCTAGCGGAAAACCCAAGGCGGTGTTTCTCCTGGAATATTATATCCAAGATGGGATGTGTCTGCATACAGGTACACCCAGGGCTTCAGAAGCAGGTCCCCGCGCAGCTCCAAGATGGGATGTGTCTGCATACAGGTACACCCAGGGCTTGAAAAGCAAGTCCCCACGGAGCTATCCCAGATAACAGAACTCAGGTATGATTTCTATCTTATGGCTGGTGAGCCCTTTTACGCGAGTTTAATGGACTATAAACGACCCGACCGGAAGGCTGCCAGGTCGTAATCCTCGATTGGTCAGGTAGTTACTCTGACTTTCGCCTTCTCCAAGCCTCAGTTAGAGTGGGGGCTCTGTAGACACCCGCATTTGACTGCTTGTGTCTATAGCAGTCTCCAACAAAACATCCGATGATGATCGGACATAAACATGCTTTAAAACCCTCGGATACGGGCTTGAAATTAATAGTATCTGGAATGGGCTTTTAGCGGAGTACAAATCTCACAAAACCGACTTCAAATTCAGGCCCAGTGGGCCGTTT
This sequence comes from Agrostemma githago, assembly GCA_958450325.1. NCBI lineage: Eukaryota > Viridiplantae > Streptophyta > Magnoliopsida > Caryophyllales > Caryophyllaceae > Agrostemma > Agrostemma githago. The sequence goes on along the minus strand of OY288255.1, from coordinate 11,582,363 downwards.
CCAATAAAATAAGACTAATTTGAGCCAAAACCGTCTTTTGGCGACCGAGTCAAAACACGGTCAAAGTCGAATCCCGAGACGAAACCAGCCATGCATGCCTCTACATTCAAAGTCAAAATCAAACCTCTTCACTTCGAGCCAACCGCGTGATTTTGAAGCAAGTCTAGATAGGATAGACAATCGGGTCACGGAGCGTATGAATAACGGGCTTCGGATGGAGTATACAGAGGATGAAATTCGTGTTGCCCTGGAACAAATTCGTCCTCTTAAAGCACCGGACCCGGACGGTATGAATGGCTTATTCTATCAGGAGTATTGGCACATTGTGGGGAAAATGATCATGTCCACGGTTATTTCAGTCTTACGGGGAGCTCCTTTACCGAAAGATTGTAACAAGACATTTATCGTTCTAATTCCAAAGAAGAAAAGCCCGAGTTCTATGAGCGAATTCCGACCCATTAGTTTGTGTAATGTTATATATAAACTAGTTTCGAAGGTGTTGGCTAACAGATTAAAGGTTTTTTTGAATGATATTGTGTCAGAGAACCAAAGTGCTTTTACCCCGGGGAGAATGATTTCGGATAATATTCTTATTGCTTTTGAGGGGTTCCACTAAATGAAGAACACTAGACGGGGGGAGGGGCACATGGCGATCAAGCTCGACATGGCCAAGGCTTACGATAGGGTAGAGTGGTCATTCTTGGAAAGGGTGCTGATACGAATGGGTTTTTTTGGAGGGTGGATTGATAGAGTCATGCACTGTGTTAGTTCAGTCTCGTATCAAGTTCTCATGAATGGAAAACCGGGTGAGGTATTTAGATCGGGAAGAGGTATTAGACAAGGGGATCCATTATCCCCCTATCTCTTTATCTTGTGTGCGGAGGTACTCTCCAACTTGATGCGAAAGGCAGCTGAGTCTCGAGCAATTCACGGGATCAGGATAGCTCGTGAGGCCCCGACGATCACGCACTTACTCTTTGCTGATGACAACCTGTTCTTCTATCGGGCTAATGTCATGGAGATACGAGTGGTGAAAGGAATTATGGAGAAGTACGAGAAAGCTTCTGGGCAAATGATTAATCTCGATAAGACGACTTTGTCTTTTAGTCAGAGCTCGACCCAGGCGCAACGTCAGCTGGTTGCGAGGGAGTTGGGGGTACGTGTAGTTGACAACCCGGGACTCTATCTCGGTCTACCTATGGTACTTGGAAAATCCAAACGGGCTCTAACAAACCTCCTTCATGATAAACTCAGTAAGAAACTTTTGCGCTGGAAAGGTACGTTCTTGTCCAAGGCGGGTAGGGAAATGATGATAAAGGCGGTAGCCCAATCGATTCCTACCTATGCGATGAGCGTATTCAAAATCCCAATAAGCTTCTGCGAGGAGACCAGGTCTTTGGTGTCAAAGTTTTGGTGGGGTACTATGAATGGCAAGAGGAAAATCTCGTGGGTGGTGTGGAATAAGTTATGCAAACCGAAAGCTTTGGGTGGGTTGGGATTCAGAGATTGTCACAAATTCAATATGGCTATGCTTGGGAAATAGGCGTGGAATATGACAATTAACCCAGGGAGTTTTATAGCACGACTTTTTCGAGCTTGATACTATAATGGAAGACCATACCTCCAATCGGAATTGGAAAATAACCCAAGCTACACTTGGAAAGGCATTTGGGAGGTTAAAGAAGGGTTGAAACGCGGACTGGTGAAACGTATCGTAAATGGGCTTAGTACTAATGTCTGGAACGATCCCTGGCTCACGGGCCTTGGCTCGAGATTTCCTCTGTCTCCTAGATCAATTGCGGATGGTCAAATGCAAGTTTGGGAGCTACTACGGAGTGACGGTAGACGATGGAATGAGCAGAAAGTTCGAAGCTTGTTTATTCCATATGAACAAGAGGCAATCCTTAGCTTAAGACTTAGCCTGATTCCAACGGAGGATATATGGTGCTGGAATTTAGAAAAGATGGGTTTGTACTCGGTAAAGTCAGCTTATAGAGCGCTCAATAACGATGACATGACGGAAGGCTCCTCGGACTCAGCTAGAGGAAAATGGCTTTGGAACTAAATCTGGCAGGCCCCTGTTCTACCACGCATTAAACCGTTCTTTTGGCAACTTTGTTCGGAAGCGATTCCTACTAATCACAACATTGCTCGTCGTCTCGCTTCAGGAGATGAAGGTTGTCCTATTTATCGGTGCGAGGTGGAGACTTGTCTCCATCTCGTAAAGGGTTGTGGGTGGGTGGGAAGGGTTTGGGACGGGATGAAGATCGAGATAAAGAAGGAGAATGGGCATGAGAGAGTGAGGGAGTGGCTGGAGGACGTGTGGAGGGAGTTGAAGGAAGATGAGCGAGGGGCGTTTATGACGAGTTGTTGGGCTATATGGGAGGCTAGAAACAAATGGGTCTCTGAGAATAAGAGGATGAGTGGGGAGCTTGTTATTAAATGTGTTGAGGATATTACGAGGGAGCTGGCGGAGTGCGTGGGAAGGCGGCAGGAGGAAACGGCGCTGCGGGAGAAAAACAAGGGAGAGGGACGAGTAGTAAAGAAATGGGCACCACCGGGACCGAACAGAGTCAAACTTAACTATGATGCAAGTGTTTGGCATGGTTGTGTAGACACCCGCATTTTGACTGCCAGGTGTCTATGGCAGTTTCCAAAAAACACCCGATGATGATCGAACGCTAACGTGTTTCTATGCGCTCGGATACGGGCTCAAATCCATTAGTTGCTGGCTAACGCACTTACGGAGTACAAACCTCACAAAATCAACCTTGAATCCAGGCCCAGTGGATCATTCCGAGTCAAACAAGACTAATTTGAGTCAAAATCGACACTGGAATAAAAACCGACTTTTAGCGATTGGGTCAACCCCGGTCAAAGTCGTTTTCGAGACACACAAAGCAGCCCCTCACATCATCAAAAGTCCAAGTCAAACACAAAACCCATCAAACATCCAAAGTCAAGGTCCAAAAGACTGACTTGCGCGACCCAGCTGGGCCACTCGATCGAGTGACCCACCCACTCGATCGAGTGGGCCTGTTTCGAGCCCGACTGCAGGAATAACGGGCCACTTGACCGAGTTAGCCACCTACTCGGTCGAGTATCCCTAAACCGGGTGCCCTTGCCTTTGCCTATATAAGCAACCCCATGCACACACAATTTCACAACTTTTCACAATCTTTTATAACTTCAAAAAACCCTAATCAACACATCAAATTCAACCCTAATCTTACACACACAACCCCAAGCAAACCCTAAGCATCACACTAGCAAACCCTAAACCTAGTTTTAGGAAATCAAAACCCGAGCCACCATAACTCAACCTTCATACACCTCGATACTCTTGTGTTAAAGCCACGATTACGAGTCCGATCCGAGACAAGAACATGTAGGTTGAGGGTGTCAAAACCCCTTTCTCTTCTCCTTCTCTTCTTGTCGTCTTCTCCTTTTTTTTTCGCGTCTTTTTATTTCGTTTTTTTATTATTTTGTTCATCACATCATAATATCGATAATATAATTAGTACAAAAACATTAAAATACTTATTGATTTGTGTCGAATGTGAGTGATGGTGGGATAAGGAAAACCGAACATACAAGTGTACTGAACACGCGTTGACGGTCGCTTATCCCATCACCCCGATCGTTTGATTATTGAAATAAGTTAACCTAAACAATAATCCGTTTTATTTCGTTTTCATCATTATTCGAGTCGCATATTTACATCAATTTTCAAAACAAGTATTCTACTTAATAAGGGTCGATCCGTTAGATTCGATACCAATTTTCTAATTGGATGTCGAATCTAGCAATCTAGTCACATAAATTAATTAACGCGATTTATCCATATCGCGATAATTAATTTAAGACGACTAAAATTAATTTATTTCCTTTTATTTTCACTCTAGTATTCCATATCGATTCAATAATCTAATATGGGATATTACGAGTATTCAAAATTAGAATCGAATATAAATCCCGCAATATTTATATTCGATTCAACAAAATCGACAATTTATAAAATCCGAGTCGAACATAAATTGCGTAATATTTATGTCCGATTTGGTAGAATCGTCGAATTATCCAAAAATCAAAAGCAATTTCAAAATCAATACAATTTGCAAACGAATTACAATTCGTACAGGGGGCACTCGACCGAGTGCCTAGCCCACTCGGTCGAGTGGCACCCCAAAATCAGGTCAGAATGTCTATTACGACCCCCACTCGATCGAGTCTCATAGTGACTCGGTCGAGTGGCTATGTACTCGACCGAGTTGGTCAATAACTCGGCCGAGTATGGTCTAAAACGCAAAACAAAAACCCTTCTTCAAGGTCCACCCGATCGAGTCCATCGACCACTCGATCGAGTGGCCTCATCACGACCAAAGCTACGAGTCGTACATTCTTCTATTTTTCTAAATTCGATAGTATTTTACGACTTAGGTCAACACGTGCTTAATTAATCACGTGTATTTACTACCTTTTCAAACCATGCGTCATCATGTTTATCATTCAATTCAATTCAATATTTGCACAAACCGTTATTATTCGTTATATCGTTACTTACCGTTTGTCATTTCCTTTGTCAATTTTTATCGTTTGTTTTATTTTACTAAAATGAACCCACATGCTAAAATTCCACTTTGACGTAGAATTAATTGCATTAAATTGACATAGAAACCCTCTTTTCAATTCTTCACATGCTTAGGGAAAACAACGTTTGCATAAGCATTTTTCACCGAATCACTAACACGCGTATTAGAAAGTCACTCGAGTTCTTAGTAGAGGCCGCTAAGTGCGGGCGGGGTTGGGTGTCCTTTGTGGGCTTCCCAACACGTACCCTCACCCCTTACTCAGAACCTCGGTTTCCGGATGCCCGAAACCGTTGGCGCACGAGAGTCATTCAATACACGATATCCGATAATGTCGGTATCGGTATCGCAATGCAAAGGGACGAGCCCAATAAACTCTAACATCGGAAATGGGCCGTATTTTGTATACGACCCACTACGACATAGAGTGGGCTCGAATGGTTTCGAATAACCACAAAATTCAATTCGATCCATTCTCATATGGAGATTCATTCGCCTACCCAAACCCGCGCGTGGCCGCGTCGGGGTGGACCTATGTCATGTCCACAATTTGGCGACTCCGCTGGGGAATAACTGATGCGTGACTTATCATCGGCATCCTCAGGGTGAGACTCGAATAGAAATCGTTTGACAAATACAATACGCGTTTTAGTTCTACAGTTCATGCATAACCCATATTTTCCCGGGCCGGTACTCGCGACCGACGTCCCACTATACCGTTGATGTACTCCAATATGGATATGTCAAAAGGTGTCCATAGTCGATTCGAGTGGGTTTCGCGGCATGTTCTAAGATCAACTCGACTTAGGAAGTCCGTCCCGATCAACGTCTAGACTATGTACACTGGTATAGACCCTCTATAGACCGACCGAGACTTAGTATAGAGCATACATGGCGTCGTTATAATGCTTGTGTGACTACGTGCTACTTGGTTTCCGAGTCATTTTCAAAAACCGTCTTTTTTTCAAAGATTGCATCTTTTTTCGAACTATTCAATTTCAAAACCCGGGACGCATACCGAATTTAGGACTTATGATTTTACTCAAGATAGCCTATTTTCTCGCCGGTATGCTGCCCAATTCAAAACTCGAAAACGTTTTCGAACTTTCAAAAAACCGTGGCCCAATACCTTTTTCGTTTTTTTTTCGAAAATTGGGCCCTCAACCGAGTTTTCTCGGAACTTTCTCAAAAACAATCGATTTTCAAAACCTCATTCTCCTTAGGACTTCCCGTATTTAGCAGTGTCGGGTCGTGTCTTAAGTTGTCAAGGTCTTTAGCGTCGAAACTCTCTCGATCTTACATCAAGAGTTTCTTCCCTATCCCAGTCTGCCTTATTAGACTAAGGCAAGGCCCACCTACGTAGGACAAACCCCTACAAAGGAGGACCCGTCAACACAATCGAGTCCATAAGTCTAGGGATGTCTCACGTGAACCTTCCTTCGAACAGAACTAGGCCCACCCGCCGAATCCTAAGGAAGGCCCACATTTCACAAGTCACCCGTCTAGGTGTCTTTTCCGAGTCATTTTCCCTTTTTAGTCTCGTTCGGGATGTACTTTCTATTCCGGGATTTTGGGCTAGTTTCTGATTACGTGGTGTTCTTACAGACAGGCCACCCGTAACTAGATACCAACGCAAGATGGACGAATTGAAAGATGCTCTGACCAAGATCGAGACTCAAATGACTACCATCCAGGCTAACCAAGCAACCTTAGCCACCCGCCTGAGCGCCATAGAGAAGACGGCCCCTGTTGAAGGATCTGAGCCCATGGGCCCATAGCTGAGCTAATCAGCGTTGTTCGCAGGCTCGAGGAACAGGTTCATCTATCGACGAACAATTCAATCCACAATGAAAATGCTCGTTCCTACTCACCTTTGAATGACGAGCTACCTGCTGACCTCAACTTTATGGGAATTCCAATGTTTGAGGGTACTGAAGACCCGGTCCATCACATCCGGGCTTTCAAAGATTTCATGGCGGTCAAAGGGGTAAAGTCCACCATGTTTAAGCACTTATTCCCTTCGTCCCTCGAGAAGCACCCCAAAGCCTGGTACTACAGGCTCGATTCCAAGAAATACCCGACTTGGGATGACGTGGCAACTGAATTTGCTCGGAATTACGCTGATAACACCGAGATCCAGACTACAATGCGTACTCTTGAAGTCATGGCCCAAGAGCCCAAAGAAGGGTTCACTAGATATCTTCAAAGATGGAGGGCCGAGAGTGTAAAGTTGGTAGACAAGCTCAACGAGAAGACACTAGTGGAGGCATTCATCAACAACCTCCTACCTTCTTACCGCGTCCATCTTAGGTATGCCGGCATTTCAAACTTTGCGGTGCTTACCGAAATGGGCATTAGGATTGAAGACGATCTTCGACATAATGAAGATCTGGGTGAAGCTTCTACTGAAGGCTATACTGGACATCAACTCAAGTCCTTAGAAGCCGACGACTAATCCGAGAGTCCGGATTCGATTTGAGTCCGAGTCTGAGTCCGAGTCTAGGATGTACTATTTTCTTCGAAGTCAAAGTCAAAGTCAAAGTCAGAGTCAATTGTATTCTGTCCTCCTTTTCAAAATTCAATAAAATCAGCTTTCCTGTTTCTCATATATACTTTCCTTTATGTGTTTCCGAGAACATGATGAACACCATCATACACTGTGAGCACATGCACGTGACTATTATAGGCACATCTATAATGACTGCAGGAAACCGAGCCCGTGTTTTCCTTTTACCTATTCCATGTCTGGTATAGAAAAGCCACATTACTACCCTTAGCAGGAGCATATCGAATCCTATGACAAATCTGGGTAGTCTCCTAGTTTGGGTCCAAGACGGGAGGCAAACCCATTTCCCACAACAAACACCCATCCGATAAGATCAACCGACCCCTACCTTTCGTGTTAGTCTGACCAACAAAAAAAACTGGACGAAAAAATTCAAAAAACCCATGACCGGGGCTGAGAGGTCAACCAAAATAAAAAAACCCATGACCGGAGCTGAGAGGTCAACCAAAATTCAAAAAACCCATGACCGGGGCTGAGAGGTCAACCAACATTCAAAAAACCCATGACCGGGGCTAAGAGGTCAACCAGCAAAAATTCAAAAAACTCATAACCGGGGCTAAGAGGTCAATAAAAAAAAATCAAATACCCATGACTATGGTCAACGGTCAACTCAAGTGAAAATCCTTTGACCGGGGTACGGTCAAATTCAAAATTATCAATACCATCCAATAGGGGAGTAACAATCAAGCTGGTTAGCTAATTACAACCCTTAAGACCTCCTCGAGACCTAGGCTAGAGACAGCCCGGAATTTTGAGGATTCAAGCTCCATAGGATACCCCTAACCATTAGGGCCAGACATGGAAACCAGACCCCGCATTATCAAACCAGCCCAATCGAAGTTCGAGCCATCATTACTCGACTTCCCCCTTTCCTACCACATTACAATACCTTACCCTCGAAGCCTCAGCTCCACAAAAATCGACCTCCAGATTTCGAATCATCAAAGCCACTTACTTCCTAGCCCCACATTTCCAAAAACATCCAATCCAGTTACCAACCCCGAACACGGGAACTCAACTTGCGGTCGGCATAAAACATGCCCAAATAGTTCACACCACCTCTGGGGGCTACCCCGGAGAACGCTCACAGTCACAGGATCAACATCCTAACCATTCTAGCCCTTTGATCAAGACATCATTGGGAATGCACCTAGCCTGCACCATCGCTATGGCTAGTTACACACAAAGTCCTATTAGACTAGGCACCATAATATATCTTTCAATTCACTGAACTACGGCATGGTTTGATTTCACTACACGTGAATACGTAGGCAGCCTTTCAACAGAGGCACAACCACCCACATTGACACACATTCAAAAAGCACTATCATTCCGGTCACGACACTGTCATGTTCTCAGTAGCTAGCTTTGTCGTCCTGGGGGCTTCTATTAGACAGAAGTTCTCCTTCCACTCACATAATCCAAATACTTTCAAACTCTAGCCTCCTTTATGCAGTGTGTCCTAGTACTCGGCTCAGTCGAAGACGAGAATCTGTCAGGATTCGAAGCAATACCCATTTTGGACCGTACCCTAAAATCAGAAATCCAGAAGAGCACCAGGCTAAAACAGTCTCATTACAGACTACTGTCATTCCCCTGTAACAGATCGTTCCCATTTCGACTTCGATCGTGTTGCCACTCGCCTAGGCTACAGAATAGCGCAACTTAAGAGTCTTGTTAGGCGGTCCACCCTCTACCGAGTCACAGTCCAACCCCTCGAGAGTCCATTCGTGTCAGTCAACTAATCCAGTCACGTCCAGAGTCGAGTCTGTCCATAGGCCTCTCTCTTCAAATTCCACATTGAAATTTGCAAAACTTAGCCATTTGAGAAAATCCTTTTTGACAAGGTCAAATTTCGGTCTATTTAAACTGCAAATTTCTTTTCTACCCCTTCCCATTTTGAAAACCTAGCCCGTGAGTTGCTTTCAGGATTTCAATTTCAAAAAAAATTTTTAGGAATCTCAAAATTTCAAAAATTCAAAAATTTTCAATAATTCAAAAGGTCAATTTCCCCAGCACGAGTCATTCTACTACCTACGTGTTGCATGCATTTTATGTGACTTATACAGGTATGACTCAAGCAAGGACATGCAAGCCATTAAATCTCCCCAGCGGCATTTTCCGGGATAGCACGGGATGGGCCTACACACAGGCGCACCCAGGACTTACGCGACAAGTCCAAATTCCCCACGGAGATACTATCATCAAGCGCAGGTATGATTTCTGTCTTATGGCTGGCGAGCCCTTCACGCGAGTCTAACGGACTATAAACGACCCGACCGGAAGTCTACCAGATCTTAACAGGCTTGGTAGCTACTCTGACTTTCGCCATGTCCAAGCCTCAGTCAGAGTGGGGGCTCTGTAGACACCCGCATTTTGACTGCCAGGTGTCTATGGCAGTTTCGAAAAAACACCCGATGATGATCGGACGCTAACGTGTTTCTATGCGCTAGGATACGGGCTCAAATCCATTAGTTGCTGGCTAACGCACTTACGGAGTACAAACCTCACAAATCAATCTTGAATCCAGGCCCAGTGGATCATTCCGAGTCAAACAAGACTAATTTGGGTCAAAACCGACACCGGAATAAAAACCAACTTTTAGCGATTGGGTCAACCCCGGTCAAAGTCATTTCCGAGACACACAAAACAGCCCCTCACATCATCAAAAGTCCAAGTCAAACACAAAACTTATCAAACATCCAAAGTCAAGGTCCAAAAGACTGACTTGCGCGACCCAGCTGGGCCACTCGATCGAGTGACCCACCCACTCGATCGAGTGGGCCTGTTTCGAGCCCGACTGCAGGCATAACGGGCCACTCGACCGAGTTAGCCACCTACTCGGTCGAGTAACCCTAAACCGGGTGCCCTTGCCTTTGCCTATATAAGCAACCCCATGCACACACAATTTCACAACTTTTCACAATCTTTTACAACTTCAAAAAACCCTAATCAACACATCAAATTCAACCCTAATCTTACACACACAACCCCAAGCAAACCCTAAGCATCACACTAGCAAACCCTAAACCTAGTTTTAGGAAATCAAAACCCGAGCCACCATAACTCAACCTTCATACACCTCGAAACTCTTGTGTTAAAGCCACGATTACGAGTCCGATCCGAGACAAGAACATGTAGGTTGAGGGTGTCAAAACCCCTTTCTCGTCTCCTTCTCTTCTCGTCGTCTTCTCCTTTTTTTTCGCATCTTTTTATTTCGTTTTTTATTATTTTGTTCATGACATCATAATATCGATAATATAATTAGTACAAAAACATTAAAATACTTATTGATTTGTGTCGAATGTGAGTGATGGTGGGATAAGGAAAACCGAACATACAAGTGTACTGAACACGCGTTGACGGTCGCTTATCCCATCACCCCGATCGTTTGATTATTGAAATAAGTTAACCTATACAATAATCCGTTTTATTTCGTTTTCATCATTATTCGAGTCGCATATTTACGTCAATTTTCAAAACAAGTATTCTACTTAATAAGGGTCGATCCGTTAGATTCGATACCAATTTTCTAATTGGATGTCGAATCTAGCGATCTAGTCACATAAATTAATTAACGCGATTTATCCATATCGCGATAATTAATTTAAGACGACTAAAATTAATTTATTTTCTTTTATTTTCACTCTAGTATTCCATATCGATTCAATAATCGAATATGGGATATTACGAGTATTCAAAATTAGAATCGAATATAAATCCCGCAATATTTATATTCGATTCAACAAAATCGACAATTTATAAAATCCGAGTCGAACATAAATTGCGTAATATTTATGTCCGATTTGGTAGAATCGTCGAATTATCCAAAAATCAAAAGCAATTTCAAAATCAATACAATTTGCAAACGAATTACAATTCGTACAGGGGGCACTCGACCGAGTGCCTAGCCCACTCAGTCGAGTGGCACCCCAAAATCAGGTCAGAATGTCTATTACGACCCCCACTCGATCGAGTCTCACAGTGACTCGGTCGAGTGGCTATGTACTCGACCGAGTTGGTCAATAACTCGGCCGAGTATGGTCTAAAACGTAAAACAGAAACCCTTCTTCAAGGTCCACCCGATCGTGTCCATCGACCACTCGATCGAGTGGCCTCATCACGACCAAAGCTACGAGTCGTACATTCTTCTATTTTTCTAAATTCGATAGTATTTTACGACTTAGGTCAACACGTGCTTAATTAATCACGTGTATTTACTACCTTTTCAAACCATGCGTCATCATGTTTATCATTCAATTCAATTCAATATTTGCACAAACCGTTATTATTCGTTATATCGTTACTAACCGTTTGTCGTTTCCTTTGTCAATTTTTATCGTTTGTTTTATTTTACCCACATGCTAAAATTCCACTTTGACGTAGAATTAATTGCATTAAATTGACATAGAAACCCTCTTTTCAATTCTTCACATGCTTAGGGAAAACAACGTTTGCATAAGCATTTTTCACCGAATCACTAACACGCGTATTAGAAAGTCACTCGAGTTCTTAGTAGAGGCCGCTAAGTGCGGGCGCGGTTGGGTGTCCTTTGCGGGCTTCCCAACACGTACCCTCACCCCTTACTCAGAACCTCGGTTTCCGGATGCGCGAAACCGTTGGCGCACGAGAGTCATTCAACACACGATATCCGATAATGTCGGTATCGGTATCGCAATGCAAAGGGACGAGCCCAATAAACTCTGACATCGGAAATGGGCCGTATTTTGTATACGGCCCACTACGACATAGAGTGGGCTCGAATGGTTCCGAATAACCACAAAATTCGGTGGCGACTCCACATGACCTAAATTTCAATTTGATCCATTCTCATATGGAGATTCATTCGCCTACCCAAAGCCGCACGTGGCCGCGTCGGGGTGGACCTATGCCATGTCCACAGGTAGTATAGGATTGGGGTTCGTTTGTAGGGATGCTGAGGGCAGATTTCTATGGGGAGGTAGTATTGGGTTGAGAGGAGCTAAGGAGATCTGGGAGGCAGAGACCGAGGCCATCATTTTCGGGTTGAAGGAAGCGAGACAACGAGGCATCAGGAGGATCGTTGTGGAAAGTGATTGTAAGGAGGCGCTCGATTGTTTGGTAAAGGGTGAGATTGGACGGAACAACTTCTATTTTCTTATAGACGAGGTTCGTTCTATTAGCCATGAGTTTGACGAGGTAGCTTGGTCGCGGGTTCCGAGGAACTATAATGGAGTCGCGCACGATTTGGCTCGTTATTTCAATGGGAGAGTTGGAGTGCAGAGGTGGGAGTCGTCCATGCCTGAGTTTTTAGCATCAACTTTTCAAGTTGATTTGTTTTCTGATATGTAATCCTGCTACCGGGTTTTCAAAAAAAAAAATCAAATAAAAACTAACTATGTCAACTAAATCAAGTCAAACACAAATATCTCAACCTTCCTAATTTCCCTCTACCCGTATTGACCAACTCTATCGAGTGACAAGGGTCCACTCGATGGAGTAGGCACCCAAAAAACCCGCAGACACTCCTCGACTGGCCACTCGATCGAGTGCATCTAGGGCCACTCGATCGAGTGACCCTAAACCATGGAGAGCTCTATATATACACCTCCACATTCATTCATTCACCACCTTTTGACATTCATTCAACCTTTACATTTTCAGCCATTTACACATTCAACCTTTACAATCAACCTTCTCCATACACACACACATACACATACACACATATTCCGAGATCAAAACTCGTAAAAATCAAGAGCAATCATTCCTACAACCATACACACCATAACTTGCCTACATATCTCGACGCTCCCGCGCCTTTGCCGCTACTAGACAAGCCTGTTTCCAAGAGACTAAGGCATGTAGGTTGAGGGTGTAAAATCAAATTCTGACTTCTCTCATCCTCCCTCTCTTCTTCATTTCTTTTTACATACATACATACTAGGTTGAGGGTGTAAAATCAAATTCTGACTTCTCTCATCCTCCCTCTCTTCCTCATACATACATATATACATACATATATACATATATATATATATATATATATATATATATATATATATAGGGACGGGATCTGGTCCGAACCTTAGTTCGGTCCGAACCGTCCAAACTATATAATAAACAAAAAAAACACGCGCAATTCAGAACATACTCTCCATATTGTTCATCCCATTCTTCCCCAATTCAAAACCCATGCGATTTATGCAATCGACCCTCAACAATCAATCCCCAGAATCGACCCTCAACAATCAATCGATTTCTCAAGCAAGTATTCAACATCATTCACCAGGTATTTGGGATTCTCCAATCGACACGTGATTTACGATTTCTTTTTTCAATTTTTGGTGTTTTACTGTAATTTTCGTTGCTGTAGTTCGTGTTCTGTTGTTATTTTCGATTTTTGCTCTAATTGTTGTTGTTATGGGTAATCAATTGATCAAATTAAGGGAAATTAATCGAAAATTGACGAGATTAATTAGGTAACATCGTATGTTCTGCTGATGGGTAATGACGAGATGGCTAATTTTGATTTAGTGTTTTCATTGAAAAGTCATTCATGACCACCGACTTCTTCATGTACAGTATTCCATCCTAATTTGTGTAATTAGCATTCCAGATGTTGAACATAGACAGGTCAAGATTGCCTTTTACGTGGACAAAGCAACAAAGGGTTTCATGGTTTAGTGTTTCCCCTTGCTCCCAATTCTTCTGCTGATGTTCCTTTATTGTTGTTGCTGTTGTTAGTTTAGTGACGCCATTAGTGTTGTTTGATGTGTTTTTTGTGTAGAAATTGACACGATTATTGTTATACAAAGGTGGTGAGTGAATAAGCATGTCAGAGTAACATTAATTGAATATTGGTGCTGCTACTTGCCATAAATCACTGAAACTAAGTAAAAGTACATGTTCTTATATGATTGATTTCTGTGAGAAGTCTAGAAATTTAGGTTATAGGATTCTATCCGTCTTGTTCATTTGATTAGGCGTTTCTTCATACTACATAATTGTTTACCAAATAAACTATTAATTTTAGTTTTAATCGTTTTAGGGTTACACTTGGTTTATTTTCTGTGAAGATGGTAACCATTACAGCAATTATTCATCTTCCGATATGAATTCTTCATTTAGTTTAACAAGGATATCGATCTTTAATGTGATCTTTTAAAACGGAATTATCTCATTTTCTTGTAGGTTGCACTTTTAAAGGATCCACTTACACTTTTTGAAGGCTCCATTTACACTTCTTAAGAACTGTAAGAAGAGACTAAAAGTAGTGTAAGTAGAGGCTATAGAGGTGTAATTATCTCATTCTCTTGGAGGTTACACTTTTAAAGGATCCACTTACACTTTTTGAAGGCTCCACTTACACTTCTTAAGAACTGTAAGAAGAGACTAAAAGTAGTGTAAGTAGAGGCTTTAGAAGTGTAATTATCTCATTCTCTTGGAGGTTACACTTTTAAAGGCTCCACTTACACTTTTTGAAGCCTCCACTTACACTTCCTAAGGAGTGTAACAAGAGACTAAAAGTACTGTAAGTAGAGACTATAGAAGTGTAATTGTCTCATTTTCTTGCAGGTTACACTTTTAAAGGCTCCACTTACATCTTTTAAAGATTCCACTTACATTTATTAAGAATTATAACAAGAGACTAAAAGTAGTGTAAGTAGAGGCTATAGAAGTGTAATTATCTCGTTCTCTTGTAGATTAAATTTTATAAGTTTAATTTTGAAATTGCAGATGTACATGTTCAAGTAACTGACGAAGATTCACAAATGGTAGAAGTAGATGCTTGTGAGACACTTGGTTCAACGATTCTTACTGATTCTTCTTTTTGTTTGTGTCGACTCATGAAAGGTTCGTTGTTAATTCTTATTACTTTTTGTTTATAGTGAGCCTAGAAATTTCAATTCAAGGAGTGCCTTATTGTCGAGAAGAGGTTAAACCGTATGTTGGGGTGAAATTTCCAGACTATTGTATTTGAAGTTGTTACTTTTTGTATTGTATACCTCTTTTATTTTGCTTGTTTTTTTGGGATAAATCAGTGTGTATTAGTGAGGATTTTGTAGATGGAAAGGATGATCTATTGTACTTGTTTGATTGAGTCGGTAAAGAAATGGTGCTTGTTTCTATTACACTTCTTTAGCGGCTACATACACTTCTCAGATCTACTTTTCTAGCGGCTACATACACTACTCCGATTAACGGGATGAAAAAACATTTAGAGTTGAATTAGGCGGCATGCTTCACGATCACTATGCCACTATTTACCTACATTACTCCGATCACTCAACTGCCCTTTCGCATAATATAGGCATAACTGATACTCGACTAAGTATCGTGTATTCTTGTTCGATGCTTGCAGTCCAACATTGAACAAGAATACACGATACCTACTTTAACTTTGAAAATTCTCCTCATAGGCCGGCTTATTGACATAATGGTAAATGAAAGTTCATGTGGATTAAAAAGGTACTATAATTATATAAATAAATGATTCGGACAAAGAGTAAAAAAGAGGGAAATTTTCCGGAAGAAGTGAGTGGATTGATTCTTAAACCATTCAAGTAAACAATATTCCAAAGCTAGTTTTGTAAGAAAGGAACTAAGTACATGTGTCGAGAACTTAGAAAAAATAAACAATGAGTATTCTAAGCATAGGTTATAAACAATTTTCTAGCCTGAGATAGGCATTCGTTAAAATACAAACATAGGCTCACTACTAAATCTACTAAGCAAAAATATATTATAGGCCTCGTCGTCAAAGTTATATCTATCATCCGACATCCGGTCTACTCGCATTTGATAGACCTATATATATGACGGACGAATAAGAGAGCTGCTCCGAATCGAACAGTTCCGAGCATGAGGAAGAAGCCATAACAGATGCACGCCATGTAACCAAAGAAGAATGATGTTTTGCATGAAGCCTGTCATGTCGGAGCGATAATAGTAGTAGTACAAGCAATAGCCGTAAACGGACAGGCATGAGGACCCACCGTAAAGGAACGATCTGCCACGGAGAAAACCAAAGCATTCAGAGACCTATGAGATGAGAGTATAACTAACACAAATATTGTAAGCTCGAAGTTTACAATGCACTAAATTGTTAAGGATATTCGTTCCTTCCTAATATCCGTTGATGCACCTCAATCACATATAATAAATTAGGCTCTAATTGCAAATCATATCTCGTGTTATTATATACATTTAGCACACAATCAGTATCTTCATTATTTCTAATTGATTGCATCCTTGTATAGCTTGCATTACATATTTTATTTAAACTCTTGTTTTGATTAATAATAAATAAATCAAGTATTACAAGAGCCTAATCACACAAATACACCAGCCACTCGTTTCAAATTTTTTTCCGATGAATCCATGGCTACCAACAACTCACAAGTCCCAAATACCGTCAAACCAACCAAACCCGATAGCAGCAAAATGAAATTAACAAAAGGGGAATAGCAGCAACAAAGGAATGAGAGAAACAGAGCAAGAGTAACGATGTTGTATCAGCATAAACGAAACAACATCAGTAAAAGTTACGGAGATCAATACACAATAGTAGTATGACAACATAGCAGCAACAATAGCGAACATGACTAATCAAAAATCTAATCAAGACGACTAATCACTAGCTAGCTAACATCAAAACTCTAATCATTGAATTTAATCGAATAGGCTAACCCTAAATAAATGAAATTAAAAACTTACCGAGGTGAAGAATAGTTGATTTAAAAATTGATAGAATTGAGGAATTGAAGAACCAGATTCAATCTGTTTGTAGAATTAATGATCTATGTTGATTGAAGAATATCGCGGTTGATTGATCGCAAATTGGGGAAGAATGAAGATGAAAGGTAATGGATGAACAGTGAAAAGTAATAAGTTGATTGCGGTTGATTGAGTATGACTAAAAATTGCGCGTCTTTTTTTTTTCTATTATATATAGTTCGGACAGTTCGGACCGAACTTTTGGTTCGGACTGGATCCTAAATCTATATATATATATATATATATATATATATATATATATATATCGGCGTCGTTATCGTAATGCAAAGGGACGAACCCCACAAGCTCTAGTATCAAAGTGGGTCGTACTTTGTGCATGGTCCACTGAAATATAGAGTGGGTTCGAATGGGTCCGAACTCCCACAAAGTTCGGTGGCGACTCCAAATTCGATTTAAATTTCGACCCGAGAACTATCTCACATGGGCAACATTTCACCGCCCAAACCCGCGCGTGGCCGCGTCGGGGTGGACCTATGTCATGTCCACAAGATGAGATGAAATGAGAAGGTTAAATCGGTAAAATGTCGTTAGGATTGAGTAATGTCACGTTAGGAAAAAAACACGTAACTTGTTTTTATTATAATCCTTGCTTGATTTCCGCCATCGTCTATTACCTGCAAAATATAAAACAAAGGCCGTTGAGTGGAACAACAACCAAACCGTTCTTCTAATATCACCTCATACACATATATGCAATTATGTGAGTAGCTAACAACTATCATGCTTAAAGAAATATTAAAGGATGTCACATATTGAGTTAATCAGCATGTGCGGTGATGAAAACGGTAAAGTCTTTGAAGATGAGACATTGACAACCATTTGATTTTAAAAGAGTTTTTTTTCCCACAAAACAGATAAATACACGAGTCGTGGCTCCTAGTACCACCATTACACCCTGTTGGCTTGCATCTCACCAATAGAGATAATTGTGTTACCAACTCGTAAGCCGAACCGATCTCATGAGGCTTACATCTCACCCATAAGGCTCAATTGGAACAGACTTGAATTATATTACTCCGTATATGTTTATTCATACGTGTCACTAGGGTCGGAACGAAAGCTAATGATTACATTCTCTACATCACCAAGAGGGTACCAGCAGTTTTCAGAATCATGTTCCGCCCCCGCTACCTAGGTAGTAATACTGATCAAGTACTTGTCTAATTATACACACATAACCTACATAGATTCTTGGACCGCACCCCTCACTACCGTAGGACGACTACCTTAAACACTTGGTCGACTCTCGGACCGCAGTCTCCCGAGTTTGCTTTTCATTACAAGTGCAGTCGAAACACCACGTATGGTAGAGTCCAACACAAGCTATCCTTCCCGGGCTCGAATCGTAAACTTTATATAAGAGTTGCCCTTGATCAAGTAGTATTTTATTTGGTGACCTTCAATAATTGGTCGGATTCGTTCGAACATTCAAATCCTCACATTCTTATTGTCGGTGTGACAACATTATATTTTAATTCCCAAGTGTCACCCGAATCATTATATATTCCAAATATCATATAACATTTATTTAAGAAGGTACGTTATTTCTAAAGACGTTATTTTACATATAAATTTTTATTTACTCTATTAAGTCCTTAAATTATATCTCTCGTATTTGTTTATAAGCTTAAATAATAAAAGATAGTTTTAAAATTTATTTAGAGTAGGATCACAGACACGTTTTGTCTTACAATTTGTCCATTTTAAAAAAATAAATTTTAAACAAGGTTTACTTGTTTTAAATTTATTTCAAAGTCAAAATTTCTTTTAAATGAGGTTTCATTAAAATAAGATGTTGGTATAATAAAATCTTATTTTAAGACTTTAAAGTTTTTGAAAAATATAGGTTAAGCCATATTTAATCGATTTTGGAGATTTTGACGCATTTATATATTGAAACGTATTCTTCGTTAATGATTTTTACACTTCAAAAAAAAAGAGTTAAATAAAATATATATGTATATACTCCCTCCGATTACCTATTTTCTTCCCTCTTTTCTTTTTGGGTTGAGTTTGATATTCTTCCCTCTTTCCATTTAAGAAAAGTTTTTCACTACTCATTAATTAATACTCCCTCCGTTTCTATGATTTCTTCCACCTTAAAAGTGGCACATTTCTTAAAAAAAACAATAAAATAAGTAAAAGTAGAGAGGGAGTAAAGTAAGTGGGCCACCCAGGTAAGAGAGAAGTGTGATAGAAAAAAGGAAAGTGGAAGAAATCAAAGAAATGGTTGAAAAGGAAATGTGGAAGATATCAAAGAAACAGAGGGAGTATAATATTTCTCTCTCCTACTTTTTCACCCTACTTTTTCTCATTTAATTAATATAGTATTCTTCTCTCCTACTTTTCCACTCACTTTTTGTCATTTAATTAATATAATATTTCTCTCTCTTACTTTTTCATTCCACCTTTCATATTTTACTTATATATAATATTCCCTCCTTATTTTCCTCCCCAAAAAGAAAGGGGAAGAAAATAGGTAATCGGAGGGAGTATTATTTTTCCTGAAATTTATTTTATAAGTCATATTCTAGTAATTTTATATTTTACAAAGTTTTAAACTAGTAAACATGATTTTTATTAAAACTTGGTTTTAAGTAATAGAGTTATAAATTACGTTTGGTAAATCAAAACTCGATGAAAAATTATGAAAATTTTTAGACCATATAATTAAATTGTAATTAGAATGATCATATTTCTTTTCCAAATTTTTAAAGTCGTGAATTGAGTCACATAATTTCTCAAAAATGGAAAATGTAAATTTCATAACTAAATTTCTACTTATCCAAAAATTACAAAATTCGACGCGGGATTGCTTTTAATACTTATGAATGTATTATACAAGTTACAGAATAAAATAAATTCGTTTACTATAGGTAATGTAATTTACAAGTTTCTGCCTATTAATCCAATAAATGAAGTGTGATTGAAATAATATATTTGCATGTTACTAATTTATACGGAGTACTATTGTTCTAATATATAGATAAGCATAGAAAAACTAAATCAAGATTATAATCTGACCAAAATTATAAATATATAAAATACATTAAAAATATAATGTACATGAAATGAGAAAACATAGTAAATAGAATAAAACGAAAATTATACAAGTACATTTTAACATTTTGAGTTCTTTTACTCGTTTAATAAATTTCCCATATAAACATAATGTAAGGGTGATAAATAAATTAGACATGTCATAATTTAGTTAGGTTAATTTTAGTCAGAAACGAAAATTCATGACAAAAATGATAATACGTAAACTGAACGACGTCCCCTAATCTTCTGGTCCATCACGATTTATTTCTTTATTACGTTTTCTAGTATCTCAAAGTATTTAAAGTTGATAGTTACACAATAAAATGAAATAATATGTAATACGGAGTACTTAATAAACTTAAGTGAATTTAGTCGTAATTGAACTTTACGTAACAAATTTAGAATAACATATGACATTTTTATACATAAGTAATTTAGTCGTAAAAATAGGCCTAAATATTAAACTAAGCATATTAATATATTAGTAACATAAATATACTTATACTAGTGTGATATGACACGTCACTAATGTGGGTTAAGTCGTCTCACCCAATCAAGATAAACCTAATGCTACTAACTAGAAGATAGCGGCAAGCAAGGTATCGAATCCACAAGGAAACAATCAATTTTTGTCTATTAGCTATGGCGATTCTAAAATGCTCTAACGATTGATTGATTGAAAATATATAAAAGAGTACTAAAAGACGATAATAAAAATCGAATCTAACAATGAGATGAAAACTAAGGTCACGGGTTCACGATTGATGCTCAACAATTATGCGACAATAATAATAAACACATAAACATGCTAGTCGGCTATAACACGTTCTCTCGAATCGTGTCAACCTAGGAAGGATTTAACGGGCTCTCGCAACTTATTAGACTCACTACCAAATCGCGCGTGATCTAATCCTAATTCGGCTTTCGCACGAGAACTAGAATTTCCCAAACAGATTAAAATGTTGTGGCCTTTAACAAATTAACCGACAAATAAAACACGCGAAGATGGTACTAGCATAATTATATATTTAGTATCGAAGTAGCATAATCGTATAATAATCCATCGATCCCCCTCGACCCTAGCGAGAAAATTAGCTACGCATGATGATTACCAAACAACAAATCGCATACAAATAATTCATAATCAAATTGAAGCAAATAAATCTAACGATAAACGAACGGAAATCTAACGAACTAAACGGAACAACAAATTGCAAATAGAGAAAATTACGACGAACTAAATAATTTGCGATAAAGATTGAAAATATAAAACTAAAAATTGCATAAACGAGATTACCGAAATCGAATCCGAGTGAAAACCGAGTGCTAGAATCTTAAGGGTCATCAGTTTTCTAAAGTAAAAATAAGCTAAGTATGAAAAGTGCTCCTTCCCGGATAATACAACTCCTAAGTTATACAAAATAGGCAGAATTGAATTGGGTGTGCGCCCCGGCCGGCTGGCAGGCCGCCGGCCACATGCAGGGGCCGACGCACACCTAAAATTGAAGCTAAAATTGCCCTTGTGTCATGCCGGCCGGCCAGCAGGCCGCCTGCCACATGTAGGCTGGCGCGCACAACACTACTAAAACAAGTATTGGGCTGCTTTCCTTGGCCCAACGAATCGACACTTCTCATTTCTTCTTCGCCTAAACGTTTTGAAGCACTGGTTTTGTCTCGGGATCGTTCTTCTAACCAGATATGAGTGTAAATGCTCATAAAGACCTGAAATCGTGTAGAATCTACAAAAACACTCACTCAAAGCAAAATGTTAGAAGAAACGGCTCTAAAGAGCGGGTTCCGACCGGAAAAGACAACGGAATCGAGGGAATAAAGTTATATAAACACGACACATCAAACTCCCCCGAACCGAACCCTTGCTTGCCCTCAAGCAAGACCCGTAAGAAGATAACTAATATAATACCGAAACAGCTCAAAGCAAATAATAGGCAACCAAATACTCAAGTCCGTCATAGCGAACATCGAACCAAGTCTAAGAAACGGATTCCAAGACGGGAAATAGGAAAAATAATCCATCAACAAATGCACAACTTCACCAAGCATAATATGTAGAAACCACATTTTCAACCAAAACCCTTACATAGGCTACTCACGGAGGCACTCATCGCTCAATTAGGAAGGGTGTGTATATGTGAAATATATATGTGAAAACGCTCAACTACTCCAACTCATGGAAATATGCCCGCAATCTAGTATGGTATCGACCTCTAAATTTTTACAAAACATGCTAAGATCACAAAGGGAGGCAAGGATGGTGATAACAAGGTAGAAGGTGGAAATCGATATGGTCATGTGAGGTTAAAGCCAAGCTAGTGAACTAACTAGTGCGATAATGCTCAACTCAAAAATTCTTCCACTTCCATAAACAAAACATACAAATCACCAACCAACGAGAACGAGTCTGGGATCAAAAGAGGGCGCTCAAATTTCATCAAGTAAACGGAAAATAAAAGTAACGAGAATAACATATTTTTTTTTGTTGTTTTGATTTTTTCCTTTTTTTCTTCTTTTTCGATTTTTTTTCGATTTTTTTCTTTTTGCTTTTTTCATTTTTTTTCTTTTCATTTTTTTTGATTTTTTTCGATTTTTTCAAAGCTTGATGAAATTAGAAGCAAAAATATATACAATAACCAAAATTGACCCGGACAAGATCTACATACTCCCTTGAAACAGATTCAACCATATCCAAATATCCATCAGAAATCTCCATATTCGCACAATAACGAGCATAGAACGCACTAGGTGACCTACTTCATCAAGCTTGGCTAGGTAGGCAAATTAGATTTTGTAGTTCATTTTGTGAATTCTTTTACATTTAAGCCAAGGAGAAAATGGATAGAAATAGATAAAAAATGAAAACGCCCCAAAAATGATCACTAGGCAAGTTAGTCAAAATAAAGGGGAAAATACCATACTTATGCGTATTGACATAACATATTCCACGAGGAGACCTACACACACAACCTAAGTGGTAGCCAGGTATGAATGTACTGGCTACAGGAGGCTCTAAATCTCACCAATTTTGTAGCTAAAGCCTAAATGCAAGGTCGGTCTAAATGGGAATCACAAATTATAGCTCCGTTGATTGCATACTTGTCGATTAATTATTATTCCACATAACAAAAGTCAAATGAATGCCAATTAGGAACGAGTAGGTAGCCTAAAGAGTGAAAATTATCATCATTGCTGCATAATCGGTATCATAGACAGACGCTAAGACTCAAGGAAATAAAACTAGAAATACTAAAAACTCCCCCACGCTAGACTCGACATTGTCCTCAATGTCCATATCATACAGACTCACAATTGGTGGGGGGACACAAATAAAAACCGAGGATAGAGAAAAGACATACCAAATATATACACGGAGAGGTAGCGGAATCAGCAATCCGCTACTGATCATCATTATCGTCATCATCACCGAAATCATCATCCTCCATATCATCATCTGCAGCAGTCCCGGAGCCAGATGCACCACCCGTATACCAACCACCTCCCTGAAAATCACTAGCGGCTCTAAAAGCAGGGCCCGTCGGGGCACTGAAATAGTCAGTGTGAAGATGGAAGCCACCATGAATCGAAGGATCAGTATAACCACCCACGGGCCACGAAAAGTACGAGGGGTAAGGGCCCTGTGGTGGCACAGCCGCACACCTAGCATAGTCATCATATACGGGATACATCCGAGGCACTGATCAGCATATAACCTGTCTAGACGAGCGTGAGTAGCAGCGGTGTCGGTACGAGTCTCCGTGCGAAGAGTATCCAAATCAGAACGGGATGAACCGGCACTCAACTCCATGCGCTCCATCCATGAAATCAGATCGGGATGGAGGGGAGCATACTGGGGTGGTGGAGGAGGCTGCTCAAAAGCAGTAGTGGTGGGGGGCTCGGAAGCAGGCTGAGATGGACCGGGCTCAGAGGCGGGCTGGGAAGTACTAGGCTCGCTCGTCGGGCGAAGAGTATAGGTAACAGCATGCGACGAAGGAAGAGAGCTAGGGGCAGCGACGGGTAATAAATAATTAGGCTGATCAGCCTCAAGTGACAAAACCGACCCGACTTGCAAAATAATGGTCGCCTGCTCATGAATAAGCCAAGCCCAACGATTCTGATGCCTAGAAGAAATCCAGTTAAGAGAAGCCAAATATCGGAGGCTAAGGGTAATCTCGCCCTGGACCGGATCATGATCCGCTTCGTTAAAAGCGGTTAACCGAAGAGCTAATTGTGTGACTAACCCGCCTATATAAATAGGAACATCGGCAATGGCCGTAGCTATTCTCCTAAACTGAAGGACGAGGTGATAGGCAATATTAATATGCTACACCTTCGGCTTACGCCGCAAATACGAGCCTAAAATAGACGCCTCCTCGGTGCGCACATTATGTGGCTCCTTTCTAGCAAAAATCGTCCATCCCATAAACCTCTGTCAAACCTTAATAACAGGATTATGAATATTGTTTGAACTCATATGCCCCGCGGTAGTGTACGGGGCATCAGCGATACATTCCCAAAAATCACCCACCCTAAAATTAGCATGCTCGGGTGGTGTACGGTCATCATAATCCTTAAGGTCAAAACAATTCCCAAACTGCTTCAGTCTCAGCGCAAAACTAGTATTCAGTAAACGGAACTCAACAGAAATATCACCAGACCGTCTATTCTTATGTACCTCAAATGAACTCAGAAATTCCAACGTAAGCTGGGTAACGTATTACGACGCATCGTAAAAAATGTACCCATACCAACACCCTTAAACAATAGTTCCAAAGCATAATCTAAGCCTAAAGTTCGCATAGCATCACGATCGATAAAACGAGTTGGAACAATAGACCGCTTTGTCAAATTTTGAAACCGTACCTTTTGGTCAATAGTGGTAAAAATTACACTTGGAAAAACTGGATCGGGCTCAATGTTGGGTTGAGCATGGTCGTTTCTGGTGCGCTTGTTCCGAGCAGGCATTGCAAATCAGCTGAAAGTACTAGTTTTTGGGAAAATATGGGGAAAATATTGAGGAATGAGAGTGAAGTAGGGAGATGGTGAAGCTGAGAATATGAGAAATTGGGGTTTTTGGGGGAGGTGAGAGAGAAGAGAGAGAGTTGAGGGGAGGAAATGAATGAATGAAGGACGAAAAAACAAGGGTTTGGGGTCTGATGTGCGCCCCGGCCGGTCTGGACCGGCGGCCGGCTGGCCGGCCTGACGACCCCTCAATATTTTTCGATTTGTTTAATAATATATGTTGTCTCACAGCCGCCCGGTATGAACCGGCGGCCTGCCCACCGGCCGGACTGCATATTTCCTTCATTTTTTCGAGATCCAGCTCCAATATCTTCTAAATTCCCTTGTACCTCGGCCCCTGAAGTCAATAGGGGGCCTGGGCACAGGCTGAGGCGCACAATTCACTCTTGTCGAACTCAAATTCGTCTCGTACCTCGGCCCCTAGAGTCGATAGGCCCCCTAGGCCTAGGCTGAGGCGACCTGCTATATTATCACAAGCATGGTGAATTTCTCCTCTTTTTTTCCCTAAAATCTTCAATTCGAGTTATTTCCGATGATTCTGCGCGTCTCCAAAAACATTAGTCCCTCCTCTCGTCCTCACTAAAACATCTAAAATATAAAAAAAAACGAGAATGAGGGAAATTATTTACATACTCGGGCTGCCTCCCGGTAGCGCTGGTTTAGAGTCCCGCACGACTTGATGAGTTTCAAGATTTAGTGGAATGAGGGAACGGGATGACGTCGTATAACTTCAATCGCTCCAACTTGAGCACCTTCATGATATAACTTCAATCGTTGACCATTCACCTTGAATCGTTCACCCGAATCACTCTCGACTTCAATCGAGCCAAATTTACCCACATAGGTGACAGAAAAAGGTCCGGACCAACAAGATTTTAACTTTCCGGGAAAAAACCGGAGCCTAGAATTGAATAATAATACCTCATCCCCCACATCGAACTCACGGTGAAGTATATGCTTGTCATGCCACCGCTTGGCGCGCTCCTTATAAACCCGAGCACTATCATAGGCACCAAGACGGAATTCTTCTAACTCATTCAATTGCATGAGTCTCTTCTCCCCGCTTAAATGTGGATCCAAGTTAAGCTCCTTGATCACCCACCAAGCCTTGTACTCAAGCTCGACCGGTAAATGGCATGACTTGCCATAGACCAATCGGTAAGGTGAAGTACCAATAGGCGTTTTAAAGGCGGTACGATAAGCCCATAGTGTATCATCTAGCTTAGAGCTCCAATCCTTTCGAGCTTTTGACACGACCTTTTGAAGAATAGACTTGATTTCCCTATTGGACACCTCAACTTACCTACTTGTTTGAGGGTGGTAGGCAAGACCGGTACGGTGAGAGACCCCGTACTTCGCAAGTAAAGCATCAAGTCGCTTCTCATGAAAATGGCTTCCACCATCACTAATAATCGCTCTTGGAACACCAAAGCGGGGAAAAATAGTCTTTTTAAACAGAGATATTACCGTTCTAGCATCATTAGCAGGAGATGCTACCGCCTCCACCCACTTGGAGACATAATCAACCGCAACCAAAATATATCGGTTGCCCTTGGATGACGGGAACGGGCCTTGATAGTCTACACCCCAGACATCAAAAATTTCTACCTCGAGAATCCCATTTTGAGGCATCTCATGCCTCCTAGAAATATTACCGGTCCTTTGACATGCGTCGCAGGACATAATAAAAGCTTGGGCGTCTCGGAATAAGGTTGGCCAATAAAAACCCGACTGGAGGACCTTAGCCGTGGTTCGGCTCGGTCCATGATGGCCACCATATAGTGATGAATGACAACTCTCTAGAACTCCTTGAACTTCGCACTGAGGGACACATAGACAGAAAATACCGTCGGCACACTCCTTAAATAAATAAGGGTCATCCCAGAAAAATTGCCGAACATCATGTAGAAATTTTTTCTTTTGTTGATAAGAGAGATCGGAGGGTAATACCTTGCCAACTAAATAATTGGCATAATCCGCATACCAAGGTCCTTCACTTTCACCGGTAGTTAAGGCCATGAGACAATCATCGGGAAAAGAGTCATCTATGGGGATGACAACTCCTTCCTCCTCAACTCGAAGCCTCGATAAATGATCTGCAACGGTATTTTCCGCTTCTTTCTTATCCCGGATCGATAAATCAAACTCTTGGAGGAGGAGGATCCATCGAAGTAATCGGGGCTTCGCTTCTTTCTTAGCAAGGAGGTACTTGAGAGCCGCATGATCAGTCAAAACAATGACTTCCGATCCAACCCAGTAAGTTCTGAACTTCTCCAAAGCATACACTATAGCTAGCAATTCCTTCTCGGTAGTTGCATAGTTAACTTGAGCATTATCAAGTGTTTTATTAGCATAGTATATAGCATGTAAGACTTTGTCCTTTCTTTGGCCCAAAACCGCCCCCACAGCATAATCACTCGCGTCACACATTATCTCGAATGGCAAATTCCAATCTGGTGACTGAATGATCGGAGCAGAAATGAGGGCCTTCTTAATCCTGTTAAAAGCTTCAACACACTCATCAGTAAAATCGAAAGGGGCATCCTTTAGGAGCAATTGTGTAAGTGGCTTAGCAATTTTGGAAAAATCCTTGATAAAGCGGCGAAAAAATCCCGCATGACCAAGGAAACTTCTCACTCCCTTTACATTAACCGGCAAGGGCAATTGCTCAATCACTTGCACCTTTGCTTTATCCACCTGAATGCCCTTTTCGGAGACCACATGACCCAAAACTACACCCTCAGTGACCATAAAATGACACTTTTCCCAATTCAAGACCAAACTGACTTCGACACATCGGTTTAGAATGGTATCCAAGTTAGCTAAACAAGCTGAAAAACTCATACTATACACACTAAAGTCGTCCATAAACATTTCCATAATGGACTCGATGTAGTCGGAAAAGATGCTCATCATGCATCTTTGAAAGGTGGCGGGTGCGTTACATAGCCTGAATGGCATCCTGCGATATGCGAAAGTGCCATAGGGACAAGTAAACGTGGTCTTTTCCTGGTCGGCGGGGTGTATCGGGATTTGAAAAAATCCCGAATATCCATCCAAATAGAAAAAATACTTGTGAGAAGCTAGTCTCTCAAGCATTTGGTCGATAAAGGGCAATGGGAAATGGTTTTTAAGTGTAGCGGTGTTCAACTTTCTATAGTCTATGCACATTCTCCATCCCGTCACAATTCGTGTAGGGATTAACTCATTCTTCTCATTCAGGACCACAGTAGTCCCTCCCTTCTTAGGTACAACTTGTACCGGACTCACCCACTTTGAATCGGGAACCGCATAAATAATTCCCGCATCCAACAATTTCATAACTTCCTTTTTAACAACCTCTTGCATATTCGGGTTCAACTTACGTTGACCCCGGACACAAGGACGATGACCTTCCTCAAGATTAATTCTATGCATACAGAAATCGGGACTAATTCCCTTCAAGTCATCAAGACTATATTCCAAAGCCTTCCTATTTTTCTTCAAAACAACTAACAAATCAGAAAGTTGTTGCTCAGTTAAATCAGCACTTACAATCACGGGGAAGCTCTCGGTATTGTCTAAAAAGGCATATTTTAGGTGAGACGGAAGTGGCTTACGCTCCGGAACGTATATGTCAATAGCAAATGAGGTGTGTACGATGTTGGTGACATCGACACCTTGCTCCTCCATGAGCATCCTTCCTTCCAAAGCAGCTTCCAAGGCATCAACAACAGCAGAGTCAACGGAAGCATCACCTGCACATGCTTCCAAACATATCAAAGCCTCTAAGGGGTCCCGTATAAGGGACGCCTCCATAGAATCATGAACTAAAACATCCACAACATCAATCATGCAACAAGAATCCGTTACCATCGGGTTCTTAAGTGTACTATCTAAGCAGAAAACAATGGTGTCTCCACCCACTTCCAAGGTCAATTTACCGTTCTTGACATCAATCACCGCGCCAGCGGTGTGCAAAAATGTTCTTCCCAAAATTATGGGAATTTGGGTGTCCTCGGCCATGTCAAGGACGATAAAATCAACCGGGATAAAAAAATTTCCAACTCTAACGGGCACGTCTTCTAAAACTCCCAAAGGGCGTTTTATGGAACGATCCGCCATCAGTAAAGTTACACTAGTACAGTTAAGAGGACCCATATTAAGTTTTTCACAAACGGAATAAGGCATGACACTTACACTAGCACCTAAATCACATAAAGCCTTATCAATCGATAAGGTGCCAATAGTGCAAGGAATCGAAAAACTACCGGGGTCCTTTAGCTTTGGTGGGGCCTTGTTCTGTAAAAATGCACTACACTCTGCAGTAAGAGTGACGGTTTCGACCTCACCAATGCCTCTCTTCCGAGTCAATATGTCCTTCATAAACTTTGCGTAAGACGGGACCTGCAAAATGAGCTCGGTAAATGGGACCGTAACCTGCAAATTCTTCACAACCTCCATGAACTTGCCAAATTGGGTAGCTTTCTTCCGATTCTTCAATCGACCCGGGAATGGTACTTGAATTGTTGGACTAGTCGGGGTGGGAACGGGAGTAGTGGGTGGTGGAACTTGATCTTCACTTGGAGTTTCCACAATAACGTCCTCATTGACATCTTCCACTAGAACCTCCTCCTTCTCGGCCGGTGTATCATCTTTAGGCATCGACGGACCCTCATAGTGTGTGCCACTACGAAGAGTGATCGCATTAGCCGTATCATGCTGTTGATCACCTTGAGAAGGGAGTTTACCTTATTGACGCGTTGCTTGTGACGCGGCAAGGTGTCCCACTTGATTCTCCAAATTCTTGATGGCATTATCCTTAGCTTGATCATTCTTTTGCATTTGTGCCATCACAGAGTCCTGGGTCTTGGTCATCATCTGCATCATACTACGAAGCTCAGCCATTTCATTAGAACTCGAAGAAGAAGAATTACCTTGAGCTTGTGCTGAGGATTGGCCAAAATTCTGCTGACTAGTACCGAAATTCTGGTGAGAATTCCCGAAGTTCTGATTAGTATTGCCAAAATTTTGTTGAAATTGACCCGAGTGAGGTCGCTGCTGAAAATTTCCCTGATTTTAGAAATTCTTTTGATTACCGATAATCTGCTGGTTCTCCTGGTTCTGAAAATTCCCTTGATTATGGAATTGCTGCTGGTTCTGAAAATTTCCTTGATTTTGGAAATTCTGCTGATTCAGGAGATGCTGCTTTGGTGGGGGTACATAAACTGGTGTAATAGGCGGGTTCAAGATATTAGTACTCCTGTAAGACAAAAGAGATGCATCATAGCCTGGTTGGTTCATATATGGATAACGTGGACGCATAGAATGGAACGCATTCACCTGTTCTATGGAGCCTAGGCAATCCTGAGCTTGATGGTCCGCGGCACCACAACGCATACATGCATACTCTTGCATGGCATGTACTTGATGCATGCCTCCTCCCCCTTGAGAATTTGACACTTCAAATGCATCGATTCTCTTAGCCAAAGCGGCTAATTGAACGGCCACGGCATTAGAGGACCCACTTTCACCGGAATTTGATCGAGTATTACCACGTGGTTTACCCCATCGGGAGTGGTGAGATGCCATCTCTTCTATTGTTTGCCAAGCCTTATCATCATCCACATTACATTGGAAATGCCCATTGCATGCCGAATCAAGTGTACTCCTGCAATCATCATACAACCCGTTATAAAATTGGTTACAAAGAAACCAAACCTGAAAACTATGGTGCGGGCATTCCTTCACAAGCTTCTTGAACCGCTCCCACGCTTCATGAATATTCTCGTTCGGAGTTTGACGAAAATTGGTGATTTGACTCCGGAGCATGTTCGTCTTTTGTGGAGGGTAATAGTGCTTGTAGAAGGCAAGATCAAGAGAATTCCAGTCGGTGATCCCCTCGGTGACTTTATCAAGATCGGTTATCCACTCCCTAGCGGAATCCCATAGTGAGAACATGAAGAGCATCTCCATGACTTCTTCTTGAGTTACCCCGGCCGGAAGTGGAATCGTGGAGCAATAGTCGGTAAAAATCCTCATATGCTTGTGAGGATCCTCCCTAGGGTCACCACCAAATTGATTCTTCTCCACCAAAGTGATAAAGGCGGGTCGAATCTCAAATGTACCTTGAGTGGCAGTTGGTCGTTTAACCAACTTAGGAAGAGCAGTTTGCTCGGGCTCCGAATGACTATAAAGCTTCAGCATTTTTATGATCGGAGGAGGTGGTAAAATGATATCGGACTGAGATTGATGTTCCTCTTCAAAGGACTGATTCTCAGCTACAAATTCAGTATGAATAGCTTCCAAAGTCGCAAGATCGGGAGCTGCGGAAATCTCTCTCCAAAACTGTCGTCGCCTACGAAAGGTTTTCTCGGGTTCATGATCGAACGGAGTAAGCTCTGATGACCGGAAAGACCTGGGCATAAGCAAAACTACAAGTAGGGAGTGAGATCAATCTCAAGGAATTTTAATTCCTTGAGACGAAAGAGAGCATAAAAGAAACAAGCTAAAAAACAAGAAAAACCGTTTCCCCGGCAACGACGCCAAATTTAATGTGGGTTAAGTCGTCTCACCCAATCAAGATAAACCTAATGCTACTAACTAGAAGATAGCGGCAAGCAAGGTATCGAATCCACAGGGAAACAGTCAATTTTTGTCTATTAGCTATGGCGATTCTAAAATGCTCTAACGGTTGATTGATTGAAAATATATAAAAGACTACTAAAAGACGATAATAAAAATCGAATCTAACAATGAGATGAAAACTAAGGTCACGGGTTCACGATTGATGCTCAACAATTATGCGACAATAATAGTAAACACATAAACAAGCTAGTCGGCTATAACACGTTCTCTCGAATCGTGTCAACCTAGGAAGGATCTAACGGGCTCTCGCAACTTATTAGACTCCCTACCAAATCACGCGTGATCTAATCCTAATTCGGCTTTCGCACGAGAACTAGAATTTCCCAAACAGATTAAAATGTTGTGGCCTTTAACAAATTAACCGACAAATAAAACACGCGAAGATGGTACTAGCATAATTATATATTTAATATTGAAGTAGCATAATCGTATAATAATCCATCGATCCCCCTCGACCCTAGCGAGAAAATTAGCTACGCATGATGATTACGAAACAACAAATCGCATACAAATAATTCATAATCAAATTGAAGCAAATAAATCTAACGATAAACGAACGAAAATCTAACGAACTAAACGGAACAACAAATTGCAAATAGAGAAAATTACGACGAACTAAATAATTTGCGATAAAGATTGAAAATATAAAACTAAAAATTGCATAAACGAGATTACCGAAATCGAATCCGAGTGAAAACCGAGTGCTAGAATCTTAAGGGTCACGAGTTTTCTAAAGTAAAAATAGCTAAGTATGAAAAGTGCTCCTTCCCGCATAATACAACTCCTAAGTTATACAAAATAGGCAGAATTGAATTGGGTGTGCGCCCCGGCCGGCTGGCAGGCCGCCTGCCACATGCAGGGGCCGACGCACACCTAAAATTGAAGCTAAAATTGCCCTTGTGTCATGCCAGCCGACCAGCAGGCCGCCTGCCACATGCAGGCTGACGCGCACAACACTACTAAAACAAGTATTGAGCCGCTTTCCTTGGCCCAACGAATCGACACTTCTCATTTCTTCTTCGCCTAAACGTTTTGAAGCACGGGTTTTGTCTCGGGATCGTTCTTCTAACCAGATATGAGTGTAAATGCTCATAAAGACCTGAAATCGTGTAGAATCTACAAAAACACTCACTCAAAGCAAAATGTTAGAAGAAACAGCTCTAAAGAGCGCGTTCCGACCGGAAAAGACAACGGAATCGAGGGAATAAAGTTATATAAACACGACGCATCAGTCACGGGG
Source organism: Agrostemma githago (assembly GCA_958450325.1). Lineage (NCBI taxonomy): Eukaryota > Viridiplantae > Streptophyta > Magnoliopsida > Caryophyllales > Caryophyllaceae > Agrostemma > Agrostemma githago. The sequence continues at coordinate 11,549,485 of OY288255.1, read as the reverse complement.
TTGTGAAATTTTTCTTATTAAATAATCGGAAGTTAATAATACTGAAACATATCTGATGTAGACAGCTAGCTAGCGAAAACACAAATGTTATTACCGACATTTGATAAAAAGATTCATATAATAAAGGAAGGTGTTTACCTTGCAACATGTTGACGTTAATTCGTATGTGTAGTTTAGGATAGCCCGACACACAACCAAAATTATTGTGACACATCATGGAGTCATGAAAGAATAGTTTTATAATAGAACGTTAGTAAATAGTAAGAACATAAAATTGCAAGTGTAGTTAGGTAATGATAATACGAATGTTATTTGCGGCATTTGATTTCAAATTCATATAACAACGAACGTCTTTACCTTGTAAAAATATAAGAATCATGAATTCAAATAATTTTGTTATTTCGAAAGTCATTTTCGTAGGAACAAATGAAAAATCTTTCATTATCAAATACTCAAAATGACCCGTTAATTTTAGGGTCGAAACCGACCCGACCCGACCCGTTGGATCAAATATTCAATTTAGTACAATTGTTTTCATTTAATCAAAAAGTAATTTTTAAAATATTATTTTAATATTTTAAATGTATGAATTATATTTAAAGAGCACTTCGTATCATAATAATATTATTTAAATAAATATAAATTTAGCATCTATTTTTTTTTACTAAAAAAAAGGTAAAATAATTAGGCATTTGAAACTGTGTCTTAGCCGTTTTGCAACCTAACCCGACATGTGGCATGTATAATCTGACTCATATTTCACCTAATCGTATACGACACATTATTAGTCAATCTCGACATTAGTCAATCTCGTTATATGCTAACCAATTAAGTAGAGGAACCTTGTTATATGCATGGTTAGTAATATCATTCACTGTGGCACCTCGTTTTATGGTAGAAGCTTTGAATTTTTTTAAAGTGTGAATACGATGGTCAAAAGGGTAAAAAAATCAGGCATTCAAAACTGTTTCTTAGCCGATATTGCAACCTAACCCGACATGTGTCCTGTATAATCTGACTCATATTTGACCTAATCGTATACGACGCATTAGTCAATCTTGACATTAGTCAATCTCGTTATATGATAACCAATTAAGTAGAGGAACCTTGTTATATGAATGGTTAGTAATAACATTCACTTTGACACCTCGTTTTATGGTAGAAGTTTTGATTACTGTTTTATTTTAAGTGTGAACACGGTGGTCAAGCATGCCTCAGCATGCTCCATTTAGCCCAAAAACGATTTTTTGTTATACTTTTTTATTTTGAAATTTTAAATTAAAAAAATTTATTTTATATTTTTCCGATAGAGTATTATATAATAATAATATATCAACGTACAATTTACTGTAGTTTTTTGTCATTTTAAATTGTTATCCCGCATATACATAATTTTAATATTTTAACAAATTTGACGATACTGGCCTCATCAATCTGTATTCCGGCCCGACCCATGATCCATGATCCATCTTTCTCAACTTGTTTGACGTGTCTAGTTAAATACTCCGTAATAAAAAAAATGATTATTTTAGATTCAACTCATAAAATAATTTTAATATACTAAAATATTTGTATGTATTTCACAAATTTTCTAAAAACGTAAACATAATATATATATATATATATATATATATATATATATATATATATATATATATATATATATATATATATATATATATAGGTAGGTTCAAATAAGGTCCACAATTTTTTTAAGTCTATGTTGAAGTTACAGATGACATACGCTAAAGTTGCATTTGTTCAAAATTGATATATATACAAATGCAACTTTAGTGTATGTCATCTGGAACTTCAATATAGACTTAAAAAAATTGTGGACCTTATTTGAACCTACCTCTATATATATATATATATATATATATATATATTTAGGTTCCGGTCCGAACCATAATTTCGGTCCGAACCGTCCGAACTATATATAATAGGAAAGAAGAAAAAACTTTAAACCCATGCAATTTCAAAACCAATTGCCCCAATTCGATTCATCTTCATCTCCAGTTCGTTCTTCCCCCAACTCGCTCGTTCTTCGCTCTTCCCCTCTACTCGCTCGTTTTTCATCCCCAATTCGATTGTTCTTCCCCAATTCGCTTCAAACACAAGTTCAACATCCTCATCCTCACTGAAAACCCCCCAATTCATCAGGTAAATCAATTTCGTGCTACTCCATTTTTTCAATTTCTAAATCGATTTCTGTTTGTATGTTGAATATGTTTGTATTTAGGGTTAGCTTAATCGATTTAAATCAATGATTAGTTTAATTTCATCTATTTCATCTGTTTTGTATTTCTACTGTTGTTGTTGTTGTTCATCTATTGCTGCTGCGGTATGATTATTTCATAGCGTTTTGTTTATTGCTGGTATAATCAGTTGATTTTAGGTTTCTGATTTTGATTATGGAATTTTTCATGGTATAATCAGTTGTTTCTGATTTTTTAGTCTGGAGGTGTATTCATGAATTATTAGAAGAATTGTGACTGTCATATTTCATTTCTGCTGGTGTTTGATCGTCGCTGGTTTAATCGGTTAATTTTAGGGTTTGTCAACGTTGATTATGACGATTTTCATGTTCTGGAGGTAATAGTTCTATGTTCATAGCATTTACACTTTCTTTGTTATTATTTTGCCAGATATGGAGAATGTTCTTGCTATTCGACATAACAAAAGAAAAAGAGAAGATGAAGTTGATGATGATGGTGTTGATATTCCGATTTTAGGACCACATTTTTTGAAGACAAGGATGTCACCCAAACATCTGTTGACCTTCATTAATAGCAACCCTAGTGAGAACCAAGTAAATGATATCAAGTCGATGGGTTTTGGGGGTTTGTTGACCCTTAAAACTGATAAAGTTCCAGGGTTGTTGGCACACTGGTTGGTGTCAACCTTTGACACATGTTCATGTTTGGGGCCCTTTTCTTCAAACTCATTATATGCCAAAGAATGGGAGTGCTATTGACAAGGTAATTAATCACATATTTGTTGAAAGTGTAACTACAAAGAATGAGACAATTACACTTACGTAGACTCTACTTATGTTTCTTTTAGTGTCTACTTACGTTTCTGTTAGTGTCTACTTACACTTCCTCAAAAATGTAAGTGGAGTTTTAAAAAGTGTAAGTAGAGTCGGTGAAAGTGTAACTTACAATGAATGAGACAATTACACTTATCTAGACTCTACTTACACTTCTTTTACACTTCTTATATTTATTTATTATCCTTGTTGTAGGTCTTTATTACAATCAGCGATGGGGAGCATTGGATTGCAATTGTATCAGATATCACAATGAAAAAGAATCTTATTTTAGATTCGATGATTTCACCTAACGTCGAAGATCTTGCGAAATGGAACACTCTTATAGATAACATCGTATGTTCTTTACTTTTTATTATATCATTATTATTGCATTACTCAATGTGAAATGTTTAAAAGTTGCTCCATTTGTCTATTCAGATTGGTGGTTGTGGAAGTGCATTTGGTCAAAACAATGGTTACAATAGGCTATCAGGGATGAGTTCATTTCAAAAAGAAATTGTTGAAGTTCCTCAACAAAAGAATTGGTTAGTTTTAAACTCTTTAATTTATATATCTTTTAGACATCTATTTCTTTACGTTTCACCTACTTCATATAGACATTTATTTCTTTGGGACAGTTATGATTGCGGAGTGTATGTTATGAAATTTTTGGAAGCGACTCTAGACAATCAGTTATGGACGGACACTAGGCACTTTGATGCTCGATGTTTTCGAGCCTATTGACAAAGTATCATGCTTAGACTATTAAAGTGGGAGAGGAATATAAGAAAGGTAATATTTGGTAATCAATTATGTGTTCTTTACCTTTTTTGGTACAATTCTTTGCCTTCTAATTACATTCCTAAGCTCCTTGTGAGTCTCATTGTATTTGTTTTCATGCAGATCTTTCCTTAGGTTGCATTAAACATAGACAAAGAGGCCTATTACATGAATGTTCTGCACACCTTTGGAATTATTACTATCATCGATCATAATCATTTTTGTCTGTAAATGCATTAAATGTAATTAGTGACCATACACCTTTGGAATTATAGAAAGTGTGAATCATACGTTTGTGAATTGTGACGGAAAAATGAAGTAAATGTGTTGAAGCCATCTGTGTTTCTAGCTGTCTCACGCACCCTATTTATTGGTATCACTAAATTAGGTGGGTAACACTAACACTACCCTCTTGTACATCGTTGACTCATCTGACACACAAAAAAAAAATTGCTTTGCTGATTACTCCCTGTTGTTATGACTCAAGTGTGAGAAGAAGAGTGCTTCAACAAATACTGCTTTAATAATGTCTTCATTATCACCCGCAAGCGTTATGACTGTGGTGGCTAGCGACATACGAATCCCTACATCCTTGCATAAAACTCGATGTTGCAAATTCCGCATTCTGCCATTGCTCCAAGGCTTCATTTCACACAACCAAGAATATAATGCATTAATAAAACTTGCATCACCAACTATACTCACAGGTCATCTTTAATTTGATTACTTAGAAATACACAGTCAAAATATTTGTTACTCAACAATCATAAACTGTTTAACGAAAATCTACAAATTTTGACACTACAAATAATCAGCAAGAGTGATGTCATCTTCTTTTTCTTCTTAAATTGGATGATGTTGCTGAATTAAACGAGAGATATAAAATACTTGATGTTCTTTTTTCTTCTTCAATGCCATCTTCAATGCCTTCTTCCATCCCTACATATTCATCAAATATCATTATTCAGTCCCCGATTAAGATTGTCGTTTAATATAGTAACAACAAGTAGAATAACCTTAGATGACACAAAACCAATAACACAGCAACATTATAAATATATCAAGTAATTATCACTCTAAACCTTTATAAATCAAAGAAAGTAAATCAAAGAAAGTACCTGAATATTATACTACTTTTTAGTGATTCTTCCCGGACAATTTCTACTATCATGGTTTGTCATTTCCCCACAAGCACGACAATTCCTTAGAGGCTTATCACGCTCCTCCATTGCCTTTTCTTTGTTAGACTTCAACCTTTTTCCAGACCCCTTATTTTTTGATTGTTTTGGAGGTAGAATAGTAACTTCTTTAGGGATTTTTGCACCAATAAGCATCTCAATTTGAGCTTTCTTATCTTTTGACTTCCGACCTTCACTTGAAAGCAACTTCTCATTGAAACTTTGAAGCAATTTGAACAGCTCTTGTGAATGTTCCTCGTCATCCTCAACAAGCGACACTGATGTGAATACCTCCGACCATAATTCACTTATAGCATTTTGCCTTGTATCAAGTGATGCACAATCCTCTTCTAAGGACGTCCCTACAAGATTAAAGATAGAGCGAAATGTTGCACATTTACTCCACCTAGTCAATAGATAATCGGAAGGTATTTCATCAAACCCCTTGTTCTTCAACACACAAAGACAATGCCTGCAAAGTACCCCAATCCTCTCAAACCTCTTGCCTGAGCACACCACGTTTCTTCCATTAAAATCAACATCGTAAACCTTATTTGTGTTACTATCCAATATCGATACATGCTCCATGTCACCCTCTCTTGTGCTTTTATCCACACCACAATGAAAACACGCCTCTTCCAACTCTTTTTGAAACTCACAGAACACGGTTGGAGTGTAAAATTCAGCACATTTCTTTTCAATCTGAAGAGGAGTTGACAAACTCGGAGAAGAAATCTTAGAATCGGTAGTTAATTTGGAATGTTTCCAACGTTGAGCATCCATTGCGGACTGAAACCGCATCCAAAACTCAACAAGAGATAGGTTAGGATTGGTTAAGTTGCCGAAAAAACTATTTTCGGACTCTGATCTTGATGTAGTACGGATAAGCCCACCCATATAAGTATCTCGAAAGTATGCTGGGATCCAACTTTCGCGCAATCCAAATATATCCGATAGCCACTCATTGTCAGACAATCCATATTTTTCAATTATTGAGCACCACCTCGACTCAAATTCTACTGGCTCAATATGTTCATCCCAAACGACAGAGTTTATTTCTTTCAGAAAGTCTGTCTCTCGACTAATTGTCAAACCTACCTTTTCTGGCATTTTCCTCATAATATGCCACATACAATTTCTGTGCACGGTTTTGCCTTCAAACACCATTGTTACCCCCGCTTTAATCCCTTGACATTGGTCAGTTATCAGCGTAACAGGATAACAACCACCCATTGCCTGCACAAAACAATTGAAAATCCAACCAAACATGTGGTCATTCTCCTTACCTATCAAACCACTAGCGAAAGTGACACATCTTTTGTGGTTGTCGACGCCGGTAAAAGGAGCAAACACCATTTTATATCTATTGAAGTCATATGTGGCGTCAAAAGAGACAGAGTCACCAAAAAGTGCATAGTTCTTGATGCCAATTGGATCTGCCCAGAATACCCTATCGAGACTTCCATCTTCGTCCACTTCAAAGTCAAAATAAAACGAGGGACACATGGCCTTTTTTTGCATAAAGTTCTCGATTAGCATTTGAGCATCATGGTCCTTGATAAAATTCTTCACATCCCTTGAAAAATTCTTGAAATCCTCTAAAGATGCCCCGACATTTTGGTATCCTCTTACATACTCCTTGAACATTCGAAATGTCATCACGAGACCCTTGTTAACACGTGAGTTATCAACTATCATTTTCTTGTGCACAAGGTTGAGATTCCTACAAGATTTTACGTGCGCCATCGTACTTAGAGAAATCATGGGATGACAATGGCCCTCAACAAATTATAAAGTTCATACCCCCCAGAATCGATCCTCCTAAAAGAAGCCTTAGCTAAACATCCAATTCTTATAATTGCCCTCTTTCTTTTTTTTCCCTTGTGTTTACTAATGCCCTCCTTATTACACACAAGCGTCTTGTATATAGTAACTTCATTTACCACTTTGGATGACTCTATCGTCGTAGTAAAACCGCTAACCTTGGCATATTCATTATAAAATTTTACGCCTTTTTCTAAGTTTGGAAATTTCATTTCAACATACGGCTTAAGCTCCTCTCGACAATAAGGCACTATTTGAATTGGAGTTTCAGCAACGACTTCTTTCGGGCTCACTATAAAAAAAAAGTAATAAGAATTAACAACGAACCTTTCATGAGTCGACACAAACAAAAAGAAGAATCAATAAGAATCGTTGTACCAAGTGTCTCACAAGCATCTAATTCTACCATTTGTGAATCTTCGTCAGTTACTTGAACATGTACATCTGCAATTACAAAATTAAACTTAAAAAATTTAACCTACAAGAGAATGAGATAATTACACAACTTTTGTATAGTCTCTAATTACACTACTTTTAGTCTCTTCTTACACTTCTTAAGAAGTGTAAGTGGAGCCTTCAAAAAGTGTAAGTGGAGCCTTTAAAAGTGTAACCTACAAGAGAATAAGATAATTACACCTCTATAGTCTCTACTTACACTACTTTTAGTTTCTTCTTACACTAAGAAGTGTAAGAGGAGCCTTCAAAAAGTGTAAGTGGAGCCTTTAAAAGTGTAACCTACAAGAGAATTAGATAATTACACCTCTATAGTCTCTACTTACACTACTTTTAGCCTCCACTTACACTACTTTAAGAAGTGTAAGTGGAGCGTTCAAAAAGTGTAAGTGGAGCCTTCAAAAGTGTAACCTACAAGAGAATGAGACAATTACACCTCTATAGCCTCTACTTACACTACTTTTAGTCTCCCCCTTACACTACTTTAAGAAGTGTAAGTGGAGCCTTCAAAAAGTGTAAGTGGAGCCTTCAAAAGTGTAACCTACAAGAGAATGAGACAACTACACCTCTATAGCCTCTACATACACTACTTTTAGCCTCCACTTACACTTAAAGTAGTGTAAGTGGAGCCTTCAAAAAGTGTAAGTGGAGCCTTCAAAAGTGTAACCTACATTAAAGATCGATATCCTTGATAAACCAAAGGAAGAATTAGTTGTAATGGCGAAAAATCTCACTAACAGTTTCAGAATTAAGCACAAATGCACAATTCATCAAATACTATAAGTTATCGATATCAAATTACCAAAAAAAAAGCAAAAGTACTCGAGAATGCCGCAAGAACTAATTGCTTTTCTAGCTTCTAACATCATCCAAATATGAAATTATCCTCCTCCTCCTTAAATATCTCACACTGTATATAATTCACTACCACAATACACTATACAAATTTCCAATTTCAGCAAACCCATAAACATAATCATCCTTTTTTCCCCTTAATCACCATCATTAATTACTAAAGATGGAAACTTTATCACTAAACTCATGTAATAATTTCAAGGGTGTTAACATTAATCAATCTAAAACCCTGAATTTATCGAGTAAAGCAGAGATTAGAGCATTTAATCAAGTGGCACTCGAAACACTATCATCTAGTACTCTATCAAACCAGAAACATATGTAATGAGTTTAATACCTTCATCTGCACCTTCTCTGGCACTAGCTGCGGGTACAGAAGTTTGAGTCCCTGCAAGTAGATAACCAGAAGAAGAGTACATCTTAATTACGCACAAACTTTGCTGCACTGCTCATGGGTGAAATAGAACTACTGAACCAAATTCACAGCATAAACAATTAATACTATCAACTTCGATCTAACTAAAACGATTCTATCAGACGAATCATAAATTCATAAATTAATACTATCAAATACTAGAAATTATCAATTGCGGTGTATTAAATCAACAAAACATCAAAAAAAAATCGCAGTAAAATTGAAGAAGCACTGGAATAATACCTGAATCATCCATGGCAGCAAATCGGTGATGAGATGAGGAGATCGCGTTGTTGATTACTTGCTTGAGAAATCGATTGATTGTTGAGGGTCGATTCTGAGCTTGATTGTTGAGGGTTGAATCGCGTGGGGTTTTGAATTGGGGAAGAATGTCAGGAATAGTAAGAGGAGCGTATGTGTTTAAATTGCGCGTGTTTTTTTTGGTTTATTATATAGTTCGGATGGTTCGGACCAGATCCCACCCCTATATATATAGGGGTCTCCCTCCTTAGATGTCAGGAATAGTGAGGATCCGGTGAGTCTCCCTCTTTAGATGAGTCCGTCCTTTCAATCTGGACCACACAATCAAACAAGATTGAATGGCTGAGATTGCACCACGTCATTAAAGAAAGAAACGCGCGGACTTTCTAATTCCTCCTACGGACGTCATTCTTAAGTAAAAGCAAAAACAAAAAAGCGCGGTTACCCTCTACGTAAGCCAAGAAGCCTAAACCCTAAACTTCCAAATTCAAAATCAAAATCAAAATCAAAACGAAATTTTCTGCGAAAATCAAGACCAAAATCAAGGACAAAGCTCGATTATTCTACTTCAAACACGTTATCAAAGATTGAAGAGGTATAAACAATTTGATTTTTTTTGCTCTTGCTGTTGTTGATTTTTGGCGTTGTTACTGTAACAATTACTTGTTAACTACACACGTTTTGTTCTTGCTATTTAGTCATGTTGTTCTTGTTATTGTTAATTTTGGATGATATGAAGATATTGAGCGATTGATTTTGTTATTTTCTGCATTGTTCGTATTTCTGTGTTCGCTCCCAACAAATTAGGTTTAATTCTTTATTTTCAAGCAAACAAATTAGGTTCGATCGAACTAATGTTCGCTTTTTGTTTTGATTCATGTATAATTCTTGTTGTTGATTTGCATTTTTTTGCTCTTGTTGTTATTGATTCTTGGCGTTGTTACTGTAACAGTTTGTTCTTGCTATTGAGTCATGTCGTTCCTATACTGTTGCTGATTCATGTATTTCTGTGTTCTTGCTGATGTTGATTTTGATTTTTTGTGTTGTTCCTATATTTGTTGATATTTAGTAACAAGATGCTTTTAAAGTAACAATGACATTGTTACTATTACACTATTATCCAGCAGAAAGAAAGTAGTAGCAAAAATAGTTACTGTGATACAGTTACAGTAACGTTTATTGTTCACCTACTGTTGTATTCATGCCATTGCTACTCTGTTTTATTTTCTTTATTGACACACAATTACTGTAACTTTTCATTTTTATATACTCAATTACTTCAACCACCTCCAGTTGTTGATTGTTTTCTACTTTTATAATATCAGAGGAGAAATTCATTGGGAAGAAGACGTAATCACAAGCAAAAAGATTAAGCCAACAATTATGAAGGTTCCTCCTAAAGCACCAAAGAAGAAGGTGACTTTTAATCTAATACCACCAGCAGCTCTGCAGACATCCGATATGGATTCTGAAGTTTCTATGAAAAAAATGTTGCAAGCAATGAAGAAGGCGAAAAAACTAGAGAAATTTGTATCCAAAAAGTATGAATTGTTTTTGTAACAGTGTCACAGTAAGAAGATGCATTTACAGTAACAGTTTTTTGATGTTAATGTTACTGTAAATTATTGATGTCAGGAAACTTGAAATTCAACCAGAAGAAGAACTAGAAAAGATGAAGCCAATAAGGTTGAAGGTCTCTTTAACTAAAAAGGCAAGCAAAGCACCAAAGACGAAGGTGACATCCGATGAATCTGAAAAAACAACGAAGAATCTTATCCCCAAAAAGTATGAATTTGTTTCATGAAACAATAAGAATATCACAGTAATAGGATGCATTTACAGTAACAGTGTCATTGTTGTTGTTACTGTAAATACTATCAACCTCTCTATACTTGTACAACCTGTAATCATGTTACTGTTACTGTAAATTGTTTACTGATTTTGAAATTCATGAATGTTAGCAGAAACACTTGATTCTTTTCTTAGTAAGTACTACTGTCACAGTAAGATATTTGTGTTACTTTGTAGTGTAATTTGATAAATGAATTTGACATTATTACTGTGACATTATTACTGTGACACTGTCACAGTAAGATATTTGTGTTACTGTAATAGTGCTACTGTTAATCTCATGTCATACAAAGTTACGACATGACATTACTTTGTATGATTCTTTTCTTAGTGAGTACTACTGTATTGTGTAACAAGATGAATATTATTGTGAAAGTGTTACTGTAACTTTTAAATTAACAACATGCCTTTACAGTAACAGTGTGATCAATGATGATGAGGATTATGAAGTTTCTGATGATGCAAGTGATGACGAGCCAAAACCAACAACCACGAAGGCGAAAAAACAAATGGTTGTTGTCACTGGGAAGAAATGTCAGGCATCAGAAAATGTCTCAAAAATGTATGCACTCCTTATTACATTATCCTTATTACAGTAACATTGTCACAGTAGCATTATCCTTAAGCTTATTACTGTTATGTGATTCGCGGCCCAAATAATTACACGAACAGGTGCAGATCTCAATCACTTGTTCAAGTGATTAATGCATTATCAAGTGAGCAACGTAAAGCAGTTCGGGAGATTGGTTTTGGGGGGTTACTCGAAATGAAAGTAACCATTATTCCCAGAGGATTAAACAACCTACTGGTTGAGGTTTTCAAAGTAAAAGATGATGGAAGCTATCTCCTCAAAGTTTCTAAAGAAAATGATTTCTTATTGTCACATCTTGATGTGTATAAAGCCTTTCTAGTTCCTATGGAAGGTGATGATGTTGAGCTTATCTCCACAGGTCGTTCAAAGCTAAACGAGGGTGAGATTCTTAAAAGGAAATGGAGGAGTAAGTTTCAAGTGTCTAGTACCGAAAACATCAAAATGAAGTTCTTTTCAACATGGTTTAATGATCATATGAATGTGTGTGGTGATGAATTCAAACGGATGTTTGCCCTTTATGCTCTATCTACTTTCTTAGCCCCTACTGCAAACTACTCGATTAATTTCAAGTTGTTAAAAGCAGTAGAAGATGTGGAGAAGATAAGAAGTTACAATTGGGCAAAGTATGTCATTCATTAGATGGCTGAAGGTATTCAGTCATTGAAGAAAGGAGGAAAGAATTTGTTTAGATGTACGCTAGTGCTTATCCTAGCCTATATATACATCGAATAGAGTTTAATGGGGAGGTCCAACCTTCCGACTTGCCTCTGATCAAACACTGGTCCAACAAAAAACTTTCGAAACGAGTTAATGAAGAAGCATGGATTGGTCATCTTGGGGGAGGGTCAAAGACAGCCTACTCCATCAATGATGAATTTGAAGGTAATAATGAATTTATAACTCTTTAAATTTCATATTACTGTGACATTATTATTATGACACTGTCACAGTTAGATATTTATAACTCTTTACTGACATTATTACTATGACATTATTACTGTAATCCCTTATTATTGTGACATTGTCACAGTGTTACTCTCATGTTGATGATACTTTGTAGATTGAATGACATTATTACTGTGACATTATTATTGTGACATTATTACCGTGACAGTGTCACAGTAATATATTGGTATTACTGTAACAGTGCTACTGTTAATCTCATGTTGACATTATAATTACATTATTACTATGACATTATTACTGTGACACTATTACTGTGACACTATTACCTCTTTAAATTCATATTACTGTGACATTATTACTGTGACATTATTACTGTAATCCCTTATTACTGTGACATTGTCACAGTGTTAATCTCATGTTGATGTTACTTTGTAGTGACATTATAATTCCTCCTTAGATTGAATGACATTATTACTGTGACATCATTACTGTGACAGTATTACATTATTACTGTGACATTATTACTGTGACACTATTAATGTGACATTATTACTGTGACACTATTACCTCTTTAAATTCATATTACTGTGACATTATTACTGTGACAGTGTCACAGCTAGATATTTAAAACTCTTTAAATTCATATTGCTGTGACATTATTACTGTAATTCCTTATTACTGTGACACTGTCACAGTAAGATATTTGTATTACTGTAACAGTGCTACTGTTAATCTCATGTTGATGTTACTTTGTAGATGATGAAAGACGAGGTGAAGAAGATGATGATGAAAGACAAGGTGAAGAAGATGAATTTGAAAGACAAGGTGAAGATATTTCTGTTACTGTAATAGTGCTCTGTTACTATAACATTGCTACTGTTAATCTCTTGTTGATGTTACTTTGTAGTGTCAATTGATAAATGAATTTGAAATGTCAACTGATACTGTAATTTTTAATATGTAAATGCGGAAGGTGAAGAAGAAGATGATGAAAGACAAGGTGAAGAAGATGAGGATGAAATAGAAGGTCATGAAGATGAGGATGAAAAGGCTCTTAATGTGAGGGTTTTTCTTTAATTTAATTATCTACCATTCGTACCACATAAGGATTAAAAAGAAGGTCATCTGATTGTTTTTTTGCTTAGGATACTCATCTGTTGCTCCTGACAATAAAAAAGGACTGCGACATTGTCTACAACAAGATTCTTCAACGGTTGGAAGACTGTGTAACAGAAGATAAAGAAGAAAAACATTTGAAGCCTATATTCCGTACTTATACCGAAGATGTGCTGCAAATGGCTAAAGCCTTGAAGATGAGAGCAAACCACCTTCCATTCTTTGAAAAATCAACCACTGCTGACATAGACGACGAAGAGAAGGGTGGAGATGTGATAGAGGAGTCTGGTGAAGAAGAGAAGGTTGATGATGAAGGAGAAGTGGGTGATGATGATGAAAAAGAATAAACTGCCCACGGTAATACAGTGATACTGTAACCGTGGTACAGTTACTGTTGTACAGTTACTGTAACAGTTAATCTCACACACTTTGATCATTCAACTTCTGGTGACACAGATGAAGAGGTGGATCATAATGAGGTGGATGGTAAAGTTAAGGGTGGCAAATCCACTGTTGACAATGAGGGTGCAATTGTCCTTTATGAGGAGGTCTTTTCCGACGAATACAGTTCCCAAGCAACTCTCCAAGCAACTCCCCAAGCAACTCTCCAAGAAACTCCCCAAGGTAATACAGTTCTACTATTACTGTGTTCATGTTACAGTAACTGTATCAACGTATGTAACTGTGGTACGGTTACTGTAACAGTTAGTCACTCAAACATTGATCATTCAACAACTCCATATTTATTTTTTGTCACTTACTCATGGGACAGATGAAGATAAATTTAGGGGCGGCGAATCCACTGACCAGGCTATTCAAGACGATAGGCCTGTTGACAATGAGGGTGGTGATGATGCTGAAATTGTGGATGATGATGGTGATGATTATATTGTGGATGATTGTGATGATGATTATATAGTTGATGATGGTGATGATTATATAGTGGATGATGATTCTGAACTAAACAACGTGATAGGTGGCGAATCCACTGTCCAGGCTATTCAAGATGATAGACCTGTTGATTATATTGTGCATGATGGTGATGATGGTGCCACTATTAAAGTGGATCATTTGTTACATTCCGAACCAAACAAGGTGATAGATCATCACTACGGTTTCTCATTGGACTGTGGCCAACCATCATCTCATGTAACCCTATTGTCCAATACCATGTTAAAGCATGAAAGGTTAATGGATCCCATTCTGGCTCTAAGGAAAGAAACAATTGATTATTGTTTTCTTGATGATTATGCAGACCTTAGAGATGCGTAAGTTCTCTGTTTATTTTAGTTTTAACATCTTTTGTTAATGTTGCTACATTAATACTGAGACACTGATACTATTTTTTTGTCAAACAGAGAAAGGATTGCAACTTTTGGCATTAATCGCTTCATATCACGGGAAGATATAGTATCATTGGTTCCTGATAAACTAATAATTCTCCCAGTGATTGATTGTTGGTTAATCATGCTTAATGAGCTCACCCGCCGAAATCCTGCCATGAATAAACCATCGAGAGTATTCTTGGGCCTGAATTCTGTGGTATGTTTGTAGATAAGTTCTAAAAATAATCACACTATCACACTGTGACACTAATACTGTGACAGTGTTACACTAACTATTATTGTTGCCATTTAACGGTATTTGTTCATTTATTTTTTTAGACTCCCTTAGCCTCTATAGTTGCGCCGGCGACGAAACCTGATGCTTTGCCAAATCTTGAAGCCGAGGTTATTGAAGGCTATAAAAATTGGAGCGATGATAACAGGCATGACCTGAATTATGACCATGACATGGTAACATTTGTTCTTCAACATATTTGGTCTTTTGAAAAAGGAAATGTTATATAGGTGATTGTTGAAAAAGCTCATGTGATTGTAGGTATTTATTCCTCTGATTTACGAAGAACACTTCTTTTGTGCTTGCATAAATTTCATTTCGAGGAGGATTGAATATCTTGATAACAAAACTTACTACGTCAAATCGAGAAAAGTGAGGATGGCAAAGATAGCTGTGAGTATCTTTGTTCCTGTAACACCGTTACTGTTACACTATGGCAAAGATAGTTGTTACACTGTTACTGTTACATTGTTTCTGTAATAGTTCTCTGTTGCTGTGACATTATTACTGTGACACTTAAGATATTTGTGTTACTGTAACAATGTAACAGTAACAGTGCTACTGTTACATTGTTTTTATTACACTGTTACACTGTTACTGTAACATTGTTTCTGTTACACTGTTACTGTAACATTGTTCCTTTAACATTATTTCTCTAACATTATTATACTTGTTTCTGTATCATTGTTTCTATTATATTATATTGTTACTGTGACATTATTACTGTGACACTGTCACAGTAAGATACTTGTGTTACTGTTACATTGTTTTTATTACACTGTTACTGTTACTGTTACTACTGTTACATTGTTTCTATCATATTGTTTCTATTACACTGTTACTGTTACATTGTTTCTATTATATTGTTTCTGTTACACTGTTACTGTAACAATGTTCCTTTAACATTTCTATTATTGTGACAGTGTCAAAGTAAGATATTTGTGTTACTGTAATAGTGCTCTGTTACTGTAACATTTCTACTGTGATATTATTACTGTGACAGTGTCACAGTAAGATATTTGTGTTACTGTAATAGTGCTCTGTTACTGTAACAGTGCTACTATTACTGTTACATTATATTGTTTCTATTATATTGTTTCTGTTACGCTGTTACTGTAACATTTTTCCTTTAACATTATTTCTCTGAAGTAAAGATGTTACGTTTTTTCCAGGCAAAATTGATGGGAAATTTTATGGTAGAAAAAAGCATTAAAAAAAGGCAATGAAGTGGAACATTTTCAACTTCATAACGTCAAGTTTGGATGGCAAAACAATTCTTCCAATTTAGATTGCGGGTGTTTCCTGATTTTCCACCTCACCTTCTACATGGGTGAGGTGTTTGATTGTGTTGGTCTGAAAGATCCCCAACAAAGAATAATCTACCGTGCTGAAATATGTGCAATACTTGTGTTGAGTGACCTCAATGATTCAAGACCGGACTTTTTGGAAAGCCTGAAAAAGATCAACCGGGATGAGTTGCAGGAGATCCTCATCTTACAAAGAACAGAGCAGAAATCAATTGGAGTAGAATCAAGCAAGCTGGAGGAGAAGATTGGGGTGAAATCTAAAACAATTCAAAAGAAAAAAGTGAAGAACTTGGTGTGTACATTAAAACTTGGTCCTTCCGACAAGAATGTGTTTTTAATCTCTGATTTTATGAAATCCAATATGGAAATACATTCAGCTAGACCTAATCGGGAAAGAAATGTCCTGGATTATGCTTTCCTTCATGATTATCTTGAGCCAAGGTAAATCACTTTTCCTCTGCCACTTTTACTGTTACCTTACTGTGACACTGCTACTGTAATTCCTTATCACTGTAATATTGGAATATTACTGTGACACTGCTACTGTAATTCTTTATTACTGTGACATTTCTGTTACTGTAACACTGCTACTGTAATTCTTTATTACTGTGACATTCTTTGATTTCATATTACTGTGACATTATTACTGTGACACTGCTACTATAATTCCTTATTACTGTGACATTCTTTAATTTTGTATTACTGTGAAAGTGTTACTCTCTGAAAGTGTTACTGTCACATTATCTTACATTTTTTGAATTACTGTGAGACAGTGAGATCCTAGTGATGTTTGAAGGCAAGCTAAATAGGCATTTGACGAGAGAAGATATGGTCTCAATACTGCCTAAAAATCATACAAAAGGCATGGTGGTAGAATGTTGGTCCTTCCTGCTAAATCAAATTGAGCGCAACAAAAGTTTTGGTCGTCCAATTCGTCCAACAAAACTCTTCTTTGGATTACTTGACTTGGTAATTTCCCTTACTAATGTTTTCTTTTGTCATAACAAAATTCATGTTATGCACACTATAAATTAATTTGTTGGTGTTTGACAGGGGCATATAATGGTTGTGATTGAATCGGATAGTGAATCTGAAGAAATAAAGTCAGATGTGTTTCAAATTTAGAATGATTTCATTGAAGACAACCAAATCGCCATTAGACTTAATGATGCACATCTAATATTTGTACGTTGTTTGCTCAAGAGGCACTACTTTTGTGTCTGTGTTAACACTGTAAAACATGAGATCAGTGTGTTGGACAACCAAAGCCATGCCAATTGGAAGTCCTCCGTGACCTACAAAGCTGCAAATATATTGGTAAGTCCCCTGAGATGCCAAAAAAATATTGCAGTAACATTTTTACAGTAACGTTATTATACTAACTATATTCATATTCTGTGGTCAGACTAGTTACATGTGTGAATACATGGAGAGAGTGGGCGATACCAGGGCACCGGACGTGCTGGATTACGAAATTGTCAACTTTAAGTTCGATTGGCAAACAACTTCTTCCCTTGATGAAGAGTCAGCATGTTTCCTGATGATGCACATGACCAGCTTCCTAGGAGTTGAGTTTTCATCAATTTTAGCAAAGAAAATAGCACGGAGATCATGTTGTTCACAAATTGCATCTAGTCTACTCTTTGTAGATATCAACATGGAGAGAACTAAGTTGTTGAACCGTGTGAAACGCTTCGAAGAGAAGAAGAAGCAAATATGGCCTCATCTGCGTGAAAAGAGAAAACAAACAAAAGAGACATCCGAGGGAGAAGAGGAACCAGTTGAAAAAAAAGGTAAGAAACCCATCACTGAAGTTCCCTTGCTGCGTAATGTTGTTCGACGTTGATCATAACTGAAGTTTCTGTAAATATATATCTTACTTTGACACCACTGAATTTTTGACATCACTGGAATCAATGAATATATTTGATTTTTGACTTATTATTTTGCTGCAACAGTGTCACAGTAATATCATTGTGTTACAGTAACACAGTAACATTGTTACTTCAACACTGTATCGAAAAAAGTATTCAAATCTACTCCGTAAATGTCAATTGCCTCTGTTATATTGTTACTGCAACATCTTAGGGGACTTAAGTAAGATGGGACAAAACAAATTGTATTGACTATATTACAAGTGTTTAAAAAAAAGTGTTTGGCCCATGTTTTAGAAGTCCATGACTTCTTTCTAGTACCAAATATTGGCTAGCCCACTTTGAAAATAAAAAACCCAAAAATGAACTGCACTCAAATTGATCCAATCCGATCTGAAGTTGACTCGATTCTTCTATGTTGACCTGACCCGGGCCGGACCATTTACCAATTCTACTCGATCCGTACTTTTTATCCACTTTAATACAAAGACGAGTCAATTATAACGTGATTTAATTATTACCGTTAAAGATGATCAACACTAATTTCAAAAACGTGCTATTAAATAATTTTTAAATCCCTAAAAAAAAATCAAAAAAATCTCATGTATTCAAGAAGCTCGCTCTACCTACTCTAATCATAAATCCCGTTTATTATCACCCAAACAAAACAAAAAGATCATTGTGTTACAGTAACATCATTAAAGCACCCATCAAAAGATCCATCTACTTACTTCAGGCGAACTCACTTCAGGCAAACTTACTTTACTTCAGGCGAACTTACTTCAGCGAAACTTCATCTTCATCAAAAGATCATTAAAGCACTAATTTCACAATGAAGAGGTATGTATCACAGATCTTTGCATTTTACTCTAATCATAATTTGTTGCTTTGAATTGATTTCCAATGCTGATGTTTATTCACAGATCTAGTCATGAAATTTAATTTTTTGTCATGTTGCTTTGATTTCGCGTAAAATATTTATGGTTTAGTTTGATTTTTGAGTAGTTTATTACTGCAATTTAGGGTTTAGTAACTAAAGTACTGTTTTTCCGGTCACGGAATCAATTAACCCGACTATGAATTCGGATTCTTAGTATTCGGATATTGCTTGCTTGACTTCCTTTGATCTCTCCTTCCCCCTCTCCTATGATCGGACCTTCCCGGCGGATTGAGCCCGCTCCCTGCACAAGTAGCGCACAGGGCCTCGGAGGTTGTCCGAGGGAACCCTCTCCGATGCCTAAGTCAGTCCGTGAATGCCTTGATGAACCTAGCTCGTGAGGAACTAGGCGGCGTTTTTAGGAGTAAGAGTCTAGAGAGAGAAAATCCAACCCCCTCTAAGTGGGAAATGGGTGGGTATTTATACCTTCCCACAAGAGAGAGAGGAGGAGAGGGAAAAGAGCGGGAGAATGGGTGGACATGAGGACGACACGTGGCCACGCCTCATCCACCCACTTTCCCTTACCTGAGGCAGAATGACGGATGGGCCCTTGGTTTCCCCTACCCATGCTGAGGGTTTGGGCACCCCGGAAACCAGCACGTAGGGGACTTGGTGGCCCTGCTAGGCTGACAGCAGGGCCCTGCTGAGCAGGC
Source organism: Agrostemma githago (assembly GCA_958450325.1). Classification (NCBI taxonomy): domain Eukaryota; kingdom Viridiplantae; phylum Streptophyta; class Magnoliopsida; order Caryophyllales; family Caryophyllaceae; genus Agrostemma; species Agrostemma githago. The sequence continues at coordinate 11,529,829 of OY288255.1, read as the reverse complement.
GCAAGCCTTGGAGTGCTTTCAGTAGTCCTTCACAGGGCGGGCCTGCTGGACGATCCTCAGTTCGCCCTGGGGGCGAGTCATTCCTGGGCGCCGCAGGCGGGCGGCCCGTGGCATTAGGTCAACTCCCATCAATTGGCCCACGCCGGCCAGAGGGAGGCACGGTCTTCCTCATGGCAGGCGTCTCTTGAGATGGGGTGCAGTTGACTTTTGGATTCCCTTGTATTTAATGCGTTTCCTGTTCCCGAGGTCGGAATGTTCTTTTAGTAATGATTGCTTCCCATACCCAGTGGATTTTTGGGCAGCGTGCGTGTGCGCTGATTTGCCGTGTCCCTTGTCAAAGTAGTTGGGGCGCCATTTAATGTCTTGGCCTCCTTTTTCGTATAAATTGCACTTCCTTCGCCATTTTCACGACCCATCTCCATCCTTATTTTCTTCTTCTTTCAAAGGAAATGTCGTGGATTACCAAAGTGCTTTTTTGCCAAGGGGTCCGCGTGGTGACCCGTCGCTTTAGGGGGCGTTGGAAGCTAAGGTACCCCAGGGCGTCCTTTCTCATTCTGAGCCGTAGCCGGTGGCCCTGCGCTCGGCTTCGCAGGAAGCCCAGGAGGACTCTTGTCAAGGCGGGCAAGCGCCCTCGGAGGGCTTCTCCAGCCGCTCCAAAATACAGACGCTGCCTCCAGGGAGGGGGTTGTTTCGACAGGGGGTGCCATGAGTGTTTTCCATGGCTGCACCCTGAGCACCCCGGCTGCTCGGAGTTGGCTTCTCCTGAGTCGGGCCTTTCTTCTCCCTTGAGGAGGAAAGTGGGCTGCGGCTCCTGTGACGATACCGAAACAGTCCCTTATGGTAGGGACTGGGATGTTAGCAGCCGGGATTCCGGCGATAGTGACGGCCAGGGTTACTCCTCTGGTCGGGGTGACGATGATGACTCAGTGGATCCCTTCAAGGATTCTGATGACTGGGACTGGGGATCCGATGCAGGGGGGTGCAACAGCCCTGGGGATTATTCCCCAGGTTTTGATGATGATTAGGCCTGCCCGAGGGGTGCAGGCGTGGTGAGCCAGAAATAGGGGCTCTTTTTGTATTCCTTGCCTGTATGAGATGTAACTTGCCCGTTTTTCGGGTTTTCCCTAATTTAATGAAAAAATCAGGCAGCTTTGTTTACATGTGGCATTTTTATTATTTGCTATTATTTGTTTTTTGTTTTTATTTACTATCACTTGAATGGAGGGAGAATGACATCACTGAGAGGGTGAATCTTCCTGACGCCTATTTGCCTTCTCGAGGCTCTTCTTGGGAAGTGGAGGTTGGTTGTTAGAATCGTGACACGTGGGGGGTAACTTGTGGGGAGAGCTTTGCAGAGAGAGGTGACCCTTCGACTGCTCAGAACTATATAAGCCCATTCTCCTTCCCCTAATTCCCTTTTTAGCACTTTCGAAACTAAAACCTCTGCTTCTTCCTCACTCTCTTTGCTTGCTGAGAACTCTTTCAAGATTTCGAAGGACGCCTAACTTCGGATCTTTCCGGCGACAGTCATCCTTCTAGGTTAGAATCTTGATTCCAACTCTTCATTTTTCTTCCTTTTTTTCTCATATTCCTTCGCGAAATAGAATGTCTCGCGCTCGCGCTCTTACTTTTAGTCCGTCGTCCGGAGGGACGGGGGGTAGGAGAGGGGGGAGATCCGACCTAGCCTCTTCCTCTGGGGTCAGACCCGGCGGGGGAAACCGCCCCGAGGAAGATGGGGGTGCCAACTCACCCGAACCCGCTCCTTTTGACGTTGTCGACTCCGACGACGCTGCATTGGAGATAAACCCTACTACCATAGCCGGCCTTGCTCCCAGGGAGAAAGGAAAAAAGTATTTCTTGGATAAACACAAATACCTGGTTCCCTTGAGAACCTATCCTGAAACCAAGAATCGAGACCTGATTCTGGAGAGCAACGCTGCCGGGGAGATTGAGAAATTTTATCACTTTGGGGAGGGATACACCGTCATAATTCCCGGGGAGAGAGACACGGTGTGCTGCCCTCCTGACGGCTGTGTGGCAGTTTACAACAAGAGCCTGGAATTCAGCCTACGATTCCCTCTACACTCCTTTTTGGAGGAGGTTTTTAGGAGAATGAACGTGGCCATTGCTCAGCTGACTGCCTCGGCGATCGGGACCTTGGTGGCCTACACCTGGACTTGCCTCTTTCATGGGGAAGGGCCCTCCATTGATGCCCTGCGCGCCATGACTTGGCTTCAAATGGTGTCTTCATCAAGGGGGGATGACTCCCCTGGGTACTGGTCTATTTTGAAGTCGAAGAAATATGCTCTGGTCTGGCCGGCTTTGAACAGCCTGAAAGACTGGAAGGACAATTTTCTGTATGTCCATAGCGCTTCAGGGTGGCGGATCCCTAGGCACTTTAGGAATCATGTGCATACCCATATGGAAACCCGTGAAGAATACCATCCGGGCGTCGGGGGAAAAGATTTGAAGGTGAAGCTGAGCCGAGCAGACGAGAGCTTGGTTGAGAAGTTTAAGGTTACTGAGGGGCCTCCCCCTAATGAGCCTGCTTTCTGGCTTCCCCACGCAGATCTCATCACCACTGATGAATATCTGACCCCGCTGGGCCTGATTCCCGGCCTTGAAGGTAGTTTAGAGGCTTCAATTGGCCTGATTTCTCTCGAGGTTTCCATCCCTGTTTCCTTAACTGGCTTTTTACCCGTCTTGCAGGTGCCGCTTCTTGTCTTTGGACAAGGAAGCAGGTGAGGAGGCTAGGCCTGTCTGAGGAATTCGTTGTTGCTCAAAAGTGCCCCTCTCTTCCCTCCAACTTCAAGAAAGGAGAGAAGAATTTAATGAGGTTTGTGAAGGAATTCGCCTCTGGCAGACGACTCCCCTTCCCTCCACGGCTAAAGCCGGCGGCTCTTTCCCCCAATGCTCAGGGTGGGGAAGCTGAGGTTACTTCTGTGGCGACCCCTTCCCATGCTCACCGGCAGGGTGATTCCCTTGCCGGGACTCACATTTTGCAGGGGTCCCACCCTGAGGACTCTGAGCAGACTGGGGAGAGTGCCCCCTTGGTCCACAGGAGAAAGAGGAACAGGGAGACTCCAGGGACTGTGCCTATGGTTGACTTGGAGGCTGAAGTGGAGACCCCCGAGGCGAAGCGCCCTGCTCACGACGTTCCGGGCACTTCTCTCTTGGAGGAAAATGTAGAGTTCCATTGTACCGCAGGCGACAGTGTTGATGTGTCAGGCCTGCTCTCGGACTCTGGTTCTGTCTTGGCGGACCGCCTTACCAAGTCTATAACCACTACCTCCAACCAGGTGATCCAATACATACAGCGCACTTCCAAGGTGCTGCAGGCCTCTGCCGAGCTGGCGGCCCTCAGCCGCCTAAGTGATGAAGAGCTGACTGTCACCCCTGGGGCCCCTCCTCCTGATCGCCTAGCCATGGTTGAAAGGGATGTGACCCTGATCACTGGCTTGAGGGACAAGCTGACAAAGCAGGAGAGCGAGTTGGAGGAAGCGAAAGGGCATGCCATTCAGCGGAAACTCCAAGGGGAGAAGGCTGTAAGGGAGGCGTCCAAGCTGGAGGTTGAACTGCAGGAGAGCCGCCTGGCAGTGGAGCATGCTACAACGTCCCTGGCCGAGATGGAGCATTTCAAGAAGAAGGCAGCTGATTTGGAGGAGGAACTGTCCAAGGTCAACTCAGATTTCAAACAGGCTCAGACCGGGTGGCAAGATGAGAAAGATGCCATCCTGAAGGAAGCTGAAGCTGCCACGGACTTGAGCTTTGAAAATGGGGCTACTTCCTCCTTGGAGCTTGTTATGGAGGTAATCAAGGAAATGTTTCCTGTCTTTGACGAGGATGCATTTCGAAACCTCTATGCTGCCAAGAATGAAGCTCTGGTGGCCGGAGCCCCTAAGGAGCCTGCTGGTCCCAGCCACGATGTGCCTGATGCCTAGGCTTTTTCTTTGACAATAACACTCGTGGGTTTTGTTCAAACCATATTACTCTTTCCTGAAATGATTTTCGAATGTTTGCCCTTTATTTCTGTTTTCTTCGCTTTCCATAGAGCATGGCGTGACCCTGCCTGCCCAGGGGTAAGCAGGGTGTCAATTTGTGTTTTTTATACAAGGTTGGGGGGTCTGCCCCCGGTCCTTGTTTATTCGGTCTGTCCCCGGCTTTTGATCAAAGTCCAGGGGGACCGCCCCCTGCCTGCCCAGAGGCAAGCTGGGTGACTGCGTTTTTTATACAAGGTTGGGGGGTCTGCCCCCAGTCCTTGTTCAATTGGCCTGTCCCTGGCTTTTGACCAAAGTCCAGGGGGCCTGCCCCCTGCCTGCCCAGGGGTAAGCAGGGTGGCTGCGTTTTTTATACAAGGCTGGGGGGCCTGCCCCCAGTCCTTGTTCATTTGGCCTGTCCTTGGCTTTTGACCAAAGTCCAGGGGGCCTGCCCCCTGCCTGCCCAGGGGTAAGCAGGGTGGCTGCGTTTTTTATACAAGGTTGGGGGGCCTGCCCCCAGTCCTTGTTCATTTGGCCTGTCCCTGGCTTTTGATCAAAGTCCAGGGGGCCTGCCCCCTGCCTGCCCAGAGGCTGGCAGGGAGGCGTCGAATTTTTGTTGGGGGGGCCATTTTCCTTAGTTCTGGTAACAGGGGGGCCTCCCCCTATTGCCCCCTGCTCGTTTGTGTGTGAAAACGCAAGTTTGAACAAGCAACGAGTATAGACTTGAAGTTCTCTCATTTCTTTGTAAAAAATTTAACACAAGGGTGGTCGGAGCCGTCGACATTCTTTGACCGTTCTCCGCCAATTCTTAGGAAACGAAGACTATTTTAAGATTTTGCTTAGACATAATATTTCTTCAGGGTGTCTGCGTTCCAGTGAGCACTCAACTCTTGGCCCTCTCGATTGGCGATTTTATACGTGCCTGGCTCTAAGACTTGAGTTACTTGGTACGGACCTTCCCAGTTAGCGCTGAGTTTTCCGTGCTCTTTCGATTTTCCCACAGCCTGCGTTTTTCTGAGGACTAGATCACTTATCTGAAAATTTCGCTGATGCACTCTCTTATTGTACGCCTTCCTCATTCGTTGCTGGTAGGCGACGATATTGGCACTGGCTTCCTCCCTTACCTCACTTACTAGAGCTAAGGCCTCAGCCATTGCTACTTCATTCGCATCCTGGTCGTATTGCAGGGAGCACAGGGAAGGGATCCTGGCCTCGATTGGTAATAGAGCCTCTGCACCATATACCAGGCCGAACGGGGTCTGGCCCGTAGATTCTTTTCGGGTGGTCCGGATTGACCAGAGTATGCTGGGGAGCTCGTCGGCCCACCTGCCCTTGAGGTCAACTACCATTTTCTTAAGGCCATTCAGGATCTGCTTGTTGGCTGCCTCTGCCTGTCCGTTGGTTTGAGGGTGGCAGACGGCAGAGTAAGCAACTGCGACGCCATGGCCTTCCAGCCAGATTCTCAGTGGGTCATTATCGAATTGCCTTCCATGATCAAACACTAGCATTTTTGGCAGGCCGAACCTAGTGATGATGTTTCGCCATATCATCTTCCTGACCGCAGGCTCGGTGATGTTAGGCACTGCCTCAGCTTCCACCCACTTGGTGAAGTAGTCGATAGCTACGATCAAGAATTTTCTCCCCCCGGTGGCCACCGCAAAAGGTCCTAGTATGTCCATCCCCCACTGAGCGAAGGGGATGGGGGACAGGATTGGCCTGAGTTCTTGGGCCAGGGCATGGATGGATGGGGTGAAAAGTTGACATTTTCTGCACTTTTGAGTCAGGTCTTTGGCGTCGTTAGCAGGGTCGGCCAGTAGTATCCGGCTCTCAAGGCCTTGTGTGCCAGCGACTTTCCTCCTATGTGATGGCCACATATGCCAGAGTGGATGTCATCCAAAACTTCCGCTGCCTGCTCTGCCCCCAGGCACCTGAGCAGGGGGGACGAGAAAGATTTCTTGTACAAGTCCTCTCCTATAATGATGAACCATGCAGCCCTTGCCGGTATTTTTCTTTTTTGTACGGGGTCAGTCGGTAAGATTCCATGCTTTTCGAACATGACGATGGGGGTTCTCCAATCTTCAGGCCCTACCTCTTCCACCGCGCCGACGGTCTGGCTGGGGATGGTAGATTTTTCCTGGATGACGTCCACCCATACCGATCTTCTTATATCCTGCAGGCTGGAGCTAGCCAGCTTTGACAGGGCGTCCGCCCGGTTGTTCTGGGATCGAGGGATCTGTCGGATTTCATATGATTTCAAGCCTGACAATTCCCTCTTTACCATTTCCAGATATGCGGCCATTGTTTGGTCCCTAGCCTCATACTCTCCATTGATTTGGTTGGCGATGAGTTGGGAGTTTCTTGCCAGGACAATCCGCTCCGCGCCTGCGGCTTTGGCTAGATTGACGCCTGCGAGCACTGCTTCGTACTCAGCTTCATTGTTTGACGCGGGAAAGACGAATCTGAGAGCATGCTCAAAGTCGGTCCCCTCTGGGCTGGTCAACACCACTCTTGCCCCTGCTCCATTAGCCGTGGAGGACCCGTCTGTGTATACTATCCATTCACCGGCGGTTGGGCTATCCTCCTCAGAGTGGGAGCATTCTGCTAGAAAATCGGCCAGGGCTTGGGCCTTGATGGCTGTTCTTGATTGGTATGTTATCCCCAGTCCACTCAACTCAGTAGCCCACTTTAGCAGCCTGCCTGACTTTTCAAATTTTTCCAGCACCTTCTCTAGGGACTGGTCGGTCAACACTACGACAGGGTGTGCGTCGAAGTATGGCCTCAATTTTCTGGCCGCTATAACAACCGCGTAGGCTGCTTTTTCGACCATAGGATAATTTTTCTCTGCTGCCCCCAGGGCATGGCTTACAAAATATATGGGCTGTTGAGCGCCTGCTTCCTCCCTCAAGTTGACTGCGCTGACTGTCACATTGGTTACAGCGATGTAGAGGAAGAGTTTTTCCCATGCCACTGGTCTCGCCAGGGTGGGGAGTTTCTTTAAATGTTCCTTCAACTGCCCAAATGCTTCTTTTTGCTCGTCCTCCCATTTGAATTGCTTGTTGCCTTTCAGTACTTTGAAGAATGGGGTTGACTTGTCTGCTGACCTGGCGATGAATCGTGCCAGGGCGGCCATGCGGCCTGTCAAACGTTGGATATTCCTGATGGTTTTTGGCTCAGGAAGGTCCAGAACGGCCTGAACTTTCTCGGGGTTAGCGTCTATTCCTCGAGAGCTGACCAAAAAACCCAAGAATTTTCCGGAGCGAACCCCAAATGTACACTTCTTCGGATTGAGTTTCATTTTGTAGGCGCGCAGGGAGGAGAAGGTCTCCCGCAGGTCTGCCAGGTGCTCATTGTCCCCTTTGCTCTTCACAATGGGGTCATCGACATAGGCTTCTATGTTTTTGCCTTTTTGAATTTCGAACACCTTGTCGACCAGGCGTTGGTACGTGGCTCCTGCGTTTTTCAGCCCGAATGGCATCATCTTGTACATGTAGGTGCCTGAACTAGTGATGAATGCGCACTTAACTCTGTCCGGCTGCCATAAGTACACCTGATGATACCCTGAGAAGGCATCCAGGAAGCTTAGCATAGTATACCCACTGGTAGCGTCCACCAGTTGGTCGATTCTGGGGAGCGGGTAACAGTCTTTCGGGCAGGCATTGTTGAGGTTCGTAAAGTCCACGCACATTCTCCATGCGCCTGACGATTTTTTGACCATGACTACATTCGCCAACCACTCAGGGTAGTCACAAGCCTCTATAAAGTCTGCCTTCAAAAGTTTTTCAATTTCCTCCTTGATTGCCAAGTCTTTTTCTGCGGACATGTTCCGCTTTTTCTGCTTCACAGGACGGGCGTCCGCGCTTACGTTCAGCCTGTGAACGATACACGCTGGATCGACCCCTGGCATCTCATCTGCCGAGTAGGCGAATACATCTTTGTTTTCTTTCAACAGCTCGACCAGTTCAGCCTGGTAGGATTCTTCCAGGTCGGCCCCTATGAGGACTTGCCTCCCTGGTTCCAGGTCCACCAGCATGCTTTCTCCCCCAGGTTCCAGGTGGTTTGGCGCCTGATTACCGGCTGGAATCTCGCCTTCCCTGCTGGGGGAACTGTCGGCTTTTCTTTTTCCTTTCCTTTCGTTTTCGTGAGTCTGCAGGGCCACGGAGTAGCACTGTCTGGCCGACTCCTGGTCTCCGCGCACTTTTCCTTCTAGGCTGAAATCAGTAACATAGGCTATAGTGAGAGCCCTGATTGATATGGCCGCTTCAATTTCGTCCAGGGTGGCCCTGCCGATTAGGGCGTTGTAAGCAGACCTTGCATCCACTACAACGAATGAGGCCCTGACATTCCTGGCAGTAGCCCCCTCCCCAAACGTTACAGGTAGGTCTATGATTCCCATGGGCAATACGCCTGCTCCGCTTAACCCATATAACGACCCAGGGGCAGGTCGTAGGTGCCTTTTCTCCAGGCCCATTTTGTCGAAGGCGTCTTTGTACAGCAAATTCGTGTAGGCACCGGTATCCACCATGCACCTTCGAACAATATGGTTGCTGATTACCAAGGATAGCACCAGGGGATCACTGTGAGGGTACACCACCCGCCCTGTATCTTCGGGGGTGATGCTCAGCGTTACTCCTTTCGGGCTTCCTGCTCTTTCAGCGTAGCAGATTTGATTCCTCAGCTCCCGAATTTGTCTTTTCTGCCCCCTTCGGCTGACTAGGCCTTCCGCATCCCCTAATACCACATGGATTACCAGGCGGTTCTGTACCGAGCCTTCGGGCTTTTCAGGCGCTTCTTTATGAGATTTATTCCTGGCTGCGTAGTTGGCCAACCAGCCATTCCTGATCAGCTTCTCAATTTCGTCTTTCAGGTGGCGACACTCTTCGGTGGTATGGCCTACACAGTCGTGGAAAGTGCAGAATTTCTTGGGGTCCCCTTTTGGACTGCGCGGCTTGCTCGGGCGATTCCATTTAGCAGTTTCCTTTTCCAGCTCGAAGATTTCCGCCCTGGATTTGTTAAGGGCTGTGTAACTGTCGAACCTAGGCTGGTAGACAGTGCGCTCCTTTTTAGGGATATCCCCTTCCTCAGTTCTATGCCTTCCGGATTCGTTTCTACTGCGTCCACCCTGCGGTCCCCCCTGCTGCCTGGTAGGGCCTGCGGGGGTCTCCGGCAGGCTGTGGAACTCTTCCTGCAGCATAAATCCCTCTGCAATCTTTCTGGCTTTGGCCAGGGTTTCCGTCTGGGCCCTGATCATTTGGTTTTTCATCTCGCCGGGGAGCAGGGAGTTGGTTAGCGCATATGCTGCTGTTGGGTCGTCAATTTCTTTCACCTGCTGGAATGATAGGTCGAATCTCTTCAGGTATTCCCTGACAGTTTCGCCCTTCTTTTGCCTGAGGGTCATCAGGTCGAAACGGGTGAGACGTCGTCGTTTGTTTCCAGCATACTGGTCCAGGAACATTTCTGCCAGCTCAATGAAGAAAGAGATTGACCCCTGCGGGAGGTCCTTGAACCAACCCTGGGCTAGGCCCACCAGGGTGGTGGGGAAGATCTTACACCAGACTGCGTCGTCGGCGTCGTACATGCCCATGTGACTTTCGTACGCAGCCAGGTGATCTTCCGGATCTGTAGTTCCGTCAAACTTTACAGTCGGCATCTTAATCTTCGGGATAGGATACGCCTGAACCTCCGGGTGAAGCGGGGTCCTGGTTGGCCTGCCCACCATTTTTGACCTGCTTGCGCCTGAGTAGTGACCGTAGTCGTCCCTTCTGTCAGGGGTCGGTCTCCTACTTTCAAGGGAGCGGTGCCTTGGTGGGCGCCTGCTTATCGCCTCATCGTCCTGGGAAGGGGAGTGATACCGTGAGCGCTTTTTCTGGGCGGGCTTGAGGGTATCACCCTGATGGTGCTTGGGCCACATAGGCTGACCGTTGTTGAGCCTGGACTGCAAGCTTTGGGATAGCCCGGGGGCAGGCCGCAATCCCTCAACCGGTGTCAGCCTAGAGAATACATCTTGTTTCTCTCCCAAGCGTTTGGACACTGGCTCCTTGTGCTTCATGCAATTTCTCAGGTCCTGGGATAGGCCTCCTCTTTCATGAGCGGCCGTGGATTCTGTAGTATGAATGGAGAATGCTTCCTCAGGACCAGCTACCTCCTGCTGTGCAGGGGGTTCCTGACGGATTTCTGAGATTCGCCTTTGCACTTGTGCATATGCCTGGGCCGTCTTCCTAGCCTTCTTCTGAACGTTTCTGACGGCGGTTCGCTTTGTGCCCCCGGTTCCTTCTCCACTTTCAAAGTGGAGCAACCCTGCCTACCAGATCGTCCGGAGTAAATTCCTGATCCAACATAGCTGAGAAGAACGCCGCAGTTTGGGCCATCTGAGCAGGGGTGAGGTTCAGAACCTGCCTCAGATTGCCCCCCTGCCCTGTCATGGCAACTGCCTCCTGACCCGGTGCCCCCTGAAGACTGGTTCGCCCCACGCCTGGAATAGTGGCGGCAGGTGTTACTTCTGGTGGCATGCCATATTGGGGGGCTTTGGGCGGGTTTGCCACCGAGCTGGTGTCGAAAATTTCAGGCATGTTCGATTTCGAGTGGTTAATTTTGTGTTTTAGAATGGTTGATTTTGTGGGTAATCTCGTGAGCACAACCTAGATCTTCCCCACAGACGGCGCCAAATTATTCCGGTCACGGAATCAATTAACCCGACTATGAATTCGGATTCTTAGTATTCGGATATTGCTTGCTTGACTTCCTTTGATCTCTCTTTCCCCCTCTCCTATGATCGGACCTTCCCGGCGGATTGAACCCGCTCCCTGCACCAGTAGCGCACAGGGCCTCGGAGGTTGTCCGAGGGAAGCCTCTCCGATGCCTAAGTCAGTCCGTGAATGCCTTGATGAACCTAGCTCGTGAGGAACTAGGCGGCGTTTTTAGGAGTAAGAGTCTAGAGAGAGAAAATCCAACCCCCTCTAAGTGGGAAATGGGTGGGTATTTATACCTTCCCACAAGAGAGAGAGGAGGAGAGGGAAAAGAGCGGGAGAATGGGTGGACATGAGGACGACACGTGGCCACGCCTCATCCACCCACTTTCCCTTACCTGAGGCAGAATGACGGATGGGCCCTTGGTTTCCCCTACCCATGCTGGGGGTTTGGGCACCCCGGAAACCAGCACGTAGGGGACTTGGTGGCCCTGCTAGGCTGACAGCAGGGCCCTGCTGAGCAGGCGCAAGCCTTGGAGTGCTTTCAGTAGTCCTTCACAAGGCGGGCCTGCTGGACAATCCTCAGTTCGCCCTGGGGGCGAGTCATTCCTGGGCGCCGCAGGCGGGCGGCCTGTGGCATTAGGTCAACTCCCATCAACTGTGATTTTAGGGTAAGAGTATTACCACTTCCGAAACAAATCAATCCGTTCTGTGACCCTTAGAATTAGGAAACAATTAATTAGATTTGCTAATGTTTAGGGTTTAGGTATTCTTCTGGTTATGGTGTTCCTCAAGATCTTCAAAAGGTCTTATCTTTTTTTTTTGTGATGTTTGTTTGTTTCTGTGGGTACCAATTTTGTGATTTGGCTTAGTCTTGAGTGTAGGTTTTTGGGTTTGTGTTTATTTTCGGGGTTTTTGGTATCATTGTTGGGTTTGATTGCTTAATTGCTGTTTGGGTTTATCATGATCATGGTGTATTTAAAAGATACTGTAATAGTGCTACTGTTATAGTGCTACTGTAATAATGCTACTGTAAAAGTGTCAGGCAAGGAGACATGTATGGTGCCCCAACAAAGAAAGCACCAAAGAACGTGCTTAAAGGAAAGAAGAAAAACAAAAAGAAGGCAGCTTCAACTCCAGTGAAAGAGAAAAAGAAAAGAACACGGGAAGAGTCAGATGATTACGTGGCGCACTACAACAAAAAAGCCTTTTCGCGGCGATTATTTTTGTATTTCGTGGCGATTTTATTCGACGCGAAAGGTTTTCCCATCGATTGTGTATTCGTTGAGGTAGGCAGCGTTGCCGTAGCCTTTCGTAGCGAATAATCTATTCGCTGGGTTAGCTCCTTAAAATCGACGCGAAAGAAGAGGAGATTTAATGGCGATTTTAGCGTCGATTATTATTGATGCGGTAAATAATTTGATTTTCCCACTAATGAGAATTGTAACAATTGTATTCGATACGATAAGTACAATAAAATGTCATTTAGTGACATTTGTTGCAATTGCATTCGACACAATAAGTACTATTAAATGCAACCATATACTAAATTTGGTATCGATTTCATTCGATACGAAGTATCACATTTATCTCTCAAATGCGGTGCGAAAATAAAAAAAAATAAGTGAAAAAATATGTAACTTTTATACTACTCATAAATTCAAAAAATTCTATATATCCAACATCGACTAAAATTAAATTAATATAAATAAGTGCAAAACTGCAAACGATCTTTTGACAACCTAAAGAAGAGCTTCATTCTACCCATGTATTCAGTGTTATATTGTAAAGTAATCGCGCCTAAAAAAACTTCCGCTGATTCCGCGCCTAAAGTGCATATCGCGTTGAATCAAAAGGCGGCCAACCAACAACATAATAAGGAAGGCCTGCATTCCCGTTGCATTATTCAGAATGTACCGTCCTTGATATTTCGGTTATAGTGCAGCCCAAAACTGATCTCAATGCAACAACTCGCCTTGCTTTCTCTCCCGAGTTCCAGTCTGAATATTTCAGCCTTGCATCAATACTAGAATAGCGGCCTGCAAATAATAGACGCACTCTGCGCTACGTAGCAATATGCAGCTGAAACACGGATGAAACAACAACAAAGAAACGCCAAGCTTAGCATATATCGTCCTCTAAAAAATCTTCGAGTGTTAGGAAAGAAAAGATCAATTACAAAGCAAACAAGAGTAGTTAGCACTGAACCTGACCACAGCGATTTATAGCCCGAAATGGAGATGGATATCAGATTACCATATGAGTTGCAACGAGGGAAACAAATTCAGGAGTTTATAAACAATTTACCCGGACAAACCTGTACAGACCCGGAATCGACATAAGATCAGCTCCTAGAACCTTTAGCCTAAAGTCAATATGTGGCTGCATAGTGAAACTATATAAATGAGCGAACAAATCAACAAGAGCAAGCAGAAAGAATTGTGATACTATGATCACAATAGAAAAATCAGGGGTTAAATTTGGTGAACGGCAAATAAATGAGGGATTAACAGATCAGAAATTCTGAAAAAATGAGGGGGAGGAAATGAGAGCATGAAAGTAGAGTCAATTTGTCACGAACCTTCTCCGTAAGGGAAACATAAATTTTGGCAAAACATGGGAAACATGGGACCAAGGGTTTTAGAGTGATACGTGGAGAAGCAAACACTTGAAGATCCAGCACCTGACAAAATTGTAAGTACTTGCATTAGTCAGCTTTCGCAGCAAAGAACAATAAGCACACATTTCCACTTTTAAAATATTGAAATCGGTATACCTGCGCAGTAGCTCTTAAACCAAATTCTTTCACGAAAACCAAAATGTCATCAAAACATCAACAAAAAAGTCAAATCATACGAAATGAATAACAACATTGCAATGTAAGAAATAAACGTAAGAAAACAGATCGTTTGCTGGTGTAAGAAATCAACAAGCAGGTTTACCGAAAGCACCACTGCCAACCGTAACACATTTTATGAATCGCGACACACTCATTTCGTTTGATCAAACTGGAGAATTCAAGCTGAAATTGCGATGGATTTCTTCAAATTCAATCGATGTTCATCTTAAAAACCGGCAAAATCCAAAGAATGCAGGTGTGGATTAGACGATACAGAAGAAAAAATGAAATGACCTGTAGAAGAAGAAGAGATTACAATGCGATCACAAATCAAAGGCATAAACATACGTACATTTCCAATTGATCGAACCCGAATTTGAGAGAGAAATTGATAGGAAAACGAGGGGAAAAGGGAGAATAATGAACGAATGATTAAGAAAACAAAATTTGCTCAAAGCTGTTTGCACCCACATTGATGATCCAATTTCTTACAAATCTCAGAACAAATTGTACTCAAACGAGTGAAATTTCCACAAGACTGTCGTAAATTCACAAGATAATAATAAAATTAAACCTTCTTACATTGAAATTCGTGTACTAAAACAGGTGAACACACAAACATGCGTGATTACCAGCAAAATTCCAAACCTCAATAATCTAAATATCATCCTAAAAACACAAAATAGCTGAAATTCCGATAAATTAATCCAGCGAAACGAACGAACAAGGAAGCATTACGAGTAATAAAAAGATTTTTAAAAAAAGGTAAATTGAGATTCAGATATAAATCACACTTGGAGAAGACGACCGCATCAATCAATTCTAGGTTTAATACTGTGGTTTTCCGCTAATGACGAATTTGATATGATATCTGGGATTAGGAACAAAAAAGTTGCAGCGACTCGATAATGAATTTGGGATTAAGCAAGAGGTGCAATCGAATTGGGGGGAAAATGCTGGGGAAGTATATGAAATAGGGTTAAATCAAGTGAAGAAAGTAATGAAGATTCTAGGAAAATTGACGTAAATTGAATTTATTTAGGGGATGATTTTTTAACGAAAACTTGAAATTAAACACACATACAATAAAATCAGGGAAAGAAGAAATGAAAAAACATACGATTTGAGTCTTCTTCGGTTGTTAGAAGGCATAATTGACGGTAGAAATGGGGGAAGAATAGGAGAGAGAAAGTAAATTAAGAACAGAAGATGAGTGAAAGTGATTTTAGTAATAAGGAAGGTAGGTTTCAATTGGGTTTAATAGAATATTAGGGTTTTGAGGACGTAACCCGTCAATTTGTCGGGTTTATTAGCATCGATTGATATTTGTTACAATAAAGGGTCATTCATAAGAAATATAAGTATATTAGTTATGTCGATTTTTCAATCGTCACGAAATAATCGCCGCGAAAAGGCTTTTTTGTTGTAGTGGCGGTGAATACAAAAAAGCCAAAGTTAGAGAAAAAGAAAGATGTCTCAGAAACGTATGCATGCAACCCCTGAGTATTTTCTTTTTGTAAATGAATGGATGTTACTGTATTTTTGTAACACTGTCACAGTAAACTTACTGTATTTTTGTAAATGATGATTCGCAGGCCAGAAAAAATCACAAAAAAGTGCAGAGCCAACTCACTTGTTAAGGTGATTAACAATCTTACAACTGAACAAAAAAAGGTTGTCCGTGAAATTGGATTTGGCGGACTACTTGAGATGAAGGTCAAAGTCATCCCGGGTGGTTTGACAAACATACTAGTAGAAGATTTCAATGTTATGGATGATGGAAGCTACTGTTTTAAAAATAAAAGGCGACGGCAAAATTTTGCTGACAAAGGCTGTTGTCCACGACATATTATTGCTTCCTATGAAAGGTGAGAATGTAAAGTTGATCTCTACTGGTAACACAAAAGATAGAGAGGCAAATATTTTGAAAAATAAGTGGAGAGAGAAGTTTGGCATTATTGGTAATGGGAACATCATTCTGACCACAGTGACCCAATGGTTTTCCGACCATCCGAAAGAGTCTGGGGAGCTTTTCAAACAGGTATTTGCCCTGTATGCACTCTCTACTTTTTTAGCACCTACAGCCAACTACACAGTTGACTTTAGGCTGTTGAAAGCAGTAGATGATGTGAAGAAATTAAAAAAATACAACTGGTCAAAGTATGTCATTCGTAAGTTGGCGGAAAGTATTCAGGCAGTGAAGAAATGAGGAAAGAATTTGTGTGGATGTACGCTAGTGCTTATTCTAGCATATATTCATCGGGCAGACACTAAAAGGGAGGTCCAACCTTCCAAGTTGCCTCTGTTCAAACAGTGGTCAGACGAAAAACTTTCTAAACGTGTTAATGAAGAGGCGAGGGTCGCTTATCTTGAGGGAAGGTCAGGTGAGCCCTTATGTTACTGTAACACTAATACTGTAAGATTGTTACATTATTAATATTTCCAATATTTCTAAACACCCTTATGTTACTGTAACACTAATACTGTAAGATTGTTACATTATTAATATGTTGCTGAAAATAGGAAATGAAGAAGAAGAGGAAGAAGAGGAAGTAGGTTTTTCTTAAAGTTTTATTCCATAACGTTCGTATGTACCACAATTTAATCTGGCATCTAATTATTGTTTTTTCTTGTTTATTTGATTAGGACACACATCAGCAGCTGCTTACAATAAAAAAGGATTGTAACCTATTTTATCACAAGATTATTCAAAGGCTGGAAGAATTTAAAGGAATGTCAATGGCAAAACCGATTCGTACTTACACTGAGAATGTGTTGCGACAGGTTGAAGCCCTGAGGAGGAGGGCAAATGACTTGCCTTCATTTGAAAAAGGTAAGAAACTGGTGGAGGAAAGAGAAGATGAGGTGGAGGAGGAGAAAGATGATATATATGAGGATGAGAATGGGGAGGAGGTGGAGCAGGAGAAGGATAAAAAAAAGGATGAGGAGGAGATGATAAGAATGAGGAGATAGATGAGGACGAGTTTGAGGAGGACATAGAAGAAAAAAAGCAGGAGGAGGAAGATGTTGAGGATGAGGAGGAGGAACAAGAAGAAGAACATGAGGAGGTAGATGAGGAGGAGCAGGAAAAAGAAGAGAAGGATGAGGGGGGAGAAGATGAGGAGGAGGAGGAGGATAAAGAAAAAAAGAAGGATGAGGAAGAAGAAGAAGAGGAGGAACAAGAAGAAATACAGGAGGAGGTAGATGAGGAGGATCAGGAGAAAGAAGGAGAAGGATGAGGTGGGAGAAGATGAGGAGGAGGAGAAGGATAAAGAAGACAAAAAGCAGGATGAGGAAGAAGAAGAGGAGGAACAAGAAGAAGAATAGGAGGTAGATGAGGAGGAGCAAGAGAAAGAAGAGAAGGATGAAGTGGGAGAAGATGAGGAGGAGGAGGAGGAGGAGGAGGATAAAGAAGACAACAAGCAGGATCAGGACCAACAACGGAATATCATTAACGATGAAACTTTATTGTGCAACTTGGATTTGAACCCTTGGACAGAAGACTTCTTTGTGGTGTCTGAATTTATGATTTCAAACAAGAAACTAATGGTAGAAGCGTGTGACTTTAAAAAAGAAGCAATCCATTATGCATTCCTGAATGATGGTTATTTGAAGATGAGGTAAAGTCAGAACGTAGTATCCGTAGTACAGTTATTGGTGTACGTACAAGTATATTAAAATTACTTGTTTCTGATGTTGCAGTGAGGTCCTTGCTATTTTCAATGGAGGGGCAATACAGCTGACCAGAGGTGATATAATCTCAGTATTGCTTAAATATCATACAGAAAGAAAACTGGTGGAATGCTGGTGCTTCCTCCTGAACACGTCGGAACGTAAGAATGTTGTATCAGGTGAAAAGAGTCCAAACAAAATCAACTTAGGATTATCTGGCATGGTAAGTTCCCTTGGCATTAGATGTTTTTACTTTATTTTTCTTCAATGATTATTATTTTTCAAAAATATTCTATTCTAAATGTTACAGGATCTTATAATGGCTCTAATGAACAAAGGAAATGAGCCCAATAAAATAAAGTCTCAAATTTTCGATATTTGGACCAAATTCATAGAAGAAAGCAACATATCCATCAGTCTTGTTAGTGGTGCATAATTTATTTTTGTGCCTTGTTTGGTTGGCAACCACTACTTCTGTGTGTGTTTTAATTTCAAGCACAAGAAGATTAGTGTGTTAGACAACCAAAAATATATCAGATGGGAATCATCCAAGAACTACAGCATTAATGTTTTAGTGGTAAGTCTCCTGATTGGAATACATTGCTTTATGTCTTCAAAGTATTATCTGTAACAGCTTTACAAGAAGAAAAATATGATATACAGGTTATTTTTTTTTCAGGTTGATTGCATGAGTGGTTACCTGACAAAAATTGGAGATAGAAGGGCAAAAGACATACATGAGTATGAAATGGTTGCCCAAAGGTTTGACTGGCAATCCAAGTCTCCATCTAATGAAGAGTCAGCATGTTTCCTAATGGTCCATATGGCCAAATTTCAAGGACTCCAGTTTCAGTCCTTTCTAAAATCAAATGAAGATAGGCGTGCATGTAGTGCAAAAATTGCTGCAACTTTACTTTTAAGTGATGTAAATGAGAAGAGGGAAGACTTGTTGGCAAGCCTTGACAAGTTCAAAGTAGAGAAGGTGAGAAATTGGACTCGTCTGAGACAAAAGAGAGAGGATGTTAAAAAAGGAAGAAGATGATGGGTATGTATGAGATTTTAATTTGGTGATGAATGTAAGGTTTTAACCCTATCAAATTGTAATTTGGATATAGGGGATTTTCTACTGTAATATCAAATTGTAATCTGGTAACTGTATTTGTGATCTGATTACTGTAACTGTATTTGTGCTAATGTGTTAATGATGGTCACGGATTTGTCAGTACAAGATTCAATGTTCACTATCACTGAAACAATGTTTCAGTAACTATGTTACTGCACCATTGTTACTGAAACATTACATATTAAAAAACACGGATTGAGATTAAACGATGGGGGGCCTTATTTAAGAGTGAATGATGGGGCCTTAACTAAGACGGAACGGAAAATCAAAACTGTAACAGTATTCACATAGCTTCTTTAGTTTTGATGATTACTGTTAACTGTAACAATATCACTGTATTACACATAATTCTGTAACGCTTTCACAGTATCAAAAAACTATTAGTTGATCATGAAGTAGCCTCGTCTTCAATGCGGACAGGGCAAGTTCTTCTGTCGTGGTCAGTTTTCTCTTTACAGTATGCACATAGCCTCTTTGGTTTTGATGCCTTTTCAATGCTTTGTGTTCTTGTTGACGTCAACCTTTTTCCACTTCCCTTGTTCCTTGATATAACAGGTGGTAGAATAGTGATTGTCGACGACGCACTGCATCCCAACAACATCTCTAACTCTTTTTCTTTTGTAAGGGGTTCAGTTCCTTGGGATAATTTCTCCCGAAACTGGATGAGAAGTGTAGCTAACTCCTCCATGTGAACATTAGGCAATGTTTTGAGGATGCTAATTGTTGAATTGAACTCTCCTCAAACTTTGCACATATAAGTGTTCTCAGATTCAGCCATTTCAGATTCCGCCAAATAAATCCTGAAAATGAAACACAATATAATGTTACTATATATTGTAATAATGTTACACTGTACCTATTACAGTTATAGGAAATGAATATGAAACATCAGGTTAGGTTTTCATTTGATATACCTGTTACTGTAAGTGTTCTTTGTCCAACGATCTAGAATGTACTTGGTTGGTATTTCCTGAATTCCTTTGCCATTGTACACCCACACAATATGTCTGCAAATTAGACCCTTTCTTTGAAAGAGTTTGCAACTACAGTCTGCATCTTTGGTTGCCACATTGAACGTTACAGTAAAAGTTTTGTTTGCTTCAGAATCTTCCACATCAATTATCTGAACATTACCCTGCTTTGCAAAGCCACCAACACCGCATCTGGATATGGAGAACTCCACTTCCTTTTGAAACTCATAAAACACAGCATGTCTGTACACATTAGCAGCATGTTTTTCTAAATGTAGCTGTGTTACAGTAACAGGAAGTGAGTGGTCAGAGTCATGATCGGCACACCTCTGTGAGTAACGTTGTTGGTCCATGCATGGCTGTACTAAACCTCATCCAAAATTCCACCAGTGTCCCAAAATGATTCTCATAACGTTTAAAAAATTAATTGGCACTTTCAGATCTCTGAGTTGTTCTTAATATACCATCCATTGAAAGATCTCGATGGTAGGAAGGTATCCATTGTTTTCGTAGGCTAAACATTGTAGTCAACCATTCATGATCTCCCAATTAAAACCAGAAATAACTTCTTGCCACTTTATTTCAAAATCTAATGGTTCCAAATCAGGATCCCATATAACAGCACTGAATCGTTTTAGGAAATCAGTGTCTTTGCATAGTGTTGAACCCACTTTGATAGTAACTTTCTCCATGATATGCCACATGCAATAACGATGTATAGACTCCTTAAAAATAGCAGGAACAACAAGTTTTATAGCCGGATCTTGATCTGTTATGATAACAGTAGGCTACTTTCCTCCCATTGCATTCAAAAAATGCTGAAAAACCCACTGGAACGACTAGTGAAGAACAGGCAAAGAGTACTGATTTCTTGTGGTGATCAACACCAGTGAACGGAGTGAATATCATGTTATACATATTTGTGCCATAGGTGGGATCAAAACTAACAGCATCCCCAAACAGCCTATAGTTCCTTACCGAAATTGAATCAGCCCAAAAAACCCTGGTCAGGCAGTTAGACTCGTCAACCTCATGAGCAAAGTAGAAGCCCTTTTGAGTGGATTCAAGCTTTTTAAGACGACCAATAAAAAGTTCTGAATCTCTTAATCCTATAAAACATTTCACATCACGCTTACAGTTTTTGAAATCCACCAATTGAGCACCTACATTTTGGTATCCAGATGCATACTCTTTACACATTTGAAAAGTCTTTGCAGCCCCAATATTTAATTTGGAATTGTCGATAATAAGCTGCTTGTGAAAAAGAGAAACGGTTCTTGAAACTTTTTCAAGATCTCGATCATTAATGGAGGTTAAATGATGGTTATGAATCTCACAAAATTCATCAACGATAACTGGATCCTCAATACCCCCCGTAAGTTTAAATCTTACAAGTGCTTGGCATCCAACCCAAGTTATTTTAACTTTCCTTTTAACCTTCTTTTTAACTGGATCCTTCTTTTCAACGATAACTGGATTCTTGTCATCACTCACAATCTTACAAGGTATTTTTTTTTTCTCTAAAGCCTTGCCGGTTACAAACTACAGATTTTTTGGATAGATCTTCACCTCGGACTGTTGCGCCAGTATACCTACGAGCACTAAAACCACATGCCCTAGCATATATCTTATAGAATTCTATCTCTGCCTCTAGTGAAGTGAAAACTTTATCAATAGTAGGAGTGAGCTCACTGTCAACTATCCTACGCCACTCCTTACTTCCCTTAGACGTGTAAGATATAACAAGTTGATTAGGCCGTTGTGTCGTCACAGCAATGGGGAGTAATGTTATAGTGACAGTGTTGCTACAGTAAGTATTGACAGTAATAAGATGGAGAGTAATGTTACTGTGACAGTGTTACTGTAAATGTTGAAAACATCAAACCGAAATATTCTACAAAGAGTGATGAGAGGAATATAATGGTTAACGCAATAGTGTAAATTCGAATCATAAAAATCAATCACGTGAAATAAAATTGAAAAGAGGTGAGATGAATTACCTTCATTCAAGCTCTCATCAACAACTGTCGCATCATCCATAGTAACTGTGATGAAGTAAAAATTCGAATCTGAGGAAATCGATCACATGAAATAATAGAGGAAAAGAAAACCAAAATTGAAACTATAGAATTATACGTAGGTTGAATTCACAGCAACAATCGGAATTACTAATTTCATACACGTACGTTTAGAAGAACTCAAATCAAATTGAATAAACGCTAATTGAATAAATGTTGATTGAATAAACGTTGATTCTGCAAAATAACAGGAGAATCACCTGTGAGAATCACCTGCAAAATAACACTAATTAAACGATGATTTTGATTGAACGTGTTGCGTATTTTGATTGAACATGTTGATGAATTTGATTGAGAAAAGTTGGAGAGAACGTAGAAAAACATAGAAAATTTGAAGAAACAGAGGGGGAGAAGAAGTGAGCGTAGAGAGGGAGTTTCGCGAGTGAGAAGAAGTTTATATATGTGCATAGGTACTCCGCGTGCTTTTCAGATCGTTGATCTGATCAAATCGAACGGTCCTGATTTGCGGGACGGACTCATTTAAGATGTGAGGACTCACATGATGCAAATTCTATATATGTATATATATATATATATATATATATATATATATATATATATATATATATAGAGAGAGAGAGAGAGAGAGAGAGAGAGAGAGAGAGAGAGTAAGGCTCTTATGAGTCCTTCTCTATATATGAGTCCATAAGTCCTCATCTCATCCATGGGATGGGATGAGGATGGATGGACAAGATGCATCCTAATATTTGCATTAAAAAAAAGATTTAGTATCCTAAAATAACTCCCATGATTTTAGGAAACAATAACTCCCATAATCATCTTCATTCCTCATTCATTCACGTTAAACGTTCATCAAAACCTAAAAAAAAATGCTCCCATCATCACGTTCATTCATTTATTCAATCAAATTTGTGCTCGAAATTCCGTTACTATGAATTCAATGATCGTGATCTTCATCAACTATTGATAAGCAATTCATCGAGTATAACAATGGTGAGTTTCGATATTGCATGCTTTCATGTTTTGCATTAATTTTTATTCACCATCTTGATTAATTTGCGTCAATTTGCGTTCATGTTTTGCGTCAATTTTCATGTTGATATTACTTTCATGATCGTTTCATTCATCATAAATTCATATCAATGGTTAATTGGTCTATTGTTAGTATAGATTCCAGAGTTTTATGTTTGTTATTTAGGTTTTCCGTAATCTCCACTAATATTATTGTTTTGTTGTCTATTGAAGCAGACACGACGTTGAAGTAACATACGTTCTAAGTTACAGTAACACCTTATTTTAATTAAAGTGACACACACTGAACATTAAAAAAGGTTTTTGGCGCTGATGTTGAAGTAACTTGCTTTACGAGTTAGAGTAACACAACTTATGAGTTAAAGTAACACATATATCCCATGGGTGTAACATTGTTTAATTTTTTGCAGGTAGCATTGGCAAAGAAGTGAATGCACAAGAATGGTGCAGAGATGTGGGTGAGGCATTCACTCCGTACATGGGCAAGTATTCGGGGAAATAGATGAGGCGGTGGAATTTTATAAAATCTACACGCTGGCTTGCGGATTCGAAGTTGTTTTTTTTTTTGTGGGTTTACAAGAATAACTGATTTTTTACATATTTTTTACACATAATGATGTGCAACGTTGTAGTTAACTCTATATTTATTTAATACATGTGTTGTTGGTTAGAGTAACATCTCAGATGTATTGTAGTAACACCATTCGTTCCTTAAAGTAACAGATATAACGCATAAAAGTAACTGAATATATTAGCGTTGTTTACCATTCATTCTTAGATTAACACCAATCATTCCTTACAGTAACATGATTTGTTCGTTAAAGTAACAGCTACATTGCGTTGGAGTAACACATATTTTTGTTAGGGTACGAACCCCAATCCCTGGTGATGAAACCAATTTTGTAATGCGGGTTAACAACCTTCTTTCTTAGGTTATAACCATTCATTACCAAAGTAACAACATTCGTTCCTTGAAGTAACATATATATTGCGTCAAAGTAACTGATGCAAACAACGTTATTTAACCACCATTATGAAAATACTACCATTCATCACTTAGAATAACATCATTTAATCGTTAAAGTAGCAGCTACAATGTGTCGCTGTAACACACTAATCGTTAAAGTATTTTGATTAATCCATGTCACGCAAGATGACGATTGAAAATTATGAAGAGAAATAATTATGAAGATGAAAAGAAGGGTTTTTGAATTTGATTAATTATGAGGATATTGTGGTTTTGTGCGTGAGTAAGAGAGAATTTCAGGAGAGAGAAATAAGGAGTTTTGATAGTAGTTGGAGAGAATTAAGGAAAGAGAGAGGAATTTAATATATTTTTACCAAATATGTTAATTATTTCCTTTATTGCTCAAATCAATCACCACCATTCATCTCCCTCTAGATCAACGGATGTAATTGGGACTTATGGACTCAAAAATGAAAAGAGGACTCACTTGATCCTTTCTATATATATATATATATATATATATATATATATATATATATATATATATATATACACACACACACACACAAAAATATACTCCATATGTATTATGTTTGTATAATTTTAACAATCAATATTAGAGTGGTGTAGTGGATAATGTGTTAGGTTTTGACATGAAGGTACGTTGAATGAGAGTCTATATATATATATATACACACTAAAATATACTCCATATGTATTATGTTTGTATAATTTTAACAATCAATATTAGAGTGGTGTAGTGGATAATGTGTTAGGTTTTGACATGAAGGTACGTTGAATGAGAGTCATTCATTTCAGAATTAATTTTCTTTCCACTTCTCTATTATATAGGTGAAATATTTTAACGAAATTATTTTCTAACGAGTCTTTACTCAATCCTAACGCATTTTACCATTTTATCCCTTTCATTTCATCTCATCAAAAAGTTAGGGTTTGTTTTTCTCTCTAAATAAAACTCAAAATTCAACCACCCATGAACCCACCATGAACCACCACAAATATTGAAATCGTTCGGGGTCGATGGCTGGGGTCGAGTCGGTAGGGGTCTGGGTGGGATCGGGTTGAAGCCAGTGTGGGTCCGGTGGTGGCTGGTTGAATGGTAGGCAGTGGGAGTGAAGGGATAGGTTAGAGCCGATGTCGGATGGTGAGGTGGGTGGGTGGTGGGTAGTGAGTGGGTGGTGGGTAGTGGGCGGTGGACGGGTGGGGGTCGGGTCAGATGGGTGAGGGTGGTTGGGGTGGTGCGGTGGGTCATGGGGTATTGGGATGGGGATTGGAGGAGGGAGGGAGAAGGAGGATGGTTTTTTTTTTTCCTGTTTTTTAATTATTTTATTTATTTATTTATTTTTATTTTTATTGCGAGAAAGGTATGTCTTATTTTATTAATAAGACTAGGATCTTACAAAAGTAAACTTAATAAAACTATGTCATTACAATAAATAAAATGATCACATGATATTAGTAATCAAACTTAATTTCAGCTGAGTTTATATTCTTAAGAGCTCATTTTAGCATTCACAAGAATACATTGTTGCTCTTATTTATAATATAAAGTTTCATCACCTTATTATAATTTTTCGATGTGAGATTATTTTTACTTAAATTTGTAGTCTTATTAAGAGACTTTTTAAGACTCAAAGGTTTTTTTTATTGATATCTAAGAACGAATTATTTTTTTTATTGATATCTAAGAACGAAAGCTTAATCTTATTTATAATATAACTATATTAGATTCTATTGACTCATCTTAATTTTTCGATATAGGATAATTTACTCAACCTTTATAGTTTTAAGATCTGCTTTTAAGACCCAGAAAAACGCATGATTACTCTTATTTATAATATAGAATCATCACCTTATTTTAATTTTTTTTGATGTGAGAAAATTTTAGGTTTGTAGTTTTTTTAAAAGCTTTTTAAGACTCAAAAGATTGTTGGTTGATATTTAAAACCGAAAGATTACTCATTTGTGATATAAAATTCCATCATCTCATCATAATTTTTCGATGTGATAATTTACTTAATTAAGTTTATAGTTTTAAGAGCTATTTTTAAGATTAAAAGAATTTGTTTTTATATCTAAGTTAAAGGATAGATAAGACGATTACTCTTTATTTATATAATCAAATTTGATCATCTTATTGGAGTATATATTTTTGATAAATGATTACTCTTATTTATATAATTTAAAAATTCATCTTAATATAATTTTTCGATGTGGGATAATTTTACTTAAGTTTATTTAAGTTTATATATAGTCTAATTAAGAGCTTTTATTTATAGGCGAATGATTACTCTTATTTATAATATATAAAATTTCATCACCCCATCTTAATTTTTCGATGCGCGATAATTATACTTTAACTATATAGTCTTAGTCTTAGTGTTAGGAACTTTTTTTAAATCTCATCATAAAATTGTTGGTTAATATCTAAGAACGAAAGATTACGTAGAATTCTAACACCTCATTATAATTTTTTGATATGTGATAATTTTAATTTAATTTTATTTGTGGTCTTATTAAGAACTTATTTTAAGACTAAAAGTTTTTTATTGACATCTAAGGATGAATGATTAGTCTTATTTATAATATAGAATTGCATCACCTCATCATAATTTGGAGAAATGCTTACTTTTATTTATAATAGAATTCCATTGTCTTATTATAGTCTTGAGAGTTTTTTAAGACTCAAAAGAGAGAGTATAATTTTTTGATGTGCGATAATTTTCTTAAGTATATAGTCTTAAGAGGTTTTTAAGACTCAAAAGATTTTGATTAATATCATATCTAAGAACAAATAATTAGTCTTATTTATAATATAGAAATCCATCACCTTTTTATAATTTTTCGATGTAGGATAATTTAACTAAAATTTGTAGTCTTATTTATAATATAGAATCATCATCATACTTTCTTTTAATTGTTCCGATGTGGGATAATTTTAACTTTGTAGTCTTATTAAGACCTTTTTTAAACTCAAAATATTGTTGGTTGATATTTAAAAATAATGATTACTCTTATTTAGTAGATATTCGATGTGCGAGAATTACTTAAGTTGGTTGACGTCTAAGGAAGAATTATTATTAGTCTTTATTTACAATAAAAATTTCATCACCTTATTATAATTTTTTACTTAAGTGTATAGTCTTAAGAATTTTTTTTTTACTTAAGTTTATAGTGTTAATATATTTCTAAGACTCAAACGATTTTTAGTTAATATCTAAGAGCACCTGATTATCTTATTTATAATATAAATTTTCATCACCTTATTATAATTTTTCAATATGAAATTATTTGTACTTAAGTTTTTAGTTTTATTAAGAAACTTTTTAAGACTTAAAAAGTCTTAAAATATTGATATCCATTACCTTAATATTTATGAGGGGGTATTTTAATGAAATGAGGCAAAAAATAGTGACCGAATGGAATATAATTTTTTTGATGTGGGATAATTTACTTAAATTTATAGTCTTAAGAGTTTTTTAAGACTCAAAAGATTTTGATTGATATCTATGAACAAATAATTAGTTTTATTTATAATATAGAAATCAATCACCTTATTATAATTTGTCGATGTGTGATAATTTAACTAAAATTTGTAGTCTTATTTATAATATAGAATCATCACCGTAACTTATTTTAATTATTTCGGTGTTGTTTCAATGTGGGATAATGGTGAGCCTAGGTCGAATTCTAGACACCCACATTTGGCCGCTAGGTGTCTATAGCAGTTTCAAAAAAAATACCCGATGATGATCCGACGCAAACGTGCTTTAACGCGCTCGAATTTGGGCTCGAAATCAGTAATGTCTGGCATGGGCTTTTAGCGGAGCACAAATCTCACAAAACCGACCTCAAATTCAGGCCCAGTGGGCCGTTTGTAATAAAATGAGACTAATTTGGGTCAAAATCGTCACCGAAAATAAAACCGTCTTTTAGCGACCGGGTCAAAACCCGGTCAAAGACGAATCCGATACAAAAAGTCAGCCATATACACTTCTAGAAACAAGCCCAACAACCAAATCAATTCAAAATAGTCAACAAATCTTTCCTAAAAAGCCTCCATGCGGTTTGACCCACTCGGTCGAGTAAACCAACGAACCGGCCAAACCGGTCTTGAACCGGGCACTCGATCGAGTGCACTCGCACCACTCGATCGAGTGGCCCTGAACCGGGGTATTTCTTCTATAAATACCCCGTCACCCTAAGCCATTTTACAACTCTTCCAACTTCTTCCAACCCTTCTACCACCTTAAAACCTACACATTTCAGCCATCATTTGCATCAACCCTACATCGACATACACATACACTTACGTCCCTAATCCCGAGATCAAAACTCGTCAAAGACCGAGAGCAAAACTTGTTAAAATCCATCTCTACAAACCATACACACCATAACTCTCTTACGTATCTCGACGCTCCCGTGACTTTGCCACCATTTGACGAGCCTTATTCCGAGAAGCAAAAGCACGTAGGTTGAGGGTGTAACATTCAATCCCGACTTCCTTTCTCCCTTCTTCCTTTTATCATTTTTTTATATATATTTATGTATACGTATATTAATTAATCGATAATAACGATACTAACTCTAACATTTAATTATCGTCATTTACATTTCGTTATAATATTAATACCGCGTATATTTATCATAAAAAAACTACTTTAAAAACGATCCGAGCAATGTCCGTTGAGGCTAAATTAATGATCGTAGGCCTAAAAGGCCAAATTACGATGTTAAAATGCCGAGGACCTATGCGACGACGGTCGAATTTTCGGGTCGAATATGTTTAATTATTACGAATTCCGCCTAAAGTCTATTTAATCCATTTACAAGTCATATTGGAGGTGGCGCCCTTCGAGGAGCGCCGCCCTAAACACTTAAGGGCGTAATAGATCGCGGTGATTTGTCATTAAATATATCCGACACCATTCTTTCAAAATATTATTCTAAAAGAATCATCGACAAATCGGATTAGGACAAAACCCGTTGACGCCAAATTAATTGTCACACGATCCGAAAGGATTGATTACGATATTATGACGCGGAGGGAATCGATATTTGTTCTAGTCCGATCAAACTCGATTTTGCAAATTCGCTCTAAATACTAGATGTCGGCTCTATAACCGAATGTCGAGTATGACGAGCCATCGAGATTTAAACTAATATAAATCGGACAATATTTATATTTAGCGTAATTGCATCTCGATTCAAAAACATAAAAGCTACAAAATGGGTCATTTTAAAGCACAAATTAAACACTCGTACAGAGGGCACTCGATCGAGTGTACAAGCTCACTCGATCGAGTAGCACTCCAAAAACCAGGCAGAAGGTCTCCACGAGGGGCACTCGATCGAGTCTCCCTCATGACTCGATCGAGTGTCTTGTATCATGCCTAAACCGCGAGCCTTCTAAATACCGTAAGCCTCGTCAAATATTTTACGACTTCGGTCGACACGTGTAAAGTCAATCACGTGCCTACATATTCAAAACCCATATATTTTATTCTATTTTATTACTTTCACGACTTTGGCTAACGTCTTATACGACTAGTCTTGTGTCGACGACTTCTTAGTCGTATCCGATGCTTGACTAGTCTGGACACCAATCTTTCAATATGATAAGTCGGGACAAGGCATCGAGACCCGGGATCGAGCTAGCACCACGCTTCGGTCCCATACGCAAACGCGTATTAAAGTCTCCGTCCTCCGTTTAATGCACAATATAATGTGTATTTAATCGAAGTTCGTCCATTTATTCAATTTACGATCTAGCTTATATTTACTATTTACGGGTCCGTTTATAGTTAATATTTACCGTTTTCTAATTCGATTATTATATTATCGCTCGTTGTATTGTGAATTCCGGGTTGTATTCCGCCCCTGTAATTTGTAATTTATTTACGAGTTTTCTATTTTCGATGTTTGCCATTTATTGTCTTAAATGAACGTCACAGATAAATTACTTAGAGGTGAATCAAGATGCATTAAAATGACGTAGCAACCCATTCGATATTTATATCTTGTAAAACGTTGTTTGCATAACATTTTACCGGATTACTAGCGCGCGTATTATAAACTCGAACGACGTCTTAGTAGAGGCCGATAAGTGCGGGCGGGGTGGGGTGTCCTTAGTGGGCTTCCCAGCACGTACCCTCACCCTTTACTCAGAACCTCGGTTTCCGGATGTCCGAAACCGTTGGCGCACGAGAGTCATTAAATACACGATAACCGATAAGGACGGTATCGGTATCGCAATGCAAAGGGACGAACCCCATAAACTCTGAAATTGAAATGGGTCGTACTTTGTGCACGGTCCACGACGATATAGAGTGGGTTCGAATGGGCCCGAACTCCCACAAAGTTCGGTGGCGACTCCAACTTCGACTTAAATTTCAACCCGAGAACCATCTCACAAGAGAAACATTTCACCCCCCAAACCCATGCGTGGCCGCGTCGGGGTGAACCTATGTCATGTCCACACGTATGCTCCCAAAGATAAATAATTAAGTCCTATTACTTTTAACAATATAGTAGAGGTAAGTCGGGTGTCGAATCCACAGGGAAGGCGATGTAATTTAATGGCGAATAATATAAATAAATGTAACAAGAATAATGGGGGGTTTATGAGTAAATTGTCTAACTACTAAAATAATGAGAGTAAAATAAATAATAATGGGAATTGAGAAGATTAAGATACTCGACTCAAAGAAAATCCACTAACTAGTTAAACAATTGATCATCGACTACTAACCTTTATTTAATCCTTGAGTATTCTATTGTGAAACTAAAAGTCCCAATTGTTCCGTAGGTAATATTACTTAGGTCGAAACGCGATCCTAAGCAACCGAATTATTGAACAACCTAATCCACGCGTCTAGATTTAATTCAATAACAGCATGAACGATATGAACAATTCAATAGAAATAACGACCTTTAACACATGCGGTTATTGGTTCGAATTATATGTTTACTCCTCACTTTACCCAATTACGATGAAACGCATACAAATAATTAGGTCTAAAGAATTCAATAGAAATAACGACCTTTAACACATGCGGTTATTGGTTCGAATTATATGTTTACTCCTCACTTTACCCAATTACGATGAAACGCATACAAATAATTAGGTCTAAAGGTTGCAACTTTATCTATTGAATTGAACAATTACGGATTCAAATACAAGGAATTACGATAGATTGAAGATTAAAATAATCAATTGGCCAAAAAGATTAAACAAGCAACAATCATAAAATTAGCACAAGGAATAAACAATACTCAAGTAATTAAATAGAGATTAAGAAAGTCTCACAATCAATTAACTAGAAAGCTTCAAATCTTTGATCCGGGAAGAAAGATTAGTTACACATGAGAAAATTAGGGTTCTTCTCTTCTAGTCAAAAGTAACGTGAATGATGATGAAAATCAATATGGTAGTTTTCATCTAATAATATATGTAGTCTAAAAATAATAATAATAGGAAAGACCATTAATTTCCTAACTCTAATAATAATATAATACTCCCTCTATTTCTTGATATCTTCCACATTTTCTTTTCCAACCATTTCTTTGATTTCTTCCACTTTCCTTTTTTTTTTATCACACTTCTCTCTTACCTAGGTGGCCCACCTACTTTACTCTCTCTCTACTTTTACTTATTTTATTGTTTTTCTTAAGAAATGTGCCACTTTTAAGGTGGAAGAAATCATAGAAACGGAGGGAGTAATAAATAATAATTAAGTTGACACGGAACCCAAAGTATTCTCGTCTTCAATTCCCGAGTTGCGCTTTGACTTTTCACTCGGTTTGTTGGGCTTGTTCTTCGAACTCTCCGTCTCGAGCCCAGATCACACATAAAGGAATTAGAGCTCTAAGAACCGTCTTTTCTTCAATAAAGCACAATTTCTTTGATAAAACGAATTAGACGATTTCCACTCTAAATCCGCACATTTCATCATCGAATCTAGCATAAGTCTTCGTCATAAACACATACAAAACATGGTAGATCAGATAATTTTAAATTTGTAGTCTTATTAAGACCTTTTTTAAACTACCTCATCATAATTTTTCGATGTGGGAGAATTACTTAAGTTGGTTGATGTCTAAGGAATTTTTTTTATTAGTTTTATTTATAAAATAAAATTCCATCACCTTATTGTAATTTTTTATTTGTGTTATAATTTTTTATTTAAGTGTATAGTCTTAACAACTTTTTAAGACTCAAAAGATTTATGTTTGATGAAACTTTATAAATTTAGAATGTGGGATAATTTTACTTAAGTTTATAATCTTAATACGGAGTATATTTTAAGACTTAAAAGATTTTTGATTAATATCTAAGAGCACATGATTACTATGAAATATTATTTATAATATAAATTTTCATCACCTTATTATAAATTTTCGACGTGAGATTATTTTTACTTAAATTTTTAATCTTATTAAGAGACTTTTTAAGACATAAAAGTTTTTTTGATTGATATTTGATACGGGTGAGCTCGAACCGGGCTCAATTGTGCTAGGACCGAATAAAGCCCACAACGAGACCATGCACACCCTTGGGTTATTCGAACCAAGCCCAATCAAACTTGGTGTGTGTATGCTCACACACGTCTCAAATACTGTCTAGGTGCATTAAACAAAGTGAAGATTGTTGCCAAGATTAACGTGAGATTATGGACGATATTTCGTGGGATCCTACTCCAAATAAGTTAGGGTAATATTCGCTTTTGATCCCATTATGAGAGGATTCCTTTCCTAAATGGAGCAAAGATATGCGTGGGATATCACTTCAAGATGGGTGTGTGATTCATGCCTAAAATAAAGAGGTGCAAATGTGCAATCTTCTCATAAGTAGTAAGAAGATAAAATAAAAGCAACGGGGATTGGATACTGATTTTGTGAAGATACACAAGTATCTTACTCAATCAAATGCATGGATGCAATCTTTCTTTTAATTAGGAAACAAGAATAAGGGTGATATCATCTCTTATACTAAAACTACCATTAAATGTAGCTGTAAACCTCTCAGATTTCTTAATAAACTAGATATACTTTGATCCTTAAGAATGTATTGCTTATGTCATTTGCCCCACAATCCTCCTCTACCTGTGACAATCTGCCAAAGCCGACAAGCCATTAACGCTTTATTCCAATAGAGCAAGCGTTTAACATTAAATTCTCCCTCTCTCAAGGGTGTACATATGCTCGACTAGGCCTTAAAAATCATTTTTGACTTCTCACTATCTCCTGACCAGAAGAATCTTAGGCACATTTGGTCAAGCTTCTTAGTTACATTAATAGGGAAGAGAGCATTAATAGGGAAGAGGCCTTAAAAATCATTTTTGACTTCTCACTATCTCCTGACCAGAAGAATCTTAGGCACATTTGGTCAAGCTTCTTAGTTACATTAATAGGGAAGAGAGCATTCGAACACCAGTAACTAGTTAAGCCAAATAATACAGAATTAAGGAATTGCAGACGACCAGCATAAGACAAAATAAGAGTCTGGTATTCCCCCCTTTTGTTGTTGACAGAGTTAAGAGGGAGGCCAAGGTACCTACAAGGGCATTGGCCAACTGTGAAACCAGTCTGGGTGAGAATAAGCTCCCTCACTTCATCTAATACACCACCAAAGAATATGTTTGTCTTCTCACGATTAACATGCAGTCCAGACTCCAATGAGAAATCTATAATGAGAATTCTCTAGAAAAAAGCGGATCAAAAGTAATTCCCGCTCTGATACCATGAGAACTTGAAGTACTCCATTGATGGTGAAGCTAGAGCTCGAGGAGAGAGAAGAGAGAAACTTATGGAGGTAAATATAAGATGGTTTTGTATTATTGTAAGAATGAATTACAGCCTAGTATTGTCTATATATACAAGTATGTTGATAAGATTAGTTGTAACTAACTATGTACATTACTGCCTAAGACGTAAGCAAGTAACAACTTCTAACAACCTATATAAACCTCTTAAATAGTTTTCACAATCCATTATAATATTATTTCTCTTTCTCTTTAATCATTTTATAACAATAATATAAGAACCGTTGGATCGTTCCAAAATAAAATTCAGTTCATTGATAGGTAATGAAGAAGGGTAATGGAGGGAATGTAATGGAAAGAATACTCTTCCATATTTAAAATCCTCGATTCAGTCGTGAATCATGATGGGTGGAGAGGATAAATTTCCTACGCTTACTCTGATCTTATTAGCATATATTTGTAGATATATATTGTTGTAATCCCTATATTGTTGTGATTTGTTAGTTGTGTTGTTAGCTTATACTTAGGTCGTAGACTAGGAAACCATCAGCTAGAAATTAGCTGCTTGTTAGATGCTTGTATTGGATATATATTGAGCTACTCAAAAAGGCAATAACACATATACAAAAATTCTCAAAACTTCTTCTTGTTTAAACTACTTTATGGTATCAGAGCCAAGACTTTGATCTTGTCTCTTTGTTTAGTTTACTTCTTTCCTTTGTTTTTGTACCCAACTCAATGACTCCCACTCCAAAAACACCTAATCCATTATACGCACTTCCTAATCATGA
The DNA here is from genome assembly GCA_958450325.1 of Agrostemma githago. Lineage (NCBI taxonomy): Eukaryota > Viridiplantae > Streptophyta > Magnoliopsida > Caryophyllales > Caryophyllaceae > Agrostemma > Agrostemma githago. The sequence continues at coordinate 11,495,950 of OY288255.1, read as the reverse complement.
TGGTCCCGGAGCCAAAATTACTCACGTCGAACTCCGAGGTTCCAATTATGAGGAATGGGCTAAGGGGTTTAGAGTAGCATTGGGAGCCAAACGTAAGTTGGGATTTATTGATGGAACCCTCAAGCAGCTCGGCTCTGACTCGGGTGACTTAGAGGATTGGTGGACTGTGAACTATATGATTATTGCTTGGATTTTCAATACGATTGAACCAAATTTACGTTCAACTATTTCGTATCGTGATACAGCTATTGAGTTGTGGGGCGATATCAAGCAACGTTTTTCCTTAGAAAATGGTGTGAAGATTTATCAAATCAAATCTTCCATCTCGGAATGCAAACAAAAGACAGGTGAGACAGTCATGGAGTATTATGGACGATTAAAGAAACTTTGGGATGACATCAATGATTATGATGCGTTGCCATCGTGTTCTTGTACTGGGTGCAAGTGCGATATGAATAAGGTTCTTCGCAAAAGAAGAGATGATAACCAGGTTCGTGAGTTTCTTATGGGACTCGAACCTTACTTCGCCACTACTCGGTCAAATATTCTATGTATCGAACCCCTTCCTTCTTTACACACGGTTTATTCTTGTATTGTGCAAGAAGAGGAGGTACACTCGTACACTCACCGTCGATCCGAGGACACGGCTCCTATGGCTTTTGCTGTTCGTGGTCCTTCGCAACAGAGGTCTAAGACGGGGGGCAATGGAGGCCGTCCTCTCCTTAAGTGCACACATTGCACTAAGAACGGTCATTTAGAGGATAGATGTTGGGTAAAACACGGTTATCCGAAAGGAAAAGGTCCAAGGCGTTTTCAAAATCGCAATGGCGAGGCTTCCGGGTCGACCAATGGCGATACGAATACCAAAGCAAACATGGTCGACACTCATCCTACTGTGAATTCTATATGTCTGAATGGTAAGAAAACGCTCTCTTGGATCGTTGATACCGGAGCATCTACCCATGTGTGTTGCGATGAAAACGTCTTTATTTCCTTTATTTCTATTGAGCTTATAAACGTAGGTTTGCCTAATGGTACAAGTTTGCAGGCATATAAACGTGGTGATGTAAAGATCAATGCTGATTTCATTCTCACCACTGTCTTATTTGTGCCAAAATTCAATTGCAATTTGCTTTCTGTATCAAAGCTATTATTGTCTCAAAAGTTACGTGTCCATTTCACTGACAATAATTGTGTTATTCAGGACCTTGCCTTGAGGACGACGATTGGTGTGGGTAATTTGCTCAACGGTCTTTATTACTTGAAGATGGAGGAACCAATGTCTTCTGTTTGTGTTAATGTGACGACCAGTCATGACGATATTGTCTTGTGGCACAAGCGATTGGGTCATCCTTCATTTCAAGCTATGGAACTTTTACCTCAATTTTCTGGTTTTTCTAGTACCGCTGTTACTCTGTGTGATGTGTGCCTACGTGCCAAACAAACCCGAAATTCGTTTCCTATAAGTAATAATAAAGCTACTACTCCTTTTGAATTAATTCATTGTGATGTTTGGGGTCCGTATCGGATGAATCGCTCATGTACTTCGAGGTATTTTTTGTCAATTGTTGATGATTATTCCAAGGGTGTCTGGGTGTATTTAATGCGTACCAAAGATGAAGTCACCACTCTTATGCTTAATTTTTTTGCATTAATTGAGAGGCAATTTGCTAAGCATGTGAAAATAATACGCAGCGACAATGGTACCGAGTTCAAAGAACTTGCTTCATATTTTCGAGATAATGGTATTATACACTAAACCTCTATGGTGAAAACACCGCAACAAAATGCAAGAGTCGAGCGTAAACATAGACATATCTTAAATGTGGCTCGAGCATTGTGTTTTGAAAGTCATTTACCTATAGATTTTTGGGGAGAATGTGTATTGGCGGCGGCCTATTTAATTAATAGAACTCCGTCTCGCATTCTTAAGGGACAAACCCCCTATGAATTATTGTACATGAAGGCTGCTGATCTTGAGTTAATTAAAGTATTTGGTTGCATGTGTTATGCAAAGAATGCTACTCCACGTGATAAATTTGATAGCCGTAGTCGTCGATGTGTTTTTCTCGGATATCCATTTGGAAAGAAAGGGTGGAATTTGTTTGATCTTGAGACGGGAACGTATTTCCAATCCCGTGATGTACAATTTTTTGAAGATATATTTCCTTTTGCTAATTCTTCCGAATTGAGGAATTTTCTTTCCTTATATTCTGACCAGTTGCTCCCTGCCATGATACTCACTTTGATCATGGATCCGATTGTCCCGAGGAGCCAACAACAGCAGGTAGTCAACCTGATAATACCACGCCAGAGACATCTCATGACACACCAGTCCACACGATGGTGCTAAGCTCACGGTTGACGGAGGTCAGGAGGGGTCTGGTGATAGGATTATAGTCCAAGGGACGGAAGATGAAGGGCAGAGTACAATTTTGGCTCGAGAAGATAGTGGTGGTGATGGAAGTATTGACGATGTGCATGGGCGAGGTAAACGGGTGAAGTTTGATAATGTTCGTCATAAAGACTTTGTGCGATGGGAAAATGTACAAGATCACATTAACACGACATTGGTTGCTCCTACTTCGTTACCCACATCCGTCTCGACCTCAGGTAATCCTTATCCTATAGCACATTTCGTTAATTGTAACTCCTTTTCTACTGGGCATTGTAATTTTATTGCAGCAGTTTCATCTGAAACGGAACCTACTTCTTTTAAAGAGGCCATGAGTGACCCTGAGTGGAAACAAGCAATGAAAGAAGAAATTGAAGCATTAGAGACTAATGGAACGTGGACGGTGGAAAATTTGCCACCTGGGAAAACTGCTATTGGGTGTATGTGGGTCTATCGTATCAAGCACAAATCTGATGGTACAATTGAACGATACAAAGCTAGACTCGTTGTTTTTGGGAATCATCAAAAGGAAGGAGTTGATTTTATGGAGACATTCGCCCCGACTGTGAAGATGGTCACCGTTCGAACTTTTCTTGCTATGGCGGCCATTAATAATTGGGAATTACATCAAATGGATGTTCATAATGCATTTCTTCATGGTGGCTTAGCTGAAGAAGTGTATATGCGTCTTCCGCCTGGATTCAATAATGGTCAGACGGGTAAAGTGTTTCGTTTTCGTAAGTTCTTGTATGGTCTCCGTCAAGCTCCTCGGTGTTGGTATGCAAAATTGGCTTCCGCTTTATACACTTATGGTTTTTCTCTTAGTCCATCTGATCATTCTCTCTTTGTTTATCGAAAGAAGGATGTCGTTTTAAATATTCTTATTTACGTCGATGACTTTGTTATTGCTGGGAATAATAGTGCTGCTATTTCCGATTTCAAAGCTTATCTCAATAAGTGTTTTCATTTCATATGAAGGACTTGGGCAAGTTGAAATATTTTCTCGGGAAAGAGGTAGCTCGTAGTTCTAAAGGGATTTTTCTTTGTCAGCGGAAATATGCCCTTGACCTTTTAACAGAAACGGGACTACTTGGTTCCAAACCATCGAGTATACCAATTGAAGAAAATCATAGGCTTGCTCTTGCCTATGATCCTCCTATGATGGACGCTGCACCATATAGACGATTAGTTGGCAAGTTGATTTATTTAACACTCACTCGTCCTGAAATAAGTTACTCTGTTCACATTTTGTCTCAATTTATGCAAAAACCTACTTGCTCACAATTGGATGTTGCATTACGAGTTATTCGGTACTTGAAAGGAAGTCCTGGTCAAGGTATTTTGTTTCGTCCTAATCAGACTATGACTCTCGAAGCTTATTGTGATGCTGATTGGGCTAGTTGTCCATTGAGTCGTCGATCTTTGACCGCATATTTTGTATTTCTTGGAGGATCTCCTATTTCATGGAAGACAAAGAAACAAGCAACCGTGTCCCGCTCCTCTACGGAAGCCGAGTACCGTGCAATGGCATCGGCCACATGTGAAATTTTGTGGCTAAAAGGACTACTCAAGAGCCTAGGATTTGAACATGTTGAACCGGTTTCTCTTCACTGTGATAACCAAGCTGCCTTACACATTGCTAACAACCCGGTCTTTCATGAACGTACGAAGCATATCGAGATAGATTGTCATTTTATTCGTGATGAGATTGTTCGTAGAACCATTGCGCCCTCCTATGTTCATACGTCTTCACAACTTGCTGATATTCTTACTAAAGCGCTTGGTCGTCAACAATTTCTATCTCTGGTTAACAAGTTGGGCATTTCGAAACTTCATGCTCCCACTTGAGGAGGGGGTATTAGCATATATTTGTAGATATATATTGTTGTAATCCCTATATTGTTGTGATTTGTTAGTTGTGTTGTTAGCTTATACTTAGGCCGTAGACTAGGAAACCATCACCTAGAAATTAGCTGCTTGTTAGATGCTTGTATTGGATATATATTGAGCTACTCAAAAAGGCAATAACACATATACAAAAATTCTCAAAACTTCTTCTTGTTTCAACTACTTTAGATCTCCCCATTATATTATCTCCCTCAAGGAAGTAGTCTGAGGTTATCATTTGCCATTTTGTCAGTCAATGTAATACTAGTAGTAGAAAGAGTAGGAAGCTACCAAAGTGGAGGGAGGCGTGAGTGAAGTTAACCAAGTTCCACGCAAGCTTCACACTACTAACCAAACTTGCAACTTGCAATCGACTTCACAATTCACATGTCTTAAACTTTAATCAATTACTCCCTTATTATATTTACTAGTGCGTTGCACGGGCTAGTTGGCTTCGAGTTAATTGGCTTAATTACATTGATGATGTATATTTATTAAATAAGAAAATTGATCAATCTACATCATTACAATAAATAAGATGATTACATGATATCAGTAATCAAACTTAACTTCAACTAAGTTTATAGTCTTAAGAGCTTATTCTAAAACTCAAAAGAATACATGCGAATAATTTTTTTGATTGATAATATAAGATTCTATCGCCTCATCATAATTTTTCGGTATAGGATAATTTACTCAAGGTTTATTGTTTTAAGATATGCTTTAAAGACCCAGAAAAACGCACGATCACTCTTATTTATAATATAGAATCATCACCTTATTTTAATTTCTTCGATGTGGGATAATTTTAAGTTTTCTAGTCCTTTTAAAAGCTTTTTAAGACTCAAAAATTGTTAGTTGATATTTAAAACCATAAGATTAGTCACTTATGATATAGAATTTCATCACCTCATCATACTTTTTTTGATGTGGTATAATTTAATTACTTAATTAAGTTTATAATTTTAAGAGCTATTTTGAAAAAATAAAAGTGATGGGGGTCGGAAGCCTGAGCTGGGTCGCCTGCCTGAGAGGCTCCAAGGCGACCCGACCCCGGAAACCAGAACAGCCTGCCCAGCAGGCTGTCGGTATAAATCACCGAGGAACCCCGAAGGGGTAGCTTCAGGCAACCGCCTGCCCAGCAGGGCGATGCGGCCCACCAAGCAGGGCTTCAAGACCCCCTACCTGCCTGTCTCCAGGGGAATTCTCCCCCAGGCAGGGCAGGGGCTACCAGGAACCCCTCCGTCATTTCGCCTAAGGTAAGGGAAAATGGGTGGACAAAATGGATCCACGTTCGCTTCACCATCCACCCATTCTCCCGCTCTTTTTCCCTCTCTTCTCTCTCTCTCTTGAGGGAAGGTATAAATACTCCTTTTCCTCCAACTTTCCAAGGGTTGGATTTTCTTTCTCTAGACTCTTACTCTAAAAACGCCACCTAGCTCCTCACGAACTAGGTTCATCAAGGCATTCACGGACTGACTTAGGCATCGGAGAGGGTTCCCTCAGACAACCTCCGAGGCCCTGTGCGTTACTTGTGCAGGGAGCAGGCTCAATCCGCCGGGAAAGGTCCGACCCGTGGAGTAAGAAGAATGAGAGAATTGTGAACTCAATCAAACAATATTCGAACACTAAAACTTGAATTCGCAGTCGGGTTAATTGATTCCAATACCAGAACAATTTGGCGCCGTCTGTGGGAAAGAATACGGTTGTACCCACAAAATTACCCACAAAATCAACCATTCTCAAATACAAAATTAGCCAATTACATCAAAACATGCCTGAAATCGTTGACGCCAGTTCAGGGGCGGGCCCAACAGTCCCACCAACGGCCCCCCTGTACGGCATGCCGTTCCCAAAGAAGACACCTGCTGCCACAATCCCAGGAGTAGGGCGGGCAAGCTTCCACGGAGTGCCTGGTAAGGATGTCGCTGTCACAACTGGGCAGGAGGCATACTCGAGGTAGCCTCTCAACCTCACCCCCGCTCAGATGGCGCAGACAGCGGCCTTCTTCTCAGCGATGCTTAACCAGGAGTTCACTCCGGAGGATCTGGTAGGCAGGGTTGCCACGTCCCCCAGGCAGCTCCACTTCGAAAGTGGGGAGGGAGCTGGGGGCTTAAAGCGAACCGCCGCCAGGAAAATCCAACGGAAGGCGAAGAAAACAGCACAAGTGTATGCTCAGGCGCAGAGACGCATTACAGCAGGCAACCAGGAACCGCCTGCTGAGCAGGCGTTCTCCATACACACAACAGAGTCCACCGCTGCTCGTGAAAAAAGAGGTTTATCCCAAGACCTTCAGGACCGGATGAGACATAGGGAGCCTGTGTCCAAACGCCTAGGAGGGAGACAGGGCGACGTCTTCTCCAGGCTGACGCCGGTGGCGGGCTCGCAAGTAGCACCAGGCCTGTCCAGAAGCCTCCAGTCAAGGCTTAACCATGGACAGCCATTGGGTCGAAGCATCGCCAGGGGGACAATCTTGAGCCAGCACAGAAGAAGTGTCCACGACACCACTCCCCTGACAGATGGGACGACGAGGCTATCAGCAGGCAACCGCCCCGACACCGTTCCCCTGGTAGTCGGAAACCGACCCCCGATAGAGGGAGGGATCACGGTTACCACTCCACGGGGAGCAGGTCGAAGGTGGCAGGAAGGCCGACAAAGACCCCTCTTCATCCAGAGGTGCAGGGGTACCCAATCCCCAAAATCAAAATGCCCTCTGTAAAATTCGACGGCACGACTGACCCGGAGGACCACTTAGCTGCGTACGAGAGTCATATGGGTATGTACGATGCCGACGACGCGGTCTGGTGCAAGATCTTTCCGACCACCCTGATAGGCCTGGCCTAGGGTTGGTTTAGAGACTTGCCACAGGGATCCATCAGTTTTTTCATCAACTTAGCAGAGGCCTTCCTAGATCAATATGCTGGAAACAAGAGGCGTCGTCTTACTCGGTTCCACCTAATGACCCTCAGGTAGAGGAAGGGTGAGACTATCAGGGAGTACCTGAAGAGGTTTGACTTGTCCTCCCAACAAGTCAAAGAGATAGACGATGCGACAGGAACGTACACACTAACTAACTCCCTGCTCCCCGGAGAGATGAAAAACCAGATGATTAGGGCCCAGCCAGAGACTCTGGCCAAGGCTAGGAAAATTGCAGAAGGGTTTATGCTGCAAGAAGAGTTCCACAGCCTGCCGGATACCCCCGCAGGCCCTACCAGGCAGCAGGGGGACCGCAGGGTGGACGTAGCAGGAATGACACAGGGAGGCAGAGAGTCGAGGAAGGGGATACCCCCAAGAAAGAGCGCACAGTTTACCAGCCTAGGTTCAACAGCTATACAGCCCTCAACAAGTCCAGGGTAGAGATTTTTGAACTAGAGAAGGAGACTGCTAAGTGGAACCGTCCGAACAAACCACGCAGCCCGAAGGGGGACCCTAAGAAGTTCTGTACATTCCATGATTGCGTAGTCCACACCACCGAGGAGTGTCGCCACCTGAAGGATGAAATCGAGAAGCTAATGAGGAATGGCTGGCTGACCAACTACGCAGCAAGGAATAAAACTCAGAAGGAAACACGGAAAAACCTGAAGGCTCGACGCAGAACCGCCTGATAATCCATGTGATATCAGGGGCTGCAGAGGGCCAAACCAGCAGAAGAGGCCAGAAGAGGCAGATTCGTGAGTTAAAGAACCAAATCTGTTACGCTGAAAGGGCAGGAAGCCCGAGGGGTATGACGCTGAGCATCACCCCTGAGGATGCAGGGCGAGTGGTGTATCCCCATAGCGACCCCTTGGTACTGTCCCTGGAGATCAGTAACCACATCGTGCGAAGGTGCATGGTGGATACCGGCGTGTACATGAACCTGCTATACAAGGATGCCTTCGAGAGAATGATCCTGGAAAAAAGGCAACTAAGACCTGCCCCTGGATCATTGTATGGGTTCAGCGGGGCAGGCATACTGCCAATGGGAATTATCGACCTGCCTGTGACATTCGGGGAGGGGACCTATGCCAGGAATATCAGGGCATCGTTTGTTGTGGTGGACGCAAGGTCTGTGTACAATGCCCTGATAGGCAGGGCCACCCTGGATGAAATTGAAGCAGCCGTATCAATCAGAGCACTCACCGTAGCCTATGTGACGGATTTTGGCATGGAAGGGAAAGTGCACGGAGACCAGGAGTCGGCCAGGCAATGTTACTCCGTGGCCCTGCAGACCCATGAAAGTGAAAGGAAAGGAAAAAGAAAAGCTGATAGTTCCCCCAGCAGGGAAGGTGAGATCCCAGTCGGTCATCAGGTATCCGACCACCTGGAACCTGGGGGGGAGAGCATGCTGGTGGACCTGGAGCCAGGAAGGCAGGTCCTCATAGGGACTGACCTGGAAGAGTCCTACCAGGCTGAACTGATCAAAGTACTAAAGGATAACAAGGATGTATTCGCTTACTCGGCAGACAAGATGCCGGGGGTCGATCCAGCATATATCGTTCACAAGCTGAACGTAAATGCGGACGCCCGCCCTGTAAAGCAAAAAAAGCGAAATATGTCCGCAGAGAAGGATGTGGCAATCAAAGAGGAAATAGAGAAACTTTTGAACGCCGACTTCATAGAAGTCTACGACTACCCTGAATGGTTGGCGAATGTCGTAATGGTTAAAAAGTCGTCTGGTGCCTGGAGAATGTGCGTGGACTTCACAAACCTGAACAAAGCTTGCCCAAAAGACTGCTACCCCCCTCCAAGAATAGACCAGCTATTAGACGCCACTAGTGGGTACTCTATGCTGAGTTTTCTGGATGCTTTTTCAGGGTATCATCAGGTATACTTGTGGCAGCCGGACATAGTGAAATGTGTCTTCATCACCAGTTCGGGCACCTACATGTACAAAATGATGCCGTTTGGGCTTAAAAACGCAGGGGCACATACCAGCGCCTGGTCAACAAGGTTTTCGAGAATCAAAAAGGCAGAAACCTAGAAGCTTATGTCGACGACGCTATTGTGAAGAGCAAGGGAGACAATGAACACCTGTTAGATTTGCAGGAGACTTTCTCATCCCTGCGTGCCTACAAGATGAAGCTCAATCCAAAGAAATGCACGTTCGGAGTTTGCTCTGGTAAATTCTTGGGGTTTCTAGTCAGCTCCCGAGGGATAGACGCCAACCCTGAGAAGGTTCAGGCTGTCCTAGATCTTCCTGAACCCAGAACTATAAGGGACATCCAACGTTTGACAGGCAGAATGGCTGCCCTGGCACGCTTCATTGCCAGGTCAGCAGACAAGTCGACTCCATTCTTCAAAGTGTTGAAGGGCAACAAGCTATTTAAATGGGAGGATGAGGAAAAAGAGGCCTTCGAACAGTTGAAGGAACATTTGAAGAAACTCCCCACCCTGGCAAGGCCAGTAGCAGGGGAGAAACTCTTCCTCTACATTGCTGTAACTAATGTGACAGTAAGCGCAGTCATCTTAAGAGAAGAAGCAGGCGCCCAGCAGCCTATATACTTTGTAAGTCATGTCCTGGGGGAGAACTATCCAATGGTCGAAAAAGCAGCCTACGCGGTTGTCATAGCAGCCAGAAAATTAAGGCCATACTTTGACGCACACCCTGTCGTAGTGCTGACAGACCAACCTTTAGAAAAAGTGCTGGAGAAGTTCGAAAAATCAGGCAGGCTGCTAAAATGGGCCATCGAGCTGAGTGGACTAGGAATAACATACCAGTCTAGAACAGCTATCAAAGCGCAGGCCCTGGCTGATTTCTTAGCAGAATGCTCCCATTCTGAGGAGGACAGCCTGCCTGCCGGTGAATGGGTGGTGTACACCGATGGGTCTTCCACGGCTAATGGTGCAGAGGCCGGAGTCGTGTTAACCAGCCCGGAAAGGGCAGACTTTGAGCACGCACTCAGATTTTTTTTCCCAACATCAAACAACGAAGCCGAGTACGAGGCAGTACTTGCAGGTGTTAGTCTAGCCAAAGCTGCAGGAGCAGAACGGATTGTCTTGGCGACAGACTCCCAACTCATCGCCAACCAAATCAATGGAGAGTATGAAGCCAGGGACCAGGCAATGGCCGCGTACCTGGAGAGGGTGAAGCAAGAGTTGTCGGGCCTAAAGTCGTATGAAATCAGGCAGTTCCCCCGGTCTCAGAACAACCGGGCGCATGCCCTGTCAAAACTAGCTAGCTCCAGCCTGCAAGACATACGAAGGTCAGTTTGGGTGGACGTCATCCAGGAAAAATCCACCACCCCCTGCCAGCCAGTCGGCGCTGTCGAGGAGGCGGGACCTGAGGATTGGATGACCCCAATCATCCGATTCAAAAAATGCGGAGTTTTACCATCTGACCCTGTGCAAAAGAGAAAGATGTCGGCAAGAGCTGCATGGTTCATACTGATAGGAGAGGATTTATATAACAAATCATTCTCATCACCCCTGCTCAAGTGTCTGGGGGCAGGACAGGCTGCAGAGGTCCTGGATGACATCCATTCAGGGATATGTGGTCATCATATAGGAGGGAAGTCGTTGGCTCACAAGGCCCTAAGGGCAGGATATTACTGGCCAACCCTGTTGGTCGACGCAAAAGACTTGACTCGGAAGTGCAGAAAATGCCAGCTCTTCGCTCCATCCATCCATGCCCCTGCCCAGGAACTCAAACCAAACCTATCCCCCATCCCCTTCGCCCAGTGGGGGATGGACATACTGGGTCCCTTTGCAGTGGCAACCGGGGGCAGAAAATTTTTGATCGTGGCAATCGACTACTTCACCAAGTGGGTGGAGGCCGAGGCAGTGCCGAACATTACTGAGCCTGTAGTCAGGAAGGTGATATGGAGGAATATCATCACCAGATTCGGCCTACCAAAAATGTTGGTGTTTGATCATGGAAGGCAATTCGATAATGACCTTCTAAGGGTCTGGTTGGAAGGCCATGGCGTCGCAGTTGCCTACTCTGCCGTCTGCTACCCTCAAACCAACGGACAGGCAGAGGCTGCCAACAAACAGATCCTGAACGGTATCAAAAAGATGGTAGACGACCTTAAAGGCAGGTGGGCTGACGAGCTGGCAAGTATACTCTGGTCAATCAGGACTACTCGAAAAGAGTCCACGGGTCAGACCCCCTTTGGCCTGGTCTACGGGGCGGAGGCCCTGCTACCCATCGAAGCAAGAGTTCCCACCCTGCGATCCCTGCAGTATGACAGAGCGGAAAATGAAGTGGCAATGACCGAGGCCCTAGACCTGGTCAGCGAAGTAAGAGAGGAGGCTAGCGTTAACATCGCCGCCTACCAACAGCGGATGAGGAAAGCGTACAACAAGAAGGTACATGAGAGAAGCTTCCAGATAGGCGACCTGGTTCTAAGGAAAACGCAGGCTGTTGGAAGGTCAAGAGAGCATGGTAAGCTGAGTGCCAACTGGGAGGGCCCATATCAGGTGACCCGGATTTTGGGGCCAGGCACATACAAAATCGCCAACCTCGAAGGCCAAGAATTGGGCGCACACTGGAATGCTGACACTTTAAAAAAATACTATGTCTAACAAGTCTTAAGAAAATTTCGTTTTCAAGAAACTGGCGGAGAATGGTCAGAATAGAATGTCGACGGCTCCGACCACGCTTATGTTAGCCTTTTTGCAAAGAAATGAAAGGAACTCCGAATCCATACTCGTTGTCTGTTCAAACTTGCATTTTCACACACAAACGAGCAGGGGGCAATAGGGGGAGGCCCCTCTGTTGCCAGAACCAAAGAAAATAGACCCCCCAACAAAATTCTAAGTCCCCCTGCCTACCTCTGGGTAGGGAGGGGGCAGGCCCCCTGGACTTCAACCAGAAGCCAGGGTCAGGCCGGGCCCCACGCGCCAAAGATGAACAAGGATTGGGGGCAATCCCCCCAACCTTGTATATAAAACGCAGACCCCCCTCCCTGCCTCTGGGCAGGCACCCTGGACTTCGACCAGAAGCCAGGGTCAGGCCAGGCTTCGCACGCCAAAAATGAACAAGGACTGGGGGCAATCCCCCCAACCTTGTATAAAAAATGCAGACCCCCCTCCCTGCCTCTGGGCAGGTAGGAGGCAGGCCCCCTGGAGTTCGACCAGAAGCCAGGGTCGGGCCAGGCTTCGCACGCCAAAAATGAACAAGGACTGGGGGCAATTCTCCCAACCTTGTATAAAAGACGCAGACCCCCCTCCCTGCCTCCAAGAAGACAGGGGGCAGGCCATTTCTTGAGAAAAGAAAAAGTAGACAGAAATTAAGAAAAGATATTCATAGCAGATTCATGCAGAAATGAAATTGTTTAAACAGAAAAGCACCAAAGCAAAGATCCAAAGAGCAACAAAACCAAAAAATTACAGCGCAGCCGGCCACATCAAGGCTCGGCGCAAAAGTTAGAATTCTCATTCAAACGCCTAAGTGTGGGGAGTAGAGCTGATCAAATGACCCAAGCCCGACGGCCCAACCCGACCCGGCCCGATTTTTACAAGGGCTTGGGCCATTGTGTTGGCCCAAAAAAGCCCGAAGCCCGACCCGATCTTAGCCCGATACAAATTTTGGGTCGGGTATGGGCCGACCCTAAAGCCCGAATTTTGGCCCGGCCCGGCCCGAATTTTTTAAAAAAATATAACATGATTTATGTTTTTAAACTTTTAAACTTCTTTTATGTGGAAATTCATGTGTTTTTTATCACAATTTTTTTTAACAAAAAAAAGTCGTGCAATTTTTGTATGGAAGTTTATGTTTTTTATGTGTTCATAGTTATTATACACGGACACTAATACCGTATATATGTGTGTGCGTGTGTGTATTTGTACTGTGATATGTTAGTGTGACACATAATAATACGAAAAATTGTCCAACACCAAAACGGAGTATTAATATATCATTATGTACTCTAGTCGTCTGATTAATTTCGAGTAAGTTTTAGTAAAAAAAGGGTTCGTTTATTAGTCGGGTCGACTGCGAGCAAAACACTCGATTAAATGTCGGTTAATTTGTGGTAATAAATATTTTTTTAAGGTGACGTAAAAAAAAATTTAACTTAATCCCGAATAATCGTTGTGACCCGATTGGGCCCGAAAAGCCCGCAAGCCCGAAAAAGCCCGAACGGGTTGGGCTTGCGCCTTACAAATTGGCCCGTTTGGGGGGCTCGACCCGACCCGACCCGCTAGATGGGCTGTAATTTTATGGTGAAGCCCGACTCAAACCCGGCCCAACCCGGCCCATGATCACCTCTAGTGGGGAGCATCTTGGCTGGGGCCAGCAGCCTCCTCAGGCAGTATGGCTGCCCGAGCTTCATTTTTGGCAGAGTAGAGGTTTCAGAAAGTATCCTCGTCAAAGTCAGGGAACATCTCCTTAATTACCTTCATAACAAGCTTCAGGGAGGAATTGGCTCCAGTCTGAAAGCTCAGGTCCACCGCAGTTTCAGTCTCCTCCAAGATAGTATTTTTATCCTTCTGCCACTCACGCACCCTGGGCCTGCTTGAGGTCTGAGTCAGCTTTAGACAGACGCTCCTCCAAGTCAGCCGCCTTCCTCTTAACATACTCCATCTCAGCCAGGGATTTTCTAGCTTGCTCCATCGCCAGATTGCTCTCCTTTAGTTCTGCTTCTAACTTGGACGCCTCCCTTACAGCCTTCTCCCCCTGGAACTTCCACCGAGTTGCCTGGTCCTTCGCCTCCTCCAGCTCGCTCTCCTGCTTCACCAGTTTATCTTTCAAATTGTTGATCAGGATGACATCCCTTTCATCCATGGCCAGACGATCAGGAGGGGGGGCCCCAGGAGTGACAGCCAGCTCTTCATCGCTCAGACGGCTGAGGGCCGCCAGCTCAGCAGAAGCCTGCAGCATCTTGGAGGTGCGCTGGATATATTGGATCACTTGGTTGGAAGTAGTGGTTACAGACTTGGTGAGACGATCTGCCAAAACAGCACCGGAGTCTGAAAGCAGGCCCGACACGTCAATGCTATCACCTGCAGTATAATGATATTCCGTATTCTCCTCCGAGAAGAGGGTGCCTGGAATGTCACGAGCAGGGCGCTTGGCCTCGGGGGTCTCAACGTCAGCCTCCAGGTCAACCACCTGCGCATCCCCTGAAGGTTCTCTGTTTCTTTTCCTCCAGCACTCCAAGGGAACACTCTCCCCAGTCTCTTCGGAATCCGCAGGGCGTGAACCCAGGGAGATATGGGTCCCAGCAGGAGAATTACCCTGCTTACAGGCAAGGGAGGGGGTGGCCTCTGAGGTAACCTCCGCCTCCCCACCCTGGAAACCAGAGGGAGAAGCCGTCGGCTTTGCTGGCTGCAACCGCGGAGGAAGGGGGAGCCTTCGATTAGCAGTGAGACCCTTCACGAACTTCATCAGACTCTTCTCCCCTTTCTTGAAATTTGAAGGAAGAGAGGGACGCTCCGAAACAATAACAAATTCTTCGTTCAAACCAAGCCTTCTTATCTGGTTTTTTTTGTCCAAAGGCGAGAAATGGAACCTGCAGGGTAAAAGAGTAATCGGTCAAGAAAGAGAGATAGAAGTCTCAGAAAAATCATACCGGTGGAAACCCCTAAACTACCTTCTCCAAGGCCAGGGATCAGGCCCATTGGGGCCAGATATTCATCTGTGGCTATGAGCTCCGCGTGAGGGAGCCAGAAGGAAGGGCCACCAACGCCAGGCTTGTCAACAATAACCTCGAACTTCTCGACTAGTTTCTCTTCCCTCTTGCTTAGTTTTACCTCCAAGGCTTTCCCCCCGACGCCTGGATGATACTCCTCACGAGTTTCCATGCGGGTGTGAACGTGATTCCTAAAGTGCCTAGGAATCCGCCACCCTGAGGCACTGTGTACGTACAAAAAATTGTTCTTCCAGTCCTTCAGACTGCTTAAGGGTTGCCAAACTGGAGCGTATTTCTTTTGCCTTAGAAGGGACCAGTATCCAGGGGAACCATCTCCCCCTGACGAAGACACCATCTGCAGCCCAACCATGAAACGCAGGGAGTCGATGGAAGGTTCCTCACCATGAAAGACGCAGGTCCAGGTGTAGGCTATTAACGACCTAATTGCCGAAGCGGTCAATTGGGCTATGGCCACATTCATCCTCCTAAAGGTCTCCTCCAGAAAAGGGTGCAGAGGGAATCGCAGGCCGAACTCTAAGCTTTTATGATAGACAGCAACACAGCCGTCAGGGGGGCAGCATACTGTATCTTTCTCCCCTGGGACTATAATGGTGTACCCCTCCCCAAAGTCATAAAACCTCTCAAAGTCCCTAGCAGCGTTTTTCTCTAAAATTAAGTCTCGATTCTTAGCTTCTGGGTAAGTTCTCAAGGGGATCTAGAGTAAGATTCTAACCTAGAACGATGACCGCCGCTTGAAAATCCGAAGGGAAGGGCTCCTCAGTCTTATAAAATTCCCGGCAGCAAAGAGAAGGGAGAAGTATGAAGAAGGGTTTTTGAGTTTGGAAAAAGTGTGAAAAAAAAGGGAAATGGGGGGAGGAGAAAGGCTTATATAGACCCGGGCAACTGAAGGGTCGCCCCTCCAACAAAAACCTCCCCATAAACTGCCGCACGTGTCACACTTTAAACAACCAACTGCCCACCTCTTCCCAAGAAGAGCCTCGAGAAGACAAAAAGGCGCCAGAGGATTAATCACCTGTGACGTCATTCATTCATGCAAAAAAAAAAGAAAGAAAGAAAATAATAATAATAATAATAATAATAATAATAATAATAATAATAATAATAATAATAATAATAATAATAATAATAATAATAATAATAATAATAATAATAATAATGCCTTTGGTCTTGTCAGGGGGTCCAGCAGGGTGATCCTTTGGGCCCCCTTCTTTTCGCTTTGGTCTTGCATCCCTTGATTTGCAAGATCCGGGACTCTTTTCCCTTGAGCTTGCAGGCTTGGTACTTGGACGATGGCACCATTGTTGGGGATACCTTGGTCGTGGGGAAGGTTTTGGAGCTGATTATGGAGGATGGTCCTCGCTTGGGCCTTCACCTTAATGTCGGGAAAACTGAGGTTTTTTGGCCTACGAAAGACCCTAGGAGTCGACTACCGGGTGTTTTCCCTCACGATATTTCTCGACCGCTGCGTGGTGTCAAGGTTCTCGGTGGCCCTGTCAGTACCTGCCGTGCCTTCAGCTGTGAGCTTGTGGCGAAGAGAGTTTCGAGAGCCATTGAGCTTATGGACTCGGTCGCCAGGATTGGGGACCCCCAGTGCGAGCTGTTGTTACTTCGTGCTTGTGCAGGTATTTCTAAGCTTTCTTTCTCTCTGCGTACCTGTCCCCCTTCGGTCTTCGACTCGGCTCAGACCTTTGACGCGGCTTTGCGGTCTAGCCTGGAACGCATTGTCACCGTGTCCGGCCCTGGGTTCGGGGATTGGCAGTGGCGTCTTTCCACACTGCCCTTTAATTTGGGAGGGTTGGGTGTATACAGTGCCGGGGATGTCCTGCACTATGCCTTTTTGGCTTCTCGCCTTCAGTCCTCTGAGCTGCAGGCTTTGCTCCTTCGGCCTTCAGCCGTCTCTACTTCCGGACCAACCTTTGATGCGGCCTTGACTCTGTTTAGCGAGACCACCGGTTCCGACCTTTTACGTAATCCTAGTGAGATCGCTGCCCCCAAACTCATGAAGAAATTGGCAGATATATATTTCACGAAGGTTGCTGCTTCGGTAGAATCGGTTTTCTCCCTGACTCGGCGGCAGGTGGTATTGTGGAAGTCTCTGCAGGGTGCCCACGCATCTGACTGGTTGCGCGCCGTACCCATCTCCGGACTGGGGCAGACCATGAATGGGAGGACCTACCGCTCTGTCCTTAGCTATCGGTTGGGTGTCCCTTTGTTCCCGGTACCTAAGCCTTGCTCTGCCTGCTCCCGGGTTTGTGTTGGGGACATTTTTGGGGACCATGCTGTGTCGTGTGCTGGTACCGTTGGCATTAAGCACAGACATAACCTGGTTCGCGACACCCTTTTGGATATCTGCTTCCGATCTGGCATTTCGGCCGGTAAGGAGGTGGATATCGGTTTGATTGATGGGCACGACAAGCCCCTTCGCCCGGCGGACTTACTTCTGTATTCCTGGGATAGGGGGCGCGATGTGTGTGTCGATCTGACAGGGTCGTCCCTCTTGACTCAGTCCGCGATGTCTGATTTTCTGCCTGGCCGCGCGGTCGCTGATGCTGCTCAGCGCAAGTGCGCCAAGTATGGAGATTTGTGCACCAAGACTGGGTACGGGTTCCTACCTTTCTCTTTCTCTTCTCTTGGGGAGCTTGACGTGGAGGCAGCTGCTTTACTCAAGCGGATTCAGAAATTCTCTATCTCTCAGGACGCGGGAGCTCGAGCAGCTGCTTTTATTTTTACTCGTCTTAGTTTCTCTATCGCTAAGGGAGTGGGTGCTCAGATAGTATCTCGGCTACCCACTAACTTCTTGTAATTTGTTTTCGTTATTAATGCAAGCTCCAGTTGATAAAAAAAAAAATAATAATAATAATAATAATAATAATAATAAGTCGCCTGAACCTTTTTCATTAATTTGAAAGAGCCCGAAAATGGGCAGGTTACATTCTACACAAGGCAAGTAGAAAATACAAAAGGAGCTTAAATTGCCGGCTCAATACGCCTGCACCCTGTGGGCAGGCCTAGTCATCATCTAAATCCGGGGAGTAATCCCCAGGACTGTCCTGGCCTCCTACGTCAGACCCCCAGTCCCAGTCACTAGAGTCCTTGAAGGGGTCATCAGGGAGTCCATCCTCATCTCTATCAGACGAGAAGCCCAGACCCTCACTATCTCCAGAATCGCGACTGCTGACGCCCCAGTCCTTGCCATAAGGGACTGCCTGATTGTCATCGCAAGAGCCGCAACCCACTCTCCTCACCAGAAGGGAGGAGGAGCCCGACTCCGAAGAGGAGTTTAATTCATGACAATTAGGGTCAAATTGTTCAGGGTGCAGCCAGGGAAAGCACTCATGGCACCCCCTGTCAAAACAACCTCCACCCTGAAGACAGCGTTTGAACCAGGAGCCCACCGGAGATGAAGATTTGTTAGGACACTTAGTTTGACAGCCCTGACGAGAGCTCTCTTGGTGTTCCGGCGAGGGCGAGAGCGCAGGTGTCGACTACGGCGCAGGGCCAGAAAAGCCGCCCTGGCATACCTCAGCCTCCAAAACCCCCTGAAGAGAAAGCTAACAGTGCGAACTCCATAACGAACAACTGTCTTCTTAACCCAAGACATGGTTCTATAAGAAGAAAAAACAGTAGGAAAGTGAAGATATGTTGACAAAATGGCAAGAAAAGCCGAAATTTATACAAAGGGAAAGCCAAGGCATTAAATGGCATTCCAACCACCTCAACAGAAGATGCAACCAATCATCAAACCAGCACGCTGCCCAAAAATCCGCTGAGCATGAGAAGTAATCATGACCAAAAGACATCCCAACTCTTTGCATGCCCAATGCAGTTAAGTCTCCTCCCTCGGGAACGTGCAAGCGCATTAAATGCAATAGTGAAGCCAACAAGTTAACCTCCCACCATCTGAATCAAGAGTTCACCTGCTAAAGGGAAGCCCCGCTTCCCCCCAGCCGGTGAGGACCAATTGATGGGGGTCGGAAGCCTGAGCTGGGTCGCCTGCCTGGCAGGCTCCAAGGCGACCCGATCCGGGAAACCAGAACAGCCTGCCCAGCAGGCTGTCAGTATAAATCACCGAGAAACCCCAAAGGGGTAGCTTCAGGCAACCGCCTGCCCAGCAAGGCGATGCGGCCAACCAAGCAGGGCTTCAAGACCCCCTACCTGCCTGTCTCCAGGGGAATTCTCCCCCAGGCAGGGCAGGAGCTACCATGGACCCCTCCGTCATTTCGCCTAAGGTAAGGGAGAATGGGTGGACAAAATGGATCCACGTGTCGCTTCACCATCCACCCATTCTCCCGCTCTTTTTCCCTCTCTTCTCTCTCTCTCTCTTGAGGGAAGGTATAAATACTCCTTTTCCTCCAACTTTCCAAGGGTTGGATTTTCTCTCTCTAGACTCTTACTCTAAAAACGCCACCTAGCTCCTCACGAACTAGGTTCATCAAGGCATTCACGGACTGACTTAGGCATCGGAGAGGGTTCCCTCGGACAACCTCCGAGGCCCTGTGCGTTACTTGTGCAGGGAGCAGGCTCAATCCGCCGGGAAAAGTCCGACCCGTGGAGTAAGGAGAGAATTTTGAACTCAATCAAACAATCGTCGAACACTAAAACCCGAATTCGCAGTCGGGTTAATTGATTCCGATACCGGAACAAAAAGAGTTTGTTTTTATATCTATGTTAGATAATAGGCGATTACTCTTATTTATAACACATAAAATTTCATCACACCATCTTAATTTCGGTGCGGGATAATTATACTTGGTTAATATCTAAGAACGAAAGATTATGTAGAATTATATCACCTCATTATAATTTTTCGATATGAATGATTAGTCTTGTTTATAATATAGAATTTTATCACCATAGAATTTCATCGTCTTATTATGGTCTTAAGAGTTTTTTGAAGACTCAAAAGATTTTGATTGATATGAACAAATAATTAGTCTTATTTATAATATAAAACCATAACAATATTATAATTTGTCGATGTGGGATAATTTAAATAAAATTTGTAGTCTTATTTATAATATAGAATCATCACCGTACCTTATTTTAATTGTTTCAATGTGGGATAATTTTAATTTTGTAGTCTTATTAAGACTTTTTTAAAAATATTGTTGACTGATATTTAAAAACAATAATTACTCTTATTTAGTAGAAATTCATAACCTCATCATAATTTTTCGATGTGGGAGAATTACGAATCTTTTGTTTATAGTCTTACGAATCTTTTTAAGACTCAAAAGATTTTTGTTTGATAAAACTTTATAACTTTTCGGATGTGGGATAGTTTTACTTAAGTTTCACCTTATTATAATTTTTCGATGTGAGATTATTTTAGTTAAGTTTGTTGTTTTATTAAGAGACTTTTTAAGACATAGAATTTTTTATTGATATTTAAGAATGAATGATTAGTCGTATTTATACTATAAAGTTTCATCACCTTATGTGAGATTATTTTTATTTAACTTAGATTTGTCTTATTTATAATATAGAATTCATCAACTTATCATAACTTTTCGATGTGGGATGATTTATTTAAGTGTACAGTCTTCCATCAGCTCGTCAATTTTTTTTCGATGTGAGATAATTTACTTAAGCTTATAATTTAAGCTCTTTTTAACTCTTGATTATCATAACTTTTCGATGTGGGATGATTTTAAGTTTGTAGTCTTGTATATTAAAAGTTTTTTTAAGATTCAAAAATTTTTTTGTCGGTATATAACCCATAGGGTTGTATTTAAGCATTTAAAATATTCCACTTTTAGTATAAACATATGGATTATATTATTATATATTTTGGATGAAGAATTACTCTTATTTATATAATAATAAAAATTCACCTTATTATAATTTTTCGATGTGGAATAATTTTACTTAAATTTATTTAAGTTTAGATATAGTTTAATTAAGAACTTTTATTCATAGACGAATGATTACACTTATTTATAATATATAGAATTCCATCAATCCATCTTCATTTTTCGATGCGAGATAATTATACAGGAGGAATGATTAATCTTATTTATAATATAGAATTTAATCACCTCATCATAATTTGGAGAAATGACTACTTTTATTTATATAATAGACTTTCATCGTCTTATTATACTCTCTTCGTTCACTATTTTTTTCTTCATTACCTTAATATTTGTGAGGGGTATAGGGAGTATAATTTTTTGATGTGGGATATAATTTACTTAAGTTTGTAGCCTTAAGAGTGTTTTAATACTCAAAAGAGAGGGGTATAATTTTCAATGTGGGATAATTTACTTAAGTTTATAGTCTTAATAGTTTATTTAAGACTCAAAAGATTTTGATTGATATCTAAGAATCTAAGAACAAATAGTTTATAATATAAAACTAGATTAAAGCCCGTGCGTTGCACGTGTTAGTTGGCTTCGGGTTATTAATTGGCTTAATTACATTAATGATGTATATTCGTTAAATAAGAAACTTGATCAATCTATATCATTATAATAAATAAGATGATCACATGAGATTAGTAATCAAACTTAATTTCAACCAAGTTTATAGTCTTAAGAGCTTATTCTAAAACTCAAAAGAATACATGCGAATAATTTTTTTGATTGATAATATAAGATTCTATCGCCTCATCATAATTTTTGGATATAGGATAATTTACTCAAGGTTTATAGTTTTAAGATATTCTTTAAAGACCCAGAAAAACGCACGATTACTCTTATTTATAATATAGAATCATCATCTTATTTTAATTTTTTTAAGTGGGATAATTTTAGGTTTCTAGTCCTTTTAAAAGCTTTTTAAACTCAAAATTTGTTGGTTGATATTTAAAACCATCAAATTACTCACTTATGATATAGAATTTCATCACCTTATCATACTTTTTCGATGTGGTATAATTTAATTACTTAATTAAGTTTGTAATTTTAAGAGCTATTTTGAAGACTTAAAAGAGTTTGTTTTTATATCTATGTTAGATGATAGATGATTACTATTTATTTATATAATCGAATTTGATCATCTTTTATTATAATTTTTCGATGTGGGATAATTTTAATTAAATTTATATAAGTTTAGATATAGTCTAATTAAAAACTTTTATTTATAGACGGATACATGCATCTAAGGATGGATGATTAGTCTTGTTTATAATATAGAATTTCATAACCATAGAATTTCATCGTCTTATTATGGTCTTAAAAGTTTTTTGAAGACTCAAAAGATTTTGATTGATATGAACAAATAATTAGTCTTATTTATAATATAGAACCATAACCATATTATAATTTATCGATGTGGGATAATTTAAGTAAAATTTATAGTCTTATTTATAATATAGAATCGTCACCGTACCTTATTTTAATTGTTTCAATGTGGGATAATTTTAATTTTGTAGTCTTATTAAGACTTTTTTTAACTTAAAATATTGTTGGTTGATATTTAAAAACAATGATTACTCTTATTTAGTAGAAATTCATAACCTCATCATTATTTTTCGATGTGGGTTAGTTGATGTCTAAGGAAAAAAATTATAATTAGTCTTTTGTGTATAGTCTTAAGAACCTTTTTAAGACTCAAAAGTTTTTTGTTTGATAAAACTTTATAATTTTTCGGATGTGGGATAGTTTTACTTAAGTTTTACCTTATTATGAGACTTTTTAAGACTTAAAATTTTTTATTGATATTTAAGAACGAATGATTTTTCTTATTTATAATATAGAATTCATCAACTTATCATAACTTTTCGATGTGGGATGATTTATTTAAGTTTATAGTCTTCCAGCTTAAACTCTCGATTATAATACGAAGTATAGAATTTCATCACAATTTTCAATGTGGAATGATTTTAAGTTTGTAGTCTTGTATATTAAAAGCTAGCTTTTTTTAAGATTCAAAAGTTTTTTTGTCGGTATTTAACCCATAGGGTTGTATTTAAGCATTTAAAATATTCCACTTTTAGTATAAACATATGGATTATCTTATTATATATTTTGGATGAATGATTACTCTTATTTATATAATAATAAAAATTCACCTTATTATAATTTTTCGATGTGGAATAATTTTACTTAAATTTATTTAAGTTTAGATATAGTCTAATTAAGAACTTTTATTCATAGACCAATGATTACACTTATTTATAATATAGAATTTAATCACCTCATCATAATTTGGAGAAATGACTACTTTTATTTATATAATAGAATTTCATCGTCTTATTATACCCTCTTCGTTCACTATTACCTTAATATTTGTGAGGGGTATTTTAATGAATTTCATCGTCTTATTATACTCTCTTCGGTCACTATTTTTTTCTCCATTACCTTAATATTTGTGAGGGGTATAATTTACTTAAGTTTATAGCCTTAGGAGTGTTTTAAGACTCAAAAGAAAGGGGTATAATTTTTCGATGTGGGATAATTTACTATTAAGACTCAAAAGATTTTGATTGATATCTAAGAATCTAAGAACAAATAATTAGTCTTATTTATAATATAAAAATCCATCATCTTATTATAATTTGTCGATGTGAGATAAATTTAACTAAAATTTGTAGTCTTATTTATAATATAGAATCATTACCGTAACTTATTTTAATTGTTTCAATGTGGGATAATTTTAAGTTTGTAGTCTTATTAAGACCCTTTATAAACTCAAGACTACAAATTCATGACTTCATCGTAATTTAAAAAACAATGACATAGAATTCCATCATAGTTTTTTTTAAAAAACAAAAGTTTTTTTGTTGGTTGATATTTAAAAACGATGATTACTCTTCTTTAGTACAAATTCATAAGTTCATCATAATTTTTCGATGTGGGAGAATTACTTAACTTCGTTGATGTCTACAGAATTTTTTTAGTTTTATTTAATTATAATATAGAATTTCATCACCTTATTATAATTTTTTTTATTTAAGTGTATAGTCTTGACAACTTTTTTAAGACTCAAAAGATTTATGTTTGATGAAATTTTATAATTTTTCAAATGTGAGATATTTTTAGTTAAGTTTATAGTCTTAATATATATTTTAAGACTCAAAATATTTTTGGTTAATATTTATGAGCACATGGTTACTACGGAGTATTATTTATAATATAAAGTTTCATCACCTGATTATAATTTTTCGATGTGAGATTATTTTTACTTTAAGTTTGTGGTCTTATTAAGAGACTTTTTAAGACTTAAAAGTTTTTTTTTATTGATATTTAATAACGAATGATTAGTCTTATTTATAATATAGAATTCATCAACTTATCATATTGTGGACATGACGTAGGTCCACCCCGACGCGGCCACGCGCGGGTTTGGGTAGGCGAATGAATCTCGTGGTAAGATTGTTCTCGGGTTCGAAATTTAAGTCAAAATGGAGTCGCCACCGAATTTTGTGGTTATTCGGAACCATTCGAGCCCACTCTATGTCGTCATGGGCTATACACAAAGTAAGTCCACTTCGATTTCAGAGTTTATGGGGCTCGTCCCTTTGCATTGTTATATCGATACCGTTTACACCGGCTTTCGTATATAAAATGACTCTCGTGCGCCAAGGGTTTCGGACATCCGGAAACCAAGGTTCTGAGTAAGGGGTGAGGGTACGTGTTGGGAAGCCCACTAAGGACACCCAACCCCGCCCGCACATGGCGGCCTCTACTAAGACATCGTTCGTGTTCGTGTGCGTGCGCTAGTAAAATAATTAAATGATATGCAAACAGCGTTTTCGGGCTA
The DNA here is from genome assembly GCA_958450325.1 of Agrostemma githago. Taxonomy (NCBI): domain Eukaryota; kingdom Viridiplantae; phylum Streptophyta; class Magnoliopsida; order Caryophyllales; family Caryophyllaceae; genus Agrostemma; species Agrostemma githago. The sequence continues at coordinate 11,471,392 of OY288255.1, read as the reverse complement.
AGCATGTGAATTATTGGTTTGCTACGTCATTTAATGCATCTTGATTCATGTCAAAGTGATTTAGCATGTGATGTTCATTTAAATAAATAAATGGCAAACATCGAAAATAGAAAACTCGTAAATAAATTACAAATTACACGGGCGGAATACAACCCTGAATTCACAATACAACGAGCAATAAAATAGAATAATCGAAGAGGAAATGGTAGACGTTAACTAGAAACGGACCCGTATATAATAACTATAAACTAGACCGTAAGTTGTGCAATTGGACTAACTTCGATTAGATACACATTATATTGTGTATCAATCAAAGGACGGAGGTTCGAGACCTAGGTGTGGTGCTAACCCGATCTCGAACCTCGATGCCTTGTCCCGACTTATCACCTCGAGAAATGGAGTCTAAATTAATTATGTGTCGGATACGACTAAAGAGTCGTCGACATAAAATTAATAGTGCGAGACCGTCGATCAAAATCGTTTTAGGTGTCGTGATATGCATGAGTTTTGAAAATTAGAATTACGTGATTGATTATGCACGTGTCGACTAAAAGTCGTAAAAAATGACAAGGCTCAAATGTTGCATTAGAGCTCTCGGTTTTCTGGGCTACAGGACCTACTCGATCGAGTCATGGTCTGACTCGGTCGAGTGTGTCTTTAACGTAGCTACTGTCCAGATTTTTGGGTGCTACTCGATCGAGTAGCCTACGTACTCGGTCGAGTAGCCCATGTACGAGTGACAACTCGTGTTGCTTTTTTGGATAAAATCGATAGTTGGCCAAATTAAATACAAATATTGCACGATTTGCATTTAACTTGGCTTCCGGTACTATAATCGTGTATACATACGATTATAATACCGTTATCGGAATTTTATGAAAATGTTTATCGTTAGATTAGAAATTTTGAATTAGTGACGAAATTGTATCCCTCTACGTCACAACATCGAAACTAATCCTTTCGGATTATGTGATATCGGTTTTCGTGTCAACGGGTTTCGTACTAATTGTAGAAATGGGATCAAATGCGTTCAACTATGACCGATCACGATCACATCATGTCCTTGAGTACATTGGGGCGGCGCTCCTCGAAAAGGCGCCACCTCTGTCGTTACCCGTAAAGGAATTAGATGGACTTTCGGCGACCGTCATAGTCAAACGTATTCGAAACCGAGATTTTAATACTAGTACGTATATATACACGGTATAATAATGTTAGATGTTAGAATATGGAATTAAAGTGTTAGTAAACGATAAAAAAAAGTTAGTGTTAGAGTACATAAATAAAATGTTAGTATACAAAAATAAATAAAAAGTTAGTATGCACAAAAATTGTGTTAGCGGTTAGTAATAATAATAATAATAATAATAATAATAATAATAATAATAATAATAATAATAATAATAATAATAATAATAATAATAATAATAATAATAATACAAATATATATATATATATATATATATATATATAGAGGTAGGTTCAAATAAGGTCCACAATTTTTTTAAGTCTATATTGAAGTTACAGATGACATACGCTAAAGTTGCATTTGTATATATATCAATTTTGAAAAAATGCAACTTTAGCGTATGTCATCTGTAACTTTAATATAGACTTAAAAAAATTGTGGACCTTATTTGAACCTCTCTCTCTCTCTCTCTCTCTCTCTCTCTCTCTCTCTCTCTCTCTCTCTCTCTCTCTCTCTCTCTCTCTCTCTCTCTCTCTCTCTCTCTCTATATATATATATATATATATATATATATATATATATATATATATATATATATATAAATGGTAAAAAGATGAGGGAGAAAAAGAAACGGGGTTTGAATTACACCCTCAACCTACATGCTTAATGGCCTCGGAAACGGACTCGTAATAGCGGCGTGTGCGCGGGAGTGTCGAGATATGTAGGGTGAGTTAGGGTGTGTTTGGTTTGGGAGAGGATGCTCTCGGGTCTTTGGCGAGTTTTGATCTCGAGTTTTGATTGTATGTGTGTGTATGTGTATCCGTTTTACGAGGGATGCTAACTCGGTTTTTAACCTAAGGTTGCTTAGGGTTTGTAGTATTGAAGTGATAAAGATGGATTGGGGTAGAAATGTAGGTTGCCAAAAGCTTGTGAGAGTTGTAAGCGTTCTGAAATGAGTGGGGTTAAGGGGGTATTTATAGGGAGACCTCGACATAGGGTCACCGAGTGGATCAATTAGGCGGAGTTATTTTAGGCGTGATTGCCCTTGATTGATTTGCATTGATTTTGATTGATTTTGGATTTGATTTGGCTTGATTTGTTTTGATTAGATTTCGGGCGCCAGTTTTGAGAATGAACTTGGCTGTTTTGAGAGACGGTTTCGTCTTTGACCGGGTTTTGACCCGGTCGCTAAAAGACGGGATTTATTTTTGGTGTCGGTTTTGGCCCAAATTAGTCTCATTTTATTGGGAACGACCCACTGGGCCTGGATTTGAGGTCGGTTTTGAGAGATTTGCACTCCGCTAAATGCCCACGTCGGATACTATTAATTCCGAGTCTGTATTCGAGTGTATTAAGTCACGTTTACGTCCGATCATCATCAGGTGTTTTGTCGGGAACTGCTATAGACACTAGCAGGCAAAATGCGGGTGTCTACACATATTTTTCGATGTGAAATAATTTATTTAAGTTTATAGTATTTCATCAGCTCTTTTTAAGATTAAAAAAAATACATCATTACTCTTGTTGATGATATAGAATTTCATCAACTCACTGTAACTTATATATCAAAAGTTTTTTAGCCGATATTTAAAACTGAATCATTACTAATATTTATAATATAGAATTCCATCACCCCATCATAATTTTTCGATGTGGGATAATTTAAAAGTTTTTCTTGGTCGATATTTAAAACGAATGATTAATCTTATTTATAATATAAAATTTCCATCATCTCAATGTAGGATAATTACTTAAGTTTATAGTCTTAGAAACACTTTTTGAGATTCAAAAGACTTTTGGTAGATATCGAAGAACGAATTATTACTCTTTATTTATAATATAGAATTTCATTATCATATTGTAATTTGTCGATGTGAGATGATTTTAAAACTGTTATATGTTATAAATTCATCACATAATGTAAAACAAATGATATGAAATTTATACTCTAATGAAAGCATTTTTTAACACGAATCTAATTATTTCATTTTTATAATTTATTTTACGATAATGTTTTAAAAAAATGAACTCTAAAGGGTTTCACGTCAGAATTGTAAAATATCACATTAATATAATAAATTAAATATATATTGTAATAATCAAAAGATTCTCTAATTGATTTTTTTTATTATTTATGATACTTTCCTAATTTGAGATTTGATTGAACGGACCAATGACATCGCTCGAAAAAAGCCTAAAATATACCGTATATATATATATAGAGAGAGAGAGAGAGAGATAGGTTCACATAAGGCCAACAACTCTTATAAGTTCATAAGTTTCAGTGTTAAAGTTACACAAAAGTGCTTAAAGTTACACGAGATGAGTGTTAAAGTTGCACTTTATCACTTGGAGTGATAACAGTGCTGAATGTTATAGTTACATATCAATCTTGAACAAATGCAACTTCAACGTATGTCAACTATAACTTTAATATAGACTTAGTTGCATGTGGTGAACTTATTTGATCCCCTCTCTCTCTCTCTCTCTCTCTCTCTCTCTCTCTCTCTCTCTCTCTCTCTCCCTCTCTCTCTCTCTCTCTCTCTATATATATATATATATATATATATATATATATCTATATATATATATATAGAGAGAGAGAGAGAGAGGGGGGGGGATCAGGGGAGTTAGCAACTCTTGGAAAGTTGCTTAGTGTTGATCCCCTCCATCCATTCATCCTAAGATGGATGGTGGATGGATGGGGTTCAATTATTAAAAAAAAAAAAAAAAAAGAGACAATAAACTGACATAGCAGCAGTGGAGAGAGGGAAACATCCCCTCACCCAAATCAATCCCTACATTACTTCCCTCGTACACTTCCCAATCCCCTCATTTTCAATTCTTTTCTCAACTCAATTCATCTCTTTCTAACAAAACCCCAACAAATAATCACAGTTAATAACTCCGACCACACCATTAATAACTCCGACCATACTCCGTCAACTACTCCGACCATACTGCGTTTTTTAACCCAACATACTCCGTGAGTAACTTCAATCATCATACGAAGGTATCTTCATCTTCATCTTCATGCTTCTTTTTCTTCATCATCTTCATATTCATATTCATATTCATCTTCATCTTCATCTTCATCTTCATCTTCATCTTCATCTTCATCTTCATGCTTCTTTTTATTTTTCATATCTTTTTATTTTTAATTATAAAATTATTCATCTTTATTATCCACGAAAAAAAAAGAACAACTTCATCTTTAAGATGAAATTTGAAGATGAAGTTGTTCTTTTTTTGTGGGATGAATGAATGTTGAAGATGAAGATGAATAAGTCATTTAGTGCGTAATGTTCTTACAGAATTGCAAGACCACACACTTTCAATTGTATAGTCACACTCATTATGTTGTAGAATCACGCAGCTGTACACTCATTGTAGTCACATATTCAGTTGTATAGTCACACTCATTATGATGTATAGTCACACTCTTTATGTTGTAGAATCACTCAGCTGTAGAATACCTTCACAATCATTTCATCTTCATGCTTGTTTTACTTTTCATACATTTTTTTGTATTTATAAAATTATTCATCTTCATTTTCCAAAAAAAATGAAGATTAAATATGGATTAAAATGAAGGTTGAATATGAATGAATGAAGGTTGAATATTTAATGAATGTTATAATTTAGTTGTATAGTCACAGAGATTATGTTGTATAGTCACACAGTTGAAGTTGTATAGTCATACTCGTTATGTTGTAGGATCACAGTCATTATGTTGTAGGATCACACCGTTTATGTTGTATAGTCACACAATTAAAGTTGTATAGTCGCACTCATTATGTTGTACAATTATGCAGTTGTACAGTCATTGTAGTCACATATTTAGTTGTATGTGTGATTTAGATTGATTGTGTGTTTTGTTGCAGCGAAATGATTGGTGGAAAGAGGAATGTTGGTAAAAGGGGCGGTGGGAAGAAGAAGGTCGTGGAAGATACAACGATCGACCACGTAATTGGACAATGTATTGTTGCGAAGATTAAAATGAAGGTTGAATATGAATGAATGAAGGTTGAATATTTAATGAATGTTTAAATAATTTGTTCTGAATAGTATGTATAATCATCTTTCTAATTATGAATGTGACTTTGCTAATGATGATTGAAGAATAATTGACTGTATGGCTTTTATTTTCCATTTTAAGGTTTCAGTTTTGTAGTCACACACTTTAGGTTGTATAGTCACACTCATTATATTGTATAGTCACACTCATTATATTGTGGAATCACACAAATTCTTGCAGTGATTAGTGTATTTAATCATCTTTGTTAATGATGATTGAAGTATAAATAAGTACGAGTATAATTTAGTTGTATAGTCACAGAGATTATGTTGTATAGTCACACAGTTGAAATTGTATAGTCATACTCGTTATGTTGTAGGATCACAGTCATTATGTTGTAGGATCACACAGTTTATGTTGTATAGTCACACAGTTAAAGTTGTATAGTCACACTCATTATGTTGTACAATCATGCAGTTGTAGAGTCATTGTATTGTAGAATCACACAAATTCTTGCAGTGATTAGTGTATGTAATCATCTTTGCTAATGATAATTGAAGTATAAATAAGTACGAGTATAATTTAGTTGTATAGTCACAGAGATTATGTTGTATAGTCACACAGGTGGAAGGATAAGTGATTTTGCTATAGACCTCGCGTGATTAATTATGAAACCAGAAAATAGCGATGAAAATATATTTACATTGGACAAGGTCCATTCTTTACATATAGTACGTCAAACAAAAAAATATTCTAACCCACCAAACATCATTTACACATAGTACGTTCATCCTAAAGCAAATATTTTATCTCACATAAACACACAAGAGCTTAACGATGGTCTCCGGTACGTGCACAACAATACATTGTCCAATTACGTGGTCGGTCGCTGTATCTTCCACGACCTTCTTCTTCCCACCGCCCCTTTTACAAACATTCCTCTTTCCACCAACTATTTTGCTGCAACAAAACACACAATCAATCTAAATCACACAACACAACTGAATATGTGACTACAATGACTCAACAACAAAATGATTGTACAGCATAATGAGTGTGACTATACAACTTTAACTGTGTGACTATACAACATAAACTGTGTGATCCTACAACATAATGACTGTGATCCTACAACATAACGAGTATGACTATACAACTTCAACTGTGTGACTATACAACATAATCTCTGTGACTATACAACTAAATTATATTCATACTTATTTACATACACTAATCACTGCAAGAATTTGTGTGATTCTACAATATAATGAGTGTGACTATACAATATAATGAGTGTGATTATACAACCAAAAGTGTGTGACTACAAAACTGAAACCGTAAAATGGAAAATAAAAGCCATACAGTCAATTATTCTTCAATCATCATTATCAAAGTCACATTCATAATTAGAAAGATGATTATACATACGAATCAGAGCAAATTATTTAAACATTCATTAAATATTCAACTTTCTTTCATCCATATTCAACCTTCATTTTTTTTGTGAATAATGAAGATAAATAATATTATAAATACCAAAAAAAAAGAAGGAATGAAAAATAAAACAAGCATGAGGATGGAGATGATTAATTATTTTAAAGATGCTCTAAAAAGAAAAAAAAACAAATACCTGAAAATCATCGAGGTTCGGAAGTAGGGATTTGACGAACGTGGAAACTTGAACGTAGATAAAAAAAATACCTGAAAAAAGTCACACACTTTAAGTTGTATAGTCACACACTTTAAGTTGTACAGTCACACTCAGTATGTTGCATAGTCACACTCATTATGTTGTAGAATCACGCAGCTGTAGAATACCTTGGGATTAGGGTATCATGCGTTTAACCATCTTCATTTTCATGCTTGTTTTATTTTTCATACTTTTTTTTGTATTTATAAAATTATTCATCTTCACTATCCACAAAAAAAAATGAAAGTTGAATATATATATGGATGAATGAACGACTATGACTTTAAAAAAATGAAAATATCTAAGCATTCATTAAATACTCAACATCCATTCATCCATATTCAACCTTCATTTTTTTTTTGGATAATGAAGATGAATAATTTTATAAATACAAAAAAAAAAGTATGAAAAATAAAACAAGCATGAAGATGAAGATGATTCAACGAATGATACCTTAATCCCAAGGTATTCTACATCTGCGTGATTCTACAACATAGCGAGTGTGACTATACAGCATAATGAGTATGACTATACAACTGAATATGTGACTACAATGAGTGTGCAGCTGCGTGATTCTACAACATAATGAGTGTGACTATACAGCATAATGAGTGTGACTTTGCAATTCTGCAAAAACATTACGCACTAAATGACTTGTTCATCTTCACCTTCATCTTCAAGCTCCATTCATCCCACAAAAAAAGAACAACTTCATCTTCAAAATTGTAGATGAAGTTGTTCTTTTTTTTAGATAATGAAGATGAATAATTTTATAAATACCAAAAAAAAAAAGATATGAAAAATAAAAAGAAGTTTGAAGAAGATGAAGATGATCGAAGATGAAGATGAAGATGAAAAAGAAGCTAAAAAAAATGAAGATGATCAAAGTTTATGCATAAACATACCTTGGTATAATTATCCGTCATGTTGTGTTAAAAACGGAGTATGATCGGAGTTGTTGACGGAGTATGGTCGGAGTTATTAATGGAACTTATTTGATGGAGTTTTGTTAGGGAGAGATGGATTGAATTAGGGAAATGAATTGAAAAGGAGAGGAGGGAAGTAATGAAGAATGCAGAGTTTGATTATTGAGGAGAGGATGCTCCCCTCTCTCCACTGCTGCGAAGTGTGATTGAGGGGAGGGTTGCTTCCCTCTCTCCACTGCTGTTTGTCAGTTTGCTGTCTCCTTTTTTTTTTTTACACATCATCCATCTAAGCCATCCATTCAACCCAAGATCAAGGGCCAAAAACACAACTTCCCAACTTCCCATTTTTCACCAAAATTCATTGATCCCTTTTCTATATATATATATATATATATATATATATATATATATATATATATATATATAGAGAGAGAGAGAGAGAGAGAGAGAGTAAGGTTCTTATGAGTCCTTTACTCTATATGAGTCCATAAGTCCTCATCCCATCCATTGGATGGGATGAGGATGGATGGACAAGATTCATCCATTTTTTTTTTAAAAAAAAAGAGGAAGATTTACGTTCCTAAAATAGCTCCCAAGAATTTAGGAAACAATAACTACCTTGATCACGCTCATTCATCATTCATCACGTTCATTCATTCATTCAAACGTAAGAAAAAAAACCCTTTCTTCATCACGTTCATTCATTCATTCAATCAATTATGTGCTCGAAATCCCATTACAATGGATTCAATGACCGCGTCATCTTCTTCAACTGTTGATAAACAATTGATTGAGTATAACAATGGTGAGTTTCAATATTTCTTTCACGTCAATTTTCAATGTTGCTATTGCTTTCATTGTTGCATTACTTTTTAACGTCAATTTTAATGTTGATATTGCTTTCATTGTTATTTCATTCATCATAGTTTCCTATCAATGGTTAGTTACTCTTTCGATCTGTATAGATTCCAGGGTTTTACGTTTCTTATTTAGGTTTTCCATGATATACACTGTTACTATTGCATTGTTTTATATTAATGCAGAAACGTCATTGAAATAACATACCTTCTGAGTTACAGTAACACTTAATTGCAATTACAGTAACACACTGAACGTTTAGAAAAAGGGTTTTGATGATGATGTTAAAAGTAACGTAGTGTACTAGTTAGAGTAACACAACTTATGAATTGATATAGCACATTTGTTGCATGGGTATAACGTTGTTTAATTTTGTGCAGGTGGTATTGGCAAATAAGCGAACGCACAGAGCAGTGGAAAAGGTGGAATTTGACTCATTTGATTAATCATGGATTAATAACAGTGGTTCATTGCTCTCATTTTAGTATAGATCCCAAATTTAACGTATGCTTTACTGATATTATTGTTTTGTTTTATGTTGAAGTAGACACGGCGTTGAAGTAACATACTTTATGAATTACAGTAACACCTAATTTTAATTAGAGTAACACAAAATGAGTATCATTTTGTAACGAGTTTTAATTTTTTGCAGGTAGCATTTGCCAAGAACCGAATGCGCAGGAATGGTGATTTTTTTTTTCGTCATCACGTTCCGTCATTCATTCAATCAAATCTGAGTTTGAAATCCCGTTACCATGGATTCAATGAGCGCGACATCTTCATCAACTGTTGATAAGCAATTAATCGAGTATAACAATGGTGAGTTTTGATATTTTTTTCACGTTTTGCTTCAATTTTTATTCATGGATACGTCGTGCGTCAATTTGCGTTCTTTTTTTTCGTCAATTTTCATGTTGATATTGCTTTCATTGTCATTTCATTCATCATAGATTCATATCAATGGTTAATTGTTATAGATTCCAGAGTTTTATGTTTGTTATTTAGGTTTTCCATGATATACACTGATACTATAGATCCCAGATTTAACGTAAGCTTCACTGATATTATTGTTTTGTTTTCTGTTGAAGTAGACACGGCATTGAAGCTTCACTGATACAGACTTCTAAGGGCAGAAGACAAGGCAAATGTGGAAAGTTTGTGCGGATTAATTCGGGAGTTCAGGTTGCAGAGACAACCGGTTTCTGGGGGGGGGGGGGATATTGGCAAAACACAGGAACTGGATTTTGTACATATTTTTTTACACATAGCGTTGTGCTACGTTGCAATAATCTATATATTTATTTAATACATGTGTATTTGGTTAGAGTAACATCTCATGTCTATTGGAGTAACACCATTCGTTAGTTACAGTAACAGACATAATGCATGAAAGTAACTGAGGACAGCAACGTTGTTTAAACAATTCATTACCAAAGTAACTGAGGATAACTTGGATTAGAACCATTCATTACCAAAGTAACAACATTCGTTTTTTAAAGAACCATATATAATGCGTCATTGATAATAGCATTGTTTAACCATGAGACAAAGAATAACACCATTAATAACTTAGAGTAACATCATTTGTTCATTAAAGTAACAATTATAATGCGTCAATGTAACACAATGATTATGAGACCACATTTGTATATTGGGTAAACTTCATTCATTCCCATAGTAACACCGGTCGTTAATTTGAGTGACAGGAACAAGTAGTCAGGGTAACAGAGTTTAACAGCGTTGTTCCATTGGTGATAATCAAAATACTAATGTACATAACAAGTTTCGAAAACGATACAAAGCATTATTCATAATTAGAAAAAGATGACATAATTCGTTAGACACGTTATTTTTTTCGACCCTTTGTTGGCTTGCTCTTGGGACAACCGCGATCGCACCTTGATTTGTCTCCTCCTTTTGCCATCTGAAAAGTACAATAATTATGTACAACTATTGTTACAGTTTAATCTGGTATATAAAATTAAAGTACAACTGATACGAGTGAAAGAAACACCATATGTACAGCTGATACACGTTAAAGTAACACAAAGAAAGTGTTAGAGTAACATAGAGTGTAAATTAGAGTAACACATCTACACAATTAAATGTACCAGATTACTAGCATTTAAAGTAACGCAAAGATGGGATTAAAAGTAACATGTCTTGTACATTACAGTAACACATGGTCGTATTTAAAATAACATCATACATGTGTAACACTAACTGAACAACGCCTTACAGTAACACCTCAAGTTTATTACAGTAACTGAATACGCGCATTAGAGTAACATTCAATATATGTTAGACTAAGTATGAAGAGTAGAAGCATAGTATGAAGTAGGTGAATTCAATTAAACTCTACAGATGCATACCCAGATACCGCAACAATCTTTAGTGAAACCAATTAATTATAAGGCACAAACGCAGCAAAGTAAATCAATCAATAATTAGCGAGAAAATTAATGAAATCAGATACGAATATAAACGAAACCTAGTTCTTTAGTACAACAATCGAGTATTAGCGAGTTACCTTGTATTATGCCGCCTGAAGATTATCTTTGTTGAAGTTAGAGAGTTGCTTCAGAGTTGAAGACGAGAGGATGCGCGGGTGTGTTTTAAAAATAAATGGAAGTCGAGCGATTGTGTTTGGGATGATGAAGGTGAAGGGTTTCAGTTAGGATGTGAATGAAAAAATTGAATGTGAGGAAAAAATTGAATGTGAGGAAGTAACGTGTATCAGTGGTTGGAGATAATTAAGGGAGGAGAGAGGATTTGATTTTATTTTTACCAAAATATGTTAGTTATTGCCTTAATTACTAGAATCAATCGTCACCAGCATCCATCCCACTCTAGATCTATGGTTGTAGATAGGACTCATGGACTTAAAAAAAAAGGAATCACTTGATCTTTACTATATATATATATATATATATATATATATATATATATATATATATATATATATATATATAGAGAGAGAGAGAGAGAGAGAGAGAGAGAGAGAGAGAGAGGCTCTTATGAGTCCTTCTCTATATATGAGTCCATGAGTCTTCATCTCATCCATTGGATGAGATGAGGATGGATGGACAAGATGTGTTGCATTAAAAAAAAATTAAATAAAAAAAAGGAAGATTTACGTTCCTAAAATAGCTCCCAAGAATTTAGGAAACAATAACCCACTTTATCACGTTCATTCATCATTCATAACGTTCATTCATTCATTCAACCGTGAAAAAAAAATCCTTTCTTCATCACGTTCATCCATTCATTCAATCAATACTATGCTCGAAAACGCGTTACAATGGATTCAATGACAGCATCATCTTCTTCAACAGTTGATAGGCAATTGATCGAGTATAACAATGGTGAGTTTCAATATTTCTTTGACGTCAATTTTCATTGTTGCTATAACTTTCATGTTTGCGTTATTTTTTGACGTCAATTTGGATGTTGATATTGCTTTCATTGTTATTTCATTCATCATCATTTACTGTCAATGGTTAGTTGCTCTCTCGATCTTTACAGATTCCAGGGTTTTAAATATGTTTCTTATTTAGGTTTTGCATGATGTAGACTGATAATACCGTTTGGTTCTGGTATTAAGGAAGAAACGTCATTGAAACAACATAACGTCTAAGTTACAATAACACTTAATTGTAATTACAGTAACACATTGAACGTTTAGAAAAAGGATTTTGATGGTGATGTTAAAGTAACGTACTGTATTAGTTAGAGTAACAAGACTTGTCAATTGAAGTAATACATTGGTTTCATAGATGTAACGTTGTTTTATTTTTTTGCAGGTGGCATTGGCAAAGAAGCACAAGGTGAGATTTTATTCATTTGATTAATCATGGATTAATAACAGTGGAGCTTCTTAACAACAACTTTTTGTTCCCCCCTTCTTCCTTCTGAAAAGGGACAAGTATAAAAATAATTAGTATGTTCAACTATTGTTAGAGCTAAATATGCACCAGGTAAGAGATGAACATCAACAATGCTAAGGCCTGCAACTGACCTGCTCCTTGCTGACCTGCTTCTTGCTTTGCCTCCTGCTTTTGCCATCTGTGGCACGAGTTTTTCTGGACTTGTCTCCTCTTTTTGCCATCTGAAAAGTACAATGATCATGTACAACTGTTCTAACAAGTAGCTGGTTACAAGTAAGCATTAAAGTAACACAAAGAAAGTGTTAGAGTAATATAAGAAGCGAATTAGAGTAACAAATGTACATAATTGAGTGTACCAGTTTACAAGGATTCAGAGTTTCACGAAGATGATAGTTAGAGTAACACCTCTTCTGCATTACAGTAACACATTGTTGTCTTTGAAATAACACCATGCATGTGACACAGAAAACGAGCGACCTCTTACAGTAACACATAAAGATTATTATCTGTAACAGCGTATGGGCATTAAAGTAACATTCGAAATATGTTCGCCTGTAGTTGAATTCAATTACACGAAACAGATGAAAACCCAGATACCACGACAGTCTTTAGTGAAAAAAATTAATTATAGGGCACAAACACAGCAAGGTTAATCAATCAATAATTAGCGAAAAAATTAATGAAATCAGACAATGATGATAATGTTTGCTAAAGTTAGAAAGCGGCTTGAATGTAATCTTGCTCGAGTTGAAAGTGAGCGATTGAGTTGAGTTGAACGATTGGGTTGAGTTGGATGATTGAGTGCTCGGGTATGCTTGAGTTGAGCGAGCGATTGAGTTGAGTTGAGAGATTGAGTTGAGTTCGATTGAGTGCACGGATATGATTGAGTTGAGCGAAAAATTTGATTGATAAGAGAGAAGATGAAGAGTTTTTCTTGGGTGGGGGTTTGAATGAAACGAAATGAATGAGATGAGAGAGAAGGTTGCAATTGGCGCTAATCTAGGGAGGAAGAAGATTTTTTTTTTTTTTCCAAAATTTGGTAGTTACTACCTTAATTACTATATGCAATCTCAACCATTCATCTTGTTTAGATCAATGGTTAAGAATAGGACTCATGGACTCAAAAAAGAAAAAGGGACTCACTTGATCCTTCCTATATATATATATATATAACAATTTTAGCGTATGTCATCTGTAACTTCAATATAGACTTACAAACATTGTGAACCTTATTTGAACCTAACTCTCTATATATATATATATTGATTATATAATGCATCTCCCACCTTTTACTACCAACAAAATGCCAACCAACTCACCCTTACAAGTCACGGGCTAATACTCCTTTTGGACATTATTTTTTGTCTCATTTCATTAAATTATACTGAAATAATGAAACAAAATAGTATCCGAATAGGATAACATAGTTGCCACTTGCAAATTTAAAATCCATTTGATGCCAATCCCTTCCTTTTCCCGGGCTTTCCAAATACCAATGGAAACTTCCTTTTCTTTTCTCAGCCTGTTGACGTTACATATACAATATAATAGCCTATCTTTGACAGATTCGACATACATTCAGCCCCTTTTGCTTCTACTCTTCTACTACTAGTTTACACAATTGACTTGATTCCTCCACTACGAACTTTAAAAAGTCAAGCCTTCCACTAAACTAATCACCCCAATATATTTTCAACTCTAAATGAAGGAACTAGCCCACGTTCTCCTCATTTATAGATTCCTTGAAGCTCAATCAATTCCCCCAGACCAACCCCCACCTTCCCCCACCTCACGCAATACGTCTTCATTCTTAAACGCCGTCGTTTCGTTCCACATCCACTACCCAAAGTCACGATTGATGAACTTGAATTTCAATTCCCCCAGACCCCACTAACTTTCTTCCCACGACATCTTCTTCCCTCTAGTCTCCCATATATGTATATATATTTCTTCCGACATTTTAGCTCTCAACTTACATTTGATTTTACATTCCATTTTATTTCCCAATTCAAAAATGGAAACCCGTAAATTTGATGTCCTCCTATTTCTGCTAGTACTCATACTAGCTCTGGCTGGCGTGGAAGCGCAGAAGCCGTCTGATTCGATGTCGACTACTGGGGGCGATTCCTGGGAGGGGGACAGCAGCAACGTCAGTCCATCAATGGCGGTTGTCATAGTCGTGCTAGTCTTAGGCTTCTTCATTACTGGATGCATCTCTATCTACATCCAGCACTGCGTCGACACCTCCTTAACAACAACCACCTCCGCCGCAATCAATAATAGAAATGTTAACAGTATGAATAAACGCGGCCTGGACCAATCAGTGATCGACACGTTTCCCATCTTCCCGTACTCCGCCGTGAAGGAGTTGAAGATAGGGAAAGGCGCGCTGGAGTGCGCCGTCTGCTTGAGCGAGTTCCAAGAGGACGAAACCCTGCGTTTCCTCCCCAAATGTGACCATGTTTTTCACTCCGAGTGTATCGATCCTTGGCTCAGCGCTCACGCCACCTGCCCTGTTTGTCGAGATGACCTGTCTCATCTGCCTGCCTCGTCTGGTGACCCATCCGAGTCGTCAAATCACGCCGTCGAAGTGCGAATCGCGATCCTAGAGGCGGTGAAGCTGCCGAGGGCGCACTCGACGGGGCACTCGATGACCCGAGACGGGGAGAATTGCGAGAGGTATACGCTGAGATTGCCAGCGGAGGTTCGGAGGGAGTTGATGGCTCGGTCGAAGCTGAAACGGGCTATGAGCCTGGTGGCTCTTCCGAGGCAGACAAGCTCACGGAGAGGATATCGAGATGGCGAAGGGAGTGGAAGTAGCCGTTACGGCCGCTTCTTCGGGAGGTCAATTTTGATGAGAGTCGCGTCGTTTAGATCAACGGTCAAAGTTGGAGTTGACGGAGTTTCCAGTGCAGGGGAAAAAGTCCCCAAGAGCTCATCACCAACGGATCAGTCAGTTCCTCATCCGCTTCCATGACTGCACCTTAGCAATTTTTATTTTTTTATTAAATTCTTGATCAGATTAATGTTGTGTATAGTTTCTGGTCCAATTAAACGTGCAATTAATCGTATTATATACGATCACTTTTGCCATAATTAGAAGCTTGCATCTGAAATATTGTATATAGATAGATACACATAAGAGTTAACTTGGATAGGAGGTGGAAGAACTCAAGAACGATGATGGAATTCAAGCGAGTGTATAAAAGCGAATCATGAATTCAAGTCAAATTTGTATACGGTATTACTCCGTCAATATTTTTTTTTCGGTATTACTCTGTCAATATTTTCTTTTTTTCGGTATTACTCCGTGAATAGTTACAGTATTTTTTTGGTATTACCCTGTGAATATTTTTTTATTTTTTTTTTCGGTATTACTCCGTGAATAGTTTTTCGAAATTACTTTTTCCTAACGAACATTTCTCAATCCTGACGACATTTTACCAGTTTACCCCTCTCATTTCACCCCATCAAAAAGTCAAATGTTTTGTTTTCTCTCTAAATAAATCTCAAATACTCATAAAACTCATCATGAATCACCACTAATATCTGGACCGTCCGGGATCTGTGGCTGGAATCGGTTGCTGAGAAGGCAGGGATCGGGTCGCGGGGGCTTGGTGGGTGGTGTCGGGTCGGAGTGGTGTGGGTTGGGTGGGCGGGTCGGTGGGGTCGGGTGAGGGTGGTTGGGATGTGGTCGTGATGGGTGGTGGGTGAGGGTCGGATTGTGGGCGTTGGTGGGTGGTGGTGGGCGAGTGGGCTGATTAGTGGTGGCGGTGGGTGATGGTGGTGGGGCGTTGGTGGTGGTGGGTCGGGTCGTGGGGGTGGATGGTGGTAGTGGGTTGGGTCACGGGGTGGGCTAGGTGGTGGTGGGTCGGGTCGGGTCATGGGGTGGGCTGGGTGGTGGTCGGCGATGGGGTCTGGTGGTCAACGGTGGAGTTCAGGGTAACGTTGTTGCTGCTGGTTGCTGTTTATTTTTATTTTTTTTAAATTAATCTATTTATTTAAATTTTTTGTTTGTTTGTTAGTTGTTGTCCACCACCCACGACCCGACCCGACCCGTCACCGTCATCACGGCCAACCACCAATTCCAGTTAGCTCGTCCCCACAGCCACCACACCAACCACCATCCTTTTATAAATCCTAAACAATTTACCAAACAATAATAATTCAATTAAAAAAATTAATTGGTAAATAAATAATCGAATTTACATTCTCGGTAATTAAATCAGAAGTTATAATTGAATTCGGCAGTGACAAATAATCTAAAACGAATGAACGGTAGTTGAATATCAAAGTAAAGTTTAAAAAAGGGTATAATGGGAAAATTTTAGGAAAATTCGTTAGGATTGATTAAAGGCTCGTTAGGAAAAAACACGACCCTAGTTTTTTTTTGTGTGGATATCATTCAATAGTTATTTATTTTGTTAATTTTTATGTGTATGTGAGTGTAGACACCCACATTTGGCCGGCCGCTAGGTGTCTATAGCAGTTTACAAAAACACCCGATTATGATCGGACGCGAACATGCTTTAACATACTCGAATATGGGCTCAAAATCGTTAGTATTTAGCTTGGCTTTTTACGGAGTATAAAAATCACAAAAACGACCTCAAATCCAGGCCCAGTGGGTCATTTCCAATCAAATAAGACTAATTTGGGTCAAAACCGACATCAAGGGCGAAACCGTCTTTTAGCGACCGAGTCAAACCCCAATCAAAGACATTTCCGAGACATAAATATCATTCACGCAGCTTTGAAAGTCTGATTCGAAGTCAAATACCACAACAATATCAGCTACAAAGAAGAATCAAGCAACTAAACCTCTCCGTTAGAGATAAAACTCGATCTCTGAAAGAGTCTTCCACCCGGTCAGCCCCACTCGATCGAGTGGACCGGCCCACTCGGTCGAGTAGGCTCATAAAATCCACCAGAACCGGCGTCAGACCGGGCACTCAATCGAGTGCTATGAACCACTCGATCGAGTGGCCTCTTTTCCGGCTGAAACCATATTCCTTTTTCTATCCACAATCGGAATCCTTTTTCACCTCAAACCGGGTGTTTCCCTTCACCCAAGCCGGTGTTTCTTCCCATCCAAACAAAGTCTTTCCTATCCAAAGTCGGGGTACCTCTCCTATAAATACACCCCCTTACACACACACAATGATGAAACGAAACAACACAATTCATCCCCCGAAATTTCAGCAACCTTTAGCAAACCCGAGATCAAAACTCGTC
This sequence comes from Agrostemma githago, assembly GCA_958450325.1. Lineage (NCBI taxonomy): Eukaryota > Viridiplantae > Streptophyta > Magnoliopsida > Caryophyllales > Caryophyllaceae > Agrostemma > Agrostemma githago. The sequence goes on along the minus strand of OY288255.1, from coordinate 11,453,589 downwards.
AAAGACCCGAGATCAAAACTCGTCAAAGACCCGAGAGCAAAACTCGTCAAATCCCTTCCCAATTATACACACCATAACTCTCCTATATACATCTTAACGCTCCCGCTCCTATGCCGCTGCTACGAGTCTGTTTTCGAGATAATTAAGCATGTAGGTTGAGACTGTTACAAATCCCGTCTTCTCTTTTTTTTCCCCTTCTTTTTCTCGTTCTTCTCGTCTTCTACGTCGTCCTACTCACGTTTTTTCTTCTTCTTCTTCTTCTTATTTTTCTTTTCTTGTTTCTAATATCGATATTATCGTACTATTTTCAAAAAGCATTATTTCCTACGATACGATATCGACTCTATAGTCGAATATCGGATCTAAAGGAATCAATCAATAAACCATATTAAGCATGATCCCGTTGACGCCGAAATAATGGTCACATGGTCCGAAAAAACTAATTACGACATTACGAAGCGAAGGGAATTATTTCATTTTAATACAATCAAAAACGATTTATAAACGTTTCTTACAAAATTCACTCTAAATATTAGATATTGATTCTATAATCAAGTATCGAATATGTCGAGTATCGAAAACTGAATCGAGTGTAAATCATATTATATTTTCACGCGATTTAGCAAATTAAATTATCGATTTTAAAATCAAAAACAAATTCACGGACAGGGGGCACTCGATCGAGTGGCACCTCATAATCTGGGCAGAAGGATTTTTCGAGACCACTCGATCGAGTCCCTCAATGACTCGATCGAGTGGCCCCTAGTACATCGAAGCCGCGAGCCTTTCAACATATTTCGAGCCCCGATAAAATTCTTTTAACGACTTCGGTCGTCACGTGCTAAGCCCATCACGTGTTCATCTTTTCAAAACCATGCATCGTATCATATTTACATCATCCAAGTTATCTACTATGCTCCGTTATTATCGCAATCGTTGCATATTGTCGCTTGTTGTATTTCCGGATGGTATGCCGCTCGCATGTTGTAATCTACTTTCGTACTTTTATTCCGTTGTTTGTTTTATTGTACTAAAACGAACCTCGCATGCTAAAACAACTTCGACCTAATTCAAAGATGCATTAAACGACGTAGTTAAAACATAATTCACATGTTTAGTCAAAACGCTTTTTGCATAACATTCCACCGTCAAACTAACGCACGTACACGAAAAAACGAACGATATCTAAGTAGAGACCGCTAAGTGCGGGCGGGGTTGGGTGTTCTTTGTGAACTTCCCAACACGTACCCTCACCCATTACTCAGAACCATGGTTTCCAGATGTCCAAAACCGTTGGCATACGAGAGTCATTCAATACACGATTTCCAATAATGTCGGTATCGGTATCGCAATGTGATGCGCGGGCGTCGTGACCCATACAATCAAACAATATTTTTAACTCCGACAACCTAACTAATGTAGTAGTGGTAGGTCGGGATCGATCCGCAGGGAGATGGGTTAAGCCGTATTGGTCAAGTCTAGAGTCAAATCGTGGTTGGAATTGAGATGGGGGTTTTGGGTCGAGAGGAGTCGAGAGAGGTCGAGAGAGGTCGAGAGATCGTAGGCTAGGGTCAATAAATAGGAAAGGTGTTGGGGAGAGTGGGGATTCGGAAATGGGGTCTTTTAGTCTCGGGATCGAGTTTTTGTTACAACGATAAAAAGGGAAATTTCCACCTTTCGGTTTCTTCACCCAACCTACCTAAACCCGCTTTCGCGACGAAAGGGTAAGTCTCAAATTAAAGTAATTTCTACCCCGAGTTTCCCCATATTGGTAGAAATGAGTCAAGGTCGGCCTAGTCGCGATTCTAAGTAAACAAAGACACAAAAACCTTAAAATTGATAATTAACAAGTAAACAACCCACCAACATCCATTACATCAAATAATCCAAATCCTCCTCCCTAATTCCCCAACAAAGAAATCTACTCACTAATCATGGTGAATAGCAATATAACACTAATAATTGATGAATTGTCTAAAACATGCATAAAAACTACACTAATAATTATACTAATGGAGGAAAGGGAGAGAAGAGAATTTTACCAACAATGGAGAAATTCTAAGATGGAAGATGATGATAATAATAAAGATTGAATCTTGATAGAGATACACAAGAATTTGTCACTAATCCATGCATAAATCTTCAATCTTCAATAATATAAATATGAATCTTCAAGAAATAAAGCAAGGATCTTTGTCACATAAGCCCTTGATAAACCCCTTGAATCTTCAACAATTAAGCACAATCTTCAATAAAGGTGGTAGCTTTAGTATTAATTATAGGAGAATTGTATTAATATTAAGCAGATCTATTAATTGTTGTAGAGAATTTTCTAGTAGCTTACTACAAACTAGAGAGCTTTCTACACTACTCCTACTCCTAAGGGCTAATCCCAAGGCTCACTTAAGTCACAAAAGAGGCACTAAACCCTAGAAGGGGTATATATAGTGTTCTTAATGGGTTGCACAAACTTCAAGGCCCATAATCCAATTCCTCTTCATTTAGCTAGACCTTCACCCTTTGCATCTTCATGGGGTGAAATTTCGCCCCGCGGCTTGACATAATAATCCCACCGGGTGAAATTTCACCCGGTGAGATTTTCTTCGGTTTTTGTGTTTCCGGCCTGGTTTCACCATCGGGCGAAATTTCACCCGGTGGGCGAAATCTCGCCCGGTCAAGTCGCCCGGTCATGTAGCCGTGAAAATCTTCGGGGATGAAAGGAAATGTCGTCGGGCGAAACTTCACCCGGTGGTCCATTGACTCTTTTCCGGTTTTTTTCTTCGTTGATCAGTTGGATTACTTGAACTTTCAGTTGTGTGCTTTGCTCTTGGACCGTATCTCTCTCTTGCTCGTAGAAGCTCAAACACGTTTTCGGTCGAAAATCCTATCAAAATAGACAGAAAACTACCAAAAACACGTAAAATGCAAAAGAGAGACACTAATGTGAGAATTACGCAAAATACGGCGATAATCGCACTCAAGTCTCACAAAACAGAGGAAAAGCGGGTCTAAATGGGAGGAAAAATGGTCCAAATTTGGCACACAACACAATGCAAAGAGACGAACCTCATAAACTCTGAAATCCGATTGGGCCGTACTCTATGCACAGCCCACCAAGATATAGAGTGGGTTCGAATGGGCCCGAACTCCCACAAAGTTCGGTGGCGATTCCATTTCGATTTAAATTTCAATTCGAGATTCATCTCACATGACATTCATTCGCCGCCTCAAACATGCGCGTGGCCGCGTCGGGGTGGACCTATGTCATGTCCACAGTGAGATAATTAGGTTTGTATATGATCCAAAATTAATATTTCCTTCCTCTTTTTAATTTTTTTTTAATTCAAAAACAATATTTCTTCTAAGTTGAAGTGTTCTCTGTTTTCCCCATTTGTCTTTTCATAATCTTCGAAGATTATTTTAATTTTTATTAGAATATTTTTCCCTTGATTGTTATTGAAGGTGAAATATATAGGAAGGAATACAGGAAAGCTAAGTGTCAGACATTTACAACCATTAACCAACAATCCTAAAAGCTAGGTGAGGAAACTAATGCTACCTTAATTACATGGAGGTAATACATCGAGAAGGAATGTACATGGAAACCGAAAGGATTTCTAATTACTAATAATTTTGACGAATAAAAAAATCATTGCTATTTACCTATATATACACAATTGTCTTTTGTCAAAAAAAAATAACTTGATAAAAGACTTTTTGATTAAGAGTCTAATTATGTTAAAATTGTGTTTGATGGAGTCAACTTATCTACTCGGCCGGCCAGAGTCGTCTCCCAAGGTAAATCTCCAAAACCATGCCTATAAATATCCCTTAGAAGGTCATCACTATTAACCACTCTCTTTATCTCTAAAACGCTACATTTCTCCTCACGATTCCCCCCCCCCGGCCCGACCCGGCACGAAGCCCAAGGTTTCTTTAATTGTTTTTACAATTTTACAAGTCCACTTTAATTATTTTTTAGTTCCTTTTACCTATTATGAAGATTGTATTTGTAACTTTTAGGCCTCGTTTGGTTGCCCACTTACTTTCCGGGAATTGCAACATCTCATGAATGCAATTGTTTGGTTAAGTACAAAAATGGGGGAACTCAAACTTAGTCCATCAGTTCCAATTCCTGCATGATGCGGGAAGTTGCTCATCGAACTCCCCCTCAGTGAGTTGCACTTCCCACATCCCAATTCCTTCAAATGATTTTTTTACCCTTCTCTACTCATCTATTTCTCACTTTATAACCCTAATTTCTTGTTCAATTCTCCATCTACAGTTTTCTCTTAACTCTTCTTCATTGCCTTCTTCTAAAAAAAAGCATTTTACCCGCCAAAATCATTCATGGTAAATTACTTTCTTCGATCTTGTTATATAATATATTTTTTTGTCGTTCTTTTTTTTATGTGTGTCGTTTCCGCAGTCAAAATTAAATTTATAAACATTACTAACTCTACGGTAGATAGGGTAAGTAGAGGTCGATCCCACAGAGACTGACGTTATTATCAAAGACGATTTATTATTTAATAGTATAAATATATATAAAAGGGGGGATTTTGTTTATTTTGGAAATAAAACTAATAAAGTAAAAACATAACAATAAATAAGTAATTAATCATAACAATCTTCGAGACATGCAATATATGATATAGTCGGGTTAATCATCGATTCAATTAATTAGACTCAAATAGATCGGTAACTATTTAATCCCTTGTAAGCAAGTAAATTAACAGTTTTATCTTTCTTACTCGTTAAACTCCGTTAACCACGCAAGTTTAATCCTAACTAAATTATATCGACTCAACCAAGTAAGCAGGTTGTGGACATGACATAGGTCCACCCCGATGCGGCCACGCGCGGGTTTGGGGAGGCGAATGAATCTCCATATCAGATGGTCAAATTGAAATTTAAATCGAAGTAGGAGTCGCCACCGAATTTTGTGGTTATTCGGAACCATTTGAGCCCACTCTATGTCGTAGTGGGCCGTATACAAAATACGGCCCATTTCCGATGTCAGAGTTTATTGGGCTCGTCCCTTTGCATTACGATACCGATACCGGCATTATCGGATACCGTGTATTGAATGACTCTCGTTGCCAATGGATTCGGACATCCGGAAACCATGGTTCTGAGTAAGGGGTGAGGGTACGTGTTGGGAAGTTCACTAAGAACACCCAACCCCGCCCGCACTTAGCGGCCTTTAGTAAGATATCGTTCGTTTTTGGTGTACACGGGTTAGTTCGACGGTTGAATGATATGCAAACATTATTTTCCTAAGCATGTGAGAGAAAAATAAAATGGGTTGCTAAGTCGTTTAATGCATATTAAACTAATAACGTCAAAGTTATTTTAGCATGTGAAGTCGTTTTAGTCTAATAAAACGATAAAAACAAATAAATAGCTACAAACACGAAAAAACGAGTTAGTAACGATGAATAAATCGAATAAAGACATAAATAAATAATATGCATGATTTTGAAAAAGATTTAATGACACGTGATGGATTAACACGTGTTGACCGAAGTCAAAAAAAGTATTTATCGAAATATGTCGCGAAAGTCGCTTTTTAATGTAAGGTTCGAAAAGAATAAAAAATAGAAAAGCGAGGAAACAAGAAAAAAAAAGAGCCGACGAACCAGGCTGCCGCGCGGGTCGCCTGACAGGCGCGCGACCCGCGTGGTGGCCTGCCGGTTTTTTTTTTGTTTGTTCGAAAATCGTTAATTTTTACAAATCGCGTACAAATATGAATTAATTTATACTCGATTTATATTTTCGATATTCGTCGTATTCGATATTCGATTATGAAATCGATATCGAATAGTCGGAATGACTTTAGAAAAGGTTTTGAAAAAAAGTTTGTTTTGAACGAAAAGTAAAAAGAAAGAATTTGAACGAAAAAGATGTTAATTCTCTCCGCGTTAAAATCGTTATATTTTGTTTAAAAAGATGTAACAATTTTTTTTAGCATCAAAGAGATTTAATTAATTTAGTTCTTGTTAGATACGATATTTGATTAGAGAATCAATATCGTATTTTAAGAACGTTATACGAAAATAGTTTTTTTTAGTATCGATTATTAGAAAAAAAAAATATGTGACGAACGACCCATATTAATAATACAAAACGACCGACGACCCATAAAAAAAGTGACGGACGAAAAAAGAGAAAAAAAAGAAAAAAGACGTGAGAGAGAGAGAGAGAGAAAGGAGAAGAATCGGGTTTGATTTACACCCTCAACCTACATGCTTTATTTTCTCGGTATGGAGCTCGTCGGAAAGTGGTTTAAACTTGGGAGCGTCGAGATGATGCGGGTGAGTTTGGGATGGTGCGTTTTTTTGGACGCGTGGGGCGTCGGGTTTGGCCAAATGGGGGTGGTTTCGTCGGTATTTCGAGACTTCTTCGGGAATACGTCGGGATTTGCTTTGTATTATTTTTTTAGATATCGAGAATGTATGTATGTTGGATGTGTGAATGTGTATTTCAGTCTGTGAAAATTTTGTTTTTTGTGTTGAACGTGAGGTCCTATTTATAGGAGTCGAGGTAGTCTTGCTTGTGTGACAAGAAATACCGGTTTGGATAGGAAACACGATAGTTCGAAAGGGAACGAAAGTCTCGTTTCTTGGTGGGGAAGCCAAGTATCTCGACTGTCATGAAGACTTGGCCGAGTATTTTGGCTGTTTGGGATGTCTTGGCCGAGTATTTGGAGCTCGGTCGGTGTCTGATTTGGTTTCCGGATAGAATTCCTACTTGAGATCGAATTCTATCCTTAAACGGATTTGTTTAATATTTATTGAAGCTGATTTTTTGTAGGATTGGAGTCCGAATCAGCCGTGTGAGGTGTCACGGCTGACTCACGTGTCTCGAGAATATTTTTGACCGGGTTTTGACTCGGTCGTAAAAAGACGGTTTTACCCCTGGTGTCGGAATCGACCCAAATTAGTCTTATTTGACTCGAAACGACCCACTGGGCCTGGATTTGAGGTCGGTTTTGTAAGATTTGTACTCCATGATAAGCCTAAACCAAATGTCCATGATTTCGAGCCCATATCCGAGTCCATTAAAGCATGTTTGCGTTCGATCATCATCGGGTGTTTGGCGGGACCTACTATAGACACCTGGCGGTTGAAATGTGGGTGTCTACAGAGCCCCCACTCTGACTGAGGCTTGGACAAGGCGAAAGTCAGAGTAGCTACCAGGCCAATCGAGGATTAAGACCTGGCAGACTTCCGATCGGGTCGTTTAGAGTCCATTAGACTTGGGTGAATGGCTCGCCAGCCATAAGATAGAAATCATACCTGGATAGACGTCATTAATGTTGCGGGGACTTTTCTTAAAAAGTCTTGGGTATGTCTGTTTACAGACACATCCATCTTGGAATGGCGCGGGAGCCTCCATTGGAAGCTGTGGGTATACCGCTTACTGATAATCCCACCTCGAAATAGCACGGGAGCCTCCATTAGAAGCTGCGGGTGTACCGCTTACTGATACATCCCATCTTAGAATTGCGCGGGAGCCTCCATTGGAAGCTGTGGGTATCCCGCTTACTGATAATCCCACCTCGGAATAGCGCGGGAGCCTTCATTAGAGGCTGCGGATGCACCGCTTACTAATACATCCGATTCTTCAGTAAAAATGTTGCTTGAATTTTCACTGGGAATTTTCTTTTGATAATTCTCCGGGAGTCTTGGGATACCTATCTGTTTTGCATGCAACATTCAGATAAAACATTGACTCACGCTGGGGAAGAAAATGATTTTTTTTTGATTGATTTTTGGAAAGAAAATGCTGAAAAATTTTGAAAAATTTTTTGGAAACGCTGAAATTTTTTGAATTTTTTTTGGAAATTAGAATGCTTGGGATGACTTGATTCCCGATCAGATTCTGACACGGACTTCTAAAATCCTCTGGCTAGGCCTGTATGCCTAGATGAAGTGTGATAAAAATTCTTATTCCCGGGGTGACTAGGAAAGGGATTTTCTCAAATGGCTAAGTTTTGCAAATTTTAAAATAAGAATTTGGAGAGAGACATGCCGACAGACTCGACTCTGGACGTGACCGGACGAGTCGGCAGACACGACTGGACTCTCTAAGGGTTGGACCGTGACTCGGTAGGGGATGGGCCACCTAAGATGACAAGACTCTTAAGTTGCGCTATTCCGTAGCCTAGGCGAGTGGCAACATGGTCGAATCCTCAGAGTGAGATTGTTTCCGTACGACAGAGCTTTGTGGTAGCAATGCCGTAGACTGGTGTTCTATTGAATTTTTTTTTTGGTTTCGGGGCATGTTCCCAAAGTACGTGTTGTCTCGAGTCTCTGACAGATTCTTGTCTTCGACTGGGCCGAGTACTAGGACACACTATAGAAAGGAGGCTAGATTTTGAAGGTATGTGGATTATGTGAGTGGATGGAGAACTTTTGCCTAGGAGAAGCCCCCAGAATGACAAAGCTAACTGTTGAGAACATGACAGTGTCGTGACTGGAATGATAGTGCTTTTTGAATGAGTGTCAATGTGGGTGGTTGTGCCTCTGTTGAAAGGCTGCCTACGTTTTCACGTGTAGTGAAATCAAACCAAGCCATAGTTCAGTGTTGAAAAATGTATTATGGTGCCTAGTTTATTAGGGCTTTGTGTGTAACTAGCCATAGCAATGGTGTAGGCTAGGTGCATTCCCAATGATGTCTGGACCAAAGGGCTAGAATATTTAGGATGTTGATCCTGTGACTGTGAGCATTCTCCGGGGTAGCCCCCAGAGGTGGTGTGAACTATTTGGGCATGTTCGATGCCGACCACAAGTTGAATTCCCGTGTTTGGGCTGGTAACTGGTTTAGATGTTTTTGGAAATGTGGTGCTAGGAAGTAAGTGGCTTTGATGATTCGAAATCTGGAGCTCGATTTTGTGGAGCCAAGGCTTCGAGAGTAAGGTATTGTAATGTGATAGAAAAGGGGGAAGTCGAGTAATAATGACTCGAACTTCGATCGGGGTAGGTTTGATAATGCGGGATCTCGTTTCCATGTCTGGCCCTAATGGTTAGGGATATCCTATGGAGCTTGAATCCTCAAAATTCCGGGCTGTCTCTAGCCTAGGTCTCGGGAAGGTCTTGAGGGTTGTATGTAATGTGGGAAGGCTAGATGTGGTGCTAGCTGACCAGCTTGATTGTTTCTCCCCTATTTGATGGTATGGGTTTTGATAATTTTGAATTGTTTGAATTGACCGTTTTTACTACGGTCACGGGTTTTTGAATTCTTTGGGTTGACCTCTTAGCCCCGGTCATGGGATTCTTCATTTGAGTTGACCGTGTTTGGTCGAGGGATGTTGATAATTCTTTTTTTGATCATGGCCAGCTTTTTTTTTGTTTTGGCCTTTTGCTTTTTCCTTGGACTTTTGATTTTTTTTGTCCAACTTTTTTTTTTGTCGGTCAGACTAAACACATAAGGTAGGGATTGGTTAGTCTTATTGGATGGGTGTTTATTGTGGGAAATGGGCTTGCCTCCCATCTTGAACCCAAACTAAGAGACTACCTAGATTTGTCATAGGATTCGATACCGCTCCTACTAAGGGTAGTTATGTGGCTTTCTATGTCAGACATGGAACAGGTTAAAGGAAAACACGGGTCTTAGTTTCCTGCAGTCATTATAGATGTGCCTGTAATAGTCACGTGCATGTGCTCACAGTGTATGATGGCGTTCATCATGTTCTCGGAAACACATAAGGAAAGTATATATGAGAAATAGAAAAGCTGATTGAATTTTGAAAAGAGGACAGAAAGCAAATGACTCTGACTCTGATTTGGAAATGAGGATGTAGGGTATCCTAGACTCGGACTCAGGCTTAGACTCGAATCGAATCCGGACTTTCGGATGCTCGGTTGGTTGTTTTTTTTTTGGTAAGGTCTTCGACAGGTGCCATGATGGTAGGGATTTGTCACGTCCCTAGCCGATCAATATAACACCGACTAACCTAGTGGGTAGCTAGGGTAAGTCGGGATCGTATCCACGAGGACGGTATATCAAGGTTTAGACTATGTCAGCCTACAACGAGACTAGATTACCAACAAACACGAAGAAGCGATAAATGGAAGACTATTAAGGAGGAGGAATAAGAACTAGACTAACAATGCTAAACAATACTGCTAATGATCGATCTAACAAATAAACTAGAGTAAACGATGTCTAACTAAGAAGATGAACTCAAATATGGAAAGAAGTGGGGTATGTCGGGTTCATAGGAGTAGAAGGGTAATTGGGGTGATCAAGGGTTTAGGTGTCTCCTAGTCACTAGAGTCGGTCCGGGCTCTCGCAACTTAGACCGATGTCAAGGTGGGTCCGGGCTCTCGCAACTTAGACCCTAGTCCGCGCTCTCACGACTAAACTATTCTCAACATTTCCACAACATAAGCAATCAATGAGAAGATGAACACAAGCATGGGAAGCATGGCCACTACAACTCATACAAGCATATCAACAAACACATAGGGTGCCTACAATGTGACTAACAACAAAGATATAACCTTTTCCCCTTAATCAACCCTAATCATCCATAACCTACCCCTAATCCCCCTACTAACCCCACAAGAAGACTACTCACTCATAATAAAGAACAAGCTAACAATCACAAAGGAAATCAATACCACTAAACAAGCATCCATAATGAATAACAAGAGTAATAACTATAACAATATGAAAAGATTGAAACAAGATTAAATAAACAAGGATTAGAGTAGAGAGGATTATACCAACAATAATATGATGAAAAAGATGAAAACTTGCATTAATGAGAAACCCAAATACAATCCCAAGGTTGTCAAGCTTGGAACAATCTTCAAGAATCCCTTAATCCAAGAACTAATTACAATGATTATCTAAGGCTTAACTAAGATTAAGAGAAGATTAAAACTAATGAGTGAGAGTAAATCTAGGGTTTTGGAGGCTTAAACTAGTCTAGGTTAACATAAGATGTCTTAAAATTACAAGAAGGGAGTATATATATGGGTACAAGAGTGAAGGAGAAGAAAAGAAGAAGCCCGTGCTGCCTCTGTAGCTTCCCGACCGGGACGGATCATCCCGATCGGGACGGCTCTATCATCCAGACCGGGACGGGATGGTCCCGACCGGGATGGGCTCACAGCAGCCATCTCAAAGTAGCACCCCATCCCGAACGGGATGAGGCCATCCCGAACGGGATGGGTCTTGTATGCCTTCCTTAAACACTCTTTGGTCCTTCCTTGCCTCTCATGGGCTTCCCACCGATTCTCGGGACTCGGGATCGGGTCTCAGAGGCTCGGGATTGGATCCCAAGGTCTCGGGGTCGATTCCAAGGTCTCGAGTCATCGTTCCTTTATCTCGTTGGCTCCAAAATGTGCATGTATTGAGTCGGAATCGCTCCAACTCTTCCAATTCGGCCTCAGGAACCTGAAACGAACTAAAGGAAGCATAAGAAGCCCATGAATCGCTCCAAAGGAGCGATTCCACAAGGAAAAAGGGACCAAAACACAACAAATAGGCACTACAAACTACACTTATCAACTCCCCCACACTTAACCCTTACTCGCCCTCGAGTAAGCACATACTAACTACTACACTAGTCGAATGGGTATTAGCGCACCCTACGCCCCTTCAACTCACGCGAGTGCACTTAGAGGACAAGTGCACTCCGCAAGGCAAGTTGGGTCTTGCGACAAAACAGAGGATGCAACCGGACACCAAACACATAAACAAACAAACATACAAACAAACACATAATCGGTTGCACCCAAAACAAAAGAAATACCGCTTCCCTATAAAAGCGGTGAATGAAACACCGGTTTAGGACTCGAGGTAAGCGACAACGTTCCCAAGCTAGCAATACAAACTAAGGTGGACTAAACCCTAATAGTATGACGATAAAGCAACAAAAATGTTGGTAACTTACCTAGGTCCTCCTAACTTTCTAAAAACGTACTACGGGACGATCGGCGGAGTGGAAAAATGAGGAACCACGGTGTTAGTCGACACTGTAGGTAAGTGAGACCCCGCCCCCTTTAGCGTGAGCCAAGAGGGTCGTCCCGTGTCCAAAACCGCCTAACTAGTCCAAGTAAAAAGGGTGGAAAATATGCAAAATGAGGGAAGACCGACTAATGCTATCATCCTTCCTAGGGACTCGGTCCTTTGGTAGGCTCTTCACGGCAAAAGTCGGAAAAAGGCTTATTTTTGTGGGGATTTGTTTTTGTGAGATGGGTTTTCTTTTGGCATCTTCTATCTTTTCGACGTTTTTTGCTTTGTTTGTTGCCATGCCATTTCTTTTTCTTCTTTTCTATTTTCTTTTTGGCTTTTGTGCCTTTTCTTTTTCTTCATTTCTTTTCTTTATTTCTTTTTCTTTTCTTTGCCCTTTTGGCAAGATTTGGCATTTTTGACATTTCATTGAGTAGCAAGAAAGAGAGAATCAACAATTTGCATTTTATTTGTGTGGAATGTGCAGGAGGTAGGTGAATGGGTGAGTTGAGGATCGCGATCCCTCTTCAAATCCACAAAAAGGGGAGAACTTGGACTAATCAAACAATCCCAAACACGGTCACCTAAGGGACGAGACTCGGTAACCAAGGCCTTTTCACACCGTGGGTGGTCATAATGGTCAAAAGTGCAAATCCCGTAGTAAATTCCTAGTAAGCTAGGTGGACTCAAGGTAAAGGACCAACGAAATCATTGATTTAGGGTCATTCTACTAGATTAAAGTCCAAGACTCGATTTACACTACTAGGAAGGGAAAGTATACACTCACACACTAGCCTCTAAACTGGGTTTTCGAAAACCTTTTACACAAGACACAACACAACACAAAAAGAAGACATGACGAAAACAAAAGGAAAAGAAACAAAAGCAACAAAAACAAAACAAGGTAAAACAAAACACATAGACAAAACAAACACCACCCCTATCATCCAAACAAGTCTCCAAATCAACCTCAAACTTTACAAAGCTCCACCCGAGCACACCACAACACATAAATCCTTCAAACTCCACAAGGAACAAAGAGGAAAAAGGGGTGAAGAGATGTTACCGGAAGTCTTGAAAGCTCTCCAAAGCTAACGTCGATTTAAGCAACCTATAAGGAAAAAGGGAGGCAAGCACACACAATACGACAAATACACGACACAAGGACACAAAAGGAAAACACACAAAAGAAAAATCTTTTTGATTTTTTGTGAAAGTTTTTCAAATTTTTAGGGATTTTTAAGATTTTTTCGAAAAACTAAGAAAATAAGCTAAACTATACTAGAATATCGCTCCCCCACACTTAAATCGAACCATGTCCTCATGCTCGATCGTAGGGTGCGGAGAGACAAAAGAAAAAGAAAAGAAACTACGAAAATAAAGCTAAAAATCAAAAATAAAGTGAAGAAAAGGGTAGAAGGCATCCGGCCGGGGTGTAGTCAAGTCACCAAGGGCCGAGACAAGAAAAGATATGGATGGGGGAAAGAAAATAAAAAGAAGGAAATAAAAGGAAATGGGAGGGGAGGGCTAGGTGTAATCAGGTCACCTAGCCCGGATTCCGTCCAAATCCGACTAACTCCTAAAAAGGGGGTGAAAATCTTGTAAATTGGACTAATCGATTGACTCTCGACGTAATCACATCGTCGGGAGTCGGGAGCAACCAAACTATGGCCTCGAAGGCCCCTAGATACCGAGATTCAAGGGAAGGGGGCAAACAATGAAAAAGAAGCGATAAAAAGACGGAAAAGTAAGGATAGTTACCCAAACCGAGCGGCTAGTAACTCACTTGCTCCATCGTCTCGTTGATCATTAGAGGCTCGTCGCTTGTTTTCTCGGTTGCCGTCTCGCTTCACACTTGAAGAGAACTCACGGTATAGGTAGTAATGGTAGGGGGTGGGATTTGATGTGAGAGTCGGTGTAAAGCGTATAGGAAATGGAGTGAGGGCATGACAATGAAGTACATGGGGCATATGGTAAGGCTAGGGTAGTTAGGGAGGTTGGGAGGGGGCATAAAACGGTTGGGTGGATTCGATTTGCGAAGAAGAATCACAAAGGGGGAGCAGAGGACCATCCCGGTCGGGAAGACTGATCCCGATCGGGTTACCTCACCCGTCCCGGTCGGGACGCCCTCATCCCGGTCGGGACGAGCCCACAGTGAGCTCAAATCTTGGTACACCCATCCCGATCGGGACGGCTCCTTCCCGGTCGGGATGCCATACCCGTCCCGGTCGGGACGCCCTCATCCCGGTCGGGACGCCCTCATCCCGGTCGGGACGAACTCACAGGAAGCTCCAAATATGGCGCACCCATCCCGATCGGGACGGGTCATTCCCGGTCGGGTTGCCTTACCCTTCCCGGTCGGGACGCCTCATCCCGGCCGGGATGGGTCTTCTTCAACTTCCACAATCCCCAAAAGCTTGCTTCAAGCTTCAAAAACCCGATCCTCGTGCCTACAACCCAAGGTATATCATCGCCAATCCTCTCTAGGAGCGTTCTCACTTCACCTATCAAACAATACTCAAACATACATCAAACTCTCTCCCTCACAACACTCCTCAATCAATCCAAATAACAAGAATTCACCAAGAAAAACCGAAGAAAATATAATACAAGGATATATACAATGAGACGGTTCTTGTGGGACTCCGTCAAACCAAGGTGGTGCTTTCTTCAATCTTTTTCACAACCAAAACTAGTTCCATCTTCATCAAGGGCACGCAAGAACAAGTCGAAGGCCCTCGAGAAGTCTTCAATCAAGCTTGTAATGTAACCGACCACATCCCAAGGTTCCTCATGGCCTTGCCTTGACGTTCCCGGGGCATCCCGCTCTTCCAAGTTCAACGACTTGAACTTGTACATTTGGTCCTTGGGGATATACTCAAACGTCCACCGGTCCTCATGCGGTCCCAAGGGAGGCTCATCTTCTTCCTTGTCATTGTACTTCAACTTGTCGTCAAGCCCATGAATTGGGCACTCATCTTCCTCCATATCGGAGTCGTCATCCTCAAGTACATAAGAGTACTTCTTCAAGCTTTGTTCCGGTTCACCCCCTAGATCGATGTCTTTCTTGTCTTGGATCATATTGCATGTCTCATCGCTAGTAGGCGAGGTGTTGCCTTGGAGGTCAAACACTATCTTCTCCTCACCTAACTCAAATGTGATCCTACCATTCTTCACATCGATCATGGCACCCGCGGTGTGTAGAAATGGGCGCCCAAGAATAATGGGAGTATTGGCATCCTCCGGCATGTCAAGCACAATAAAGTCGACCGGAATGAAGTATTTCCCTACTCGTACCGGTACGTCCTCTAACATTCCTAATGGTCGATTGAATGATTTATCGGCCATTTGGAGGGTGAGGGACGTACATTTCAACTCTTTCATTCCGAGTCGGCAACAAATAGAATATGGAATGATGCTCCACTCGCGCCCAAGTCACATAACGCATTCTTGATCAAGAAGTTGCCTATGGTGCAAGGGATCGAAAAACTACCCGGATCCTTCAACTTCGGAAGCGTGGAGCCTTGGATAAGCTCGCTCACCACCCTCGTGAACGCTACGGTTTCTTCCTTGTCGGGGTATCTCTTCCTAGCCAAAATTTCTCTCATAAATCTTCCATATGCCGGGATTTGGGTAAGTAATTCGGTGAACGGGACACTTACATCCAATTTCTTCACAATACTAAGGAACTTGTCGTAATGAGTGTCCCCCTTAGTCTTCATTTGCCTTGATGGGTAAGGCAACTTGATTTGGTACTTGTTTTGATCAATTGGGGTGGACTCTTCACTTGACACTTTCCCTTTACTGTTTTCTTGTGCTTGAAGTGGGGGAGGAGTGTCTTCTTGGGGTTTCTCGGCCTCCCATAAGACTTGCTCCTCAATTGGGATGTCAAAGCTTGCATTATCTTGAGAGGGGGGTATGACTTCTTGTTTTGGTTCTTGCTCACTAGGGGAAAGAAGGGGTTCATAGGACGTACCACTCCTCGTAGTAATAGCATTTACATGCTCGAATTTCGGTGTTTCGCCTTGAGGACGTAGTTGCCCCTTTTGTCTTGTAGAGATCTCCGAAACAAGTTGAGATATTCGGGCTTCCATCGACTTCGCATGAGCATCTCTTGCTTGGTTGTCCCTTTGAATGTAAGCAAAGAAATCTTGTTGATTTCTTGCCATTTATTGATTACTCCTATGCATACCCATCATATGCTTTTGTGCGTCGAAATCCCCTGGTGGGGATGATGGATTATGTGGAGTATCGGTGAGGGCTAATGGAGTACCATAGTCATGGATAGGAGACCGACTCCTAGGCTTGATTTGTTGTTGATGACTTTTATTTGCTTGTTGTTGATGGTTCCCTTGGAACCCATGAAAGTTGCCTTGATGATGGCCTTGATTGTTGCCATGGTTTCGGTTTTGATACCCTTGAAAACTTTGGTTTCCTTGGAAACCGCCTTGATTGAAGTTCCCTTGTTGGAACCTTTGCTTGTTGTTGAAGTTGCCTTGGTTATTTTGCTTGAAATTGTTGAAGGGTCTTTGGTTACCCACATAACCTTGGTAACTTTCATTGTTGTCCCGTAAGGGAGGTGGAACATAAGGACGAGGTTGTTGTTGATGTTGAAGTGCTTGTTGTTGAGGGACTTGATTGGAAGCTTGGTATTGATTAGAGTAGGAGACACCTTGCTTGAACGCTTGAAAGGCGTTCACTTGCTCAATACTCCCTCTACAATGCATAGGATCATGACCAACGATTCCACAAGTATCACACATCCCAAAATAAGGCAAAGGAGGTGCAAACTCCAAAGCATTTACATCATGGATCGAGTGTTGGTTGGAGGAACTAGAGCTTTGAACTTGGTTGAGGTGGCTTTGGAGCTTTTTGTCAATGGTCTCCATGTGAGTTCTTAGTTGAGCCCCAAGATCAATGCTCAATTGTGTAATGGCATCAACCTCATGCCTACCTCCCCGATTTGCCTTCCTAGGCCTTGAGTATTGTGAATTATGCACCGCCATCTCTTCGATCCGTGACCAAGTTTGGTCATCCTCCACTTCGGTAAACCTACCGTTAGATCCCATATTGAGTATGGCCCTCGAGTCTTCATATAGCCCATTCCAAAATTGTTGCACGATGAACCATTGTGATAAGCCATGGTGTGGACAAGAACGAATCAAGGCTTTGAATCTTTCCCACGATTCGTAGAGGCTTTCATCATCGCGTTGTTGGAAACCCGTGATGGAGGCTCTTAATAGATTTGTCTTCTCCGGGGGATAGAATTGTTGGTAGAAGGCTAAGGCTAGCTTCTTCCAAGTATCAATGCCAAGTCTTGCTTTATCCAACCCCTTGAACCATTGCTTCGCCTTACCGATAAGAGAGAAAGGAAATAATACCCACCGGATTTGGTCTTGAGTTATTCCCGTTTGTGAAATAGCGTCACAATAGTCCGAAAAGGTTTCCATGTATTGATGAGGATCTTCGGTTGGTAACCCGCTAAATTGACTTCTCTCGACCAATTGGATAAATTGCGTTTTCGCCACAAAATTCCCGGTATATGCCTCCGGTAAAGTGGATGGACCCGACAAAACGTCTTCCGTAAAGGTTGAGTGAGAAGAGAACTTAGGCATGATTGGATATAAGGGAGACGATGGTGGTGTAGACGGTGTTGATGTAGAAGAGAAGGGGGAACTAGGAGAAGAATCACCGAAGGGATTGATGAAGGTCCCTCCGGCCGTCTCTCGAGGTGAATTGCTCAAGTCGGCTCCTTGGGCTTGCCCTTGATGAGTGGTGCTTGCACTTGGTTGAGAGATCCTAACCCGATTAATCGTCCGTTGGCGAAAAGCTCGAAAGAGTCTCTCCGGCTCTGGATTAAAGAGATAGAAGTCGCCTCCCCTCCTAGGCATACACTACACACTAGAACAAACGTGAGAACACCTAGTGCTTTATGGGCACTAGGCAACGACAATAACAAACGCAACTAGAGACAAAGAGAAAAGAAAGCTAAGGAAAGAAGAGAAACTAGAAAATATTCACAAGAGAAGATGGGAGAGCACAAAGAAGGGTAATTAAGTCTAGAAATAAGCAAACTAAGTCTAAACAATGCACCGTCCCCCGCAACGGCGCCAAATTGATGGTAGGGATTTGTCACGTCTCTAGCCGATCAATATAATACCGACTAACCTAGTGGGTAGCTAGGGTAAGTCGGGATCGTATCCACGAGGACGGTATATCAAGGTTTAGACTATGTCGGCCTACAACGAGACTAGATTACCAACAAACACGAAGAAGCGATAAATGGAAGACTATTAAGGAGGAGGAATAAGAACTAGACTAACAATGCTAAACAATACTAATGATCGATCTAACAAATAAACTAGAGTAAACGATGTCTAACTAAGAAGATGAACTCAAATATGGAAAGAAGTGGGGTAGGTCGGGTTCATAGGAGTAGAAGGGTAATTGGGGTGATCAAGGGTTTAGGTGTCTCCTAGTCACTAGAGTCGGTCCGGGCTCTCGCAACTTAGACCGATGTCAAGGTGGGTCCGGGCTCTCGCAACTTAGACCCTAGTCCGCGCTCTCGCGACTAAACTATTCTCAACATTTCCACAACATAAGCAATCAATGAGAAGATGAACACAATCATGGGAAGCATGGCCACTACAACTCATACAAGCATATCAACAAACACATAGGGTGCCTACAATGTGACTAACAACAAAGATATAACCTTTTCCCCTTAATCAACCCTAATCATCCATAACCTACCCCTAATCCCCCTACTAACCCCACAAGAAGACTACTCACTCATAATAAAGAACAAGCTAACAATCACAAAGGAAATCAATACCACTAAACAAGCATCCAAAATGAATAACAAGAGTAATAACTATAACAATATGAAAAGATTCAAACAAGATTAAATAAACAAGGATTAGAGTAGAGAGGATTATACCAACAATAATATGATGAAAAAGATGAAAACTTGCATTAATGAGAAACCCAAATACAATCCCAATGTTGTCAAGCTTGGAACAATCTTCAAGAGTCCCTTAATCCAAGAACTAATTACAATAATTATCTAAGGCTTAACTAAGATTAAGAGAAGATTAAAACTAATGAGTGAGAGTAAATCTAGGGTTTTGGAGGCTTAAACTAGTCTAGGTTAACATAAGATGTCTTAAAATTACAAGAAGGGAGTATATATATGGGTACAAGAGTGAAGGAGAAGAAAAGAAGAAGCCCGTGCTGCCTCTGTAGCTTCCCGACCGGGACGGATCATCCCGATCGGGACGGCTCTGTCATCCCGACCGGGACGGGATGGTCCCGACCGGGATGGGCTCACAGCAGCCATCTCAAAGTAGCACCCCATCCCGAACGGGATGGGTCTTGTATGCCTTCCTTAAACACTCTTTGGTCCTTCCTTGCCTCTCATGGGCTTCCCACCGATTCTCGGGACTCGGGATCGGGTCTCAGAGGCTCGGGATTGGATCCCAAGGTCTCGGGGTCGATTCCAAGGTCTCGAGTCATCGTTCCTTTATCTCGTTGGCTCCAAAATGTGCATGTATTGAGTCGGAATCGCTCCAACTCTTCCAATTCGGCCTCAGGAACCTGAAACGAACTAAAGGAAGCATAAGAAGCCCATGAATCGCTCCAAAGGAGCGATTCCACAAGGAAAAGGGACCAAAACACAAGAAATAGGCACTACAAACTACACTTATCATGCCACGACTCGCCTAAACTCGGTTTTGCGCAAATGAAAGAGAGGGAGTCAAACTAGACGCGACCCGGGGTGACAGAAATGACTAAAATCCTCGGATCGGGAAACCCGGATGTTGACCTAGACCAAGTCACGACCGCGAATTAGACTCGATCCGTAGAAGGGTGAGTCCGAAAATGGGGCGATCGTGTTTGACCGTGCCGCGTGCTCGGACCAACCGTGGTGACCTAAACCTAGGTGACTCGAGTATTCGTAGCATAGGTTCGACTCGGAGAAGGCATCATAAGGACGCCGGTGTAGGATGGACGTAAAGTACTACCTCTTAAGGTGACCGTGGTCGACTGCTCGAGTGAAGGACAGCCCCCGAGTGAGACTAAAGGCTTAGATGGTGTGACATCTAAGTGACTCAAAAGTGGGGTACGTGAGAAACACGTGTAAGACATGACCCTTAGAGCAACCGTGATTGACCGCTCTGATGAAGGGTAGCCCCCGAGTGAGGAAAAGCCCGAAAAGGAAATGAGTCGGAAAGGACACCTAGACGGGTGACTCGTGGATGGTGGGCCTTCCTTAGAATTTGGCAAAGTGGGCCTAGTCCCGTGTGAAGAAAGACCTACGTGTGAGCTATTCCCCAGACTTTGGACCCTAAAGTGTAAATGGGCTTCCCTTTGTAGGAGTTTGTCCTACGTAGGTGGGTCGTGCCTTGACAAATAAGGCGGACTGGGATTGGGTAGAAAATTCGTGATGTAAGATCGACGGAGTTTCGACGCTATGGATTCTAACAACTTATGACAAGACCCGACACTGCTAAATACGGGAAGTCCTAAGAAGAAAGCTTTGAAAAGAGGATTTGAATTTGAAAAAGCCTGAGCAAAGTCGGATTGGAGCGATTTTTTTGAAAATCGAAAAAAAGGTTTATCGGGCCGAGATTTTGAATTTTTTTTTAGAAAAGTTTGGACAGCATACCGGCTAGAAAAATAGGCTATTTTGAGTCAAAATCATAAGTCCTAAATTCGGTAGCTTTCCGGGTTTAAAAAATGGATAATTTTCGAAAAAGATGCAAGTTTTTGAAAACGACGGTTTTTGAAAAGACGAGACATGGATCAAGTAGCACGTAGTCACGGAAACAGTATAATGACGCCATGTATGCTCTTAGTCTAAGTCTCGGTCGGTCGAATAGGGTCTATACCAACGACGATAGCTTTCTCGCAAATCAGGACGGTCTTCCTAAGCCGAGTTGGTCTTAGAACCTGCCGTAAAACCCATGCGAGTTCCGCCATCGAAGTCTTTAGTGCACCCATTTAGGAATGCACCGTGGTATAGTGGGACGTCAGTCACAAGTAACCGGCCCGGGAAAGATTGGGTTATGCATGAACCATTGAACTAAAACGTGTACATTACTATTCGAACGATTTCTTTTCGAGTCTCACCCTGAGGATGCCGATGGTAAGTGACTCATCAGTTGGTCCCCAACGGAGTCGCCAAATTGTGGACATGACATAGGTCCACCCCGACGCGGCCACGCGCGGGTTTGGGGAGGCGAATGAATCTCCATATGAGATGGTCAAATTGAAATTTATATCAAAGTAGGAGTCACCACCGAATTTTGTGGTTACTCGGAACCATTCGAGCCCACTCTATGTCGTAGTGGGCCGTATACAAAATACGGCCCATTTCCGATGTCAGAGTTTATTGGGCTCGTCCCTTTGCATTACGATACCGATACCGACATTATCGGATACCGTGTATTGAATGACTCTCGTTGCCAATGGATTCGGACATCCGGAAACCATGGTTCTGAGTAAGGGGTGAGGGTACGTGTTGGGAAGTTCACTAAGAACACCCAACCCCGCCCACACTTAGCGGCCTTTACTAAGATATCGTTCGTTTTTGGTGTACACGGGTTAGTTCGACGGTTGAATGATATGCAAACATTATTTTCCTAAGCATGTGAGAGAAAAATAAAATGGGTTGCTAAGTCGTTTAATGCATATTAAACTAATAACGTCAAAGTTATTTTAGCATGTGAAGTCGTTTTAGTCTAATAAAACGATAACAACAAATAAATAGCTACAAACACGAGAAAACGAGTTAGTAACGATGAATAAATCGAATAAAGACATAAATAAATAATATGCATGATTTTGAAAAAGATTTAATGACACGTGATGGATTAACACGTGTTGACCGAAGTCAAAAAAAGTATTTATCGAAATATGTCGCGAAAGTCGCTTTTTAATGTAAGGTTCGAAAAGAATAAAAAATAGAAAAGCGAGGAAACGAGAAAAAAAAGAGCCGACGAACCAGGCTGCCGCGCGGGTCGCCTGACAGGCGCGCGACCCGCGTGGTGGCCTGCCGGTTTTTTTTTGTTTGTTCGAAAATCGTTAATTTTTACAAATCGCGTACAAATATGGATTAATTCATACTCGATTTATATTTTCGATATTCGTCGTATTCGATATTCGATTATGAAATCGATATCGAATAGTCGGAATGACTTTAGAAAAGGTTTTGAAAAAAAGTTTGTTTTGAACGAAAAGTAAAAAAAAAAGAATTTGAACGAAAAAGATGTTAATTCTCTCCGCGTTAAAATCGTTGTATTTTATTTAAAAAGATATAACGATTTTTTTTAGCATCAACGAGATTTAATTAATTTAGTTCTTGTTAGATACGATATTTGATTAGAGAATCAATATCGTATTTTAAGAACGTTATACGAAAATAGTTTTTTTTTTTAGTATCGATTATTAGAAAAAAAATATGTGACGAACGACCCATATTAATAATACAAAACGACCGACGACCCGTAAAAAAGTGACGGACGAAAAAAAAAAAGAAAAAAGACGTGAGAGAGAGAGAGAGAAAGGAGAAGAATCGGGTTTGATTTACACCCTCAACCTACATGCTTTATTTTCTCGGTATGAAGCTCGTCGGAAAGTGGTTTAAACTTGGGAGCATCGAGATGATGCGGGTGAGTTTGGGATGGTGCGTTTTTTTGGACGTGTGGGGCGTCGGGTTCGGCCGAATGGGGGTGGTTTCGTCGGTATTTCGAGACTTCCTCGGGAATACGTCGGGATTTGCTTTGTATTATTTTTTTAGATATCGAGGATGTATGTATGTTGGATGTATGAATGTGTATTTCGGTCTGTGAAAATTGTTTTTTGTGTTGAACGTGAGGTCCTATTTATAGGAGTCGAGGTAGTCTTGCTTGTGTGACAAGAAATACCGGTTTGGATAGGAAACACGAGAGTTCGAAAGGGAACGAAAGTCTCGTTTCTTGGTGGGGAAGCCAAGTATCTCGGCTGTCATGAAGAGTTGGCCGAGTATTTTGGCTGTTTGGGATGTCTTGGCCGAGTATTTGGAGCTCGGTCGGTGTCATATTCGGTTTCCGGATAGAATTCCTACTTGAGATCGAATTCTATCCTTAAACGGATTTGTTTAATATTTATTGAAGCTGATTTTTTGTAGGATTGGAGTCCGAATCAGCCGTGTGAGGTGTCACGGCTGACTCACGTGTCTCGAGAATATTTTTGACCGGGTTTTGACTCGGTCGTAAAAAGATGGTTTTACCCCTGGTGTCGGAATCGACTTAAATTAGTCTTATTTGACTCGAAACGACCCACTGGGCCTGGATTTGAGGTCGGTTTTGTAAGATTTGTACTCCGTGATAAGCCTAAACCAAATGTCCATGATTTCGAGCCCATATCCGAGTCCATTAAAGCATCGGGTGTTTGGCGGGATCATCATCGGGTGTTTGGCGGGACCTACTATAGACACCTGGCGGTCAAAATATGGGTGTCTACACACGTATCAAGTCAATAAATTTAATCGCGTTAAGAACACCAATCAATTGAATTATATAGAACCAGAAAGCTGCAATTAAATATAACTCTATTATCATACAAAATTCTAGTAGTTAAATTAGACCAGTAAGCTGCAACCTAATTTAAAACACTATTAATTTAACATCGATTCATGTAAATAATCTAGGTGATCAGGCTAAATTTATAAACATGAAAACAACAGTCAAATCGTGAATTTCATATGAATATCAAAGTACTAATTAAACGTTAAAACAATAACGTAATCTCATAACTCAACAATAATCAATACATTACATGTTCAAATAACTGAAAGATTAAACTAAATAACTAATTAAACGATAAATAATAAATAAGATAGATACAACCGTTAGATAAATTAGGAGTTGAATTGATCGCATCTCGCATTAAAATCTGGTTGAATTTGTACCGATCTTGGCCATGAAGGCCAAGGCCTTCGCCCTATATATTCCTATGTGTGTGATTTTGTTGCTCCTTGTTCTCCTCTTTTTCCCCCTCTTTTTTTTCTCTAATATCTTCTTTTATAGTGTTAATTTGCTCTTTGGTGAATTTATTCTTTCCTTAATTAATTGGTCTTCTTCTTTCCTTTTTTACACCGGATTCTTTTTTTCTTTTCTTTTTTTCCATAATGGGTTGATGGTTTCAAGCTTGATTTTGACCCATTAGATGATGGAATTTGATTTGCAAACAAACATACGATTTTAATAGTCTCGCAATCTCAATCCAAGTGGGTTATTACTAATTAACTAAAATATATATTAAAAACTCAATTTAGCACAAAAATATCAAAAGTTAAATAATAAACCCAACTTATATAAAATAATCATTTTAACTCAAATATTACAAAAGACGACATCAATATAATAATATTAAAGGGGTAAAAATGTAATTAATAATTTTTAATGTAATTTGGTTACGACTTATCATTTTTAATGTAATTTGGTTACGACTGCATATTATAGGGAAGACAATTTTAGATATTTCATAAGTTGCTGGAAAAAAAATCATAAGATTTTATACCCTTGATTAATAAAGGGCATAATAGTCATTGTAATCAAAATCATGGGAATTAGCTCGAGTTAACCAAACAAGATGCAGTAATTCAATTCCCGGGAAGTGTGAATTCTAGGATGTGAACCAAACAAATATTGCAAATTCCCGAGAAGTTGACGTGAAAAGTAACTATCTAGTAATTGCAACTACCACCAGGAAATAAGTTCTCGAATAAACCAAACGAGACCTTAGTGTGTATAATGATTATTCAATAAAAATAATACGAGTATTTCTTTTCTTTCCTTCCATTTACGTTTCTTATTTCTTATTTCTTAGTTGTTATATTATTTAATTCTTGTTATAATCAATTCTTATTATTTACGAGATTTTTATTGAAATTTATTTTATTATTCGTTCGTGCTAAAATTTAATACATTCAATATTATATAAATATTTTATATTTAAAATAAGATGATTAAAAACCATAGTATTATCACACCAAAACATTACATGTATTGGCTTCAAGGCCTCAATTACATATCCCTAGGATTACGGCAAATCAGTTATTCCAATCATTAACCCAATCATTAAAAAAAAAAGAGAATCAAGCACTAGGTATCAGGAATCGAGTTTCAACCCCATACCACTCTGGTTTGATTCCTTATTTCAACTCCATATCTTTTTGCAAGCCAAACGACCCCTTAAAGAACTGTGACCTAAGATTTTTCTGATCAAATATGGGTCTAATAAGTAATGACGACGCTTTAGGGTAAAAAAGCATCATCGTTTAAGCCTTGTTTGTTAAACAAAATATTAAGTGAAAATTAATCAATTACGGCCTAAATAGTAGATTGACTATCAATCTGTCAATCTACTAATTTCATGTGTTTTTTAAAAGAAAAAATTGCGATATAAAATTGGCCGGAATCTGCTACTACTCTGTATTTTTCAATACGCGGCTAATAACAACATATTGAAACAACATATTCAATTTATAACTGAAAACAATTACTCCCTCCATTTTAATTTTATCTTCCCAGACATTTGGCACAATTTTTTTGTAATGAATACTCCCTCCGAGTCTGAATGATCTCTCGCTTTGATTAAAAATAACTCACATGTATTAAACAAAGGGGAAGATCATTCAGACTCAGAGAGAATATAAAATGATAAATTTAAGAAATATTGAGGGTAGAACGGTAAGGGTGGGTAAATAGGAAAGAATAAAGGCGTAAATTATTGTAAATAATAATAATGGTAGTATGGTAAAAATTACAACCAAAATGGAAATAAATGAAAGGAAAGATAAAAAAAAGTGGACTAACAAAAAAGAAATTGGGAAGATATAAAAAAAATTGAAGAAAGTATGCTATAATGGAAGAGAAAGATAGAAAATTAAGAACGTAAAATTGAGAGACGGATAGATTTACGTGGTTCATTGACAACATGTTAGTTACATCCACGGACAGAAGAAGATGATAGTTTTATTAATTTGAGGAGAGATTACAGATTTCAGACCGATATCATAATTTATAGGGTAGAGGTACGAGAGTTTATATAATACTCTTAATCTACAAAGAAACCCTATGCAGATTAGGAAACCCTATACAATAACAAAATTAGGTCAGGTACTCATACATTGATTAGGAAATTCTAATCAACCAGATATTAATTAGAAAACTTTCCTAATTAAACAGATTCAAATAACAAGTCAATTCGAGATCCGAAAAGATAATTGCTAGACACTTATATCCAAGTAAAGTACTACGTATATTCTTTTAAAATTCACTAATTAACAAACACTGTTTCTTTATTCTGGTAATTTAATTTGATAATAAGACATGTTCTTACAATATGCCATCCATATTCTGATAATGTTGTTCGCTATTAAAAATCTACTACGGAGTAACATTATTTGTAAATGGGGCCCGAATCTTTTTACTATTTGGAATTTTGAATGAATGTTTTGCAAAGATCTTCCAAATCTATTTGATGGTGCGACCCATAACAATAATGTGGTCATTATGGGTACAAGTTGCAGCTAGATTTAGTTGAATGAGGTTGGGTAAGGATGTGATAATATTTATTAAAGTTCTTGCTAGTTGGGGGAAAAAGTCGTATGCGTTAGACTGTTACACATCATCCGATTAAGAGTTGATTTAGTGAAAGATCGTCAGAAAGAGATATAAGTAAAAAAAGTTTAAAAAAATTAAAATAATATAGTAATAATTATGACCTATCATTATGTGAGATGTACTCGCATATATTAACGTTAACGAAAGATCGTCTTTTCTTGATTTTTGTGTTCGATTAATTGGTACTAGTAATTGATAGATACTGATATTGAAGAGTTTAATGCTATTTAGGAAGTAGAAGACTGAATGTAGTTGTGAGTTGCAATGAATATGCAGAGTTTGAGTTGGAGTTGTATTGAATGTTATGAAGTTAAGTTCAGTACATTGAGAAGCTAAGTATATAAAACTAGCCTGGATAAAGACTAAAGAACAAAGGTATTATCCTAAGGATCATAAGAGGAGTCTTAGTCTACATTTGACTCTATTGTATACTCTACTATGCTTTAGTCCCATCACTTAGTTCTTTCCTTCTTTTCCTTAGATAAGAGTGTGTCCTTGGTTGTACTGTATTGAGATGATCCTTAGAAGTGTTAGACTCGTCTTTACACTCCCCCTCAAGATGTGAGTGGAGTCTTGATGTAACTCCCATCTTGGACAATAGGTAATGATGCTGGTTGATGGAGCACGATTTTGTGAAAACATCAGCTACTTGATCCTTGGTGTTTACATAGGACGTTGTGAGTAATCCTTGTTGTATTTTTTCTCGAATGAAGTAAAAGTCGACCTCAATATGTTTTGTGCACTCATGATAGACAGGGTTAGCGGCTATCGCAAGGGCAGCTTGATTGTCACACTTGAGGTGTGCTAGTCCTAGATGTTTGAGTCCTAGGTCTTTCAAGAGTTGAAACAACCAAGTGACCTCACATGTTGTCATAGCCATGGCCCTGTACTCAGCCTCTGCTGATGATCTTGATACCACGGTCTGCTTTTTAGATTTCCAGGAAATGGGTGAGTTACCAAGTAGGATGCAATAGCCGGTAGTTGATCTTCTACTGAATGGGCACGAGGCCCAGTCAGAATCACAGTACGCTGTGAGTTTTACTGCTGAATTACTGGCAAACAGAATGCCTTGACCCGGTGCAGCCTTGAGGTACCTGAGGACTCTCCTTGCCGCTTGCATATGATCAGATGTAGGTTGTTGCAGAAATTGACTTAGGAGCTGAACTGAGAAGGAGATGTCTGGCCTAGATATGGTGAGGTAAGTCAGTTTGCCCACCAATTTTCTGTAGATGTCAGGTTGAGGAAGAGGTGTGCCCTTCCCTGGTTCCAGTTTAAGGATGGGATTTACAGGCAGCTGGATGGTTCTGGACTTAGCAATGCCAAATGTGTCAAGGAGATCCATAGTGTACTTATGTTGAGAGATGAAGATGCCTGCTTTATTTCTGGTTACTTCCAATCCTAGAAAGTAATGCAGTTCTCCAAGATCCTTCATGTGGAACGCGGTATTGAGATGATCTTTAAGTAGTTGTATCTCCTGAGAATTGTCCCCTGCAATGACCATATCATCCACATATACTAGCACAACGGTAGTATACCCATGTTGTTGCTTCACAAAGAGGGAGTAGTCAGCATGAGATTGACGAAATCCACAGGCGAGGAGAGTGTGGGAGAGTTTGGAGAACCATTGTCTGGGTGCTTGCTTGAGGCCATATAAGGATTTCAGAAGTTTACAGACTTTCCCTTCTGGGTTGTCCTGCTCCACTTGCGTGTGAGCATGTAGGATGCCATCACAGTATCCCTGAGGTAGTTTCATATATACTTCCTCCATTAGATCACCATGCAAAAAAGCGTTTGACACATCCATTTGACAAGTTTCCCAATTGTTAATGGAGATAACCGAGAGTAGTGCTCTTACAGTGGACATTTTTGCTACCGGGGCAAATGTTTCATCATAATCCACCCCATACATTTGTCTGAATCCTTGAACAACTAGTCGAGCCTTGTGTCTCTCAATGGATCCATCAGGATTGAATTTCGTTTTGTAGATCCATTTGCACCCTATAGCTTTTCTTCCTTTGGGTAGTGTGGTGAGTTCCCATGTGTTATTCTCATGAAGAGCATGCAGCTCTTGTTGCATGACTTGGATCCATTTGGGATCCTTGCACGCCTCCTGGAAAGTGGATGGATCTGAAGATGCTGATGAGATACTTGTGAAACCAGCAAAGGGCTTATCCAAGTGAAGTTGAACCACATTTGCAATATGGGAAGGAGCCATGACAGGATTGTTTACTATGAAGTCTTTTGCCCATTTTGGAGCTCTCCTCTCCCTCCTAGGCCTTCCTGGCACTTCAGTATCCTCGGGTTCAATAGTATTATCTTGATGTTGCGACTGTCCTTCAAGATCATTGTCTTGTATTGTCTCAATTTCGGTGGGTTCGACTAGTGTAACTGGTGGTACAATAGGCTCAATGAAATCTTCAACATTAGGAATAGTACTATTTAGGTATGTACCTGAGTGTAGGCTAGGAATATGTTGCACAAAGTTCTTAATTTTACAAGGAAACACTCCTTCAAAGAACTTGACATCTCTGGAGACAAACACTGTTTTCTTCACAATATCATACACCTTGTAACCTTTCTGAGATAGAGGATAACCTATGAAGATGCATGGGATGCCTTTGGGTTGGAACTTATCTCTATCCCTGCTTGGATTATATACCATGGTTAGACATCCAAACACTTTCATGGATTCATATTTGGGTACTTGCTTGAATAAAACCTCATATGGTGTTTTATTCTTTACAAGAGGAATGGGAAGCCTGTTAATTATGTAGGCAGCAGTCAACACGCAATCCCCCCAGAAAGACAAAGGCAAGCCAGAACTGAACCTAATAGCCCTACTAATCTCAAGTAGATGTCTATGTTTCCTCTCAACTACCCCATTTTGCTGGGGTCTGTCAACACAGCTAGTCTGGTGCCAAATACCCTTAGATTGTAGGTAAGTCTTGTTGTCTCCTTCTGTTAACTCCATGGCATTATCCGACCTGAGTATCTTTATAGTAGTTTTAAACTGATTTTTGACAAATTTGTAGAAGTTGACAAGCAATTTAGCCACTTCTGACTTGTGTACCATGAGATACACCCAGGTTGCTCTACTGTGATCATCCACTAAAGTAAGAAAGTATCTTTGTTTATTTCTGGTCTCTTTTCTGTATGGTCCCCATACATCGACATGAAATAGATCAAAAGCTTTTTCAGCAGTCTGAGTTCTAAGGGTAAAGGGTAATTTTGTTTGCTTAGCCATGGAGCAGACTATGCACAGTTTTGTTGCAGTTCGTTGTGATTGTTCAGCAATATGGGATATATGTTTCAGTTTGCTTTCTGATGCATGACCTAGCCTTAAATGCCAGATGTGAGGGTCCTTTTCATTGAAAATTGGCACTTCATTACATGACTTATCAGGGTCAATGCCTGACTTAGACACAGTGTCATTAGTTTCTTGTTCTTGGCTAACGACATCACTAGATATAGCTCCATTACATATAGCAGAGTTGGTGATTACATTCGTATTTAAAACAACATTAGAACTAGACTTACTACTATCTAACAGATAGTACACTCCCTTGATTTCTCTTCCAACACCCCTAGTAGTCTTGGTGACTGAGTCCTGTATGACACACATGTTTGCAGAGAATATTATATGACAGTTCTCATCCCTTGTTAGTTTTTGAACTGACAACAAATTATGTCTAAAGGCAGGTACAAACAAGACATTGTTTAAGGTAAGTTCATTAGAGAGTGTGTAAGATCCTACATGTGAGACAACTGTGGTCTCTCCATTTGGTAAATTTATCCTTGATTTGTTTTTCAATTCCCTTGTATTAGTCAGAATGGTTATATCAGAAGTCATATGATTAGATGCACCGGAGTCTATTATCCATTCATGGGGTGTGTTGGCCGCATAACTACAGTTTAAGTAGGCCATACCTGCAAAGTTAGCTTCCAATTCATCTTCAGTTTCAGGGTAGTTAATCTCCTTTCCTTTTTGGTTGCTCATAAGTTGAGCAAATTGTTGAGTGGTCAGAGTTATGGAGCCTCCACCTTCACTGTTGCCTTCTTCAGTCATTGCATTTGCAGCCATTCTCCCTTGCCTGTTGTGCCCCGGGTTTCCTCTGCCCCTATTCATCCTAGGTCTGTGTCCTCCCCTGAATCCTGAGGTCTGATGTCCTCCCTTGGCCTTGTTTTCCTGAGATTTCTCTGGGAATTTCTTAGACACAGGGTGGTCAGCAGGATACCCTATGACTCTCCAGCATTTGTCCTTGGTGTGACCTTTTCTGGTACACACATGGCAGTAAGGTGCACCGTCACCCTCCTTCTGACCGGCAAAGAATGCTGCATTATCTTGTTCCACCTTAACTATGTTCTTGTAATTTTTCCTTTGAGCTTCTTCTTGCTGAAACAGAGCTGCAGCCTCTTCCACAGTAGGCAATGGAGTCATCATGAGGACATTGGTTCTCATTGTTATGTAGGAGGGATTTAGGCCATTTAGGAACTGAAAGAGTTTCCTTTCTTCCTGCTCTCTGAATTGGACTTTCATTTAAGCGTTTGTTTCAGCCGTAACTTGAGTTATTGGTGGCCAATCTGACATCATCTCAAGAGATTGCCACAGGATCATAAGTTCTGTGAAATATTCACAGACAGTTTTGTCTCCTTGCTCCAGTTCATCTAGCTCCCTATTGAGCCTGAACTTCCTTGCCCCATTACTTACAGAAAACTGCTTTTGGAAGTAATCCCATATTTCTTTGGCAGTTTTAGTGTACAGGACCGACCTCTTGATGGGTTTCTCCACATTATGGAGGATCCAATGAGTAGACTTTTGCAGGTGTCCCAAGCTTCCTGCCTTAGTGGATCATCGGTTGGCCTCTTATTGACTCCTGTAAGAAACCCAACCTTTCTTTTAGAACAAATGGCTAACTCCATTTGCCTTTTCCATTCCAGGTAATTCTCAATGTCTGACAGTTTTGTGTCAACCACTAGAGGATGAGCACTTTCTGCAGGATGCAGGTAGAGTGGATCAGTGGGTTCTAGAATGGCAGTAGTGTTTGAGGCTTCTCCTCCTGACTTGGCTGAGAAAGGGTTTACAAGTGGTTTTGCCATGTTTTTGATGAGAGAAAAAGGCTAATGAGTTGGTGTGGACTTAACAGGATGCAAAGGGCTTTATAAATAAGCAAGTACTTGCTCCTGTGCCAGTAGGATTTCAGTTAATGCTCATCAATAGTTAGATAATATCCGTCTCCTCTTTCCTATGGCTCTGATACCATGAAGAGTTTAATGCTATTTAGGAAGTAGAAGACTGAATGTAGTTGTGAGTTGCAATGAATATGCAGAGTTTGAGTTGGAGTTGTATTGAATGTTATGAAGTTAAGTTCAGTACATCGAGAAGCTAAGTATATAAAACTAGCATGGATAAAGACTAAAGAACAAAGGTATTATCCTAAGGATCATAAGAGGAGTCTTAGTCTACATTTGACTCTATTGTATACTCTACTATGCTTTAGTCCCATCACTTAGTTCTTTCCTTCTTTTCCTTAAAGAAGAGTGTGTCCTTGGTTGTACTGTATTGAGATGATCCTTAGAAGTGTTAGACTCGTCTTTACAGATATTGATAGCTACATCCTGTACTTAAAAGCTCAATCACAAATCCTACAACATCTCACTCCTATTATTTAATTAAGTGCCTCATCGCATTGGCATGTTTAGTTTCTGTCCCTAGCTACAATCTACAATCTACAATCTACATGAAACAATCAAAAATTAACTGTCAAGCAATTAGGTTGAAATTGATTGAATATTCTTCCAAGCAAAGCCAAGATAAAATGTCTAACGGGTCACGAATCAGGATATCGACAAATCTTTCATACTCGGTACCGCATAAACATCTATTAACCATTAAGGCATTAATATTACCACGTAAGGGGTAATTAGCACTCCTGAACTCGATATATTTGTTTTATTGTTATTCCCTTTTCAAAGTAAAGTAAATATATTAAATTCAAGTAAATGAAGGGAACAGTATCTTGATTATTCTTTTTCGGTGCACAATGGACGTTAACTGTTAAGTGCCTTAAGTAACCAAGAAGAATATTGTCTTCCTTGCTGAAAAGTGAAAAGCACAATTGTTAGCAAGCTCCTCTTAAAAAAATTGTATATTTATTACATAACCACCACATTAAAAAAAAATAAAACTTGAGAATAATATGTTGATCTGAGACTCAATAATAATTGGTAATTATTATATGCTCCATATTATTAATATTTTCATGTACCAAGTGTGGATCCTCTGTCCCATTTTTGTTCTCATTAGTCATTCTGTATGGCACTCTATATATAGACGCATCGTCCATTGCAACTTTTGTATCTCATTAGTCATTCTATATGGCACTCTATATATAGACGACGCATCGTCCATTGCATTAATAAAATAATACTACGAAACAAATATCATATTGTGTGATCTAGTGATGGAGTGACGCACAAAATAGGACATAAAAGTGGGATAAACAATTAGCACTGATGTCCACCCCAGCCACTTTGTATTAAAATTTAGTACTTGAAAATAAGAGTCTAACCATTACAACAACCAAAAACTTAAGAATTACTCCCTCCGGACACTATTTTTCGCCCCACTACCTCAATATATGTGAGGAGTATTTTAATGAAATGGGGCAAAAAATAGTGTTCGGAGGGAGTATGAGTTTAGAATGGCCGGCCATAGAATGAGCAAATTATGTACATGTCCACCCTAACTAGCAGCTTTGTGCCAAAGTTACCCCACTTCAAATTTCACTAGGTTAGTACAAGTCATAACACTAAAAAAAAAAAATACAAAAAAAAATTACATCTATTAAGTATGAGGTTACTCATTAATATCATATTAAAAAATTATTTTCTTACAAAGATTAAACTAATGGTTCATCTTAATAACCGGTTCTTATACTTTAAATTACCATGATTTAACAATAGATTATGTTTATTCCTTGGTCAATATGTAATATATTCTTCTTTATTTATAACCTACTTTATCAAACTAACGTTAACTTTTCTATCTTTATCCACATCTTAACACACTTTTTTTATTTTGTGGAGGAAAGGTGAGAGAGGTCCTCTTCCCACCGACCCACCTAGTTCCGCCAAAACAAGGTTTGTGTTCAACCTTCAATAAACATAGTCTAATTAATTTAGGGTGTTGCTCTTCGCAGTACGCATTTTACAATAACGTAAAAAGTAGACATAACATTTACTCCCTCCATTTTTTATATTTCTTCCCTTTTTTTGCCCATGGAATAAGAAATTGGTTGTATCTAATGGGATAAGTTCAACGAGGACAAGAATGTAAAAGACTAAAAGGGTGAACAAAAAATGAAAGGGTAAAAACAAGAAGAAACATAAAAATTAAAAAAATTAAAAAAAAAAAAAAACTGTCCTAAAAGAATGAAAAAAAAAACATAAAAAACTGAGGGAGTAACAAAAATATAGATAAATTCTTGTGATTAAATTTGCGTTAGTGTCACACACACATATTTTCATTCCAAACTCAACAAAAATAAATTATACGGAGTAATTTGTATTTATATCAACTTATTTACATATGGTAAGTCATGAGAGTTAGTATTTATGAAATAAAGTTTATGGTTATAATGCCCTTATTGCACCACACAAATTCTTGTTTGTGACGGTCATGTCCGTCGTAAGTGTACGACTATCAAATACTCCCTCCATTCAAGTCCAAACTTCCCTTTTACTTTTTCACGTTTGTCAACGCGCATTTTGCATTGTTAATATCTTTCGTAACCTATTAGTAAAAATTAAGAAAATTGGATATTAAAAATGTACTTTTAAAAACGAATCAAACAAGATCCCACATGAATATATTTTCTCTAATAGATTGTCGTGAATATCGAAAATTCTCCTTGATTAGGAATAATGTCGAAAAGAGAAAAGGGAAGCTTGGACTTGAACGGAGGGAGTACTACCCATGTAGGGTGATAACAAAAGCAAAAAAATCTTGGAAATGGTAATATGTTTTGTCTTATATAGTATTTGACTCGTCGCAAGTTTGTGACGGATATGCCCGTCCAAAGCAATACTTATTGATTATACAATTAGATGAAGAGTAGATTTTATGTACGTTCTTCTCTTTTTAGGGTTTGCTTTTATTTTATACACCCTTTGATTTTACCTTTGTTTGATGTTGTGGTAGTTCAAAATGAGGACCAATTGAAGTAGTAATTCTTTTTTTTTTTGGGTATTAAATCGGTAATTGGACCATCTATTTGAATATACCTCCTAGATTCATAGCAAAAAACGAATCTGAATTTGAACGTTTATTTCATACTGGTCCAGTAGTATCTAAAAGCAATTTTATTTTGCGTGCCATTTACCTTACACTTGAATTCTTCTAGCTCGGTAGTATACTAATGCTGTCAAGTGTGAAACTTTGGTTTGATACCTTTACATTTTAACAGTACTTGAAAATGCTTAAATGGTATTTTTAAGGTGACTAAAAAAACATTGATGCCATCTCATTTTTTTATTTAGTGTCTTTAATTTCTAAGCCTATCTTTCTACTCAAATCTGAAGGGAGTCAAAAGAATTCTTAAATAATATAGTGAGTTAGTGAGTGTAATGATATTTTGTTTTAAGCAAAACATGAAATTATATTAAATCAACCTCTGCTAGCTCAATCGCAAATTCATGAAATTGTAGTATCTTGCCATCCAGTGGACTACACTATTTCCAACACGTTTTGTATGCATGCAGCTATTTAAATTAAATCAATCTAATAAAATAACAATATCATCGAAACAGCTTCCAATCTGGCTCCTCCAAGTCTACCCGCTAAGCCACATTTTGTATCATGTTAAACGAGTCACTTTCAAGAATGACATTACAGAACCTTCATGTATCCGCTACACAGATCCCGAAGCACGCCACCTTAGCTTTTGCAATCTCTGTCGTTCATCTAGCCCGAACGTGTTTACATACTACCCATGCATTAACAAAGCCAAGACCTACCTCATTATCACTCAATATCTAAGTATCAACATTCACTTTAACCAAAACCAAACCATTGGTCGCCCGAGTTTTTTAGCGGACGCCAATTTGGCGTCCACTGATTTAAACGCCAACTCGGACGACTGCCTTTGGCGACCACATTTGGTCGGCAGTCTGGATATGGCGACCGAAGACGGTCTCCATTGACGGACCCCAGAAGCCTGTATTCTAGTAGTGTATGAAATAAATTAAAGGTGGATAGGTTCTACTGGTAACCAGCTACCTATACTACTCTGGTTTAACTACTCCAATAATACGTATTATTATCAGATTTATTAAATTTGATACAGTATAATTTTGGGAAGCTAAGACGACCTATAATTGGTATTATTATCGTTAAATAATCCTAAATATTATGTTTGAGAATTACGGAGTACGGAGTATTATCTAATTACTCCTCAGTTATTAGCATGGGTTCAATACACATTTTCCTAAAAAAAACCATACAAAGTACCAAAAAGGTTACGTATACACTTGGGGTATAGAGGATGTTATACACCATCACTCACAACCTTACACATGGTCTAGGTAAAGAATATTGTCTAAGCATTTAATTTCTTTAAATTCCTTCATTAATTAATCCCTAATAAATATTTTTGTTTAATATCAATACTTTAATTAATTAAGTTTATATTTAAGTATTTTTTTTTTGTATTTCATTTTTTGTATTCGTATAGTACATTTATACGGCCAGTATTTGTTATGTACTGTACATTTTTTGTATATTGTACATTTGTACTGTTATTGTATTTTGCATAGTCAGTATTTGTACGGTCAATATTTGTACTCCTTGTATAATTGTGTAGATTTTCGTATTTTTGGTACATGTACGTATATCTTCAGTATTTGTTATGTGTTTTTGCCATTTAATCGACTTTTTGTTCGACGATATTGAAGATGTAAATCCTACGAAATACCGTATTTTATTCCAACTCAATTTTTTTTGTACTCGAAATTGTATTTAATAATAAAACGTGAATAAAAGTATTATTGTTGTTGGAAATATATGTAATTTATCAAAAAGATGATGAACTATTACAATATATAATCCTTCATAAGCTAAGAGACTCTCTCCCACTTGTCTCTTCATCTTCTTTAAAAAAATCTTTGCAACTTTAAAAAAAGATGATATTTTCTCGGAATAAACAAGAAAAATATAACTCCATCGACTATTATTTCGAAAAACCTTTGTTGCTGAATACTCCGTATGACTTAAAAAATAAGTAAATAACTACTCCGTAAAATTTTAATTTAAAAAATAAAATAAATGTTTACCGAAGAAAATAAAAGAATTAAAAAACATCGTATAAATACAGTACTATTCCGTATATGCATGTCTTTAAATACAATAGCATATATAAATACAATACCGTGTATAAATACATGTATAAAAGGTGATAAATAAAAATACAAAAATTCAATACATGTATTAACAGTAAATAGAAGTTGATAAAAAAAATGAAAAATACTTTGTGCTTAGACCTAGAAAATTAGGTGAGAATTAAATGAAAGGGTGATTAAATGAGGAAATTGTGTAAAAGGTAGATTATTTGGATATGACATGTAGTACATTAAGAATGGTAGTTACGACCCGCTTCATACACTAGGTATATGTCTATCATCCTGATTTTAGTGCAAAAAGTGAAATTGATTAATCCGAAGAACAAGGATTAAGCAAATATTGGAAAGGGATGGGGATATTCTCGTAGTAGTAGTTGTTAAAGACACCCCGGAATACATTTGAATTGTGATGATGACTTAATTAATTACTCGTACTTGGTGGTTATTAATTTTGATTCTATCACTGACTCATATGCACTGTGGTCGATCTCTGAAATTTGGTAACCCCAAAGTCGATATGTTCCACAGTGATATATATGGTACGGACTTCCATTCATCCCGGCCTCAACTTCCTTCACTGCTTACGTACTGCTTTTATTTGGCCAGGCTGGCTAATTAATCATCAGGATATTATTATACAAGGCTGCTCTACTTATACGAGTAAAAGTTTTTTCATGGATTTTAGTTCAATAATGCAGATTTTTTATTAAAGGATTTAGCTAGACAACTGACGAATCTATAAAAGATTGTTAATTGATTATCCAAGCATCTTTTAATGTTCAGACCTATATGAGATATCTTAATTAATACAGTATTTCACTTCAATACACCAACGGTACTTGAAACTATCGCTCATTGATTAACTGATCCTCTTTCTGGATGACCAAAAAAGACTTTTTTTTTTTTTTTTTTTTATTGGCCCTGTTTAGTAAACAACGGAATGAAATTAGCAGAAACAGATTTAGAAAATAGATTTGACTAGCAAATCAATTGACAGGTTTGACCGACAGATTTATTTAGCAGAAATTTGTAATAGTATTTGGTTATTAGCTGTTTTAGATTAGCAGATTATTTAACTGTTTTGTAAAATGACAAAAAAGGACATAAATAATTTTTTAATTAAATATACGTCAATCTATATCATACCAACAATTTCAATAATTAATATCGTCGATTTCTTCTAATATCGATTAAAGTTGAACAAATATTAACACAGAGAGTTGATATTTCTTGAGTTTATGAAGTCTCAGCCGAAACTTACAAGTCATGAATTAATCCCCTATATACTAAAAGGATAGGAAGAGCTACCAAAATAATGACGTGTCATTACCTCCTGCAAAGTTTTCCCTCCAAATATTATTACCTAAATAAATAAACTAATTTCCTAAAAAAATTAAAGAAACAAGTAAATCATTACACACATACTTATAAATTCAAGTCCTAAGTAAATATCTATGTAAATTCTTCAAAAATAAATTATTACTCCTTATTTATGAGCTATTAAGCAAATAAACCTTTCTGATACAACTTTTTTCTAACAGAATATATAAGCGTCGATAACTAATGAAGTTCAAGTGTTGACGTAAACAAATACGGAGCGTAAATGATTGATGAGGGGAAAAACTATAAGCTGTATAAAATACTTTCAAATTTTGATTTTAATATATAAATAGTTTTTTTTGTTATCTAATAATAGTTGAATTATTATGTTATCTTTTAATTTGTTAACAAAATTTATAGCTGATCTGAATATATAAAGGAATGTATGTTAATTGAATAGTCAGGTTCTATGATGTGAATAAAGTAATGTTTTTTCACACTTTCAATACACATTTTCTATTGTTCATATATATTTAGTTACATATTTCTAAAAATTATAAAAAAAATATTGATATTTATAACGCACTCAATTATACAATTTAAACAAGATCTCACATGACTATCTTTTATCTTATATATTAGAAGTTATATTGACGATTTTACTCACTTATAAATAATGTCCAAAAAGCAAACATAAAGAATTAAATGAAACGAAGAAAGTATTAATAACTTTGTAAAAAAATAACATAATCATCATTGAAATTTTAAGTTATTTTCTCAAATCAAAATGTAAAGATTATAAATGTGAAAAGCTAATAGGTTACCAATAGATATTTACAAGTAATTACTAAACATAAAATGCTAAAGATACTGCGCATTAATGCGCGGAATCTATACTAGTTACTACAACAAATTATTGTTTATCAAATTTATGTACTTCTTCCATTTAATTTTTATCTTCCCATTTTAATGTAATACTCCACCTACATATTAAAAGAATGAGAGGATAAAAAAATAGGGGAAGCTAAGTAAAAAAAAAATTGAAGGGAGGAAAACGTACTTAGAATGATGAATTCTTTGGAAGAGTTTAGAATAATGAAAACAGGAATAATGAAAGTATGGTTTAAATTGTAAAAGGGTAAAGTGGTAAATGAAGAAGAAAAGTAATCCGCTAAGCTCAATATAGCAGCATATTGTAAAATGGCATATTCGATCCTAATATGCTGTTACAATCCGCCATTTACCAAACACTACCATTAGCATATTTTGTGGTCAAACCCGCCATTTACTCTCAATATACCGATTTTTGGCGGATCCACCATTTACCAAACACCCTATTATTTCATGTCTGCATCTAATGATTTCATAGACACCCAATTAATGCTCAACATTCTCCTTGAGCCTTTAAACCTGCTGCAATTAATACAATCATTCCTACTCTTACAATCACCTAACCCCAAGCCATTGGTCTTCTGCTACAATCTCCAAAACATCCCCCAATTTCCTAAGCTGCCTCGTTTCCATCTTCTGACAAACGTGCTTCTTTTCTTCCTTTTGCACCTTTTCGTCTTCCTCTATCTCCCTCTTCCATTGGACACCTCTTCACCACCCAACCGTCTTCCGCCGCCCCCCTTTTTTTGAATGACTACTCATCAGCCGCACCTATACCAGTCTACCATGAATCCAGCCTATATATTAACCTCCCATAACCATCCTGATCATTCATCCTGGAATCACACTACTAAAACAACACATTTTCACTTTCAATATGGGATCAAATCCAACTCCCAATAATTCTCCGAACTCCTTTTCTTTCAATCCTAATTTCTTTTCTGAGGCGGGCCCAAGTATTCCAAGAGTAAGCAATATTCCTGACGGAGTTGATTTTGGTATTGAGGTCGATTTTTACTCTTCCTGGCGATACCCCCGCACTGGTGCTATCATTACTATGAATCCTGATTTTCTGGGCGACTCTTTCGCCTTCTGGAATCGCTGTATTCTTGGCTATATGGTTGACTACAGGAGTTTCAGTGCAGCCACTGTCAATGCTATTGTCGGAGATCATTGGGTTACTAGAGGTCCTATGATGGTTCACAAAATGGGGGACCTTTTCGTCTTTCATTGCGCTGACAATGAGGACCAGCTGGACCTCCTCGAACGTACCTATGTGTCCATCCACGGAGCTATCATTGCTCTGTGCAAGTGGAGTCCTGAAGCTATACCAAGAACTGTAAGATTTCCGGTTGTTAAGATGTGGGTTCGGATGTGCGGTCTCCCTTTTGAATTCCTTAATCTGCCTACTGCCAACACCATTGGTCAACTGTTAAGTTCTGATTTTGAGGTTGAACACTTTGATATGGTCCCCCCAAATGATTATCTAAGAATCCGGGCCACGGTTGCTTTGGGCGACCCCTTAATCCCGGGTTTCTTCCTGGGTTGCAATCAGGAGTATCTTCTTTGGGTGCAATTCAAATACGAAGAGGTCTATAAGTACTGTACTAAATGTGGGCGTATTGGGCACAAATCGAGGCAATGCCCGGAACTCATCTCCAGCATCACTAATGACCTTGACGCTTCTTTCAAACAACTCGAGCAGAAGGGTTATGACATTTTCGAAGGGGTGGGAAGGCACACTATGTATAATCTTGACCTTAGGGCATTTACTTCAACTTCCAAATGTCTAACCTCTAGGTTCAGAGTGGGCTCCTACGCCTCCAGAGTCATGCCGGCGGATCTCTTCCCGGAAAATTACATTGACTATAATCTGGGTCTTTCCCCCGGGGGAAAGGTCAAACCGGGCATGAAATTCCTTGTGTAGACACCCACATTTTGACCGCCAGGTGTCTATAGCAGTTTCCGACAAACACCCGATGATGATCGGACGCAAACGTGCTTTAACTACTCAGAAACGGGCTCAAAATCATTGGCATTTGGCTTGGGCTCATTATAGAGTACATATCTCACAAAACCAACCTCAAAATCAGGCCCAGTGGGTCGTTTCGAGTCAAATAAGACTAATTTGGGTCGATTCCGACACCAGGGGTAAAACCGTCTTTTTACGACCGAGTCAAAACCCGGTCAAAGATTTTCCCGAGACACGTGAGTCAGCCATGACACCTCACACGGCTGATTCCTACTCTAATCCTACAAAAAATCAGCTTCTCAAAATATTAAACAAATCCGTTTGAGGATAGGATTCGATCTCAAGTAGGAATTCTATCCGGAAACCGAATCGGATATCGACCGAGCACCAAATACTCGGCCAAGACACCCAAGGTAACCGAAATACTCCTGCATTCAGCCGAGATTTTGGCTTCTCCACCAAGAAACGGAATTTGCGTTCCTGTAGACACCCGCATTTTGACTGCCACGTGTCTATGGTAGTCTCCGAAAAAACACCCGATG
Source organism: Agrostemma githago (assembly GCA_958450325.1). NCBI lineage: Eukaryota > Viridiplantae > Streptophyta > Magnoliopsida > Caryophyllales > Caryophyllaceae > Agrostemma > Agrostemma githago. The sequence continues at coordinate 11,411,827 of OY288255.1, read as the reverse complement.
ATGATTGGACGTCAACGTGACTAGTATACTCGGACTTGGACTCGAAATTCATAATATCCGACATGGACTTTTTAGTGGAGTAAAATCTCACAAAACAGACCTCGAATTCAGGCCCAGCGGATCGTTCCGAGTCAAATAAGACTAATTTGGGCCAAAACCGACACCAAAAATATTTCCCGTCTTTTCCCGACCGGGTCAAAACCCGGTCAAAGGCAAAACCGTCTCAAAAACCAGCTGAGTTCAAGTGAGCGCACAAATTCGAATTCAAAAATCAAGTCAAAACAAGCAAGATTTTCTTGCCTTATTTATCTCAACCACGTTGATCCACTCGATCGAGTGGATTGCCCACTCGGTCGAGTGGAGCGTCCCCAACCGGATCAGACCCGCCCAAATAGGCACTCGATCGAGTGCACTAGGGCCACTCGATCGAGTGCCCTTAGGTCGTGGCAAAATGTCTATAAATACCGACTCATTCCCATGCATTTGCCAACTTTTTCTCTTCAAAAAATTACACAACACTTTCACCCTACATTCACCCTACTTCAACCCTACACTACATACATTGCAAACCCTAGAGAAACTCCACCAAAACCGAGCCTCGTCCCTCGATAAACCGACTTACACACATACACACACCTACACACCATAACTCGCGCGCATTCCTCGATACTCCTAAAGCTTTGTCGCTGTTCACGAGTCCGTTTCCGAGGCCAATACTAGCATGTACGTTGAGGGTGTTCCAAACTCCTTTCTAGTCTCTTTTTGATATCGTCTTATGCACATTTTCATATTGTTGTATCGTAGTTGTCACAACACTAACACTAACATTTTTACATCTTTTTTACATTTTCGTTTTATATCGTTTTTATCTTCATTATATCATTAATACCGTGTATATCTAAAACTAGTATCAAATTTCGGTTTAAAATCCGTTTGACTATGATGTTTGCCTTAGATCCGTTTAATCCCTTTACGAGCAACGACGGAGGTGGAGCCCTTTAGAGGAGCCCCGCCCCAATGTACTCAAGGGCGTAACGCGATCGCAAACGGTCGTAGTTGAACGAATTTCATTCCATTTCCATAATTGGTACGAGACCCGTTGACACGAATACCGACATCACATAACCCGAAAGGGTTAGTTTCGATGTTGTGACGTAGAGGGATGCATCTCGTTACTAATTCAAAAGTTTCGTAATCTAAACGCAAACGTTTTCATAAAACCTCCGGTGACGGTATTATAATCGTTCTTACACGATTATAGTACCGGAGGCCGAGTCGAATACAAATCATGCGATATTCGTATTTGACTCGGCCGACCATCGATTTCAAGTCATAAAATCGAGCAAATCACTACTCGTACAAGGGGCACTCGACCGAGTGCCATAGGCCACTCGATCGAGTTGCACCCCAAAAACAGGGCAGTAGCCCCATTAATGATGCACTCGACCGAGTGCCGTAAGGCACTCGATCGAGTAACCCCCCAAAATATGGGCAGTAGCCACGTTAATGGCGCACTCGGTCGAGTCAATCAATGACTCGGTCGAGTGGGTCTGGCAACTCAGAAACCCGAGGGCTTGGACACATATTCCGAGCCCCGTCCTTATCGACTTTAGACCGTTGACCGACCCTTCATCATTTTTCAAAACGCTACACATGTCACGACACGTAGAACGACTTTGACCACTTTTACGTGATAAGTCGGGACGAGACTACGGAATGTGAGACTAGGCTAGCAACACGCCACAACCTCATATTTCCGTCCTTTGCTTAATACGTAACATAATACGTGTTTAAGCGGGGTAGTCCATCTACATAATTTCGCGGTCTAGTTTACATATGGGTCTGTTTTATCTTTGTTTTACGTAACTCTGCTTATGTCGTATTGTGAATTCCGGGTTGTATTTCCGCCCGTGTAGCTTGTACGCTTTTTTTTTACTTCCTTTTCGAGCTTTATTTATTATTTGCTTTTACGCTTTATAAATGAACCTCGCATGCTAACTCAACTTGACCATAATTAGATGCATTAAATGACGTAATTAACGCAAAATTCGCATGTTTAGACAAAACGTTGTTTGCATATCATTTCATTATTTTACTAGCGCACGTATCACGAACACGAACGATGTCTTAGTAGAGGCCGCCATGTGCGGGCGGGGTTGGGTGTCCTTAGTGGGCTTCCCAACACGTACCCTCACCCCTTACTCAGAACCTTTGGTTTCCGGATGTCCGAAACCCTGGGCGAACGAGAGTCATTCTTTACACGATTACCGGTGTATATGGTATCGGTATCGCAATGCAAAGGGACGAGCCCCATAAACTCTGAAATCGAAGTGGGCTTACTTTGTGTATAGCCCATGACGACATAGAGTGGGCTCGTATGGTTCCGAATAACCACAAAATTCGGTGGCGACTCCATTTTGACTTAAATTTCGAACCCGAGAACAATCTTACCACGAGATTCATTCGCCTACCCAAACCCGCGCTTCGCCGCGTCGGGGTGGACCTACGTCATGTCCACAATTTGGCGACTCCGCTGGGGATACCTGATGTACCACATGTCATCGGGGTTCCTAGGGTGAGACTCGAAGAGAAATCGTTCGTACATTAGTGTGCGCGCGTTAGTCTAATGATTCATGCATAACCCATTTTTGCCCGGGCAGGTTACTTGTGACCGACGTCCCACTATACCGCGGTGCATTCCTACATGGGTGCGCTAAAAACATCGATGGTGGAACTCGTCTCGGTTTTGCGGCATGTCCTAAGACCAACTCGGCTTAGGGAGTTCGTCCATCACATGAGAAAGCCATCGTTGTTGGTATAGACCCTATTTTGACCGACCGAGACTTAGCGTAAAGCATACATAAGCGTCGTTATAATGCTTGTTTGACTACGTGCTACTTGGTTTCCGTGTCATTTTTTTAAAAAACCGTCATTTCAAATTTGCATCTTTCCAAAAATACCCACCTTTCGAAAAACCCGAAATACTGTCCATTTCGGGACCCGTCATTCTAAAACGCCCAATTTTGAAAAACCCGAAATGCTGCCCATTTCGGGACTCACCTTTTCAAAATATCCCACTTTCAAAACTCGGAATGCCGCCGAAATTTAGGATCAAACGATTTGACTCAAAGTATCCTTTTCTATAGTCGGCATGCTGTCCGTTTTAATTCTCGAATTTCTACCCCCACCACCTTGATTTTCGGAATTTTCCTTTTCAAAATTCTAATCTCGGTTTTCGAAATTCCGTTTTCGGTTTTCAACACCCTCGGAAATTCGTTCATTTTGCATTCAAACCTCAACTTTCAACTTTCCTAAAATAAACCTTCCTTATTATAGGACCTACCGTCTATCCGTGTGTCGGGTCTTTGCATAGTACGTAGAGGGTTTATAGCGTCGAAACTCCGTCAATCTTATATCACGAGTTTCCCCCCTTTCCCAAGTCCGCCTTATCTGTCAAGGCACGACCAACCCGCGTAGGGCATACCCCTACAAAGGAAGGTCCGTCCATACACTCGAGTCAAAAGTCTGGGGAGTAATCTCACGTGGACCTTCCTTCGAACGGGACTAGGCCCACAAAGCCGAAATCCTAAGGAAGTCATACCACCCACGAGCCATCCGTCTAGATGTCTTTCTCGAGTCTTTTCCACTCAGTCTTTTCTTTTTGGGTCGCTCGGGATGTGCTGTTTCCTTTGATTCCAAGACTGGGTTCGGTTTCTGATTACGTGGTGTTCTTACAGACAGGCCACCATCAACCAGACACACTCGCAGGATGGAAACTGCCTTAGCTGAACTGAAAGCCTCCGTTGATTCCATGATCGAGAAGCAAGCCGACATTGATGCCCAGCTGAATGAAATGAGGGCTGGGCAAGTTGCTATCGTCACTCGATTGGCTTCGGTAGAGCACAGGACTCCTACTACCGGGACTACCGGACCTTTAGCTGAACTGGTTAGCTCGGTCCGCCGACTGGAAGAACAAGTGCATTTAACTGGGAATAACAACATTCACCGGGAAAACAGTCGGGAGTATAACCCGCTAAGTGACAGGCTGCCTGCAAACCTGAACCTCACCGGTTTGCCTATGTTCGAAGGGACCGAAGACCCGTTACTACATGTACGGGCCTTCAAGGAGTTCATGGCCATCAAAGGGGTGGACTCCACCATGTTCAAGAACCTCTTTGATGCGTCTCTTGAAAAGCACCCTCGGGCCTGGTACTACAGGCTAGACCCGAAGAAATACCCTACATGGGATGATGTGGCCACCGAGTTCGCTCGGAACTACGCTGACAACACCGAGATCCAAACCACAATGAGATCTCTGGAGGTTATGGCCCAAGAGCCGAAAGAAGGTTTTACCAAATACCTTCAACGATGGAGGGCCGAGAGCGTGAAACTGGTCGATAAGCCCAGTGAAAAGACTTTAGTGGAGGCCTTTGTTAAGATCCTCCTCCCATCCTACCGGGTTCACCTCCGATATGCTGTCATACCCAACTTCACCACCCTCACTGAAATGGGTATGAGGATCGAAGATGACTTGAGACTGGAAGGCCTCACCAAGGCCGCTGCTAAGGGTTACCAAGGGGATTCTTCCTCCACAACCAAGCCTCAAGCTGCAACCCGCAGTATTTTCGACGCGGTTAATCTACTAGATGCCCCGTCCAAGAGAAACACCCCACCTCGGGTTTTCACTGATATAGGTACGACCTATACTTATGCCTTACAAAGGCTGTCCTCAAAAGGCCTAATCCAACCGATAGGCCCAACTCCTGAAGTTCCGGTTGAGCGACGCTCCAAGAACTACAATGCTCAAGCCTATTGCCAATACCATCGAGGCAATGGGCATGACACCGAGAAGTGCTGGAAGCTGAAGCACTTGATTCAGGACTTGATCGAAAGCGGTAAAATCCCGCTGCCCGGAGATAAGCCCAGTAATAAGGAAAATCCTTTCAGCTCCCACGCCATCTTTACCGGGGAGGTGATCGATTGCTCTCACCTTATCTCTCCACTTATCCCGCAAGTGAACGGGATCTGGTTCGACGACGAGGAAGATGTCTACCTCGCCAAGGGGGAAGCTGTTCCCATCACCGCCGAGGAGATTCGAAAGACTAAATCTCGAGTCTTAACCAGTAACCACCTTGGTCGTCCTTTTCAAGCCACTAGCTCTAGGGACACCCCTATCCCGACAACCGTTATTACGAAAGTCGCCTCTGAAGAGCCAACTGCTGAAACGGCTCTTGTGAAACAATTGAAGAAGACCCGAGTTGACCTCACTATATGGCAACTCTTGGTTAGCTCTCAAGAACATCGGGAAGCACTCACAAAGGCTCTCGATCAAATTAAGGTCGACTCTTTGGTTACCCCCGCTGAGATGGTAGCCACGATCTTGCCCCACCTGAAGGGCAAAGCTAAGGAAGAAGGACCGGTAATCACTTTCTCCGAGGCCGACCTGCCACCATTCGGGGCCGCCCATAACCTGGCCCTCTACATCACGGTGGTCTGCCGAGGAAAATACCTTCCCATGACCCTAGTTGATGACGGGTCCGCTGTGAACGTCCTTCCTCTAAGGACCGCAAAAGCCCTCGGCATTACCGAGGCTGACTATGTTCCGACTGCTCAGACCATCCAAGCCTTCGATGGGAGCCCGAAGTCGGTAGCTGGGGCCGTGAAACTGACCATCATCACTGGCCCGATAGAGAAGGAGCTCGAGTTTCAGGTGATCGATGTCACCTCATCGTTCAACTTGCTCCTGGGTAGTCCTTGGATCCACGCGGTCAAGGCGGTGTCCTCCACCCTCCACCGAAAGATCAAGATGCCTCTGCTTAACGATGTCATCACTTTAGAGGCAACGCCAATGACTGTGGCTAGCTGTAACGCCACGGGACGCACGGACCTCTAGGGGTTCGATTTTGTGGGAATGATCGAGGAAGAGTACCTCTTTAGGCCTTACTTCACTACGAGTATCGACATGATGCTCCAAAACCTAGGATACTTTCCGGGGGATACTTCTCGACCCGATCTTCCAGCTGGGAAGATCATCGAGGTTCTCAAAGACGAAGAATCTCACTTTGGTCTCGGTTATGACATCACCCCTGACAATGTTGTCCGAGCAGGGATCGAAAAAGCCTGCAACATCCTTAAGGGTATCTACTTGAGCCCTTATAGCCCACGGTTGGCTGACTACTTCGTCACACCGGTGTTTGGGGCTGTTCAGGTTGGTCTATACCAACCCAATGCTATGCAGCTCGGGACCCACATGGCCCGGGACTGCAACTACATTCCAGATGATGTGTTCGCCCTCATCCAGTCCAATGGAGCTGAAGATGCTGAGCCCGCACTAGGGCTACTATTTGGGGAAGATACCATAGCCCCAACTCCAAAGGAAGACCTGGTCAACCTGATTCTCCGCAGCAACAGGTTTGACCAAGCTGATCTCGGATGTTGGTTCCGAGACGGGTAACAGAGCCTGGAGGAAGACTGTCAAGTGGACTGACAGTCAGGGAAGGATCTACAAGCTGGTCACCGGAGAGCGAGACATGCCTGAGTCTGAGTCCGAGTCCGAGTCTGAGTCGGAGTCTGAGTCAGAGTCTGAGGTCGAGTCTAGGGAAGTCGGTGCTAGAATCACTCCTGTAACCCCCCTCCCTTTTATCATTCCTGCTGCTGGCACTTCGGGGTCTGTCCCAAGTGCCCTACCTATCCCGCCACTGACCAATGATCAGATGGCTGCTCTCTTTGAGCTGTTCTCCAAATTTTCAATCAATAATAACAACCGTTCTGCTTACGACTTGTCTCTTTCAAATTCTGCTTTTAAAAATGTTTTATGCTATGACATTGAGAAATCAGACGAACAGGTACCCTTACCTCCGCATTTGATCGAGCAACTAGAGCAAAGGGAGTCCCGGAACCCGGTAATCGAAGAAACCGAGTCCATAAATGTGGGAACAACCTTAGAACCTCAAACACTTAAGATAGGGTTATCCTTAAATCCCGAGGAGAAACAACAGTTCATAAGCCTCCTCCGAGAGTTCAAAGATGTCTTCGCATGGTCCTACAAGGACATGCCGGGGATAGACCGGGAAATAGCCGAGCACCACATACCAATCAAAGACGGGTGCAAACCGGTCAAACAGAAGCTTCGTCGGATGAGGCCCGAGTGGTCTCTCAAGGTAAAAGAAGAAGTCGACAAACAATTCAAAGCCGGCTTCATACAAGTGTCCGAGTATCCGGACTGGGTGGCAAACATCGTGCCGGTTCCTAAAAAGGACGGTAAGGTGCGGGTATGTGTAGATTTTCGGGATCTTAACAAGGCGAGTCCGAAAGATGATTTTCCGTTACCACACATCGACATACTGGTGGATAACACGGCCGATCATGCCCTTCTATCATTCATGGACGGGTATGCCGGGTATAATCAAATCAAGATGGCGGAAGAAGACATGAGTAAGACTACCTTCACCACGCCTTGGGGTACTTACTGCTATACCGTCATGCCTTTCGGTCTCATTAATGTCGGGGCCACATATCAAAGAACTGCTACCACTTTACTACACGACATGATGCATAAAGAGGTAGAAGTTTACGTAGACGACATGATCGTCAAATCCAAAGAACGGGACGGTCACATCACCGCCCTAAGAAAATTCTTCACCCGATTGCGCAGATACAACATGAGGTTAAACCCTCAAAAGTGTAGTTTCGGGGTAACATCAGGCAAATTACTGGGTCATATCGTTAGCCAACGAGGTATCGAAGTCAATCCAGCTAAAATCAAAGCCATTACCGAGATGCAACCTCCTAAAACCGAAAAAGAAATAAGGGGATTCCTCGGGAAAGTCCAGTACATCAGTCGGTTCATTTCCAAATTAACCATGGTGTGTGAACCAATTTTCAAGAAACTGAAAGTGGGAGAACGGGTACTATGGGATGACAAGTGCCAAACCGCTTTCGACAAGATCAAGGAAATTCTGTCTGCACCGCCAGTCTTAATGCCACCTCAACCCGGTTTGCCTCTGTCGTTATACCTAACGACGACCGAGACAGCCATGGGGGCTATGCTGGCTCAGACAGTTGACTCCGAAGAAAGAGCCATTTACTACATCAGCAAAAAGTTTTTAGAGTATGAGTGCAAATATACCATGCTCGAAAAGACGTGTTTGGCTCTAGTCTGGGCCACCAAGAAACTCCGACATTATATGCTCAGTTACGAGGTCCATGTGCTATCCAAGATGGATCCGATCAAATACATCTTCGAAAAGCCCGTTCTCAACGGCCGAATCTCTAGATGGACTCTAATGTTGGCAGAGTTCGACTTAAAGTTTGTACCGTTAAAGGCTATTAAAGGTCGAGTAGTAGCTGAATTTCTCGCCGATAGCCCGATAACCGAAGAAGGACACACCGACACTTGGTCCTTCCCAGACGAAGATATTTTCCATACTGATACTGAAACTTGGGATTTATACTTCGATGGTGCATCTAATTTTCGAGGGTTCGGAGTCGGGATCCTCCTAATTTCACCAAAAGGGGAACATACTCCCGTCTCCATCAAACTGGACTTTGATGTTACTAATAATGCAGCAGAGTATGAAGCATGCATTTACGGGCTACAAGCCGCCGCCAATCTGGGGATCACAAATCTCCGGGTACATGGTGATTCATCCTTGGTTATTAACCAAGCACTTCAAAAATAGAAAACTCAAAATGCTAATCTCGTGGCCTACCAGGCACGAGTACGGGATCTCGAGAAACAATTCCAAAAGGTAGAATACATATATCTGCCCCGGGAAGAAAATCAGTTCGCAGATGCACTCTCAAAATTGGCATCTTTACTGAATATTCCCGACCACGTGACTAGTATGCCGATTTGCATCGAACGACGGTCCGAGCCAGCATACATCTGCGACATCGAAGACATTGAGTTAACCGATCCCGACCCGTGGTACCAAGCCGTGTTAACGTACCTAACGAACGGAGAATATCCTCCCGGGACGGAAGGTCGAGCCAAGAAAGCCTTACGGAGGCTAGCCACCCAGTTCATCCGCACCGACGACGGACAACTGTATAAAAAGACGGCACAGGGGGCTCTTCTCCTTTGTGTTGACAAATACAAGGCTGAAAAGGTTATGGCCGAAGTACATGACGGTGAAAACGGCCCACATATGAATGCCCACATGCTGGTCCGAAAAATTATGAGGCTAGGTTATTACTGGAATACCATGGAAGCCGATTGCCGGTCGTATGTCAAACATTGTCATAACTGTCAAATCTTTGGCAATGTACAACATATGCCGTCATCACTACTCTATACCATGACGTCACCCTGGCCGTTCTCAACGTGGGGTATCGACATAATCGGGAAAATAAACCCCTCGGGTACCGGTGGGCATTGCTTCATTTTGGTAGCTATCGACTACTTCACCAAATGGGTCGAAGCTGAATCATATCGCATTCTCACTGCCAAGCATGTCGCCAAGTTTATTCAAAACAAGATAATATGTCGATATGGGATTCCCGCTGAATTTATCAGTGATCACGGGACTCATTTTCAAGCCGAGACTGCGGCCCTACTGACCAAATATAAAATCCAAAGGCATACTTCCTCGCCTTACCGTCCCCAAACAAATGGAGCAGTAGAGGCGGCTAATAAAACAATTGTCACCATACTCAAAAAGATGGCTGACAATTACCGGGACTGGCCCGACAAAATACCTTTTGCCCTATGGGGATATCGAACGTCAATTCGCACCGCAACCGGGGCAACACCATATTACTTAACCTACGGGATGGAGGCAGTCCAACCAGTCGAGCTGGAGGTACCGTCCCTCAGAATCCTGCTAGAAAGTCAAGTACCCGAAGCTGACTGGGTTCGAGCACGATATGACTCGTTGGTTTTACTAGACGAACGACGGTCTCGTGCCCTCAATAATATCCAAATCTACCAGAAGAGGATCCAACGGGCCTTCAACAAGAGAGTAAGGCCCAGACACATCAGGGAGGGCGATCTAGTCCTTAAGTCTATTCGGACTCTACTACCGGTTGACCCAAGGGGAAAATTCAAACCCAATTGGGCTGGGCCATACCTAGTGAAGAAAATCCTATCGGGGGAGCAGTGATGCTGACGGACCTGGACGGGAACGAGTTTGTCAACCCAACCAACCTGGACCAGCTGAAGCGTTACTACCCTTAGCCATTTCTCAATGTCATTAGCAAATTTTATCAAAATCATTTTTTTACAAAAAGCAAGTCAATGAGCTAGAATTACTTATTCTACTGTCATAAACATCTTGAACCAATAGTCTTGGTGTAATTCGAGATTGCAAATTTCCTATGCCTGAACTACGTTTGGTTTGATTCTGCTAATCGCGGATACGTAGGCAACCCCTCAAAAGGGTACAACCAATGCAATCAAGAAAAGACAGGAGCGGTTTTATAATAAACTTCCTTTATTAATTCAAAAAAAAATCCCGATGAACTCGGAAATTACAAAGTGCAGGAATTCAAAAAAATATAAATACGAAAAATCACACAAAAACAATAATAATATTTAAATAATAATAAAGCTAAAAGACTCGGCCTTCAGGGCATCTTGCCCTTCCCCTTGTCTTTAGCATCCCTAGCCGTCCACTGACGACGACGCGGAGGAGAACGCTCCCTAATCACTACGGGAACTTCTCTAGCTCGGGCTCGATTGTGTGAGCCCGAATCCTCCATCACCTCGATAGGCCCAAGTCGGGCCCTAACGGGCTCGGGGAACCGGTCGCGCGGGCCTAGTCGGTCCCGGGCCGCCAGCCTTGGCCCAAGTCGTCGCTCTAAGTCGGTCTGCCCCCGAGTACTGCTAGAACCGACTTCTTTAGATCGAGTCTTAGTATGTAACTTATGACCCGATTCTTCCCGGACTTTAGCTCCAGGAGTGTCTTCCCCGGCGAAGAGCTCTCTGTTATCCTTCGCCGACTCGCGCTGCACCAATTCGATGGCTTCATCAAGTCTTAAGGCCTTGCGAGCCTCCTCGGACTCTTCAGAAGTCCACTTCTGGTAAGCCCGTGATACCCAAGCGGATTGGCAAGGGCTAGGTATCGTCCATGTGGGACGAGTGAACCATCGTTGCAACCAAGTGTCGCACATAGCGTCCGTCAATTGGAGCGGGACGCTAATAATGGCTTCCTTCTCAGGGATGCGCTGAGATGAACCGAACTGCCTTAGGAGGCGGTCCGGGTAAATATGAACCGTCCAGTCTAGGGACAAGATCGTCAGATATCGGGCTTGGTCCCTCTTGGCCAATCCAGTTAGCTTCGAAAGAAACCACCAAGCAACGGTCCACCTGATCAAAGGACCCCCGTGGAATGCCAGTTCTTCATCCCAGTAAGCTCGGTTTATCTGGTGACTCGAGCTTATCTTCCGCCTCCTAGAGCTGATCTGACTACTCCGATAACTGGAAATGCTCGGAGGAGTCTCTATGATTGACAGTCGCTCCGACAACCATATCTGAAAGGCATATACAAACTTCATAAGCAACGGAGCAACTCGCTACAGCCCACTCGATCGAGTACAAAATCTGACTCGATCGAGTAAGCTTGTCAAAAACAAGCAGTAGCCGGGATCGAGTGCCACTCGATCGAGTGCAACATCTGACTCGATCGAGTAAGCCTGTAAAAAACAGGCAGTAGCACGACATAAGTGTCACTCGATCGAGTGACAGGTCCACTCGATCGAGTGACTTACGAAGATCAGAAAATTCGCGTGAAACGCGAAAAAAAAAAAAAAAAAAAAAAAAAAAAAAAAATTCGAGGTACATACTTGAAGAATACGGGTGCTTCCCGTCAGCCGCCGAGATGGGTCAAGCCGTCGAGCATCCAGCCCCATAATGATTTCCCCCGTGGCTAGCCAAGCAGGGCTATGACCAGTCTCCATCTGGTCAACCACTCCGATCAGCCTGATTTGACCCATGCATGAGTCAAGATCCATCAGCCCTTCGAATACGTAACAATGCAGCATGCAAAAGGCAAATGCCCTACGCCTATGAGCAGGGGTAGCCCTTACATCTCGAGGGTTCATGAACTTATCGGCTAGGTCGAATAGGGAGACGTTATCCCCCTGCACCATTCGGTTTGTCTCAGCATGAGACAGACCCAAAAATTCCCTCAACCGCCTCCTTGGATCCGGGTAGAACGGAGGGATAGCTGGCTGGGCAGTAAAGCTCCAACCACCAATAGCAGTAATCTCCTCGGGCAAAGGGCATATCTCTCCCCGCGGGAACACAAATACATGATGGGTAGTATCCCAGAGCGACAGACAGGCATCCAGAAAGTGCGAATCCACTATTAAACGTTGAAAAGGGAACAAATTGACTATCCCCATTTGAGTCAGCCTGACCTTATCCTCGTCCCGGAAGTACTGGGACCAGGCGAGCAGCATGGCGGTCAAATGGTTGATGCCCATGACAAAAATTTCTAAATTTTCTCGAAAGTCTACAGGATTTTGAGAAGGGAGAAGGAGAATCTGAGTTGTGGTGCAGAAACTGAAGCAGGGATCTCCTATATTTATAATGGAGAAACCTAACAGAAACCTAACTGCTACTGCCTCCTCATCCAACTGGGCCCTATGCGCGCGCAGGCCTGATTCCAAACTTGAACCCAGAATAGGAATCAAGCTGTCCCGAGCTTTCCTAAGTTTTTCTAAAAATTTCTTTGCGTCAAAATTTTTGTCTTTCCAAAATTTTCAATCTTTTTTCTCCCCAGCGAGAGTCAACATTTTACCTACATGTTACATGCGAGTTGTTATGTGTCAGCATACAGGTACACTCCAGACTTCAGAGGCAAGTCCCCGCGGAACTATCCAAAATTCCCCAACGGAGTTAGCTTTTTCCCAGTATGCTACATCCAAGATATGATGTGTCGGCATACGGGTACACCAACTCCCCGAAAGAAGCAACCTTCACTCCCCACGGAGCATTTTTCAGCTCAAGTACGGTTCAAGGCTTCGAAAGCAAGCTCACATATTTCCCCAGCGGAACGCCCGAGGCGGCATTCTCCACATGCAAGCACGCCCCAGGACATGTGTCTGGCACAGGTATGATTTCTATCCTATGGCTGGCGAGCCCTTTCACGCGAGTCTACTGGACTATAAACGACCCGACCGGAAGGCTGCCAGGTCGTAATCTGCGATTGGCCTGGTAGCTACTCTGACTTTCGCCTTGTCCAAGCCTCAGTCAGAGTGGGGGCTCTATAGACACCCGCATTTTGACTGCCACGTGTCTATGGTAGTCTCCGAAAAAATACCCGATGATGATTGGACGTCAACGTGACTAGTATACTCGGACTTGGACTCGAAATTCATAATATCCGACATGGACTTTTTAGTGGAGTAAAATCTCACAAAACAGACCTCGAATTCAGGCCCAGCGGATCGTTCCGAGTCAAATAAGACTAATTTGGGCCAAAACCGACCCAAAAATATTTCCCGTCTTTTCCCGACCGGGTCAAAACCCGGTCAAAGGCAAAACCGTCTCAAAAACCAGCTGAGTTCAAGTGAGCGCACAAATTCGAATTCAAAAATCAAGTCAAAACAAGCAAGATTTTCTTGCCTTATTTATCTCAACCACGTTGATCCACTCGATCGAGTGGATTGCCCACTCGGTCGAGTGGAGCGTCCCCAACCGGATCAGACCCGCCCAAATAGGCACTCGATCGAGTGCACTAGGGCCACTCGATCGAGTGCCCTTAGGTCGTGGCAAAATGTCTATAAATACCGACTCATTCCCATGCATTTGCCAACTTTTTCTCTTCAAAAAATTACACAACACTTTCACCCTACATTCACCCTACTTCAACCCTACACTACATACATTGCAAACCCTAGAGAAACTCCACCAAAACCGAGCCTCGTCCCTCGATAAACCGACTTACACACATACACACACCTACACACCATAACTCGCGCGCATTCCTCGATACTCCTAAAGCTTTGTCGCTGTTCACGAGTCCGTTTCCGAGGCCAATACTAGCATGTACGTTGAGGGTGTTCCAAACTCCTTTCTAGTCTCTTTTTGATATCGTCTTATGCACATTTTCATATTGTTGTATCGTAGTTGTCACAACACTAACACTAACATTTTTACATCTTTTTTACATTTTCGTTTTATATCGTTTTTATCTTCATTATATCATTAATACCGTGTATATCTAAAACTAGTATCAAATTTCGGTTTAAAATCCGTTTGACTATGATGTTTGCCTTAGATCCGTTTAATCCCTTTACGAGCAACGACGGAGGTGGAGCCCTTTCGAAGAGCCCCGCCCCAATGTACTCAAGGGCGTAACGCGATCGCAAACGGTCGTAGTTGAACGAATTTCATTCCATTTCCATAATTGGTACGAGACCCGTTGACACGAATACCAACATCACATAACCCGAAAGGGTTAGTTTCGATGTTGTGACGTAGAGGGATGCATCTCGTTACTAATTCAAAAGTTTCATAATCTAAACGCAAACGTTTTCATAAAACCTCCGGTGACGGTATTATAATCGTTCTTACACGATTATAGTACCGGAGGCCGAGTCGAATACAAATCATGCGATATTCGTATTTGACTCGGCCGACCATCGATTTCAAGTCATAAAATCGAGCAAATCACTACTCGTACAAGGGGCACTCGACCGAGTGCCATAGGCCACTCGATCGAGTTGCACCCCAAAAACAGGGCAGTAGCCCCATTAATGATGCACTCGACCGAGTGCCGTAAGGCACTCGATCGAGTAACCCCCCAAAATATGGGCAGTAGCCACGTTAATGGCGCACTCGGTCGAGTCAATCAATGACTCGGTCGAGTGGGTCTGGCAACTCAGAAACCCGAGGGCTTGGACACATATTCCGAGCCCCGTCCTTATCGACTTTAGACCGTTGACCGACCCTTCATCATTTTTCAAAACGCTACACATGTCACGACACGTAGAACGACTTTGACCACTTTTACGTGATAAGTCGGGACGAGACTACGGAATGTGAGACTAGGCTAGCAACACGCCACAACCTCATATTTCCGTCCTTTGCTTAATACGTAACATAATACGTGTTTAAGCGGGGTAGTCCATCTACATAATTTCGCGGTCTAGTTTACATATGGGTCTGTTTTATCTTTGTTTTACGTAACTCTGCTTATGTCGTATTGTGAATTCCGGGTTGTATTTCCGCCCGTGTAGCTTGTACGCTTTTTTTTTACTTCCTTTTCGAGCTTTATTTATTATTTGCTTTTACGCTTTATAAATGAACCTCGCATGCTAACTCAACTTGACCATAATTAGATGCATTAAATGACGTAATTAACGCAAAATTCGCATGTTTAGACAAAACGTTGTTTGCATATCATTTCATTATTTTACTAGCGCACGTATCACGAACACGAACGATGTCTTAGTAGAGGCCGCCATGTGCGGGCGGGGTTGGGTGTCCTTAGTGGGCTTCCCAACACGTACCCTCACCCCTTACTCAGAACCTTTGGTTTCCGGATGTCCGAAACCCTGGGCGAACGAGAGTCATTCTTTACACGATTACCGGTGTAGATGGTATCGGTATCGCAATGCAAAGGGACGAGCCCCATAAACTCTGAAATCGAAGTGGGCTTACTTTGTGTATAGCCCATGACGACATAGAGTGGGCTCGTATGGTTCCGAATAACCACAAAATTCGGTGGCGACTCCATTTTGACTTAAATTTCGAACCCGAGAACAATCTTACCACGAGATTCATTCGCCTACCCAAACCCGCGCTTCGCCGCGTCGGGGTGGACCTACGTCATGTCCACAGTTCCTTTCGAACTCTTGCATTTCCTATCCAAAAACCGATTCAAACACCCGACCAAGTGAAAACACTCGGCCGAGTAGGCTCCCACCAGCCGTGTTCCCTTTCTTCTCGGACAAGAAAGCGGAATTCTCATGCCTTACAACTTCTACGTTTCCTATCCTAAGCGGTAGTTCAAACTCTCCTAGCCAAGGTCGGGAATTTCCTATAAATAGCCCCTTGTACGCGAGATTCAAAAGCATTCAGAAACGATATTAATTACTATCAATTATCAATCAATTGTTATCAAAATACACATCTATTATTAGCATCATACGTCCATACACATCACACACCTAAAAACTTAGCATCGATATTACAAACCCGAAGGAAAACCGGTCCCTTTATACCCGACACCCTTCACCGAAACCTCGTCCAAACCGAGCCACCACCTCACCGACATACACTCGACGCTCCTGTGCCCAAGCCACGTCCCGACGAGCCCTGATCCGAGTATACAGAAGCATGTAGGTTGAGGGTGCACAAAACCCGATCTCTCCTTTTCCTTCTCTTCTCTCTCTCGTCCTTTTTCATACGGGTCGTGTCGTTATTTTTTGTCATTCGTCAAATCTTTTATTTTTTCTAATATCGATAATATCAAAAAATTATTTTCATATAACAATATTCTTAAAAATATGATATCGATTTTCTATAATCGAATATCGTATCAAAAAAGAATTATATTAAGATCTCGACGATATTAAAAATCGTTACATCTTTTTTCGTTCAAACTTCTTTTTACAAAACCCTTTTTTTAATTCATTCCGAATACTCGATATCGATTTCATAATCGAATATCGGGTACGACGAATATCGAAAACATAAATCGAGTACAAATTAATTCATATTTTGTAAGCAATTTATCAAAATTAGCAATTTCGAACAAAAAATAAAAACCGGACAGACCCGCACGCGAGTCGCGCCATGCCCAGGCGACTCGCGCACGGGCCTGAAATCCGAGACGTTTTTTTAGCTTTTTCGTTCGTTTTATTTTATTTATTCTACGAAACGATTTCAAAATTTATATCTTTTCTAAAACTATTCGGAATATTTGATTTTAAGTTCGTAGTTAACTATCAAATATAACGAATATCGAAAATATTGAATCGAGTACGAATTACGCAATATTCATACGCGATTTAATAAAAACATCGATTTTTCGAAAACCGTCTTCAAAAACAGACCGACACGCGACTCGCCGGCATCCCGGGCGAGCCGCGCGGCCGGCTGCCACGGCGCATCTTTCTCGTTTTTTTATTATTATTTTTCGAACTTCGTTTTTTATACAAAACATCATTTTAACAATATTTTCCAGATTTCGATTAATATTTATTTATTTTTTCGATCTCGTTTATTATACTTGCTATATTATTTTCACAAATCGATACTAACTCGTTTGTTCATCTTTGTAGCAAATTCATTATTATTTTCATCTCTTGTTTTATTATACTAAAACGAATCTCACATGCTAAATTCAACTTTGACGTTAAATTTTTCATGCATTAAATCGACTTAGCAACCCATTCAATTCCTCGCATGTTTAGAAAAACAATGTTTGCATATCATTCATCGTATTACTAACACGCCTATTAAAACGTCATTCGATATCCTAGTAGAGGCCGCTAATGTGCGGGCGGGGTTGGGTGTTCTTAGTGAACTTCCCAACACGTACCCTCACCCCTTACTCAGAACCGTGGTTTCCGGATGTCCGAAACCATTGGCAACGAGAGTCATTCAATATACGATTAACCGCCCAAGTCGGCATCTATATCGATATGCAAAGGGACGAGCCCAATAAACTCTGACATCGGAAATGGGCCGTATTTTGTATACGGCCCACTACGACATAGAGCGGGCTCGAACGGTTCCGAATAACCATAAAATTCGGTGGCGACTCCGACTTCGATTTAAATTTCCATTTGACCATCTCATGGAGATTCATTCGCCTACCCAAACCCGCGCGTGGCCGCGTCGGGGTGGACCTATGTCATGTCCACACCTTGTCACCTCCATCCCTTTCAAGGGACCGGTCCTCAATACCCCTCACTTCAATGCAAGACAATCGGATCGTCAGGGCAGGCTCTTCGAGTTTGAGGAACCTGACTACTCTGCTAATGCTGGTGTTTTCAAGAATGGGAGTCGTGAATGGCGTGGCGAGCCTTTTGAAACCCCTTATGCCAAGAAATATCCTGAACCCTATTGTATTTCCTCTTAACCATTCACTTCTCCTCAGAATGGTGATATGGAATGGAGTTACTCTTATGATAAGAGTATGCTGTTTAACGAGTCAATGAATCACAGATTGGAATGGAACTACAAAGTAGCTTTCGCCATTGATGATGCTCGCGGTTATGGGCAGACTTTCTCTCCACCAAATGACTACTCCTTCCCTTATCATGAACCTCCTATCACTGTTGAAGAACTGGACCGAGATGCTGAACTCGCTGCGGCTAGTTTCGCGGCTAACAATGGTAACTATTCGTCCAGCGAAGAGGACCTCAACAACAACTATCAAAACTATAACAGCAACTCTGAGGATAGTTTGAATGCTGATAGCAGCATCAACACATCAACTGAAAATACTCTCTATAGCTCGGAAGAACACAACAACTACCAATCTCCGATCCAAATTTCTTCCGATTCTCCAACTTCGGACCCTCTTTTTGAGGATGCCCAAGAGACCCAGGAAGGTGCTTTCCCCTCGGATGCTGAAGAAATCACACCCCTCTCTCTGAATGTGGTAACTGCTTCCTCTCCTGCTGCTAATAACAATGTTATCACTAACCCTGCTACCATTAACCTTCTACAGTCTATGGATGACAAGCTAAATGGTTTTGCTTCGGAAATATTCGGCCATCTCGAGGCTGACCTCCTCAGCCTTACTACTGACAAAACTTTTATGCTCCCTGACTGCTCCTTTTACTCACCAACCAGAGAAACCACTACCACTCCTCCGATGTTTTATAGCGTCTCCAAGAAGCCGCGCCCTAAGCGCAAATCAAGCTCGGACCCTGATTCTGCTACTCTGATGGCCAATTCCATAAACTGCAAAGACTCGGCCAAAAGCTACTTACTTTCATTGGGAAAAAAACTCAAGTTTACTACTGCAACTCCTTCCCCGAAAGCAAGCTTCATCATGAAAGTTACTGACAATGACCTGGATTTGGAAGAAACTGCCACTACTGCTGCTGCTGATTGGGTTCCGGAGGCTGACCCTTCTCAGCCTCCTCACCAGCCATGAGAGGAATCTCCTAGAATTGCAGGGGTCTTAATGACCCGCTCTCCCCTGCAATTCCTAAACTAAGAGCGACGGTCTATAATAAGTATTATGATTTTCTATTTTTATGTGAAACCAAATGTACTACTGAGTCGGTTAACAAAATTGGTGTCACCTTAGGTTACTTTAAGTCAGTCGGAGTCGATGCCATTGGCACTAGTGGTGGTCTTTGGCTGGGATGGAAGGGGCCTCTCTCGACGGAATTAGTCTACAAATGTGTCAACTTTATATCGATGAGAGCTATAATAAATTGTTCCTTCTATTATTTGATTTTTGTCTATGGCAGCCCATATTTGGATCAAAGACAACATGTTTGGGACTTGCTTCACAGCCACATCAGTTTACTTAAGCATCCTTTCCTTCTTATTGGTGATTTCAACCAAGTTGAATACATGGACGACAAACTCAGTTACGACAGTTATTCGCTTCGTGGAGCGGACAGCTTCACCCGATGGAAGTTTGATTGCAATCTATTGGACATTCCTTTTAAAGGTCCTAAGTACACATGGTGCAATAATCGAGATGGCCATCATCGCATATATGAGAGGCTGGACAAAGCATTTGTTTCTTCCTCTTGGTATTCTGCTTTTCCTAATACGGCTGTTAGGCATTTTCCTATCCAAATTAGCGACCATGCTATGATAGAAATTGATCTCAACTTATGTCTTGAAAAAATTCGTAAGCCTTACAAAATTGAAGCATGGGTTTTTGATTTTGATGATTGTAATAATAAAATCGAAAGAGCCTGGACTGACAATGAGTACTGGTCGTCCATCCATGGTTCACACTCTTTCCGTCTTGCCAGAAAATTGGATTTTTGCAGGAATATCATGAAAAAATGGGCCTTAGATAAACGCAGTGATTGGGGCCGGAAGTGGTCCGATTTTGATGATATGCTCGGTGATGACCTACAACGCATTTTTGATGACCGTAACCCCTCTAATTCTGCTGATTACAATATCCACCACCAAGAGCTTATTGAATTCTGTAAAGCCTCTACTACATATTGGAAGCAAACAGCCAAACTAAACTGGGACTCCTAGGGAGACTCTTGTACCAAATTCTTTTTCAATAAAGTCAAAGGTAGAACTTGTAGAAATTTCATTCCTGGGTTGAAGCTATCTAATAATGAATGGACTTTTGATGCGGCTGCCATTCGAAATTCTTTTCATGAGCATTTCAAGAACTGCTTTGCTGATAACCCATCTTCTGCTATTAGTTCCAGGTCTTACTTCTCCGGTCTATTAAGTAATATTTCTATGGTTCTTAATGAGGATGATTCTAACAGGCTTAACGCGCCTTTCCGCCCACATGAAGTGCGGACTGCTGTTTTCCAGCTAGGGTCTCTTAAATCTCCAGGACCTGATGGTATTGCTGCTGTTTTCTACCAGCGTTATTGGAATTTCATCAAAGAGGATGTTACTCTTGCAGCCTGCCATTGCCTCAATTCTGGCCACATTCTCCGGGAATTTAATCGTACATTTATAAGCCTTATTCCAAAGATAAATCACCCAGAACGGGTGGAACACTACAGACCGATAAGCCTCTGCAATGTCTTTATGAAGATTGTGACCAAATGCATATCGAACAGAATCAAGAAGGTCATTAATCTCCTGATCAGCCCTTATCAAAATGGTTTTGTCCCGGGAAGATCTTGTAGCGACAATATTTTACTTGCCCATGAATTAATTCATCACATTAATAAAAACAACTCTAGACGTGGTGGTATGATGGCTTACAAGATCGATATGAGCAAAGCTTTTGACCGAGTTGATTGGAATTTTCTTGAAGCTACCCTCATCACGATGAATTTTCCGGTGAAGTTTGTCCAACTTATCATGAACTGCGTTCAAACGGTCTCTTATGAGGTTCTTGTGAATGGATCCCCGACGTCACGCTTTCAACCACTTAGAGGACTGCGACAAGGGGATCCTCTATCTCCCTATCTTTTCATCCTTTGTATGGAAGTTCTCTCGGCATCTTTATCTGCTGCACAGGACGCGGGATCGCTCCGGGGTATCAAAATAAGTCGTCATGCACCTCCTATAAATCACCTTTTCTTCGCTGATGATGCAATTTTCTTCACCCATTGTGACCATGAATCCATAACCACTCTCAATTCGGTGATAAATAATTTTTGTCGGGTCTCGAAACAAAGGAAAAATCTCGACAAATCGGCTGTCCATTTCAGCCCTATTACTACTATGACGAATGCTGTCCACAGCCTCTCCATCCTCCGCATTCGCAAGAATAATAACCTGGGAAATTACCTCGGAATTCCTCTTCTCATCAAGAATAATAAAAGAACCTTCTACAATGATCTTATTAACCGGGTAAAACACAAAATCTCGTCCTGGAATGGAACTCTTCTATCTCCTGCTGGCCGATTGGTTCTTATCGCCTCTGTACTATCCTCACTATCTATTTACTTTCTATCGGTTTTTCGTATTCCGATAAGTGTGGCCAGAAGAATTAATTCTATCCTGGCGCATTTCTGGTGGGCTGGTTGCAAAGGGTCTAGGACTATTCACTGGTGGAGTATTGATTTTCTCAGTTTACCTAAGTGCGAAGGGGGCATTGGATTACGGAATGTGTCTTGTTTTAATCAGGCTCTCCTTACTAAAGCAGCATGGAAAGTTCTTACAGACACTAATTCCCTTCTAAGTAGAACGTTCACGGCCAAGTACAAATGCTCCATCCTTTATATTGATTGTTGTCTCAGGAAGAAGTACTATGGTTGTTCTTGGGGATGGAGAGGCATTCTATGGGGTATTAATCTGATCCAGCAGCAACTCGCTTGGAGTATTGGCAACGGCTCTACTATAAGTATTTGGAACAACCGTTGGGTTAATGGAGCCATCCCAGTTCTAAAAACTTGAATCGATACTGTTAATAATGATTCAATACCCATTCTCATCAGTGACTTAACTGACGCCTCTGGTTGCTGGAATAGCAACATGATCTCACAGGTCTTCTCTCCATATTGGGCCAAGAATATTTCATCACTCCATTTACCTCACTCGATTGTTGACGATAGACCCTACTGGATCCCAACCTACGACGGACAATACTCCGTCAAATCGGGGTACAAAGTCGCCTTCAATCTGTACAAAGACAGCCACCCCCGAACCTGCTACTTAAGGGGGAAGAGGAAAAATATTTCAATGTTCTGTCGAAGGCATCTTTGGAAGCTTAACCGCCCTCCTAAATGGATTATCTTCCTTTGGAAAATCCTAAATAATTGCTTACCCATTGGAAATTCCTTTAGGAAAAGAAAAATCAATTTTGACCCTTACTGTACTTATTGCAGGAACATGGACAAAGAAGAAATCGAGACTGATAAGCATCTCTTTCGGGACTGCCCTTTCTCCTTAAGAATTTGGATGGGTGGTCCGCTGGGCATTCGAAGTACAGTGGATCCTAATTTACCTCTGTCTGACTGGATCATCAATTGGATTCAATATCTTCAAACCATTGACAGCGACGACAACCTCTCTCACAGTTTCATTGGGACTCTTTGGGCTATTTGGATTGCAAGAAATAAAAGTATCTTTGAAGGCACTCCCTGGCCAATCGACAAAACTTTTGTTCTTATCCATCTGGTCAAACCGCAGGCTAAACTAAAATTGGACATTAATTTTCTTTCCGACTCTGCGAGGCTAATGAATTCTCTTCGTGATGGTGCCCTGCTCAATCTCACGGGAGCAAATTCACCTAACTGCGGACTGATCCACATGAAGTCGATGCATCTTGGAAACCTAACAACATCTCTACCAGTGGCTGGATTGCCTTTTCACAGGACGGTTCTTGCACCGGCACATGCACTTGTAAATTCCTCTCTCACTCCCCTCTGCTTGCTCAAGCTCATGGCCTTCTCAAAGCCTGTCTTTGGGCTCTTGATAGAGGATATCTTCACATTATTTTACGCTCTGACTGCCTTACCTTAATTGAAGTTGTCGCTACTCAGAATCGGCATATCAACAATCTACGTGGACTTATTCAGGACTTACTAGCTCATACTCTTAATTTTCATTGCTTCTCCTTACAATACATTCCTAGAGCTCTTAATAAACGTGCCCATGGGTTAGCCTTGGCAGCACGGAACCTCTGTTAAACTCTATTTTTCTTGCTGGCAAAAAAAAAAATGTTCTAGTAATATCTAAGACTAACCCAACGTCTAAGCAGTCCAACCATGGACAAGAGAAAATTATTAAAAACTTAATTTAATTTTGGCAACTCCATAATTGACATAGTACATTAGTACACATGTCGACAATCATTACAACCGGAGTATAAATTATGGAGTATGAGGCTATCTTTTTTTTGGTGACAAGGGAACCTGCATCCGCTATTTTTGGTGCGTTCACAGGCTCAAGACCCATGAGATCAGATTGTGACCTCATGTTTTAACCAGTAGGCTTCACCCTTACGGGAGTGTTGTTTGTTTACACTTTTAATTTGAAATTTACTTCTTTAAATCAAACCAAATTTATAATGCTTTTTATTCGTTGAAATTTTTACTATTTTAATTAGGAAAATGATAAATCCAATCCTAAGGGTTGTATATAAGAAAATATAATACGAAATAAATACTTAGGGCAATAGCAATGGTAGAAGTTCTATACCATATTTTTTTATAGCCATATTAACTTACTCTATTACATATGAAACTCATTTATTTTCTCATCAATTTTGAATTTCCATAACAATTTTTTAATGAGACTAATTTTTCTTTTATTCATTATTTTATTCAATTAAACACAAATATCAACTTATGATGTTGGGTCTTTGTTTTAGAAACCAAGTTCATATAAGGAGCTAATTATGTAGTGGAACAATGGGTAAGGGGTTCCTTAGAGCAACTCCATCCATAAAATTTGATCCATTCTTGGTGGAGGATGAACAATTTTAGCTACTCCATCCATAAAAAAATTATCCTTCCTCAAGAAGAAGTCATTCTCATCCGAGTGAACAAGAAACTGGAAGAAGAGTAGCAATGGGACCCGCACGGAGTAAATGCAGTTTTTTTATTTTTTTTTTGTTTTTTTGCACCAAAACGACGCAGTTTTGGCATGAATTATACTCAAAACGCATCACCTACTGCACACCTCCTGCACACCTATTCAACTTTTTCAGAACCAATAAATGATTGACACGTGGCAGACTTGATGTTGAATTAATTCACCACCAACGGATATGTGTACTTTTTATTTGCCCACATTACACTCCATATTTATTACACTTCATATTTATTACTCATCAGTAACTTTGTATTATATATATATTATTATTATTATTATTATCTATAAATATAACTCCAAGTTTTTTACCCTTTACAATTACTCCCTACACTTCGTACATCTTTAATTTTTTTACCTTTCAAAAAATTACAATTCATTCTTTATAATTTTAATGGATAAAAATAATAACAAAAATATTAATAGTAGTAATACTAATTTTAATTATAATGATCCGTCATATTTTGCGTATCTTAATTATATGCAAAATAATAATTATCCCCCACCAAATTTTGTTCCACATCCAAGTTATCGACCCACTCAAGTTCCATTTCATACTAATTATCCACACCTAAACTTTAATTCGCCTTCGTCATTTCCTAATTCCGTTGATTATTCACGAAATCACAATAACCACCCTTCCGAGCCTTTGAGAAGGTCATTATTTGGTGATGAAAATCCAAATTTATTTTCTCAAGAGACCGTCAACTATGAAAAATCTCCGGTCGATTTGTCAAATAATGAAGACAACATTGACGATCTTGAAATCGTCGGTGAAACTCAATATTCTATGGACATTTCTTCCGCAACACGCACCACGGAGTTTGCGACGAGAAAAGGAAAGACGAAAGATACACCACAAAGCTCAACAAAAACGAAGGCCCAATGGAACGATCACGAAGATGCCGCTCTTATTTCTGCGTATGTCCACATTTCTACTGATCCCGTTATTGGTTGCAACCAAAAGAAAGATAAATTTTGGGCAAGGGTGAAGAAGAAGTACGACGAGGCTCAATGTGTCAATGAAGCTAACCTACGTCCCCGGGAAATTGGTATGTTGACAAATCGGTGGTACAGGGTTTCCGCTGGGGTGTTAAGATGGGTCGGTTATTTTGAGAAAGCGAAAAGTAGGCTTTCGAGTGGCATGTGTGATGAGGATGCGTATGCCGATGCTCGTAGATTATGTGGAAACACATATACATACGAAAATCAGTGGCATCTACTAAAAAAATTTCCGAGGTGGGAAGAACATTTGGCTCCTACTCCAAAGGTTCAACTCTCTAACGCCGCCACCACCCCTAATGTCACCCCCTCCGATAGTAGCGCAAAACGTAGCAGAGCCGACGATTTAGAAACGGATGCATCAATGGCCGAGGGTGGAAGTAGTCAACGCCCGATGGGTGTAAAGCGGCTAAGAAAAATAAGGGAAAAGCTCGTCTCGTAAATGAGGAGGTCGTCTCGGTTGTTAGTGACCGATTAGGGCAGTTCATTGACGGGATGTCGAAATCGGAAATTCGAAAAAACTGAAGGGATGCGGCGATTGAGAAAGACTTGGCATGGAAGAGAAAACTAATGTTGTTTGAAACGTTGAGACAAATACAGAACCCGACTCCGGAAGATATAGAGATGTTGGCTAAAGCTCGTCAAGATGTTGCCGATATCTAGTTTTAATTTTAGCCTATATATTTGGTGTTTGTTATTTTTAGATGTCGCGGATTTTATTACGTTGTGTTTAATATTTATTTTTATTTAGTTTTATTGTAAGGTTATGTAGTTTTATTTACGTTTTAATATGTAATCTTGTAGTTCGTTGTATAATTAACGTATTTCATTTCTTATTATGAACTAACGTGTCATTTTATTATCAAGGAGAAAAGGCTACATTTTGTATTCAGGAATTACCGTTCACATTTTGTAGTAACGTAGTAACGGTCACAATTTTAAATGTTGGACAACCATGACATTTATGAATTTAAAATTTACCGTCGTTTTTCAAATTCTGAAAATGACGGTAACATTTCAGAATATGAAAATCACCGTCAAATTTTTAAACACTGTGGAAATTAAGAACGGTCACGTTTTTTAATTAAATTTTACTAGTGACATTTCCGAATTTGAAATTTACCGTCATTTTTGAAATTGTGAAAATAACGGGCACTTTTTTGAATTTGAATGGTCACAGTCACGTTTCCCAGCACTGAGAAAATGGTCACGTTTTTTAATTAAATTTAAATGGTGACATTTTCGAATTTGAAATTTACTATCATTTTTCAAATTTTGAAAATAACGGTCACATTTTCGAATTTGAATGATGACCTTATAAAAATTCCTCTATATATAGAATTACTTGTTGTAGTATTCATTTAATCCAAACATCAAATAATATTTAATTTACATAACTACACCAATTATTACAAAATTTTCAAAATGTCGTCATCTTCCTCTCCCACTTCACAAGATTCTTCTGATTTCGAGCGTGAGTGTTACAAACTCGGCGCCGAGGCTCTTCAAGTCATGCTTGATGTGGCTACTCAAAATACGAGCGGTAAGAGAAAATTAGGCTACAAAAAAAAAATATCGAAAGAAATCGAGAGGAGGGGTATAATCAAATTTACAAAGATTATTTTGCCCCGCAACCAACCTACCCCGATAATATATTTCGCCGAAGATTTCGTATGCACAAGCATTTATTTCTCCGGGTTGTCGAAGGCGTCAAGGCACACAGTGATTTTTTCCAATCAAGGCCGGATGGGAGTGGAAGACCAGGCATCTCAGCTTTACAAAAATGCACTGCAGCGATTCGGTTATTAGCTTACGGAGAGGGAGCGGATCGGGTTGATGAGTATTTGAGACTCAGTTCAACTACAGCGGCGTTGTCGCTACAACACTTTACGGACGCTGTTATCTCTCAATTTGGTGATGTCTACATGAGAAGCCCCACTCCAGAGGATCTCCGCCAAATTTTACAAGTGAATAAGAAGAGGGGATTTCCGGGTATGATTGGCTCTATCGACTGTATGCATTGGACTTGGCAAAATTGTCCACATGCATGGAGGGGTATGTATCAAGGTAGGAGCGGGAAACCTACTGTCGTTCTGGAAGCGGTAGCCACACAAGATCTATGGATCTGGCACGCTTTTTTCGGTCTCCCTGGTACTTGTAACGACTTAACGGTTCTCTATCGATCCCCAATTTTTGATGATCTTTTAAATGGGAGAGCTCCGTCGGTTAAGTATGCAGTTAATGGTCGTGAACACAAAACCTGCTACTATCTTACCGACGGTATATATCTGAATTGGTCAGCATTTGTGAAATCATTCCCATTACCACAAACACCGAAAGAGAGGCTGTTTGCACAAAGGCAAGAGGCGGTTAGGAAAGACGTGGAACGTGCATTTGGTGTATTACAAGCAAGATTCGCGATTCTTCGTTACCCGGCAAAGACCTGGGATGCTAATATTCTGAGGAAAATTATGAAGACGTGCATTATACTTCACAATATGATTGTGGAGGATGAACGACATACATATGCTAACTATAAGGATCCATCAGAATTTCAGAACAATGTTGAAGAAGGAGAATGTAGTGTTCAAGCCTCAGAACACGATATGTCCTATGTGAATGAAATAGCGCAATACATCGCTAATCGAACCAATTTAGAGGCCAGTTCAAATAATCAATCTCTTAGAGATGACCTCATCGAACATATCTGGCGCATGTTTGAAGGTCAGGCTCCAGAAGATAGCGATTGAATTTAGATTTTTATAAAGATTAAAATTTTAATAGTGCTTATGTAATCCCTAATTTCGTGCGACACGTTTGAAATGCGTTTAATATGTATTAGCAAGTATGTGGTATTTTATTTCGTCCTATAATTAAGTGTTTCGAACAATAATGAAAGTATGTATTATATTATATCGTATTTATAATTAAGTTTATCAAAAATTATAACGGAGAAAATTCGTTTACAAAAATAACGTTAATTTGTAATTAAAATATGTGAAATTTACGAAAATTATTTAAATTATTGATATCAAAATAAAATAAAGAAATGTAAAAATGATTGAGTGGGGTAATGTAAATGAGGTGAAAAGTGTTGGGACCCACCGAAGAATAAAAATCTCATTCTTGGATGGAGGAGTTTTTTTAGGATAGAAAAATTATTATAAATATGATGAGATGGAAGGACTGGGTCCTACCCAAGAATGGAAAAACCATTCATGGGTAGGCATGCTCTTAGAGCATCCCTATCCATCCTCCATTCTCAATTCTTGGAGGAGAATGGAGAAAAATGGTTCCTCCATCGATGGAGAAACCATTCTTCATGGAGAATAGAAGATATTCATTCTTTCAAACGAATGGAGTGGAGAATGAAAATCATGGGGCCCCATGATAAAATATTAATATTAAAATAAATTAAACTGACGTGTAAATGAATGAATGGAGTAATGAACTGTGTTGGGACCCACGGGGTCACGGGAGAATAAAAACTCATTCTTGGATGGAGCAATTCTTTTATAATGGAAAAAGTAGAAAAAAGTAATGAGGTGGGTCCCATCCAAGAATGAAAAAATCATTCTTGGATGGGAAATGGGGATGCTCTTAAGATATACTCCCTCCCATCCATTCAATTCTTGACGTGGGGGCCGTTTTTGTGAGGGGAAATGGTGGGCCTATGTAAAGAATTGAATGGATGGGAGGGAGTATAGAACTTCTTATTTAACCCCAATGATATTGCCGTATACATGTTTTAATTGTATTAGTAGTTTATGTGTAATTTAAGCACCAATTCCTAAGTTAATACCATACTAAGAAAGTATTACATGGTTAAATAACCCTTAGAGTTGTAATTAACCTTCCCCTTTTAATTGAATCGAATTTATGATCCTTATAAAATACTCGTACAAATCGTTATGTAAAATTATCTTAGAATCTAGAATATGTAATTTTGTGTATATTATCTGCACCGCTGTACTCACTATTGTTAACTGAATTGATAAAAATATTTTACAAAGTGATATTCCTCTACTTTATTCATTTATTTACATTTTATGTTAATTGTTTAGGTTAAATGAAATCAAAGATGGGCCCATACACATCCTCCCAACTGC
This sequence comes from Agrostemma githago, assembly GCA_958450325.1. Lineage (NCBI taxonomy): Eukaryota > Viridiplantae > Streptophyta > Magnoliopsida > Caryophyllales > Caryophyllaceae > Agrostemma > Agrostemma githago. The sequence continues at coordinate 11,382,598 of OY288255.1, read as the reverse complement.
CTGCCCATTCCATTCAATAAGCCACTGGCCCACCCTCATGTCCAATGATTTATACGAGTATTACTCCTAGTTATATATAGCCACATACTTTGATATTATTGTCCTCTTACATACAGTTTGTAACAACTAACAAGGTTGGCTCTACCATTTTAAGATCTGTCCTAGTCTCAAATCCAACTTTAGTTTAACCAATTGAAATTGCAATTATCATTGATCTAAACACGTAATTAAAGAACATTAAAGTTAGATGCATTCAGCTTTATCGACCTTTGCTACCTAGAAAATCATAAATATGAAGCCTTAATTTAAGTACTCCACACAAAATAGCATGATCAATAAATACTATCCTAAAAAAATTTATTCTAAACAATCACTCTGTTGAACCTAACCTAATCATGAAAATGTGGTAGTCAAAAATGTAAACTCAAATGTTTAGAAGAATAGTAATAAAAACAAGGGAATGGAATATAATGTGGAAGTTTGTGTTTCACAAGTTGTGTTGCCACATAAAAAAACTATCCACGATCCATCTGTTCCCTTCTTTATCTCTGCTGCAGTGCATATATGAATATGACCACCTTCATATTCATATATACTCGATCCCTTCATACTTTTCCTTTATTCTCTACTCGTACTATCTATCTCTTGCTTTAATTTCTTCGCTAGCTAGCTCGTCACCCACTTTAAATCAAACCCCAAAGTATGTTATTATAACCGTTAGTTTTCCAAATCCCAACCTTGTACTCATTGAGTATTATATATCCCCTTCACATTCCACCTACATATTTCTTCCAACCTTCTCACTAAAATATCCTCATTTTTTAACTCGCTACCAAAACAAAAAACATACCCACTCAATATAATAATAATAATAATAATAATAAATAATGGGATTATTTGGGGAGATAATAGGCAAGGTGAAAGACAAGGCCTCCATAGGCAAAGCCGCCCTACTCTCACGGAACCACACCACCGCGGCCCTACGACTGACGGTCCTACGCGCCACGACCCACGAGGCCGACGCCCCACCCCCGGACCCTCACGTCGCCGCAATACTCGCTGCGGGGGACGGGCCTCGCACCTCCGCTTCTGTCGTCATCGACGTCCTCATGCGCCGACTACACAAGACCTCGTCCTCCGCCGTCGCACTCAAGTGTCTTTACTGCCTCCACGTCATCGTCCGACGTGGCACCTTCATCCTACACGACCAGCTCTCTGTCTACCCTGCTACCGGCGGACGTAACTACCTTAAACTCTCCGACTTTCGAGACAATTCGTCCCCGACGGCCTGGGAGATGTCCACCTGGGTGCGTTGGTACGCTAAGTACTTGGAGCAGATGTTATCGACGTCCAGGATTTTGGGGTATTTTTTGTTTTCTACTTCCTGTACGCTTGAGAAAGAAAAGGCTAAGGAAATAATTGCGTCGCTTTTGTGTAAGGATTTATTGAGGGAGATTGACGGGTTGATTAATGTCTTAGAGGAGATTTGTAAGTCGCCCGACACGTTACATTTGGAGGAAAATCGGATATTATTCGAGGTGATGAATCTAGTGGGTGAAGATTATTTTACGACGGTGGATGAAATTGTGATTCGGGTCGAGGAGTTCAAGGAGCGGTTGAGTTGTCTTAGTTTTGTTGACTCCGTCGAGCTCGTCTGTGCTTTGAAAAGGTTGGAGGATTGTAAGGACCGGCTCGGGTCGTTGTTCGACGTCCACGGTTCCGGTTTGGTGGAGGATTTGTGGGTTTTGGTGAGTGAGATGAAGGATAAGGTTGGGGAGGGGAATGGGTTTAAGGAAGAGAAGATGGTACTGAGTTGGGGTCGGTTCGAGTCGGCTCGGTTTGGCAACGAGGACCGTGTTAAGCCTCATGATTCGGTTCAGTTTGCTTCGAACCGGTTCGCCTTCCAGTTTGCGTACGGTGAACTTGTTAGATGAATTTTTTGGGGGTCAAAATCGTTTAATTAATTACTCGTAATTAATTAGGGGAGATGGGGGATTGTATGTGTGACAACATGACACACGTCATGGCTGATTTAATTTTCGGATACCTTAAATTGTCAAATGGATGTGAGATTATATAATTATTAAGGGACTTCTTTTACTTTAGCTACGTGCTTTTTACAACTTGTGTTTAGGTTTGGTCAATACCATAGCTAACTAATTGGAATCATCGAGTTCATAGGGTATGTACGTATGATTGTATGTAGTACGATATGAATTTACTATTTTGGGTTTACTATCCATGTAAATCGTTGTTTAATTTGTAACCCTTTATCTAGAGTGTGTAATAGAAGATCGGTTTGCATACTCTTGATTTATCACCATTCATAACCGACAATATGATTTTACCTTTCACGCGTTTATGAAGACCATTTTTTTATCATTTTATTGAATTGTTTTTAAAGCTTAATTTATATTTAAATGATCTAAAAAATTTCAACCAACTCAGAATTTGTAAACATTCTACTCGTAATTACTTCAATGAAAAATTACATACACATACACGTTCAAATAAAAAAACTTTGTATATATTTCTCGTCAAAATAAGGTTAGATACTTAGATTAGAGCTTAGCGACAAAAATGTTCCAAATGATGGAACCCCTAGCCATGAAATCATTTTAGATCCTCCAACAACCAAAGTCAATAATATCTAATTTCAAACCCAACTAGTTAGGTCATCTCAAGTCGGTAATCAGTAACATAATTTCATAATAAATGTATTAGAGAGTACAATATAAATTTATTAGTTATGAGTAATAAATTAGGTAATAAATGATGAATGATGATTATATGGAGTAGTATACTATACAAGTGTATAACTATGTAGAGGGCATCATTAAAACATAAAAGTTACATGTAAATTAGAGTAAAATAAATATAGTGGAACATATGTCATATACTCCAGGCCATATTCCTAATTCGTAATTAGTAGGGAGTGCGGAGTGCTCACATACATAAATAAATTTGGAGACGAAAAGGGTTGGAAGTAGTCAAAGTAATTAGCCCGTAGCCGTAGGGACAAGCTTGTGAGGCTTTGATCGTCCAAGAAACCTTAGATCTTGTTTTCCACGCTGCACCTGCTTGTTTCGGACTACTTGAAGACTCGGTTTGGGTGGTCCGGACCTAAGGCTTGTTGTCCAGTCGAATTTCTTAGCAGTGTGAAGAGGGACGATTCTATGAGCCAATCTCTTTTCTTTCATATTAACTTTGGGCTCTCCCTTCATACTTACGCTTATACTGATTTCCAAAACCCCTTTCTCTTTGTCGTTATTGTTACTCTTATTTCGCTTCTTTGTTATGGGTTGCTTACCATTAAGGGCCTTCTTCGTCTTCGCCGTTTCTTGGTTATCCGCCTCCTTTTGGTGTTGATAGAGGCGATGAAGGCGGAGCGCAAGGCGGTTCATTTCGCCTTTGAGTTCCTCTTCTAAATCTTTCTCTATGTCCATTTCCAGTTCCGCTCTTATCTTTGCTTCTTCTTCTGATATCAGGGGTTTAGTACCTTGGCTTCTTTTACTTTTTTCCTTAAACTGCAATAATAATTAATTACGGAGTAAAATATTTCAGGACAGTCAAGGTACAATGAGTAGAAGTGCAAAAGATGAACAACATTGTGTTATTATTGACCGAAATAGTCAAAACATATCACTATTGCGGCTTGTCGAAGTACCATGGCCGTGGATACAGTGAGCCATATGATTACACCGAGACACTCCTATAAATCCACGGAGTATAATGAGTATTAAATCCTACCTCCGTCCCAATAGATAGTTTACATTTGTTTTATAAACAAAAATTTAAGGTAGGAGAGAAAAATGAATGTTTGTTTATTAAAAAGTAAAAAGTAAAGGTAAAAAATTTTCAAAAGGAAAAATGTGAACTATTAAGTGATACATCCAAAAGAGGAAAGTGTGAACTAACTGGGACAAAGGGAGTACCGAGTACATACAACAATTGATAAGTTGATTTAGATGTTTATATACTTAAAACATGCATAAACCCTTACTTGAAAATTCGTCCTTTGAACCACGTCTTGATGAGCTGCAATGCAACTTCAGCAATGCACAAGTAAGTTATCTTACACGTATCTCAAATAATAATATACTACTCCATATAATATGCAAATATAACAGATAACCAATGCAGGGACAAACTTAATTATACTGCACTCCGTATTAATTAAACATGAAACTTCAAGCAAGTAACTAGATAGGAATTACGTAGGTACGGTAAGAAGAAGTTAAAAGAAAAGATGGCCGGGGATGGATGGATGGAGTAACCTATTGAAGTTCGAGGAAACGGAACAGCTTGGCGCTCCATCTATCCAGAATAAGCTAGGATCGGAATTCTGAATTTTGCAGTTCCGGTATGTATGTATGTATGTATGTATGTATGTATGTAAACTGAGTACATATTACATACTCTTCTGGAATTATGGGATGAGCATGCAGCTAGCTTAAATATATATATATATATATATATATATATATATATATATATATATATATATATATATATATATATATATATAGTGCAGTAGTAAAATTAATGGAGGAGACATGTATGTATGTATGTATGTATGTATGATGTTTGTGGTTGTAGAGTAGAGTAGTGTAGAGCTTAGAGAATGAATAAGACATTAGTGTAAATATTAGGCAAGCTTGGTTGCCTATCATATGTAGTCTGTCTTGCTTAAGAGTGAATAAGATCGATATGTAGGAGTATATATGAGCGTTAAGAAAATGGTTGATTCAAATATTAGGCGCCAAATAATAGGGGTTTGGGCTGATTAATGTTAATTTGTGGAAGAAGAAGGTACATCAAAATGGGCTGGCTGGCTGGAGTGGAGTGCTTAGCTTAGCTTAGCTTAGCTTGGAAGGGAGAAATCAAATGAAGAAGGGGTTAAATTAATTGCTTGGGTTGTCCAGCCTTTGAAGCATTATCATTTGAATACTACTAGTAGTACTCTTGACTTGAATGAATTGGGTGGGTCGTCTTTCTACATCATACTTTCTGGACTGTCTATATACGGAATAATATAATGGTACTACCTTCCTCAAGCTTTTCTGGACCCAAAGTCCAAACCTGGCCTCCTGGAGTGGGCTATAACTTACTCACTATACTCTAACTCAGAGCCTCTGCTCTGTTGGACTCTATCTTAATCTTTGGGTTTGGGCCACCATCCCCAATCAGTGTTAGTTGCACTCAACATATGACTTCTACTTAGGCCCTGTTCCTCTATTTTTTCTGTGCAGAGCCATCTAAGGCGATGTGCAAGTGGGGGGACGGAACCGGACCTCCACTTTTGGGGAGGTCAACAAAATATTATGAAGTGATATTGCTTTTTAGGACAAAATAATAATTGTGAAGTAGAAAACCGGTCAAATAAGCAAATGAGTAAAAAAAGTGGCTCAAAGGTGACGGATTGGTAAAAAAATGTATCACCGACGCTAAATAGGTAAAAAAAGTGGCACCCAAGTGACAAATTGGTAAAAACGTATCGCCGGTGTCAAATAGCTAAAAAAAAGTGGCACCAAAGTGACGAATTGGTAAAATAAAAAAATCGTGTTACGGAATAAAAAAATATTAACCGATGCAAGAAATTGATAAAAGAAAAAAGCGATCGGTGCCAAATTGTTAGGGAAGTTGATACACTTACACGGCGTGTATGAGATTTCTCATACACGACCAATCATATTGTGCCACGTATTTAATTTTGTTTAACCTAGGGTGGTTAGTGTAGGGTTAGATTAGTAATTTTACATGATTAGTTAGTTCTTAATCTTAGTTTAGTTAAGTCAAATTAGAAAAAAAAATATTTTGGTTTTTTTTTTACATATTCCGTTTTATGAATTAATTAGATAATATTATTAATATATTTTAGATTTATTTAAAAAGAAAAATTATTAATGTAATTATAATTTATATAAATCATTGTTATATATATTTTAATATTAAAAAAAGTCAATTTAAAAAATATTATATTTTTCGAAAATAAATGTCCACGAATTTACTTTATAATTTTCAAAAAAAAATAATAATTAAACTTCCAGAATATATTCTTGCCTTTTTATAATTATAAAAAAAATTATTGTATAAAAATATTTATTATATATATGCGTTCACATTGTAAAGAGATTATACGGAAAACGGAAATATTTAGAAGAAATATAAAATGAAATGAAATATTAATTGAGAATATTTCTTATATGTTCACATTCTATTTATTTTAGTTTGTTAATATATATATATATATATATATATATATTGATGGGGGATAAAACCCCCAGACATGTAGGCCGACTTAGACAGACGTGTAGGTCCGACCTCGGGCATATAGGTCGTCCTTAGGCATCGGACCCCGGTCCTGGCTCGACCGATCCACGGGACCCCGCGTAGACCGAGCTCCGGCTCGGCCGGTCCCCGCGCCGGCCAAACCTCGGGTCGGCCGGACCCTCGTACCGGCCAGATCCTGTGTCAATCGGATTCTCGTACCGGCTGACCGTCCTTACGAGTCGCCACTAGTCGACTCGAAGTAGACTTCTCATGACATCACCCAGATGATGTCATCGGACGACATCACCCGGGCGACATCACTACGACGATGTCATCACCTCTCCCCTCCTCTATAAATACCCCATTTTGGTAGAGAGGAAGGGGAGGCCAATTCATTACTACTCCCTCCGCTACCTCACTTCCACCTGTGAGACGACTTATCCATAAATATACGCAATATACTGACTTGGGCGTCGGAGGCTCCGCCCCGGAGGCAATCCCTTGGGGCCGGAGTTCACCTTGCAGGAACGCCGACGACTCGCATCCGGATCCCGAGGAGAGCCGAACCGCCGCTCGAGCCGGGAACCATGTTTGTACCCCAAACATATATATATATATATATATATATATATATATATATATATATATATATATAGATATATAGATATATTGATATATTCACCTTATATATAATAATAATAATAATAAGAATAATAATAATAATAATTGTTTGGGGTACAAACATGGTTCCTGGCTCGAGCGGCGGTTCGGCTCTCCTCGGGATCCGGATGCGAGTCGTCGGCGTTCCTGCAAGGTGAACTCCGGCCCCAAGGGATTGCCCCCGGGGCGGAGCCTCCGACGCCCAAGTCAGTATATTGCGTATATTTATGGATAAGTCGTCTCACAGGTGGAAGTGAGGTAGCGGAGGGAGTAGTAATGAATTGGCCTCCCCTTCCTCTCTACCAAAATGGGGTATTTATAGAGGAGGGGAGAGGTGATGACATCGTCGTAGTGATGTCGCCCGGGTGATGTCGTCCGATGACATCATCTGGGTGATGTCATGAGGAGTCTACTTCGAGTCGACTAGTGGCGACTCGTAAGGACGGTCAGCCGGTACGAGGATCCGATTGACACAGGATCTGGCCGGTACGAGGGTCCGGCCGACCCGAGGTTTGGCCGGCGCGGGGACCGACCGAGCCGGAGCTCGGTCTACGCGGGGTCTGGCCAGACCGTGGATCGGTCGAGCCGGGACCGGGGTCCGATGCCTAAGGACGACCTATATGCCCGAGGTCGGACCTACACGTCTGTCTAAGTCGGCCTACATGTCTGGGGGTTTTATCCCCCATCAATTTGCCCTCAGCAGAGTCGGATACTAGTGTCCGGGTCTGGTGCCGAGTGTGGCCGACCTATGAGATGGATGGTGTACCTGACTTTACTTTGAGTAATATCAAGTGTTTAGCCTTACAAATACGATAGGAGTCGTTGAAACTTTTTGCCCGATTTTGGATGATCAATAATCGAGAATCATTTCTTCAGATCAATTTGCTCAAATAAAGAGCTTGGCCCTGTGTGCAGCGGTAGTCAAAGGATACATGATGAATAGCCTTTTCACGGACCGGGGTTGCGTGAGGCATCGCGGTTTTTCTCGGGAGATGGTAATACTCAGAGGGACATAACCCATGCCCGGTAAACTATATGATAACGTCGTGAATGGAACGGCCGATATACCTCGGAGGGACGTAACCCATACCCGGTAAACGATATGATAACGTCGTGAATGGAACGACCGATATACTTCGGAGGGACGTAACCCGTACCCGGTAAACAATATGATAACGTCGTGAAGGGAACGACTGATAACTCGGAGGGACGTAACCCATACCCGGTAGATGATATGAAAACGTCGTGAATGGAACGACCGATATACCTCGGAGGAACGTAACCCGTACCCGGTAAACAATATGATAACGTCGTGAAGGGAACGACTAATAACTCGGAGGGACGTAACCCATACCCGGTAGACGATATGAAAACGTCGTGAAGGGAACGACTGATAACTCGGAGGGGCGTAACCCATACTCGGTGGACGATATGAAAATAAGCCTAAGGGGAGTCATACCTTTGTTTTCTTTTTTATAGTAGCACTCGGAGGGACGTAACCCGTGCCCGATAAATGATAAATGATCCCTGGAAGGGACAAACCGCGACTGATACAATTCGGAGGGACGTAGCCTCTGCCTGGTGTTTAGCCGCTGCTCTCTTTGCGGAGACATGCCAGAGGTCTTGGAGGCCGGTGCCCCAATGTCGTGCGCATGGTTTGTTGGACGACATCGTTCACTCGGGGGCCGACGTCGTCGCCTACTTGGAGGCTGCCGTCTACGGTTAAGACCTACCGATGGGCTTGCCGAGGGCTTATGCCCCCATACTATGGATGGAGGACCCTAGCCGGTTAGCCGGTTGCCGAAGGATATATGATGAATAACCTTTTCCCAGAACCGTGGCTGTTTTAAGCGTCGTGATCTTTCTCGAAAGATGATAATACCTATAGGGACGTAACCCGTGCCCGGTAAGTAATAAAAAGAAATAAGCCAAAGAAAGTGTACCTTTACTTTTGACGATAGCGCTCAGACTTGGAGGCTTATGCCCCCACACTTTGGGTGGGGGAGATTTGGTCGATAGGCCGGCTGTGGTCAGGCCACAGGCGGTTCTCGACTTATGCCCCCACACTTTGGGTGGGGGAGATTTGGTCGATAGGCCGGCTGTGGTCAGGCCACAGGCGGTTCCCGACTTATGCCCCCACACTTTGGGTGGGGGAGATTTGGTCGATAGGCCGGCTGTGGTCAGGCCACAGGCGGTTCTCGACTTATGCCCCCACACTTTGGGTGGGGGGAGATTTGGCCGGTAGGCCGGCTGTGGTCAGGCCACAGGCGGTTCCCGACTTATGCCCCCACACTCTGGGTGGGGGGAGATTTGGCCGGTAGGCCGGCTGTGGTCAGGCCACAGGCGGTTCCCGACTTATGCCCCCACACTCTGGGTGGGGGGAGATTTGGCCGGTAGGCCGGCTGTGGTCAGGCCACAGGCGGTTCCTGACTTATGCCCCCACACTCTGGGTGGGGGGATATTAGGCCGGTAGGCCGGCTGTGGTCAGGCCACAGGCGGTTCCCGACTTATGCCCCCACACTTTGGGTGGGGGGAGATTTGGCCGGTAGGCCGGCTTTTGGTGGGGTGTCCATTCTTCGTGGTAGGTGAATAGGGGCTCCCCCCCTTATTGCCCCCTGCCCATTATCTGTGAGAGTAATGAACAGGTGATGGGTAGATATCGAGCTTTTTCCGCTGCTCAACATTGTCGGTCGCCATATTTTTTCCTCTATTTACGAGGCTGAGATTTTCTAAGGTCGAGGCCGACATAAGTGCGTGGCCGGTGGTCTAGCTTTTCAGCGTTGAAGATGGCCGGTGGTCGAGCTTGTCGGCGCCGAAGATGACCGGTGTGACAGGACTAAGCCGGTTCTAAGGTGGCCGGTAGTCAAGCTACTCGTCGGCATTTGAAGATGGTCGGTGCGGTAGGATTGGGCTGGCTCTAAGGAAGCTGGTGTCGGTGGTAGTGTCGACGAGGCTGAGAGTTTGATCGAGTTTGTCAACTCGTCAAAGTTAATGGCGCGTCCGTTGACCGGGACGATGATTGGTCGGTGAGAGTGACGATGAGGCCGAGACGTTTAATCGGGTAGCTGCCCTTTCGAAGTTGTCGGTCCGTCCGTTGATCGGGACGATGCTTGGCGGTGAGGGTGATGACGAGGCCGAGATGTTGATCGGATCGTCAACTCATCAAAGTTGGTGGTCCGTCCGTTGACCGGGACGATGTTTGACCGGTGAGAGTGATGACGAGGCCGAGATGTTGATCGGATCGTCAGCTCGTCAAAGTTGGTTGTCCGTCCGTTGACCGGGACGATGTTTGACCGGTGAGAGTGATGACGAGGCCGAGATGTTGATCGGATCGTCAGCTCGTCAAAGTTGGTTGTCCGTCCGTTGACCGGGACGATGCTTGGCCGGTTGACCGGGACTCCATAATACAAGTATGGATCGAACTCACTACCCATTCCATCTTGATTTGGGCCACATGGCTTTTATGATTTTTCCTTTGACAAATAGTTGACATTGGATGCCAACTATTCCTTGGTGGGCTCGTTGTATGGGTCATTATCCCCTTAGAAGGTGGGCCTTATCGACCTTGTTCAATCATTCGGGCCCGTTCCCTTAATCCTCTCAGAATGTCTTGGTCCCCATTAATGCCAAATATAACCTTTGCACTTTTTGGGCCTTCAAATGTTTAGCCCCTTGGTAGTGAGACCGATAATTTGGTTCTAATTGTTTGACCTTCTCTCCTTTTTTATTCTTTTAGCTCTTCTCCATATGTATCTTAAACTTGGACTTTTTCAACAAATAATAATTATGGGCCAAACAATCATGTGCATGCCTCGTACGGCCATCCTTTTCAACCACTCCTGCCCCCAACATGTATGCTTGCTTTTCCTTGATTAATTTGGGCTGCCGTCAGTCACTTTCCTTATGCGGCCTACTTTCGTCTTATTTCTTGATGGGTGTCCGTCGGTTGGCCAAGGCTGAGGCCGAGGCCGGTATCGGTCCATCATTCGCCGGCTAGGTTGGTGGCATCGGCTTGAGCTTTTTGGTCGCTCCTACTGCCGACCCACTCATCCTTGTCATCTTTTCTGAACTACGCTCCAGATGTGTTCCTCTTCTCCTGGGACCCCGTCGATGACTTCGAGTTGAAGTTGATGGTGTGACGAGGCGACATTAGCATGAGTCTATTGATAGACTCCAAGGCGAGGCGACATTGGTGACGTGGCAGGTCGTAGTTTAGGTTAGGGTGACGGTTATGGACCGAAATACTTGAGCATGGTAATTTCGTTAGGCCCGGGGGTCATCTCTGTTGATGATGCACGCCGGCTAGCCAAGGCCGGTGAGATGGTCCGCCGGAGGTTGATCTAAATGGATTGAGGCTGAGGTACGGTTCAACCCACGTCGTTGCTGGGACGTTTGGTGGTTGATGAAGGCGGCCGGTGAGATGGCCGGCTAGCCGGGGCCGGTGCTGCGCTCGACCCAGAATGATCAGACGACCCTTCTTTGGGGCTGCTTGGAGCCGGGATGATTAAGAAGTGGTATTTTTATCGTAGCTTATCAAACAAACGTAGACGAAACCTTCCTCCTTCCTTCCATGCCCCCATTCTTGAACCGAGTTTTGTCCGGGTCGATCCAAGAGTTGATTTGCTATGGCCTGGGGGTCGCCAGCCGAGTGTGGAGGTGTATCGAGGAGTGAGTAGCGGCTTGTACATTTCTTTGATTTCTTTCCGGCCTCTCAGCTTGTACTTAGTAAGTAGTAGCTGTTCGTTCTTTATTTTTCATTTTTTTTTTGAAAGCTTTGTTCAATGCTTCTGCTTCTTCCTTGATTTTTAGGGAGACAACCAAAATTTTTATCTTGTTTTTGCGGATCGTTCTTCAAGACGGAATACTTGATCCGAAAAATTTATTTTTGGGAGGTTGGTTTTCGGTAGATCGTTCTTCGAGACGGAATACTAGATCCGAAAAATTAAATTTTTGGGAGGTTGATTTTTTGTGGGTAACTCGTGCGCACAACCGTTTTCCCCCACATTCCTCCTCCTAGCTAGTGAACTAGTGAGCTGACGCCCTATCTGTTTCCTCGGTCGGCCAGTTTTGGTGGACTTGTCGATTTAAATTCGTGAGCTTTTGCTCCTTTCTTGCTCCACTATTTAAATATTTTAATTGAAGCTATTAGCCTATTAATTTTGTATATGTTGCTGGATAAGATTTGTTTGTATGCAATCTGTGAATCATCGTATACCAAATTTCGTGATTTGACCAAATTATGTAAGACATATCATACATGGATTATTTGGGATTTTTTTTTTTTTATTTCTATGTGGATCGTTCTTCAAAATGGAATACTAGATCCGAGAAAATGTATTTTTTTTAGGGTAGGCAACTTTTTTGTTCAAGTTCCCCACAGACGGCGCCAATTGTTTGGGGTACAAACATGGTTCCCGGCTCGAGCGGCGGTTCGGCTCTCCTCGGGATCCGGATGCGAGTCGTCGGCGTTCCTGCAAGGTGAACTCCGGCCCCAAGGGATTGCCCCCGGGGCGGAGCCTCCGACGCCCAAGTCAGTATATTGCGTATATTTATGCATATTTATGGATAAGTCGTCTCACAGGTGGAAGTGAGGTAGCGGAGGGAGTAATAATGAATTGGCCTCCCCTTCCTCTCTACCAAAATGGGGTATTTATAGAGGAGGGGAGAGGTGATAACATCGTCGTAGTGATGTCGCCCGGGTGATGTCGTCCGATGACATCATCTGGGTGATGTCATGAGGAGTCTACTTCGAGTCGACTAGTGGCGACTCGTAAGGACGGTCAGCCGGTACGAGGATCCGATTGACACAGGATCTGGCCGGTACGAGGGTCCGGCCGACCCGAGGTTTGGCCGGCGCGGGGACCGACCGAGCCGGAGCTCGGTCTACGCGGGGTCTGGCCAGACCGTGGATCGGTCGAGCCGGGACCGAGGTCCGATGCCTAAGGACGACCTATATGCCCGAGGTCGGACCTACACGTTTGTCTAAGTCGGCCTACATGTCTGGGGGTTTTATCCCCCATCAATAATAATAATAATAATAATAATAATAATAATAATAATAATAATAATAATAATAAAGTACAAAATGTAATCATATTAATTAATTTTACATTTTAAATAGATCATATAAAACTTAACAATATTATATGATTATTTCAAAGAAAATAAAAATTTTAAAAGTTTATAAATTTCACTTAACTAGGTTAAAAATTAATCAAAGGTATAAAATGACTAAACTAACCCTAAACTAATCACTCTGGGTTAACAAAACCTTGACACATGGAGCGATGTGATTGGTCGTGTATGAAATTGTCATACACGCCGTGTATGTGTAGCCTTTTCCAATTGTTAGGGATTAAAAAAATTAACGATACACTATTTAGAAATGAATGTTCGTAAAATAAATTACCTAGCGTTTTGGGTCGATTTAGATTTTTTTTTTTCAAAGTGTGCTGATATTGTCACATAGGTCTGTGTTTACGGCTCTTACGATACGGTGTAAAAAATCTAGACATGTCGAAACACGATCCATTTGACCCGAACCCGAAAGACTCATTAATCTAGGATCGAAATCTGACTCGACCCTTATGTAACCCGACCAATTTAACGTATCTAAAATCTTCTAATCAAAAAAATTTCGTACAGTGAAAATAAATAAATAAATAAATTTTCGTCTAGTCCATATTTCAATGTATAGAACTCTATTACATGAAATTTGTCATATAAAACCAACCCAAGACGATAGGTAATTTATTTCACGAACATTAATTTCTAAATAGTGTCGCATCGATTAATTTTTTTAATCTGTAACAATTTGGTACCGATAACATTTTTTACCAATTTTTTGAATCGGTTAATTTTTTTAAATCCGTAACACGATTAATATTTTTTTTTTACCAATTCGTCACTTCGGTACCACTTTTTTTACCTATCCGACACCGGCAACATTTTTTTACCAATTCGTCACTTGAGTGCCACTTTTTTTACCTATTTGACGCCGACGATACTTTTTTTTACTAATCTGTCACCTTTGAGCCACTTTTTTACCTATTTGACGCCGACGATACTTTTTTTACTAATCTGTCACCTTTGAGCCACTTTTTTACTCATTTGGTTATTTGGCCGTAGAAAATCTAATGTACTTCCTTTGGCCTTATGTCATTTGCCCATTTAATTATTTTTGGAGAAAGTAAAACATTTTTTTCCTCCATATAATTACTATTCAGATTTTTTTGTGTAAATAAAAACTAATTTCTTACTCCATATTATCACGATACCTCATTTTTTATCGTGATTTAGAATATCCACTTTTGTCGAGATATACACCCTTGTATGTGTCTTGTACAAATTAAATAAAGTTTAAATGATTCAAATCCACCATTATTATTTTGTTAAACTTTGAGTGAAATATAATACTCGTAAATAACTACCAGTATATTGAGTACGGAGTAAGACAAAAAGTTTAAAAAGTAAAATCGGGTAAGTTGCAAGGGAATACCGAACACACTAGTACACGAGTAACACAACAACTCAATGAACACACACTCCGTGCTTCGTATATAAAGTGATCTACCTGTCCGGCAGGAGTTGACTAAAACATTGGCACTTTGCTACTTTCCTTTTCAAACTTGCGCAGCGTGCAGCGTGCCCCTTCCTCGTTCCTCTCTACTCCCAAGTCCCAATGGACACCCTCTCCCCGGCGATCCCCCTCAATTTTACCCCCGCCGCGTCAACCACCTCATTCTCCGCTGTCAGGGTTCGCGTCTCCTCTACGCGCCTCCACACCTCTCACCCAATTCGCGTTCGCAGCACGGCATCATCGTCGGTGGAGGTGGAGAAGATTGATTTGAATGATCCGGAGTGGAGGAGAAAGTACCAGCTCGATTTTGAGCGGCGCTTTAGCTTGCCGCATCTTTCTGATATTTTCAAAAATCTCAAGCCTATTCCCTCTACCTTTTGCCTTAAGATGCGGTAATTTACCTTTACCTTTCGTCTATGTCTTAGTTGAGTTTTGTTGAATGATTATAGGAGACCTGTGCGCTCTTTTTGTGGGTGGGGGGGTAAAATGACCTATTTTATGACACATTGCTGTAATTTAGAAATTTAAATAATAGTACTCCGTATGCTACTCTATATGCTTCCCAGTTCCCACAGTTGTACTTGGCTGTAAAGCCGAAAGTTGAAGAAGGGTCTCGATTACATTGCAAAACCGTGATCTTCATCCCCTGCATAGGGTATGGCTTTAGTAGACTAACTCTCCTCTGGTATAATACAGTTCCAAAAGAGAGATTGCCCGATTAAAAAGTGGAGGTTATCACTAATAAAAGGGAGGCTATCAATTGAATAGATGGACAGTAGTTGTTATGGATCAATTTGTGAAATTTATGTGTTGGATCCTCCAACAACAATAATTGTTGTTAATCAGTCTTTCCACCACCAACCTGTTCATAATTTGCTTGGTTTTTGCCCAGGTCCCCGGTGAGTGAAGAGTTTTCTGGTGGTTATCCGTCAGATGAGAAATGGCATGGGTACATCAAGGATGATGATAGAGTTCTTTTGAAGGTATGTCACCTTTCTTTTGGATGAAATTTCATCCTTCTTGTGTTCTCATTCTTTGGTGTCTAGTATGTAGTACTCCATAATTGACTCTTATAACTAGAGTATTATAGCTTTTTTTTTTTTTTTTTTTTTTTTTTTTCTGTTTCTCATCAAGTCACTATATTATTAACCTGTCGTCCCTTTTTTAGGTCATAAAGTATTCCTCACCAACATCCGCTGGTGCAGAGTGCATTGACCCAAATTGTACGTGGGTGGAACAATGGTATATTTATCATGTAACTTCTCTTGTTTGCTGTTTACTGGTGCATTTGTTATTTTTTCGTTATGGACTGTTCATATGCAACCGTCCTATATTCAGCACAAACGTAACACTGTGTATATGCAACCCCCTTACCTTGCCATAAGCACACTTTTGGCAGTGGAGTGATACTGGAGCAATAAAATAGTTATTGTGTGGCTGACATTCGTATTGAACTAAATGCGTCGGTGTAGTAGTAGTAGTAATAGTAGTAGTATGAAATACTTTCCTTCTTGACTCCAGCCAATATCTCCTCTTCATGGGTCATTTGGAAACTGTTTCTCTATGTTTTCAACAAAAAAAATAGGATGACTTACACCTGACCTTACCTCATCATTGGCGGTACCATTGAAGTAACTGTTGCCTGTTGGTGATGACTAATACTAGTCTTGACTTAATTGCATCGTTTTAGTTATATGAAATACTTTCCCGTCTGTGCTTCCATAAATTCTCTTCATGGTTTACCACTTATGGATGTTATATACTTGCACATCATTCTTTATCTGATTCTTAACATGTGCTAGGGTTCATCGTGCTGGACCACGAGAAAATATATACTTCAAACCAGAAGATGTTAATGCTGCAATCGTCACTTGTGGTGGTCTCTGCCCTGGTCTTAATGATGTCATCAGACAAGTGAGTTTTAGAAAACCACCGCGTTTTGCTGGATAGTCTCTCTCCCTCTCTGTTTTTTTCTTCATTCCTTATATTGTTTTCCTATCTTCAACCTGCTTGTTTTCTTTTGAAAAGTACTTGCAGTTTGATTCCTGATATGAATATAATAGTAACTGTAGGTGCCTTTCAGTCATTCAGTAAAACTGTAATCCATGGGTATTGTTTGTTTTGGTGAATATGTAAGCTTTATATTAAGGCTTCCAATCAATACATCACACACAACTTTTTTAATTCCTTACAACTAGGATACATTATCCTTTAATAAGAAGTACGGAGTATATTTTAATATGTGAAGATGATTTAAGGATTTATAGCGTGTATGATAGAAATGGTGAAAATAATCATGTAATTATGTAAAAAATGTAGGGGATGTTTGGTTCAAGAGTAAGGAATGGAATGAAATGGATTATGATACCGTAGATGTATGGGATTCCAAATCCATACCTTCTTAAAATTTTGTTTGTCATTTTGAACTTGTACGAGGGAGGAATGAAGTTTAAGTCCAAGGGGGGAAAGGTGGATATGGGATTCCAAGGGTTGAGATGGAGTTAGAATCCATTGGGTATCTAAGTCCGTTCCAAAGTACCTAACCAAACAATTGAATGAACATAGTCCATTCTATTCTATTCCATTCCAAGAGACCCGGCCAAACACCCCTTAAAGGATATGTGAAGCTGAGAATCATGGTAGATTTTTCACGAACACATAAATTTATCTCTTACTTTGCAACATAATTCATAGTGGTGAGGAAGAGCTTAGACAAAAACATGCATTGCAAATCAACAAAAGAGAGTGTAGAGTCAAACCTGCTCAAAAGGCTGGAAATGTCCTCGATTGCGTACCTATTTTATCAGAATTTGTAAACTTTATGATTTTGGTATATAAGTGCTTTTGATCGTTGGTTGTTTACTAAGTTTTGCATATGCTCATACTTCTGATGTTATTATTAGTGCTCTTGGTGTTGTGTTAGTGCTCCTCCTGTTCTCATATTTCATCCTTGTGCTGTTAACATTGTAGATTGTAATTACCCTTGAAATATATGGAGTAAAGAACATCGAAGGTGTTCCTTTTGGATATCGTGGCTTCACGGACAAGGGTCTAAAAATGATGCCAGTAAGCTGCCTATTATAGTACAGTCGGATTTCCCCCTTGATATTTTTCTTTTGTTATTCATCAATCTAAAAAAAATGTATTCTCCTCGATCTTGATGTTTCTCTTTGATGTTCAGCTTACACGGAAAGTGGTCCAAAACGTTCATCTATCCGGGGGAAGTTTGTTAGGAGTTTCCCGTGGCGGGCCAACAGTCCAAGAAATTGTGGACAGTATGGAGGTGGGGAAGTTTATTTTGCCTGTTTCGTTGTAAATTCTTTTGTGAATGTTGTGACTTTATTCGGAGGAAGTTTGCGATAAATTTCTTTTATCTGCAGTGCATCTGATTTCTAATCCGCTGCAGGAAAGAGGAACCAATATGCTTTTTGTTCTGGGTGGAAATGGAACACACGCTGGTGCGGTAGCAATACATGATGAGGTTTGAGATCCATTATTAATCTATTAATATTAACCATTTAACCTCTCTGTTCTTCTCGCTTTCTCTTTTCTGTTATTCTTTGTATGTATAATGAACTGCAACTATCCTGTATATCTAACTGGATGTGATGATAATTGTTAGGTACTTGTTAGTAACAGTACTTAGAATTTCTAGTGTGATTATCCTTTCCTCTGTTGCATTATATGTATTCATAATTCTTCTGTAGCTTGTATCTGAGGATTCTGAGTTTGTAGTGTCCAATTTGGATTCTTATGATGCAATAACTTATGACTTATAAGCCCTAAGTTATGACTCCTTCGACCAATAAATTTGTTTGCTGTGCCTTTATATCCCCGTGTTGGTCTGTTTGAGATTTACTTCGATATTCTTATCTTCTATTTGCTACAGTGCAGAAAGAGGCGGATGAAGGTTGCTGTAGTAGGTGTGCCGAAGACTATCGATAATGATATTTTGCTTATGGATAAGACTTTTGGTTTTGATACAGCAGTTGAGGAAGCTCAGAGAGCCGTAAATTCTGCCTACATTGAGGTTGGGAGGATTGCATATCAAATAATATTCTTACTATTGTACCCCTTCACTATATTGCTTTAGTATATCGCGGAGTAGTCATTAGAAAATTAAGACAAGTGTAAACTGTTTAGCTTTGGTATTCATGTATATTTTGCATTTATTTGTTCAACCCTTTGTCTCCTTTTTTGAACAGGCACACAGTGCTTATCGTGGAGTCGGCCTAGTAAAGTTGATGGGTAGAAACAGTGGTTTTATAGCAATGCATGCATCCCTTTCTAGTGGCCAAGTGGACATATGCTTGATACCAGAGGTATTTTGTATGAACTGCAATTGACGCACTTTAAATTTATAAAATGACTGTTGATTTCTATTTTCTTATCCTTCTTTACCTTTTTACAGTAGATGATTGTTACTAAAGTTGTGTTTCTTTATTTATTTAAGGTACCATTTCACTTACATGGACCTCATGGAGTTCTTAGGCATCTTCAGTACCTGCTTGAGACAAAAGGATCAGCTGTGATCTGTTTGGCTGAAGGAGCTGGTCAGGTGAGCTTTACATTATGTTTGATTTTGAGCTTATGTTTGCAGCTACATTTGTGACATTTGATTGCTGTGAACTACAGAGTCTTCTCGAGAACACTAATGCCACAGACGCATCTGGTAATACTGTGCTCGGAGATACTGGTGTATTTATTCAACAAGAGGTTAGTACTTGTACCTTTCTAAAGATGTGAATTTCCCAGTTTCATGTTTTTTTTGGATTCTGAATTTTAGTAGCTAAGATTGAAATTGACCTAAGTTTACATAGTTACGTGGCAATTTAAATGCAAATTGCACGTGTCTTAGTAAAATCATTGCCTGTCTGCCTGCCTATCTTGATTGTTTGCTCTTAACTAGTGTGACTTCTATTATGGAGTATATGAATTCATCATTAGATTTTTTTGTCAAGTCACTTCGTTAAACACTTCCTAAAATTTATACTTCGTATCTTTTTTGTCAAACACACCCAAAATCAATATTCATGCATGAAAAAGAGCGATTTTAACTTCCCGATATCATAGCTTTGGAGTTTAAGTTACTAAACTATAGTAATGCTTGACCTAAGTTTGTTAGTTTCATCCTATTTTTCGCAAAACAACTTTAATCATCGTTGACTTCATCATCCACATTATCTACATCTCTTTGATACCATCCTATATTTTTAGAGAAGATGTTAAACATTACGAGTAGTTTAGTCTAGAAGAAAAGAACTTCAAGGCTATGATATCGACAAGTTAAATTTACTTATTTTCACCTTTTTCATGACCCAGATTCTAGTAGTATTTCACAAAAAAGATGTAAACTTTAGGTAGTGTTTGGCAAATTTTAAAACTTTAGGTAGTTCCTAAGTGACCTAAATTGTAGGTAGTATTTGCCAAAAACTCTTTTTTAAATAAGAAACTGTATTCTACAGCCTTTTCTACTCTGATTTAATTTTAAAAAACTGATCATGATAGAACTCTTATTTTTCCGACTTCTCACATGGATCGATTTTGAGAAAGCATCCCACCACAAAACTTATTCGAAGTTCTTGAATTTAACAACCTTCTTTTCTACAGCCTCTACCCCCACTATACCCTCACATAGAGAAGTGGGAGTACTAGGATTTATTTGCTTAGGAGTTAGGACGTTGGATACAATAGTAGTAAGGGAAGGAGATAAGCGAAACAAGGGGAGGAGCGAGGGGAGTGGAAAATCAGTGTTTCTCTTCTTAGGCCGGAAGGATTTTAATATGCCTTGTAAAAGGATAAACGGTTCGCTCTTGATAACCAAACAAGGGGAATTGCCCTCTCCCTTTTCCTCCAACTTCCTCCATCCAAACAAGGGGGCAGATGATGACAGGTACGCTGGAAACATCTGGCTGTATTCAGCCGTCATTCTTTCCTGTGAAGCTATGGTTAAAACTTAAACGTGGTTCTCAGGTGATATAAATAGTACTCTGTGCAAGGCATCAGATACCATGAAAGTGACTCCTCGGGAGATCCTCTATTTTCTTGCATTTGTTGCAGCGGTGGAGTAATTATATTTTCTTAAAAACTGCCTGGTATATCTCTGTGAACCAATGTCAAGTGAATGATTTCTATCCCTAATTTCATGCTGCAATTTTGCCATCTCCACTTCAGATAAAGAAGTATTTTAAGGAGCTTGGAACATCAGCTGATGTCAAATACATTGATCCTACATACATGATTCGTGCTGTTCGTGCAAATGCCTCTGACGGAATTCTTTGTACTGTGTTAGGGCAAAATGCGGTAAGTCCTCATATTTTGTCCTCTGTCGACAATGTTCGTAACTTAGTTTGGATTGTCTTTGTTTCTTACCGAGTTACCACTATCAACTGCTGGAAACCTCTATTCTCTAATTTTGTCTCGCGATTGTCAAAAAATGAGGGCAAATAAAAAGTGTGGTTTTGGCAGGTTCACGGAGCTTTTGCTGGATTCAGTGGAATTTCAGTAGGGTTATGTAACACTCACTATGCATATTTTCCTATTCCGGAAGTCATCAAGTATCCACGGCTTGTAGATCCTAATAGCCGTATGTGGCACCGTTGCTTGACCTCAACTGGCCAGCCTGATTTCATTTGATCAATTAACCTCATGTATTCATAGAGGACTGTGAGACGATTGACTAGACGATGACTCTGATAGTCTGATCACACATGGAGAATATGTGCCAATTTGGTACTTAGTATTTAGGATGAATAAGATTTTATTTATTGTTTCGACAATCAGGTAATAAGATTTCGAAGTACATAGATGGCGGAATAAGAATTTTGTGGAGCAGAATTTAGACCCGACATGTGCTCCAAAAGTCAAGGTTTTTTTTTTGTAAATCACATACAACTACATTGAAGATGTTTCTTCTACAACAATTGTACAGGGCAGGGAACTTGCCCCCTTTTTTTGGCTCTTCTTAGTTCTTATGTGTACTAGTGTGCGAAAGAGATGATACGATGGAGTGAGGGAATGAACTGAAACGGCGAGATTTGCATTCATTCTGCAGGTCTAGCATTGAAGTCAGACGAATTTTGTACTCAGTATAAAGCATGTTCGTATAGGGCATTGTGATGTATTGCAGTTAAGTTTACATACAGTCTACTTCACGAATTCTGACTCGAGTCAGGTTTTAGTTTTACCCACCTCTATTGACCACTTGCGTAGTCAAGTATTTCCTGAAATATGATTTTGTTTTTTTTTTGCGGAAGAGAGGAATCCCCAAAGCAATAATTCATTTGATATATAAATCGAATGAAATAATACTTTGAACAATGTTTCGATGAAGCGATCAATCTTAGAGCCATCCACCTACGCTCTTTGAATGCATGAGCATGGGCATGGGCTACCCTACTCATATTGTACTTTTAGCTTATTCTCTCACCTACTAAGAGCAACCACAATGGAAGAACCTATACAAAGTTCTTCCATCACAATGGAAGAACCTTGCGTAAAGTTCTTGGATATTTTTTTCTCATACAAGATTAAAATAAGCAAAAAAGTTCTTGATGACAAACTCAAGGAGAAGAACCTTCATTGTGGTTGCTCTAAGATTTTTCCAATTTCCTTAAAAACTTTTTTAAAAAGAAAATCTACAAAGATTTTTTCACTTTAAAACCGTCTTTATTCATCAAATATACTCTCTTTCTATTGATTATTTTTTGTGATTTGACTTCTTAAAAAGAAAAATTTGACTTTTTGTATAAGTAACACAACTAATTGAAAGAGGAAGTCAAAGAAGACGAAAAACGTCATCAAGGTATAAAGACATAATATTCTAAAAGTGAGGGGCATCATGTGTGATTATAAAAATGCATGAGTATCATATAGAAAAGCAAAAAACACAAGGGTACCACGCAAATTTTTTTTTTTTTTTTTGAATTCATGCCTTTGAGATTTTTTTAGACGAAATGCATTTGAGATTTTTGGATACCTTTTATTATGTACTTCCCCCGTCTCAGTCATTTGTTTAACTTTAATTAAAATACTTCTCACAATTAATATAAGGATTTTCTACGTGGTACCTCTGTGTTTTCAGTTTTTCTATATGGTACCCCTGCACTTTTATAATCACACATGGTACCCCTCACTTTTATGGTATTATGTCTCTATACCCTTAGTCCCTTAATCACGTTTTCCATTTTTTTTACTTATTTTTTCGTTAATTGTGGTGCTTATACAAAAAAAAGGAGGTGTAAGATTAACATAAACAATCAATTAAGCATAGGTTTTTTTTTTGGTCAAGAAAAGAAGTGGGATACATCCCAAAAATACACACTACTAAGCTAAATTAGAAAGCATAAAAAGGTATCCATCGAGGCCAACTTGTTCCTCCAATATCTTGTTGGGCTAGCGCAAACAACTCACTCGGGATTCTATCCTCCTCATAGACATTCAGTTGAGTACCCCGTATTACACCATGGTTTGCTAACCAATCAGCGCATCGGGTTGCTTCTCGATAAACGTGTTTGATTTCAACCCTCCAGTCCGGGCTATTTATCAGGCATTTGCATATCATTAGCATATGTGTTTGCGCATTTGGGTACCGCGCATCTTTGTTAACCAGGCTCTTGATTACTTGGGAATCCGTTTGAACAATTAAATTGCTAAACCCAGATTCCTTGGCTATGAGCAGGCCCCGACGGAGTGCCATGAGCTCCGCTCGTGTCACCGTATTCAGACCAATTTGTTCCGAGAACGCTTTAATGATATGTCCAGTGGTGTCTCTGAATAGACCACCAGCTCCCGATGGCCCGGGATTTCCTTTCGACGCTCCATCAATATTAAGTGTTACCCAATTATCCGGTGGAGCGACCCAACGAATAAGAATTTCCTTTGTTCTCCTTGCTACTCTAGTCAGGAGTGGATCTGAGGAGTTCATAGCAGCTTTTATCTCTTGTATTCGGAGTGCCAAAAATTGGTGGCGATTCTGTGGAATGTCTTCACCCCTACCAAATATTCTCGAGTTTCTCCACTTCCATAGCCACCATATAGTAACAGCAAACAGGTGTGGCCACTCATCGATGCCATTTAATTTCTCCAATTTTAAATTGTTGCATATCCATTCCATTATGTTGCCTCCATGAGACTGAAACGCAGTCGTGGCGCCTGGAAACAGAGTCCAGACATCTCTCGCGTTTGCACAATGCCGAAGTATGTGAAGTGTTGTCTCCTCCTCTCCTGGGCAATTAATACAAGTTGCATCCGAAGTAAATCCTCTTTTCATTCTATTGACATTAGATATAACAACACGACTAATGGAAAGAGGAAGTCAAAGAAGACGAAAAACGTCATTCAGGGTATGAAGACATAATATCCTAAAAGTGAGGGGTACCATGTGTGATTATAAAAGTGCATAGGTACCATTTGGAAAACCTAAAAATACGGGGTACCATGTAGAAAATCCCAAAAAAAAAAGTCTCAAAATGCATAGCATATCTAATAAATACTCCCTCAGGACACTATTTTTTTTCCCCATTTCATTAAAATACTCTTCACATATATTGAGGTAGTGGGGCGAAAAATAGTGTCCGGAAGGAGTACTTGTATACCATCATTTCCCCCTTCACCTAAAGCTGTAATCTTAGGTGACGGTAGTCTCACCAAGACTTGTTAGAAAATATTGAGATCCTGAGAAGTACAAACAACTAGTAGGAAGACTATTATATCTGAATCCCGAAGACTTGATGTTTCTTACTCTGTTCAACACCTCAGTTAGTTTATTGTGTTAGAATATTTATATTCTTATGGCCTTGTGTCTTTCGGGTTTGTAAATAACGAGTTCACGTTTAACGGGACTTTGATATAAAGTCGACACCGTGATGGTTCGGTTTCGGCTAACGTAATTAAAGTTCGGGAATTAATATTCCCTCCTTCCTTACCCAATATATTGTTTAGCCATCCTTTGATCCTATCCAGTAATCTGTGAAGAGACATGACTCTTCACACAATTACTGTGTTATAAACAACACAGTGAACGTACAGTTTGATGTATGTGAAAATTATAAACTCATAAGAAAACTGGAAAGTGAAAGAAAAAGATAAAGAAGGCTATCCACTGTTTCTTATTCCATCTCAAGGAAACGTTAAAGCAACGGGTTAAGGAGGAGAATCATATTTGGGTCTTTATTCTTCTTATATTATTGTTATTGAGTGCGTCGTAAGACATAGACCAAGATTAGTCCTCTTTTCCGTTCACTGATTGTATTAGGGTTGAATTAATTCGAATCTATAATGATCGTGGGACAGATTTCATAATCGAAATCATGAATTATGTCTATCGATTGGTATCAGAGCGGTCTAGATTTGATTAATTTACCCTGGAAAGTTTCACTGTTATTGAATGTGTTATTTTGTTTTTCGTATAAAACAGTGAGATAAATGAATAAGCATATTATCTAAAGTTCCCTTAATGCATATTGATTTATTAATTATCTTTTTCATTTACTGGACAAATAATTGTATATCACAAAGTCGTAATTCCGCTGCATAACTTTGTTGGGTTCGGTGTATATATGAAAATTTTGGAACTGTAACATAATCAAACATGTATCTTAAGGTTTGGAATTTATATGTGATGACACATAAAATGCAATGATTGGTGTACTCATGCTAACCAAATAAATTATTAAGTGTATGATGATACTCCGTATTAGATATTGTGTTAACATGTGATTATGATGATATGGATGATCACCGTTAAAATCTATGATCATTTAGTATAATTTGTGAACACTGTATGCAAGTTGTTCACATATGCACATGTTTTCGTACATACGGAGTAATTGTTTACTATTTCCGCGTACTGGTTTCGTATGCTAATCATCTCGATTACTTACTGTATTTAATTTGACGAAAGTTAATTGCACGCATAAGTTATAACTTACTGTATTTCGTACATAAACTTCACTTATAACTTACTGCACGCATAAATTAATTGCATCAGTAAAGATTTTTGTTCCTTTTTTTGTTTGACAGAATATAAAGTGCAACTTATTGTATTTATGTCAAACCTGTGTGTCTTATGCAAATTGATATATTTTTTGTTTTATGAAGTATTAACACATAATGTTTATAAATTTATCATTAAAGTTTGAATGTTTATATTGTATGTACATGTTAGTCACCAAAGTGATCTTGTTATGATACACTTAAACATATGAAAAGTATTAGTGGTTGTTTAGACCATATCATGAAGATGTTATATATTAAAGTCCTATATTTTATTATGTATGTTTATGTGACCACCCAAAGGAGGAACATGAAATATAGATAATAATATGAAAGGGTTAAATTATTATTTGTACGAAATTTGAATGTTATGTATGTCCAAAGATGTCATTCATTTAAAATTTTGGTATGTTGATAATTGACTAATTAAAGTATTTATAACATCGATTGTAGTATATGCATTTTAGTGTTGCCCAAAACTTACTTAAATGTGTATGTAATGTTTCTGAATCTGTATTAAGTTTTCAAAGCACTAATAGGTTAAGCATGTGTAAATTTTTGCAGTCTCATCTAATTTACCTGCATCCGCTAACTCTGTTACTAAGTTTAATGGGCTTAACTATGATGAATGGTCAGAGGAAATCCGGTTCACACTGGGTATTATGGCCCTCGATCAAGCCATAATTTCTGATGAGGAACCCTCAGCAATAACCGATAAGAGCACCAAGGAAGAAATTTCCTTGTATGAGTCATGGGAACGCTCTAACAAGCTGAGTTTAACCCTCATGAGATTGATAATGACTGAAAGTATTAAGCCATCAATGCCTAAAACAGAGAAAGCGAGGGAATCCATGAAAAAGATTAAGGAGTGCTCCCAATCTGAGCCGGCGGACAAGTCAATAACAGGTAGTCTTATGAGTGAGCTGACTACTAAGAAATATGACTTGCACGACTCAGAATCAATGCACACTCATGTGACAGAAATATCAAATATGGCAGCAAAGTTAAAGAAGCTAGGGATGGAAGTAAATGACTCCTTCTTGGTGCAATTTGTTATTAACTCTCTACCTAATGAGTTTAGCCAGTTTCAAGTGAATTATAACACATTAACAGTTAAATGGAAACTTCAAGAGTTAAAGGCAATGCTCATTCAGGAGGAAGGGAGATTAAAGAAGGCAAAAACCCCAGTTGTCCATCTTGTAGGTCATGAAGAAGCCAGCAACAGCAAGAGCACACCAGGTTGGAAAGGCAAAAACAAGGGCAAATCTTACATTAAAGGACAAGAAAGTAAGATGAAAAAGGATTTGAAGTGTCGCTTTTGTAAGAAAAAGGGACATTTCAAGAAGAATGTCCTAAAATGAAAGATTGGTTCGAAAAGAGAGGTATGCATTATTGTTCCGTATGCTTTGAATCAAACCTTATTGAAGTGCCTAATAATACCTGGTGGTTAGATTCTGGTGCTACTACTCACGTTTCTCATATTAAACAGGGATTCAGTTTGATCCGGCCCATAAGAGGACCAAATGAATATCTATCCATGGGAAACAAGATGAAGGCACGAATTGAGGGCATTGGGACCTATCGTTTGATCTTAGACACTGGTTGTCAAATAGATCTTGTAAATTGTCTTTATGTACCCGAATGTGCTAGAAATCTTGTATCTTTAAGTAAGTTGGATGATGTAGGATTTAAAGTTAAGTTTGAACTTGGATTATTTTCTTTGTACCTGAATGATTACTATTATGGTAGAGGTACTTTATGCGATTCTCTTTATAAGTTCAATCTTGATATTAATTTTTCTGAATCTTTGTATCATGTTGAGAGTAGAGGCATTAAACGTAGTGCATCAGATGAAAGTTCACCTTACTTGTGGCATCAAAGACTAGGTCACATATTTAAAGAAAGGTTATTGAGGTTGGTAAAGAATGAAATTCTTCCTCAATTAGATTTTAGTGACCTAGATGTGTGTATAGAATGCATTAAGGGTAAGCATACTAAACACACAGTAAAGAAACCAGCCACGAGAAGTTCTCAGCTACTTGAAATTATACACACTGATATTTGTGGACCTTTTGACGCTCCTTCTTGGAGTGGTGAAAAGTACTTTATCACCTTTATTGATGACTACTCACGGTATGGATACACTTATCTATTGCATGAAAAGGCTCATTCTGTGAATGTCCTCGAGATATTCTTGAATGAGGTAGAAAGGCAGCTAGAAAAGAAGGTAAAAATTGTGAGATCGGATAGAGGTGGTGAATATTATGGAAGGTTCACCGAAAATGGTCAGTGTCCTGGTCCATTTGCAAAGCTTCTTGAAAATAGAGGCATTTGTGCTCAATATACTATGCCAGGTACACCTCAGCAGAATGGTGTAGCTGAAAGGCGGAATCGTACTCTAATTGAAATGGTTAGGAGCATGTTAAATAATTGTTCCCTACCCCCTTCCTTATGGATCTATGCATTAAAGACAGCTACCTATGTTTTAAATCGGGTTCCTAGTAAGTCAGTTCCTAAGACTCCTTATGAACTGTGGAGGGGAAGGAAACCGAGCTTAAGACATCTTAGAGTATGGGGTTGCCAAGCTGAAGTGAGGTTGTATAACCCTCATGAAAAGAAGCTAGATTCTAGGACGGTCAATGGTTTTTTCATTGGCTATCCTGAAAAGTCAAAGGGGTATGTATTTTACTGTCCTAACCACAGTACGAGAATAGTTGAGACTGGTAATGCTATATTCATTGAGAATGGTCAAACTAGTGGGAGTGATAAACCACGAAATGTGGATATTCATGAAATTCGGGAAGAAATTCACTCTCCTGAAGTTGCACCTAAAGTAGTTGTACCCATTGTATCTATACAGTCAAATGACACAGTGGAGCAACATAATGATGTTCAACACCCACAAAATGACAATAACAATGAATCAGAAGTCACAATTCAAGGAGGAAATGATACACCACATGAACAACCAAGGCGGTCTGTAAGAGATAAAAGACCTGCTATTTCAGATGATTATGTGTGTTATCATGTGGAAAGTGAATGTGACTTAAGCATTAGTGAGGATCCCGTCTCATTCCGAAAAGCCATAGAAAGTAACGATTCTGAAAATTGGTTAATTGCTATGAAAGAAGAGATAAAATCAATGGATGATAATAAAGTATGAGATTTAGTTGTGTTACCTGAAGGGTCCAAGACCATTGGTTCGAAATGGGTCTATAAGATCAAAAAGGATTCTAAGGGGAACATAGAAAGATACAAAGCCCGACTTGTCGCCAAAGGTTTTACTCAGAAAGACGGTATTGACTATAAGGAAACCTTCTCTCCAGTATCTAAGAAGGATTCCTTAAGAATTGTGTTGGCAATGGTGGCTCATTATGATCTCGAGCTTCACCAAATGGATGTGAAAACCGCTTTTCTAAATGGTGAACTTGAGGAGGAAGTATATATGAAGCAACCTGGGGGCTTTTTAGCTCCAGGTAATGAGGACAAGGTTTGTAGGTTGAGAAAATTAATATATGGACTAAAACAAGCTTCCCGACAGTGGTACTTAAAGTTTAATGATACTATCACATCATATGGTTTCACAGAGGTCATCGTTGATCGGTGTATCTATATGAAGATCAGTGGGAGTAAGTTTGTAATTTTAGTTCTGTATGTTGACGATATTTTGCTTGCTGCAAATAATATGGGTATGTTACATGATGTAAAGAAGTACCTCTCTAAAAATTTTGAGATGAAAGATATGGGTGAGGCATCCTATGTGATTGGGATAGAAATAACCCGTGATAGGTCACAAGGATTGTTAGGGTTGTTTCAGAAAACTTACATCAATACAATTTTAGAGAGATATAGAATGGAGAGTTGCTCATCCGGAATCGTTCCTATACAGAAATTAAAGGGGATAAGTTTAGTAAAATGCAATGTCCCCAGAATGAGCTAGAACGAAAAGAAATGGAAAGAATTCCTTATGCATCAGTGGTTGGGAGCTTGAATTATGTTCAAACATGTACTCGACCAGATATCAGCTTTGCTGTTGGAATGTTGGGTCATTATCAAAGTGATCCCGGGATGGACCACTGGAGAGCTGCAAAGAAATTGCTCAGGTACTTGCAAGGAACCAAGGAGTTCATGCTTACATATAGGAGATCCGATAATGATCTAGAGGTTATTGGATATTCAGATTCAGACCATGCCGGATGTAAAGATACTAGGAAATCAACATTTGGTTATTTCTTCCTATTAGCTGAGGGAGCAGTATCATGGAAATGTGGAAAATAATCTATCTTTGCTACCTCCACTATGGAAGCTGAATTTGTGGCATGCTTTGAAGCCACTATTCATGCACTGTGGATGCGGAACTTTATCTCGGGACTTGGAATCATCGATAGTATAGCCAAGCCGCTGAGAATTTATTGTGATAATGAAGCAGCCGTATTCTTCGCTAAAAATGATAAGTACTCTAAGGGTGCAAAGTATATTGAATTGAAATACTTATCAGTTAAAGAGGATGTGCAGAAAAGTAGAGTGTCAATTGAGCATATTAGAACGGATGTAATGGTAGCCGATTCGTTAACTAAGGAATTACCACCTAAAGCGTTTATTGGCCATGTACAGCGCATGGGTGTTCTAGATAAAGCCTTGCTAATGTAAAAGTAGTGTGCTCATATTATGTTTATGACATTTTGATATCATTTATTGTTATGTTTCTGTATAAAGTACATGTGATCATTATGATATATGTATACATTTATGATTGGAGATTACAAGTAATCATTTTGAGAATTATTGTATTTTCTCAAATTAGAGATACTTAAGAGTTAGGATTGATTTGTGATACATGGAAGGGATCATGTCGCAGAATGAGGTGTGACCGCCATGATTAAATTAATTCTAAATCTAATAAAGTTTTATAGAAAGTTTAATGAGCTCAATTTAAGGTGAACATTATAATTATTGATCCTTTAAGTGACACTAAGGCCAAGTGGGAGAATGTTAGAATATTTATATTCTTATGGCCTTGTGTCTTTCGGGTTTGTAAATAACGAGTTCACGTTTAACGGGACTTTGACATAAAGTCGACACCGTGATGGTTCGGTTTCGGTTAACGTAATTAAAGTTCGGGAATTAATATTCCCTCCTTCCTTACCCAATATATTGTTTAGCCCATCCTTTGATCCTATCCAGTAATCTGTGAAGAGACATGACTCTTCACACAATTACTGTGTTATAAACAACACAGTGAACGTACAGTTTGATGTATGTGAAAATTATAAACTCATAAGAAAAATGGAAAGTGAAAGAAAAAGATAAAGAAGGCTATCCACTGTTTCTTATTCCATCTCAAGGAAACGTTAAAGCAACGGGTTAAGGAGGAGAATCATATTTGGGTCTTTATTCTTCTTATATTATTGTTATTGAGTGCGTCGTAAGACATGGACCAAGGTTAGTCCTCTTTTCCGTTCACTGGTTGTATTAGGGTTGAATTAATTCGAATCTACAATAATCGTGGGACAGATTTCATAATCGAAATCATGAATTATGTCTATCATATTGGCCAGCTCAGAATACCTCATTTCTAAGCTACAACTGTTGTACTAAGATATTTGAAGGTAACTCTTAACCATGCCTGTCTTACCTACCTTGCATATTCTGACTTAAAACTAAGACAAATTTGCGTTTTTATGCAGGTCTATTAATGATTCCTGCATCCTCTTAGGAGATTATTTAGTTTCATGGAAAATAAAGAAACAAAAGATGGTAAGCAAGAGTACAACTGAGTCTGGTTAGAGGAATATGTCATATACAAGTTCGAAAATGTTGTGGCTTGATAGAATATCACAAGATCTCAGAATAACTACCAATCTCATTCAATTATATTTTGGCCACAGGGTTTCGAAGCATCTCTAGTCTCTAGAGAAGCTCAGTATTTCATGATAGTACGAAACATTAAATTGTACTAATACAACGGTATATGTCTCGATATCTTCAGGATATTGAGAATATGCAAATATCCTTCTCGGGATTGTGTTATCATTCCATCTTGGTAAATATATTGTAATTAGGTTCGATGTAATATTAGTTAATATTTGTTTCCCTTCTTCGTAGATTCTAGTTACGACGTATAAATGTATTTAACGCTTCATTGAATAAACACAAAAACCTTTCATCGAATATCTTACTACCAACTCTGAATTTCCTATCATGGTATCAGAGCTACACTAAAAAAAACCCAAGAAATTTACGATCCTCGCAAACGACAATCCGAGAATCCCAATTACCTCTATTTTTTTTAAGGGTACAAACTATGACAAATGGGCTCGAGGAATTCAAATTTCGCTCCATGCAAAAATGAAACTTGGTTACGTTACCGGTAAGGTCTGAACCAAAACTAGACACCTTCGATTATGACTCGTGGATAGCCATTAACGCAGTGGTTGTCGCTTGGATCCGTAACTTCACCGACGAAAAAACTCGATCTTCCATCTTGCACACCCTTCTTGCAAAGTCATTATGGTACGACATTAAGCAACGGTTCTCCACCGGACATGACACTCGCGTATATCAACTCAAAACGACCATCACCGAATGTAAGCAACAATCTTCTGAAACTATTATGCTTTATTTAGGTCGTTTGAAAAAATTGTGGGACGATCTTAATGATAGTGATCCATTACCATCTTGTACTTGTACCGGCTGCAAGTGCGCTATTTCTACCACTTTGACTAAGCGACACGGGGAAGAGCATGTCCGGGAGTTCCTGATGGGACTTGACTCAAAATACACGACCCTTCGATCCCATATTCTAGGCACCGAATGTAACACCCGCAAATTTCCAAACTCTACTATCCGTTCCGTTACGATTATATCGTAATTCTGTATTATTTCGTCAATTACGTTTTCCCATTTCGAGGTCTCTTTCATTATCGAGCCTAAAAATATTTATTTTTGTAAAGGATTTTAATTATTCTATTTTAATTCGAAAATCCATTTAATTCTTTTCATCGCAGGTATGTTTAATTATTTTTGAGAAATCATATTTTCTATGAACAATAGTTATAAAATCAGGTTTGAACTATTTATTTTTCTAAAAATGCTCAATTACATTTATAATGGTTTCCAGCTCAAAAATATTTTATTTTCGAAAAATGGCCGTTTAATTATTTTACTACGCGATTTCATAAATAATTAATTTTTAACGCGTTTTAATCCGATTTCTTCATAAACGTTTATATTATTTTACGAACCTTCTTTTCTCGACTTGAGAAATATTTTCAGACACCTCTTATCAACCCTACATATTATTTTGATTCTATCTATTTTAAATCTTATCCTCGTATTTATTTTAATCAGAAACTTATCACATCGATTTGCTGTTTGTTCTTTCCATCTCAACCATCTCGTCTCCTAGCTGAGTTAAGAGTCCTTGTGACCCGATTATTCATATCTTTTACCTTTCTAATTTCTTTTATATTCTCATTCATTCTAGCCTATTTTATTCACAACCCAAGTCTCTTTTCTCCTTTATGTTTAACGTTAAACTTCCTCCTTTTTGTTCATCAATCCGATCATAATTCGTCTCTAATTTTTTTCGATCTCGAGGGTAATTTAATTACTTTTATTTAATTTGTTCTTCATCTCGTTTTCTCCTTTCTATTCACTTATGATGTGATTTTAATAACATATGTTTAATTATTTCGTAGGCTATCGTGCTAGATCTGATGAAGACGATTACTTAATTGATTCGGATCTCGATTAAGGTAACATTGACACGTTACTCGGTATTATATGGTATTATTGTTGTAGTTGCATGTATAGAAATTAGATTTTTTTTAGATATGTCTCGTTTTTAATAACGTAAACTTTAAAATCGTAAATCTTCACATGTTTTGTTGTTTTAAATCGTTTTTACGAGATTTGCGAATAAATCGTTCTTTTAAATATTAAAAAGTATTATAAGGCCGGGACTAAAACATACGCCTAATAATTTTATTTTATAATTTTCGTGATTTTAAAATATGAATTATCAAATTGAAAGTTTTATTGTTTTTAATAAAGTTATTACAACATGTTTCAGAATCTGTTAGTTTTTTTGTGTGAATTGATATTCTACCTTAATAACTTTGTTTCCGAAAACTTTGAAAAGAGACTACTATTTATTTTAAGTCTAATTTATGCCTATTTAATTTCGTAAAATAATTCCAAGTGGTTAGGTCACACAGTACGTAGTGTTTTCGTAAATTGGGATTAAATTTTGAATACATTTGTGATTAAATTCGCTGACTAATATTCGTAAGGTCAATCCAAAATTAATAAGACATTTGGGTTTATTTTATTGTATTAGTGATTAAATCGAGGAAAGTCAGTAATGGAAATTAAGTTAGAGAAATTAAGTTTAAGTTAGATGGCGATTACATTTGTGTTTAGTCAGTTCTAAATGAAGTTAGGAAAATTAAACTTTAATTTGTTATATATATTTTTTGAACATAGAAAATGAAGAGAATTGAACGGAAATGGATGTATGAGGGAAGACTTGATAAGAAGAGACGTCCCACCGTCGAATTTTTGAGGGGTGTTGAATCATTTGTCGAGGTAGCTAAAAAGTCAGTAGACTACGCATCGAGGGGGGAGGTTAGGTGTCCGTGTACTAAATGCAGGAACCTAATTTTTTTGGATGTCCTTACCGTTAAGGAACATGTCATCTATAATGGTTTCTCACCCGATTATTGTAATTGGATTTGTCATGGTGAGCCATCTCAGTCTGAGGAACCCGAAAACCATCAAAATGAGGGGGGGGGAGGTATGATAGTTGACGTTGTGGAGTGCAACTTGTTCAACAATGACAACCCACGAGACTCACCCAACCCACAAGACTCCCCTAACCCACAAGAGCCTAACCCACGAGCAAAAGCATTTTTTGACATGTTGAACGCTTCGGAGAAACCGTTATACGGAGCGTGCGATGTGACTTTGTTAGAAGTCGCATCTATGGTAGTTAGCCTTAAATGTGAATTCAACCTACCATTTGCTTGTGTCGATGGTATTGCTGCCTTGATCGAGAGGGTTATCCCAAAAGACAATATCATGACCCGAACTTTCTACACAACCAAAAAGTTTGTGAAGGGCCTTCAACTCCCGCATGAAAAGATTGATGCTTGCCCAGATGGGTGCATGTTATTTTGGAAGGACGATGCGATGCTTGATGAATGTAGGAGATGTGGTAAGGGTAGGTATAAGACGGTTGAGGGGGACATTGTTTTGAGGGGTAGAAAAGGGAAAAGCGGTATTA
The DNA here is from genome assembly GCA_958450325.1 of Agrostemma githago. Classification (NCBI taxonomy): domain Eukaryota; kingdom Viridiplantae; phylum Streptophyta; class Magnoliopsida; order Caryophyllales; family Caryophyllaceae; genus Agrostemma; species Agrostemma githago. The sequence continues at coordinate 11,347,805 of OY288255.1, read as the reverse complement.
GGGGTAAGAAACCAATCCTAATAAGTCAGCTTACGTACTTCCCTATCGCACCTAGGCTTCAAAAATTGTATGCCACAAAAACCATAGCGGAGCAAATGAGGTGGCACCAGGAGGACACTAGGGTACCAGGGAAGATGTGTCATCCGAGTGACGGTGAGGAGTGGAAGCGTTTCGATAGACTACATCCCCACTTTGCGTTAGAACCCCGAAATGTAAGGCTTGGTTGTGTACCGATGGATTTGCACCTTTCGGACAATTTGGGAAGTCGTTCTCATGTTGGCCTGTGATGATCACACCTTATAACCTACCTCCTTGGTTGTGTTTGAAACAGCCTTTCATCTTCCTATCTCTTATTGTGCCTGGACCAAAAAACCCAAAAAAAACATTTGGATGTTTACTTGCAACCTGTTATTGAGGAATTGAAACAACTGTGGGAGGTCGGGGTCGAAACTTATGATGTCTCCCTAAGACAAAACTTTCAGTTGAAAGCAGCTCTGTTGTGGACTATAAACGACTTTTCCGCGTACGGTATGCTCTCAGGGTGGTCTACTGCGGGTCAGAAAGCATGTCCCTGTTGTATGGATGAGAGCAAAGCTTTTTATCTTCCAAATTCTAGTAAAATAAGTTGGTTCGACTCTCATAGGCAGTTCCTACCAGAAGGTCACCCATATAGAAAGAATAAGAAGGCGTTCAAGAAGGGTGAGGAGGTGCTTGACGACGCACCTGATCGACTCCCAGGAGATGAAATATGGGAGTTGATTTCTGATTACCCGTCTACTGTCGACGGAACCGAGCAGGAGTTCAAAGACCTCAAGAAGTTGAAAAATGGTTGGTTTAAACGTAGCATATTTTTTGACCTACCATATTGGAGGACTTTGTTACTCCGTCACAATTTAGATGTGATGCACGTAGAGAAGAACTTCTTCGAGCATTTGATTCACACTGTCATGGATGTTGAGGGAAAGAGTTGTGACACTACAGGCTCCCGGCGAGATGTAAAGCATTTTTGTGACCGTCCTCAATTACACATAAAAAGGGATGGATCCAAACCGAGAGCCTTGTTCACCCTTGACAAAGCTCAGAGGAAGGCGTTGTTGGAGTGGGTGGGGAAGTTGAAGTTCCCCGATGGGTACGCCTCCGACTTCGTACGTTGTGTTGATCTAAAGAACCTCAAGCTGCAAGGGTTAAAGAGTCACGACTGTCATGTCTTCATGGAGAGGTTACTTCCGGTTGCACTTAAGCAACTTCTGCCACCGACGGTGTGGAATTCTATAACTGAGATATCTCAATTTTTCCGAGACTTGTGTTCTTCTACAGTATTAATTGAGGACATGACTCGGTTGGAGGATCAAATTCCACAGATACTATGCAAACTTGAGATGATCTTCCCACCGTCTTTCTTTAATTCCATGGAGCATTTATGTCCACTTACCCTACGAGGCTAAGGTTGGAGGACCTGTCCAGTATAGATGGATGTACCCATTTGAAAGGTACATAAAATTTAATAACTTCATTTACAAATTTAATTTACACTTAGCTAATTTTTATTAATTGGAAAACATTACTTGTGTACTTAGGTTCCTCAATCATCTGAAGAAGAAAATTGGTAAAAAGGCTAGGGTAGAGGGTTCTATTTGCAATGCATATTTGACAGAAGAGATTGCAAACTTCTGCTCCCTCTACTTCGAGAAAGATGTCCAAACAAAAACGAAGAACCTGAATATAGAACAATCGGTGCCCATTGATCCTACTATACCCGAGTTTTTCCAAAAGAAGGACGATGAAGGAACTTCATCAGTTGAGGGTTCTAGGACGCTAGATGAGAAAGAGTACAACCGAGCGCACCTTTATGTACTCTCTAATTGTGAGATCTTAGAGCCTTACGAGAAGCAGTTTGTAATTGAGTACGTCGCTGCAAACCCTGATGTGAACCCCGATAACGTTTGGAGTAAGCATGACGAACATTTTCCTAAGTGGCTCAAGGATCACGTAGTTGCCTTAGACATACGTGATGATTTGGTTAGAAGTTTGGCATACGGTCCAGTGAAAGAGGTTAAATATTGGAACCGGTACTCGGTGAATGGATTCAATTTTCACACATTCCACTACGGGAAGAACAAGGCTAGATGCAATTTTGATGTGAGTGTGTCATCTCTTGATGGTGATGAGTACTATGGTATTTTGGAGGATATTTTCGAGTTATGTTATGCTGGCAGAGAACGGGGGTATAGAGCTGTGATATTCAAATGTGAGTGGAGAGACAGCTCCGTGAACGGGACCCGAGTGCATGAACGCTACAAGATTGTGGAAGTGAACCACACCAGGAAATATCCTACGTACGATCCGTTCATACTCGCGCATCAGGCGAAGCAAGTGTACTTCGCTCCTTTTCCTTGCACGAGAAATGACAGAAACCAGAGTCAATGGTGGGCAGTCTTTACGACTAAACCACGGGGGCAAATAGACTGTTCTCTATTCCAGGAAGATACGGCTTCAAGTGGTACACGGATATCTCCTAGTGAAGAGGCCATATTCTCCGAAGATGATCAGAATGAAAGCGCAGAGGATGACGATGATGATGGAGAAGGAGATTACATGGGTAGGGATGTTCGGGACATCCCTGAGGAGGATGACAGACACGATGAAGAGAATTTGGAAGACGATCAAGTGGAGGGCGAGGAGACGGAGGAGGAGGATCTGACTGAGGAGGATGAGGCTGAAGGCAGTAACGACAGCGAAGGTGACTACTAGAGTTGTTGTAGTAGGTTAATCATATTGATCATTGTGGTACTTATATATTTTGTGCATTATTTCAATCAACTTAAATTGTAATTGCTAATTGTTGCTAATTTGTTGCAAGGTCAAGATAATGGCAGGCGGTAGATCGACCAGGAGACGTGGCGGAGGTAGTAGGTCTGTGCACACATCCACCTCGCAGCAGGATGAGGAGGAACGGGTCCCCAAAACAGGACCGGAGCAGAACGACGAGGAGCAGCAGGAGAACCAGCAGCAGGGGCAGGAGGATGAGATACAGAGGGACGAGAACGGTCGGGTGATTCTCGACCCTGGTCGCGTATGGTAATATAATCTACAATGTCCATTCTTTTGTAACATATGAATTTTCGGATTACGTAAATCTTGTAATATTTCGTACATATATGTGTTTTTCTTCTCGATGCAGGTTTCTGCATGGGATCGTCACCAGAGGCTGTACTGCCAGTTACATGGCGGACAAAGGGCGGGGGTATGCCTGCTGGACTCAGGTCCCGATGGATGTACGGGAGTGGTGGTTTAATGCCTTCCGGGTACGTGGACTGTTTTGTGTACCGAGTTTTAAATTAATTATAATGTAGACTTTGTAAACAATTTTGGTACTAATTAATAATCCGCCTTGATTGTGTAGTTGAAGTTCAGTTGGAAGAAGGATTTAGAAGGAAGGGTGTGGGACCGATACAACGAGACTTGCACCCGACGCTTCGCTGACGTAATGAACAAACGTCACGCCCGGGGGACAGCGCTCAATGACCTTAAAGGTGTAGTTTTTGAATATTACTCAATTTTAACAAACAATCTAACTTCGACCTTCTACTATATTAACTAATATATTAGTGTCATCATATTTCAGGGGATGATTTGGAGAGGTGGGTTAAGTACCACAACGACGACGACTTCAAGGTCAGGTCGAAGAGAGCACAGGGAAACAAAATGAAGAACTGTGAGCATGAGGGGAAGGCAGACCCAACACATCATCGGGGTTCTCATTCTTCGTTTCTTCGTGCCAAGAGGGTACGATTTCTACTAATATTGTACTCTTACTTGAATAATCGTAAGTTATATATTTTCACATTATATATGTTCGACTAATGTTCGTACTCATTTAATAGCTAGCAGCTGAACTCGGGAGGACGCCAACCGCACCGGAGGTATTCTTCGACATGCACGGGAAGAGCGGTGATAAAGGGCATACTCTTAAGACGAGGAAAGATCGGGCAATCTGGGTGAGTACTAACTATTTCAAATAAATAAACTTTGTCTATACTTTAGGTGGTAGATAACTATCTTTAATGATTTCATCTAATAATAACTTGAATTGAAATCGTTGTTGTGTATGCAGGATGCCTACCAGGAAGAGCTGAAGAACCTCGAGAATGCTCCTGATGCTACCGACGTCGACGAGAACCAGATTTTTTTCAAGGCTGTCTCGGGTTACAAGAAGGGAAGTGTGTATGGTGTCGGAAATGCACACGGTATGTACTTTACACCTCCCCCAGCACGTCTCGGGACCTCCACACAGATGGAGTATACGCCGGCCGGATCTCAGCAGCCCGATCCGGAGAAGGAGGAAATGAAGGAGCAGCTGACGGCGCAGCAACAACAACTGAAGGAGCAGGCAGAACACATCAAGAAAATGCAGGAACAGATGGTCATGTTTCAGGCCATGTTCAACAAATGCAACCAAGGTCGTCCACCTTCCCCTCCAGACGACAGAGACCCCTTTAGCGGGGATGGCGGTAACTCTGGTGCTTCAGCTAGCTTCTTAGTTAGCTGATTGTTTGTTGTTGTAACTGGATTTATGGATTATGTGTCTTCGAACTAGTTTAGATTTATGTACCGTCAAACCGTATGTTAAAAGTTTTTTATATGAATGTTTTTTCAGCATAAATGTGTCGAGAGATGAAGTCTTTTGGTTGATTGAGAGTGAATGAGGTATAGTTGATGGTCGACAGTTGTGGTTGGTTGGGAGTTGTGGATGTGGTTTATTTTGCAGGTTTTGGCTAGACAATGAACGCATGTTTACGACCATGCACCAGCATAAATGGCATCCATTAAAGGACGCCATTTCAGACACCAGGGGAAGCTAAAATCGACAAATTCAGTAGCTATTCAAGGGCAACGGCGTCCGACTGTGGACGCCAAATACCCCTGGATGGCGTCCACAGTCGGACGCCATTTGGCTAAGGATGGCGTCCGACTGTGGAAGCCATCCAGGGGTATTTGGCGTCCGACTGTGGACGCCAGTCTTAGCCAAATGACGTTCGACTGTGGACGCCATCCGTAGATGCCTGGCATCCACAGTCGGACGGCAATTTTAGCGTCCGCTGTCGGTCGCCAAATTAATTGGCGTCCAATAGTGGACGCCCGTCCAGAAAATGGGCGACCGGTCTTGGCTTCCGCTTTCTGGCGTCTGTTTGCGGACGCCCGGATCCTTATAGCGTCCACTGACGGAAGCCACTGGATGGACGCCTGGGGCATCTATTCTTGTAGTGTTTCTCTGTCGCAAATGTCAATAATCTGCTCAGATACTCCATACATAACGTGAATATCAAAGGTGAAACTGGGTCCCCTTATCTCAGCCCTCATTTTGCCTTGAAATAACCAAACATACCTCCATTTAGGCTAAGGGAGAACATTGGAGTTGAGATACAATTCATCAGCAGCTTACTAAAATGAGCAGGAAAGTTCAGCTTCATTAGCATCTCCTCCACAAATTTCCATTCAACCGAGTCATACGCATTTTGTAAGTCTATTTTAATCAATCATCTCGGCGGTACACCTTTCCTAGAATATAGATGGGTAATGTCTTGACATATCAGTATATTATCAATTATCGACCTTCCTTTTATAAATGCTCCTTGTGTATCTTGGACTATGTCAGGAAGGATTTTTGACAGCCTATTGCAAATGACCTTGGATATTATCTTGTATATAACATTGCAGCATGCTATAGGTCGGAATTGCTTCACCTCCATAGGTCTTTCACATTTAGGGATTAGTGTGAGGGTAGTTGCATTGATTTGGCTTAGGATCTGACCCGAATTCATAGCGTCTCTGACCGCGTCGCACACTTCCTCCCCTATAATATTCCACGACTTCTTGTAGAAACCACTTGTATACCCATCGGGTCCAGGTGCTTTGTCATTTGGGATCGAGAAGATTATGTCTCTAATCTCCTTATCGGTTACTGGTGCTTGTAATATTGTAGCATGCTCTTCTGTGCAGCAGTTCCCCCGGTTAATGACATCATATTTGAACTAAGTTCTCGAAGCTAGTTTTTAGTATTCTCTTAGTGAAAGTCTATTCTGTTACATTGATTCATATCCATCACGTCGTTATTGTTATTGGTTGATATTGACTTGCAGGTTGGCAGTCGTTTTTAATTATTTTACTATATCGTTTTAAACGTTTTCCATTTTGAACTATTTTGATATAATAGTAATTATGCTTTAATGTCATGTAATATGACTGGGAGAACGTCGTCGTTACTCCCCACTTAATTGTGGTTGTTATGTTTATAACATGACAGGTTTTGGCTGCTGGGTTTTGGGTGTGAGCTAGCGAGTGGCATGGATCCTACTCTACTTCATGTATATTAATTTTTGGATTGTTAAACCCATTTGGAGAATTTTTATTTTTAGTCATTTTGTAAAAAGTGACCTTTGTATTGACTGACCGTTCTTTTTGTAAAATATAGAACATCAGTGTGTTTTAATCTCAAATCTACAGTATTTCCGTCACTGTATTGCGTTAGAATTCATAGGGGATTACAGTTGGTATTATAGCATTGTTGCTCCCGACGCTTACACCTGATTTTAGGAAAAACATCCGTAAATGATTTGAACATTAATGAAAGATTATTGAGAGATGGGTAGAAACCACATTAAGGACTTAACTGTTAGGTTTTACCTGTTCTTGTAACTCAATGATTAGCATTGAATATTTGTTTTATTTGTCCAAGAAGAAGATGAGTGGAAAAGACGTGGACTTGACACTGCTCTACATCGAGACAAGACCTACTTAGCACTCTCCGCATCTGATGACTCAGGTAGAAAACTTGGTCTACAAGGAAGATACAATGATTGAGTGACCCATGACTAGTATGTCGTTCCTGTACAAGAAGATGAAGAGATCCAGCGAGTTCCTTTGTGAACTATGGAGGTCCAAAGATTCTCATCTAGTTCAAGATCTTAGTAGTCTAGGATCATTGATTCTTTTCTTCCAGCCTCAGCTTATTCTCAATTCTTCTCTTACAAATTTTCATCTCCATTCTTCTGGTAAATCTCCGTTATATTCTCCTACTTTACCACCTTCCCTCTTGAGATTATTTGGTAAGACCGGCTCTTGTCTTAGTAAACCTTGTTAGAAGTTAAAGATATTTGAGGATTAGTAACCCTTATCACCTACGATTGAGGATTGTGAGTTGTACCCGTTTCCTAACCTGGTAAGAGCTTTTGAGGACTGATATGATAATATTAGTTAATTAATGGAATTAGGATTGTACCTTGAGTGTTGACCTTGGGTTATAGGTTATCTGATTATATGGAGTACTTAGAGTTGAATCAGTTTTGGATGGTAAGATTATATTTTATTTGACGGATACCTAGTACCAAGCTAAGTGTGAATAATAATATTATTTTGGGATTCCTACCTAATGCGTACTTAATGGATGTGTCGTGGACGTTTAAGATCATAGAACCTCGTTTAGATCATTAGCCTGAGTGTTGTGGTACCATTTCAGGTTCTCATTAATGTTTTTAGTAATTTTTGTTGACATAGATTAAGTCTTAGTTTTTATGGATTAGATTGTGGAGTGTAAGAAGGTCGTAACCTTTGAAATTTTGAGTTTGGTGATCTAAACTTGTTTCGAGGAATACTTTAGAGCAAACCACGGCGGACCTTAATGGAATTTACAGTCAGGAACCCTTAGACCAACGAGATTGTGGCTTCGTTGGGATATTATTAATCCTATAGTTGTTGCACCGTTTTGATTAGAACTTTGGACTTCTAAGAAACTTTATCCCAATGATGTGTTTGAAAACATGTTGATATTATTAATTTTGAGGACTTCGTTTTCGAGCTTGTTAATGGGTGAATTTGGTTTGGTGTTTCTTACTCAAGTACCATGGAATATACTTCGAGTTCAAACCTAGTGATATTTGGATTTAGGAGTCTTATCGAGTACGGTTTAGATGTATTATGATAACCCTTTTAATCTTAATGGGTGAGACTAGATTCTAAATGATTTGTGGATTCTTACCGTGTTGATTGAATGATTGAATCGGTATGTATGATTTTATTTTGGAGGTTGTAGCAAATGATAATTTTGGAGGTTGTAGACCGTGTAAGACAACCTAGTGCCAGATATTAATGAACTTAGTATTGTTTGATGGAAATAGGAACCCGAGTTTCGTAGAAGTCGTATTTGGAATTTCGATTTCCTTTCTGTCTTTTTCCAGTTTCGAGGACGAAACTTTTTTTTAGTGGGGAGGATTGTAACACCCACAAATTTCCTAACTCTGCTATCCATTCCGTTACGATTATATCGTAATTCCGTATTATTTCGTCAATTACGTTTTCCCATTTCGAGGTCTCTTTCATTATCGAGCCTAAAATTATTTTTTTGTAAAGGATTTTAATTATTCTATTTTTATTCGAAGTAATTCTTTTCATCGCAAGTATGTTTAATTATTTTTGAGAAATCATATTTTCTATGAACAATAGTTTTAAAATCAAGTTTGAACTATTTATTTTTCTAAAAATGCTCAATTACATTTATAATGGTTTCTAGCTCAAAAATATTTTATTTTCGAAAAATGGCCGTTTAATTATTTTACTACGCGATTTCATAAATAATTATTTTCTAACGCGTTTTAATCCGATTTCTTCATAAACGTTTATATTATTTTACGAACCTTCTTTTATCGACTTGAGAAATATGTTCAGACACCTCTTATCAACCCTACATGTTATTTTGATTCTATCTATTTTAAATCTTATCCTCGTATTTATTTTAATCAGAAACTTATCACATCGATTTGTTGTTTGTTCTTTCCATCTCAACCATCTCGTCTCCTAGCTGAGTTAAGAGTCCTTGTGACCCGATTATTCATATCTTTTAGCTTTCTAGTTTCTTTTATATTCTCATTCATTCTAACCTATTTTATTCACAACCCAAGTCTCTTTTCTCCTTTATGTTTAACGTTAAACTTCCTCCTTTTTGTTCATCAATCCGATCATAATTCGTCTCTAATTTTTTTCGATCTCGAGGGTAATTTAATTACTCTTATTTAATTTGTTCTTCATCTCGTTTTCTCCTTTCTATTCACTTATGATGTGATTTTAATACCATATGTTAATTATTTCGTAGGCTATCGTGCTAGATCTGATGAAGACGATTACTTAATTGATTCGGATCTCGATTAAGGTAACATTGACACGTTACTCGGTATTATGTGGTATTATTGTTGTAGTTGCATGTATAGAAATTAGATTTTTGTTAGATATGTCTCGTTTTTAATAATGTAAACTTTAAAATCGTAAATCTTCACATGTTTTGTTGTTTTAAATCGTTTTTACGAGATTTGCGAATAAATCGTTCTTTTAATTATTAAAAAGTATTATAAGGCCGAGACGAAAACATACGTTCTTTTAATCGTTCTTTTAATTTTATTTTATAATTTTCGTGATTTTAAAATATGAATTATCAAATTGAAAGTTTTATTGTTTTTAATAAAGTTATTACAACATGTTTCAGAATCTGTTAGTATTTTTGTGTGAATTGATATTCTACCTTAATAACTTTATTTCCGAAAACTTTGAAAAGAGACTACTATTTATTTTAAGTCTAATTTATGCCTATTTAATTTCGTAAAATAATTCCAAGTGGTTTGGTCACACAGTACGATTATTGTGAGACCTCTCACATAGGAGTATTTTATTATTTTAATAACTTCCTCCCATATGAGAGGTCTCACAATAATCGTATTGTGAGACCGTCTCATATGAGAATTTGTGCACAATAAATTGTTTTCGAACAGGTGTCAAGTTAATCCGCGATTCTGTCAGTTGTGATAAGATCTAAATTGAAACATATGTTAAACTTTTTATTTAATATTGATAACTTACGTACAGAAACTATAAAGAGTCTAGTTAATGTTTCCAACTGGATTTTATTTAAAATCAAATTTTAAACGTCTTTTATTAAATAAATACAATCGAGTGTTTAATTCTGACAGTTTTTAAATATACGAATACAAACCCATGTTTTATTGAAATTTGGGTTTTCTTCAGAAATAGAAGTTGTAACTAAGTTTCTAAATTTTTTGACCCCACTAGTCTTACGTTTTATTTTTTATTTTTAATGATTTAACTATGAATTTTATAGTAAGACGGTGCAAATCTGGAAAATCTGTCAATTTGTTATTTAAATACTTTTAATTACTTAGACTTCAACCTTTCTAGAAATAATTATGATTATGACTTTACTTGACTTTTACTCATGAATTATACATTTATATAATAAATAAATGTTTACGTTTCGAGGCCTAATATTAATTATTTCATATAACTCCTATTTAGTCGATTTCTATTTATAATAATACCTACTTTTGGAAAGTTATATTTTTATAAAGTTTCCTCTTTTAAGAACAAATATATTTCTATTGAATTACGATAATGGCTTTGTTTTGGAGTTATGGAATAGAGGAAGTGTACGGGTAGAGTAATACAGTCTAGAGTACATGTTTTGCCATCAGCTATAAGGCTAGTGTATCCGAGCGGGATGCATTGGTTGTTGAACTGGGCATGTTCTTGTCCAGGAGTGTATGTTCATTTTGATCTTAAGCTCGTACCTCGCATGTAAGACGCCGTTGGGTTGAACTGGGCACACTTGGTGTTCCAGAAGGGGTGTGCATATTTACTTAAGCTAGGACCTCGCATTATAAGTCACCGTCCTATTATGGTTGAGTAGCCTAGTTAGAGATCGAGGTTTGATTTGTTTGAACTAAGTTCTCGAAGCTTGTTTTTAGTATTCTCCTAGTGAAACTCTATTCTGTTACACTGATTCATATCCATAACGTCGTTATTGTTATTGGTTGATATTGACTTGCAGGTTGGCAGTCGTTTTTAATTATTTTACTATATCGTTTTAAACGTTTTCCATTTTGAACTATTTTGATATAATAGTAATTACGCTTTAATGTCATGTAATATGGCTGGGAGAACGTCGTCGTTACTCCCCACTGAATTATGGTTGTTATGTTTATAACATGACATGTTTTTACTGCTGGGTTTTGGGTGTGAGCTAGCGAGTGACATGGATCCTACTCTACTTCATGTATATTAATTTTTGGATTGTTAAACTCATTTGGAGAATTTTCATTTCTAGTCCTTTTGTAAAAAGTGGCCTTTGTATTGACTGACCGTTCTTTTTTGTAAAATATAGAACATCAGTGTGTTTTAATCCCAAATCTACAGTGTTTCCGCCATTGTATTGCGTTAGAATTTATAGGGGATTACACCGAACATCTTCCTAATCTTAATCGAACCTATAATATGCTTACCCAAGAGGAAGAGATTCACGCCTTTACTCATAAAATCGATAATAATCGAGTCGAACCTCTCGCCTTTGCGGCTTGCGTCCAGGGGGGGGGTCTCGTGGGGGTCCTAGTTACAAACGTGATACTAAAAATGAAGGCGTTGCTTCCAATACATGTGTGGCCTGTAATAGAAGTGGTCATGTCTTTACTACTTGCTTTCGTTTCTCCGCTCGATTCCCTGAGTGGTTGGGTAATCGACCCCGAGATCGAATTGTGTGGCATCAAACTAGTATATGAAATAATTATTGTGAGGACTGTCTCATAGAAAATCAACTGCAAATATACAAAATATTAAAGGTTAATTATTAAGAAGTAGAACTCAAAACTAACCCCCCAAAAAAAGAGGAAATCACATCCACAAATTATCTTTTAGTCCGTACTCAATAGTATAGTACTCCCTCCGATTTTTTTGTTTCTTCTCGTATTCCTTTTAGAGTCGTTTTTTGTTTCTTCTCATTTCTACCTATTCTTTCCTTTTTTGTTCATCCTATTTTACTAAGGGTGTTCACCGGTCCAAACTCGGATCGGATTGAGACCAGCAAACCCAAAAATCCAAACCCGCGGACCGGCTTGGTTAACAAATAAATCCGGACCGGACCCTCTTAAGACCGGATTAGACCGTAAAAAGACACTAAATTTTATTTTATTTTTAAAAGTGTGGACCGGACCGGTTACCAAGTTTTTGGCGACCTAAAGACTGGACCGTTATGTGCCCCAATCCGGACTGACCCGGACTTTACGGTCCGATCCGGTCCAGTTTGCCGATCTCGGTCATTTTTAGAACACCCCTATATTTTACCTTATTGTTCTCATTGGATCCATTTGATTGGATACAAGTCATTTCATAAAGCTCATCATTCATTACTTCGCAATATTTTAACCACTTTCTTAATCCAAGTGCGAAAAAAAAGGGAAGTAACATGAAAAAAAATGGAGGGAGTAGTAATTAATAAACATGATTATTACTTTACCCATAATAAAAAAAAAAAACAAGATGTTGTTAAGGATAAAAAAGAAAGAGACAAATTGTTGTTTGTGACGGAACTATACATCATAAACGTGTGAAGGGTCAAATAATATCCATTTCGGTAGATAAATACTAAGTCATGTGCTACCCACTAACCTTGTCTTTTCTAACCAAATAATATTATTTGACCCGTCAATAATTTATAACGGATATCCATCAAAAGGAAGGCTTAAAGACAAGCATATTAATATGGGCTACAAAAGGGATGCATGCAAAATGGGGGATGTTGTGATTTGATTGCAAACTTTAGGGCAGCAAATAAAACAAGTACATATACGTACGTACCCAAGAGTGCGCAAGTAGTCGTCATGAAAGATATGGAGGGATGAAAAAGAGTTAACAAGTACTCCAACAACGTACAACACGACTACGCATGTACAGTACTATGTATGGAACGAAGTGGCGTGGAGGCCCTGGACCTAGCCTATGGTGTGCAAAATGCATCGGGTCCGTGTTTTGGTCCATTCGCATAAACGCGCACAAATTCTTGTTTGTGACGGGTTTATACATCATAAATTTATGACGAGTCAAATATAAGAGATAAGACAAAAAACATGTTGGGGACTAGCACATGGGTTGTTTGTCTTTAGTCAATCATGAAGTGATATTTGAACCGTCGTAAATTGTGACGCATATACCCGTCACAATGGGGACTTGCAAATTTATATTGATTATACAAATTAGCAAAAGTATTAGTACATTGGTGCAGTGGTTAAGATATTTAATATTGATCTTGAGGTTGTGGGTGCAATTCCTATATTATTCATATTTTTAAGTAATTTTTTTTAATTATTTGATAGTATTCTATTGTACCAAGGAACTTTTTTAATTATTTAATAGTATTCTATTATATTAATTAAGGGACCTCCGAATTTCATTGACCGACCATGTCCGTAGCCATTACAAATGAAAAAAAAAAACATTTGCTATTTTTATTTGTGAATGACCGAGGAGTTGGACGACGACTTTAATTTGGTGTAAAATGGCCACATCACATCACCCATATATACATGCATACACATTCACCCCTTATTAGCTTCCTTACTTGTCCGTCCGATCCCCCCCCCAGCCCATGCATAGCATACCCATGTCTCGCCCCACCTTAATTATATTAGCCTCGGTCGCCTCATCATTGCATTTCTCTTCTCTGAGAACGTTCTCTCCATACATTCATTCATATATCTACCTATCTTTGCTTTTTCCCGCTTTTCTTCGTCAACAATTCACCACCCCACTCTTTGCTTCCCTTCCTCTTCTTCTACTGACTACCATGGGGACGGATACCACTCTAAACTGAACAGTTTTTCGACTTATATACATGCAATGCAATCACTCCAAAGTCCAAACATTTATCTAAGCAACTCTCACTTACAAGCAAATAGGGTTTATATATATATTAAAGGTACTTGAAGGCTAAGAAATAGTGATAATATACATCTTTGTAGTAGTACATAGGATATACGTACTACTTCCTCCGTTCCAATAGGTTCTTTGCATTTGATTTTGGACACTATTCATAAGTGAGGGGAATTATCGATATAACTCATACTCGTAATATATAAGATAAAATATAGTCACGTGAGATCTTGTTTAAATTGTCTAATCGAATACGTTATAAATATCAAATTTTAATAACTTGTAGAAATATGTGACTAAAGATATGGATAAAAAAAAACATATATTGACAAGTGTAAAAAAGCAAACGTAAAAGAATCAAATGGAACGGATGGAATATATCAGAATTCATTTAAATCGACTCAATCGTAGAGCCCACATAATCAACTCGATGCATGAAAGGATCAAAGCTCCATCCGCTTGTAATCGATCAAAATTCATTTAGTCACTTAAACTTGACCAAATTGGAACCAATTTATTCTGTCTTAGCAAACCTCGTATCACAAGCTCAGTTCACTTCATTTTCTTTTTTTTTAATTACTACTCCCTCAAACTTCTTGGATTAGCTGCACTTTTTTTTTTGCGAGGGAGTATTTCATTTTAGTAATTTACAATTGTTTTTTTTCAAAATTAAATCATATTTAGCATTTATAATTATATTTTTACCTTTATTGTTAAGTATTGTATTTCTTCTAAAAATTGAGAATATATACTACTTCCTCCCTATCATTGACACATATTTCTTTTTGAACTGAGTTTGATCTTCTACCCAATTTTCATTTTAGACTATAAATGGGGGTTCCAATTTGGCCACCAATTCCTCTCTTTTCCTACTTTTTTTTAAGTACACTCATTTTCTCTTCCTTATTTTAATGTGTCAATAATATGAACTCGAAGACAATATATAATAATGGTAAATGGAATCCAGCTCAATGTTTTTTTCTAAACTAATTCCAAGCTTTAGTTTATAAAACTCACAGAATTCCGAATTCCAATTCCTAGCTCAAGCTCATTGACACCCGTAAATCCGTAATAATATGAACCTTTTTTTTTTTTTTGGAGGTCTACTCCATCTCCTGTATTTTTTAATTAATTTTTTTTAGGGATATTTTACATGGTACCCTCGTGTTTTTTCATATTCTACGTGGTACCCCTCATTTTGCTCAAAATACCTTTGACTTACGATAACTCTTAGTTATGAATTCCAAAAGAGACGGTTTTAATTTTAAACCGAAGATCTCTTAAAATGATCCATATGGAAAAAAATCATCACTTTTGGAACTCGTGAAAGAGAGTTATGGTCGGTCAAAGTTTATTCGTTTAAAAGTATTTGACTGAACATAACTCGTAGTACAAGTTTCGAAATTGTAAAAAATCAAATCTCAAATCGAGGATCTTGTAAAGACAATGATTTTAGCGAAAATATCATCATTTTTGGAATCCGTGTCCATAAGTTATCGCGAATCGAAGTTATTTTGACTAAAAGGAGGGGTACCGCATGAAAAATGAAAAAACACAAGGATACCAGGTAGAATATCCTAAAAATTCCTTTGAAATGTGTGGTTCAAATATTATGTTTCCATACCATTCTCGAAAATTATGAGCATGTCTAATAGACGACAACTACATAAAATACATATATATATATATATATATATATATATATATATATATTAATTTGATACATCATTGGCCACATGGCAAGGTGTAGAAGAAGTATTGATGACGTGTCAAAACCATATTAACTATACATAATTAACCTAGGTGCATTATTATAAAAAGAAAAAAAAATAGAATATTCCTTTTCAATTCATATTTATTTAACATGAATTAGATGAAAAAAAAAACATTTTTGCATAAAAAATTGTTTACATTTGCAATTAAGATAAATAATATAAATATTATTTACAAAGTTTCACGAAAATCACAGTGGCCTACAACATTTTTCACGATACATGAAGCAGAACATGTATTTCAAAAGAACTAATTAATCGGTTATTGTATAACTATTTGGGATCAAAGTATGTAACACTCGACCTGTATTATGACCCAATCCATAACTTGATTATCCATCCGACCCGTTTGACATGTCTAATCACAAGTAAGAAATACATATGTATCATTATTTCGTCATAAACCTTGGCCACATGGCAAGGTGTAGGAGAAGTATTGATGACGTGTCAAAACCATATTAACTATCCATAATTAAGCTAGGTGCATTATTATAAAAAGAAAAAATAGAATATTCCTTTTCAATTCATATTTATTTAACATGAATTAGATGAAAAAAAAATCATTTTTGCATAAAAAATTGTTTACATTTGCAATTAAGATAAATAATATAAATATTATCTACAAAGTTTCACAAAAATCACATTGGCCTACAACATTTTTCACAATACATGAAGCAGAACATGTATTTCAAAAGAATTAATTAATCGGTTATTGCATAACTATTTGGGATCAGAGTATGTAACACTCGACATGTATTATGACCCGACCCATAACCTGATTATCCATCCGACCCGTTTGACATGTCTAATCACAAGTAAGAAATACATATGTATCATTATTTCGTCATAAAACATGTAAATAGTGATTTGAGAGAAATTTGTGCTCTAAAAATATTTTGGACATAATTTTAAAAAAATATCATAAAAAAAGTAATATTAGAAAAGTGTGTATAAGGCATATAGTATTTGTTAATTTATTCTACCAAAAATGAAAATTTGATGAGTAACACTATAAGGAGTGAAAATTAAAAAGGAAAAAAAAAACTCAACGAGGGAAAGCATTCCTACTAATACACCCCCAATCTTTCTGCGATTTTTTATATAAATTTATCATCATAACATGTTTATTATTTTTATCTTATCCATCAAAAAATATATATTATTTTTTATTATTTTAAAAGTATTATTATTATAATCTTTAATAATATTGTTTGTACTTCAAAAATATTAATTCAATTTTAAAAATTATTTTATTATTAAATGATAAAAAAATGTTTAATAAAAAAGTAATATTAGCACCCCGAACTCTTTAACTTTACAGTTAAGGGTTGACAATTAACATCGCCAATTAATGTTACTCAACCCCGCAAAAAAAAAACACAATGGGATTGTAATATAAAGACCTATCAAACGGGTGCAGCTGATCGGGTCATACGAGTCAGATCAAATATGAGTCGGGTGATGCGCGTCGAATTGTCGTCTATCCAACGCGGTCAAACAATATTTGTAAACCCCGGAATACTACTACGTAGTAGCGGCAAGTCGGGGATCGATCCACAGGGACGGTCGAGGGGTAGTCGGCAAGTCAAAGTCTAGGAGTGATTGGGTCGAGAAGGGGGGTTTTGGGTCGAGAGAGGTCAAGAGAGGTCGAGAAAGGTCAATAAGTAGGAAAGGTGTTGGGGAGAGTCGGGATTCGGAAATGGGGTCTAATAGTCTCGGGATCGAGTTTTTGTTACAACGTTAAAAAGGAGAGTGCCACCTTTCGGTATCCTCATCCAACCTACCTTAAGCCCGCTTTCGCGATGAAAGGGTAAGTCTCAATCTAAGGTAATTTCTACCCCGAGTTTCCCCATATTGGTAGAAATGAGTCAAGGTCGGCCTAGTCGCGATTCTAAGTCAACAAAGACACAAAAACCTTAACATCGATAATTAACAAGTAAACAACCCACCAACATCCCTTGAATAAAATAATCCAAATCCTCCTCCCTAATTCCCCAACAAAGAAGTCTACTCACAATTCATCATGGAAATCATTTCAACATGCATATTGATTAGATCTAAACAAGATAATGATGAGAAAACAACATAAAAACTAAATTAGAGATTAGGGAGTGGAAGAGAATTATACCAACTATGTAGATCTATAGAAAATAAGAGGATTGCATAAGTAAAGATTGAATCTTTGATGAATAAAGTGAAGAACTTGTCACTAATCCTTCATTAAACCCAACAAATTTTCAAATAAAACTTGAATAATCTTCTTACAAACTTGAGATCTAGATAATTGTTGATGGAAATTATGTTGATCTACTATTAATTACTATGTAAACTACTAGAATTTTGGAGGATTTCTACTAGAATACTACTAAACTACTACTAATGGATGGTGTAATAGGATGGTGAAAGGGTGTAATGTCTTCCCTCCTTAGCACAATGGAGAGGTGACTTGGGCAATAAACTAGGGTAACATATATATATAGTAATCTCTTAATGGGTAGTTAACCTAAAACCCAAATCTAATCCTTGCCCATTAGTGAGACTTTGTCCTTTGAGATGCAACTTTGTCCAATGAGTCTTCATGGGGTGAAACTTCACCCTGCGGTTGACGACATTAGCACCACCGGGTGAAATTTCACCCGGTGAGATTTTACCCGGTGAGATTTTCTTCTCGAATCGCCATTTTTGGCGCTTTTCTCCATCGGGCGAAATTTCACCCGGTGGGCGAAATTTCGCCTGGTCGTTTCGTCCGGTCATCTCATAGGGTGAAATTTCACCCTATGAACCTTTCGTCCAAAATGGCAATCTGGGGAGGAACACCGTCGGGCGAAATTTCGCCCGGTCAAATTCTCATCGGGTGAAATTTCGCCCTGTGACTTCAGAGAGCCATAACTCTCTCGTTTGATCTCCGATTGGGGCGTGTGATATGTCGTTGGCAAGCTAAGAAGATAAGCTTTCACCTCCAACTGGAATCGCTTCGATTCGAGGTCTAGAACTCTAGATATATCTATTTGAAGTTCGACCTCTCCGGTGAAGATGCACAATGGACTATACTTTTTCCTTTTTGCTCAAGGTTTCACCTCTTGGGTTTGGACTTTGGATTTTAAGTTGTGTGTTTTACTTTTCGGACGATCTCCCTCTCTCTCATGCTCATAGGAGCTCAGACACGTTTTTGGTCGAAAATCCTATCAAAATAGACAGAAAACTACCAAAAACACGTAAAACGCAAAACAGAGATGCTAATGCGAGAATTACTCAAAATACGGCGATAATCGCACTTTATTCTCGCAAAACGAAGGAAAAACGGGTCTAAATGGGAGGAAAAACGGTCCAAATTTGGTACACAACAATTCCCCCACACTAAACCGTTGCTCGTCCTCGAGCAAAGACCCAAAAAGAAATTAGCTACTACTACTAGGCTAGACTATGCTAAGCCGATACGAGGCAATTAACGGACCCGCTCCGTCCCTTCAACTCACATCGGAATACCCATGAGGTAGAGTATTCCCATGCAAGGCAAGTTGGGTCTTGCTCAAAATGGTGGATGCGACTAAACACACAAAAACACATAACACGAAAGAATAGACGCATCCAAAGCAAAAATAAAACACCGAATCCCTCATCGAGACGGCGGGGAAAGACACCAATTACTTACCTAAAGCGACAATAAACTTCCAAGATAAATCACCCACGTAAATAAAGACCAAAGCCTAATACTATGACAATTAAGCAATATAGATGTTGATAACTTAGCTAGGTCCTCCTAATCTTCTAAAGGGGTACTACGGGGCGTATAACGGAGTGGAAAAAGTGAACCATGAATTCGTTCGACACTGTAGGTAAGTGCAGTCCCGCTCTCTTCGGCTAAGCCAAGAGGGTCGTTCCAAGCTCGAATTCCCTAAATTAGCCCAAACAAAAAGGTGGAGTGTTTACAATTATTGGGTGGATCGACTCATCACCGCTATCTTCCTACCTCGGGACTCGGTCCTCTAGTTGGCACTTCACGGCTATGAATTGATCAAAGGGTTTTTTTCTTTTTCTTTTTTTTTCAAGGAGACGTTTTTGACGATACGATTTTTTTCATTTGAAGCTCCTTTTATTTCTCCTTTGTTTTTCTTTTTCATGTTTTTGTCATGTTTTTGTGCCTTTTTTCTCTTGCTTTGGTTTGCCCATTTTGATTTTTTGATGTGGTTCGAAACCAAGTTTTGAGGTTATTTTTGTGTAAACTTATTGTGGTGATGTATGGGTGAAAGGATAAATAGGTACCCAGAAACGCGCGCGCCATCCCCGAATAACCTACAAAAAATGGAGAATTTGGACTAAAGATGCAATGGTCATTCGAGCAAGGTCACCTAGAAGACGGGATGCGGAAACCAAGGCCTAACTCCTCCATGGGTGGTCAAGGTGGTCAAATGCAAACCCGAAGTAAACCTATAGTAGAAAAGGTGGACTCAAAGCTAAAGGATCAACAAATTCATTGCCTAAGAGTCATTCTACTAGACTAAGGTCCAAAATCTACAATGGGTTATCCATAATGGAATGTAAACTCTTGCAATAAGTTTGTAATCGGGTTTTCAAAAACATTTAGTCCTAGACACGCTATACAAAAGCAAAAGGAACACACGAAAAAGAAAAGGCAAATAAAAGAAAACACGAGTAAAGTCATGCACTTCATACTTCATAGACATTCAAGCACAAAAATCAACCACAACACTCAAAATGCTCATCTCTTCGAGAGCCTCCCAATAGCAACAACCTAACTCCTCCACGAAAGTAAAGAAGAAAGCGAAAAGGAAGGAAGTTACCTAGCGAGTTTCTTCCATAACTCTTCAAATTGTGCTATCAAGGTGGTGGTTACCTGTAAGAGTAGAGAACAAGACTATACCAGGGACACGGAAACATAACGAAAACGAGAAAAGGAAAAGGGAAAAAGAAAAGGAAAATGAAAAGAAAATGTTTTTGGTTTTTCGAAATTTTTCAATTTTTATGGTTTTTTGAAAGATTTTTGAAAAAAAAAGGATAGTAGATCCCTCCCCCACACTAAAACTGTGCATTGTCCTCAATGCACAAGTAGGGAAAAGATCGAAAAGGATGGAAAAAGAAAAATAAGAAAAAAATCTTTTTGGATTTTTATAATTTTTAAAATGTTTTTGGATTTTTTAAAATTTTTGAAGAAAGAAAACAAAAGAAAAGAAAATGATAAAAGGGTGGCGGGCCTAGGTGCAATCACATCACCTAGACCCTAGCCAAGTGACTAAGAAAATGAAAATAAAATAAAAGAAAAGAAATTAAAAGAAAGGATGGAAAATGGGCGTAGGTGTAGTCACATCACCTAGCCCGGATTAAGAAAAATTTGAGAAAATGAAAAGAATTTGGATTTTCAAAAGGTCAATGGCGTAATCACATCGCCTGATGACCGGGAGCAATACCAAGGCCGCTTTGACCGCAACAATCGAACAGTGGGACAACTTGCAAAGTTATGTTAGAGATAAATCAATCACAATGATCAAGGAATAAGAGGAATAAGAAAGGAATCAACCAAAGGACATGCAATTATAGATTATTAAAGACTCATTGACCCAACCCACACACAAATACACGACACACACACACACCACCGATTCCGGGAGAGGGTCTAATCTGAGCGATCGACCGACGCAAATGAAGCGCTAGGAGACCCATAGAAAAAGGGTATACCCTCGGAGGATGACTCGAGAGAATACTCCTCCGGACCGTCGCTAAGCGAGAGGGCAAAGTCGGATTCAATCTCACAAAGGTCATAGATCGTACGACCTTTGGGCAACTTATAGTGTGCATACTCCCAAACTCCCCTTCCTCCCGACTCAGTCTTGGTCATTCGGAATTCACCAGGACCCAAAGGTAGGTCCCAATTTTTGTGAACATGGATAGTGGTTCGGTGTGTGTTCGGAACTATTAAAGCTCTTCCATGGTTAATGTAGACGAGGCGCTGATGAGGTACATGAAAAATCCAAGTCGGAAAATAGGCCTCGTCAAGCCATATGGAATCGTCTAGTGGGGTGAGGTGGTCGGTCGAATAACCTAATTTGTTTGCAATAACGGTCACGAGACCTCCACAATCTAAGGAGGGGCGTTGGGTAACAATGATACGATGGAAATGCAACGCCACGATAAGTGGTAGGTCTAAGGGGTTAGGGTTACCAAACAAAGAGTCACAGATCAATTGCAGGACACACACATTAAGAGTATAAATAATATCGGCTGAGGGTAGCAAGCAGTGGGAGAGCATCTCGCAAAAATAGCGAATTGCGGGGTTACGGATTTCGGAGGCAAAGAATTAGCCTCGTAACCCCCTTTACAACGTGATATGCGCTTCCAAAGATATCTCCTAGATACACAGGCTTGTACGTTGCTCGAGGGTGCACTAAGTCCGGTACCCGATGAGGGTAGGCCTAGCACTAGGCCGAACTCGGAAATAGTTAAACGATGGGGTTTGCCGAATAGTCTAAATTTAATCGCTCTAGGTGTGGTCAGATTGTCGATGGCGAAAGTTCCTAGGAACTCGCAAGTAAGGTCCTTATAGGTGAAGGCCGCGAGGCTAAGGAGCTCGCTAGTTCTGGTCCTTGACGATAACTCTTTAATATCGTCTACTATTCCTAGATTGGTCATTGTGTGGGGACAAGGCCACCTAGTGCTCTGAAAGATCTTTTCAGAGAAGGTCCGAGACAAAGAAGTATTTAGACAAGGTAAATTCATAGGCTTAGAAGACTTAGAAGAATATGAACGTTTAGAAGGATTAGAAGTCGATGCCATACCTTGTTTACGCGCGGCTCGTTGAGCTCTTCTCTCCATAGTGATAACCTTGCAAGTATAATCCCCAAAAACTTGAGCTTCACCTCTTCAAAGAACCCAAATATAAACACCTAAGATGTGGATGAAATTATGAATGGAGGCTTAAATGTGGTTGGGGTGTATGGAAGGTGGTTTGATGTGTTTATGATGGGTGAAAATGTGGAGTGAATTGTGGGATAAATAGGGTGATATAAATAAGGGTGGTTGAGGAGGGAAAGTGAAAGTTTTAAAGTGGGTGGTAAAATTTGGTGTAAAAATTTTTGGAGGGAAAGTGATGTGGGATATTTAGAAAGGAGGGAATTGAAATTGTAGTGAGAAAATATGTTATAGGTGATTGACGTTCAAGCTCATGCCGCCGGGTGAAATTTCACCCGGTGGTGCTTGACCGGGTGAAATTTCACCCGGCGGTATTCCGTCATGAAAATCGATCTTGCCAATTTTTTTTCCACCGGGTGAAATTTCACCCGGTGAAAATCTCACCGGGCGAAATTTCGCCCGGCGGTATCTTCATTAGTTCTGGCAGATCTGGCACTTTTTCGTAGGGCGAAACTTCGCCCGGTCAAATCTCACCGGGCGAAATTTCGCCCGGCGGTCTTGTTTGCTTCCCTTTTTCTGCCTTGTCATTTCATGGCTCTCAATAATCACCTAAAATTTCAAATAATGACACGACTCACATTACATAATCAATATCTCCCACAAACATGCTTGTGGTCTTCAAATTAAGCTCCATAACTTCTCCAAAAGCTTGATCTTCATCCAAATAATTGCTCCATGATGAAATCCAAGTTCATCCATTGTTCTCAAGCTAACAAAGCTAACAAACACAAAGAAATATGATACATATATACAAGGTGGTTGTTGAGGATACCACCAAACCTACATCAAATCGAGAGGAGGATAACCAATGCTCCCCAACGGGAGCTCACCAAGCTTCTCGGTAATAAAGGTCTCACGAACGTGACCGGCATGATAAATTTTTATCCGTTGTCCATTAACCATAAACTTCCCGGTTTTCGGGCTTGAGATTTCAATTGATCCAAATGGTTGCACTTTGGTCACCTCGAATGGACCCGGCCATTTCAATTTCAACTTACCGAGAAAAGACTCATTCGAATTTTCAAGTAAATAGCAATTCAATGCTCTTAGAAGTAGATCAAACAATCTTGCATGGAACTCAAAGAAATGACAATATGAAGCATTGATGCACAAAGATAGCACATAAACATAAGAGGTCAAAGCAAATAATAGAGTATCCATCATGCCTCTATGTTCAAAAGACGCTTTCATGTCATTGTTAAACTCCTTATGTGAGTGAGGAAGGAATATCAAAGAGGATGGAGGATATATGGTGTAGAAACCATTCAAGTCTAGCTCAAATGAGGCTTGTAAATAGGTAAGGAAAGACATTTTATCAATAAGGTGAGGGTAAAAGAAGTCATCCTTAGACAATACCTCAATAATGATCACATTAGAGCTCTCCTCATTCTTTCCATTATCACTCAAGGTCTCATGCTTCTCAATAAAGTGGGTCTTAGGAGCTTCTCCACAATTTGCTCCATCATCAAACATCTCACCCTCTTCACTTCTAACTCCCTCTATCATGCGCTCAAATAGAGGATTATGCATCGCAACCTCACATAAGCTCTCAATTGTCGGACTTTCAAAGGTGCTGGTCATGAAAAGCTCAATAGGCTTATCACAAGTAGTTGTAGGTATGTCCTCACGTTTACTCTCATCATCAACAAAGTGGGGGATGCAATCATTCTCAAGGGAAAGAACGGGGTTCTCAACCTCTATTAACACACAATCATCATCTGTAATCCCCTAGAAATTCTAACGCAATACAGTGGCGGAAACACTGTAGAGTTGGGATTAAAACACACTGACAAACTATATCTTATTAAAAGAAATGGTAAGTCAATAGAAAGGCCTATTTTTACAAAAGGGTTAAAGGTAAAAATCTTCAAACGGGTTTATACAAATCCATAAATTACATTAATAAAGAAAGAGTAGGATCCACGTTACTCGCTAGCTCACACCAAAACCCAGCAGCAAATACCTGTCATGTTATAAACATAACAGCCACGTCAGTGGGGAGTAACTCGGACGTTCTCCCAGCCATATTATACCATATGGAAAAATAATAGTATTATTATATCAAAATACTTAAATGAGAAAATATTAAAACGATATAATAAAAATAGGTTTTCAGCGAAACTTAAAACACTTGCCAACTGCAAGTCAAAATCAATCGATAATAATAATATTCAAAAATGGCGTTATGGAAATTTGATCAGTGTGCACAAGGCTAGCCTTTCACTAGGAACAATACTAAACTAGCTTCGAGAACTTAGTCAAAACAAATCAGACTTTGGTCTCTAACTAGGCAACTCAACTATAACAGGACTGCGTGCAGCGAGGTCCTGGTTTAAGTAGTGCACACCTTTCCTGGATACAAACCATACCCAGTTCAACCCGACGCGACTTACACGATGCGATATCTAAGTTTAAGGTAAACATACACCCTCCTGAACACAAACCATGCTCAGTTCAACGACCAATGTGTCTCAACATAGACACACCAGCTTCATAGTTGATGGCAAAACGTACATCCCAGACTATATTACTCTAACCCCACACTTCTCTTATTCCATAACTCCAAAACAAGCCATTATCGATATTCAGAAATAAATATAATCAATATGAATAATATGAGGATGAAAGGAATAAACATTTTATATAAAAAGGTAAACTTTCTATAAATAGAAAGTTACTAATTTTAGAAACTTACTTAAAATAGAAATTTCGTTATAGAAAATACGTAAGTTATTAAAATATGTGAAATGTATTAAAAATAGCATTTCTAACGAAATTAACATTTTATTATTACCGTCGTTATCGTAACTTTATTATATTTCTAAATTCGTTACTCAAAATATAATTAAAATATAATAAGTCATTTTATGGTATTTTCTAAATAATTAGGAAATCGAGTTAAAACTATAAATTTTAGAAAAAAGATGTTTTAGGAAAAACGATATCAAAATTAATTGAGTCAACGAATTTTATAAATGAAACGAGATTTATAAAGATTTCAAATTATTTTTGGCAAATAGTTTTTATTAAAAAATAATTCGGATTTTACTAAAAATGGTCAATCGGAAACAAATAGGAAATTATTAATGAAAATAGTCTCGACCAAAAATATATTTAAAACAAAATCAACTATTTTCTCATTTATTTATATAAGTCGTAGGACGAAATTAATTTATTGAACAAGTATAAAAATCTTGATTATAATATAAAAATACGATTTTGAGTTAAAATTATAAATTAACGAAATATGACGAAAATATGAAATCGATATTATTTAGTTACTAGTATCACGATAACCAACAAAATATTATAACGATCATTAATAATAAAATTACTAACGATTTATAAAACGATATCGAAAGTCGTAAAATATTTATAAAATACACGATTTAAAAGAATATTTAGCAAATAATAAATAGCTAAAATTAGAAAACCGAATTTAAAATATTTACTACATACTACTACTCAAACATACGATATAATACCGAGTAACGTCCTAAAGTTACCTTGCGCGATAACTCGTCAACGCACTCCCTTCCATCCATTTGCCAAGTTCCACTTACCCTTGATACTTGCCTTATAAAACAACCTCGAGACTCCAACGGAATTCGAGATCTAGAGAAACTGAAACAAGGAGTCGGGGTTAAGGAATGTTGGAAACGACTAGAGGTGCCACAGAAAACACGACTAGGATAACGGGGAAGGTAGAAAGGCTCGACTACGAAATGAGATAGCAAAGATATAGGCACGGGACCATAGGAAATAGAAACGAAGGGCACGAAACGAGCAAGAGTAAGTAAATCGATAAACTTCGGAAATTAGAGTATGAACAGAAGGTAAGAAGACCGCAGAAGCGGTGAACAAGAATAATACGACACGAGACAGAATCAAAGAGCAGCAGCCATATGAAATACGAACACCAAACAAGCATCAGTGAACAACATCATACAACGGGAACGAGGCGATCAAACCGCAACAGCAACAAAAGTCAGCAGCAACGCAACGACAGGTAATAGCGGAGTTAAAATCGACGAAACGATTAAAATGAATAGATAGAGATTGATCAAAATAGCATCGATAAGGAATTAAATCAACGAACATAAAGGTGGGAAAAGAATCACGACCAAAACCAACAGCAGACAGGAGCGACATTGGCTGGTAATAGCATGAAACGAAGAGAGAAAAGAAGGAGAAAGAAGAAGAACACAACAACGTACAGCAGCAGCAGAAAATCGATTCCAACAGCAGCAGACGGCAGCAGCAGTTAATAACAAAACCGAAACAGAAATGCATCCCCAAATAACAACGAAAGACAGCGGGAGACAGGAGACGACGCAACAGCAACCACGCAACAACAGATGACAGCAGAAAGAGGAAGAACGGACAATAGCAAAATGAGGACGAGAACAGAAGAGGAAGAATAAGTAAACGAACAGCAATAACAACAAGCGTGACAGCAGCGGCAACACGGAAAACAGAAGGAGAAGCAGCAGCAAAACAGGGACGAAAAAGAAAGGAAGAAGGGAACAGCAACCAACAACGATGGAGGGGACAAGAAGGAAAAGAGAAGAGAAGAGAAGAGAATCTCACGTTAAAAACAACAGCAGAGTAACGACAGCGGTAAACGGATGCAGCGATCTCAGGCAACAACACGACAATAATACGTCGCAGCAGCAGCAGCAGGAAAACGTACAAAACAGAGGAAAACAGGGAGGTCGAAACCGGGATGCGCGCTGGTGAATAAAAGGGGAGTCAGCAGCATAAGAAGAGAATAGGACAAATTCGGGGGATGGTGACGAAGTTTGGTGCGTGGTGGTGAAAATGAAGATGATGAACGTGCTGATTTAGAGGAGTTAAAGGGATGGATGAAGAGGGAGTGAAGCGGTGGAGAGGAGAAGAAGGGCAAAGGGATGTTGTATACGTTCAACAAGTGGGATGTACATAATTAATAGGTGGGGGTTGAATTCAACTCACCAAATAAATATACGGATTCTTAGACAATAATTATACGATGTATACAGATAACTTAAACGAATCGGGTAGAAGACGAATTCAGTAACGATAAGTTGACTGACCCACGAATCGAATTAAAACGAATTAATAAAATTAATAAATAATCGGACTGTCAAATAAATTGGGTAAATAAAGTATTCGAGACTAAAACGAAGCTCATAGAATTAAATAATTAGACGATGAAATAATATTTCCCGATAAATAATTAAATCCTCGATAAAGTGAATTAAATTGATTTCTCGAGGAAAGAAAATAAATATTTTGACGAAACTTAAAATAAATGAGCTTCGAGCATAATATATATAAATAAAAAGAATTTAGAATTTAAATCGTCGAAATAGACTTTCGATAAAAATTTAAATTAAGTGTATAAAATGAATCGAAACATACATAAAAATATGTTTTAAATATAAGGAGAGTTTCCGTGACGAATAGAATTTTATGAGTTTGAAACGATTAAACGATAAATTCGTTTTATAATAATTTTATGAATTACGAGTTAAATCGTAAAAATAAAAATACAAAAAAAAAATTAATTTAATTTAAATTTATAAAAATCAGGGGTGTTACATCATCCCTCTTCATGTCGAGAACATCACAAGACATACTCACAATTTCTTCATTATAAGGCTCATCAACATCCTCAAAATTCTTAACAAGAGTCTCCTCAATAACCTCATCACCAGCACACCTACTACTCCCAAGATTATCGTCAAGTGTCACATTTAAAGGCTTTGAGCTCATATCATGTTGCATAGAAGAGGAGTTAATTAGCTCAAGCACATCATCATTACAAGACACATTGACATCATCACAATTCTTACATGACTCCATAAGATTATTATCAAGAGCATCATTACCAATGAAATGCAAAGGAGGATCATGCACAACACATGTATTCAAAGGGAGTGGGGGAGCATGTTGGGATTGAACATTAAGCACATCATCTTCTTCATCCTCTTCTTCTTCTTCATATATTATATCCAAATTAGAAAGGGGTGGAGGTGAAGAGGAAGCATTAAATTCATGTTTCACATCATCACAAATGGCATAAGGTGAAGAATCATGCAAATTATTCACAAAAATTGGAGAAGAGTTAACAAGAGAGGATTGAACATTGCAAACAAGAGAGGAAGATTCAACTCTCGGTTCTCTCAAAGGTGTCACTCTCCCATATCCCTCACGGGCATCGGTTTTAGCCACTTTCTCAAGCAATAATCTCGCCTCATCATCTCCTAATTCATAAAAGTTACCACCGGCCGAAGTATGAATCAATTCTCTAACGTGTTCAAGCAAGTTGTCAAAGAATATTGTAGTGGTTTGCCAAACCGGAATCCCATGGCGTGGGCAATATGTCAATAAATCTCGAATCTATCCCAAGCATCACTTAAACACTCAAACTCACCTTGTTCAAAGGTAAGGATCTCTCGTCTAAGTTTATTGGTCTTGTGATACGGGAAGAAGTGGTTTAAAAAGGCTTGAACAAGGTCATCCCAAGTACAAAATATGTTAGGAGGATAAGAACGTAGCCATTTCTTGGCTTTACCTCCAAGGGTGAAAGGAAAAGCTTAGAGTTTAAAGGTGTTGATTGGCAAACCACTCCTTTTCGCAACTAAACAATTTGTATGAAATTCCGTAAGGTGGTCTAGCACATTTTCATTAGGCAATCCCCAAAACATATCTCTTTGAAGCATCGTGATAAATACTTGATTCACTTCAAATTTCGCTCTATCCTCATCTCTAACGGTAATAGGTGAGGTAACCATGTGGTCATAGAGTCTACTATGATCGTCTAAGGTCGTCATGAGAGACATAAAAGAGATTGATCAACGAATGAGATGAATGCAAGAGACAAGCAACACGAACACCAAGAAGCACACAAAAAGAGTAGCCTTATTTATTTTATTCGTTTTTTTTTTGTTTTTTTTTTACCCAAACACGATAAACTAAAACTCGACTAAATGATCACCGTCCCCGGCAACGGCGCCATTTTGATGCGCGTCGAATTGTCGTCTATCCAACGCGGTCAAACAATATTTGTAAACCCCGGAATACTACTACGTAGTAGCGGGATCGATCCACAGGGACGGTCGAGGGGTAGTCGGTCAAGTCAAAGTCTAGGAGTGATTGGGTCGAGAAGGGGGGTTTTGGGTCGAGAGAGGTCAAGAGAGGTCGAGAAAGGTCAATAAGTAGGAAAGGTGTTGGGGAGAGTCGGGATTCGGAAATGGGGTCTAATAGTCTCGGGATCGAGTTTTTGTTACAACGTTAAAAAGGAGAGTGGCACCTTTCGGTATCCTCATCCAACCTACCTTAAGCCCGCTTTCGCGATGAAAGGGTAAGTCTCAATCTAAGGTAATTTCTACCCCGAGTTTCCCCATATTGGTAGAAATGAGTCAAGGTCGGCCTAGTCGCGATTCTAAGTCAACAAAGACACAAAAACCTTAACATCGATAATTAACAAGTAAACAACCCACCAACATCCCTTGAATAAAATAATCCAAATCCTCCTCCCTAATTCCCCAACAAAGAAGTCTACTCACAATTCATCATGGAAATCATTTCAACATGCATATTGATTAGATCTAAACAAGATAATGATGAGAAAACAACATAAAAACTAAATTAGAGATTAGGGAGTGGAAGAGAATTATACCAACTATGTAGATCTATAGAAAATAAGAGGATTGCATAAGTAAAGATTGAATCTTTGATGAATAAAGTGAAGAACTTGTCACTAATCCTTCATTAAACCCAACAAATCTTAAAATAAAACTTGAATAATCTTCTTACAAACTTGAGATCTAGATAATTGTTGATGGAAATTATGTTGATCTACTATTAATTACTATGTAAACTACTAGAATTTTGGAGGATTTCTACTAGAATACTACTAAACTACTACTAATGGATGGTGTAATAGGATGGTGAAAGGGTGTAATGTCTTCCCTCCTTAGCACAATGGAGAGGTGACTTGGGCAATAAACTAGGGTAACATATATATAGTAATCTCTTAATGGGTATTTTAACCTAAAGCCCAAATCTAATCCTTGCCCATTAGTGAGACTTTGTCCTTTGAGATGCAACTTTGCCCAATGAGTCTTCATGGGGTGAAACTTCACCTTGCGGTTGACGACATTAGCACCACCGGGTGAAATTTCACCCGGTGAGATTTTCTTCTCGAATCGCCATTTTTGGCGCTTTTCTCCATCGGGCGAAATTTCACCCGGTGGGCGAAATTTCGCCCGGTCGTTTCGTCCGGTCATCTCATAGGGTGAAATTTCACCCTATGAACTTTTCGTCCAAAATGGCAATCTGGGGAGGAACACCGTCGGGCGAAATTTCGCCCGGTCAAATTCTCATCGGGTGAAATTTCGCCCTGTGACTTCAGTGGGCCATAACTCTCTCGTTTGATCTCCGATTGGGGCGTGTGATATGTCGTTGGAAAGCTAAGAAGATAAGCTTTCACCTCCAACTGGAATTGCTTCGATTCGAGGTCTAGAACTCTAGATATATTCATTTGAATTTCGACCTCTCCGGTGAAGATGCACAATGGACTATACTTTTTCCTTTTTGCTCAAGGTTTCACCTCTTGGGTTTGGACTTTGGATTTTAAGTTGTGTGTTTTACTTTTCGGACGATCTCCCTCTCTCTCTCATGCTCATAGGAGCTCAGACACGTTTTTGGTCGAAAATCCTATCAAAATAGACAGAAAACTACCAAAAACACGTAAAATGCAAAACAGAGACGCTAATGCGAGAATTACTCAAAATACGGCGATAATCGCACTTTATTTTCGCAAAACGAAGGAAAAACGGGTCTAAATGGGAGGAAAAACGGTCCAAATTTGGCACACAACATCGGGTTATACGGGTCAAGGGATCGGGTTAAGGTTAAGGTCAGAAATAGTATCGAATGCATATATTTTTTAGCAACTTTGTAAGTCCAACAAATAAAAAATATATATTTTTTTATTATTTTAAAAGTATTATTATTATAATCTTTAATAATAATGTTTGTACTTCAAAAATATTAATTCAATTTTAAAAATTATTTTATTATTAAATGATAAAAAAATGTTGTATTTAATTGAATATTTGTAATTTAAAATACATATTTATTTTTTAAATATAATATCCAAATATAATACTTTATTAATTTCACTAAATTTTCATTGACCCAATGGGTGGAACGAGTTGGGTCAGGTTTCGACCCTAAATTAACGAGTCATATTGGGGTCGATCAAACGGGTTGTGGGCCGAAAAAATGAGTTCACCATCCTAAAAAGGGGGGTTGCTTGCAAACATCAAAATTGAATCTAAATATTTGAAGTGATTTAAATAATTAATCATGTACGTATTCGATTCTTTAGTGTTTATATATGTCTAAAAACATTGAGAGCAAAATTGATTAAAAGATATTTAAGGGTAAAATTAGTACCTGGACTACTCTTTTAATTCCGTTTAAGGGTCTAAATTCTAATCTTTAATTTAACTTTACGGTTAAGGGTTAAAAATTAACACTAAAGTTACTCAACCCCTCAAAAATAAAGCCGAAGCGTAGTATGTATACGTGTAAAATGGGTCCAACGGGTCGGGTTATACGAGTCGGATCCAAATACGGGTCAGACCAAATATGAGTTGGGTTATACGGTCACGGTTTGGATTAGGGTTAAAAATAATTTTGAACGCCTATATTTTTTTACTAATTTTTTAAGTCCAATAAAAATATTTTTAATATTAATTTTTTTTAATATTAATGTTGTACTCTTTAATAGTACAGTAATGTTTATATTTTAAAAAATAATTAATTCAATTATTAAAATTATATTACAATTAAATGATAAAATAAGTTGTATTAAAATGAATATTTGTAATATAATATATTTATTTAATTATAAATCCAAATATAATATTTAGATATAAATATTTTATTTAATTTTAATAAATTCTCACTGGCCGAACGAGTCGGGTAGGGTTTTGATCCTAAATTAACGAGTTATTTTGGGTTCTGTTAATCAAGTTGTGGGTCTAAAAAATAAAAAATGGGTTTACGACCATATAAGGAGGGGGGTCGATTTCTTTTTTTATTAACTAATCTTTGAGATAGTATATAGTCATGTTTCTTTCAGTTTTTTTAGTTAATCAGTATGATAATACACATACATAGTGCGCGTTTGATTAAAATAATCCACTGATATATTGATGAAACGGGCAATAAATAAAAATCGGAGGAGTACCATGAATACTCTTTTTCTGATACATATTTTATTTGAGTTCATATATAATATATATCTCATTCATAATTTTTAGTTTTATTTTAATTTATATATAACACAACTATAAACTGACCCGTGAATCTTCACGGGTGATAAAACTAGTTGTAATTTGATTTGGGTGTTGCTCTTTACGGTACGCATTTTACTCGACGCGGTATAGTTTTTTCAATTTTGCCCATCTCATTTCTCTCTCCCTCAAATTCATCCTTTTGTTTTTCCTTTTTTTTTCCTCTTCTTTGTATCTACTCTACTCAATGCAGTACATTACTTTTTACTTTTATGCCGTACATTTATTTTTTTTACTTTTACGCAATACATTTATTTTAAAATTTGATGCTGTATATTTATTTTAATCTTTGATATAGAGTAATTTTTTAACTTTATTAACACAGTACATTTCTTTTATCATGAAATACACATGTTTTTTTTCAATTTTGACGCACTATATTTTTTTTCCAACTTTGACGCAGTACGTAAGAAAGAGGAACAAGTAGTACGTAAGGGAGAAAGACAAAAAATGGAATGTCAAACCCTGAAATAACCCTATATATTTTGAACTTTGAAACAAAAAAACCCATAATTTCAATAATTAATGGTTAATGGTTGATACATGTTCTTCAATCAAAATCGTATTCATAATCTATTAAATTTGATAAATTGAACGAATGAAACAAAAAAACCTTAATTTCAATCATTAATGATAATTAATGGTTAATAATTGATACCGGTTCTTCAATCAAAATCGTATCCATAATCTATTAAATTTGATAAATTGAATGAATGTATAATTAGATTTGGAGTAATCAATGATAATTAAAAAAAAGGATTGATTTTTAGGGTTAGGATAAAAAAGGGGTGAGAGAGATGAAATTAGTTTTGTTTTCTGAGAATGGTATGCGATGAAAAAATATGGATAAAAATTACTGCATCAAGTAAAATGTGTACTGCGAAGTGTAACTTCGTTTGATATCACAACAATTTTTTAGCTATTTTGCTTTTCCAGTTATATGATACTTCGACAGTGAATAAGAACATTTTATATCTTGTTTCTCGATCTTCACATTATTACTTTCAATAAGGAAAAAAATCTTTTTATTTTTATTAAAGTAAGGTACGGAGTAGTTTGGTAGAACTGAAAGATGATAGAGATACACTTAGTGTATAAGAGACCTCATACACCACCATCCTTATTGTGCCACATGTCCAACTAAAAGAAACTCACATTTGAAAGATTCATTCATTTAATATCTTCCTATCTAATTCTCACCTAATCTTCTTGGTATTTGTGTAATATTTACTCCATTTTTTTCAAATACAATTTACTAGTAATACATATATTAACACATGGTATATATTTTTATGTATCCCCCTTTATATGTGTATTATGTACGGTACATCCATTTACACGGCACTTACCCATCTATACGTATAAGTATATATATGAAGTATTTTGTATGTATACGTATGTACGATTTAATATACTCCGCATTTGTTTAATTCCATTCTTTTTTTAAGTGGACTTATAAAACGTTAAATTTTAGTTTAATTAATTTTTTAAATTTAAATTTTCTACGGAGTCGTTTCTTACTAAAATTTTATACTTCCTCCATTTTCTTTTTATCTTCCCAATTTCTTTTTTTGGCAACTTTTTTTTATCTTCCCATTTCATTTCTTTCCATTTTAGTCCATAATTTTTACCATACTACCCTTACTATTTACAACACTTTATACCTTTATTCTTTCCTATTTACACACATTTTACCCTTCAACTCTCAATATTTACTAAATTTATCATTTTATATTCATTACAAAAAAAATTGTGCCAAAAGTGAATGGGAAGATAAAAAAAAATGGAGGAAGTAAGTCATTTTAAAAATAAAAGTCTTTTTTTCAAATAATTTTCGATGTGCTTGTATTTTTTTCTTAATTCCCAAAAAAAATGTTTCGTTTTTTCTCATATAAAGCTGTCTTTTAAAAATATTGTTGAATTTCATTAACATTTAATTTGGTAAAGTTTTTTTTTGTGAAAAGATATAAGAGCGGAAATAATTTCAGCGTACGATATTAATGACTTTTCTACATGTTTTTATTTCAAAACTAATTTTATATGCAAAAATAACATAAAATGGAATAAGAATACGATACAATGTTCCAACACATATGGAGATCAATCGACCGACCACGTTAACGTCGTTATTAGTTCAGTCGAATGACCTTTGGTTACGATCCAGTGACTAAATATACTTCGTTAGCTCATCCGTCAATTAACTGATCTATCTTAGCCGGATAGTTCAAACAAGATTAAAAAACCTTTCTTAATTCAACTTTATAAAGAATTTTAATAGTTGATCATCTTTTTAGTAAATTGCATCTTCTCAGCAACATTAATTGTTTTCCTTCATATTTCCCTTTATAAATATTTTGTTATGCCAAAAAAAATTAAGATGGAGAAAATAACAACAAAACAACGTCTTCAATATTATAAGATAATTAAAAAAAAGGCGGTACAATGTTGAAATGCATATGAAGCTCAGTCGATAATTAACCGACCAATTTATGAGTACCGTTGTAGACACCCGCATTTTGACTGCCAGGTGTCTATGGCAGTTTCCAAAAAAACACCCGATGATGATCGGACGCTAACGTGTCTCTATGCGCTCGGATACGGGCTCAAATCCATTAATCGCTGGCTAACACACTTACGGAGTACAAATCTCACAAAAAACAACCTCAAATCCAGGCCCAGTGGATCATTCCGAGTCAAACAAGACTAATTTGGGCCAAAACCGACACCGGAATTAAAACTGACTTTTTGCGATTGGGTCAACCCCGGTCAAAGTCATTTCCGAGACACACAAAAACAGCCATACAATCCTCAAAAGTCCAAGTCAAACACAAAACCCATCAAAACATCCAAAGTCAAGGTCCAAGTCAATGGACCCGTGCAACCCGTTGGGCCACTCGATCGAGTGCCCCACCCACTCGATCGAGTGGGCCTATTTCGAGCCCGACGGCTGGCATAACGTGCCACTCGGCCGAGTTAGCCACCTACTCGGTCGAGTAACCCTAAACCGGGTGCCCTAACTCTTCCTATATAAGCAACCCCCATGCACACATCTTCAACACTTTTTACAACCTCAAGAACCCTAATCTTACACATACAACCCTAAGCAAATCCTAAGCAATACACTAGCAAAAAAACCCTAAACCTAGTTTTAGGAATCAATCCCGAGCCACCATAACTTAACCTTCATCTACCTCGAAGACTCTTGTGTTAAAGCAACGGTTACGAGTTCGATCCGAGACAAGAACATGTAGGTTGAGGGTGTCAAAACCCTCTCTTTTCTCCTTCTCTTCCTCACGTCGTCTTCATCTTCTTCGCGTCTTTTTTTCGTTTTTTTTTATTATTTTTTTCGTCGCGTCATAATATCGATAATACTATTAGCACAGAACATTAAAATACTTATTGATTTGTCTCGAACATGAGTGATGATGGGATAAGGAAAACCGCATATACAAGTGTACTGCACACGCGTCGTCGGTCGCTTATCCCATCACCCCGATCGTTTGATTATTGAAATAAGTTAACTTAAACAATAATTCGTTATTTTTTTTTTGTCGTCATCATCATCAATCTCGCATTCATCAATTTTTAACATCGTATTTTAATAAGGGTCGAAACCCGTTGACACGGATCCGACATCACAATCCCTAGGGATTTATTTCGATGTCGGAGAAGTCGAGGGAATCAAGTCCTTTTTCATCCAAGTAAAGCGTCGATTTTAGATTTGATACCAATTTCATAATTGGATGTCGAATCTAGCAATCTAGTCACATAAATGAATTAACGCGATTTATCCATATCGCGCTAATTAATTTAAGACGACTAAAATTAATTTATTTTCTTTTATTCTTCCGCTCTAGTATTCCATATCGATTCCATAATCGAATATGGGGTATGATGAGTATTCAAATTTAGAATCAGGTATAAATTCAACAATATTTATATTCGGTTTAACAAAATCGACAATTTATAAAATCCAAGTCGAAAATAAATTGGACAATATTTATGTTCAATTTGGTAGAATCGTCGAATTATCAAAAATCAAAAGCAATTTCGAAATCAATAATAAAATTGCAAGCGAACTTGGTTCGTACAGGTGCCACTCGACCGAGTGCCTTGGTCACTCGATCGAGTGACATCCCAAAATCGGATCAGAATGCCTATTACGACCCCACTCGGTCGAGTCTCACAGTGACTCGGTCGAGTGGCCATGTACTCGACCGAGTTGGTCAATAACTCGGCCGAGTATGGTCTATAACGCAAAACAGAATCATCTTTTACAGGTCCACTCGATCGAGTCCATCGACCACTCGATCGAGTGACCTCATAACGATTAATACAACGAGTCGTACATTCTTCTTTTCAAAACTCGGTAGTAATTTGTGATCTAGGTCAACACGTGTTCAATTAATCATGTGTATTACTACCTTTTCAAACCATGCATCTCATATTTACATCTTTTCATCTCATCTCATATTTGCATAAACCATTAAATATCGTTACATCGTTACTAACGCGTTTGTTATTTCTTTTGTCAATTTAATTCTTGTTCGTTTTATTTTACTAAATGAACCCACATGCTAAAATTCCACTTTGACGTAGAATTAATTGCATTAAATTAACATAGAAACCCTCTTTTCAATTTCATTCACATGTTTAGGGAAAATAATCTTTGCATATCATTTTCCCGTTTTACTAACGCGCGTATTGGAAAGTCATTCGAATTCTTAGTAGAGGTCGCTAATGTGCGGGCGGGGTTGGGTGTCCTTTGTGGGCTTCCCAACACGTACCCTCACTCCTTACTCAGAACCTCGGTTTCCGGATGCCCGAAACCGTTGGCGCACGAGAGTCATTCAATACACGATATCCGATAATGTCGGTATCGGTATCAAATGCAAAGGGACGAGCCCAATAAACTCTGACATCGGAAATGGGCCGTATTTTGTATATGGCCCACTACGACATAGAGTGGGCTCGAATGGTTCCGAATAACCACAAAATTCGGTGGCGACTCCACATAGACCTAAATTTCAATTTGATCCATTCTCATATGGAGATTCATTCGCCTACCCAAACCCGCACGTGGCCGCGTCTGGGTGGACCTATGTCATGTCCACAATTTGGCGACTCCGCTGGGGATTAACTGATGCGTGACTTACCAACGGCATCCTCAGGGTGAGACTCGAATAGAAATCGTTTGACGAATACAATACGCGTGTTAGTTTTACGGTTCATGCATAACCCATATTTTCTCGAGCCGGTACTCGCGACCGACGTCCCACTATACCGTTGATGTACTCCAACATGGATATGTCAAAAGGTGTCCATAGTCGATTCGAGTGGGTTTCGCGGCATGTTCTAAGATCAACTCGACTTAGGAAGTCCGTCCCGATCAACGTCTAGACTATGTACACTGGTATAGACCCTCTATAGACCGACCGAGACTTAGCATAGAGCATACATGGCGTCGTTATAATGCTTGTGTGACTACGTGCTACTTGGTTTCCGAGTCGTTTTCAAAAACCGTCTTTTTTTCAAAGATTGCATCTTTTTCAAACTATTCAATTTAAAAACCCGGGACACATACCGAATTTAGGACTTATGATTTTACTCAAAATAGCCTATTTTCTAGACGGTATGCTGCCCAACTCAAAACTCGAAAAGCATTTCGAATTTTCAAAACCCTCGGCCCAATACCCTTTTCGTTTTTTTTCGAAAATTGGGCCTTCAACCGAGTTTACTCGGACCCTTTTCAAAAAACAATCAATTTTCAAAACCTTCCTCTCCTTAGGACTTCCCGTATTTAGCAGCGTCGGGTCGCGTCTTAAGTTATCAAGGTCTTTAGCGTCGAAACTCCGTCGATCCTACATCACGAGTTTCTTCCCTATCCCAGTCCGCCTTATTAGACAAAGGCGGGCCCGTCAACACAATCGAGTCCAAAAGTCTGGGATGTCTCACGTGAACCTTCCCTCAAACAGGACTAGGCCCACCCGCCGAATCCTAGGGAAGGCCCACATTTCACAAGTCGCCCGTCTAGGTGTCCTCTTCCGAGTCATTTCCCTTTTAGTCTTATTCGGGATGTACTTTCTATTCCGGGATTTCTGGGCTAGTTTCTGATCACGCGGTGTTCTTACAGACAGGCCACCCGAGACTAGACGCCAACGCAAGATGGACGAATTGAAAGACTCTCTCGCCAAGATCGAAACTCAACCGATCGCCATCCAGGCCAATCAAGCAACTTTATCCACCCGCCTGAGCACCGTAGAGAAGACGGTCCCTACCGAAGGAGCTGAGCCCATCGGGCCCATAGCCGAGTTGATCAGTGTTGTTCGTAGGCTCGAAGAGCAAGTCCACTTATCGACGAACAACTCGATCCACACCGAAAATGCTCGTACTTATTCACCTTTGAATGAAGAGCTACCTGCCAACCTCAACTTAACGGGAATTCCTATGTTTGAGGGTACCGAAGACCCGGTCCACCACATCCGGGCTTTCAAGGACTTCATGGCAGTCAAAGAGGTGAAGTCCACTATGTTCAAGCACTTATTCCCTTCCTCCTTGGAGAAGCACCCTAAGGCCTGGTTTTACAGGCTCGACCCCAAGAAATACAAGACTTGGGATGATGTGGCGACCGAATTTGCTCGGAATTACGCCGATAACACTGAAATCCAGACTACAATGCGTACTCTAGAGGTAATGGCCCAAGAGCCCAAAAAAGGGTTCACAAAATATCTGCAAAGGTGGAGGGCCGAGAGTGTGAAGCTGGTCGACAAGCCCGGCGAGAAGGCCCTAGTGGAAGCCTTCGTCAAAAATCTACTCCCATCCTATCGGGTCCACCTCTGGTATGCTATCATCCCAAACTTTGCTGTCCTCACTGAAATGGGCACAAGAATTGAGGACGACTTGAGACTAGAGAGCCTGACTAAGGCCTTTACCAAGGGCTATCAGGGGGCTAGTTCATCTACAAACAAGCCCGTACCTGCAGCTGCAACCCACAGCATCTTTGACGAGGTAAATCTGCTCGACACCTCATCCAAAAAGAATACACCAAATCGGGTATTCACAGATATAGGGACTATCTAAACTTATGCCTTACAAAGGCTATCTTCGAAGGGTCTGATCCAACCAATAGGCCCAACTCCAGAGCCTCCAGTAGAGAAGAGGCCCAAAGCCTATAATGCTCAAGCCTACTGTCAGTATCGCCGGGGTAACGAACATGATACTGAAAAATGTTGGAGACTAAAGCATCTAATCCAAGATCTTATCGAGAGCGGGAAAATCCCGTTGCCCGGAGACAAGCCGAGCAACAAAGAAAACCCATTCAGTGCCCATGCAATATTCACGGGGGAGATAATCGATTGTTCTCACCTCATTTCTCCTTTTATCCCACAAATCAATGGGATATGGTTCGATGACGAGGACGACGTATACTTAGCCAAAGGGGAAGCTGTCCCCATCACCCTCGAAGAGGTCCGAAAAGCCAAGTCCAAGGCCTTGGCCACCAACCATCTCGCCACTGCTGGGCGCGCCACTCCAACACCCGTCACTGAACCTGCTAGGACGGAACCGGCCCCTGAGGAACCAAGCAATGACACGGCCTTGGTCAAACAAATGATGAGGGTTTGAGCTGACTTAACCATATGGCAACTACTGGTTAGCTCACAGGCTCATCGGGAAGCACTGACTAAGGCTCTCGATGAAATCAAAGTCGATTCACAAGCTACCCCTGCCGAAATGGTAGAGCTACTATCATGCCCTACCTCAAGGGCAAGTCCAAGAGCGAAGGCCCACTCATAACCTTCTCCGAAGCTGATCTACCGCCATTTGGGCCCAATCACAATCTGGCCCTATATATCACGGTCATCTGCCGGGGTAAGTACCTCCCGAGGACACTTATCGACGATAGATCTGCTGTGAACGTCCTACCCCTAAGGACTGCTAGGGTCCTCGGCATCACTGATGCCGACTATCTCCCGACAGCGCAAACTATTCAGGCTTTCGACGGAAGCCCAAAACCGGTAGCTGGGGCCGTTAAGCTGACGATAATAACGGGCCCAATCGAGAAAGAGTTGGAATTTCAGGTGAACGATGTCACCTCATCTTTTAATCTGCTCCTGGGGAGGCCTTGGATCCATGCCTTCAAGGTCGTATCTTCTACCCTCCACCGAAAGGTCAAGATGCCACTTAAAGACGGTATCATCACACTAGAGGCGACCCCAATGACCTTGGCTAGCTGTAATGCCACGAGCCGGGCCGAACCACGAGGATTCGACTTCGTGGGTATGATCGAGGATGAATATCTCTTCAGGCCCTATTTCACTACTAGCATCGACATGATGCTACAAAATCTGGGTTACCTACCCGGAGTTACCTTGAGGCCGCATCTTCCATCTGGGAAGATAATCGAAGTCCTGAATGATGGCGAATCACAATTCAGGCTGGGATATGCCATAACCCCAGAAAATGTGGTCCAGGCCGGTATTCATAAGGCCACTTACGTCCTCAAGGGTACTTACATAGGCCCTTATAGCCCGAAGTTAACTGACTATTTCGTCACTCCAGTCTTCGGAGCCATTGAAGTGGGCCTCTACCAACCCACCATCACATATCCCGAGACCAAAACGGCTCGGGAATGCAACTATATCCCCGATGATATATTCACCATCATCCAAGCAGAGTCCGAGAAAGGTGGAAGCGACTCCGAGCCCGTGCTGGGGCTCTTATTTGGAGAAGACAAGACCGTCCCCGTTCCAAAGGACGATTTGGTCAACTTGATCCTTCGCAGCGATCGGTTCGACCCAACCAAGCTAATCACCGAGGTCGGTGCCAACACCGAGACGAGGGCTTGGAGGAAGACCATAAAATGGACCGACAGTCAAGGATGGGTCTACAAGCTGACCACCGGCGAGGGAGACATGCCAGATACCGAGTCCGAGTCTGAGTCTGAGTCAGAGTCGGAGTCCGAGTCCGAGTCTAGGGGGTCAGGTGCTAGTATCGAGTCTGTTACTCTCTTTCCCTTAGCCACATCCACTGAGGCCTCGGGGCCTGTCCCAAGACCTCTCCCTATCTCGCCACTGACCAATGATCAGATGGCAGCTCTATTCGAGCTATTTTCAAAATTTACCATCAATAATAATAACGAACACCGTTCTGCTTACGACTTGTCTTATTTCCAAATTTTTCTCAAATTCAAAAATTTTATATGCAATGACATTGAGAAACCCGACGAACAGGTACCTCTACCTCCACATCTGGTCGAGCAGCTCGAACAAAGGGAATTCCGAGATCCGGTAATCGAAGAAACCGAGTCCATCAATGTGGGAACCACTTCAGAGCCCCAGATACTTAAGTTGGGCCTATCTTTAGATCCAGAGGAGAGAAAACAATTCACAGACCTCCTCCTAGAATTCAAAGACGTATTTGCATGGTCCTACAAGGACATGCCGGGAATAGATCGAGAAATAGCAGAACACCGAATACCCATCAAAGATGGGTGCAAACCGGTAAAACAGAAGCTCAGAAGAATGAAGCCCGAATGGTCTCTTAAGGTCAAGGAAGAGGTCGATAAACAATTCAAAGCGGGTTTTATACAAGTGTCTGAATATCCAGACTGGGTTGCAAACATCGTACCAGTACCCAAGAAGGACGGCAAGGTGCGAGTATGTGTGGACTTCCGGGACCTAAACAAGGCCAGTCCAAAAGACGATTTTTCGTTACCACATATCGACATTTTAGTGGATAATACGGCCGACCATGCCCTTCTATCATTCATGGATGGGTATGCCGGATACAACCAGATTAAAATGGCAGAAGAGGATATGGGTAAGACCACCTTCATCACACCATGGGGGACTTACTGTTACACCGTCATGCCATTTGGGCTTATCAACGCCGGGGCCACTTATCAACGGACCACCACTACTTTGTTACATGACATGATGCACAAGGAAGTGGAGGTCTATGTGAACGATATGATCGTCAAGTCTAAGGACCGAAGCGGGCATATTTCGGCCCTAAGGAAGTTCTTTATCCGGCTACGTAAGTACAACATGAGACTGAACCCACAAAAATGCAGTTTTGGGGTAACGTCGGGCAAATTACTGGGCCATATCGTTAGCCAACGCGGCATCGAGGTCGACCCAGCTAAAATCAAAGCCATTACCGAGATGCAGCCACCCAAGACCGAAAAGGAAATAAGGGGGTTTCTCGGGAAGGTCCAATACATCAGCCGATTCATTTCAAAGCTAACCATGGTATGTGAACCCATTTTCAAGAAACTGAAGATCGGGGAATGGGTGCTATGGGACGACAAATGTCAAGCAGCTTTCAATAAAATCAAGGAGATCCTGTCCGCCCCGCCGGTACTAATGCCACCTCAACACGGTTTGCCTTTGTC
Organism: Agrostemma githago; assembly: GCA_958450325.1. Taxonomy (NCBI): domain Eukaryota; kingdom Viridiplantae; phylum Streptophyta; class Magnoliopsida; order Caryophyllales; family Caryophyllaceae; genus Agrostemma; species Agrostemma githago. The sequence continues at coordinate 11,304,603 of OY288255.1, read as the reverse complement.
GTTATACCTAACGACGACCGAGACAGCCATGGGGGCTATGCTGGCCCAGACAGTCGAATCAGAAGAACGGGCTATTTACTACATCAGTAAAAAGTTCCTCGAGTATGAATGCAAGTACACAATGCTCGAGAAAACGTGTCTAGCATTGGTTTGGCCCACTAAAAAGCTCCGACATTACATGTTCAGTCACGAGGTACATGTTTTATCCAAAATGGATCCTATCAAGTACTTATTCGAGAAGCCCATCCTCAACGGCAGGATGTCAAGATGGACTTTAATGTTATCCGAGTTCGACCTCAAATTTGTACCATTAAAAGCCATCAAGGGCCGAGTAGTAGCCGAGTTCCTTGTTGACAGCCCGATATCCGAAGAAGGCCACACTGATACATGGGCCTTTCCTGATGAAGACATATTCCATACCGATACCGAGACATGGGATTTGTATTTTGATGGAGCATCCAACTTCCGAGGATTTGGGGTCAGAATTCTGTTAATCTCACCCCGAGGGGAACACACTCCCTTATCCATCAAGTTGGACTTCGACGTAACCAACAACGCAGCCGAATACGAAGCATGCATTCACGGGTTGCAAGCCGCCGCTGATTTAGGGGTAACAAACCTCTGGGTCCACGGTGATTCATCACTGGTCATTAATCAAGCGCTCCAGAAATGGAAAACTCGGAACGCCAATCTCGTGGCTTACCAAGCACGGGTAAGGGTTCTAGAGAAACAATTCCAGAAAGTGGAGTATATCTACCTGCCTCGGGAAGAAAATCAGTTTGGAGATGCACTTTCTAAATTAGCATCTTTACTAAACATCCCGGATCACCTGACCAGCATGCCGATCTGTGTTGAAAGACGATCCGAGCCGGCCTACATCCATGCCATTCACGATATCGAGATAACTGACCCAGAGCCTTGGTATCAAGCCGTCCTAATCTACCTGACAACGGGAGAATATCCCCCGGAAGCTGAAAATCGGGCCAAAAAGGCCTTACGAAGAGTGGCGACCCAATTTGTTCGTACTGATGACGGACAATTGTACAAAAAGACAGCACAGGGGGATCTCCTCCTATGCATCGACAAAATACAGGCCGAAAAGGTCATGGCCGAGGTCCACGATGGTGAAAACGGTCCGCATATGAACGCCCATATGTTATCCCGCAAAATCATGAGGCTCGGGTACTACTGGAACACCATGGAAATAGATTGTCAATTATATGTCAAGCACTGCCATAATTGTCAGATCTTCGGTAATGTACAGCATATGCCGTCTTCCCTATTATACACCATGACATCACCATGGCCATTTTCGACATGAGGCATAGACATAATTGGGAAAGTGCATCCTTCCGGGACGGGAGGACATTGCTTCATTCTAGTGGCCATCGACTACTTCACCAAATGGGTTGAAGCTGAGTCATACCGTGTCTTGAACGCCAAGCACATGGCCAAATTTATCCAGAACAAGATCATATGCCGATATGGGATCCCTCACGAATTTATCAGTGATCACGGGACCCACTTCCAAGCTGAAACCACTGCATTACTGGCGAAATACAAAATTCAGAGGCATACATCTTCACCTTACCGACCCCAAACCAATGGAGCGGTAGAAGCGGCCAACAAAACAATTGTCACCATACTAAAAAAGATGGCTGAGAATTATCGGGACTGGCCCGACAAGATACCTTTTGCCTTATGGGGGTACCGAACTTCGATTCGCACCGCAACCGGAGCAACTCCATATTACCTGACATATGGAATGGAAGCAGTCAACCCGGTCAAGCTAGAAGTACCATCCCTAAGGATTTTGCTTGAAAGCCAGGTGCCCGAAGCAGATTGGGTCCAAGCCCGATACGATTCGCTAGTCCTTTTGGACGAACGGCGGTCCCGGACCCTCAATAATATTCAAGTGTATCAAAAGAGAATCCAACGGGCTTTCAACAAAAGGGTTAGGCCCAGGAACATCAAAGAAGGAGATTTGGTCCTAAAATCGGTTCGTGCTTTACTACCGGTTGATCCAAGGGGAAAATTCAAACCCAATTGGGCTGGGCCATACTTAGTCAAGAAAATCCTATCAGGGGGAGCGGTGATGCTGACGGACCTGGACGGCAACGAGTTCGTCAACCCGACCAACTTGGACCAACTGAAGCGCTACTACCCATAAACCCAATCTCAATGTCATTTGTAAAAATTTATAAAACTTTGTCTTTTTATAAATTTTCAAAATTTTAGACAAGTCAATAAGTTAGAATTAATTATTCTACCGTCACACATCTTGAATTAATAATCTTGATGTATTTCGAAAATTGCAAATCAATCAAATCAAATTTTGAACTACGTTTGGTTTGATTCCGCTAATTGTGGATACGTAGGCAACCCCTCAAAAGGGTACAACCACTGCAATAACGAAAGGACGGGAATGGTATTCAATAGTATGTCTTTTATTAATATCTTGATAAACTCGGGATTACAAAAAAAAAAAAAAAAACGCCAAAACGGCAAAACAACAACAAAAAAAAATCACACAAAAAATAATAGTAATATTCAAATAATAAAATAGGAAGACTAATATCCGGGCATCTTCCCCTTTCCCTTGTCCTTCGGGTCGCGTGGAGCCCGAGGTCGTCGAGGTGGAGGTGAGCGTTCCCTAATCACAAGAGGGACCTCCTTAGCACGAACCCGTTTCTTTGACGACGGGTCTTCAATCACAATCTTCGGCCCAAGTCGGGCTCGCACATGCTCGGGTAGCCTATCCCGTGGGTCAAGTCGGTCCTGCACGGCTAGTCTAGGGCCCAGTCTCCTTTCTAAGTCCGTCTGGGGGCTCACCTGCCCCCGAGCACCTTTAGTACTAGACCCCCTAGCTTGAGTCTTAGTCTTCTTTTTCTGGCCTGACATTAGACGAACTAGGGTGGCCGGAGTGTCTCCCTCATCAAAGAATCCCCTGTTGTCTTTAGCCTGTTCTCTCCTCAGCAGGTCAAAGGCTTCGTCAACTTTCAAAGCAGCTCGGGCTTTAGCATCACCTGCTTTAGTCCACTTGGTATATGAATCTGAAACCCAGATCGAGTGGCGAGATTTGGAAATAGGCCAAGTATGCCGGGCATACCATCTTTGCGCTCAAGTATCACACATCACATCAGTCAGTTGGGTAGGGTCACTCACAACTGCTTCCACTTCTGGTATCCGTTGAGCCCGTCCATACTGCCTTAGTATGCGATCCGGGTAGAGATGAATCATCTGCCTAAAAGACAAGATCACTTAGTAACAGGCTTTGTCTCTCAGGTCCAAGACAGTCCAAACATAGATGGGCCACCATGGAACGACCCATCGAATCAACCGCCCACCATGGATTGATAGTACCTCGTCCCAATATTTCTGGCTAATCAGGCGAGAGAAATCGATGGCCCGCCTCCTCGTCATCAATTGGTTATGGCGGTAATTACTAGCATCAAGTGGAGGATCTATCATTGATAGCCTCTCGTAAAGCCAAATCTGAAAAAGAAAGCAAAAAGCATGAGACCCCGAGACGAAACAGGCGTCCGCCTGATGACACTCGATCGAGTGCCAGGGTGACTCGATCGAGTGGCATCCCTGGGAGCGAACAGAAGGCCGTCTACAAAGGCACTCGATCGAGTGCCAGGGTGACTTGGCACTCGATCGAGTGCCCACTGCAACAGCCAAATTCTCGAAAAAATTCAAAAAATCGAGAAAGCAAAAAAAAATATAAAATTCGACATACTTGCAACAAACGGGTGCTTCCGGTAAGACGAACGGACGGATCCCTCTTGCGGTTGTCCAAGCCTTGGATTATTTCACCCGTGATCAGCCAAGCCGGGCTATGCTCCGTCTCCATTAAATCAACCACGGTTAATAGACGGACATGACCCATACAAGACAATAAATCCATGTGACCCTCAAAGACATATACATGGAGCATGCAAAAAGAAAAAGCCCTACGGCTATGGACTGATCTCACCCGGACGTCATGCGGGTTCATAAACTTCTCGGCTAGATCAATCAAGGAGACCGTGTTGTCATCCTGAGTCATTCGAGACACCTCGTTGTGAGAAAGCCCTAAAAATTCTCGAAGCTTCCTCCTCCGGTCATGGATCGAGTACGGGACGGCGGGCCGAAGCATGGGGTTCTACCCTCCTATCGCAGCAATCTCTTCAGGTAAAGGGCAGACTTCGCCTCGAGGGAAAGCAAAGAGATGATATAAGTCATCCCAATAAGCCAAGCATGCATCCAATAAATAACGATCAACCACCATCTGACGGAACGGGTACAGTTGAGTTATACCTGTCTGGTTCAAGACCACCCTATCAGCATCCCTAAATTGACGGGACCATGCCTGCAACATAGCACTCAACCTATCGATTCCCATGTTGGATTCCTTAAAAGGATAAAGAGACTTTCTTTTTGCCTTAAGGGAAATAAAGAGATTTTCTTTTAATTTGTGATGAGAATTATGAAAGAAATCAAGAGCAAGAGAGGGCTATATATAGCATTAGCATTGCAAGCCTCTTTCCATATCACTTTTAGGAAAAGTTTCCTAATTCCAAAACGGAATCAACCCGCAAGCCTAGTCCCGATACTAGCACGGAAATATTCATCCCGAACTTTCCTAATTTCTTTAGGAGTCAATTCTTTCAAAATTTCAAAATTTCAAAATTTCAAAAATTTCAAAAAAAATTCGAGTTTTCAAAAATTCAAAAAAGTCATTTCCCCCAGCGCGAGTCATTTTACTGCCTACAGGTTGCATGCATCTTATGTGACTTATACATGTACAACTCAAGCAAAAACATGCAAGTCATCAAATCTCCCCAGCAGCATTTTCCGGGATAGCACGGGATGGGCCAACACACAGGCACACCCGGGGCTTACGCAACAAGCCCAAAGTCCCCACGGAGCGCAGGTATGATCTCTGCCTTATGGCTGGCGAGCCCTTCACGTGAGTCTAATGTACTATAGACGATCCGTCCGGAAGTCTACCAGGTCTTAACGGGCTTGGTAGCTACTCTGACTTTCGCCTTGTCCAAGCCTCAGTCAGAGTGGGGGCTCAGAGTGGGGGCTCTGTAGACACCCGTATTTTGACTGCCAGGTGTCTATGGCAGTTTCCAAAAAAACACCCGATGATGATCGAACGCTAACGTGTCTCTATGCGCTCGGATACGGGCTCAAATCCATTAATCGCTGGCTAACACACTGACGGAGTACAAATCTCACAAAAACAACCTCAAATCCAGGCCCAGTGGATCATTCCGAGTCAAACAAGACTAATTTGGGCCAAAACCGACACCGGAATTAAAGCCGACTTTTTGCGATTGGGTCAACCCCGGTCAAAGTCGTTTCCGAGACACACAAAAACAGCCATACAATCCTCAAAAGTCCAAGTCAAACACAAAACCCATCAAAACATCCAAAGTCAAGGTCCAAGTCAATGGACCCGTGCAACCCGTTGGGCCACTCGATCGAGTGCCCCACCCACTCGATCAAGTGGGCCTATTTCGAGCCCGATGGCTGGCATAACGGGCCACTCGGCCGAGTTAGCCACATACTCGGTCGAGTAACCCTAAACCGGGTGCCCTAGCTCTTCCTATATAAGCAACCCCCATGCACACATTTTCAACACTTTTTACAACCTCAAGAACTCTAATCTTACACATACAACCCTAAGCAAATCCTAAGCAATACACTAGCAAAAAAAACCTAAACCTAGTTTTAGGAATCAATCCCGAGCCACCATAACTTAACCTTCATCTACCTCGAAGACTCTTGTGTTAAAGCCACGGTTACGAGTTCGATCCGAGACAAGAACATGTAGGTTGAGGGTGTCAAAACCCTTTCTTTTCTCCTTCTCTTCCTCACGTCATCTTCATCTTCTTCGCGTCTTTTTTTCGTTTTTTTTTTATTATTTTGTTCGTCGCGTCATAATATCGATAATACTATTAGCACAGAACATTAAAATACTTATTGATTTGTGTCGAACGTGAGTGATGATGGGATAAGGAAAACCGCATATACAAGTGTACTGCACACGCGTCGTCGGTCGCTTATCCCATCACCCCGATCGTTTGATTATTGAAAAAAGTTAACTTAAACAATAATTTGTTTTTTTTTTTGTCGTCATCATCATCAATCTCGCATTCATCAATTTTTAACATCGTATTTTAATAAGGGTCGAAACCCGTTGACACGGATCGACATCACAATCCTTAGGGATTTATTTCGATGTCGGAGAAGTCGAGGGAATCAAGTCCTTTTTCATCCAAGTAAAGCGTCGATTTTAGATTTGATACCAATTTCATAATTGGATGTCGAATCTAGCAATCTAGTCACATAAATGAATTAACGCGATTTATCCATATCGCGCTAATTAATTTAAGACGACTAAAATTAATTTATTTTCTTTTATTCTTCCGCTCTAGTATTCCATATCGATTCCATAATCGAATATGGGGTATGATGAGTATTCAAATTTAGAATCGGGTATAAATTCAACAATATTTATATTCGGTTTAACAAAATCGACAATTTATAAAATCCGAGTCGAACATAAATTGGACAATATTTATGTTCAATTTGGTAGAATCGTCGAATTATCAAAAATCAAAAGCAATTTCGAAATCAATAATAAAATTGCAAGCGAACTTGGTTCGTACAGGTGTCACTCGACCGAGTGTCTTAGTCACTCGATCGAGTGACATCCCAAAATCGGATCAGAATGCCTATTACGACCCCCACCCGGTCGAGTCTCACAGTGACTCGGTCGAGTGGCCATGTACTCGACCCGAGTTGGTCAATAACTCGGCCGAGTATGGTCTATAACGCAAAACAGAATCATCTTTTACAGGTCCACTCGATCGAGTCCATCGACCACTCGATCGAGTGACCTCATAACGATTAATACAACGAGTCGTACATTCTTCTTTTCAAAACTCGGTAGTAATTTGTGATCTAGGTCAACACGTGTTCAATTAATCATGTGTATTACCTTTTCAAACCATGCATCTCATATTTACATCTTTTCATCTCATCTCATATTTGCATAAACCGTTAAATATCGTTACATCGTTACTAACGCGTTTGTTATTTCTTTTGTCAATTTAATTCTTGTTCGTTTTATTTTACTAAATGAACCCACGTGCTAAAATTCCACTTTGACGTAGACTTAATTGCATTAAATTGACATAGAAACCCTCTTTTCAATTTCATTCACATGTTTAGGGAAAATAATCTTTGCATATCATTTTCCCGTTTTACTAACGCGCGTATTGGAAAGTCATTCGAATTCTTAGTAGAGCCCGCTAATGTGCGGGCGGGGTTGGGTGTCCTTTGTGGGCTTCCCAACACGTACCCTCACCCCTTACTCAGAACCTCGGTTTCCGGATGTCCGAAACCGTTGGCGCACGAGAGTCATTCCATACACGATATCCGATAATGTCGGTATCGGTATCGCAATGCAAAGGGACGAGCCCAATAAACTCTGACATCGAAAATGAGCCGTATTTTGTATACGGACCACTACGACATAGAGTGGGCTCGAATGGTTCCGAATAACCATAAAATTCGGTGGCGACTCCACATAGACCTAAATTTCAATTCGATCCATTCTCATATGGAGATTCATTCACCTACCCAAACCCGCGCGTGGCCGCGTCGGGGTGGACCTATGTCATGTCCACAACCGTCGACCGACCTTACTTTCGTTCCGATCGAATGACTAAATATACTTCTTAAGGTCATTTGTCAATGAACTGACCTAACTTTGCCAAATCGCTCAAAATAAATTTAAATCACTATATTAGTTCAACTTTATATAGAATTACAAGGGATGAATCTCTTTTTAATAAATTGTTTATTCCCAACAACAATAATGGCTTTATCTCATACAAATATTTTTTTATTAAAATTAATTTGGTACGTATGTAAAAATATAAAATAAGATGAAATATAATAATGACAAAAATACATCTTCAATATTATCAAACAAAAGCCGATACATACAATGCTGACGAACCACCAACTAAATAATCAGTTCAGTCGATTGTTTACAACAAATCTACAACCAAACGACGAAAACGCATAATTAACTAACATATACACAATTCTTGTCGATCGACTAAACACGGACGTAACTCGAATAAATTACGTGTGTGTATATATTGCACTCTAAATCTAAGTAAAACGATTTTGTTTAGACATACGATATAACGATTAATCTTAGTAAATAATAATCCTACAACATTAATAATACATCATTTATGCCAAAGCACAAATAAACAAATTTAAGAAAAGTAACCGAGCAATGTAAAACTGTATAAGTAATAATGTATCTTAATAACAAATGTGCTTTTCGCACAAAAAAACAAATGTGCATTAAAATACTTAAATTTAAATTATATATAAAAAGGTTTAAGTAAATACATTGCATAAAAAATAATCGTAAAAAAAATTACACAAAACACAAACTAAATAGCGAAGATATAGGTACATGTGTCAAAAATACGAAATTGTGTACAATTATACTTGACGTACGTAACTGCTGGCCGTACAAATATATGGACCAAATACATAAACAATATCCGTATAAATACTGAAAATATAAACTCTATTAATTATTAAAGTAATATTAATATTAATGAAAGATCATTTATTAAGGCCTAATTAATGATGAAATCTAAGTAATTAAATAAAAAAAGCAAGATTCTTTACCTAGACTAAGTGGAAGATTGTGATTGGTGGTGTATGAGACCTCTCATACACCAAGTGTATCTCTAACCTTTTTGGGTAGAACTATTAAGCTCAGAGAGTTGAATTTCAATGATAAAAGTATATGCTCGTTATTTTTACTACTCCGCATAAATTTTTTAATAAATTCCTAAAAACAATAATTGGAGTCAACAAGGCTTTCAAAAACCAGCATTTACCGTGGTGTGGGCGTAGAGTAAAGACTAAGGGCTCGTTTGGAATGGGGGTAATTATTCCGGGGGGTAATAGAGAAAAAATGAACTAGAAAATAATGGAAATTAGTGATGATGCCAAGCGAAAATGGAGAAAATTAAGGAAATATAACTTATTTGGGGGGAATTATTACTCCCCTCCCCCAAGTAATGCATTACCTCCCAATGGGGTAATTATTCCTCCCTCATGTGCCTTTTACACCATAAAATGTCACAACCAAGCAACAAACTCATTTATTTTTAGTTTATTTTTCCTCTATTACCCCCGGAATAATTACACCCATTCCAAGCGAGCCCTAAAGAGTGAATTCCAGAAAAGGGAAGTTAGGGGGAATTAAGAAAGGAGCAGTTAAGAAGTGCAGGGGCTGTGACTGAGTGTGAGTTCCCAAAACCAAAATTAAAGGCTGGCTCACTGGCTGTGGCTGGCACCTCCATTTGCCCTCCACACTCCACTCCGTCCTTAAAAGCCTTAAAGCTTAAAGCTTACTGTACATGTTAGACCGGTCAACTTCTTCTTGTATACTTTCTCCTTCCGGGTTAATTATTGTCATTTGATTTTGGCATAAAGATCAAAGAAAGAGGAAGGAATCAATGATAAGAGGACAGATGGATCGAATTGAGGGTGCATGATCAAATTACTTATCAAATGCAATCCTAAAATAGAAAGAAAAACAACTAATTGAGAACTCAAAATTAGAATAGGACAACAATTGATCGAGACAAAAGGTATATATATACTCCCTCCCTTACACTTACTATAAATGGACAATCCAATCAATTCTTTACATTCCCTTTTTGGCAAAACACTTTACCTTATAATCCTTATATCCTTACTCTATTTACACAAAATGCCACTACTTTTTCCTTACTTTAAGTTTGGTGGACCCATAAAACCATTTGATTTACCAATAATACCCTTACTTTTACCACTTTTCTCATGTCAAGAATTGAATGGATGGTAGGGAGTATATATAAATATATATATATATAGAGAGAGAGTACGGAGTATTATACAGTGGGACTGTAGGAGTAGTAGTTATATTCCCCGGAGTTCAAAGTCTCAAACATCCCCGTTCTCGCTTCTTCAAAAGAACCACTAGTCAACCACATTTCAACTTGTACAGGTTGTAATATACTCTACCTGTGTAGAGGACGACCTAGAGTCCAGTCAATTCCCGACTTTTTAATATTAACTTGACCAACCTAAACTTCTTTGGATCATACGCAGAGATTTAATGTTTAAAACAATATACGTAGCATTCCCTCGTCCATTCAATCCTTAATACGGAGTAACATTTTGTGTAAATAGATGAAGATTGGATGAGAGGATATATGTAATATGACAAACAACATCAGGCATTTGGCTTACCAATTGTTACGCAAATCCTCATTTGAAAAATGTTAACTTTAACATACCAACTACTCCCTCCGTACCACTAAGATCTTCCCACTTTAATATTATATCCCTTACAAATGAATAAAAGTGAAAAGATATTAGTGGTACGGAGGAAGTACCAGCAGTAGTAAAAAAAAATACTCCACTGTATGAGTAATGTGTACTAGGGTAGCAAATTTGTTAGGTTGGTAATAATGAAGGCGTGCAAGTGCAATAAGATGTTTTAGGGGATACAGCAAATGTAGAGCTAGCTTAAGTTCAGTTCCTATCTAATCAAACATATGAATGAATGAATCCAACACTCAGATCATCATCATCAGAAGAAGAAGAAAGTGAGAGAAACAGGAGAAATGGGTAATCAAGTACTAAGAACAGCAAGCTAATACAAGATGGGAACTACATTACACTGATTAATGATTATGACCCAGACTCTATATACCCCCCAAATAAAAGCCTGCTTCCTCTTCTATGTCACACTCCCTCCTCTTTCTGTTTACTACTACGAGTGGAGTATTTCGTAACCAGACAGATAGATTGAACATCCAATGTGAATGGCTTTCTACTTGTGGCCTCGACCTCCAAAACAAAAATACGACTTACAACTAATGAATTTCAACGAATTTAATCCCTCCTGCCCCCCTTGTTTTATTACCAAACAAACCTCTACAGCAACAAAGGGTAACAAGTAAATAACAGCTGTAATTCCCCTAAAGTTCCAAACATACAACCATTTGTTGTTGTTGTTGTTGCTGTTGTTGTAGTACTAGTACTCCATAATTATTGAGTAACAGGAAGCAACAACCATACATCTCATCTCATCATATCATATCATATCATATCATATCATATCATATCATGCCTCTTACATGATTCTTCTTCTTCACTTGTTTTGTTTGCCCCCTCAACTCCAATTCCCTTGCATTAAAAACTTACTCTTTTCATCTTCCTCTCCCTCTCTATCTCTTCTGTCTCCCACTTTCTGTGTGGAAACCTTTACTGTACATGTACATCATCATTTCCATTGGACCACTTCTCTAAAACTCCCTCCCTCCCTCCCTCTCAACCTAACTCACTTACCCCAAATACTCTCCTCATAAATGCAGCATACTACCAACCTAGCTAATCTCCCTTATGATCACGATAACGATAAAATTATGATTATAAATTATCTAACGACGAGGTGTGATTAGGAGTCCAAGGTTGATGTTGGGTCCAATTTCATCCTTTTAGCATCCAGCCTTCTCATCGTCGTTGTAGTAGTAGTTGTTGTTTGGGAAGAATGGGAGGATGAGCCAATAAGAAATGAGGAAGTTAATTCATCGGTTTTAGAGTTAAAACATGCTGCATCCAAAACCCCAATCGGACTCTGGGGTACCCCATGTTGCATTGACCCACTTTGGCTCATTTGTGACATTTCCTTGATCATTTCTACACACCTCAATACCCTATCCTGGAATCGAATCAAAACATTAATAATAATAATAATTATAGGGTCAATATATAAGAGTTGGGTTGATGTTGGAGAAAGCAGTCAAATGGGAGTCATTAATATGTGAGGGCATTGATTGGGTGAATATACCTTGTTCAAATGAAAGAAACAAGAAGTGGCTGCCTTGTCCATATCAACAGCTTGGAATTCAGCTGATACAGACATTGCCACTGCTGCTGCAATTTCAGATGCCTTGAATTCTAAGTAGTCAATACCTGCATGCATTTATATTTCACAACCATCAAAAACATGGATATAGCAGTACAAGAGTAATTGAATTTCATTAACTACATTACATGCTTTATTCACTCTCACTCTCACTCACACTCATAACATAAAGTCGAGTGCGACCCTAGGACAAGCACGCACCCGTGTCATATAGTGAGTATATTGGTAACAAAAGAAGTGGAATGGAATAATAATAATAATGTGGGATTGTGATCTGGATTACCTTGTAATGTGCATAAGATGAGTTCGATTGAGCGATTGATGACTTTGGCGGTGGAGAAGAGATATTTGTCAATAATGCTATGAGGATTACAGAGTTTGTTGAGAGAATAATCTAAAAAGGAACAAGGTGTGACAGCATTCATTTTCCATTTCAAGGTATCCAACACCAAAAGTTCCATTCTTTGTATGGTTGTGGCCTCAAACACATATTTGGGATCCCCCACCTGCCCATCCCAACACCAACACCAACACCAAACAAAATTAACATCAAAGATCTAGCTTTACCACTTTATTAATCAATCACTCACAACTCACAACTCACAACTCACAACAAAATGAAGTAGTCTATGCAGCTGATGACTAACCTGTAATTCTAACGACAGAGGCATACTAGTCTCTTCCATTTTCGCTGCAATTGATAAACAAGCAACAGCCAGTAATTGAACTGTCCAATCTTTATCACTCTGTTTTCACCCATCAAAACCCAAACAATTTATTAGAATTACTACTTCACTATAATTCAAACAAGTAACTTAAACAACCAAAAAGTAGTGGGAAAATTAAAACTCACGGGTAGTTCCATGACTGCAAAGAATCGGTCCAAGTAGTTCACAGCTAAACATAAACTCAATGGTCCAAAACAATGATAACAATGCGCCTGCTCATACCACCATCATCACATTCACATTCACATTCACATTCACATATGCCAAAACAAACAAACAAAAGGCCGTTACTTTACCCATCCTTTCACTTAGTTAAAACACAAATGATCAAAACACCCAAAATGATTTAATCCATTGGTTAAGACGTGGAATCGCCAACAACTAAAAGAAGTCAAATTATGAAACAAAAACTAATAAACATGAGAAATGAGAAATGAGAATTTAGACATGGTGTCATCATCATGTAACAACAGTTTACGTCACACACGATACACCCGTCCCACTATAACCACTCCGTATCTCATGCTCCTTCACTACCAATAGATGAGATACCTAACCTATTACTCACTACTACTATACGGAGTATTAAAATTAAAATTAATTCATCATATCATCCTACAATCATAACTACAAGTATTATTTTGAGATTTTGTAAACAGAATTAATACATTCGATGTACGTATATGGTTTGCTTATACTCCTATATCTTTTAAGACTACCAATAATCTTATGCTTACGATTGAAATCGATAGATAAAAAAAATAAAGTTTGAAAAAAAAAATGGGACCTTGAAAATCCAATGAAAAGCCTCGGTTCTAGCAGCGAAATGCAAATCCCCAGAACGCAATCGGTTGAGATAATCATGTGTAGGCAAATAATCAGTCTCTCTACCTAACAAAGCTACAACCCCCTCCTCCTCCTCCTGGCTTTGCTCTGATGAATGAACAAACAACGGTTCTGATCTAATCTCATCATCGCCAACATCAACATCAACATCATCATATATTATTTGTGGATCTTTACCATTTTCATCGCACAGAAGTGAAGTTGAGGAGTCAAATAATTCATCCATTCGATTTTTAACCCACCCAACCACACCTTTTTTTACTGTAGTTTTACCTATACAACAACAAAATTACTGCGTTTTAAGTATGCGGTTTTTCAACACCCATGTTACATTAAGTTTGTTTTTTTTTTTTTTTTTTTTTGTTCTTTTTGGGAAGGGGAAATTAAAAACAGAGGAATTTGAGGGTTTAAGAAGGGAGGGGGGTAGAGAGAGAAAGTTGAGTGAGAGTGAGAGTGAGAGTGAGAATAAAGGAGTAATCTTTGGAAGAGAGAGGGAGGAGTGATGTGAAATATTGGAGGTTATGTTATGTACATGTACATGTACTGTAGGAGGAAGTGGGAAATGAACACTTTGAGATTAGGGTAATGGTAAAACGAACGAGAAATGGTTTGGAAAACAGGCAGACAAAAAAAGGAGAAATCTTTCGGAACATATATTTTGATTTTGATTTTGATTTTGATTTGACATGGAGTATTTTTTACAACTAAATATTCTCACTTTTGGAAATCTCCCCTCCACCCCAAAAAAGTCAATTCCACCCAGGGGGTAAATAATTATCCTAATTCATACTCCTACCCATTTTATTTTACCAAGTTTCTTGGATTAATTCATCTACTAGTATAGACCCCGTGTAATACACGATATTTATATTATATTTATCTTATTTTTATTTAAGATTTAAAATAAAAAATTTATTATTTTATTTTTACTATTTATCGACTGTATAATTTAGAAATAGGAAAATATTTTTTAAATCGCAAAACTAATCAAAATATTTGAGTAATGTCTTGAAATGCACAGAGTATTAAATAACGTGTAATTAATGAAAATTTTGTTTATACTCCATTCGTTTCATTAAAAGCTTCCACTTTTCTTTTTTCGTAAATTTCTTCACTTTCTTTTTTGGTATAATTCTTCACTCTTACCTAGGTGACCCACCTATTTTACACCCTCTCTACTTTTGAATATTTTATTATTATCCTTCAAAAATGTGTCATTTTTTAGGTGGAAGCTTTCATTGAAGCAGAGAGAGTATTTTTTATATACTCGGTTTATATCATCTCACATCTCGAGATACCACTTATGTCTTTAACATACCATAAAATACATAAATATTTATAAAAAATTGTATAATAATGTACTTTTTTTAATGGTTAGCATGCCGTGATACGTTCTCTTTGTGTAAAAAAGATATTCAGTTTTTCATTAGAAAATTAAAAAAAAAAAAAAAAAAATGGACCGTCTCAGGTGTAAGACTTATATTATGTAATTTGTGAAACTTTTTTTTATATAGATGTTAATAGTATATTCCGTATTTTGTAGTCTTCCCTACCAAAATAATCATTCTATATGATAATTATAATCCTCACATTTGAATAAATAAGAAGATCTTAGTGGTATCGAGTGAGTATATACTCCTTCCGTCCCGATGAATTGTTTGCCTTTACTTTTGACACAAAGAGGAAAAGGTCCAATGATGGAGTGACATGTGAAGCCAAATATTCACGAGGAGGTCAAATTACATTTTATATATATATATTTATTTAACATTAATGAAAATGAATAGTTTGAGAATTTATTGGGGAAATGTTCTTTTACTTCTCAAATTAAATTAGTAACTGTTATTGGCTGTCTTAGAGTAGTACATAAAGAATTTTCGGTGAGTTTTTACTATGTATCAGGATTTGTAAGAGCAATCGGAATATGTATACATTCCATATTAAATATTGTAGTGACATCTTCCATTTAAAACATGTGATTTTCGTAATCAACGTAATCAATCAAATTTCCTTAATTACATATTTTCTGTGGTGTATAGCTTTATGTGTGATGTAGTGATATTGAAATTAAAAAGATATTAGAGTGTAGTTGGAGAGGAGAAGGGTGACACACACGAGGGCAAGGGTTCGATTTGCACCTAGCTCATTTGGTTTATTTTTTTATTTTGTTGTGGACAGCTTTAGGCGGGAAAATATATGAGTTGAGTTATTTGGTTAGTGGAAAGGGGATGTTTTCTTTCTTCTTTTTTCAAAACTCTAATCACATTTCCTCCACATTTTGATTTTACTATTTGGTTACATACTTGATGTAGATGAAATTTTTTATACCAAAATCAACAAAATAGTAGTATACTCCATATCATGATTCTTTTATCTACTTTTTTTATCTCATTCAAAATACTCCGTATCTATTAAAAACCATCTTATATACGATATATTATATGTAAATGATATCTTAACTAAAGCCTACGAGGATACAATTGAATTCATGCTCCCTTACACGGAATTACTTTTTCATAACTGCGTGTTACTCAATCATCACTAAAATTTCCTAATTATCCCTATACTAGGTTAATACTCGTGCAAAGCTGCACGGGTATATATAAAAGAATTAAGTAGGTAATAATGTTTGGATATCAACCTTTAACAAAGATAATTTATCATATAGAAAAAATATACGCTTAAAATCAACTTGAATTATATACATGTGAAAAATTAATGCGAAGATACACGTTTCCCTTGTAACTGTTATCATGATATACATGTATCTCGTATGTTTGATACGATTATTCGTTGAGTAATTAGTTTAACTTATGTTTTATAAAATAATGGAAAATTTAATTTTAGTAAAGCTAACTTGATATGAAAATCATAACACAAAACATTAAGAAATTGTGAACAAAATATAGACCTCTAATTAGGACCAACTCAAGAAAATCAAAGTGTAACATTAAAAAGATATGTGTGATTGTTATCTCGTAAATTAATAAAAAAAAATACAAAAGTATTTTTTTTTCAATACTCCGTAATAAATACTTATGTACATATTATTATCATAGCGGTCGTATAATACACTCCAATTTCAATATTCTAAACAAGTTTTTCTTCATTAGTAAGTATACTATCAATAGATGAAATATATATGCTACGTATTAAAATCTTCATAGCTGATATCCATTTTCTTTTGTAAATTCATATCGGTATACTCATCCATTGTTATTATTAATCTACATAGTTATTTTAATTACACCTCTCGAATTTTGCATGGGTATTAATCTAGCTATTAAATAAAAAATATTTCGGCAATGTTTAATCTATGTTCGATTATTAAGATAAAAATAATTTAAATAGCAATTAACATAATAAGTTGTTTTGTCAACATATTTACATCTATGGTGTTTTCAAATGTTTTAACCCTTGATAAATTATATTACCGTCAAAATATTATAAACTTGTGTCTTTAACATTTAACAAATGTACATACCAGAAATATCTTACCAATCATGACATTTGCACTAATTGCTATTATACGTAATATTGCTATTATTACGTAACATAATATCTAATATTTAAATATATTATTTGAATAAATTTCTCACTTTGCAATTATACGTAATATTTAGAGAATATTATTATTATTGCTATTATTCAGTAACATTATACGTAATATGTAATTAGGTGTGACTTGGTGTGAATATATGGTAGTAAATTTTTCTATTATTTAGGGACTAAATGATATAATTCTTTATAATTCCATTTATAGATTGTGAGGTTAGATTGTGTGGTTTAGTTAGGCGGGAAAATTTGGTTCTTCGGTTGTTGTATTATAGAAGAGTATGATGATTATAGTATAGATAGTATAGATAGATAAATTATAGATTGTATATTATGTAAGTTCATGTAGATTAAACATTTGGTATAAAAAAGTTTAAACCCATGATATGACATTTCAGACAATGTATTGTTCGATTATTAGTATAACAATATTTTCAATCGCAAGTAACATAGTAAATTTTATTGTCCGTATGTTTATGTAGCGTTTTCAAGTGTTTTATCTCGTTTAAATAAATTATAATACTACAAAATATTATAAACCTAAAACAGTCGTATATTATGATTAAAATGGATGGAGTATTATATTAGATTAACAGAAAGTGTGACGTTTTCGGAAAGTGTGTTTTTGGCACAAAAAAATAAATGTTATGGTTTCTGTTTTATTATATAGTATAGATTAACAGAAAGTGTGACGTTTTCGGAAAGTGTGTTTTTGGCACAAAAAAATAAATATTATGGTTTCTGTTTTATTATATAGTATAGATAGATAGATAGTATACCCTCCTCATAATTTTTTCATACTATTTAAAACTTACTGCTTTATTTCTTTTCTAAACTACCTTTCATCCAAATACTTTCTTAAATCTCTTCAAATTTGACGATCGATCGATCGATCGTTATTTTGGAATTCGCTATGGATTATAGTTCGATACTCGATATTTTACATTTATTTGCAAATTATGATTTAATTAATAATTATGTTTAATTGTTTTTAGAAAGTTAGGGTTTAGGGTTGGGACGCCGCAGATTGCCGGAATAGATGGCGGTGGCCGGAGGATTTGTGGGGGGCAGCGAGTCAGCGATGGCGGAGGGGCGGCGCCGGCGGCCGGAGAAGAGAGTAGGTTGGAGGGCGGCGCGCGGGTGTTAGAGGGAGGTTGGTGTTGTGGTTGTTTAGGGTGGTGTGGGGAGGCGGCGCCGGAGAGGGTCTGTGTAGGGGCGGCAACGACCGGAAAAGGGGAGGAAGGGTGAGAGTGGGTGGTGGCAGCCATGGGGTGGGTGGTGAGGGTGGTGGCTGTATCTTTTTTCGTTTTCTTTCTCTTCATGCTGTACACGCGTACACTCATTTTTTTTTCTTTTTTTTTTGTCATCATGCGGTACACTGTACTTTTTTTTTTTTAATTTTTTTTTTTTAAAAATTTGAAGTTTATTATTGTTTTGTAATTAGATTTTGTGTTAATTATTTTGAATTTGATTCGAATTAATTTGGATTTGTACGATTGTAATTCTCGTATTGTAATTCTCGTATTATTGTATAATTACATTTTGTTGTTTTAATTTTGTTATTTTGATTTTGATTTGTCCTATTGTAATTTTTATTAGTTTTGATTTGTGTTATTTTTCGAATTATATTTGTTATTATAATTTTAATTTTGTTGTAATTACTTGTATTTTACACCTTTTTTATTGTATTTCTTGTAATTAGTTTTTATTGTATTTTAATATTTTACACCTTTTTTATATGTATATCAGTCAATAATTTACATTTTTACTTTTGGTAGATTTATACTCTCAACTTTTCTCTTTAATAATATTAGAAGACAATTTTGCTCTCTCATTACAAAAAATCTTGTGTATAAAGTATACGTTAAAATTCTAATGGGACGGAGGGAGTAAAAATTGTAATAACAGAGAATATAATCATGTGACATAAACTTTGTATGTCTTTATGTAGACACCCGCATTTTGACTTCTTGTGTCTATAGTAGTCTCCAACAAAACATCCGATGATGATCGGATGCTAACATGCATTAATACGCTCAAATACGGTCTCGGAATCCATAGTATTCCTCGTGGGCACTTAGCGGAGAGTGAATCTCCCAAAACCGACCTCAAATTCAGATTCAGTGGTCGTTCCCAATAAAATAAAGCTACTTTGAGCTAAAACTGTCACCGGAGGCAAAACCATCTTTTGCGACCGAGCCAAACCGGTCAAAGTCTTAAACCCGGGAACAAAACAAACCTTGCGTTGCGTCCAGGTACAAAGCGAATCAAGTCAAAAACAAACCAAATCAATCAATCAATCAATCAAATCGAATCTTACGATAACAAACCCGGATTCTTCTCACCCGTCTGAGGGCACTCGATCGAGTGCCTAAGGGCCACTCGATCGAGTGACCCCCCAAAAATTGACCAGGGATCCTTCCAGTGGGGCACGCGATCGATTTCACTTAGGGGCACTCGATCGAGTGACCCCAGACTGGGGTAAAATCTATAAAAACCCCTCACTTCCATCATTTCAAAGGGGTTGGCAATTCACACCTTTTTTCCCACTTTTTGGTGCTTCTTCCTCACACAAAACCGAGTCATACAGTCTCCCTAATCATACCCTAACTCGCCTTACATATCTCAAATCGCTCCCATGCCTACGACGACACTACGTGAGCCTATTCACGAGACTATTAACATGTAGGTTGAGGGTGTCAAACCCCATTTTCTAATCTCTAATCTCCTTTTCTTTTTCGTGTATACTAACACTACTAACATTTTAATTCTTGTATACTAACATTTACATTTCGCATCTAACTTTTACTTTTCCGTTCCTAACAATCTAACTACTAACATCTAACTTTTATTTAGCGTATTTTACATATTGTTTATATACAATACCGTGTATACTATGATATAATAAAAACTATTTTCAAACCGCCTCGCACGAATATCCGATGATGCTAAACCGATTGTCGTAGGCTTTAAAAGGCAAACTACGACATCGAAATGCAAAGGACCTAATATTCGTGATCGAGTCCCCGATCGAATATGTTCGATGATAAAAATCGCCTAAGTCCGTATAATCCTCCGAACAAGTTGTACTGGAGGTGGCGCCCATCGAGGCGTGCCGCCCTAGGTACTTAAAGGTTAGGGCGCCTTATGGCGTACGCATAACCGTCGGATTATAACGCGATCATGGTTATTCATTATCGAGCGCATTCGATATCACTTTCGAATTATCACTCTAAATGTTTGATGCCGACTCTATTGTTGAACATCGTTCATCATGAGTTATCAAAACCAAAGTCGATATGGAACCCAACGATGTCAATCCGATTGTCATACAATCCTCGAGACCCGATAAGTACATCGCGAAACGGAGGGATTGATATTCATATCGACATGGTTTGACCAAGGAATACTCCTTCGCATATACATTTTATATATCATCAATATCGCTCTAAAATGTCTGATACCGACTCCATAGTTGAATATTGTTCATAGCGTGACATCAAAGGTCGAACTAGTTTGAAACCCCATGGCGTCCACACGATCATCGTAGGGTCCATGTGACTCGGAAATGATGTCGTAATACGAAGGGATCAATATTCATAATTAGTTCAAGTACATTCGATCAAAATCACGAAACGGGTTATATCGAGCAAATTCTCTACACGTTACAGAGGGCAATCGATCGAGTACCTAAGGGTCACTCGATCGAGTGACACCCTCAAAAACAGGCAGGGAGTTCCGTCATGAGTCACTCGATCGAGTCCCTCTAATAACTCGATCGAGTGACCTCTGTGAGCCTCCAATGAGGTCTCTTAAGACGATATAAAGTTCTGTCGAGCGACATCTACGACTCTAAGTCGCTGCGTGCCTAATCAATCACGTATCCGTCTTCTAAAACCCATACATGCTATAGCATTTCATTTGCGACTTTGAGTGACTTCTCGTACAACTAGTCTAGTATCCGCAACTCTTTAGTTGTGTCCGATATGTGATTAGTCGAGACATACTCATTTCACTATGATAAGTTGGGACAAGACTCTAAGGTAGGGGATCGAGCTAGCATTACGTTCCGATCCCATACGTGAATGCGTATTAAAGCCTTTGTCCTCCGATCAATATACAATGCAATGTGTAGCTGATTGGGGTTCGTCCATTTATTTGATTTACGATTTCGATTACATTTTCTATTTACGGTTTCGTTTATAGTCTATGCCTACCGTTACTAATCATTTATTTTATTGCTTGTAATTTGTAATTTATTTACAAGCTTTTTTATTTTCGATGTTTGTCATTTATCGCTTCTAAATGAACATCGCATGCTAAATTCCACTTTGAAAAATATCAAGGTGCATTAAACGACGTAGCTAAACACGTATTTCACATGCGTAGCTAAAAACATCGTTTGCATAATATTTCATCGTATTATTAGCGCGCGAATCAACAAATCAATCGATATCTTTGTAGAGGCCGCTATGTGCAGACGGGGTTGGGTGTCCTTCGTGGGCTTCCCAACACGCACCCTCACCCCCTTACTCAGAACCTTTGGTTTTCGGATGCCCGAAACCGTTGGCGAACGAGAGTCATTCGATACACGATAACCATAACTCGGCACCAGTAATGTTATGCAAAGGGACGAATCCCACAAGCTCTAGTACTAAAGCGGTCGTGCTTTGTGCATGATACGCCTAAGTATAGAGTTGGTTCGAACGAGTCCGAACTCCCATAAAGTTTGGTGGCGACTCCAAACTTCGATTTAAATTTCGACCCGAGAATCATCTCATCACGAGAATCTACCGCCGCCGAAACCCGCGCGTGGCAGCGTCGGGGTGGACCTATGTCATGTCCACAATTTGTACAACTTGTCATTAGGATCTTTAGGGTGAGACTCGAGAAGAAATCGATTGGTTAGTACAATAGATGCGTTAGTTTTACGGTTCATGCATAACCCCAACTTTACCCGGGCCGGTACTGGTGACCGACGTCCCACTATACCGCGATGTATTCCAAATTGGTTATGTCAAGGTGTTCATGGCTAATTCATATGGGTTTCACGGCATGTCCTTATACAAATTGGTAAGGGAATCCGTCCTGATTATCGGAAAGGTCATGCGCACTGGCATAGACAGACCGAGACTTAGCGTAAAGCATACATGCTGTCGTCATAATGCTTGCTTAACTATGTGCTACTTGGTTTCTGTGTCGTTTTGAAAAAAGCCGTCATTTCAAAATGCATCTTTTCAAAATGTCAAATTTTCAAAAACCCGGAATGCTTCCAAAATTTAGACTTACAATTTGACTCTAAATTAGCTTATTTTTAGCCGGCATGCTGCCCATTTCAAAATTCAAAACTTTTGAATTTCCAAAAATACTGGTCCAGTCGGTATGCTGCCAATTTCAAAAGTCAAGATCGTCCTCGAATTTATAAAGTCAACCTTTCCAAAACCTTCCTTATTCTAGGAACTACCGTACGCCGTGTGTCGAGTCTTTCCATAAGTCGTCGAAGGTCTATAGCGTTGAAACTCCGTCGATCCTACATCACGGGTTTCCCCCTGTCCCAGTCCGCCTTATTTGTCAAAGTCATGACCAACCTACGTAGGGCATACCCCTACGAAGGAAGGCCGTTTAGACACTCGAGTCCATGTCTGGGGAAGTCTCACGTGGTTTTCCCTTCTAACAGAAATCGGTCTCACATAACCGTACCCTAAGGGAATCACACCACCCGGTCGTCACCCGTCTAGTCGAGTCTCCCTAGAGTCATCTTTCTATCACTACAAGAAAAAGTGCCCCAGGCGTCCCCCTAGTGGGCACCGACAATGGACGCTATAAGCGGACGGGCGTCCGCAAATAGACGCCAGAAAGCGGAAGCCACGATTGGTCGCCCATTTTTAACACGGGCGTCCACTATTGTACGCCAGGAGAATTGGCGACCGACAGCGGACGCCATGTGTGGCGTCCGACTGTGGACGCCAAGAGCCTTACTTTGGCGTCCGACTGTGGACGCCATCCATGGTTAATTGGCATCCACAGTCGGACGCCAGGTCCCATGAATACTGTCAATTTCGGTCAATTTTAGCTTCCCCTGGCGTCTGACATGGCGTCCGTTATTGGACGCCACTTACGCTGCTGCATGGCCGTAAACATGCGTTCAATGTCTAGCCAAAACCTGCAAAGTAAACCACATCCACAATTCCCAACCAACCACAACTGTCGACTATCCATAATACCTCAACCTCATTCACTCTCAATCAACCAAAACACTTCATCTCTCGACTCATTTATGCTGAAAAAACTTATATAGAAAAGATTTAACATACGGTGTGAAGGTACACAAATCTAAACTAGTTCGAAGATACATAATCCGTAAATAAAGTTACAACAACAACAATAAAAAACAATCAGCTAACTGGGAAGCTAGCTGGAGAACCAGAGTTACCACCATCCCCGTTAAAGGGGTCTCTGTCGTCTGGAGGGGATGGGGGACGACCTTGGTTGCATCTCTGAAACATGGCCTGAAATATGGCCATCTGTTCCTGCATCTTCTTTATGTGCTCCGCCTGTTCCTTCAGCTGTTGCTACTGCTCCGTCAGCTGTTCCTTTATGGCCTCTTTTTCCGGGTCGGGTTGCTGAGATCCGGCCGGCGTGTACTCCATTTGTGTACAGGTGCTGAGACGCAGTGTGGGAGGTGTGAAGTAGATACTGTGTGCATTTCCAACACCGTACACACTTCTTTTCTTGTAACCCTTGACGACCTTAAAAATAATCTCATTCGGGCCGACTTCCTCAGCATCAGGAGCAGCCTCGAGGTTCGCTAGCTCTTCTTGGTAGGCATCCTGCGTACACAACAGCGATTTCAATTCAAGTTATTATTAGATGAAATCATGGAAGATAGTTATATACCACCTAAAGTATAGACAAAGTCGATTTATTTGAAATAGTTAGTACTCACCCAGATTGCCTGATCCTTTCTCGTCTTAAAACTAGTCCCTTTGGCATCGGTCTTCCCGTGCATGTCGAAGAATATCTCCGCCGCAGTTGGCACCCTCCCGAGTTCAGCTTGCAGCTATTAAATGAGTACGAACGTTAGGCGAATATAAATTATGCGAACATAGTTTATGATTATTCAAGGAAGAGTACGATATTAGTAGAAATCATACCCTCTTGGCACGACTGAAAGAAGACTGCGAACCCCGATGATGTGTCGGGTTTGCGTGCCCTTCATGTTCACAGTTCTACAATTTGTTCCTCTGGGCCCTTTCAGACCTGACCTTGAAGTCCTGCTTGTCGTGGTACGCAACCCACCTCTCCAACGCCTCCCCTGAAATATGACGACACCAATATATTATTTAATACAGTGAAAGATTGAAGTTAGATTGTTTGTTAAAATTGATTACTATAAAAAACTACACCTTTAAGGTCTTTCAGCGCAGTCCCCCGCGTGTGGCGTTTGTTCATCACGCAAGCGAAACGTCGTGTGCACGTCTCGTTATACCGCTCCCAGACCCTTCCTTCTAACTCGGTTTTCCAAGTGAACTTCAACTACACAATCAAGGCGGATGATTAATTAGTAGCAGCAATATTCACAAAGTCCACATTATAAATTAAAAACTCGGTAACAAAAACAATCCACGTACCCGGAATTGGTTGAACCATCACTCCCGTACGTCCACCGGCACCTGAGTCCAACAGGAATACCCCTGCCCTCTGTCAGCCATGTAGCTGTTAGTACAACCTCTGGTGACCTGTCTATGTAGAAACCTGCACCGAGTCGAGAAGCACATATATGTACAAAATCTGTCAAGATGTAGTCCAAAAATTCATATGTTATAAAAGAATAATCAACATATTAGAATATATTACCCGACCGTTCTCATCCTTCTCCAGCTCCTCCTCCTGCCCCTGTTGCTGCTGCTCCTCATCCTCCTGCTCATCGGTCTGCTCCGGTCCCGTTTCGGGGACAATTTCCTCCTCCTCCTGCTGCGTGGCGGACGTCTGAACATACCTACTACCCCCACCACGTTTCCTGGTCGATCTAGCGCCTGTCATTATCTTAACCTTGCAACAAATTAAACAATGTTAATTAACAACAATTAGCAATTACATTCTAACTTGATTGAAATAATGTACCAAATAAGTAGCACAATCACCTAACCATGTAATCATCAATATAACCTCGACAAATGATTCAACACCCCTCAAAAATTCGACGGTGGGACGTCTCTTCTTATCAAGTCTTCCCTCATACATCCATTTCCGTTCAATTCTCTTCATCTTCTATGTTAAAAAAATATATATAACAAATTAAAGTTTAATTTCCCTAACTTAATTTAGAACTTACTAAACGAAAATATAATCACCATTTAACTTAAACTTAATTTCTCTAACTTAATTTCCATAACTGAGTCTCCTCAATTTAATCACTAATATGTCAAAGTAAACCCAATTTTTAATTTGCAAATGTCTTATTAATTTTTAATTGACCTTACAAAAATTAGTCACCGAATTTAATCACAATTTAATCCCAATTTACATAAACCCTAGCTAATTTATCAATGTAATCCCAATTCAACCGAACAAAACACAACAATTCATGGCTTAGGTCACACAGAAACAGCTTAAACAGGTCAAAAAAACGTCAAATTTTCGGATACAGACATCAAAATTCCGAAAGCGCCGTTAACACCTATTTACAACCCCGATCAGGATAGAAGTGGTTTCGGGAAAATCCGACATTATTACAACACATTTTATTCCATCCTAAGTCACACAAAACCTCACGGAAGGCCCTAAAGGTCATTCTATCTCAATTCAACCAAATTCATCAAACCCTAATCAAAATCGTGATGGGCAAAACTAATCAACCTAATCGAATTTGGCCTAAAATAATCAACCTAATCGAAATTTAGACCTAAACAATATTTACTAGCAAACTACCAATAAATAACGATAACAATAAAAAACAAGAACTAATTATAATGAATAAGAACTAAGTAAGTAAGAAAACATACCAAAAATTAATAAAAAGTAGGAAAAATGGAGAGGAATGGAGAATGGATCCGACGAGTGTATAGAGAGTGTTTTTTTTAGAGAGTGAAGAGGGGTGGGCGGGTATTTGACGCCACATTGATACAGACGGGCGTCCACTATCGGACGCCACAGGTGGACGCCATATACTCCTAAATGGCGACCGACAGTGGACGCCATTAGGGGTATATGGCGTCCGCCTGTGGACGCCCGTCGACCTGAATTTCGTCCTTCCCAATTTCAGTCGGACGCCAAGTTTGGCGTCTGACTGTGGACGCCCGTTTGTTTTTTCAGACGCCATGTAGGCGTCCATATGCCCAAGACGCCCACCAGGTGGACGCCCGGGACTTTTTTTCTTGTGGTGTATGTTCCTGGCTCGGGATACCTTGATTCTGAGGTCTGGGTCCGAGGTTTCTGACTACCTGGCATTCTTTTAGACAGGTCACCTTCAACGAGGCTCAGGATGGAACAAGCCATGAATGATATGAAGACTATGATGGAGACTTTGGTCAACAAGGTGACCGATGTCAAGACCCAGCTGGTAGCCATAAGGGTCGATCAGGTGGCTACGAATGCTCGTGTGGCCGCCCTAGAACAAGGGAATCCAGACTCCGGTACAAATGGGGGTCCGATGGCTGAGTTAATCAGCACGGTACGTAGGTTAGAGGAACAGATCCATTCCTCCAGGGGTAACAACATCCACACGGAGAACTTCCATGTCTACTCTCCTGTGAACGACAAGATGTCCGCTAATCTAAACCTCACGGGCCTGCCGATGTTCGAAGGGACTGAGGACCCGCTGCTCCACGTTCGGGCCTTCGAGGAGTTTATGGTCATCAAGGGAGTAGATTCGAGCGTGTTCAAGAATCTATTTTCTGCTTCCCTTGAAAAGCACCCAAGGGTCTGGTACTATAGGCTAAACCCCAAGAAATATCCAACTTGGGATGATGTGTCCACGGAGTTTGCTCGGAACTATGCTGACAATACCGTGATCCAAACAACCATGCGCACGCTCGAGGTCATGGCCCAAGAGCCCAAAGAAGGGTTCACAAAATACCTCCAACGATGGAGGTCCGAGAGTGTTAAGCTGGTCGACAAGCCCAGCGAGAAGACTCTGGTGGAAGCTTTCGTGAAAAACTTGCTTCCGTCCTACCGGGTTCATCTCCGGTACGCCATCATACCCAATTTCACTACCCTAACCGAAATGGGTATGAGAATTGAAGATGACCTACGACTGGAGGTCTAACTAAGGCTTCCGGCAAAGGTTACCAAGGGGCCTCTTCCTCGACTACTAAGACCCCGACCGCGCAGTATGCGGTATATTCGATGAGGTTAATCTACTAGATGCCTCATCCAAGAAAAATACCGCACCTCGGGTATTCACTGACATAGGTACTACTTATGCTTATGCCCTGCAAAGGCTCTCGTCCAAGGGTCTAATTCAACTAATAGGCCCCACTCCGGAAGTCTTGGTCCATAGGCGTTCCAAGAACTATGACGCCCAAGCCAACTGTTAATACCATAGAGGCAACATGCACGATACCGAGAAGTGCTGGAAACTGAAGCACCTCATCCAAGACCTGATTGAAAGTGGTAAGATTTCGCTGCCCGGGGATAAGCTGAGAAAGAAAGACAATCCCTTTAGTTCCCATGCCATCTTTGCCGAGGAGGTGATCGACTGCTCTCACCTTATTTCCCCTTTTACCCCCCCCCCCAAGTAAACGAGATTTGGTTCGATGATCAGGATGATGTGTACCTCTCCAAAGGGGAAGTTGTCCTCATTACTAGTGAGGAAGTCCGAAAAGCTAGGACTAAGGCGTTAGCTAGCAATCAACTCACTCGCTCCAGTCATCCCTACCAAGCTACTGACTCTAGGGACACCCCTACTCCGGTAACCGTCACTGATCAAGTCAGGACGGAAGCCGCCCCGAAAGAGCCGACTAATGATATGGCTCTAGTCAAACAGCTGAATGAAACCCGAGTTGACCTCACTATATGGCAACTCCTGGTCAGCTCGGAAGAACATCGGGAGGCACTTACTAAGGCTCTCAATCAAATCAAGATCGACTCCAGAGCTACCTCCACTGAAATGGTAGCTACAGTCATGCCCTACCTCAAGGGCAAATCCAAGGAAGAAGGTCCGCTCATTACCTTCTCCGAGTCCGATCTACCACCATTCGGGGCCTCCCACAACTTAGCCCTGTATATCATGGTGGTTTGAAGGGGAAAATATCTCCCGATGACCCTGATAGATGATAATGGGTCCGCAGTCAATGTCCTTCCCTTAAGGACTGCCAAAGCCCTCGGTATTACCGAGGCCGAATATGTGCCGACGGCTCAGACCATCCAAGCCTTCGACGGGAGCTCAAAGTCAGTAGCATGACTATTAAACTGACCATCATCACGGGCCCGGTCCTTTAACCTACTTTTGGGGCACCCATGGATCCACGCCGTTAAGACCGTAACCTCTACTTCGCACCGCAAAATCAAGCTGCCCCTAGGTGACGGGATTATTACCTTAGAGGCTACACCAATGACTATGGCTAGCTGCAATGCCACGGGCCGCCTCAGTACGGACCTTTGGGGGTTCGATTTTGTGGGGATGATTGAGGAAAACTTCCTCTTCTGACCTTACTTTACCACCAGAATCGACATGATGCTACAAAATTTGGGATACCTCCTGGGGGCCACCTCCAGGCCTTATCTTCCGGCTGGGAAGATTATCGAGGTCCTAAAGGACGAAGATTCCCACTTCGTCCTAGGGTACACCACGACGCCGGGCAATGTTGTCCGGGCAAGCGTCGAGAAAGCCTGCAATATTATTAAGGGTATCTACTTGAGCCCTTATTGCCCGAGGCTGGCTGACTACTTCGTTGCGCCGGTATTCGGGGCTATCCAGGTTGGTCTGTATCAACCAACCATTACGCATCCCGGGATCAAATTGGCCCGAGACTTCAACTACATTTCGGATGGCGTATTTACGCTCATCCAGTCGGAATCCAAGGAGGATGCCGACAATGCTGAGCCAGCGCTGGGGCTGCTATTTGGGGAAGACAAGACCACCCCGACTCCTAAGAAGGATTTAGTAAATCTATCCTCCGAAGCAACAAGTTCGACCCTACGAAGCTGATCTCGGAAGTTGGCTCTAAGACCGGGAATAGAGCATGGACGAAAACCGTCAAGTGGACCGACAGCCAACACCGGGTCTACAAGTTGATCACTGGCGAAGAGGACATGCCTGATACCGATTCCGAGTCTGAGTCAGAGTCTGAGTCTGAGGTCGAGTCTTGGGGGTCTGGTGCTAGGGTCCAACCTATAACCCCTCTCCCTGTAATCACTCCACTGGAGCCTCGGGGTGTGTCCTGAGGGCACTCCCAATTCTGCCTCTGACCAATGATCAGATGGCCGCTGTTTTCGAGCTACTTTCGAAATTTTCTATTAATAATAATGATGACCGTTATGCTTACGACTTGTCTTATTTTCAAAATGCTCTCGGTTTCAAAAATATTTTATGCAATGACATTGAGAAACCCGATGAACAGGTACCCTTGCCTCCTTATTTGATCGAGTGTAACACCCCGTATTTTTCGAATAACGTAAGAAATTTAAACATTTATTTAAACCAAGTTTAACGTTTGAAAATTACTTTCGTGAAAAAAATATTTTATTTTCGTTAAATTAAAAATTATTTCATTATAAAAACATGGGAATTTATTTATCGAATTATTAAAAAATTTATCTTTCTTAAATAAAGTTTAAAACTCGAATATTGACCTGTCGTTTTGAAATTTTCTCTTCTCGTAAAAATCTAGAAATAGTTTATCGAATTCTTAAAATAATGATAACTTATAACTATTGTCCCATAAAATTATTTATCGTTTATTTTACTTACCGTCTCACAAATTTCTTTTTAAAAATAAATTTTACGGTTTCCATTATTTTAATTCCATAATCTTATATTTCAACTTTTTAAGAAAGAAAGACGTTTGTACGAGAAACGTACCGAAACTCGGAAAAATTGAGTTTTCTATTTACATCCCACGTTTCCCCTACCCACCTTACCATACTACACCTACACTTTCTTCATTACATGCATGCGGGGCCATTGCTGTTCGGGAAGGGAGTGCGTGGCCATTGTTGTTATACTTTTAGCATGTTTCCGTCGTCAGTACTTAATAGACCTTTTATTCATGTAATCGTTTTGGATTTTTTTGAAACCATATTAGTTCTCGAACTTGGTTTGCATCTTTTGAATATTCTATTAAACTCGATGGTGTTTCAGTATTGTTTTGTGATGGGACTACGACATCGGTTAACCCGAGATGATAACACTCTCATTTATCCGGGAAGGCCTAGTTAAGGCTCTTGGATAAACGGGGGTTTTACATTCTTGCACTACTGACCTCTCTTTTGCATTTTATGTGTTTTTGGGTAGTTTTCCTACTATTTTAATATGATGAATCCATTGTCCGAGAGCATGTTCGAGCTTACGTGGGCACAAGAGAGTGAAATATCGTCCCAAATCATGATTAAAGTCCAAAGTCCAAACCCAAGAGGTGAAACCTTGAGCAAAGGGCAAAAGTCAATGATAAGGAAAAACTCAAGTTCATTGGGCAACTTCACATTGTGAGGTCAAACTTCAAATGTATATATATATATATATATATATATATATATATATGTATATATATATATATGTATATATATATATATATGTATATATATATATATATATATATAGATCTAAGATCCTTTGAGGCAGCTCAACTCGCCGCACCCATTGAGGCACAATCTCAACCATTAGATTAAAATCAAATTAAAGGCTAAGATTAAAACAAAAACTCATACATAAAAAAAAATTCCCCAAATTTTTTTCCCGGGGAAAAAAAATCTATATTTTTCGGAATATTTTTTTTTTCCGGAAACAAAAAAAGTTC
Organism: Agrostemma githago; assembly: GCA_958450325.1. NCBI lineage: Eukaryota > Viridiplantae > Streptophyta > Magnoliopsida > Caryophyllales > Caryophyllaceae > Agrostemma > Agrostemma githago. The sequence goes on along the minus strand of OY288255.1, from coordinate 11,273,497 downwards.
GGAATATTTTTTTCCAATTTTTTTTTTTCCGAAAAAAAAGCGGAAATTTTTTTTTCCAAAAAAAAAAAAAAATTTTTTCCGAAAAAAAAAAATCATAATTTAAAATAAATTTGGTGTATATAAAAACAATTTCAGTATACATAATAACTGTTTTAAGGTAAGTGTATATATGTTGATTAATTGGTGTACATAGCAACCATTTGAGTGTATATAACAATAACTATTTTACTGTATATATATTTAGTTCTTAAGTGTATATATATGTATGTAGTGAGTTTAATAACGTATATAATGAGTTTTTTAGTGTATATATAACAGTTATTTTGATGTATGATCCATTGTTGATTAACTGATGTACATATTAATTATTTGGGTGTATATAACAATTATTTTACTGTATATATTGAGTTCTTAAGTGTATATATGCAGTGACTTTAATAGCGTATATAATGAGTTTTTTTAGTGTATATAACAGTTATTTTGATGTATGTTCCATTGTTGATTAATTGGTGTACATAATAACTATTTGAGTGTATATAACATTTTTTTATTTGAGTGTATATAACATTTTTTTTGCTGTATATATTGAGTTCTTAAGTGTGTGTATATAGTGAGTTTAATAACGTATATAATGAGTTTTTTAGTGTATATAACACTTATTTGGATGTATGTCCCATCTTAATCTAATGGTCTAGATTGTGCCTCAATGGGTGTAAGGAATTACCCTGTCTCACCGGAATCCACCTCTCTCTCTCTCTCTCTCTCTCTCTCTCTATCTATCTATCTATCTATCTATCTATCTATCTATCTATCTATCTATCTATCTATCTATATATATATATATATATATATATGAGAGAGAGAGAGAGAGAGAGAGAGAGAGAGAGAGAGAGAGAGAGTGATGATCCGGTGAGTCTTCATCTTTAAATGAGTCTGTCCCGTATTTTTAGACCGTTCGATCTAATAAATCCAAGGGTTGTCATTGAACCGCCCCCAAACAAATTTGATGGACCAAGAACTGGGGAAAATATGTTTCTCCCCTATTAAACTAGTGTCACCTTAACTCTCATTTAAGAAACTATAAAAAAATCATTTCCTTCCTTTTAAGAAGCTGCCGAAGTCATCGAAAAATCAAACAAAATTCTGTAATGATCTTCACTAAATATTCAGAAAAGCCAATTAAAATCTTCAAGCGTGATTTTTTAACAGTAACAATATCACAGTAATGGTGTGACAGTAACAGTATCAGTAACAGTAACAGTATGTTATTGTTACTCTATTACAGTAACAGTATGTATTTTAACAGTAACAGTATCACAGTAATGGTGTTAAAGTAATATTGATACAAGTTATTGTTACTCTATTACAGTGACAATGTTACTCTATTACAGTAACAGTATGTATTTTAACAGTAATAGTATCACGGTGTTAAAATACCACCTACAATCCTCCTCCTACTTTTACTAACTACACTCCCAATTTCACTAACTACACTCCTGACTCTACTCCTAAACCAACCCCGGCTACAATGGTGAAGAAACAGAGCAAGAGTAGAAACCCTTTGAAAAAACTTAAGACTACCGGAATTCCAAGGGAGGAGTCGTTCCAATGCCGTTTTTGCCCTCGTAAGTTCACCACCTCCCAAGCTCTCGGCGGTCACCAGAACGCCCACAAGAAGGAGCGCATCGCCGCCGCTGTCACTGCTGCTGGTTCGGTGCAGTACAACGTGGTCCAGCCTAGCGGGTACGGGTTTGGATACGGGTATGGGTTCGGGCATTGTGGGTGCTGTTACTGTGTTAATAATAATAATAATGGTGGGTCGTTGAAGCAAGTGGTGAAGTTGGAAGGATATTTGGGGAACAATAATGGTGGGGAGAATGAACTTCCGGCGCTGCCGTCGACGTTGGTGGGATCGGAGTGGGGCAATCCGCGTGCTTTTCAGATCAATCAAATCGAACGGTCCTGATTTACGGGACGGACTCATTTAAGATGTGAAGACTCACGTGATGCAATTTCTATATATATATATATATATATATATGTAGTTCTAGACATCGGATCGATGTGATTCTAGTTGGAGGTGAAAGCTTATCTTCTTAGCTTTCCAAAGACATATCACATGCCCAAATAGAAGATCAAGCGAGAGAGTTATGGCCCTCGAAGTCATAGAACGAAATTTCACCCAATGAGATCTGACCGGGGGAAATTTCACCCTATGAGATTTTTGAGTTTTTGGTCAGATTTTTCACCAGGCGAAACTTTGCTCGATGAGATTTTGACCGGGCGAAACTTCGTCCGACGGTATTTTGGCCATATTGGAGAGAATCCGCAGGGCAAAATTTCACCCTATGAAAATCCAAAGGGCAAAGTTTCATTTCAAGGGCAAAAATCAGTTTTGGGCTTTGGTTTAATGATCCATTAAGCCTTTGTATATATATAGTTAACACTGAAAATTATCTCGTTAAAATTATCTTAGTGTTATAATGTAATATATTGTATTGGTGGATGTCCACACTATGACGACATTATGTCGACATCATATCTTTACAGGATATTCTAGACCTAGAAGAAACCCTAGATATCTATATGTATATACATGCTAATGATCAATGTAATAAAGCACCTCATTCTCTCCTCTTTCTCTCCCATATTATAACACGTTATCAGCACGATACTCTATTCTATCCGACGGAGCGGTTGAAAGTAACGACAATCATATATTATTCAGATCTGATAATCGGGAGGTTCATATCTTATTTTATTTATCAACTATATTATTCGAATTCCTTTTTAATCAGTTCATCATGTCGAACATTGCAAAACTTGATTTCGAGGCCCTAGATATAAGTGGAAAGAACTACTTGGCTTGGGTATTGGATTGTGAAATTCACCTAGCTGCAAAAGGCCTTGGTGAAACTATTAAGGAAGGAAATAAGTCATCTGATCAAGATAAGGCTAAGGCCATGATTTTCCTTCGTCACCATCTCCATGAGGGACTTAAGATTGAATATTTGACTGTGAAAGACCCTTATAATCTTTGGACAGAATTAGATGAAAGATATAAACACCTGAAAAGTGTGATGTTACCCGGTGCTCGTGAAGAATGGGCGACCTTGAGGTTACAAGATTTTAAGTCTGTAACAGAATATAACTCAGCTGTGTTCAGAATCACTTCACTACTGAAATTATGTGGAGAGAAAATTAGCGATGCTGACATGTTAGAAAAGACATTCTCCACTTTTCACGCAAGTAACATTATCCTGCAGACACAATACCGAGAAAAAGGATTTAAGAAATACTTTGAACTAATCTCTTGTTTACTTGTGGCTGAGCAAAATAATGAGTTACTGATGAAAAATCACTCATATCGTCCCACTAGTACTCAACCATTCCCAGAAGTGAATGTGATCACCTCCCATCAGGGGACATATGAAAAAGAAAATGATTATACAAATAGTAATGGTCGCGGCCGTGGACGCGGTCGCGGTCACGGTCGTGGTTGTGCGCCGGGATACGGACGAGGTCGGGGTGGTATCTTCAAAAGGTCATACCATCACCAAAAGTGGGAAAATGATCATAAACAAGAGGAAAACACAAATGAGGTGGGACCCAATCAATGCTACCGTTGCGGACAATATGGTCACTGGACCCGTGTGTGCCGCACTCGGAAAGGAAAATACTTTGTTTACCTCTACCAAATGTCTCAGAAAGGAAAGGATGTAGAGACAAATATGGTGCATGGAGATGATGGAGGTGATTTCGATACTAATAAGTCAACCCATTAGGAAGTAGAAGATTTCTTCACTACCCAAGCATAATTGGTTCACTAAAATCAGTTTATATTTATAATTACATATAGAATAAAGCATAAGCTATATGTTGGTTTTTATCGCAGTACTTCGCTTTGATATTTTGAATGCTTGGATAATTATTATTATTGTTATTTAAGTTGGTGTAGACACCCACATTTTGACCGTCAGATGTCTATAGTAGTTTTCGCCAAACACCCGATGATGATCGGACGCAAACGTGCTTTGACGAACTCGAATATGGGCTCGAAATCATGGACATTTGGCTTGGGCTTATTACGGAGTACAAATCTTACTAAACCAACCTCAAATCCAGGCCCAGTGGGTCGTTTCGAGTCAAATAAGACTAATTTGGGTCGAATCCGACACCAGGGGAAAAACCGTCTTTTAGCGACCGAGTCAAACCCGGTCAAAGATATTTTTTCCCGAGACACTCGGACCAGCCGTGACACCACACGTCCGGTTTGGACTCAAATACTACAAAAAATCAGCTTCGAAAATATTAAATAAATCCATTCAAGGATAGAGTTCGATCGCAAGTAGGAATTCTATCCAAAAACCAAATCAAATTTACCGACCGAGCTCAAACACTCGGCCGAAACAGCTCCAAGACAGCCGAGATACTCGGCTTCCCCACCAAGAAACGGGACTCTCGCTCCCTTTCAAACTCCTACGTTTCCTATCCAAACCGGTATTTCTTGTCACCTAAGCAAGAGTACCTCTCCTAGCTCCTATCGAGGACCTCTCCTATAAATAGGGCCCTCCCGTCACATTCAACAACACAATTCAGAAAATATACACATTCATCATTCATCTACAACATCTAGCAAAAATAGCATCGAAATACCGATAAATTAGCCCTATGAATCCGACCCCTCAAACCGGCCAAAATCCGTCATCTCACACGTCTAAACCATCACCCTAAACTCATCCTCATCATCTCGACGCTCCCGTGCCTAAGCCACTTCCGGACGAGCTCTATTCCGAGAAAACAAAGCATGTAGGTTGAGGGTGTAAACCAAACCCGATTCTCTCTTTTCTCTCTTCCCCTTTCTCGTCGTTTTTTTCGTTTTGTAGTGTCGTCGGTCCGTCTTTTTTTAATATGGGTCATTGTCACGTTTTTTCCTTTTTTTTCTAATAACGATATTACAATATTTTTATAAAACGAAACGTTCTTAAAATACGATATCGATTCTCTAATCAAATATCGTATCTAACAAGAACTAAATTAAATCTCGTTGATGCTAAGAAAATCGTTACATCTTTTTTAAACAAAATTCGACGATTTTTTACGCGGAGAGAATTAACATTTTTTTCTTCTTTTCGTTCAAATTCTTTTTTCAAAACAAAACTTTTTTGTAAAACCTTTTTCTAAAATCATTCCGACTATTTGATATCGATTTCATAATCGAATATCGAATACGACGAATATCGAAAATATAAATCGAGTATAAGTTAATCCATATTTGTACGCGATTTATAAGATTTGACGATTTTCGAAAAACAAAAAAAAGCATGACAGACTCCCGCGCGAGAGCCTGGAAGGCCGAGCCTTTTTTTTTTTTTTTTTTTTTTTTTTTTTTTTTTTCGTTTTTCGTTTTTTTTCGGATCTTACATAAAAAGCGACTTTCGCGACATATTTTCAGATTTCGATAAATACTTTTTCGACCTCGGTCAACACGTGTTAATCCATCACGTGTCATAAATCTTTTTCAAAATCATGCATATCATCGTACTTACATCTTTATTCAATTTATTCAAACGTTACTAACTCGTTTTCTCGTGTTTGTAGCAATTTATTTTGTTTTTTTTATTGTTTTATTAGACTAAAACGAACTTCACATGCTAAAATAACTTTGACGTTATTAGTTTAATATGCATTAAACGACTTAGCAACCCATTTATTTTTCTCTCACATGCTTAGAGAAAATAATCTTTGGATATCATTCAACCGTCGAACTAACGCGTGTACACCAAAAACGAACGATATCTTAGTAAAGGCCGCTAAGTGCGGGCGGGGTTGGGTGTTCTTAGTGAACTTCCCAACACGTACCCTCACCCCTTACTCAGAACCATGGTTTCTGGATGTCCGAATCCATTGGCAACGAGAGTCATTCAATACACGATATCCGATAATGTCGGTATCGGTATCATAATGCAAAGGGACGAACCCAATAAGCTCTGACATCGGAAATGGGCCGTATTTTGTACACGGCCCACTACGACATAGAGTGGGTTCGAACGGGCCCGAATTCCCACAAAGTTCGGTGGCGACTCCTACTTCGATTTAAATTTCAATTTGACCATCTCATATGGAGATTCATTCGTCTCCCCAAACCCGCGCGTGGCCGCGTCGGGGTGGACCTATGTCATGTCCACAATTTGGCGAATCCGCTGGGGATCAACTGATGAGTCACTTACCATCGGCATCCTCAGGGTGAGACTCGAAAAGAAATCGTTCGAATAGTAATGTACACGTTTTAGTTCAATGGTTCATTCATAACCCAATTCTTTCTCGGGCCGGTTACTTGTGACCGACGTCCCACTATACCACGGTGCATTCCTAATTGGGTGCACTAAAGACTTCAATGGCGGAACTCGCATGGGTTTTACGGCATGTTCTAAGACCAACTCAGCTTAGGAAGACCGTCCTGATTTGCGAGAAAGTTATCGTCGTTGGTATAGACCCTCTTTCGACCGACCGAGACTTAGATTAAGAGCATACATGGTGTCGTTATACTGTTTCCATGACTACGTGCTACTTGATCTATTTATCATCTTTTGAAAAACCATCATTTTCAAAAATTTGCACCTTTTTCAAACCTATCCATTTTTCAAAACCCGGAAAGCTACCGAATTTAGGACTTATGATTTTGACTCAAAATAGCCTATTTTTAGCCGGTATGCTGTCCAAACCTTTTCAAAATTTCGAAATATCGGCCCGATAACATTTTTTTTCGAAAAAACATCGGGCCATCCTATCCGACTTTGCTCGGTTTTCAAATCCAAATTTTCCTTTCAAAACCTTCTTCTTCTTAGGACTTCCCGTATTTAGTAGTGTCGGGTCTTATCATAAGTTGTTAGAATCTATAGCGTCGAAACTCCGTCGATTTTACATCACGAGTTTCTACCCCATCCCAGTCCGCCTTATTTGTCAAGGCACGACCCACCTACGTAGGACAAACTCCTACAAAGGGAAACCCACTTACACTTTAGGGTCCAAAGCCTGGGGAATAGCTCACACGTAGGTCTTTCTTCACACGGGACTAGGCCCATTTTGCCAAAATCCTAAAGAAAGCCCATCATCCACGAGTCATCCGTCTAGGAGTCAGTCTTCAGCCCCACTCGGGGGCTACCCTTCAGCAGAGCGATCAATCACGGTTTCTCTAAGGATCATGTCTTACACGTGTTGTCTCACGTATCCCACTTTCGAGTCACTTAGGTGTCACACCATCTGAGTCCTGTCCGAGCCCTTAGTCTCACTTGGGGGCTATTCTCCGACGGAGCGATTAATCACAGTCACTCCGAGAATCGTACCCCGCACATTTGTCTTAGGAGAGTCTAACCCGAGTCAAACTGGAGTCGTCTCTCCTCCCGCGCTATTTCCTATGCCTTGGTGAATTTGAGTCCCGAAGCAACTTTCTTGATTACGCGATATTCTTACAGATAGGCCGCCATTCACCCAAACCATGACGCAACAAGCCATAGACGAGCTGACCGCCTCACTGGCTAAGATGGAGGCCCAACTGACAGCCATCAGGACCGACCAAACCGCCATTGCCACCCGTTTGAGTGTCATGGAACAAAGGACTCCTAAGGTCGGGGCTGAAACTACTGGGCCTTTTGCTAACTGGTCAACGCAGTCCGCAAACTGGAGGAACAGGTCCATTTGTCAACAGACAACTCGATCCATACGGAAAATGCTCGTTCCTATTCACCTTTGACCGACGAGCTGCCCGCTAACCTCAACCTGACAGGCCTACCAATGTTCGACGGGACTGAAGACCCGATATTACATATCCGGGCTTTCAAAGAATTCATGGCCATCAAAGGAGTGAAATCAACCATGTTCAAGCACCTGTTTGCTTCCTCCCTCGAGAAGCACCCGAAAGCCTGGTACTACAGGCTTGACTCCAAGAAGTACAAGACTTGGGATGACGTGGCGACGGAATTCGCTCGGAATTATGCCGATAATACCGAGATCCAGACCATGATGCGTACTTTAGAAGTCATGGCCCAAGAGCCCAAGGAAGGTTTCACGAAGTACCTTCAAAGTTGGAGGGCCGAGAGTGTGAAGTTGGTAGACAAGCCCAACGAGAAGACACTAGTGGAGGCGTTCATCAACAACCTCCTACCTTCCTACCGCATCCATCTTAGGTATGCCGGCATTTCCAACTTTGCAGGTCTTACCAAAATGGGCACTAGGATTGAAGATGATCTTCGACACAATGAAGATCTGGGTGAAGTTTCTACTGGCCATCCACTTCAGTCCTTAGATGCCGAAGACTACTGACGACATTATCCGAGAGTCTAGATCTAGTTTAAGTCCTAGTCTGAGTCTGAGTCTAGGATCACTATTTTCTGTCAAAGTCAGAGTCATTTGCATTCTGTCCTCTTTTCACATTTCAATAAAATCAGCTTTTCTATTTTCTCATATATTTCTTTATGTGTTTCCGAGAACATGATGAACACCATCATACACTGTGAGCACATGCACGTGACTATTATAGGCACATCTATAACGACTGCAGGAAATCGAGACCCGTGTTTTCCTTTTACCTGTTCCATGTCTGACATAGAAAGCCACATAACCACCCTTAGTAGGAGCGGTATCGAATCCTATGACAAATCTAGGTATGTAGTCTTCTAGTTTGGGTTCAAGATGGGAGGCAAGCCTATTTCCCACAATAAACACCCGTCCAATAAGATCAACCAATACCTACCTTAGGTGTTAGTCTGACCAACAGAAAAAAAGAAAAAAAAAACTGGACAAAACAAAAATCAAAAGTCCAAGGAAAAAAACAAAAGGCCAAGACAAAAAAGCAGGCCGAGGTTAAACGGTCAATCCGAGTAAAGAATCCCATGACCGGGGCTAAGAGGTCAACCCAAAGAATTCAAAAACCCATGACCGTAGCTAATGATCAACTCAAGTGAAACGGTCAATTCAAAAATTATCATTACCCGTACCATCAAATAAGGGAGAGACAGTCAAGCTGGTCAGCTAACACCACATCTAGCCTTCCCACATTACAACCCTCAAGACCTTCTCGAGACCTAGGCTAGAGACAGCCCATAATTTTGAGGATTCAAGCTCCATAGGATACACCCTAACCTTTAGGGCCAGACATGGAAACCAGATCCCGCATTATCAACCTGCCCAATCGAAGTCCAAGTCATTTTTACTCGACTTCCCCCTTTCCTACCACATCGCAATACCTTACCCTCGAAGCCTTATCTCCACAAAATCGAGCTCCAGATTTCGAATCATCAAAGCCACTTACGACCTAGCACCACATTTCCAAAAACATCTAAACCAGTTACCAGCCCAAACACGGGAACTCAACTTGTAGTCGGCATAGAACATGCCCAAATAGTTCACACAACCTCTGGGGGCTATCCCGGAGAATGCTCACAGTCGCAGAATCAACATCTTAACTATTCTAGCCCTTTGGTCAAGACATCATTGGGAATGCACCTAGCCTACACCATTGCTATGGCTAGTTACACACAAAGCCCTAATAAGCTAGGCATCATAACACATCTTTCAACACTGAACTACGGCTTGGTTTGATTTCAGTACACGTGAATACGTAGACAGCCTTTCAACAGACGCACAACCACCCACATTGACACACATTCAAAAAGCACTATCATTCCTGTCACGACACTGTCATGTTCTCAACAGTTAGCTTTGTCGTCCTGGGGGATTCTCTTAGGCAGAAGACCTCCATCCACTCACAAAATCCAAAAGACTTTCAAAATCTAGCCACCTTTCTATAGTATGTCCTAGTACTCGGCCCAGTCGAAGACAAGAATCTGTCAGAGGCTCAAAGCAATACCCACTTTGGGAATGTACCCTACAAGAAAATCCAAAAGAACACAAGTCTACGACATTGTTACTACAAAGCCTGTCGTACGGAAACAGTCTCATAACATATCTCTCCCATTCCGAGGATTCGACCATGTTGCCACTCGCTTAGGCTACGGAATAACGCACTTAAGAGTCTTGTCATCTTAGTGGACCACCCCCTACCGAGTCACGGTCTAACCCTTAGAGAGTTAAAGTCGTGTCTGTCAACTCGTCCTCTCACGTCCAGAGTCGAGTCTGTCGGTATATCTCTCTCTTCAAATTCTCAATTTAAAATTTGCAAAACTTAGCCATTTGAGAAAATCCCTTTCCTAGTCACCACGGGAATAGAAATTTTTATCATACTTCATCTAGGCATACAGGCCTCCAGAGGATTTTAGGAGTCCGTGTCAGAATCTGATCAGGAATCATGTCATCCCAAGCATTCTTATTTCCAAAAATTTTCAATTTTTTTTTTCAGCATTTTTTTTCCAAAAATCAATCAAAAATCATTTCTTCCCCAGCGTGAGTCGGTGTTTCGCCTAAATATTACATGCAAATTGTTATGTATAAGCATACAGGTACACCCAAGACTCCCGAAGGACTCTCAAAAAACTCCCCAGTGGAAACTCAAGCAACATTTTTATCAGGATGTATCTACAGGCAGATACACCCAGAGCTTACAAGGCAAGCTCCCACGCGATCCCAAGACGGGATGTATCTACAAGCAGATACACCCAGAGCTTACAAGGCAAGCTTCCACACAACTTCAAAACGGGATATGTCTGTAAACAGACACACCCAAGACTTTTCAGGCAAAGTCCCCGCGACATTATTGACATCTACCCAGGTATGATTTCTATCTTATGGATGGCGAGCCCTTCACGCAAGTCTAATGGACTATAAACGACCCGATCGGAAGTCTGCCAGGTCTTAATCCTCGATTGGCCTGGTAACAACTATGACTTTCGCCTTGTCCAAGCCTCAGTCAGAGTGGGGGCTCTGTAGACACCCACATTTTGACCCTCAGGTGTCTATAGTAGTTTCCGCCAAACACCCGATGATGATCGGACGCAAACGTGCTTTGACGAACTCGGATATGGGCTCGAAATCATGGACATTTGGCTTGGGCTTATTACGGAGTACAAATCTTACTAAACTAACCTCAAATCCAGGCCCAGTGGGTCGTTTCGAGTCAAATAAGACTAATTTGGGTCGAATCCGACACCAGGGTGTGGACATGACATAGGTCCACCCCGACGCGGCCACGCGCGGGTTTGGGGAGGCGAATAAATCTCCATATGAGATGGTCAAATTGAAATTTAAATCGAAGTTGGAGTTGCCACCGAATTTTATGGTTATTCGGAACCGTTCGAGCCCACTCTATGTCGTAGTGGGCCGTATACAAAATACGGCCCATTTTCGATGTCAGAGTTTATTGGGCTCGTCCCTTTGCATTTCGATACCGATGCCGACTTGATCGGTTAATCGTATATTGAATGACTCTCGTTGCCAATGGTTTCGGACATCCGGAAACCACGATTCTGAGTAAGGGGTGAGGGTACGTGTTGGGAAGTTCACCAAGAACACCCAACCCCGCCCGCACATTAGCGGCCTCTACTAGGATATCGAATGATTTTTTAATACGCGCGTTAGTAATACGATGAATGATATGAAAACATTGTTTTCCTAAACATGCGAGGAATTGAATGAGTTGCTAAGTCGATTTAATGCATGAAAATTTAACGTCAAAGTTGAATTTAGCATGTGAGATTCGTTTTAGTATAATAAAACAAATAATGAGAAAAAAATGAATTTGCTACAAGGATAAGCAAACGAGTTAGTATCGATTTGTGAAGAATAATATAGCAAAAATAATAAATATACGAGATCGAGGAAATATTAATCGAAATCTGAAAAATATCGTTAAAAGGACGCTGCTTTGCTGTATAAAAAACAAAGTTCGAAAAATAAATAAAAAAGAAAGGGTGTGTCGTGTGACAGCCGGCCACGCGGCTCGCCCAGGATGCCGGCGGGTCGCGTGACGGCCTGTTTTTTTTGAAATCGGTTTTTTGAAAATTCGATGCTTTTATTAAATCGCGTACAAATATCGCATAATTTGCACTCGATCTAGTATTTTCGTTATTCGTCATATTCGATAATTGACTACGAAATCAATATCAAATATTCCGAATAGTTTTAGAAAAGATATAAATTTTAGAAATCGTTTCGTAGAATAAATAATAAAACGAACGAAAAAGCTAAAAAAAGGGTTCGGGTTTCAGGCCCGTGCGCGAGTAGCCTGGGTGGGGCGCGACTCACGTGCGGGTCTGTCTCGGTTCCGTTGTTGTTCGAAAATTGTTAATTTTGATAAATCGCGTACAAATACGAATTAATTTATACTCGATTTATGTTTTCGATATTCGTCGTATCCGATATTCGATTATGAAATCGATATCGAACATTCGGAATGAATTTTATAAAAGGTTTTGTAAAATTGTTTGAAAAAAAGAGTTTAAACGAAAAAATGTTAATTCTCTCCGCGTTTAAAATCGTTGTATTTTGTAAAAAAAGATGTAACGATTTTCTTAGCATCGATGAGATTTAATATAATTCTTTTTGATACGATAATCAACTATAGAGTTGATATCATATTTTTTTAAGAATGTTCGATGTACGAAAATAGTTTTTAGTAATATCGATATTAGAAAATAAAATAAAAAAGTGACGAACGACCCGTAATAAAAAAGACCGGCGACCCTTAATAAAAAAAAAGTGACGAGAAGGAGAAGAGAAGGAGAAGGAGAAATCGGGTTTGGTACACCCTCAACCTACATGCTTCTGTTTACTCGGATCGGGGCTCGTCGGGACGTGGCTTGGGCACGAGCGTCGAGTGGATGTCGGTGAGTTATGGTGGCTTGGTTCGGTGGGACGTGTGAAGGGTGTCGGGTGTCGGACCGGTTTCCTTCGGGTTTTGTAATATCGGTTTTCTCGATGTTAAGTTTTATGTTTATGAGTGTGTGGGAATAATTGATGGTGTTTGATGATTGATAATGAATGTTGATGGATATCTTTTGAGTTGTGCAAGGGGCTATTTATAGGAAAGTTCCCGACCTTGGCTAGGAGAGTTTGAACTACTGTTTAGGATAGGAAACGTAGGAACTTGAGAGGAATGAGGATTCCGCTTACTTGTCGAAGAAGCAAGGGAATCCGGCTGGTTGTGCAGCTCGGCCGAGTATTTGCACTCGGTCGGGTGTTTGATTCGGTTTTCGGATAGAATTCCTACTTGAGATCGAATTCTATCCTTAAACGGAATTGTTTAATATTTTGTGAAGCTGATTTTTCGTAGGATTGGAGTATGAATTAGCCATGTGAGGTGTCACGGCTGACCCACATGTCTCGGGAAAATTCTCGGCCGGGTTTTGACTCGGTCGCTAAAAGACGGTTTTACCCCTGGTGTCGGAATCGACCCAAATTAGTCTTATTTGACTCGAAACGATCCACTGGGCCTGATTTTGAGGTTGGTTTTGTGAGAAATGTACTTCATAAAGAGCCCAAGCCAAATGCCAATGATTTTGATCCCGTTTCCGAATATATTAAAGCACGATTGCGTCCGATCATCATCGGGTGTTTGTCGGAAACTGCTATAGACACCTGGCAGTCAAAATGTGGGTGTCTACACAGGGGCAAAACCGTCTTTTAGCGACCGAGTCAAACCCGGTCAAAGATATTTTTTCCCGAGCCACTCGGACCAGCCGTGACACCACACGTCCGGTTTGGACTCAAATACTACAAAAAATCAGCTTCGAAAATATTAAATAAATCCATTCAAGGATAGAGTTCGATCGCCAGTAGGAATTCTATCCAAAAACCAAATCAAATTTACCGACCGAGCTCAAACACTCGGCCGAAACAGCCCCAAGACAGCCGAGATACTCGGCTTCCCCACCAAGAAACGAGACTCTCGCTCCCTTTCAAACTCCTACGTTTCCTATCCAAACCGGTATTTCTTGTCACCTAAGCAAGAGTACCTCTCCTAGCTCCTATCGAGGACCTCTCCTATAAATAGGGCCCTCCCGTCACATTCAACAACACAATTCAGAAAATATACACATTCATTATTCATCTACAACATCTAGCAAAAATAACATCGAAATACCGATAAATTAGCCCGACAAATCCGACCCCTCAAACCGGCCAAAATCCGTCATCTCACACGTCTAAACCACCACCCTAAACTCATCCTCATCATCTCGACGCTCCCGTGCCTAAGCCACTTCCGGACGAGCTCTATTCCGAGAAAACAAAGCATGTAGGTTGAGGGTGTAAACCAAACCCGATTCTCTCTTTTCTCTCTTCCCCTTTCTCGTCGTTTTTTTCGTTTTGTAGTGTCGTCGGTCCGTCTTTTTTTAATATGGGTCATTGTCACGTTTTTTCCTCTTTTTTTTCTAATAACGATATTACAATATTTTTATAAAACAAAACGTTCTTAAAATACGATATCGATTCTCTAATCAAATATCGTATCTAACAAGAACTAAATTAAATCTCGTTGATGCTAAGAAAATCGTTACATCTTTTTTAAACAAAATTCGACGATTTTTTACGCGGAGAGAATTAACATTTTTTTCTTCTTTTCGTTCAAATTCTTTTTTCAAAACAAAACTTTTTTGTAAAACCTTTTTCTAAAATCATTCCGACTATTTGATATCGATTTCATAATCGAATATCAAATATGACGAATATCGAAAATATAAATCGAGTATAAGTTAATCCATATTTGTACGCGATTTATAAGATTTGACGATTTTCGAAAAATAAAAAAAAGCATGACAGACTCCTGCGCGAGTCGCACGCCTTCCAGGCGACTCGCGCGAGAGCCTGGAAGGCCGAGTTTTTTTTTTTTTTTTTTTTTTTTTTTTCGTTTTCTCGTTTTTTTCTGGATCTTACACAAAAGCGACTTTCGCGACATATTTTCAGATTTCGATAAATACTTTTTCGACCTCGGTCAACACGTGTTAATCCATCACGTGTCATAAATCTTTTTCAAAATCATGCATATCATCGTACTTACATCTTTATTCAATTTATTCAAACGTTACTAACTCGTTTTCTCGTGTTTGTAGCAATTTATTTTGTTTTTTATTGTTTTATTAGACTAAAACGAACTTCACATGCTAAAATAACTTTGACGTTATTAGTTTAATATGCATTAAACGACTTAGCAACCCATTTATTTTTGTCTCACATGCATAGGGAAAATAATCTTTGCATATCATTCAACCGTCGAACTAACACGTGTACACCAAAAACGAACGATATCTTAGTAAAGGCCGCTAAGTGCGGGCGGGGTTGAGTGTTCTTAGTGAACTTCCCAACACCTACCTTCACCCCTTACTCAGAACCATGGTTTCCGGATGTCCGAATCCATTGGCAACGAGAGTCATTCAATACATGATATCCGATAATGTTGGTATCGGTATCATAATGCAAAGGGACAAACCCAATAAGCTCTGACATCGGAAATGGGCCGTATTTTGTACACGACCCACTACGACATAGAGTGGGTTCGAACGGGCCCGAACTTCCACAAAGTTCGGTGGCGACTCCTACTTCGATTTAAATTTCAATTTGACCATCTCATATGGAGATTCATTCGTCTCCCCAAATCCGCGCGTGGCCGCGTCGGGGTGGACCTATGTCATGTCCACAGTTGGTATTTTATTCATATATTGGTTATTTGCTTTATTTATACAACACTTATTTTTGTTTATATGAAGAAAATTAATAACCATCAGGATCAATTATTAAGTAATTTTGACGGATCTCGCCCATTTATATGAGACATATTCGTGTCATGTCACATAAATAAATTTGTTTTTGGCCACATGAATAAGATGATTATGAATTAGGATGAAATATAGCTAAACTAGAAGTTTAGCATAATTCAGTCAAATTGCCATGAATTATAATAGACAAGGTAAAGTTAGCACAAAAGGATTAAATATGTGACAATCAAGGCCATCCGGGTTCTTGTTACACCCGTTTTTCAATGAACATGAAGTTTCTCTTAGAAGAAATGTAATAAAGTGCTGAAACTCTCTCGTGTATCATTAAAATCAATATATATTTAAGGCGAGACAATACATCGAGATGAAATATTATGTTGGAGATTTGGATAATACTCGTAGTTGGATAATGAATATGAATGTTTTTGTATGATTGAATTATGCGACATGTAGTCACACAGAACTTTACGAGTAAGTCCATTTAATCAAAGTTCATAATATAAGTATCCTATGAACATGATGATCTCCTGGGCAATTTTAATTCAGCACATGGAAAACCAACTGCATCAAATGAACTCCCTAATATATTATTCTAATGAAGAGAACTAGTAAATACAATATAAGATAAATTCTAAGGTGGATATTGCCCTTTTAAATCTATGAAATAATTATAGTTTTACCACCTTAAGGGGGGAGATTGATAAGGATAAGCTGGCTTGGTAAAAACAAACAAGTAATATTGATCCCCAACTAAACCGGAGATTCAAACACTTGTTTTGAATATGATATACGTCAACTAGAAATTCAAGAAATATGAATGTTGATTTACATAATTTGGTTTTGATAATGATGTATAATGGTATACCAGCTTGATCACTTTATCATATCAAGATATGTTATACATTGAAATTTATGATTTAACTATAGACAAATTTACCCTCCTTGAGGTGGAGCGAGCTATAGCTCGGTCATGGATAGTAAATGTATGAACATTGAGATTCTTGCCAAAATTTTCAATAATCACACACGATGGAGTGTGAAGGTCATATTCGGTTCACATGTTATAAGTATAAGAAAATGGCAAGCATGTGCAGTTGGTACTCATGAAGAGTAATGAAACTTGAATGTCATTGAAGTGACATAGATATCTGAACGATAATAGATGGCCTAGCTATATGAAAAGATTGGTACCAAATATATTCAGATATCTTTAAGAAGTGCCGGCAGTATAAGTAATTATTATCGATATATTAATTCACGGAACCGAATAATATTTTTGCGCGCGATATGTGATGGACAGTTTAATGGGGATCTTATATAAGTGTCCATCTTGATTGTTGACATAAAGTTTATGGTTAAGAATGAGCTCATGGACTTGAAGTCCACGTATTGACTCGAAGTCAATCCAATCATGAATATTATTGCTGAAGATATTGTACAATTTGCATTTGAATATCATGTGCATGTAATATAGTTATTTTATCATTGCATAGTAGTGTCATATTACGTCATTGCATTAGTATATAATATATATTATAGTACATCATTCATAGTACATGCATGCACACGATTATCGTTTTGTTAAATTGCAGGATAAATGTGTAAATGATATAAGCATCTATGCTTGATAAAGTCCTGAAGGATAAATGATCAGTTGTGAAATATTAGCTATACTCTTTTTCCCTTCGACTAGGTTTTTATCCCAAAGGGTTTTTCCTAGCAAGGTTTTTGACGAGATAGCACTATAGACGTGTTAAAAATGCTATAGTCATAATCATCATTGTTGAGATGACAATTGTTCGAGATATATTTGTCATGAATTGTAAATTACTTTCGATCACAATTTTTGAGCTACCAAGTTTGTCAGTTACGACGAATCCAATTCAACGCCATGAAGTTACATGAAGACATGGATCATTTCAATACATATTGTATCAAGTTGTGCAATCATCAGGGAGAGTAAACACGCGCTGTACTCTTTTTCCTAAGCCATGGTTTTGTCCCACTGGGTTTTCCATGGAAAGGTTTTAACGAGGCAGCATATTATGCGTGTTCTAATTTGAAGATTTATGCACTCGTTTTCTTTAGTAGTGTGTTTTCCCATTGGATTTTTCTAGGCAAAGTTTTAATGAGGTATGATTTCATTTATGGACATCCAAGGGGGAGTGTTATAATGTAATATATTGTATTGGTGGATGTCCACACTATGACGACATTATGTCGACATCATATCTTTACAAGATATTCTAGACCTAGAAGAAACCCTATATATCTATATGTATATATACATGCTAATGATCAATGTAATAAAGCACCTCATTCTCTCCTCTTTCTCTCCCATATTATAACACTTAGACTAATTTATATCATTCATGTAACAACCTGGATTTTCGATGACTTAAATTAATAGATAATGCGGAAAGTTATCTAAGTCATTTAGTTAAAATTATATCAGAGTGTAAATAAATCTGGATCGCTACAGATCCTTACAACAAACGACTATTAATTACTGACGCGCGGGCGTCGCGACCCGCACGATCAAACAATATTTATAAACACCGACAAACCTAATTAATGCAATAGTGGTAGGTTGGGATCAATCCTCAGGGACGGTCTAGGTAAAATCGGTCAAGTCAAAGTTTTGGTTGCGTTTGGAATTGAGATGGGGGTTTTAGGACGAGAGGTGTTGAACTAAAGCTAGCGAGCTACACAACTAAAACTAGGGACAATAATGGGAAACGTGTTGGGGAGAGTCGGGATTCGGAAATGGGGTCTAAGAGTCTCGGGATCGAGTTTTAGTTACAACGTTGAAAAGGGAAAGTGCCACCTTTCGGTTTCTTCACCCAACCCACCTATACCCGCTTTCGCGGCGAAAGGGTAAGTCTGAAGTTAAGATAATTTCTACCCCGAGTTTCCCCTTATTGATAGAAATGAGTCAAGGTCAATCTAGCTGCAGTCTAGGTTAACAAAGACACAAAAAGCTTAAACTTGATAAATCAACAAGTAAACAACCCACCAACATCCCTTGAATCAAATGATCCAAAGCTTCATCCCTAAATTCCCCAACAAGAAAATCTATTCACTAGTCATGATTAAGGATGGCAACGGGTCCGGGACCCTGCCCATACCCTCCGGGTCTTACCCTAACAGGTCGGGTACGGGTCCTAATTTTTTTGGACCCTATGGGTACGGGTCGGGTATGGGTCCTTAAAAAAAATTCGGGTCCGGGTCCTAAGAGTTAGACCCGGACCCGACCCTTGGACCCATATAAAATAAAAAAAAAGTAAAAAAATAAATATAAACTACTGATATGTGATGACGGATGAGCGAGGACTAATCATGTCAACCTTAATATCAATTCTTTAAAGCTAATGTAAAGCCCCTATGACTACTATGTGAGGCTGTAACTTTAATTTGTACATTGTTGTTTTACTTGTATTGTTTCTTTGTTTATTTTGCAAGTTGTAAGTTAGTAACGCAACCTTACATGGGCACGAGCTTGGAGTCATTGATTTTATTTTGCCTTTTTAAATTGTCGGGCTATAAATCGTATTTATTAAAAATATTATATATTTTAAATTGTCGCGTATTGGACCCGTGACGGACCCGGATCCTATCCGTACCCGTCGGGTCCGGGTAAGGGTCTAAAGTTTGTGGACCCTTAAGGGTCCGGGTCGGGTCCGGGTCCAACTTTTGAAGTCCGGGTTCGGGACCGAGTCCGACTGGACCCGACCCATACTCGCCCCGTTGCCATCCCTAGTCATGATGGGTATCAACAAAACATTAACTAAGGAGAAAATAACTAAAGCATACATAATAACTATACTACCAAATTACACTAAGGAGAGAATAAACTAACACACAAACTAAAGAGGAACTAACAAAGGAGAGAGAAAAACATAAACTAACTAATGGAGAAAGGGAGAGGAAAGAAACTACCAATTATGGATAAGACTAAGGAGGAAGATGAAGATTAACATAAAAGATTGAATCTTCAAGAAATAATACAAAGATCTTGTCACATAAACCCTTGCAAAACCCTTAATCTTCAATATAAAAACACAATCTTCAACAAAGATGGAAGCTTGATTGAGAATTTTTGAGTAGAATTATACTAATACTAAGTAGATCTACTAAGTGTTTATAGAGAATTTTACTAAGGAGCTTACTACAATTACTACTACTACTAGCAATCCTTACCGCAATTGGGCGATCTTATGAGGTTTACATCTCACCCATAAGACTCAATTGGGCCCGAACTTCAATTATATTATACGTTTATTCAAACGGGGCCCTGGGCGAAAATGAAAGCCGATGATTACATTCTCTGCATCATCAAGAGGGAACCCGCAGTTTTCAGAATCTTGTTCTGCGCCCGCTACCTAGGTGGTAATACTGATCAAGTACTTGTCTATACGTGCGCACATACCCTACGGAGACTCTTGAACCGCAGCTCTCACTACCATAGGACGACTACCTTAAACACTAGGTCGACTCTCGAACCGCAGCCTCCGAGTCTGCTTTTCATTACAAGTGCAGTCGAAACACCACGCATGGTAGGATCCAACACAAGCTATTCGTCTCAGACTCGCATCGTAAACTTTATATAAAAGTCGCCCGTGAACAAGTAGTACTTTATTTGGTGACCTTCAATAATTGGTCGTACTCATTTGAAACAGTCAAATCCTCAAATTCTTACCTTCAGTGTGACAACGTTACACTTTAATCCTCAAGTGTCACCTGAAACGTTATATTCCTCTTTTACACATAAGAGTTTCTTTAAAAGAGGTTTTATATTAAAATAAAATTAAAGTATAATAAAATATTATTTCAAAATTTAAATGTTTTATTATTTTAAAATTTAAAGTTTCTGTAAAAATATAAAAGTTTACAAATATAAAATTGTAGACACCCACATTTTGACTGCCAGGTGTCTATAGCAGTTTCCAAAAAACATCCGATGCTGATCGGACGCAAACGTGTTTCTACGCGCTCGGATGTAGGCTCAAAACCATTAGTTGCTGGCTTAGGCATTTACGGAGTATAAATCTCACAAGACCGACCTCAAATTCAGGCCTAGTGGGTCGTTTCCAATCAAACAAGACTAATTTGGGTCAAAACGACACTGAAAATAAAACCGACTTTTAGCGATTGGGTCAAACCCCGGTCAAAGCCGCTCCGAGACATAAAAAAAAGCCATTCAAGTGTCATAAGTCCAGTCCAAACACAAAACCCACAATATATCCAAGCCACAGTCCAAAAGACCGGACCCGTGCGCTGCGGCTGACCCACTCGATCGAGTGTCAGCCCACTCGATCGAGTGGGCCCTGTAATAAGCCCGACTGCAATTGATTGGCCCACTCGACCGAGTCAAGGGGCTACTCGGTCGAGTAACCCTAGACGAAGGGGGTGTCCAATGCCTATATATACACCCCCTTGCATGCAAGATTAAACATCTTTTCTTTACCCTAATCAACCCTAATCCTATACACTCAAACCCTAACCCTAGTACTTAGGAGACAAATCCTAAACCACCATAACTCAACTTACATCTCGATACTCCCGTGCTAGCCACATCTAACGAGTCCCGTCCGAGAACAAGAACATGTAGGTTGAGGGTGCAATATTCCCGGCTCTTCTTCTCTCTTTCTCTTCCTCGCGCGTCGTCATCCGTCATCGTTTTTTTGTTTTATTCGTGTCTATAATATCGTTAATATCATTAGTATAAAACATTAAAATACGCGCTAATTCGTGTCGAACATGAGGGATGACGGAATAAGAAAACACGAATGCAAGGGTGTTTCACCCGACGCGGCTGGTCGCTTATCCCGACACCCCGAATGTTTGATTGTTGAAGCGTGTCAACATCAACAAAATCGTTTTATTTTTGTCGCGTCGTCATCATCAAAATCACGTACATCGATTTCTAAAACCCTTTTTTTATTCATGTATTTTTATTCAAGTTGAGTCGAAACCCTTTGACGCGGATCCGACATCACACAATCCGCAAGGATTTATTACGATGTCGGGATGCCGAGGGAATCAAATCGAATACCTTTTTTTATTAGTGTCAATCTATTAGATTCGATACCAACTTAATAGTTGGATGTCGAATCTTTAGTCAAATAATTTAATTAACACGGTTTTTCGTTGATGCTAAAATAGTTGTCATCTAATTCATTAGAATTACGACACTATAAACGCGGAGGAAATCTATATTATCTTAGTTAATTTAAAATGACTTACATTATTTTAATTTCTTCAAGTTTTCGCTCTAAGATTCCATATCGATTCAATAATTGAATATGGGATATGACGAGTATCAAAATTAGAATCGAGTATAAATCCCATAATATTTATACCCAATTCAACAAAATCAATGGTTTATCAAAATTCGAATCGAGCATAAATTATATAATATTTATGCCCGATTCGGTAGAATCAACGACTTATTCAAAATCGAAAAGCAATCTCGCAATCAATAATAAATTACGAGGCAAACCCTGGTTCGTACAGGGGGCACTCGATCGAGTGCCTAGTCCACTTGGTCGAGTGGCACCCCAAAAACCGAGATAGAATGATCTTTTTGACCACCACTCGGTCGAGTCCCCTAATGACTCGGTCGAGTGGCAGCGTACTCGGTCGAGTTCGTCAATAACTCGATCGAGTAAGGTCTAAAAAAGCGGGACAGAAGCTCTTCTAGAGGTCCACTCGGTCGAGTCTTTCAATGACTCGGTCGAGTGACTCTTTATCACGTCAAAACCGTGAGTCCTATACCGTATCGAGTCCATTCAATATTTACTTATGCAATCCTCTTATTTCTTATAGATCTACATAGTTGGTATAATTCTCTTCCACTCCCTAATCTCTAATTTAGTTTTTATGTTGATTTCTCATCATTATCTTGTTTAGATCTAATTAATATGCATGTTGAAATGATTTCCATGATGAATTGTGAGTAGACTTCTTTGTTGGGGAATTAGGGAGGAGGATTTGGATTATTTTATTCAAGGGATGTTGGTGGATTGTTTACTTGTTAATTATCGATGTTAAGGTTTTTGTGTCTTTGTTGACTTAGAATCGCGACTAGGCCGACCCTGACTCATTTCTACCAATATGGGGAAACTCGGGGTAGAAATTACCTTAGATTGAGACTTACCCTTTCGTCGCGAAAGCGGGCTTAGGTAGGTTAGGTGAGGATACCGAAAGGTGGCACTCTCCTTTTTAATGTTGTAACAAAAACTCGATCCCGAGACTATTACACCCCATTTTCGAATCCCGACTCTCCCCAACACCTTTCCTACTTATTGACCCTAGCCTACGATCTCTTGACCTCTCTCGACTCAAAACCCCCCTTCTCGACCCAATCACTCCTAGACTTTGACTCGACCGATTTTACCTAGCCCGTCCCTGTGGATCGATCCCCGACTTACCGCTACTACGTAGTAGTTAGTTGGAGTTTATAAATATTGTTTGACCGCGTTGAATAGGCGACGATTCGACGCGCATCAAAATGGCGCCGTTGCCGGGGACGGCGATTGATTGGTTGACTTTTAGTCTATTTGTGTTTGGTTATTGTTTCCTCTCTACCCTAGTGCCACTTGGTGCTAGGAGACTCACTTCTTATTTGAGTGTGTTTGCCAGGAACAGGTTATCAACTTTTTGGTTCGATTCCGTGCCAAAGATGGCAGTTCAAACCTTGAGATTCATGGTAAATATCTCAACTAGAGTGATTCCACATCCGTACCTCACACCACCAATCATACATACTATCCTTCCATCCCCTCCAAATCCATCCATATCACCAACATCCATGTCACTTGCACTTTTCACTCCACGAAATCTACCTTCCACAACTCCTCTCATCACTCCAAACATAGAACCACCCTTCAATCTACATGAAACACCATCTCCACAAGAAAATTCTTTAACCCTTTCACCTCCCAAATCACCTCCATCACCAAACAACCTTCAAAAAGTGAACATGACAACTCTCAGTTCACATTCACAACTCACTCACGAGAATTTTTCTTCCCCCGTTTTCTATGGAATTATCCCCGAAAATTTTGAGCTTAAATATTCCTTGATCAATGAAGTGCACTTAGATACCTTCCATGGGTTCTATCAAGAAGATGCTTTTGAACATGTATGCTCTTTCAAAGAAAAGCTAGTTGGAGCCAAGCTTAACGGTCTTAGTTCATGTCAACTACATCGCATCCTCTTTCCTAAGATTTTGAGGGACGATGCCAAGAGATGGTTACAAAGACATCCGAACAACACCTTCCAAACATGGTCCGACCTTGCAAATGCTTTCTTAGAGAAGTACTTCCCTCCCTCGAAAACCAATCAATACCGAATTGAAATTCAAACCTTCCGTCAAGAAGAACATGAAAGCTTGAGTGAAGCGTGGGATAGGTTTCGCGATCTACTTAGGAAGTGCCCTCATCATGGCATTCCTGAGTGGTTAACAACTCTAACTTTTTTCGAAGCCTTATCCTTGAGATGGAAAGAAAATATAAATTCGGCGGCCGGAGGAGATTTCTACACTCTTGGGGACGATGCATCTAGAGCACTTTTGGAAAAAAATGGCAAAATGCGATTCTCTTTGGGGCCAACCTCGAGATACTAAGAAGATGGGAGATGCAAATTCTCCTATGAATAATGAATTGAAACCCCAATTGAAAAAGGAAGAGCTAACCAAGAAACTTGAGGCTATGAATGCAAAGTGTACACCAAAAGGTATGTATCGGATCCAATCAAGAGATATGTATCAATCGAGTCAACAGCAAAGACCCTTCAATTCCAATCAACAAATATCTTTCAACCAAGGGTCTGTCAAAGTGCCTACGCTTATGCCTCCTTGTCAAAAGGGAAACTTCAACCACCAAGGTAGAAACTATCATGTTCAAAGAAATTTCCATAATCAGAGTGCAAATCCAGGAAACGATTACCATGATCAAGGAAGTAATTATTACAATCAAGGGTTCAATCAAAGGTACCAATGCAACTATCAAGGTAACCAAGGGTCAAATCAAGGGTACCAAGGGTTCAATTTTCAAAGACATAACCAACCCTCTCCTTTTTATGGAAATCAAGGTAATTATCAACATGGTCGAGGTAGTGGTCAAAGGTATGGTTCGACCATTGATATGAGAAAGACTTTGGTCAATGAAGTGTATCAAGGAAACCCGAATTACCAAGGTAATAAAGGTTATAAAGGATTGCACTCTCAAAGCTACAATGAACCCTCTCAATTCTTTGGCAACCAAGGTCATTTTCAACAAAGTCAAGGAAACAGTCAATGGGACAATTCATTAAACGAATTGCGAAGAACAGTAGAGTATTTGACGAATGAAAATGCGAAAGACAAGGCAAGGCTCGAACTCTTGAAATCTCAACGAGCATCTAAAGCCTTAGTCGCTCCCATGCACCTACCCCATGACTTTCCCGTTCAACCTCAATACCCAAGGGATCCACCATGCCAAACCCATGTTGTTATCCAAAGAGAAGGAAAAGAGCTTGAAAACCCTCATAATCACTTGAGTACCAACACAACATAAAATTTGCAACAACAAGTACCACATCCAGCTACCCTCGATTCTCCCAAACAAAACCGGGGAATTTGAGTTAGTTGCAAGGGCCGAGGACAAACAAACAAATTCAAGGGAAGCGAGAAGGCAAGAGCCTGAGAAGACACTTGAGGAAAAGGAATCCAATGTTCCACCTCCATCGATCTATGCACCAACTTTACCATTTCCGCAACAAGCTAAAGTTCAAAAAGGTAATATCATGTGTAGCCGATTTGTGGACATGATCGAGAAGGTAGAAGTCTCCTTGCCCTCCACCAAGGCCATTCAAGAAAAATCAACCATCATTGATGGAATGAAAAATGGTGAAAAGCTTATGAACACCAAGTTTCCTTACCCCACAATGCAATCCAAGAAAGCAACTCAAGGCGAAGTAGTGATCATTGATGATATCGATGAGAATGGCAACATTTTGTCATCAAGGATAGAGATCACCACTTTTACTCCCAACAAGGAACTCGAATCCCAAAATTGCCACATGGTAAATGCAATCAAGAATGTCAAGGATATGAGTCTTTGGGATGAGTTGAATGAGATAATAGATGATGTTAAGTCTTGGAATGATGATGAAATCAAGTTTCCCTTGTGCGAGTATGCCGAAGAACATTACGAGTCCTTTGCTAGTAAGCCAAACTTTGGTTTATGAGAAATTGAAACCGTCGATAAAAGTTCCGAACCTCTCCTTTACGATGATATGAGGACAAGTGATGTCTTGAGATTCAGGGATATGGGCCCGCAACTTGAAGAAGAAATGGGGATGTACAATGAGGAATTAAATCCTAAACCGCCTTTCATGTTGAGTGGTGTGATTGTGAAGCTTGGGAAAGCTAGAAGGTATTTTGGGAAGAAATGGTCACTTGGACTTGTGAGATGGAAAGACCCGGGAGACCACAAGAAATATGATGATTGGTCTTTTGATAATCGTTTCTCGCTTCCGACTTGGAAGCTTCTCATGATAGCTTGGCTCGGCTACATGAGCCTTTCTGAAGACTCTTCTAGAGCCTTTGACTTACTCCTCCGAGCCCTTGATGGGTATGGTGGAGATTACACTCTGAAGACTAATAAACTTTAAGGTTTGGCGGTCCTAGCCAAAACCGCGCTTCTTGGGAGGCAACCCAAGCTTTTTAGTGCATGTTTACGTTTTTTTTGTGTTTTGATTTTGTATGTAGGAATCTTCAACAAGAAGCCAACATGGATAGATGATGAAGAATTTGGAAGCGATCAAAGTATGGAAGAGATTCTATTTGATTGTTCCATTTGGGATTGTGGATTATGATGCTTGCTTGTATCTTGTTGGAGGATTGGTGGTGTATTCGTATTTGTGATGTAATTGTGTCATTTTGTTTTTGAAGATTTAGAAGCCATGGATTGGGCTCTCTTGTATATATGTATCGTATCTCTTTGAGTTTATTAGCTTTGTTAGCTTGAGAACAATGGATGAACTTGGATTTCGTCATGGAGCAATTATTTGGATGAAGACCAAACATTTGGAGAAGTTATGGAGCTTTAATCGAAGACCACAAGCATGTTTGTGGGAGATATTGATTATGTAATGTGAGTCGAGTCAATATTTGAATCTCTAGGTGATTATTGAAGAGCCATGCAATGGCAAGGCGGAAAAACGCAGCAAAGAAGACCGCCGGGCGAAACTTCGTCCGGTGAGACTCGACCGGGCAAAACTTCGCCCTACGGAAAAGTTGCCAGAATTGTCGAAATTGGTGAAGATACCACCGGGCGAAATTTCGCTCGGTGAGATTTTCACCGGGTGAAATTTCACCCGGTGGAAAAAAATTGGCAAGATCGATTTTCATGACGGAATACCGCCGGGTGAAATTTCACCCGGTGGTGCTTGACCGGGTGAAATTTCACCCGGTAGCATGAGCTTGAACGTCAATCACCTATAACATATTTTCTCACTACAAAATCAATTCCCTACTTCCCAAATATCCCACATAACTTTCCCTCCAAAAATTTTTTACACCAAATTTTACCACCCACTTTAAAACTCACTTTCCCTCCTCAACCACCCTTATTTATATCACCCTTTTTATCCCCCAATTCACTCCACATTATCACCCATCATAAACACATCAAACCACCTTCCATACACCTCAACCACATTTAAGCCTCCATTCATAGTTCCATCTCCATCTTAGGTGATTATATTTGGGTTCTTTGAAGAGGTGAAGCTCAAGTTTTTTTTTGGGATTATTCTTGCAATGTTATCACTATGGAGACAAGAGCTCAACGAGTCGCGCGTAAACAAGGTATGGCATCGACTTCTAATCCTTCTAAACGTTCATATTCTTCTAAGTCTTCCAAGCCTATGAATTTACCTTGTCTAAATACTTCTTTGTCTCGGACCTTCTCTGAAAAGATCTTTCAGAGCACTAGGTGGCCTTGTCCCCACACAATGACCAATCTAGGAATAGTAGACGATATTAAAGAGTTATCGTCGAGGACCAGGACTAGCGAGCTCCTTAGCCTCGCGGCCTTAACCTATAAGGACCTTACTTGCGAGTTCCTAGGAACTTTCGCCATCGACAATCCAACCACACCTAGAGCGATTAAATTTAGACTATTCGACAAACCCCATCGTTTAACTATTTCCGAGTTCGGCCTAGTGCTAGGCCTACCCTCATCGGGTACCGGACTTAGTGCACCCTCGAGCAATGTACAAGCCTGTGTATCTAGGAGAGATCTTTGGAAGCGCATATCACGCTGTAAAGGGGGTTACGAGGCTAATTTATCCTTTGCCTCCGAAATCCGTAACCCCGCAATTCGCTATTTTTGCGAGATGCTCTCCCACTGTTTGCTACCCTCGGCCGATAATATTTATACTCTTAATGTGTGTGTCCTGCAATTGATATTTGACTCTTTGTTCGGTAACCCTAACCCCTTAGACCTACCACTTGTCGTGGCGTTGCATTTCCGCCGGATCATTGTTACCCAACGCCCCTCCTTAGATTGTGGAGGTCTCGTGACCATAATTGCAAACAAATTGGGTTATTCGACCGACCACCTCACCCCACTAGACGATTCCATATGGCTTAACGAGGCCTATTTTCCGACTTGGATTTTTCATGTACCTCATCAGCGCCTCGTCCACATTAGCCATGGAAGAGCTTTAATAGTTCCGAACACACACCGAACCACTATCCATGTTCACAAAAATTGGGACCTACCCTTGGGTCCTGGTGAATTCCGACTGACCAAGACTGAGTCGGGAGGAAGGGGAGTTTCGGAGTATGCACACTATAAGTTGCCCAAAGGTCGTACGATCTACGACCTTTGTGAGATTGAATCCGACTTTGCCCTCTCGCTTAGCAACGGTCCGGAGGAGTTTTCTCCCGAGCCATCCTCCGAGGGTATACCCTTTTTCTATGGTGGGTCTCCTAGCTCTTCATTTGCGTCGGACGATCACTCAGACTAGACCCTCTCCTGGAGTCGGTGGTTTGTGTGTGTGTGTGTGTGTGTGTTGTGTATTTGTGTGTGGGTTGGGTCGATGAGTCTTTAATAATCTATAATTGCATGTCCTTTGGTTGATTCCTTTCTTATTCCTCTTACTCCTTGCTCATTGTGATTGATTTATCTCTAACATAACTTTGCAAGTTATCCCATTGTTCGATTGTTGCGGCCAAAGCGGCCTTGGTATTGCTCCCGGTCATTAGGCGATGTGATTACGTCATTGACCTTTTGAAAATCCAAATTCTTTTCATTTTCTCAAATTTTTCTTAATCCGGGCTAGGTGATGTGACTACACCTACGCCCATTTTCCATCTTTCCTTTTAATTTCTTTTCTTTTATTTTATTCTCATTTTCTTAGCCACTTGGCTAGGGTCTACGTGATGTGATTGCACCTAGGCCCGCCACCCTTTTACCATTTTCTTTTCTTTTGTTTTATTTCTTTAAAAATTTTCGAAAAATCCAAAAACATTTTAAAATTTTAAAAATCCAAAAAGTTTTTTTTCTTATTTTTCTTTTTCCATCTTTTTCCATCTTTTCCCCTACTTGTGCATTGAGGACAATGCACAGTTTTAGTGTGGGGGAGGGATCTACTATCCTTTTATTTTTCAAAAATCTTTCCAAAAATCATAAAAATTGAAAAATTCCGAAAAACCAAAAACTTTTTCTTTTCTCGTTTTCGTTATGTTTTCGTGTCCCTTGTATAGTCCTGTTCTCTACTCTTACAGGTAACCACCACCTTGATAGCACAATTTGAAGAGTTATGGAAGCAACCCGCTTGGTAATTTCCTTCCTTCTTTCTTCTTTAACTTTGTAGAGGAGTTAGTTGTTGCTATTGGAGGCTCTCGAAGTTGAGCATTTTGGGTGTTGTGGTTGATTTTTGTGCTTGAATGTTGATGGAGTATGGAGTTCATGACCTTACTTGTGTTTTCTTTTATTTGCTTTTTCATTTTCGTGTGTTTTGTGTTTGTTTTGTTTTTGTATAGTGTGTCTAGGATTAAAATTTTTCGAAAACCCGATTACAAACTTATTGCAAGAGTTTACATTCCATTATGGATAACCCATTGTAGATTTTGGACCTTAGTCTAGTAGAATGACTCTTAGGCAATGAATTTGTTGATCCTTTAGCTTTGAGTCCACCTTTTCTACTAGAGGTTTACTTCGGGGTTTGCATTTGACCACCTTGACCACCCATGGGGGAGTTAGGCCTTGGTTCCCGCATCCCGTTTTCTAGGTGACCTTGCTTGAATGACCATTGCACCTTTAGTCCAAATTCTATTCGCCTTTTTGTGGGTTATCCGGGGAAGGCGCCGTTCTCGGGTACCTATTTATCCTTTCACCCATACATCACCACAACAAGTTTACACAAAAATAACCTCAAAACTTGGTTTCGAACCACATCAAAAAGCCAAAATAGGCAAACCAAACCAAGAGAAAAAAGGGCACAAAAACATGACAAAAACATGAAAAAGAAAAACAAAGGAGAAAGAAAAGGAGCTTCAAATGAAAAAATCGTATCGTCAAAAACATCTCCTTGAAAAAAAAAAAAGTCCTTTGATCGATTCATCGCCGTGAAGTGCCAACTAGAGGACCGAGTCCCGAGGTAGGAAGATAGCGGTGATGAGTCGATCCATCCCAATAATTATAAACACTCCACCTTTTTATTTGGGCTAATTTAGAAAATTCGAGTTTTGGAACGACCCTCTTGGCTTACCCAAAGAGAGCGGGACTGCACCTACCTACAGTGTCGAACGAATCCATGGTTCACTTTTTCCACTCCATTATACGCCCCGTAGTACCCCTTTAGAAGATTAGGCGGACCTAGGCTAAATTATCAACATCTATATTGCTTAATGGTCATAGTATTAGGCTTTGGTCCTTGTTTACGTGGGTGATTTATCTTGGAAGTCTATTGTTGTTTTAGGTAAGTAATCGGTGTCTTTCCCCGCCGTCTCGATGAGGGATTCAGTGTTTTATTTTTGCTTTGGATGCGTCTATTCTTTCGTGTTATGTGTTTTTGTGTGTTTAGTCGCATCCACCATTTTGAGCAAGACCCAACTTGCCTTGCATGGGAGTACTCTACCTCATGGGTATTCCGATGTGAGTTGAAGGGACGGAGCGGGCCCGTTAATTGCCTCGTATCGGCTTAGCATAGTCTAGCTTAGTTAGTAGTAGCTAATTTCTTTTTGGGTCTATGCTCGAGGACGAGCAACGGTTTAGTGTGGGGGAATTGTTGTGTGTCAAATTTGGACCGTTTTCCCTCCCATTTAGACCCGTTTTTCCTTCGTTTTGCGAGAATAAAGTGCGATTATCGCCGTATTTTGAGTAATTCTCGCATTAGCGTCTCTGTTTTGCATTTTACGTGTTTTTGGTAGTTTTCTGTCTATTTTGATAGGATTTTCGACCAAAAACGTGTCTGAGCTCCTATGAGCGTGAGAGAGAGGGAGATCGTCCGAAAAGCAAAGCACACAACTTAAAATCCAAAGTCCAAACCCAAGAGGTGAAACCTTGAGCGAAAAGAAAAAAGTATAGTCCATTGTGCATCTTCACCGGAGAGGTCGAACTTCAAATGCATATATCTAGAGTTCTAGACCTCGGATCGAAGCGATTTCAGTTGGAGGTGAAAGCTTATCTTCTTAGATTTCCAACGACATATAACACGCCCCAATCGGAGATCAAACGAGAGAGTTATGGCCCTCTGAAGTCACAGAGCGAAATTTCACCCGATGAGAATTTGACCGGGCGAAATTTCACCCGACGGTGTTCCTCCCCAGATTACCATTTTGGACAAAAAGTTCATAGGGTGAAATTTCACCCTATGAGATGACCGGGCGAAATTTCGCCCACCGGGTGAAATTTCGCCCGATGGAGAAAAGCGCCAAAAATGGCGATTCGAGAAGAAAATCTCACCGGGTGAAATTTCACCCGGTGGTGCTAATGTTGTCAACCGCAGGGCAAAACTTCACCCTATGAAGACTCATTGGGCAAAGTTGCATCTCAAAGGACAAGGTCTCACTAATGGGCAAGGATTAGATTATGGGCTTTAGGTTAAATACCCATTAAGAGATTACTATATATATGTTACCCTAATTCATTGCCCAACTCACCTCTCCATTGTGCTAAGGAGGGAAGACACTACACCACCCCACCATCCTATTACACCATCCATTAGTAGTAGGTTAGTAGTATTCTAGTAGAAATCCTCCAAAATTCTAGTAGTTTACATAGTAATTAATAGTAGATCTACATAATTTCCATCAACAATTATCTAGATCTCAAGTTTGTAAGAAGATTATTCAAGTTTTATTTGAAAATTTGTTGGGTTTAATGAAGGATTAGTGACAAGTTCTTCACTTTATTCATCAAAGATTCAATCTTTACTTATGCAATCCTCTTATTTCTCATAGATCTACATAGTTGGTATAATTCTCTTCCACTCCCTAATCTCTAATTTAGTTTTTATGTTGATTTCTCATCATTATCTTGTTTAGATCTAATTAATATGCATGTTGAAATGATTTCCATGATGAATTGTGAGTAGACTTCTTTGTTGGGGAATTAGGGAGGAGGATTTGGATTATTTTATTCAAGGGATGTTGGTGGGTTGTTTACTTGTTAATTATCGATGTTAAGGTTTTTGTGTCTTTGTTGACTTAGAATCGCGACTAGGCCGACCTTGACTCATTTCTACAAATATGGGGAAACTCGGGGTAGAAATTACCTTAGGTTGAGACTTACCCTTTCGTCGCGAAAGCGGGCTTAGGTAGGTTGGGTGAGGATACCGAAAGGTGGCACTCTCCTTTTTAACGTTGTAACAAAAACTCGATCCCGAGACTATTAGACCCCATTTTCGAATCCCGACTCTCCCCAACACCTTTCCTACTTATTGACCCTAGCCTACAATCTCTTGACCTCTCTCGACTCAAAACCCCCCTTCTCGACCCAATCACTCCTAGACTTTGACTCGACCGATTTTACCTAGCCCGTCCCTGTGGATCGATCCCCGACTTACCGCTACTACGTAGTAGTTAGTTGGAGTTTATAAATATTGTTTGACCGCGTTGGATAGGCGACGATTCGACGCGCATCACAGCGTCGGGGTGGACCTATGTCATGTCCACAATTTGGCGACTCTGCTGGGGATTAACTGATGCGTGACTTACCATCGCCATCCTCAGGGTGAGACTCGAATAGAAATCGTTTGACTAGTACAATACGCGTTTTAGTTTTACGGTTCATGCATAACCCTATATTTTCCCGGGTCGGTACTCGCGACCGACGTCCCACTATACCGTGATGTACTCCAATATGGATATGTCAAAGGTGTCCATGGTCGATTCGTATGGGTTTCGCGGCATGTTCTAAGCTCAATTCGACTTAGAGAGTCCGTCCCGATTCACGTTTAGACTATGGGCACTGGTATAGACCATTTATAGACCGACCGAGACTTAGTGTAAAGCATACATAGCGTCGTTATAATGCTTGCGTGACTATGTGCTACTTGGTTCCCGTGTCGTTTTCAAAAACCGTCTTTTTCAAAAAATTGCATCTTTTTCAAACTAACCAATTTCAAAACCCGGGACGTATAACGAATTTAGGACTTATGATTTTACTCAAAACATCCTATTTCTAGCCGGTATTCTTCCCATTTCAAAACTCGAAAATATTTTCGAACTTTCAAAACCAAGGCCCGATACATTTTTTCCGATTTTCGAAAAATCGGGCCCCTCCATCGTTTTTTTCGGATTTTCTAAAAATCCTCTTCCGAAACCTTCCTCTTCTTAGGAATTCCCGTATTTAGCATGTGTCGGGTCGTGTCTTAAGTCGTCGAAGTCCCTAGCGTCGAAACTATGTCGGTCTTACATCACGAGTTTCTTCCCTATCCCGGTCCGCCTTATTAGACTAAGGCAAGGCCCACCTACGTAGGACATACTCTTACAAAGGAGGGTCCGTTTACACAATCGAGTCCAAAGTTTGGGGATGTCTCACGTGAACCTTTCTTTGAACAGGACTCGACCCACCCGCCGAATCTTAAGGAAGGCCCACCTTTCACAAGGGACACGTCTAGGTGTCTTTTCCAAGCCATTTACCTTTTCAGTCTTGTTCTGGATGTACTTTCTATTCCGGGATTTGGGCTAGTTTCTGATTACGCGGTGTTCTTACAGACAGGCCACCAATAACTCGCAAGATGCAAGAAACTTTGGACGAACTGAAGGCCGCGCTGTCCAAGATGGAAACGCAACTGACAGCCATTCGGACCGACCAAACCACTTTGGCCACTCGTGTGGGCGTCATGGAGAAAGGGATGCCTCTTGTTGGATCTGAGCCCACCGGGCCCATAGCCGAACTAATCAGCGTTGTTCGCAAGCTCGAAGAATAGGTTCATCTGTCAACGAACAACTCGATCCACACTGAAAATGCTCGTTCTTATTCGCCTTTGAATGACGAGCTACGTGCTACCTCACGGGAATTCTGATGTTTGAGGGTACCGAAGACCCGGTCCACCACATCCGGGCTTTCAAGGAATTTATGGCGGTCAAAGGGGTGAAGTCCACCATGTTTAAGCACTTATTCGCTTCCTCCCTTGAGAAACTCCCCAAGGCTTGGTACTACAGGCTCGATTCCAAGAAGTATAAGACTTGGGATGATGTGGCGACTGAATTTGCTCGGAATTACGCCGATAATACAGAGATCCAGACTACAATGCGTACTCTAGAAGTGATGGCCCAAGAACCCAAAGAAGGGTTCACCAGATATCTCCAAAGATGGCGGGCCGAGAGCGTGAAGCTGGTTGATAAGCCCAGCGAGAAAGTGCTAGTGGAGGCGTTTGTCAAGAACCTCCTCCCTTCCTACCTGGTCCATCTCCGGTATGTTGTCATCCCCAATTTTGCCACCCTCACTGAAATGGGTACAAGGAATCGAGGACGACTTACGGTTAGAGAGCCTGACTAAGGCCTCTACCAAGGGCTATCAAGGGGCCAGTTCATCTATGAGCAAGCCCACACCTGCAGCTGCAACCCGCAGCATTTTCGATGAGGTCAATCTGCTAGATACCTCATCCAAAAAGAATGTTCCAAATAGGGTATTCACGGATATAAGGACTACCTATACCTACGCCTTACTGATAAGTCGATATTTATGCGTATTTTTATCCCTTTAATATTATATTTTCTACGTCGTCTTTGTATTATTTGAGCTAAACGTTATAATTTTAGTAACTTTTGATATATTATCGGCCTTATATTATTTTTCGTACTAAATTGGGTTTTAATGTGTATTTTAATTAATTAGTAATGACCCATTTAAGTTAGGATCGGAAAACTACTAAAATCGTATTTATATTTGCAGGTCTGTCTTAAAGACGACGATATTTCACTCATACGACATCAGAATAAGACGAAATAGGACCCGTTTGAAAGTTAAGTCCAAGACCGATAACTTTATAGAATAAAGTTAGACCCAAATCCAAAGTCTTATGGGTCGAAATCAGACTAATAGAATTCAACTTGAGAATTGGGTTGAATTGACAAAAGGAAAGTTCAAAAGAGAATAAAAAAGGAAATAAAAGAAAAGACAAAAATTATAAAAGAAGGGGAAGACATGAAGCAGAACACCAGCCGTAGCAACACACAAAACAGAGGAGAGAGAAAAAGGAATTGGAGAAGGAAGAACAGAGCACGTAGTAGACAACACGGACGAAGACAGTTCGACCCGATTTTTATGAGCTTTCTTAATCTTTCACTTTTATTTACTGTTTTAATGTTTAGTATGGAGTAATTTTTCAATAGGAGTGTGTAATTAACTATTGATATTGTGGTCTATGAGATTGGATTTTTGTGTTTAACGATTAATTATTGTTATTGGGTATTTACTCGAAATTCATTATTGACTTTCTGATTTATGATTATTAATTTGGATTGATCACCTAGATTATTTTCTTAAATCTATCGTCAATAGATAATAATTTTGATTAGGTTGCAGCTTACTGGTCTAATCATAATTGTTAGAATTTTGAATAATAATTCCGTCTTATAGAGTTGCAGCTTTCTGGTTCCGTAAAACCTAATTGATTGGTGTTCTTAAAGCGATTAAATTTATTGACTTGATTCGTGCTTACATGGTTGAGTCGATTTAATTTAGTTAGGATTAAACTTGCGTGGTTAACGGAGTTTAACGAGTAAAAAAGATAAAACTGTTAATTTACTTGCTTACAAGGGATTAAATAGTTAACCTATCTATCCAATAACTAATTAAGTGAATCAATGATTTGACCCAATATCTATAGAAAATTACATGTCTCTTATTAATTCGTTATTTGAACTTTAACTTTGAATTAAACATCGTTGTTATTTATATATTTGTTTTTTTTTAGTTTAGTCTAGTTTACTTTCGTAATATTTTAATTTAGATTAGAAAATATTCACCTCAACAAAACCTCCCTCAATATACTTATATAACTATACTTACTATTATAAATTATAAATAATTACAATAATTACATCGATCTAGGATAGTACATTAGTTCTTGTGGGTTCGACCCTTACTTACCCTTCTACTTGCTAGTTAGAGTTCGTAAGCGAAAATATAAATTTAATTTTGAGCGCGGAAACGACACGCATCAAATTTTGGCGCCGTTGTCGGGGACTACTTGTTTATTATCCTAGATTTTAGTTAGTGATTATTATTATTATTATTATTATTATTATTGTTATTATTATTATTATTATTATTATTGTTATTATTATTAGTTTTATTATTTTTATTTTATTTTGTTATTTTTATTTCTTCACTAGTTTTCCCTTGTTTTTATTAGATATACTTCGAGTTACATAAGATGACTGGGGCAGCCGAGAAGAGTTTAAGGGAGCAGTTACTTTCCTCTGGTGAAACACCGACGAGTATCATTTTTCCTTCTTTAGAAAAGCCGTTTAAGCTTAATCCAGGTTTTATCCAAATACTCCCTAAATTTTACGGTAATTCTAATGAAGATGCTCAAAGACATATTCAGGAATTTTATCTTTCTTGTGCTACTTTATCTTTGGATGATGTTGATGATGATATTATTAGATTTCGAGCATTCCCTTTCACATTACATGATTTAGCTAGAGATTGGTTGTTTTATCTTCCGTCTGGATCTATTACTTCTTGGGATTGCATGCGAAAAACTTTTCTTGAGAAATATCAACCTCCTAATATAGGTAGGTCAATAAGAAGACAAATTATGAGTATTCAGCAAGATGAAAATGAACCTCTGCATGATTATTGGGATAGATTTAACAGATTGTGTATTTCTTGCCCCCAACACCAACTTAGTGAAAATGTCTTGATCGAGAGTTTTTATGATGGTTTGCTAGATGATCAGAAGCGACTAATAGATACTGCTAGTGGTGGGTCTTTAGTAGATAAAACTCCTATAGAAGCGAGAAAAGTGATTTCAAACATGACTATTAGTAGTCAACAATATGTAATAAAGAATGATCACGAAGAGAAAATGCAAAATCAATTAAGAGAGCAAGCACAAGAGATTAAAGAATTCAAAAATGTCATTGGTGCTGTTAGTGCTCAGAATCAGTCTTTAGAAAATATTGTTAGACAATTAGCCATCCAAATAGCAGAAGTACATTCACAAACGTTTAGTCGCCATGAGCAATTTGATTCTTTTCTCCTCTACTAACCTGGATTTCTTTTTCAACTCCAATTTTATTTTTAAGCTCTGTACCATTCCTTAAGGTTATAGCCTTAGATTCATCAATAATATAAGAGGAGTGTTTTGTATTCTCAATTTGTGCTAATTTGTTGTGAATATTACCGAGAGTAGTACACACTTGTTGCATTTGAATGTTAGTGATAATCAAGATGAATCTTTTGATAGTGAAAAAGATGTTCAAGGTGAGAAAGATACTCAAGAAAAAGAAATTACTAAATCTGTACCTGATGTTACTAATCTTAAGACATTTGTTCCATTCCCTTCAAGATTTGCTCAATCAAAGAAACAAGAGCTGGATAATGAGATTCTAGAAACATTTCGGAAGGTAGAAATAAATATACCTCTCTTAGATGCTATTAAACAGATGCCTAAATATGCTAAATTTCTGAAAGAACTATGCACTAATAAGAGGAAAATCAAGAGCGGTGAAAAAGTGTTAATTGGAGAGAATGTGTATGCTATTCTTCAAAAGAAGATGCCTCCGAAGTGTAAGGATCCGGGGATGTTTAGCATACCTTGTAAAATTGGAAACTGTAAATTAGATAAGTGTATGCTTGATTTAGGAGCTTCAATCAGTGTTATGCCGAAGTCTGTCTATGAATCATTAAAATTAGGACCCCTTGCTAAAACTGACATAGTAATCCAGTTAGCCGATATATCACATGCTTATCCAATTGGAGTTTTAGAGGATGTCTTAGTTCAGGTCAATATGTTAGTTTTTCCCGTTGATTTTTATGTTATTGACATGGGTAACTCTTTTGATGCTAAAGATGTACCATTATTACTAGGGAGACCCTTTCTCAAAACTGCTAGGACAAAGATTGATGTGTTTAAAGGAACTCTTTCATTTGAGTTTGATGGAGAAATGATTGAACTCAATATCTATGATACTATGAAACACCTAAATGATGTTAATGTCGTTAGTTGTATAGATAGCCATGATATAGTGGACTTGGTTACTCGAGAGACTTTCAATAAAGTATATGAGTTCGATTTCAATGATAAATATAATTTTGATCATATTCATAACAATACCTCTATCGATAAGTTGAAAAGTGTTGCCAGTATTGACTTACCCGCAAATACACCTAAATTAATACCTTCTGTCCAGTGTGCCCCTAATTTGGAACTAAAACCCTTGCCTAGTAATCTGAAATATTGTTTTCTTGGTGAAAATGATACCTTGCCGGTAATTAGTTCTAATTTACTTACCGGGTCACAAGAAGAAAAACTGATTAATGTGCTTACTAAATACAAAGAGGCTATAGGGTGGACCATTGCGGATATTAAAGGTATCAGTCCCACACTGTGTATGCATAACATTTTTCTAGAGAATGATTCTAAACCTGTCAGAGAAACCCAACGTAGGCTTAACCCTGCAATGATGGAAGTTGTGAAAAAGGAAATTCTTAAGTGGCGTGACGCAGGTGTTATATACCCTATATCTGATTCAAAATGGGTTAGTCCAATTCATGTAGTTCCTAAAAAGACAGGAATGACTGTGGTAGAAAACAGTAAAGGTGAATTAGTACCTACTAGAGTGTCGAATGGTTGGAGGGTGTGTATTGATTATAGGAAACATAACCAAGCCACAAGAAAAGACCACTTTCCTTTACCATTCATTGACCAAATGTTAGAAAAGCTTGCAGGAAGATCATACTTTTGCTTTCTTGATGGTTATTCGGGTTACATTAAAGTTCCTATTGCTCCCGAGGATCAAGAAAAGACCACTTTTACTTGCCCTTTTGGTACTTTTGCATTTAGAAGAATGCCCTTTGGACTTTGTAATGCTCCTGGCACATTTCAACGTTGTATGATGAGTATATTTTCTAATTTGCTTGATAATTCTATGGAGGTCTTTATGGATGACTTTACAGTGTTTGGTGATGATTTTAATAGGTGTCTCCATAATTTATCTCTAGCATTAAAAAGATTTGTTGAAACTAACCTTGTGCTGAATTATGAAAAATGTCACTTCATGGTGGAAAAAGGAGTAGTCCTAGGACATGTTGTTAGTTCTAAAGGTCTAGAGGTTGACAAAGCAAAAGTTGATATTATTAGTTCATTACCTTACCCGACTTGTGTGCGTGAAATAAGATCTTTTCTAGGGCATGCTGGATTTTATAGGCGATTTATACAAAATTTCTCTTCTATCGCATCGCCTTTATGTGCTTTACTTGCTAAAGATGCATCATTTGTTTTTAGTGAAAATTGTAAAATTGCATTTGACACATTGAAAGACAAACTAACTTCAGCACCTATAATAAGACCGCCTAATTGGTCTTTGCCTTTTGAGATAATGTGTGATGCTAGTGATAAGGCTGTGGGTGCTGTCTTAGGTCAAAAAGTTGGCAAAGAGCCGTATGTGATTTATTATGCTTCAAAGTCTCTTGATCCTTCTCAATGCAATTACACTGTTACTGAAAAAGAGATGTATGCCGTCATTTTTGCTCTTGAGAAATTCAGGTCTTACTTACTAGGTACTCATGTGATTATTTATTCTGACCATTCTGCCTTGAAGTATTTGCTGAAAAAGAAAGAATCTAAAGCTAGATTACTCCGTTGGGTTTTACTATTGCAAGAATTTGATCTAGAGATAAGAGATAAAAAAGGAGCTGAAAACTTTGTTGCCGACCATCTTAGTAGAATTGTTCATGATAAAGAACTTATCGAATCTTCGTCTGATTTATTTCCTGATGAACAATTACATGAACTAAATACTATATTACCTTGGTATGCAGACATTGTTAATTATTTAGTGTCAATAGAATTTCCTAAGAATTTAAGTAGGCATCAGAAAGATAAGATTAAACATGATTCACGATACTATATTTGGGATGATCCGTACTTATTTAAAATTTGTGCTGACAACATTGTAAGAAGATGCATATCAGATCATGAAATTAAGTCTATTCTTGAATTTTGTCATTCTTTCGAGTGTGGTGGTCACTTTGGTCCAAAGAGAACAGCTCATAAGGTTTTAGAATGTGGTTTCTTTTGGCCTTCTTTGCATAAAGATGCTTATTTATTTGTTAAATCTTGTGATAGATGTCAGAGAACAGGTAATATTTCTAAAAGAGATCAGATGCCACTTAAAACTATTTTTGTGAATAATGTGTTTGATATTTGGGGCATAGATTTCATGGGACCATTCCCATCTTCCTTTGGTAATACTTACATTCTCCTAGCCGTTGATTATGTTTCTAAATGGGTTGAGGCTAAAGCAACTAGGACAAATGATTCTAAAGTTGTGGAATTTGTTAAAGATCATATTTTTAATAGATTCGGTGTTCCTAGAGCTATTATTAGTGACCGAGGTACTCATTTTTGTAATCGTATTATTGAGGCTTTATTTAGGAAGTACCATGTTACTCATAAGGTCTCTACGGCGTACCACCCACAAACTAATGGTCAGGCTGAGGTTTCAAATCGTGAAATAAAATCTATCTTGGAGAAAGTTGTGAACCCAAATAGAAAAGATTGGAGTGCTCGATTAGGTGATGCATTATAGGCTTATAGAACCGCATATAAAACACCAATTGGAATGTCACCTTATCGTTTTGTCTATGGAAAAGCTTGTCACCTTCCTGTGGAACTCGAACACAAAGCTTTTTGGGCTATTCAAAAGTGTAATCTCGATTATGAGAAATCAGGTGCCAATAGAAAATTAGATATTCAAGAATTGGAGGAAATTAGGAATGATGCTTATGAGAATTCGATGATCTATAAGGAGAAAACAAAAGAATATCATGATAAGTTGTTATCGAGGAAAAGTTTTAGCATTGGTGACAAGGTATTATTGTATAACTCTAGATTAAGACTATTTCCGGGAAAATTGAGATCGAGATGGATTGGCCCTTTTGAGGTTATGAGAGTATATCAGCATGGTGCAGTTGAGATAAGGAATTGTGAATCGGATTATTAAGGTGAACGGGCATAGAATTAAACCTTATTATGAAGGCTGTACGGCTAATTGGGTTGATATCATAGATTTGGAAGATCCTATTTATGAGAATTAATTAAGATGTAGTATTACGTCAAGCCACGACGTAAAATAAGGCGCTTCTTGGGAGGCAACCCAAGCTTGTTTTTTTTGTTTTGTTTTAATTTGTAGGTTATTTTGCTAATTAACTTAGGTTGTTTTATTTTCATTTCTTCCTATTTCACTTGTCTTGTTCTAGTGCTTGAATTTTGCAGGTTAGAATAACGAGCTACTTTGCGGAAGATGTGATGAGTTCAGAATGCATAGATTTTTTTTTCCAATAATTATGGCGGAGCTGCTAATATTTCTACTTCCCTAGCTCCGCTAAGTACCTTTATCCCTCTTATTTATGTTTATGAGTGCAAAATTTCTCCTCTTTGATGTCTCTTTTGACATTGAGGACAATGTCATATTTAAGTGTGGGGGAGGTGATTGAAATTGGAGGAATTTGGAATTGTTGTTGATATCATGTTGAAAGTAATATTGGCGGGTT
This sequence comes from Agrostemma githago, assembly GCA_958450325.1. Classification (NCBI taxonomy): domain Eukaryota; kingdom Viridiplantae; phylum Streptophyta; class Magnoliopsida; order Caryophyllales; family Caryophyllaceae; genus Agrostemma; species Agrostemma githago. The sequence continues at coordinate 11,231,598 of OY288255.1, read as the reverse complement.
GCCATTTATGTTGGATGTTTTTTGCAGATTGCTTTAATTTTTTTTTTTGAAGATGTCGATATTTAGGGGAAATGCTGTCAAAATTTTGGTAGAATTTGAGCTTTAAAGTTTTAACCTTTGTTTTTATTTGACTACCTAGACTTGGAAAGTTGACGACGAACTTTAAAAATATATTTTGTCACAAAGGACTAATTTTTTAAAATAATTTCTCTAATAATAGTAGTAGCGTAATTTAAAAGATTATATATTTTGAAGTTGTGTATACATTGGTTTTTCCTCCCAATTAGACTTGGGTTAATTAATTTGATAATAGATGGTATTTTAAGTCTCTTTTAAATTTAAGTTACAAATAAATTATAAAGAATACCACTTGTTTTAGCTACCTTAACTATTTTTTTTTCGTTGACTCTAGAGGTACGAAAAGTAAGCCGGTCTTGTTAAATTATTTTGCTTTCCTAGGTGACTCCTAATTAGGGCTAAGGAAGATTAGACACCTCAAGAGTGAGTGAGTCGTTCTTGTGACTCGAGTTAGTAAATTCGAGGGGAACCTAGTCCTAATGGGATTGGGAGAATGCCTAATGCCTTGTCTGGAAGGGCGGGAGTTATTGATTGAAAGCTCGTTACATGGGTCACTTGATCGAGAAAAAAAAAACGAAAAAAAAAAAATCAAAAGAAAAAACAGAAAAAATATACAAAAAAAAAGAGAGAGAAAAACGAAAAAAAGAATAATAAGAATAATTACGGAAAAAGTGAGATGAGGTGTTTAGTTTGCCTATGTGCTCGGGAGAACGATCCTCGTACTGAACTGGTAATAGGAATGTACGGAAAGTAAATCCCCTTCCCCAAAGACCTTAAATTGCTGAAACCCGTCTTCTTGAGTCAATTCTTACGCAATTTTTCAAAGGTAGTTAGATAAGTGGAAAGGATAATGAGTTTATTTATAATTTTGATTTAGGAGCGGTTTAAAATATTATATACTGTTAAGTTAATTAATTGAATAGTTTATGGTGGAGGAGAAACTTTTGTGTATATTGCTTGCTAATCTAACTTTAAAAAGTTTTGATAAGTTTACTTACTACTATTTTTCTCAGATATTTTTAGTTTGTCGTCGATCGTACCTAGTTTTGTTAGTCTAAAATGTTTTCAAGGTTAATGTTTTTGTTTTTCGTTTTAGCTCTTGAGTTCTCATTGTCGAGGACGACAATGGACTAAGTGTGGGGGAATTTGATGAGTCGATATTTATGCGTATTTTTATCCCTTTAATATTATATTTTCTACGTCGTCTTTGTATTATTTGAGATAAACGTTGTAATTTTAGTAACTTTTGATATATTATCGGCCTTATATTATTTTTCGTACTAACTTGGGTTTAAATGTGTATTTTAATTAATTAGTAATGACCCATTTAAGTTAGGATCGGAAAACTACTAAAATCATATTTATATTTGCAGGTATGTCTTAAAGACGACGGTATTTCACTCATACGACATCAGAATAAGACGAAATAGGACCCGTTGGAAAGTTAAGTCCAAGACCGATAACTTTATAGAATAAAGTTAGACCCAAATCCAAAGTCTTATGGGTCGAAATCAGACTAATAGAATTCAACTTGAGAATTGGGTTGAATTGACAAAAGGAAAGTTCAAAAGAGAATAAAAAAGGAAATAAAAGAAAAGACAAAAATTATAAAAGAAGGGGAAGACATGAAGCAGAACACCAGCCGTAGCAACACACAAAACAGAGGAGAGAGAAAAAAGAATTGTAGAAGGAAGAACAGAGCACGCAGCAGACAACGCGGACGAAGACAGTTCGACCCGATTTTCTACCCGATTTTTATGAGCTTTCTTAATCTTTCACTTTTATTTACTGTTTTAATGATTGGTATGGAGTAATTTTTCAATAGGAGTGTGTAATTAACTATTGATATTGTGGTCTATGAGATTGGATTTTTGTGTTTAACGATTAATTATTGTTATTGGGTATTTACTCGAAATTCATTATTGACTTTCTGATTTATGATTATTAATTTGGATTGATCACTTATATTATTTTCTTAAATCTATCGTCAATAGATAATAATTTTGATTAGGTTGCAGCTTACTGGTCTAATCATAATTGTTAGAATTTTGAATAATAATTCCGTCTTACAGAGTTGCAGCTTTCTGGTACCGTAAGACCTAATTGAATGGTGTTCTTAAAGCGATTAAATTTATTGACTTGATTCATGCTTACATGGTTGAGTCGATTTAATTTAGTTAGGATTAAACTTGCGTGGTTAACGGAGTTTAACGAGTAAAAAAGATAAAACTGTTAATTTACTTGCTTACAAGGGATTAAATAGTTAACCTATCTATCCAATAACTAATTAAGTGAATCAATGATTTGACCCAATATCTATAGAAAATTACATGTCTCCTATTAATTCGTTATTTGAACTTTAACTTTGAATTAAACATCGTTGTTATTTATTTGTTTTTTTTTTTTAGGTTAGTCTAGTTTACTTTCGTAATATTTTTATTTAGATTAGAAATTATTCACCTCAACAAAACCCCCCTCAATATACTTATATAACTATACTTACTATTATAAATAATTACAATAATTACATCGATCTAGGATAGTACATTAGTCCCTGTGGGTTCGACCCTTACTTACCCTTCTACTTGCTAGTTAGAGTTCGTAAGCGAAAATATAAATTTAATTTTGAGCGCGGAAGCGACACGCATCACTTACAAAGGCTATCTTCAAAAGGCCTGATTCAACCAATAGGCCCAACTCCAGAAGTTCCAATGGAGAAAAGATCCAAAAGTTACAATGCCCAAGCCTACTGCCAGTATCATCGAGGTAACGGGCATGACACAGAAAATGCTGGAAGCTGAAACATCTTATCCAAGATCTGATTGAGAGTGGGAAAATACCGTTGCCCGGAGACAAGCCGAGTAACAAAGAAAACCCGTTCAGTTCCCATGCTATATTCACTGGGGAGGTAATCTACTGCTCACACCTCATTTCCCCCTATATCCCACAAATTAACGGGATATGGTTCGATGATGAGGAGGATGTGTACTTAGCAAAAGGGGAAGTTGTCCCTATCACCAGTGAAGAGGTTTGAAAAGCTAAGTCCAAGGCCTTAGCCACCAACCACCTCGCCACCACCGGGCGCTCTACTCCAACAACCGTCACTGAACCTGCCAGGACGGAATCCACTCTTGAGAAACCAAGCAACGACACGGCCTTGGTCCAACAATTGAAGAGGGTTCGAACTGATTTGACTATATGGAAGTTATTAGTTAGCTCACAAGAACATCGGGAGACACTGACTAAGGCTCTTGATCAAATCAAGGTTGACTCACAGGTTACCCCCGCTGAAATGGTAGCCACCATCGTGCCCTATCTTAAGGGCAAATCCAAAGAAGAAGGCCCACTCATCACCTTCTCCGAGTCCAATCTTCCACCATTTGGGGCCGCCCATAACTTGGCCCTATACATCACGGTCATTTGCCGAGGGAAGTACCTCCCGATGACCCTGATCGATGATGGATCTGCCGTGAATGTCCTACCTCTAAGGACTGCTGAAGCCCTCGGCATTACCAAGGCCGACTACCTCCTGACGGCGCAAACTATCCAGACTTTCGACGGAAGCCCAAAACCGGTTGCCGGGGCCGTTAAGCTGACAATAATAACGGCCCCAATCGAAAAAGAATTGGAGTTTCAGGTGATTGATGTCACCTCATTCTTTAACTTACTGCTCGGGAGGCCTTGGATCCATGCAGTCAAGGCCGTGTCTTCTACCCTCCATAGGAAGGTCAAAATGCCTCTTCAAGACGGTGTCATCACACTAGAGGAGACCTCCATGACTGTGGCTAGCTGCAACGCCACGGGTCGGGCCGAACCACGGGGATTCGACTTCGTGGGAATGATTGAGGAGGAATATCTCTTCAGGCCTTACTTCACTACTAGCATCAATACGATGCTACAAAACTTGGGTTACCTACCAGGGGCCACTTCGAGGCCACACCTCCCGGCTGGAAATGTAACACCCCTAATTTTTATAAATTAAATTAGTATCCATATTTTTATTTTGTTTGCGATTTAACTTGTTCGGATTTACTTTGACTTCATCTTAATCATTTAAAATCTTTACTTTAGCTCGAATTTCTATTTTCAACTCGAAACTCGTTAAAATATTTTACTATTTCCTCGAGAAATCATTTTATTAAACTTTCGTTGAATAATCATCATTTTGCTTTTGAGAAATCAATTTAATTTGTTTTCGTGGAAAAACTATTTATTATATTTATTCGTCGAGAATATCTATTTCTTTGTAAACAATGTAATTATTCTAAACATGAGATTGACCCATTTGATTTCAGAGTCAACTAAGTATTTCGGACTTGACCCAGAATATATTTTCAGACCAAAAATATTATTTTATGGCTAACTCCAATTTTTGCTACTTAAGATTAGATTAGAAGTGAGATTAGCCTAGAATTGAGTTTGTATGCAAACTCTCAACTTCTCATCTTATTTGTTTGCTTGTGCTTCATAAAGCATATGAACGTTCTTCTTCCTCTATTTTTTCAACCGTGTACCATCTCTAATCTACCTCAAAAAACCATCCTCTGTTCTTACTCGTTCTTGCTCTTAATTCATCATCTTCCGTTCTAAACTCAGGGTAATTTAATTACTCTTAATCCGCGTCATTCTTAGTTTTTTTTAGAGTAGCTTTATATGGTCGTAACACCATATATGTATACCGTTTTGTAGGCTATTTGGAGGATCCCGAGGCGGACGAGTATATTGTCGATTCAGATCTCGATGAAGGTAACACATGATGGCATGACTCGGTATTGCATGATATATATGTTGTAGTTGCTTGTAGTATTGTTTTAAAATCGAATTCTTATACTAGTAAACGTGTTTGAACTATATTATGATAACATGTTTCGAATCTTCTAAAATTATTATAAGGCCGAGACTAAAAAGTATAAATAAGAATTAATTTCTTAATTTTCGTGATTTTTAATATGAATTATCAAATTGAAAGTTTTATTGTTTTTAGTAAAGTTACAGCATGTTTTCGAATCTGTTACTACTTTCGTACGATTTTTAATCCTGTTTAAAGATCTTATTTTTAAAAAGTTTGAAAAGAGACTACTGTTTATTTTAAGTCTATTATACTACTGTTAAATTTAGTAAAGTAATTCCAAGTATTTTTGTCACAATAAATCTTTTATGAAACTATGACAGATTAGTCCGCGAATCTGTCAGTTGTTGTAAAACCTAATTTAAAATCTTTGATAAACTTTGAATTTAATTTGGGTAATTTACCTACATAAATTACAAATATTCTATTTAATGTTTGTAATTGGATTTGTTTTAAAATAAAACTTTAAACGTGTTTTATTAAAGAAATACTATCGGGTGTCGGATTCCGACAGTTTATAAAACCACGAATAAAAACCCATGTTAAGTTAGAAATTTCGATTTTCCCCAGAAACAAAAGTTGTAGTTAAACTTTTAAAGTTTTCAACCTCACTAATCTTATATCGTTTTGATTTTTAATTATTTAATTATGAATTTTATAGTAAGACAGTGCAAATCTGAGAAATATGTAAATTTGTAATTTATTACTTTTAATTACTTAAATTCTAACCTTTTGAGAAATAATTATGATTTTTACTTTCTTTGACTTTTAATCATTAATTATACATTTATGTAATAAATATAATGTTTATGTCTCAAGGCCTAATATTAAATATTTTATATAACTCATATGTTAAACGATTTTTAATTATAATAACACCTATTTTGGAAAGTTACTATTTGAAGAAAATTTCTATCATTGGAAGGTTACTATTTTGAGAATATTTAAGATATCTTCGGATAAAATATTTATTGGTTGAATATGGAATAACGTTGGAAATGAGAATGTACAGTATATAAGTCTAGGATATGTTATTTGTTGTAATCAATTATATGGTCAGTGTATCTGCGTCAGGGATACATTGATTGTCGAACTGACTATCGTTTATGCTCAGGAGTCATGCGCGTGTACTTAGGCTAGGACCTCGCGGAACGCAGTCCTATTATAGTTTGAGTTGTCTGGTAAGAGGACTTAGGAGTCGCTTCGTAGGCACTGAGTTCCTTAACCAGTGAGGCTTAGGGGTCGGTTTGTGGGCACTAAGTTACACTTCTGTGTTGTTTTGACATATCTCTAGTAGTAAAAGCTGTACTTATCATCGGTTTTATATTCCATTATTCGTTTTGACGCCGTCAGGCTGCTAAATTGTTTTCTGGCTTTGAATCTATATTGATATATATATAATGTTTTAAGTTTTAATCTATTTTCTTATATTTTGCTTCTATTGCTTATATATTATGTAATTTGGCTGGGAGAACTGCCTGAGTTGCTCCCCACTGAATTGTGGCTATTATGTTTATAACATGACAGGTATTCTTTGTTCCGGGGTTTGGTGTGCGCTAGCGAGTGGCATGGATCCTACTCTACTTTAATCATGTTTATTCATGGATTGTTAAACCCATTTGAAGGATTTTTATTTTTAGCTCTTTTGTGAAAAGTGACATTGGTATTGACTGACCGTTCTTTCTGTAAAATATAGAACATCAGTGTGTTTAAATCCCAAATCTACAGTGTTTCCGCCACTGTATTGCGTTAAAATTTATATGGGATTACAGGAAAGGTTATCGAGGTCCTAAACAACGGAGGGTCTCGATTCGGTTTGGGGTACACTATGGCCCCGGAAAATGTGGACCGGGCAAGCATAATCAAGTTTGTCACTCCAGTATTTGGGGCAATCCAAGTGGGTCTTTACCAACCCACTATCACATATCCCGAGACCAAAACGGCTCGGGAATGCAATTTCATCCTCGACGATATATTCACCCTTGTTCAGGGTGAGTCCAAGGAAGGTGAAGACAACTCCGAGCCCATGCTAGGGCTCCTATTCGGGGAAGACAAGGCCATCCCGCTCCTAAGGATGATCTGGTCAACCTGATCCTCCGCAGCAACCGGTTCGATCCAACGAAGCTGATCTCCAAAGTTGGTGCAGACATCGGGAAGAGGGTCTAGAGAAGACCATAAAATGGACCGACAGCCAGGGACGGATCTACAAGCTAACCACCTGCGAGGGACACATGCCGGATACCGAGTTTGAGTCTGAGTCGGAGTCAGAGTCCGAGTCTAGGGGGTCTGGTGCTAGAGTCCGGTATGTAACCCCTATCCCTTTAGCCACTTCCACTGGAGTCTCGGGGCCTGTCCCGAGAGCACTCCCTATCCCGCCTCTGACCAACGATCAGATGGCCGCTCTCTTCGAGCTATTCTCAAAATTTACTATTAATAATAATAACGAAAACCATTCTGCTTACGACTTGTCTTATTTCCAAAATTCTTTCAATTTCAAAATTTTTATATGCAATGACATTGAGAAACCCGACGAACAGGTACCTCTGCCTCCGCATCTGATCGAGCAACTCGAGCAAAGGGAATCCCGAGACCCGGTAATTGAAGAAACCGAGTCCATTAACGTGGGAACCACTTTAGAGCCCTAGATGCTTAAGTTGGGCCTATCCTTAGATTCCGAGGAGAGAAAACAATTCACGGACCTCCTCCAAGAGTTCAAGGACGTCTTCGCATGGTCCTACAAGGACATGCCGGGAATAGATCGGGAAATAGCTGAACACCGTATACCCATCAAAGATGGGTGTAAGCCGGTAAAACAGAAGCTCCGAAGGATGAAGCCCGAATGGTCTCTCAAAGTCAAAGAAGAAGTAGACAAACAATTCAAAGCGGGCTTTATACAAGTGTCTGAATATCTAGTCTGGGTCACAAACATCGTGCCAGTACCCAAGAAGGACGGCAAGGTGTGGGTATGTGTGGACTTCCGGGACCTCAATAAAGCTAGCCCAAAAGACGACTTCCCTTTGCCACACATCGATATACTGGTGGATAACACGGCTGACCATGCCCTTCTATCATTCATGGACGGGTATGCCGGATATAATCAAATCAAAATGGCAGAAGAGGATATGAGTAAGACCACCTTCATCACACCTTGGGGTACTTACTGTTACACCGTTATGTCGTTTGGGCTTATCAACGCCGGGGCCACTTACCAACGGACCGCCACCACCTTATTACACGATATGATGCATAAGGAAGTTGAGGTTTATGTGGACGACATGATCGTCAAGTCCAAAGACCGAAGCGGGCACATCTCGGCCCTAAGAAAGTTTTTCACCAGACTGCGCAAATACAATATGAGGCTGAACCCTCAAAAGTGCAGCTTCGAGGTAACATCGGGCAAATTACTAGGCCATATCATTAGCCAACGCGGCATCGAGGTCGACCCAGCTAAAATCAAGGCCATCACCGAGATGCAGCCACCCAAAACCAAAAAAGAAATAAGGGGGTTCCTCGGGAAAGTCCAATACATCAGCCGGTTCATTTCAAAGTTAACCATGGTATGCGAGCCCATTTTCAAGAAACTGAAGATAGGAGAGCGGGTACTGTGGGATGATAAATGTCAAACGGCCTTTGATAAAATCAACGAGATTCTGTCTGCTCCGCCGGTATTAATGCCACCTAAACCCGGTCTGCCTTTGTCGTTATACCTAACAATGACCGAGACAGCCATGAGGGCTATGCTGGCCGAGACAGTCGATTCGGAAGAACGGGCTATCTACTACATCAGTAAGAAATTCCTGGAGTACGAATGCAAGTACACCATGCTCGAAAAGACGTGTCTAGCTCTAGTTTGGGCCACTAAAAAGCTCTGACATTATATGCTCAGTCACGAGGTACATGTTTTATCCAAAATGGATCCTATCAAGTACCTGTTCAAGAAGCCCATCCTTAACGGCCGGATGTCCAGATGGACTTTGATGCTTGCAGAGTTTGACCTCAAATTTGTACTATTAAAAGCCATCAAAGGCCGGGTAGTGGCAGAATTCCTTGCCGATAGTCCGATATCTGAAGAGGGACACACCGATACTTGGGCCTTTCCTGATGAAGACATATTCCATACCGACACCGAAACATGGGATTTGTATTTTGATGGAGCATCCAACTTCCGAGGATTTGGGGTCAGAATTCTGTTAATCTCGCCACAAGGGGAGCACACCCCGTTATCCATCAAATTGGACTTTGACGTGACCAACAACGCAGCCGAATATGAAGCATGCATTCACGGGTTGCAAGCCGCCGCTGATTTAGGGGTAACGAATCACCGGGTTCACGGTGACTCATCGCTGGTCATCAATCAAGCGCTCCAAAAATGGAAAACTCAGAACGCCAATCTCGTGGCTTACCAAGCACGAGTAAGGGTTCTAGAGAAACAATTCCATAAAGTGGAATATATCTATCTGCCCCGGGAGGAAAATCAGTTTGCAGACGCACTTTCCAAATTAGCAGCCCTGCTAAATATCTCGGAGCACCTGACCAACATGCCGATCTGTGTCGAAAGACGGTCCGAGCCGGCCTATATCCACGCCATCCTGGATATCGAGATAACTGACCCAGAACCCTGGTATCGGGCCGTCCTAACCTACCTGACAACGGGAGAGTATCCCCCGGGAACTGAGAACCGGGCCAAGAAGGCCTTGCGAAGATTGGCAACCCAATTTGTTCGTACAGATGACGGGCAATTATAAAAAAAGACGGCACAGGGGGCTCTCTTCCTGTGTATCGATAAAGTACAAGCCGAAAAAGTTATGTCCGAGGTACACGATGGTGAAAATGGTCCGCATATGAACGCCCATATGCTAGCCCGAAAAATCATGAGGCTCGGGTATTATTGGAACACCATGGAAACGAACTGTCAATTATACGTCAAACACTGCCATAATTGTCAGATTTTTGCTAATGTACAACATATGCCATCTTCTCTATTATACACCATGACGTCCCCGTGGCCATTTTCGACATGGGGCGTTGATATAATTGGCAAGGTGCACCCTTTCGGGATGGGAGGTCATTGCTTCATTTTGGTGGCCATCGACTATTTCACCAAATGGGTCGAAGCCGAGTCATATCGCATCTTGAACGCCAAGCATGTGGCCAAATTTATCCAGAATAAGATCATATGCCGATACGGGATCCCACACGAGTTTATCAGTGATCACGGGACCCACTTTCAAGCTGAAACCGCTGCATTGCTAGCAAAATACAAAATTCAGAGGCATACATCTTCACCCTACCGTCCCCAAAAAAACGGAGCGGTAGAGGCGGCTAATAAAACAATTGTCACCATACTTAAAAAGATGGCTGAGAATTACCGGGATTCGCCCGACAAAATACCTTTTGCTCTCTGGGGGTATCCGACGTCGATTCGCACCGCAACCGGAGCAACTCCATATTATTTGACATATGGAATGGAGGCGGTCCAACCGGTCGAGCTAGAAGTGCCATCCCTCAGGATTTTACTTGAAAGCCAAGTACCGGAAGCAGATTGGGTACAGGCCCGATATGACTCGTTAGTACTCTTAGACGAACGGCGGTCCAGGGCTCTTAAAAATATCCAAATATATCAAAAGAGGATCCAACGGGCTTTCAACAAAAGAGTTAGGCCCAGAAACATCAAAGAAGGGGATCTAGTCCTAAAATCGGTTCGTGCCTTACTACCGGTGGACCCAAGAGGAAAGTTCAAACCTAATTGTGTTGGACCGTACTTAGTGAAGAAAGTCCTATCAGGAGGAGCGGTGATGCCGACTGACCTGGACGGCAACGAGTTCGTCAACCCGACCAACTTGGACCAGCTGAAGCGCTACTACCCATAAACCCTATCTCAATGTCATTTGCAAAAAGTTTATAAAATTTGTCTTTTTATAAATTTTCAAAAATTATAAGCAAGTCAATAAGTTAGAATTAACTATTCTACTGTCGCGCATCTCGAACTAAAAGGCTTGATGTATTTCGAAAAATTGCAAAAAAATCATATTTTTGAACTACGTTTGGTTTGATTCCGCTAATTGTGGAGACGTAGGCAACCCCTCAAAAGGGTACAACCGCTACAATAACGAAAAGACGGGAACGATGTTCACTAATATGTCTTTTACTGAAAACCGATAAACTCGGGAATTTCAAAAAAAAACGCCAAAAACGGCAAGCACACAAAAACACACCGCAAAAAATAGTAATAATACTTAAGTAATAAAACAAAGGAGACTAATATTCATGCATTTTGCCCTTTCCTTTGTCCTTCGTGTCACATGGAGCCCGAGGTCGCCGGGGCGGAGGTGAGCATTCCTGGATCACGAGGGGAACCTCCTTAGCTCGAACCCGTTTCTTCGACAGCGGGTCTTCTGCTATTGTCACCGGTCCAATTCGATCCCGTACATGTTCGGGTAGCCTGTCTCGCAGGCCAAGTCGGTCCTGCACTGCCAGTCTTGGGCCAAGTCTCCTTTCCAAGTCAGTCTGGGGGCTCACTTTCCCCCGCGCACCTCTAGCACTAGACCCTTCAGCTTGAGTCTTAGTTTTCTTTCTCTGACCTGACATTAGACGGACCAGAGTAGCCGGAGTGTCATCTTTGTCGAAGAAGCCCCTATTGTCTTTAACTTGCTCCCTTCGCAGCAGGTCAAAAGCCTCGTCAACCTTCAGAGCAGCTCGGGCTTTGACATTATCTGCTTTAGTCCACTTCACATAGGAGTTTGAAACCCAGATTGGGTGACGAGATTTGGGAATGGGCCAAGTATGCCGGGTGTACCATCTCTGCATCCATGTATCACACATCACGTCCGTCAGTTGGGTAGATTCACTCACAACCGCTTCAACCTCCGGGATTCTTTGGGTCCAACCATACTGCCTTAGTATGCGATCAGGGTAAAGATGGATCGTCTGCCGGAAAGATAAGATCACTTGGTAACGAGCCTTGTCCCTCGGATCCAAGCCTGTCCAAACATAGATGGGCCACCACGGCACTACCCATCGAATCAACGGGCCGCTGTGAAAAGACAACACCTCATCCCAATACTTCTGAGTAATCTGACGAGAAAAATCGACAGCCCGCCTCCTTGTCATCTCCTGATTGTGACGATACTTGCCCGAGTCAAGGGGAGGATCTATCACTGATAACCTCTCGTATAGCCAAATATGAAAAAAGGAAGCAAAAATATGAGTTTCCCAAGACAAAATAAGCGTCCGCCTAAGGGCACTCGATCGAGTGCCTAGGGGTCACTCGATCGAGTGGCACCTCTGGAAACGAACATGGGGCTTTTTTACGAGGGCACTCGATCGAGTGCCAGGGTGACTCGATCGAGTGCCCACTGCAGCGGAAGAATCGCGAGAAAAAAAAAATCAAAAAATCGAAAATCGAGAAAATAAAAATCAGGAAAAATCTGATTACCTGCAGCAAACGGGTGCTCCCGGTTAGACGAATCGATGAATCCCTCTTACGGTTGTCTAAACCCTGGATAATTTCGCCTGTGATCAGCCAAGCCGGGTTGTGCTTAGTCTCCATCAGGTCGACCACAGTGAGAAGACGGGCATTACCCATGCATGACAATAGATCCATGTGACCTTCAAAAGCATAAACATGAAGCATACAAAAAGAGAAGGCCCTACGGTTGTGAATCGGCCTGACCCGGACATCATGAGGATTCATAAATTTCTCGGCCAGGTCGATCAAAGAAACATTGCCATCCTCCATCATGCGAGATACTTCATTGTGGGAAAGCCCTAAAAATTCTCGTAGCTTCCTTCTTGGGTCATAGACCGAAAACGGGACGGCGGGACGAAGTATCGGGTTCCATCCTCCCACAGCGGCAATCTCCTCGGGTAAAGGACAAATTTATCCTCGAGGAAAAGCAAAAACATGGTATGTGTCGTCCCAATAGGACAAACAAGCATCAAGAAAGTAGCGATCAACCTGCATCTGACGGAACGCATATAGCTGAGTAATACCCGTCTGATTCAAAGCCACCCTATCCGTGTCCCTGAAACGTCGGGACCATTCCTGCAGCATCGCGGTCAATCTCTCAATCCCCATGGCTAAAATTCTTGAAAGGAATAAATAGTTTTCTTTTTAAGAAGAAGGGAATTGTGAGGAGGTTGTGAAGAATATATAGACAGGGAAGGGCTATATATAACATCAACCCTACAACCCACTTTCCATATCTCCTCTATACAAAAGTTTCCTAATCTCAACCGGCTTAAACATACAGGCGTAGCCTCAATACTAGCAAGGATTTAGTCATCCCGAACTTTCCTAATTTTTTTTGGGGTCAATGATTTCAAAAAAATTCAAAAATTCGAAAAAATCATTTTCGCGAGCGCGAGTCATATTTTCTACCTATGTGTTGCATGCAAGATTTTATGTAACTTATACAGGTACGACTCAAGGCTTCAAGAACGAGCCCGCGCGGCTAAAATATCTCCCCAACGGAAGGCCCAAGGCGGCATTTTTCGCGGGATGGGCCCACATATAGGCCCACCCGGGGCTTACGCGACAAGTCCGAATTCCCCACGGAGTTATTATCACCAGCTCAGGTATGACATCTATCTTATGGCTGGCGAGCCCTTCACGCAAGTCCAATGGACTATAAGTGACCCGACCGAAAGTCTACCAGGTCTTAATCCTCGATTGACCTGGTAGCTACTCTGACTTTCGCCCTGTCCAAGTCTCAGTCAGAGTGGGGGCTCTGTAAACACCCACATTTTGACCGCCAGGTGTCTATAGCAGTTTTCAAAAAACACCCGATGCTGATCGGACGCAAACGTGTTTCTACGCGCTCGGATATGGGCTCGAAACCATTAGTTGCTGGCTTATGCCTTTACGGAGTACAAATATCACAAAACCGACAACAAATTCAGGCCCAGTGGGTCATTTCCAATCAAATAAGACTAATTTGGGTCAAAACTGACACCGAAAATAAAACCGACTTTTAGCGATTGGGTTTGGTTGCTCTAGGGTTTCTTGAGGTTGCAAAAAGATTGGGTTTGTAAATATTGTAAGGGTGTTGCTTATATAGGCATGGCTAGGGCACCGGTTTAGGGTTACTCGACCGAGTATGGGGCTAACTCGGTCGAGTGGCCCATGAAGCCTGCCGTCGGGATTGAAACAAGCCCACTCGATCGAGTGGGTGGGTCACTCGATCGAGTGGCCCAATCGGGTTGCACGGGTCCATTGTTTTGGACCTTGACTTTGGGTGTTTGATGGGTTTTGTGTTTGACTTGGACTTTTGATGATTGTATGGCTGTTTTTGTGTGTTTCGGAAACGACTTTGACCGTGGTTGACCCAATCGTGAAAAGTTGGTTTTTATCCCGGTGTCGGTTTTGGCCCAAATTAGTCTTGTTTGACTCGGAATGATCCACTGGGCCTGGATTTGAGGTTGTTTTTGTGAGATTTGTACTCTGTATGTGTGTTAGCCAGCGATTAATGGATTTGTTCCCGTATCCGAGCGCATAGAAACACGTTAGCGTCCGATCATCATCGGGTGTTTTTTGGAAATTGCCATAGACACCTGGCGGTCAAAATGTGGGTGTCTACAACGCGTTAGTTCGATAGTTGAATGATATGCAAAGAGCGTTTTGACTAAACATGTGAAATATGTTTGACTAAGTCGTTTAATGCATCTAAGCTAATAACGTCAAAGTTGTATTTAGCATGCGAGGTTCGTTTTAGTATAATAAAACAAACAATGAAAAGATGAACGGAAATCGCTAAAAACATGAACAAACGAGTTACTAACGATTTATAAAAGATGTAAATACGATGATATGCATGATTTTGAAAAGCTTTGTAATATGTGATGGATTTAAACACGTGTTGACCGAGGTCGAAAAATATTTGTCGAAATCTGAAAATATGCCGAGAGAGTCGCTGTTTTATTTTTAAAAAAACGATGTTAAAAAAATAGAGAAAACGAGAAAACAAAAAAAAAGGGTCTCGGTTTTTCAGGCCCCCGCGCGACTCGCATGGAAGGGGCGCGACTCGCGCAGGTGGCTGTCTCGGCTCGGTTTTTTTCTCGAAAATCATTAATTCTGATAAATCGCGTACAAATATGGATTAATTTATACTCGATTTATATTTTCGATATTCGTCGTATTCGATATTCGATTATGAAATCGATATCAAATAGTCGGAATGTTTTTTAGAAAAAGTTTTATAAAGTTTGTTTTGAAGAGAAATTGAACGAAAAGGAAAAACATGTTAATTCTCTCCGCGTTAAAATCGTCGTATTTTGTTTTTGACATGTGACGATTGTTTAGCATCAACGAGATTAATGTAGTTCTTGTTAGATACGATATTCGACTAAAGAGTCGATATCATATTTTAAGAACGTTGTTTTATATGAAAATAATTTGTAGTATCGATATTATAGAAAAATAGATAATGCGACGACGACCCATAAAAAACGAGAGGAAGAGAAAGAGAAAGGAGAAGACGGGATTGATTTTACACCCTCAACCTACATGCTTTGTTTCCTCGAAATAAGGCTCTTCGGAAAGTGGCTTAGGCACGGGAGCGTCGAGATAATGCGGGTGAGTTAGGGTGGTGATTTGGATCGTGTAAGGTGACGGGGTGGCCAGTTTTTGGGTCGGTCTTTGATCGATTTTTGGTTGGTTTCGGGTTGCACTATCGGTTCGTCGATATTATGTTTGATGTTCGGATGTTACGAGGTTCTTGTGTTTTGGAATTATTGTAGATTGTAGATGTCTTTTTTGTGTGATGGGAGGGTCCTATTTATAGGAGATGGCTAACTTGCAAAGGAAGAAAAGTCATCGGTCGGGATGAGGTAGGATTCCGTCTAAGGATAGGAATAATAAGCAATTTGAGGGGGACGTGACTTCCGCTTGCTTGGTGGGGAAGCCACGAAATCTGGCTGGAACAAGGCTGCTCGACCGAGTATTTGATGCTCGATCGAGTGTTTGAGCGGGTGTTCGAATAGGATTCCTATTGGAGATCGAATTCTACCTTTAACGAATTTATTTAATATTTTTTTGAGGCTGATTTTTGTAGTGTTTGAGCTCAAACCGGACTCACGAGATGTCACGGCTGATTTGTGTGTCTCGAAAATATCTTTGACCGGGTTTTGACTCGGTCGCTAAAAGATGGTTTTGCCCCTGGTGTCGGATTCGACCCAAATTAGTCTTATTTGACTCGAAATGACCCACTGGGCCTGATTTTGAGGTTGATTTCGTGAGATTTGTACTCCGTAAAAAGCCCAAGCCAAATGTCCATGATTTCGAGCCCATATTCGAGTACGTTAAAGCATGTTTGCGTCCGATCATCATCGAGTGTTTTTCGGAAACTGCTATAGACACCTGGCGGTCAAAATGTGGGTGTCTACAGGCCCACTACGACATAGAGTGGGTTCGAACGGGCCCGAACTCCCACAAAGTTCGGTGGCGACTCCACTTCGATTTAAATTTCAATTCGATCCATTCTCATATGGAGATTCATTCGCCTCCCCAAACCCGCGCGTGGCCGCGTTGGGGTGGACCTATGTCATGTCCACAAAAATATAAAATTTCTTTGACGTGGAATCACTTTATAAAATATAAATTACTTTGACGTGTAAATCGCTTTAAAGTATAAATTACTTTGACGTATAGAAATATAAAACGTAAAAATATAAAAATGTAAGTTTTATTTTAATAAAATTTGACGTAGAATTAATTTTAATAAGGGATCTTCTACGTGGTACCCCTGAACTTTTTACTTTTCTACCTGATACCCCTACCATTTTTACATGTATACATGGTACCCTTGTACTTTACTAAAAGTTTCTTTGGTACCCCTAAACTTTATTATTATCTTTATTGGTACCTGTAGACACCCACATTTTGACCGCCAGGTGTCTATAGTAGTTTCCGCCAAACACCCGATGATGATCGGACGCAAACGTGCTTTAATGGACTCGGATATGGGCTCGAAATCATGGACATTTGGTTTAGGCTTATTACGGAGTACAAATCTTACAAAACCAACCTCAAATCCAGGCCCAGTGGGTCGCTTCGAGTCAAATAAGACTAATTTGGGACGAATCCAGCACCAGGGGCAAAACCGTCTTTTAGCGACCGGGTCAAACCCGGTCAAAGATATTTTTTCCCGAGGTACACGGACCAGCCGTGACACCTCATCAGTTCGGCTAGGCTCACATACTACAAAATATCAGCCCCGAAAATAGTAAATAAATCCATTGAAGGATAGAATTCGATCTCAAGTAGGAATTCTATCCGAAAACCAAAACAACTTACCGACCGAGCTCAAACACTCGGCCAACAGCCCATTTCAGCCGAGATACTTGGCTTTCTCACCAAGAAACGGGACTCTCGTTCCCTTCAAACTCCTACGTTTCCTATCCAAACCGATGTTTCTTGTCACCTAAGCAAGAATACCTCTCCTAGCTCCTATCAAGGACCTCACCTATAAATAGGACCCTCCGGTCACACATTAAATCTACATCTATCATCTATCAATTACACATCAATTATTCAAAGCTACGAATTATCAATCAATTATTCCCATACATTACTCATCTACGACATACATCCAAAAATAGCATCAAAATACCGACAACCCGACGAATCCGTCCCCGAGTAGCCGGCCGAACCCGCTAGCCTACACGTCCAAACACACCACCCTAAACTCATCCACATCGTCTCGACGCTCTCGTGCCTAAGCCACTTTCCGACGAGCTCTTTTCCGAGAAAACAAAGCATGTAGGTTGAGGGTGTAAAATCAAACCCGATTCTTCCTTTTTTTTCTCTTCCTTTTTCACGTTTTTTTTCGTTTTTGTGTCGTGTCGTCGGTCTATTTTTTTATGGGTCGTTGTCGCATTTTTTTTATTTATTAACGACATTACAAAAATATTTTCATAAAACGAAACGTTCTTAAAATACGATATCGATTCTCTAATCGAATATTAAACAAGAACTAAATTAAATCTCGTTGATGCTAAAAAATCGTTACATCTTTTTAAAACAAAATACGACGATTTTTACGCGGAGAGAATTAACATTCTTTTCTTTTCATTCAAATCCTTTTCGAAACAAACTTTTTTTTTAACTTTTTCTAAAATCATTCCGACTATTTGATATCGATTTCATAATCAAATATCGAATACGACGAATATCAAAAATATAAATCGAGTATAAATCAATCCATATTTGTACGTGATTTATAAAAATTAAAGATTTTCGAAAATAAAAAAATCCGGGACAGACTCCCGCGCGAGTCGCGCCTCTCCCAGGCGACTTGCGCGAGAGCCTGATAACCGAGCTCTTTCTTTTTTCGTTTTCTCGTTTTTCTATTCTTTTCGTTTCTTACATAAAATAGCGACTTTCGCGACATATTTTCAGATTTCGATAAATACTTTTTCGACTTCGGTCAACACGTGTTAATCCATCACGTGTCATAAACCTTTTTCTAAAATCATGCATATCATCGTATTTACATCTTTATTCAATTTATTCAAACGTTACTAACTCGTTTTCTCGTGTTTGTAGCAATTTATTTCTTTCTTTTGTTTTATTAGACTAAAACGAACTTCACATGCTAAATATAACTTTGATGTTATTAGTTTAATATGCATTAAACGACTTAGCAACCCATTAATTTTTCTCACATGTTTAGGGAAAATAATCTTTGCATATCATTCAACCGTCGAACTAACGCGTGTACACCAAAAACGAACGATATCTTAGTAAAGGCCGCTAAGTGCGGGCGGGGTTGGGTGTTCTTAGTGAACTTCCCAACACGTACCCTCACCCCTTACTTAGAACCATGGTTTCCGGATGTCCGAATCCATTGGCAACGAGAGTCATTCAATACACGATATCTGATAATGTCGGTATCGGTATCACAATGCAAAGGGACGAACCCAATAAGCTCTGACATCGAAAATGGGTCGTATTTTGTATACAGCCCACTACGACATAGAGTGGGTTCGAACGGGTCCGAATTCCCACAAAATTCGGTGGCGACTCCTACTTCGATTTAAATTTCAATTTGACCATCTCATATGGAGATTCATTCGCCTCCCCAAACTCGGCGTGGCCGCATCGGGGTGGACCTATGTCATGTCCACAATACCCCTAAACATTTTTTCCTGTCAAGTTTTGGCAACAAATTACCTTTTTTTGTCCAAGATTAAAATTTAAACGTCATTTAACATACCTAATTAACTGATAATTGAACTTAAACTAACAATTTTGTACGTGTTTGCAGTTATACTCCGAATCTAAACGGATTATATTTTTGACGTTATATTGTCAAATCAATTGATAACACTTAAATTATGCTCGATTACTTGTTAATTATCTAACTTAAATGATATTGAAGTCTTAATCCTACGCTAAAAACATAATTTAACGACAAAACTTGATGGAAAAAAAATTCGGGGCGCTAGTTAAATTAATAATAAACTTCAAGGATACCATGTATAGACATTGAAAAGGTAGGGGTACCATGTAGAAAACTGAAAAACATAGGGGTACCGCGTAGAAAATCTCTTTTAATAATTATGAACGTCGTATAAAAGTCTTGGAATAAATTAAATTTATTTATTATAGAAAACGTAATTATAAGTTTATACTTTATAAAACATAAATGGAGTAAAAATTACATCCGTAAATAGACAATAAAAGTATTAAACTAATTTAAACTTGAACAGACTATAAGTACGTAAAAATTTAACAAGATGAACAAATAATATAAAATAGAGTTTATAAGTGTAAGAACATAAATGACACATAACAGTACAATTAACATGAATTTAAAATAACGTAAATAAATTTTACTCTCTTTAGGTTCTTTTAACCATTTTATCAGTTTCTCGAATAAACAGGAATGTAAAGGTGATAAGTAAATTTAACAAATGATAATTTAGTCAAATTGAATTTAGTCGTAAATAAATACATAACATAAATAAAATATCACGTAACATTTTTATATATACATAAGTAATTTAGTCATACAAATAAGTCTAAATATTTAAATAAGCAATTTATTAAGTTAGCAACACAATATACTTATACATAAGAAATGTTGTTAGAAGAAAAGTTTGGTTACCTTAATTGCTATTACGGAGTATTTATTAACGTTATTAAGAATTAAAGTCGACAGGTCAATAATCTTGTCTACGATAGAAAAGTCGTCTTTTTCCTCCTTTAAAGAAATTTTCGGGTCGAAATGATTTGACCCAAATACGGTTCTAGAAAAGTGATCCCGCCAATTACTGAGAAGTTCCTCATTCTCAATGCTCCAATTATAGAAGAAAATGAGAGAGTAAATATATATATATATATATATATATATATATATATATATATATATATATCAGGGACGAAGCCAGGATTTAATTTCGCATAGGGCCGAAATTTTTCGTTGATTGTTCATTTGACGCATTTGTCGATGTTTCACCAATTTTTCTTTTGAAGAGTTCAGTAATCGTAGGTATTTTTCCAATTATGAACAACATAAAATAAAATTGACATTATTATTCGTTAATATAGTATTATATTATTTTTATTTCGATTATTTGTTTACTTTTATATTATTTGTGAGTTGTATTTTAATCAAATATAAACAAATGACTGAGACGGAAAGACCGAGAGAGTATGTATTTATACTCTATTACTCCGTACTCGAAATCTCGAATACTCCATTAAATTGATTATTCATTCCAAAAATTTTAATCAATTCAATTTTTTTAAAGATGGATATGTCCATCTTAAAATTAAAATGAATCAAACAATTATCAATTCTACACTTAACACTTCTACACACTGAATTGTCATTTCTCAATTTTTTATTATCAAATATCAAGTGTACAGCAGTGAGCAGTACAGTGTTCTATTCTCATACGCCTTCTCAGAAGTTCTTACTACTTTATTAAATACAGTAATCAATTGTCAATTTGTTACTTTACTGATTATTTCTACTGACATGTCTACATCCAATGCTTTATACTTAACACTTCAACCTTTATTTCATTATTTGTTTATTTTATTATTTCTATCCAACTCGGCAACTCCCATAGTCCCATGGGCAGTAGTCTAAATTCTCAAATCTCAACACTCTTTCGTTATTTCTCATCCTTTATTCCTCTAATAATTTAGTTTCCTTCCAAATTCCAAATTCAACCTACAATATTACTAATTTCTACCCAATTAATTACCCAAATTGAAGTTATATTTTTAGGATATTACCTTCTACTACTGATTATGCAAATTCAAGAAAAACTGTTCTTCTTCGACTCTTCGTGACTTCCTCGATTGATTTCTCCAAGATCCGGCACTCGGCACTCACTCGGCACTCCGACAGTCCGGCACGATCACGTCCACCAGCACTCCAGTCTCCAGACTCCAACAGACCGCCAATTTGGGACTCCGATTTTTTTATTGTTGATTTGTTATTCGTCGGGTAACTCGGGTTCATGATATTGAATATTTTTTGGAGAAAAAATATAAATTTTGTAGAAAGTTGTATAAGTAATTGCTGTGTTTTGGAAATTGTTTCCATAATTACTAATTTATGGTTATCAGTTATCAAAATAGAGTAATTAGTGTCTTAGTGAAGACTTATAAAAAAAATTTAAAATAAAATAAAATTGAACCTACTCTAAAAAAATTCCTGAAAAAGGACCTCGGGCCATGGCCATGGTGCCCTACTAGTAGCTACGTCCTTATCATAAATTATATCTAAATTTTTTACGAGACGAGAAAACGTTAAAACGACAGTTCATTTATTTAAAAAATTTTCGAGTTTTAAACTTTATTTAACGAAAGATAAAATTTTTAATAACTCGATAAATAAATTCTCATGTTTTTATAACGGAATTTTTTTTATTTAACGAAAATAAAATATTTTATTCACGAAAATAATTTTTCAAACGTTAAACTTGGTTTAAATAAATGTTTAAAATTGTAACTCTATTTGAAAAATACAGGATATTACAATTCTAATCTAGTAACAACATGATAACACGCAAATTTACACCGTTTTTCCTCCCATTTAGACTCGTTTTTCCATCGTTTTGCGAGACTAGAGTGCGATTATTGCCCTATTTTGAGTATTTCTCGCATTAGCGTCCCTCTTGTGCGTTTTACGTGTTTTTGGTAGTTTTTCTATCAATTTTGATAGGATTTGGCACCGAAAGTATGATCGAGCTTCCACGAGCACAAGGGAGCGGGATATCGTCCAAAACATGCCACAAAGCAAAGCCCAAGCATCAAAGGGTGAAACCTTGAGCAAAAGAGCGAAACTATAGTCCATTGGGCGTCTTCTCCGGAGAGGTCGAACTTCAAATGAATAAATATATCTAGAGTTATAGACCTCGGATCGAAGCGATTCCAATTGAAGGTGAAAGCTTATTTTCTTAGCTTTCCAACGACATATCAAACGCCCCAATCGAAAATCAAACGAGAGAGTTATGGTCCTCCAAAGTCATAGGGAAAAGTTTCACCCGATGAGATTTGAACGGGCGAAATTTCGCCCGACGGTGTTCCTCCCAGAATGAGATTTCGGACAAAAAAGTTCATAGGGTGAAATTTCACCCTATGAGATTTTGACCGGGCGAAACTTCGCCCGGCGGTATTTCGGCCATATTGGAGAGAATCCGCAGGGCAAAACTTCACCCTATGAAGACCATTGGACAAGGTCTCACTCAAAGGACAAAGTCTCACTCAAAGGGTAGAACTCTCACTAATGGGCAAAGATTAGAATTGGGCTTTAAGAATGTGTGACCCATTAAGGGCTTAGTATATATAGTATCCTTAGGTTTTCATTTAGTAAACTTTCTTAGTTCACATAGTAAAACTCCATAGATTTAGTAAACTTTCTTAGTTTAGATTAATCTACTCAACATTCTACAATCAAGTTCTTGTATTAGTTGAAGATTTGGGTTTATTTTAAAGATTGAAGAGTTTTGCAAGGATTGGTGACAAAGTTCTTGTATTTTCTCTTCCAAGATTCAATCTTTATGTTAATCTTCATCTTCCTCCTTTAGTTTTCTCCATTATTGGTAGTTTTTTTCCTCTCCCTTTCCCCATTAATTAGTTTTCTTTTTAGTTTCTTGTTAATCCATTGTTAGCCTTGTCATTTTTATGTTAGTGTTGTTTTTTATTGTTTGTTTATTTTTCTCTCTCCTTTGTTTGTTTCTCCATAGTTTGTGTGTATTTATTTTCCTCTTTATTGTTGTTTGTTAGTGTAGTTTTCTTTATTGTCTTAGATTAGTTATTTCTCCTCTAGTTTAAGCATGTTTAGCCTTTCTCCTAGTCTCCTTAGTGTTAGTTTTATTACGGGTAGTGAGTAGATTTTTTGTTAGGAGGCTAGGGGAAAAGAAATTCTAGATAAAGGTTTTATTTTGTGAGATTATTGCATTTGAGGGTGATTTATCTTGATTGGGATTGTTGTGTCTTGATTGACTTAGCTTGATCACCTAGGTTGACTTGACTCACCCGAACCAATATGGGGAAACTCAAGGTTTGGGTAATTTCGTCTAGAGACCTTAGTTTATTCGTCGCGAAAGCGGGCTTAGGCTAGGTTGGTAGGGAAACCGAAAGGTGGCACCTCTCTTATACATCTTGTGATAATTCTTGCGATGTCACACCCTTGTCTTAATTTCCGACTCCCCGACTCCCCAGAACACATTTTCCTTATTAGACTATCTTTTCGTAGTTTATCGCTTTTTAGTTTAGACTCAACCCAAAAAATCCAAAAATAGACTCCAAACACTTTTTTACTTAGACTTGACCGACTTCACATAGACCGTCCCTGAGGATCGATCCCGACTTACCGCTACTACGTAGTTAGTTTGTCGAGTTTATAAATTTTGTTTGATCGCGTTAGATAGGCGACAATCCGACGCGCATCAAAATGGCGCCGTTGCCGGGGACGACGATTAGTTAGTTGAGTTTTAGTCTTTTTGTGTTTGGTTATTGTTTCCTCTCTACCCTAGTGCCACTTGGTGCTAGGAGACTCACTTTCTATTTGAGTGTGTTTGCCAGGAACAGGTTATCAACTTTTCGGTTCGATCCCAAGCCAAAGATGGCATTTCAAGCCTTGAGATTTCCGATAAATATCTCAACTAGAGTGATTCCACATCCGTACCTCACACCACCAACCATACATACTATCCTTCCATCCATATCACCAACATCCATATCACCTACACATTTCACTCCACAAAATCTACCTTCCACAACTCCTCTCATCACTCCAAACATAGAACCACTCTTCAATCCACAAGAAACACCATCTCCACAAGAAAATTCTCCAACCCTTTCACCTCCCAAATCACCTCCATCACCAAACAACCTTCAAAAGGCAAACATGACAACTCTTGGTTCACATTCACAACTCACTCACGAGGATTTTTCTTCCTCCATTTTCTATGGGACTATCCCCAGAGATTTTGAACTTAAAGCTTCCTTGATCAATGAAGTGCAATTAGATACCTTCCATGGGTTCCCTCAAGAATATGATTTTGAACATGTATGCTCTTTCAAAGAAAAGCTAGTTGGAGCCAAGCTTAGTGGTCTTAGTTCATGTCAACTACATCGCATCCTCTTTCCTAAGACTTTGAGGAACGATGCCAAGAGATGGTTACAAAGACATCCGAACAATACTTTCCAAACATGGCCCGACCTTGGAAATGCTTTCTTAGAGAAGTACTTCCCTCCATCCAAAACCAACCAATACCGAATTGAAATCCAAACCTTCCGTCAAGAAGAACATGAAAGCTTGAGTGAAGCGTGGGGTAGGTTTCATGATCTACTTAGGAAATGCCCTCGTCATAGCATTCCTAACTGGCTAATAACTCAAACTTTTTTCGAAGCCTTATCCCTAAGATGGAAGGAAAATATAAATTCGGCGGCTAGGGGAGATTTCTACACTCTTGTTGTTGATGCATCTAGAGCACTTTTGGAAAAAATGGCAAAGTGTGATTCTCTTTGGGGCCAACCTCGAGATACTAAGAAGATGGGAGATAAAAATTCTCCTATGACCAATGAATTGAAACTCAAATTGAAAAAGAAAGAGCTAACGAAGAAACTTGAGGCTATGAATGCAAAGCATACTCCAAAAGATATGTATCAAATCCAATCAAGAGATATGTATCAACGGAATCAACAACAAAGACCCTTCAATTCCAACCAACAAATATTTTTCAACCAAGAGTCTGTCAAAGTGCCTCCACATATGCCTACCTATCAAAGGGGAAACCTCAACAACCAAGGTAGAAACTATCATGTTCAAAGAAACTTTCGTAATCAGAGTACAAATCAAGGGAATAATTACCATAATCAAGGAGGTAATTATCATAATCAAAGGTTCAATCGAGGGTATCAATGCAATTATCAAGGTAACCAAGGGCCAAATCAAGGGTACCAAGGATTCAATTTTCAAAAACATAACCAACTCTCTCCTTTTTATGGAAATCAAGGTAATTATCAACATAGTCAAGGTAATGGTCAGGGTATGGTTCGACCATTGATATGAGAAAAGATTTAGTCAACAAAGTGTATCAAGGAAACCCGAATTACCAAGGTAATCAAGGTCATAAAGGATTACACTCACAAAGCTACAATGGACCCTCTCAATTCTTTAGCAACCAAAGTCGTTCTCGACAAAGTCAAGGAAGCAGTCAATGAGACAATTCATCAAATGAATTGCAAAGAACAATAGAGTATTTGATGAATGAAAATGTGGAAAACAAGGCATGGTTCGAACTCTTGAAATCTCAACGAGCATCCAAAGCCTTAGCTACTCCCGTGCACCCACCCCATGGCTTTCCCGGTCAACCTCAACACCCAAGGGATCCACCATACCAAGCTCATGTCGTTATCCAAAGAGAAGGAAAAGAGATTGAAAACCCTTATAATCACTTGAGTAAACAACCCCAAATTTGCAACAACAAAAAGCACCACATGCCACTACTCCAGATTCTCCCAAACAAAACCGGGGAATTCGAGTAGAATTTGAGCTAGTTGCAAATCCCGAGGAAAAACAACGAAAATCGAAGGAAGCTAGAAGGCAAGTGACCGAGCAAGCAATTGAGGAGAAGGAATCCAATGTTCCAGCTTCATTGATCTATGTGCCACCATTACCATTTCCGAAACGAGCTAACATTCACAAAGGTAATATCAAGTATAGCTGATTTGTGGACATGATCGAAAAGGTAGAAGTCTCCTTGCCCTTCACCAAGGCAATTCAAGAAAAATCAACCCTCATTGATGAGATGAAAAATGGTGAAAAGTTTATGAACATCAAGTTTCCTTACCCCAAAAGGCAATCCAAGAACCCATTCAAGGTGAAGTGGTGATCCATGAAGATATCAGTGAAAATGACAACATCTTGTCATCAAGGATAGAGATCACCACTTGCACTCCTAAAAAGGAACTCGAATCCCAATATTGCCACTTGGTAAATACATTCGAGAATGTCGAGGATACAAGTCTTTGGGATGAGTTGAATGAGGTAATAGATCTTGTTAAGTCTTGGAATGATGATGAATTTAAGTTGCCCCTGTGCAAAAATGCTGAAGAACATTACGAGTCCCTTGCTAGTGAGCTAAACTTTGGTTTAGGAGAAATTGAAACCGCCGGTAAAAGTTTCGAATCTCTCCTTCACGATGATATGGGGACAAGTGATGTCTTGAGACTTAGGGATGTGGGCCCGCAACTTGAAGAAGATATGGGGATGTACAATGGAGAAATAAGGCCTAAACCGCCTTTCATGTTGAGTGGTGAGATTGTGAAGCTTTGGAAAGCTAGAAGGTACTTTGGGAAGAAATGGTCACTTAGACTTGTGAGATGGAAAGACTCGGGAGACCATGACAAACCCGGGCATCGTGGATTTAAAGACTAATTATTGCTTCTAACTTCAAAGCTTCTGATGATAGCTTGGCTCGGCTACATGAGCCCATCTGAAGACTCTTCTAGAGCTTTTGACTTACTCCTCCGAGCCCTTGATGGGTATGGTGGAGATTATACTTTGAAGACAAACAAACTTTAAGGTTTGGCGGTCCTAGCCAAAACCGCGCTTCTTAGTAGGCAACCCAAGCTTTTTAGTGCATATTTACGCTTTTTGTGTTTTGTTTTTGTTTGTAGGAATCTTCAACAAAAAGCCAACGTGGATTGATGATGAAGAATTTGGAAGCGATTAAGTTTGAAAGGGATTTTGCTTGATTGTTCCATTTTTTATTGTGGATTGATGTTTGCTTGTATCTTGTTGGAGGATTGGTGGAGTATTTGTAATTATGATGTAATTGTGTTGTTTTTAGTAGTTGTTGTGGGATTGTAGTTAGTGTCTTTCTTGTATTGCCTTGCTCTCTTCTTTCTTGCAGAATACCACCCACTTCATAGCATAAGGGCATGAGGTATTAAAAAGTGAAGACCATTCGGTAATCCTTTTTTACCCTTATTCTTCTCCCCTTCCCTTATTCACATGGGAGTATGGGCTTGTATGCTTTGGAGGTTCACTTGTTGAACATTTTGGAATTGGTGGTTGTGGTTGTGTTGACTATTTGAAGAAGATTAGAGTGCTTGGCTTTACTTGTAGTTGTTTTTGTTTTTATTTTTGTTGTGTTCTTTTGTGTGTTCTTTAATGTGTTTAGGTAAATGTTTTCGAAAATCCGATTGTGAGACTTGCTTATGAGTGTTCACCTTCCCTTGTTAGTAACCCATTTTGATTTTGGCCTTTACTCTACTAGAATGACATTAAACCAAAAATTTCATTGATCCTTTAGCTTGAGTCCAGTTTTTCTACTAGGAGTTTACTCGGGGTTTGAATTTGACCACCTTGACCACCCATGGAGTGATAAGGCCTTGGTTAACGGATCCCGTGCCTATAGGTGACCTTATGATACGGGTTAGTCGCGTCACCGTAATCAAAATAATCCTAGATTACTACTAACAGGTAGCTAGCGGTAAGCAGGGTTGATTCCACAGGGAGGCAGTGTGAAAATTATATGTTAGTCAATTAAATTATCGGGTCACGATTTTATAATGATTTGAGATGAACTGACAGTAACACATAATTAATAAAAGTATGAATTAATGAATTAAGAAAATCACCAGAGTCGTCGGATCACTACGATTAAAACAAGCATATAAACGATTTCCAAATAATTAGTTAAGACGAGTTAAAGGATATCGACGCGGTCCTCTCGGATCACTAGTCATCCTAGAAGTCACCTAACGGGCTTTCGCTACTTATTAGGGAATTCTATCGATACAACGAGTCTAATCCGTTCCAGGCTTTCGATCTTAGGTCGGGATTTACAAGATACAAACAATCGATTACGGCCTATAATTAATTATTCATCGTTATAATGTTGCAAGAGCGATTTAACTCGTAAAGGTCGATTATTTAGTCATCACAAATAAACCTGTTTCAATTCGTAATTCACCTAAACTCTAGTGACGGAAATATTAGCTAAGCATATTTACGATGATAATAATACTAACAAATTGAATCATGATGAAATACAGAATGAATGATAACAAGGAGAAGTTACAGGAAACAAGAGATTAGAAGAAAAAGAGAAGAATAAAATAACAGTAAGTAGAGAGAAGGTTAAGGAAGAAAAGAAAAATTACCAAAATCGGAATAGAGTGGAATGAAAGGAAGTAATAACCATAACCCAAAAATATGAACACTATAAACTTCTGATAACTAATTAAATAAATTATAAAAGAAAACCTAAAAACTAAAAGTTTATAGGAATCTAAACTAAACTAAACTAAAAGATGATGTGATGATGAGAAGATTACAGAGGAAAAAGATAGATGAAAGATGATTGAGATCCTAGAATTGCAGCTCTATTTATAGTGTTCAAGCCCTCAATAACTGCTCCTTAATTCCCTGCTTAAACTGCTATCTTCAATCCCATTAACTAGGTAGTGGAAAGAACTGAAGATGCGTAAGAAGGGGAATCGTGGGTAGCTTCAAAAATATCTGCCCTGAATTGGTGGCAGTATCCTATTCTGCAGACTTGGATTTTATGCTGGTAGACTTGAGATCCAAGTCCGCCTACTTAGTTCTTCAGTCTAGCGCTCAGTCTTCTTCAGTCTACAGACTTGTCCTCAGTCTACAGACTTAGTCTGTTTGGTCTATGGACTTCCTCAGTCTACAGACTTGTTTGTTTGGTCTATAGACTTCCTTGTTTTGCTGCACTTTTGTATGGACCTTCTTTGGGCTCAGCTTTATCTCCTCTCGATCTTCATACAACGAATCGGTTTTAGAGCTTTAACGACTTTTGACGTAATTTTGAGCTCTTTTAACTACTCGGACTCGATTATCTGCACAACAACAAAAGAATACCCGAGTAGCACTTATGGGAGAAAATAACATAATTCGACTCCTAAAAATAATAAAACGACATGGAAATGTGTGCCAAAATAGGTGAAAAATCGAATAGGAACGGCACACATCACCTTACTTGAAGATATCTTTAGGTTTGGGACGATCCTCTTTGCTTTTGCAAAAAGGTCGGGATTATACTTACCTCCAGTGTCTACTAACTCCATGGTCCACTCATTTCCATCCCGTTTAACACCCCGTTGTACACTTTTAGTTGATTAAGAGGACCTAGATAAATCATCAACGTTTTTAGTGATTTATTGTCCTCCTATTAGACTTTAGTCCACTTCATCTTGAGCAACTAACTTTGGAATGTTTGTACTTGTCTCGAGTAAACGATTAGTGTCGTTTCCGCCGTTTCGATGAGGGATTCGGTGTTTTCATGTTTGGATGCAACTATTCTTGTTTGTTTGTTTGTTTGTTTATTTGTTTGTTTTGTTTGTTTGTGTGTTTGTTCGTTTGTGTTTTGTGTGAGTTTAGTGGCGTCCACAATTTTGAGCAAGACCCAACTTGCCTTGCATGGAAGTACCTTACCTCATAGGTATTTCGATGTGAATTGAAGGGACGGAGCGGCCCTGTTAATTGCCCCGTATCGGCTTAGTTTAGTTTAGTAGTAGCTTTTATTCTAATATCTTTTGTTGTGTTCTTTTTATACGTGTGCATGTCTATGTGTTTTTCCTTATAGGTACCTCCAACAAACAACGACAATGGATGAAAATGGATAAGAAGCACGGAACCGTTAAAGTGTGGGGGACAACTTGTGCTTTAAAAGGTAATTTCTTACCCACCCTTCCTTTCCCTCCCTAATTTTGAACATTGAGGACAATGTTCGGTTCAAGTGTGGGGGGTGTGTGTTTTGGATTGAAGACTCATCGTTGTTTGAGGATTGTGGTTGATATTGTTGTTGGAGGATACTTTGGTGGAGTATATATGTTGTTTATTTGTGGTTGTTATGGATTGTAGCCTTGTGTTTTGTTTGTTGTTTTTGTATCTTGTCTTGTTCTGTGCTTTCATTTGATAAAACTTGAAAAATCCTAAAAATTTAAAAATTACAAAAATTACAAAAAGATTTCTGTTTTCGTGTTTCACTCGTTTTCTTTGATAAAATCATTTTTCTAATTCTCAACTTCTTTAAAGAGTATGAATTTTTCTATTACTTGTTGGTTGATTTTAAGTATTATATATTGATTGTCCTCCTACTGTAAGTCGCTCGGGTGTGTACCTCAGATCACTCATGTTCACCTTCCACCTGTCGTGTTGTGATTTCGACATTGTATGCTTGTCTAGGTGACTATAACCCAAGTGACTTCTATCCTTTTACGATCCATTATTCCACAAAAATACTCCACAAATAAGAGTTTGATTATGATTGATATAGAGTTTTGCATTCCATTTCCAATTCAAAAGAGCTCAAACATCAAATATGTGCTTACAAAGAAAAATTCTCAAAAACTCAAAAGAAAAGAATAAGGGGGAGAAGAAGAAAAGAAAGAAAAAAGAAATGAAAAAGAAAGAAAAAGAAAGAATGAAAAGAAATGAAAATGAAAAAAAGGAAAAGAAAAAGAATAAGAAAGACGATTCTTCCCCCGAGTATTTTTGATATTCATATCTTCCATTTTGGATCGGTTCTTATGTCACTTGGGCCATTAGGATGACCCTAGCCCTTGTTTTTGCAAATGGCCGAGACTTGTATGCATTTGTCGATAACTTCATGGGAGTACTCATTCCATCTCTGCCACACATCCCGACATAGCATGGACCGAGGCCAAGAAATATGTAATAATAATTTTTTTTGCAACCGATTTAGTAATTTTAGTATTCATATTCTATGTTTTAGTTGGATTTTAGAATCGTGACTTTTGATTTGAAAACTTGTGATTTGGTGTGTTGTTTGTTTTTCGTTCTTGTGTTTTGTGTTTTTGTTTTTGCGTGTTATTTTATTTATGGGTCGTAGATTAGTCCAATGAGTTACTCGAGGACGAGT
The DNA here is from genome assembly GCA_958450325.1 of Agrostemma githago. Taxonomy (NCBI): domain Eukaryota; kingdom Viridiplantae; phylum Streptophyta; class Magnoliopsida; order Caryophyllales; family Caryophyllaceae; genus Agrostemma; species Agrostemma githago. The sequence continues at coordinate 11,200,286 of OY288255.1, read as the reverse complement.
AAAGTTTAAGTGTGGGGTATTGATAACACGCAAATTTACACCATTTTTCCTCCCATTTAGACTCGTTTTTCCATCGTTTTGCGAGACTAGAGTGCGATTATTGCCCTATTTTGAGTATTTCTCGCATTAGCGTCCCTCTTGTGCGTTTTACGTGTTTTTGGTAGTTTTTCTATCAATTTTGATAGGATTTGGCACCGAAAGCATGATCGAGCTTCCACGAGCACAAGGGAGCGGGATATCGTCCAAAGCATGCCACAAAGCAAAGCCCAAGCATCAAAGGGTGAAACTATAGTCCATTGGGCGTCTTCTCCTGAGAGGTCGAACTTAAAATGGATATATCTAGAGTTATAGACCTATGATCGAAGGGATTCTAGTTGGAGGTGAAAGCTTATTTTCTTAGCTTTCCAACGACATATCAAACGCCCCAATCGAAGATCAAACGAGAGAGTTATGGTCCTCCAAAGTCACAGGGCGAAGTTTCACCCGATGAGATTTGAACGGGCGAAATTTCGCCCGACGGTGTTCCTCCCAGAATGAGATTTCGGACAAAAAAGTTCATAGGGTAAAATTTCACCCTATGAGATTTTGACCGGGCGAAACTTCGCCCGGCGGTATTTCGGCCATATTGGAGAGAATCCGCAGGGCAAAACTTCACCCTATGAAGACTCATTGGACAAGGTCTCACTCAAAGGGTAGAACTCTCACTAATGGGCAAAGATTAGAATTGGGCTTTAAGAATGTGTGACCCATTAAGGGCTTAGTATATATAGTATCCTTAGGTTTTCATTTAGTAAACTTTCTTAGTTCACATAGTAAAACTCCATAGATTTAGTAAACTTTCTTAGTTTAGATTAATCTACTCAACATTCTACAATCAAGTTCTTGTATTAGTTGAAGATTTGGATTTATTTTGAAGATTGAAGAGTTTTGCAAGGATTGGTGACAAAGTTCTTGTATTTTCTCTTCCAAGATTCAATCTTTATGTTAATCTTCATCTTCCTCCTTTAGTTTTCTCCATTGTTGGTAGTTTCTTTCCTCTCCTTTTCTCCATTAATTAGTTTTCTTTTTAGTTTCTTGTTAATCCATTGTTAGCCTTGTCATTTTTATGTTAGTGTTGTTTTTCATTGTTTGTTTGTTTTTCTCTCTCCTTTGTTTGTTTCTCCATAGTTTGTGTGTTTGTTTATGTGGACATGACATAGGTCCACCCCGACGCGGCCATGCGCGGGTTTGGGGAGGCGAATGAATCTCATGTGAGATGGATCGAATTGAAATTTAAATCGAAGTGGAGTCGCCACCGAACTTTGTAGGAGTTCGGGCCCGTTCGAACCCACTCTATATCTCAGTGGGCCATGCAAAAAGTACGGCCCATTCGGATGTCAGATTTTATGGGGTTCGTCCCTTTGCATTGCGATACCGATACCGACATTATCGGTTACCGTGTATTGAATGACTCTCGTGTGTCAATGGTTTCGGACATCCGGAAACCACGGTTCTGAGTAAGGAGTGAGGGTAGGTGTTGGGAAGTTCACAAAGAACACCCAACCCCGCCCGCACTTAGCGGCCTCTACTAAGTTATCGTTTGATTTTAAAATACGTGCGTTAGTAATTCGATTGAATGATATGCAACAATATTTTGACTAAACATGCAAAGATTAGAATAAGTTGTTATGTCGATTTAATGCATCTAAATTAACGTCAAAGTTGTATTTAGCATACGAGATTCGTTTTAGTACAATAAAACAAATAACGAAAATAAAATGCCAAAAATAGAAACAAACGTGTTAGTAATGATAATAACGGTTTGTAAATAATATGGAATGACGTAAACGACAGGATGCATAATTTTGGAAAGTAGTATGACACGTGATTGACTTGACACGTATTGACCGAAGTCATAAAAATATTTGATAAGGCTTGACGTATGTTTGAGGGCTCACGTTTTGACGTGATAAAGGGACACTCGATCGAGTCATTGAGGGACTCGACCGAGTGTGCCTCGGAAAAAGCTTCTGCCCAACTTTTGAGGTGTCACTCGATCGAGTCATTGAGGGACTTGATCGAGTGGTCCTCAAAAAGACCTTCTGCCTCAGTTTTTGGGGTGCCACTCGATCGAGTGGGCTAGGCATCCGGTCGAGTGCCCTCTGTAAGAAAAATGGTTCGTTTCGCCATTTGGTATGGATTTCGAAATTGCTTTTGATTTTTGAAAATCGGTGATTTTATTAAGTCGCGCAAAAATATTATATGATTTATGCTCGGCTCGAATTTTCGATACTCGTCGCATCCGATGTTTGATTATGGAATCAATATCGAATACTTAGAGTGTAATCTAGAAAAAGGTGTTATAAGTCGTCTAAATCAAACTAAAATGAAGTAAATTATCTCTGCGTTATAATGTCGAAATTAGTTCTTTCGAACTATGTGACAATTATTTTAGCATCAACGAATTCGCGCTAGTTAAATTTATTGAGAGAGATGCTTTGTTTGTTTGACTAGATTCGAAAATAGATTCCCTCCGCATCTCGACATCGTAATAAATCCTTGCGGATTATGTGATGTCAGATCCGCATCAACAGGTTTCGGTCTAACCCAAAAAAGGAATCGGACGCGTTTAAAGGGGAGTATTCGCGATCCCATCATGCCTTTGAGTGTTTAGGGCGGGGCTCCTCGAGAGGGCTCCACCACTGTTACTACTCGTGAAAGGATTAGAAGGGTCTTATACGAATATCGCCTTTGAACGTGTTTGATTCGAAATAATTTTAGAAATTGATGAATGCGTGATTTTAATGATTATGAAAGTACTAAGACGATGCTAGCGACGCGATAAAAAATAACGATTTTGTTGATGTTGATTCGCTTCAAAAATCAAATACTCGGGGTGTCGGGATAAGCGACCGGCAACATCGGGTGCGACACCCTTGTATTCGGATTTTCTTATTCCGTCATCCCTCGTATTCAACACGAATAGGCGAATATTTTAGTATTTTGATACTAGTAATATTAACGATATTAGAAATAAAAAAAGCGAAAAAAAAAAAGACGAGAGAAGACGAGGAAGATGACGCGATAAGAGAAGAGGAGAAGAAAGAAGAAATCGGGATTTTTGCACCCTCAACCTACATGCTTCGTATTCTCAGACAGGACTCGTTTAGTTGTGGCTTGAGCACGGGAGTTCGAGATTATGTAGATGGAGTTATGGTGGTTTTCGGTTATAGGTTTGCTAGATACTAGGGTTGTAAGACTGAAATTTTGTATGGGTGTAAAGGTTGTAGAGATGAAAAGTTGTTCAAAGGTGTTGCAAAGGGGAGGTATATATAGGAATTCTCTCATCACCCGACCTAGGGTCACTCGATCGAGTGCCCCTGCTGACTCAATCGAGTGGCCCAGTTCAGAGGCAACATCGGGCCTGCTAGAGGCCCACTCGATCGAGTGGGATGACACTCGATCGAGTGGATCAGCTGGAGCAAAGAAATCCGGAGTCCTTGACTTCGGGTTGGATTCTCGATACTTGCGTGGCTATTTTGTGTCTCGGAAACGACTTTGACCGAGGTTTGACCCGATCGCTAAAAAACGGTTTTATTTCTGGTGTCTGTTTTGACCCAAATTAGTCTTATTTGACTAGAAACGACCCGCTAGGCCTGAATTTGAGGTTGGTTTTGTGAGATTTGTACTCCGTAAAAAGCCCAAGCCAGAAACTAACGATTTTGAGCCCATATCCGAGCGCGTAGAAGCACGTTCGCGTCCGATCATCATTGGGTGTTTTTTGGAAACCGCTATACACACCTAGCAGCCAAATGTGGGTGTCTACAGAGCCCCCACCCTGACTGAGGCTTGGACAGGGCGAAAGTCAGAGTAGCTACCAGGCCAACCGAGGATTAAGACCTGGCAGACTTTCGGTCGGGTCGTTTATAGTCCATTAGACTCGCGTGAAGGGCTCGCGAGCCATAAGATAGAAATCATACCTGAGTTGATGATGATAACTCCACGGGGATTCAGACTTGTTGTATAAGTGTCGGGTGCGCCTATATATGGGTCCATCTCGTGCTATTTCGGGAAAATACCGGCTTGGGTTTTCCGCTGGGGAGATATGTGAGTTCTGCGGGCTTGCTTCTGAAGCCTTAGGTATACCTGTGACAGTTACATAGATTTTTTTTTGCACGTAACATTTAGGTAAAACTCGACTCACGCTGGGAAATAAAAAGTTTGAATTTTTGAAATTCTCGAAAAATTTTATTTTGAAAATTTTGACTTCTTTGAAATTTAAGAATGCTCGGGATGACTAATTTCTGTGCTAACATGAGGAATATAAAATTGGGCCTATATGCCTAAACCCACTTGAATTAGGAAACTTTATGGAAAGAGGGTTGTCATGGCTTGGTACTATAAATACCCATCCCCTATCTTAGTTTTTCTCACAACTTATTTACAATTCTCTTCTTCTTAAAAAAAAAAAAAGAAAACTCCTTATTCTTTTCAAGAAATTCAGCCATGGGAATTGAACGCTTGACCGCGATGTTGCAAGAATGGTCCCGACGCTTTAGGGACACAGATAAGGTAGCTTTGAACCAGACGGGTATTACTCAGCTGTTCTCGTTCCGTCAGATGCAGGTGGATCGCTACTTCCTTGATGCTTGTTTGTCCTATTGGGACGACACATATCATGTTTTTGCCCTTCCTCGGGGCGAAATATGCCCTATACCTGAGGAAATTGCTGCTGTAGGAGGATGAAACCTTTTACTTCGTCCTGATGTCCCGTTTTCAGTTCATGCGGGAGTTTTTAGGACTTTCCCATAATGAGTTATCTCGCATGACGGAGGACGAAAATATTTCTTTGATTGACTTGGCCGAGAAAATTATGAACCCGCATGATGTCCGGGTCAGACCGGCCCACAGCCGTAGGGCTTTTGCTTTCTGTATGCTTCATGTTTACGCTTTTGAAGGTCATATGGATTTGTTGTCGTGCATGGGCGATGTCCGTCTTTTCACTGTGGTCGACCTGATGGAGACGGATCATAGTCCGGCTTGGCTGATTACGGGGGAAATTATCCAGGGCTTGGATAATCGTAAGAGGGATTCGTCGGTTCGTCTGACCGGGAGCACCCGTCTACTGCAAGTATATCGCTTCGGATTTTTCTGATTTTTTGATTTCTCAATTTTTCGATTTTTGATTTTTTTTTCGCGATTTTCTGCTACAGCAGGCACTCGATTCGTAAAAAGCCCCATGTCCGATTTCAAGGGTGTCACTCGAGAGTGACCCCTAAGCACTCGATCGAGTGCCCCTAGGCGGTCGTCTATTTTGCTCGGGAATTCATATCTTTGTTTCTTTTTTCAGCTCTGGTTATTCGAGAAGCTATCGGTCATAGATCCTCCGCTTGACCCAAGTCGATACCGACCTAATCAGGTGATGTCAAGGAGACGGGCCATCGATTTCTCTCGCCACATTACCCAGAAATATTGGGATGAAGTGCTGTCTTTCCATAGCGGTCCGCTGATCCGATGGGTATGTAGTGCCATGGTGGCCCATTTACGTTTGGACGGGTTTGGCTCCAAGGGACAAGGCTCGCTATCAGGTGATTTTGTCTTTCAGGCAGACAGTTCACCTTTATCCCGACCGCATACTTAGGCAATATGGTTGGTCTCAAAGAATCTCAGAAATTGAGGCGGTTGTGAGTGAATCTACCCAACTGACCGACATAATGTGCGATACTTGGATGCAGTGATGGTATACTCGGCCCACTTAGCCCGTTCCTAAGTCTCTTCATTCAATCTGGGTTTCGGAATCTTATGTGAAATGGACTAAAGCTGATTCTGCCAAGGCTCGAGCTGCTTTAAAGGTCGATGAAGCTTTTGACCTGCTGCGAAGGGAGCAAGTTAAAGACAATAGAGACTTTTTCGAAGATGGTGACACTCCGGCTACACTGGTCCGTCTAATGTCAGGTCAGAGAGGGAGGACTAGGACTCAAGCTGAAGGGTCCAGTGCTAGAGGTGCGCGGGGGAGAGTGAGCCCCCAGACCGACTTAGAAAGGAGACTTGGTCCGAAACTGGCAGTTCAGGACCGACTTGGTCATCGAGACAGGCTACCCGAGCACGTACGGGCTCGACTTGGATCGGTTACAATGGCAGAAGACCCGCTATTGAAGAAACGGGTTCGAGCAAAGGAGGTCCCTCTCGTGATCCGGGAACGCTCGCCCCCGCCCCGGCGTCATCGGGCTCCACGTGACCCTAAGGACCAGGGAAAGAGCAAAATGCCCTAAATACTAGTCTCCTTAATTTTTATTATTTAAGTATTATTATTATTATTATTATTGTGGTGTGCTTTTTTTTTGTTGTTTTTTTTTGTGTGTGATGTAATTTTGAAATTCCCGAGTTTATTGGATTTTTAATAAAAGAAATATTAGTGAATACCGCTTCCGTCTTTTTCGTTATTGCAGTGGTTGTGCCCTTTTGAGGGGTTGCCTATGTATCCACAATTAGCGGAATCAAACCAAACGTAGTTCAAACATAGCTTTTTTGAAATTTTCGAAATACGCCAAGACTATTAGTTCGAGGTGTGCGACAGTAGGATAAATAATCCTAACTTATTGACTTGCTTATAATTTTGAAAACTAGATTAAAGCCCGTGCGATGCACGGGTTAATCGGCTTAATTACATTGATGAGGTATATTCGTTAAATAAGAAACTTAATCAATCTATATCTTTATAAATAAGAAACTTGATCAATCTATATCATTATAATAAATAAGATGATCACGCGTGATATCAGTAATCAAACTTAATTTCAGCTAAGTTTATAGTCTTAATAGCTTATTTTAAAATTTAAAATAATACATGACAACTCTTATTTATAATATAAAATTTCATCAACTTATTATAATTTTTCGATGTGAAAATAATTTTACGTTCGTTGTCTTATTAAGAGATTTTTTAAGACTCAAAAGTTTTTTTTGATTGATATCTAAGAACGAATGAATTTTTTGGTTGATATCTAAAAACGAAAGATTAATCTTATTTTATTTTTTTTTGGTTGAAATGTAAGAATTATATTACCACACCAAAACATTACAAATTGGGGTTCTCGGCCAACAATTCAACAATCACTACAACTATTTAAAATTATAGCATAGTCATAGCCTCTCCATCTACTTTAGGAAAAAACTTCAACTGGTTCTTCACTTCAAATTGTATAGTTTTACCCACTTTCTCAGGATGAAGTAATACACCATCGTGCACACTTCGATTCCGTTCCTTCCATATATGATAGATGAGTGCACTCAACACCATCCCAAAAATCTGCTTCTTTGTATTAGCCAAACTCCCTAAGTCAAGCCACCAATTGATGCAATTAGTACTTGGAAAATCAGCATGAATCCATTGATTGATAGCATTCAGACAAGCAGTACTATATGCACATTCAAAATATAGATGCTGCAGCGTTTCACTTTGGACTGCACATATCCCACACTTATCATTGATAGGACCTCCCCATTTAAGCATCCTATCCTTAGTCAATAGTCTACCTTTCATGTAAAACCAAGATAGAAATCTATGCTTGGGTAAACTTAGGTCATTCCAGACAAACTTCGTAGCTGCAACTTTAGGACCAGGCTGTAAAAGCCATTCGTACCCATCCTTCACCGTATACTCTTCCCCATCATCCTTCCACTGTCCAACAGTAAAGCCCAACTTCATTTCCTCCCTAATATGGCAGATTTTCCTCCATGTCCAACTCGATAAATCATTCGGTTTATAATCCATCCATTGTGTTCCTTTTATATTATTTGTATGCACCCATTTGACCCACAATGAATTCGCATCACTCTGAATCCACCAACAATATTTCCCAATACACGCTTTATTCCACAATTTTAAGTTCATCAGCCCAAGACCACCTCTCTCTTTGCTTTGACAAATTTCTTGCCAAGATACTAAAGCCACCTTTCCTTCCATAGCATTCCCACTCCACAAAAAACATCGACATATACTGTCAATTTTCCTGATAATAGTGGAGGGAAGGATGAAAATCCTAGCCCAGTAGCTGTGCAATTTACTCAAAATAGATTGGATTAACGTCACCCTCCCTGCATATGAAAGATGCTTCGTGCCCAGCCCTATAATTCGTTCAACAATCCTTTCAACAAGAAGCTCACAATCCAGCACACTTAGACGTTTAGGAGAGATGGGAACTCCTAAATATCTAAATGGTAGTGTTCCATTTCTCATACCTGTCATATCCAGACAGTCTTGTCTATCACCAAGAGACATTCCATTCATATATACATTAGATTTTCTGCCCATTCATACTTAATCCCAAAGCTTTAGAAAAGGTTAAAAAACCTCTAAGAAGCAATTTAACAAAAGCAATATCTCCTCTACAAAAGAGCATTAAGTCATCCGCAAAACAAAGGTGTGTAAGCTTTAATTTACGGCACTTACGATGATACCTAAACTGTGCTTCTTCCTGCACCACATTTAGGATTCTCGTGAGATACTCCATCCCAATGACAAAGAGCAAAGGCGACATAGGATCTCCTTGTCGTAAGCCTCGGGATCCTTTAAAATACCCAAACGTATTCCCATTCAAGGCAATAGAATATGAAGGTGTACTCACACATTCCATCACAAGTTGAACAATATGCGAAGGAAAATCTAAAGCGACCATCATATCCTCAATGAAACTCCATTCCACCGAATCATAGGCCTTTTGAAGGTCTATTTTCATCATGAGCCTAGGTGAACACGCTTTCCTATTATACAATTTGATGAGATCTTGACATATCATAATGTTTTCTACTATATCTTTTCCTTTGATGAATCCAGCATGATTGGAGCTGATGATGTCAGGTAACACATTACCAATTCTCTTAGCAAGAATCTTCGCAATGCATTTGTATATGGTATTACAACATGCAATTGGGCAAAATTGACCCACATTCCTGGGCACATCTACTTTAGGAATCAATGTTAAGATTGTATGATTGACTTGCTTTAGCATCTTACCATGGACAAAGAAATCCTTCACTACTTCAATCACATCAGTCCCGATTATATGCCAAGTATCCTTAATGAACTTGGAACCATACCCATCGGGTCCAGGGCTCTTGGAGTCTTGAATCTCAAACATAGCATCTTTTATCTCCTCACCAGTAACAGGCTGTAATAAGCGTGCTTTGTGGGCATCATTAACAAGCAGCCCTTTACGAACCGTATCTCTATGAACTCTCCTGACATACTTTCGATTACCCAATAACTTCTGATAAAAGGTCTCAAAGGCCCCATTGATGTCAGTAGCCTGCTCATATTCAATACCATCCATATCAGATATAGAAAAAATCTTCAATTTAGCTCTCCTCTTATTTATAACACTATGAAAATACTTAGTATTCTCATCTCCCTCTTGCATCCAATCAATTTTGGCTTTCTGTTGTAGGAAATCAACATAAGCCTTTTTTAACATATGATAATCATCCATTAAGGTCTTTTCCAATGCATAAAGTTGAGCATTCTGTGGATCTCTGTTCATTTTTATTTGTAACTCATCCAAAGCTTTCTTAGCAATCTTCACTGCACTATCAATCTTGTGAAATACCTCCTTATTGAAGGTACGAAGGTGAGGTTTCAGGTTCTTCAATCTCCGTATAAGTTTATACATAGGCGTCCCATGTATATTCAGGGGCCACTGCTGCACAATCAAGGGTAGAAATTCAGGAGATTGTGCCCACATGTTGAAGTATCTAAAAGAATTATGTCTTCTATCTTCAATACTACCCTCATTCAAGAGACAAGGACAATGGTCGAAGTCTCCCTCAGGAAGGAAATGAGCTGCTATAGAGGGAAAATCATTCAGAAACTCAGCATTATTTAACACCCTATCAATGCGACTGAATACACGAGTATTATCTTCATGCTTGTTGTTCCAAGTATAAAAAGAACCATTACTCTTCATATCTTGCACCTGGCAGCCCATAGTGCACTCCTTAAAGTCCCTAATGTCTGCCCAAGTTACGACTGCACCAATTTTTTCATCAGCATTCAAAATATTATTGAAGTCTCCTCCAATCACCCAAGGACCAACACACCAGCCAGCATATTTTCGCAAATTTTGCCATAAAGACATTCTCTCACGCTGCTTATTTAAGCCATAAACATACGTTAACCAAAACCTCTTCTTCCTAGAAGCATCATACACAAGAGCACAAATCGTCTGATCTGTAACATCCCTAATATCCACCGTGAAGATGGTAGGATCCCAAATCATCCATATTCGCCATCCTTCATGTTGAGCATTATTAGTGCAAATAGACCAATGTGCACAAATATTATTCTTAATCCCAGACCAATTCCTAGCCTTAACTCTAGTTTCCAACAAAGCAAAAAGTCTTACATTATTCTTATGCAAGAACCATTTAACATCTCGATGTTTATTGCTACTATTAAGCCCTCTTATATTCCAAAAATCGAAACTAACCATTGTCAATTGTAGAGACGATCACATTACCCATCATAGCATTAGTTCGTTGCAGTGAGGCTGCAAAGATATCAGCAAAGTTAAGCCCCTGCCATCCCTGACTCCCACTTCCTCGTTCATATCTTGTAGCTCGAGATATCATCCGTGCTGGAGAAGGATGAGCACTAGAGTTCAATGGTGGGAACATTTGAGGAGTCCGTACGGGTATGATTTCTGTCTCCACAGCTACTGGTGCCTCAGGTGCAACTGATTCCCCATCTGCTGCAGGGACTATAACCATCCCCTTTTCCTTCCATTGTTTCTTAGGTTGTCCTTTCCTGCAATCTCTCTCTTCATGGCCCATTCCACCACTTTTTAAGCATTTAATTGGCAACCATTCATACTCAACCATAACCTCTTGCTCCATGCCTTTTTCATCCAAAAACCTGATGCTTCGTGGGAACTTCTGGTCAATCTGCACAGAAACCATCACACGAGCATATCCCAGGAACGTCTTTAGCCCTGTATTTGTATCACACTTAATAAATTGCCCAATTCTGCTAACAATTTTGGTCAGACTCTCCTCCCCCCAGAATCGTACATTCAGATCATGTAGCTTCACCCATATTGGCACCTCCACTGCCTCTTTCTTTGTTAGATCAATACCATCTTCCCAAGGCTTAAGAATGACTGGTTTTTTTATCAAATAATACCCACTGACTGAGAGATTTCTGTTGTTCCTCTTTAGTTTTGAATCTGACCAAGAACACTCCATTCTTCATGAAAGAGATCTTGTCCAATCTATTACTCTTCCATAATCTCTCCAGAAACCCCTGTACCACCTTCCATGGCGGATGAGCTCCAAGAATGTAACCATATATAGCAGTTTCCCAAAAAAACGATCTCATTCTCTACATCTGCAACTTCCAACTGTACCAACGGAGGCTCTTCAGGCGCACCATTACGTACTACATCCACCCATTCCTGACTCTGTTCATCATTATGCGATTCATTCTCAAAACCATCAAGGTCAAGGTCATACTCAGTAATGATCGGCTTCTTAGAAGAACTCGCCTGCTCTTTCTTCTTGCTAGCAGACGCTTGCTGTTTAGGCTTTTCTAGAATTTTTTGATTTTTTTTGTGATTTTTACTATTATTTTTAGCTCTACCCATGCTTTCAGTCTCAAGATCTTCCAAACTTTCATTGACGGCTACTGTAGCTTTCTCTCTCAAAAAAAACCGTCATTTTCAAAAATACATTTTTCAGTGATCGGCTAACTATTAATCTTATTTATAATATAAGATTCTATCGCCTCATCATAGTTTTTCGATATAGGATAATTTACTCAAGGTTTATAGTTTTAAGATCCGCTTTTAAGACCCAGAAAAACGCACGATTACTCTGATATTTAAAACCGAAAGATTACTCATTTATGATATAAAATTTCATCACCTCATCATAATTTTTCGATGTGGTATAATTTACTTAATGAAATTTATAGTTTTAAGAGCTATTTTTAAGACTTACAAGAGTTCGTTTTTATATCTAAGTTAAAGGATAGACGATTACTTTTTATTTATATAATCGAATTTGATCATCTTATTGGAGTATATGTTTTTGATGAATGATTAGTCTTATTTATATAATAAAAAAATTCATCTTATTATAATTTTTCGATGTGGGATATTTTTACTTAAGTTTTTTTAAGTTTAGATTTAGTCTAATTCAGAACTTTTATTTATAGAGGAATAATTACTCTTATTTATAATATATTGAATTCCAACTTTAACTATATAGTCTTAGTCTTAGGAACTGTTTTTTAAGTCTCAAAAGATTGTTGGTTACGTAGAATTCTATCACCATATTATAATTTTTCAATATGTGATAATTGTTTATAATATAGAATTTTCTCATCTCATCATAATTTGGAGAAATTGTTACTTTTATTTATAATAGAATTTCATCGTCTTATTATAGTCTCAAAAGTTTTTTAAAACTCAAAAGAGAGGGAGTATAATTTTTCGATGTGCGATACTTTACTTAAGTATATAGTCTAACAAATAATTAGTCTTATTTATAATGTAGAAATCCATCATCTTATTATAATTTGTCGATGTGGGATAATTTTAAATTTTTAGTCTTATTAAAACCTTTTTTATACTCAAAATATTGTTGGTTGATATTTAAAAATAATAATTATTCTTATTCAGTAGAAATTCATAATACTTAAAGTTGATTGTGGTTGATGTCTAAGAAAGAACTATTATATATTAGTCTGATTTACAATATAAAATTTCATCACCTTGTTATAATTTTTTACTTAAGTGTATAGTCTTAAGAAATTTTTTAAAACTCAAAAGATTTTTGTTTGATGAAATTTTATAATTTTTCGAATGTGGATAGTTTTGCTTAAGTTTATGATCTTAATATATTTTTAAGACTCATTAGATTTTTGGTTAATAATATCTAAGAGCACAGAATTATCTTATTTATAATATAAAGTTTCATCACCTTATTATACTTTTTCGATGTGAGATTATTTTACTTAAGTTTGCAGTCTTATTAAGAGATTTTTTAAGACGTAAAAAAAAAATTTTGATTGATATTTAAGAACACATGATTAGTCATCATCTCGTAATAATTTTTCGATGTGAGATAATTACTTAAGCTTATAGTCTTAAGAGCTCTTTTTAAAAAGAAAAAAAATACATGATACTCTGACATTACTCTTGATTATAATATAAAAGTTCATCACATCACTATAATTTTTCAATGTGGGATGATTTTAAGTTTGTAGTCTTATATATTTAAAGCTTTTTTAATACTCAAAAGTTATTTTGTCGATATTTAAAACCGAATGATTACTCTTGTTTATAATATAAAGTTTTATCACCTTATTATAATTTTTTGATGTGAGATTATTTTTACTTAGGTTTGTAGTCTTATTAAGATACTTTTTAATACTTGAATGTTTTTTATTGATATTTAAGAACGAATCTTATTTATAGAATTCATCAATTTATCATAACTTTTCGATGTGGGATAATTTATTTAAGTTTATAGTGCTAAGAGCTCTTTTTAAAATTAAAAAAAAATACATCATGAATTACTCTTGATTATAATACGAAGTATAGAATTGCATCACCTCACTATAATTTTTCAATGTGGGGTGATTTTAAGTTTGGAGTCTTATATATTAAAACCTTTTTTAAGACTCAAAAGTTGTTTTGTCGATATTTAAAACCGAATGATTACTACAATATTACTTACTCCCTCCGTTCACTATTTTTTGCCCCATTTCATTAAAATACTCCTCACAAATAATTATGAAATCGGGCGAAAGATCATGAACGGAGGGAGTATAATATAAAATTTCATCACCCCATCATAATTTTTCGATGTGGGATAATTTAAAAGTTTTTTTTGGTCGATATTTAAAACCGAATGATTACTCTTATTTATAATATAAAATTTCATCACCTCATCATAATTTTTCCATGTAGGATAATTACTAAGGTTTATAGTCTTAAAAACTCTTTTTGAGATTCAAAAGACTTTTGGTAGATATCAAAGAACAAATGATTACCAATATTTATAATATAGAATTTCATCATCATATTATAATTTGTCGATGTGGGATAGTTTTACAACTGTGATATTATATAATAGATTCATCACATAATGTGAAACAAATAATATGAAATTTATACTCTAATGAAAGTATTTTTTACCACGAATCTAAATATTTTTATAATTTATTTTACGATAATGTTTTTAAAAAATGAACTCTAAAGGTTTTTACCTCAAAATTGTAAAACATCATATTAATATAATAAATTAAATATATTATAATAATTAAAAGATTCTCTAATTGATTTTTTATTTACTTATGATACTTTCCTAATTTGAGGTTTGATGGAACGGACCAATGAGATCGCTCGAAAAAAGCCTAAAATATATATATATATATATATATATATATATATATATATATATATATATATTGATTGATTTATAAAAAGACAAATTTTCATAAATGCAAATGACATTGAGATAAGGTTTAGGGGGTGTAGTAACGCTTCAGCTGGTCCAAGTTGGTTGGGTTGACGAATTCATTCCCGTCCAAGTCTGTCAGCATCACTGCTCCTCCTGATAAGACCTTCTTCACCAAATACGGCCCAGCCCCATTGGGTTTTAATTTTCCTCTTGGGTCGACTGGTAGTAATGCACGGACTAATCTCAGAACTAGATCCCTTCTTTGATGTTTCTGGGCCTAACTCTTTTGTTGAAAGCCCGTTATTTACTAATCAAATCAATTTAAAAATCAAACCACACACAAAAGAACACATGTTTATATTTGTATTGTATACTTTCAATGTTAACACCAAATTATTTTTCAAATGATGTGTTAATACTTACTTGCACAAATCATCAGTCAAGCAAACTTTCGCCAGTCTTTTACAATTCATTATTACGCGTCAAGATCTCCGTTTACTTCGACTTAGTCACACGTAGTGTTTCTAACCATAACACTGAAATTAAATTTGGTGTATTAGTTGTTTTTTACACTAGTGAATTTACGTTTTTTGCGCATACCAATTGTTACACTAAAAGGACTAATATTGGCACCAATTAACATGTGTCTATATGATCACACTATTTCATATAAGTTTTCCTCTATAGTTCATTGACACCTACTTTGTCATTCGTGCATTACGGAAAAAAGCTTGTGCTGTAGCGGGTTAGTCAAATTTAATTATTGGGAAAAAATTAGTGTTTGGATGATGATATTGGGTTATCCCACATAAAATCGTTGTATTTGTAGACACCCGCATTTTGACTGGCAGGTGTATTTGGCAGTTTCATAAAAACACCCGATGATGATCGGACGCTAACGTGTTTCTACGCGCTCGGATGCGGGCTCAAAACCATTAGTTGCTGGCTAATGCACTTACGGAGTACAAATATCACGAAACGGACCTCAAATCCAGGCCCAGTGGATCGTTTCCAGTCAAAAAAGACTAATTTGGGCCGAAACCGACACCGGAAATAAAACCGACTTTTAGCGATTTGGGCAAACCCCGCCCCGGTCAAAGTCGTTCCGAGACACACAAAACAGCCATTCAAACATCAAAAGTCCAAGTCAAACTCAAAACCCATAAGACATCCAAAGTCACTGTCCAAATCCCGGATCTCGCGACCTAGTTGAGCCACTCGATCGAGTGCTCAACCCACTCGATCGAGTGGGCCTTATTCAGGCCCGACTGCAGGCACACCGGGCCACTCGACCGAGTCAAGGGGCTACTCGGTCGAATAACCCTAGACGGGGTACCTAGGCCTTGCCTATATAAACACCCCATGCAACACAACTTTACACATCTTTTACAACTTTCAAAAAACCCTAATCAAACCCTAGCACTATACTAGCAAACCCTAAACCTAGCTTTAGGAATCGAAACCCTAACCACCACAACTTAGCCTACATACTCGAAACTCCCGTGCAAGCCGTCACTACGAGTCCCGTCCGAGCATAAGAAACATGTAGGTTGAGGGTGCCAATCCCCGCTTTTCTCTTCTCCTTTCTTCTCTTTCTCGCGTCGTGCGTCGTTGTCGTCATTATCATCGTAGATGTCTTTTTTGTATTTACTTTATTCACGTTGTAATATCGATAATATAACTAGTATAAAACATTAAAGTATTCGTCAATTCGTGTCGAGCATGAGTAATGGTGGGATAAGGAAACCCGAATATACAAGTGTTTCGCACACAGCGTTGTCGGTCGCTTATCCCATCACCCCGATTGCTTGATTCTTGAGACGAATTAACATCAACTTTAATTTTCTTTTTATCATCGTTATCACAATTTTCATCAATTTTAAAACCTATTTTCAAAACATACTTTTTATAAGGGTCGAAACCCGTTGATGCGGATCCGACATCAAACAATTCGCAAGAATTAATTGTGATGTCGGGATGCGGAGGGAATCAAGTCTTTCAATCCTAGCATAGCATCAAACTCTTAGATTCGATGCTAATTTCATAATTAGACGTCGAATCTAACGATCTAGTCACATAAATTAATTAACGCGATTTCTATTGATGCTAAAATAATCGTCATACAGTTCGTTAGAATTACGACATTATTAAACGCGGAGGAAATTTACTCATATCGCGATAGTTAATTTAAGACGACTAAAATCAATTTACTTTTTATTTTCACTCTAGTATTCCATGTCGATTCAATAATCGAATATGGGATACGACGAGTACACAAATTTAGAATCGAGTATAAATCCCATAATATTTATATCCGATTCAACAAAATCAATGATTTATAAAATCCGAATTGAGCATAATTTGTACGATATTGATGCCCGATTCGGTAGAATCTTCGAATTATCAAAAATCAAAAGCAATTGCAAAGCGAATTATAATTCGTACAGGGGGCACTCGGCCGAGTGCCTAGCCCACACGGTCGAGTGGCACCCCAAACACCGAAACAGAATGCGCTTACGACCTCCACTCGGTCGAGTCTCACAGTGACTCGGTCGAGTGGCAACGTACTCGGTCGAGTTGGTCAATAACTCGATCGAGTAGGGTCTAGAATACAGGATAGAAGCATTTTCAGAGGTCCACTCGGTCGAGTCCTTCAATGACTCAGTCGAGTGGCCTCTTCATCACGTCAAACCGTGAGTCCTATAAGTCGGTCGAGTCATATTAATATCTTTTCACGACTTAAGTAGACACGTGTCTAATCGATCACGTGAAAACTTCACTTTTCAAACCTTTACATCATCTTGTCTACATCATCCAATAATTTGCAAACCGTTATTATTCGTTATACCGTTACTAACCGTTTGTTATTTTCCTTGTTGATTTATCGTTTGTTTTAATGTACTAAAATGAACCCACATGCTAAAACTCAACTTCGACGTTATAATTAATTGCATTAAATCGACATAGAAACCCTTTTAATTTCATTCACATGCTTAGGGAAAACAATGTTTGCATAAGCATTTTTTCACCGAATTACTAACGCGCGTATTAGAAAGTCATTCGAGATCTTAGTAGAGGCCGCTAAGTGCGGGCGGGGTTGGGTGTCCTTTGTGGGCTTCCCAACACGTACCCTCACCCCTTACTCAGAACCATGGTTTCCGGATATCCGAATCCATTGGCATACGAGAGTCATTCAATACACGATATCCGATAATGTCGGTATCGGTATCAGATGCAAAGGGACGAGCCCAATAAACTCTGACATCGGAAATGGGCCGTATTTTGTATACGGCCCACTACGACATAGAGTGGGCTCGAACGGGTCCGAACTCCCACAAAGTTCGGTGGCGACTCCACTTCAATTTAAATTTCAATTTGATCCATTCTCATATGGAGATTCATTCGCCTACCCAAACCCACACGTGGCCGCGTCGGGGTGGACCTATGTCATGTCCACAATTTGGCGACTGCGCTGGGGATTAACTGATGCGTGACTTACCATCGGCATCCTCAGGGTGAGACTCGAATAGAAATCGTTTGACTAGTACAATACGCGTTTTAGTTTTACGGTTCATGCATAACCCATATTTTTCCGGGCCGGTACTCGCGACCGATGTCCCACTATACCGTTGATGTACTCCAATATGGATATGTCAAAAGGTGTCCATAGTCGATTCGAGTGGGTTTCGCGGCATGTTCTAAGATCAACTCGACTTAGGAAGTCCGTCCCGATCAACGTCTAGACTATGTACACTGGTATAGACCCTCTATAGATCGACCGAGACTTAGTGTAAAGCATACATGACGTCGTTATAATGCTTGCCTGACTACATGCTACTTGGTTTCTGAGTCGTTTTCAAAAAAACCATCTTTTTTCAAAGATTGCATCATTTTCAAACTATCCAATTTCAAAATTTAGGACTTATGATTTTACTCAAAATAGCCTATTTTTTAGCCAGTATGCTGCCCATTTCAAAACTCGAAAATACTTTTGAAATTTCAAAACCAAGGCCCGATACACTTTCCGATTTTCTCGAAAAATCGGGCCTTTCCCCGAGTTTTCTCGGGTTTTCCAAAACGATCAATTCTCAAAAGCTTCCTCTCCTTAGGACTTCCCGTATTTAGCAGTGTCGGGTCGTGTCTTAAGTTGTCAAGGTCTTTAGCGTCGAAACTCCGTCGATCTTACATCACGAGTTTCTTCCCTATCCCAGTCTGCCTTATTAGACTAAGGCAAGGCCCACCTACGTAGGACATACTCCTACAAAGGAGGGCCCGTTTACACATTCGAGTCCAAAGTCTTGGGATGTCTCACGTGAACCTTCCTTCGAACAGGACTCGGCCCACCCGCCAATTCCTAAGGAAGGCTCACCTTTCACAAGTCACCCGTCTAGGTGTCCTTTCCGAGTCATTTCCCTTTTTAGTCTTGTTCGGGATGTACTTTCTTTTCCGGGATTTGGGCTAGTTTCTGATCACCCGGTGTTCTTACAGACAGGCCACCCGAGACTAGATACCAACGCAAGATGGACGAATTAAAAGACGCTCTGACCAAGATCGAGACTCAACTGACTACCATCCAGGCTAGCCAAGCAACTCTAGCCACCCACCTGAGCGCCGTAGAGAAGACGGCCCCGGTTGAAGGAGCTGAGCCCACTGGGCCTATAGCTGAGCTGATTAGCGTTGTTCGCAGGCTCGAGGAACAAGTTCACCTATCGACGAACAACTCGATCCACAATGAAAATGCTCGTTTCTATGCACCTTTGAATGACGAGCTACCGGCCAACCTCAACCTTACAGGAATTCCTATGTTTAAGGGTACCGAAGACCCGGTCCACCACATTCGGGCTTTCAAAGACTTCATGGCGATCAAGGGGGTAAAATCCACCATGTTTAAGCACTTATTCCCTTCTTCCCTCGAAAAGCATCCTAAGGCCTGGTTCTACAGGCTTGATTCCAAGAAATATAAGACCTGGGATGATGTGGCGACCGAATTTGCTCGAAATTACGCCGACAACACGGAGATCCAGACTACAATGCGTACTCTGGAAGTCATGGCCCAAGAGCCCAAAGAAGGGTTCACAAAATATCTGCAAAGATGGAGGGCCGAGAGTGTGAAGCTGGTCGTCAAGCCCAGTGAGAAGGTCCTAGTGGAGGCTTTTGTCAAGAACCTCCTCCCATCCTACCGGGTCCATCTCCGGTATGCTATCATCCCCAATTTCGCTGTCCTTACTGAAATAGGCACAAGAATCGAGGATGACTTAAGGTTAGAGAGCCTGACTAAGGCCTCTACCAAAGGCTATCAAGGGGCTAGTTCATCTACAAACAAGCCCACACCTGCAGCTGCAACCCGCGGCATTTTCGATGAGGTTAACTTGCTGGATACCTCGTCCAAGAAGAATATTCCAAATCGGGTATTCAGAGATATAGGAACTACCTATACCTATGCTTTACAGAGGCTATCTTCAAAGGGCCTTATCCAACCAATAGGCCCGACTCCCGAACTTCCAGCGGAGAAAAGGCCCAAGAGCTATAATATTCAAGCCTATTGCCAGTATCACCGGGGTAATGGGCATGACACGGAAAAATGTTGGAAGCTGAAACATCTGATCCAAGATCTGATTGAAAGCGGGAAAATACCGTTGCCCGGGGACAAGCCGAGTAACAAGGAAAACCCATTCAGCGCCCATGCTATATTCACGGGAGAGGTAATCGACTGTTCACACCTCATTTCCCCTTATATCCCACAAATCAATGGGATATGGTTCGATGACGAGGACGATGTGTACCTAGCTAAGGGGGAAGCTGTCCCCGTCACCAGAGAGGACATCCGAAAGGCTAAGTCCAAAGCTTTAGCCACCAACCACCTCGCCACCGCTGGGCGCTCTATTCCAACACCCGTCACTGAACCTGCCAAGACGGGATCTACCCTCGAAGAACCAAGCAATGACACTGCTCTGGTCCAACAATCAAAGAGGGTTCGAGCTGACTTAACCATATGGCAACTACTAGTTAGCTCGCAAGCACATCGAGAAGCACTGACTAAGGCTCTCGATGAAATTAAGGTCGACTCTCAAGCTACCCCTGCTGAAATGGTAGCTACTATCATGCCCTACCTCAAGGGCAAGTCCAAGAACGAAGGCCCACTCATAACCTTCTCTGAGTCCGATCTACCACCATTTGGGCCCAACCATAATCTGGCCATGTACATCACGGTCATCTGCCGAGGCAAGTACCTCCCGATGACGCTTATCGACGACGGATCCGCCGTAAATGTCCTTCCCCTAAGAACCGCTAGGGCCCTCGGCATCACCGATGCCGACTATCTCCCGACA
Organism: Agrostemma githago; assembly: GCA_958450325.1. NCBI lineage: Eukaryota > Viridiplantae > Streptophyta > Magnoliopsida > Caryophyllales > Caryophyllaceae > Agrostemma > Agrostemma githago. The sequence continues at coordinate 11,179,518 of OY288255.1, read as the reverse complement.
GCACAGACTATCCAGGCTTTCGATGGAAGCCCGAAACCGGTTGCTGGGGCCGTAAAACTGACAATCATAACAGGCCCAATCGAGAAAGAATTGGAGTTTCAGGTGATCGATGTCACCTCGTCCTTCAACTTACTACTAGGAAGGCCTTGAATCCATGCAGTCAAGGCCGTATCCTCTACTCTCCATAGAAAAGTCAAGATGCCACTCAAGGACGGTGTCATCACGCTGGAGGCGATCCTCATGACCGTGGCTAGCTGTAATGCCACAAACCGGGCCGAACCACGAGGATTCGACTTCGTGGGTATGATCGAAGAGGAATATCCTTTCAGGCCTTTGATCGCCTCCCAATCGGATCGGTCGTTAACGAAGGATGGGGGATCAAAGGATATTTGTAAGACTCGGAATAACACAAAAACTACTAGAGTAATCGTGGTAAGTCGAGGTCGGTCCACAGGGAACGGTGTGTGTTTGTAAAGCTTAAAGTGTCGTGTTCGATGTCTTAGAAGGGGGTTTTTTCTAGGGTCAAGTCTAAACTAAGGGAATATCTAGAGAAATAGCTAAGGGTGGTCAATCTAGGGAAAAGGTGTTGGAGAGAAGTCGGGATTCGGTACTTGGAATCTAAGAAGGTCGGAATCGAGTTTTTGTCGCAATATTGATAAACTCACCTAAAATCCCACTTTCGCGGCGAATGAGGGTAAGTCCCTAGTCATGGTAATTTCTACCCCGAGTTTCCCCATATTGATAGAAATTAGTCAAGATCGGTCTAGTTGGCCGGACTAAAACAACAATGACATAACACCACAAATAAGATAAACCAACATGCAAGCAACCCACCAACATCCCTATATTCAAATAATTCAAGTCCTCATCCCTAAATTCTCCAACAAGAAATCTACTCACAAATCATTATGGAACACAACAAAATATCTATTAAGGGGAAAATTACTACAACATGCATATTAATTAGATCTAATGAAACTAACAACACCAATATGATTTGGACAAGATGATGATGAGTAAACAACATAAAAACGAAAACTAGAGATTAGAGAGTGGAAGAGAATTATACCAACTATGTAGATCTATAAGAAATAAGAATATATCATAGATAAAGATTGAAGCTTTGATGAATAAAATGGAGAACTTGTCACTAATCCTCCAATAAACCCAACAAATCTTCAAATAAAACTTGAATAATCTTCCTACAAATTTCAAATCTAAATAATTGTTGATGGAAACTTGTAGATCTACTATTAATTACTATGTAAACTACTAGAATTTTGGAGGATTTTTCTAGATTACTACTACTAATGGATGGTGTAATAGGATTGTGGAGTGGTGTAATGGCTTCCCTCCTTAGCACAATGGAGAGGTGACTTGGGCAATAAACTAGGGTAACATATATATAGTAATCTCTTAATGGGTATTTAACCTAAAGCCCAAATCCAACTTTATGCTCCATTAATGAGAGAATCTCCCTTAGCATCTTCATGGGGTGAAACTTCGCCCTGCGGACTTGACGATAATTCCCACCGGGTGAAATTTTCACCCGGTGAGATTTTCTTCCATTTTTCGCGTTTTTGGCACTTCTTCCCATCGGGAGAAATTTCACCCGGTGGGCGAAATTTCGCCCGGTGAGTTTTGCCTGGTGGGTAAGCTCGAAAAATCTTCGGGGGAGGCGTTTCATCGTCGGGTGAAATTTTGCCCGGTGGTGTCTCACCGGGTGAAATTTCGCCCGGTCATTTCTGTGGCCTCGATTCTTGTCTCATTCTTCGTAGTTTGATCGGATGGCTTTAAACTTTAAGTTGTGTGCTTTGCTCTTTGGACGGTTTTCCTTTCTCTTGTGCTCGTGGAAACTCAATCGTGATTTATGTAGCAAAACCTATCAAAATTGATAGAAAAACTACCAAAAACACGTAAAACGCACAAGAGGGACGCTAATGCGAGAAGTACGCAAAATATGGCGATAATCGCACTCAAGAATCGCAAAACGAGGGAGAAACGGGTCTAAATGGGAGGAAAAACGGTCTAAATTTAGCACACAACAACCTTACTTCACTACTAGCATCGACATGATGCTAAACAATTTGGGCTACTTGCCGGGGGCTACTTCGAGACCACATCTTCCAGCTGGGAAGATTATCGAAGTCCTAAATGATGGCGAATCATAGTTCGGATTAGGGTATGCTATAACCCCGGAAAACGTGGTCCGGGCCGGTATTCGCAAGGCCACCAACATTCTCAAGGGTACTTACATAGGCCCTTATAGCCCGAAGTTAACTGACTACTTCGTCACTCCTGTATTCGGAGCTATTCAAGTGAGCCTCTACCAACCCACAATCACATATCCCGAGACCAAAACGGCTCGGGAATGCAATTTCATCCCAAATGATATATTCGCCCTTGTCCAAGCAGAATCTAAGGAGGGCACCGACAACTCCGAGCCCGTGCTGGGGCTCCTATTTGGAGAAGACAAGGCCGTCCCCGCTCCAAAAGATGATTTGGTCAACTTGATCCTTCGCAGCAATCGGTTCGACCCAACCAAGCTAATCTTCGAAGTCGGTGCAAACACCGAGAAAAGGGGATGGAGGAAGACCATAAAATGGACCGACAGTCAAGGACGGGTCTACAAGCTGACCACCGGCGAGGGAGACATTCTGGATACCGAGTCTGAGTCTGAGTCTGAGTCTGAGTCGGAGTCTGAGTCTGAGTCTAGAGGGTCTGGTGCTAAAGTCGAGTCTGTAATCCCTCTTCCCTTAGCCACTTCCACTGAGGTCTCGGGGCCTGTCCCAAGACCTCTCCCTATCCCGCCACTGACCAATGATCAGATTGCAGCTCTATTCGAGCTTTTCTCAAAATTTACCATTAATAATAATAACGAAAACCGTTCTGCTTACGACTTGTCTTATTTCCAAAACTCTTGCAATTTCAAAAATTTTATATGCAATGACATTGAGAAACCCGACGAACAGGTACCACTGCCTCCACATCTGATTGAGCAGCTCGAACAAAGGGAATCCCGAGATCCGGTAATCGAAGAAACCGAGTCCATCAATGTGGGAACCACTTTAGAGCCCCAGATGCTTAAGTTGGGCCTATCTTTAGATCCCGAGGAAAGAAAACAATTCACAGACCTCCTCCAAGAATTTAAAGACGTCTTTGCATGGTCCTACAAGGACATGCCGGGGATAGATCAGGAAATAGCTGAACACCATACCCATCAAAGATGGGTGCAAGCCGGTAAAGCAGAAGCTCCGAAGGATGAAGCCCGAATGGTCCCTCAAAGTCAAAGAGGAAGTAGACAAGCAATTCAAAGCGGGCTTTATACAAGTGTCTGAATATCCAGACTGGGTTGCAAACATCGTGCCGGTACCCAAGAAGGACGGGAAGGTGCGTGTATGCGTGGACTTTCGAGACCTAAACAAGGCCAGCCCAAAAGACGATTTTCCGTTACCACATATCGACATATTGGTGGATAACACGGTCGATCATGCCCTTCTATCATTCATGAACGGGTATGCCGGATACAATCAGATTAAAATGGCAGAAGAGGATATGAGTAAGACCACCTTCATTACACCTTGGGGTACTTACTGTTACACCGCCATGTCGTTTGGGCTTATTAATGCCGGGGTCACTTATCAACGGACCACCACCACTTTGTTACATGACATGATGCATAAAGAAGTGGAGGTCTACGTCGACGATATGATCGTCAAATCCAAAGATCGAAGCGGGCATATCACGGCCCTAAGAAAATTCTTCACCCGGCTGTGTAAATACAACATGAGGCTGAACCCTCAAAAGTGCAGTTTCGGGGTAACATCAGGCAAATTACTGGGCCATATCATTAGCTAACGCGGCATCGAGGTCAACCTAGCTAAAATCAAAGCCATCACCGAGATGCAACCACCCAAGACCGAAAAAGAAATAAGGGGGTTTCTCGGGAAAGTCCAATACATCAGCCGGTTTATCTCAAAGTTAACCATGGTGTGCGAGCCCATTTTCAAAAAAGTGAAGATAGGGGAACGGGTACTATGGGACGATAAATGTCAAGCGGCTTTCGACAAAATCAAGGAGATCATGTCTGCTCCACCGGTATTAATGCCACCTCAACCCGGCTTATCTTTGTCGTTATACCTAACAACGACCGAGACAGCCATGGGGGCTATGCTGGCCCAGATAGTTGATTCAGAAGAACGGGCTATTTACTACATCAGTAAAAATTTCCTCGAATACGAATGGAAGTATACAATGCTCGAGAAGACGTGCCTAGCATTGGTTTGGGCCACTAAAAAGCTCTGACATTACATGCTCAGTCACGAGTTACATGTATTATTCAAAATGGATCCTATCAAGTACCTGTTCGAGAAACCCATCCTCAATGGCAGGATGTCCAGATGGACTTTAATGTTATCTGAGTTTGACCTCAAGTTTGTACCATTGAAAGCCATCAAAGGCCGGGTAGTAGCCGAGTTCCTTGCCGATAGCCCGATATCCGAAGAAGGCCACACCGATACTTGGGCTTTCCCTGATGAAGACATATTCCATACCGATACTGAGACATGAGATTTATATTTTGATGGCGCATCCAACTTCCGAGGATTTGGGGTCGGGATTCTGTTGATCTCACCCCGAGGGGAACACACTCCTCTATCCATCAAATGGGACTTTGACGTGACCAACAACGCAGCCGAATACGAAGCATGCATTCACGGGTTGCAAGCTGCCGCTGATTTAGGGGTAACAAACCTCCGGGTCCACGGTGACTCCTCACTGGTCATCAATCAAGCCCTCCAAAAATGGAAAACTCAGAACGCCAATCTCGTGGCTTACCAAGCACGGGTAAGGGTTCTAGAGAAGCAAATCCAGAAGGTGGAGTATATCTATCTGTCTCGGGAAGAAAATCAATTTGCAGATGCACTTTCCAAATTAGCATCCCTGCTAAATATACCGGGCCATCTCACCAGCATGCCAATCTGTGTTGAAAGACGGTCCGAGCCGGCTTATATCCACGCCATTCAAGATATCGAGATAACTGACCCAGAACCTTGGTATCAATCCGTCCTAACCTACTTGGCAACGGGAGAATATCCCCCGGGAACTGAAAACCGGGCCAAGAAGGCCTTACGAAGATTGGCGACCCAATTTGTTCGTACAGACGACGGGCAATTGTACAAAAAGACGGCACAGGGGGCTCTCCTCCTATGTATCGACAAAATACAGGCCGAAAAAGTTATGACCGAGGTACACGATGGTGAAAACGGTCCGCATATGAACGCCCATATGCTAGCCCAGAAAATCATGAGGCTCGGATATTACTGGAACACCATGGAAACGGACTGTCAGTTATACGTTAAACACTGCCATAACTGTCAGATCTTTGCTAATGTACAGCATATGCCATCTTCCCTATTATATACCATGACATCACCATGGCCATTTTCGACATGGGGCATTGACATAATTGGAAAGGTGCATCCTTCCGGGACGGGAGGTCATTGCTTCATTTTAGTGGCCATCGACTACTTCACCAAATGGGTCAAAGCCGAGCCATACCGTGTCTTGAACGCCAAGCACGTGGCCAAGTTCAACCAGAATAAGATCATATGTCGATACGGGATCCCGCACGAATTCATCAGTGATCACGGGACCCACTTTCAAGCTGAAACCGCTACTTTGCTAGAGAAGTATAAAATTCAGAGGCATACATCTTCACCTTACCGACCCCAAACTAATGGAGCGGTAGAAGCGGCCAATAAAACAATTGTCACCATACTTAAAAAGATGGCTGAGAATTACGGGATTGGCCCGACAAAATACCCTTTGCCTTATGGGGGTATCGAACATCGATCCGCACCGCAACCGGGGCTACTCCATATTACCTGACATATGGAATGGAAGCGGTCCAACCAGTCGAGCTAGAGGTGCCATCCCTCAGGATTTTACTTGAAAGCCAAGTACCTGAAGCAGATTGGGTCCAAGCCCGATACGATTCGCTAGTCCTTTTAGACGAACGGCGATCTCGGGTCCTCAACAATATTCAAATATATCAAAAGAGGATCCAACGGGCTTTCAACAAAAGGGTTAGGCCCAGGAACATCAAAGAAGGGGATCTGGTCCTGAAATCGGTTCGCGCCTTACTACCGGTTGACCCAAGAGAAAACTTCAAACCCAATTGGGTTAGGCCATACTTAGTCAAGAAGGTCCTATCAGGAGGAGCGGTGATGCTGACAGACTTGGACGGGAACGAATTTTTCAACCCAACCAACTTGAACCAGTTGAAGCGCTACTACCCATAAACCCTATCTCAATGTCATTTGCAAAAAATTATAAAAATCTGTCTTTTTATAAATTTTCAAAATTATAGACAAGTCAATAAGTTAGAATTAATTATTCTACTGTCGCACATCTCGAATTAATAATCTCGATGTATTTCGAAAATTGCAAAAATTCAATCAAGTTTTGAACTACGTTTGGTTTGATTCCGCTAATTGTGGATACGTAGGCAACCCCTCAAAAGGGTACAACCACTGCAATAAACGAAAAGACAGGAACGGTATTCAATAATATGTCTTTTATTAAAATCTCGATAAACTCGGGAATTACGAAAAAAAAAAAAACGCCGAAGTCGGCACACACACAAAAAAAAATCACACCAAAAAAATAGTAATAATACTCAAATAATAAACTAAGGAGACTAGTATCCGGGCATTTTGCCCTTTCCTTTGTCCTTTGGGTCACGTGGAGCCCGCGGTCGCCGGGGTGGGGGCGAGCGTTCCCGAATCACGAGGGGAACCTCCTTAGCACAAACCCCTTTCTTTGACAACGGGTCTTCTGTAACAGTCTTCGGCCCAAGTCGGGCCCGCACGTACTCGGGTAGTCTATCCCGTGGGCCAAGTCGGTCCTGCACGGCTAATCTTGGGCCAAGTCTCCTCTCTAAGTCAGTCTGGGGGCTCACTCTCCCCCGTGCACCTTTAGCACTAGACCCTTCAGCTTGAGTCTTGGCCTTCTTCTTTTGACTTGACTTTAGTCGGACCATAGCAGCCGGGGTGTCTCCTTCATCAAAGAAGTCCCTGTTGTCCTTAGCTTGCTCCCTTCGTAGCAGGTTGAAGGCCTCATCCACCTTCAAAGCAGCCCGGGCTTTAAGGTCACCTGTTTTAGTCCACTTCACGTAGGAGTTCGGGACCCAGATTGAGTGGCGAGATTTGGGAATAGGCCAGGTGTGCCGGGTGTACCATCTCTGCATCCAGGTATCACACATCACATCAGTCAGTTGGGTAGGGTCACTCACAACTGCTTCAATTTCTGGGATTCGCTGGGCCCGCCCGTACTGCCTTAGTATGCGATCCGGGTAGAGATGAACCGTTTGCCTGAAAGACAAGATTACTTGGTAACGAGCTCTGTCCCTCGGGTCCAAGCCGGTCCAAACGTAGATGGGCCACCACGGCACAACCCATCGAATTAGCCGACCACCATGGATTGATAGCACCTCGTCCCAGTATTTCTGAGTAATCTGGCGAGAAAAGTCAATAGCCCGTCTCCTCGTCATCAATTGGTTGTGACGATAGTTGCTGGCATCAAGGGGAGGATCTATCACTGATAGCCTCTCATATAACCAAATCTAAAAAAGGAAACAAAAACATGAGTTCCCAAGGCAAAATAGACGTCCGCCTGATGACACTCGATCGAGTGCCAGGGTGACTCGGTCGAGTGGCATCCCTGGGAGCGAATAGGGGGCTTTTTGCGAAGGCACTCGATCGAGTGCCAGGGTGACTCGATCGAGTGCCCACTGCAGTAGTCAAAATCTCGAAAAAAAATAAAAATCAAGAAATCGAGAAAAAAATAAAAATCCGACATACTTGCAGCAAACGGGTGCTTCCGGTGAGACGGACTGAAGAATCCCTCTTGCGATTATCCAATCCTTGGATGATTTCGCCCGTGATCAGCCAAGTCGGGCTGTGTTCAGTCTCCATTAAATCAACCACGGTCAAGAGACGGATATTTCCCATGCAAGATAATAAATCCATGTGACCTTCAAAAGCATAAACATGGAGCATACAGAAAGAGAAGGCCCTACGGCTATGAATTGATCTGACCCTAACATCATGCGGGTTCATAAATTTCTCATCCAGATCAATTAAGGAAACTGTGTTGTCGTCTCCAGCCATTCGGGATACCTCGTTGTGAGAAAGCCCTAAAAATTCTCGAAGCTTCCTCCTTGGGTCGTAGATCGAGTACGGGACGGCAGGACGAAGTATCAGATTTCATCCTCCTACGGCAGCAATCTCCTCAGGTAAAGGGCAGACTTCGCCCCGAGGAAAGGCAAAGACATGATATATGTCATCCCAATAAGACAAGCAGGCATCCAAAAAATAGCGATCAACCTGCATCTGACGGAATGTGTACAGTTAGGCAATACCCGTCTAGATCAAAGCCACCCTATCGCCATCCCTAAAGCGTCGGGACCATTCTTGCAACATGATGGTCAATCGATCAATACCCATGGTTAGAATTCTTGAGAAGAATAAGGAGCTTTCTTTTTTAGAAGGATGATTTGTGAGGAAATTATGAAGAAAATCAAAGACAAGGAGGGCTATATATAGCATCAACCTTACAACCTTCTTTTCTAATCTCTCCTTGCACAATAGTTTCCTAATCCTAGACGGAATCAACCCATAAGCTTAGTCCCGATACTAGCACGGAAATATTCATCCCGAACTTTCCTAATTTTTTTTAGGAGTCAAAATTTCCAAAAAATTCCAAAATTCAAATTTCAAAAATTTCGAAAATTCAAAAATTCATTTTTCCCCAGCGCGAGTCATTTTACTACCTACGTGTTGCATGCAAATTTTATGTGACTTATACAGGTACAACTCAAGTAGGGACATGCAACCCACTAAATCTCCCCAGCGGAAGCCCAAGGCGGCATTTACACAGGGATGGGCCCATATACAGGCACACCCGAGACTTATACGACAAGTCCAATTCCCCAGCTGAAAGCCCGAGGCGGCATTTTCCCCGGAATAGCACGGGATGGCCGTACACATAGGCACACCCAGGACTTATGCGACAAGTCCGACTCCCCACGGAGGTATTATCAGCAGCTCAGGTATGACTCTTATCTTATGGCTGGCGAGCCCTTCACGCGAGTCTAACGGACTGTAAACGACCCGATCGGAAGTCTACCAGGTCTTAATTGGCTTGGTAGCTACTCTGACTTTCGCCCTGTCCAAGCCTCAGTCAGAGTGGGGGATCTGTAGACACCCGCATTTTGACTGGTAGGTGTCTATGGCAGTTTCCAAAAAACACCCGATGATGATCGGACGCTAACGTGTTTTTACGCGCTCGGATGCGGGCTCAAAACCATTAGTTGCTGACTAATGCAATTACGGAGTACGAATCTCACGAAACGGGCCTCAAATCCAGGCGCAGTGGAGCGTTTCCAGTCAAATAAGACTAATTTGGGCCGAAACCGACACCGGAAATAAAACCGACTTTTAGCGATTGGGTCAAACCCCGGTCAAAGTCGTTCCGAGACACACAAAACAGCCATTCAAACATCAAAAGTCCAAGTCAAACTCAAAACCCATAAGACATCCAAAGTCACGGTCCAAAGCTCGGATCTCGCGACCCAGTTGAGCCACTCGATCGAGTGCTCAACCCACTCGATCGAGTGGGCCTTATTCAGGCCCGACTGCAGGCACACCGGGCCACTCGACCGAGTCAAGGGGCTACTCGATCGAATAACCCTAGACGGGGTACCTAGGCCTTGCCTATATAAACACCCCATGCAACACAACTTTACACATCTTTTACAACTTTCAAAAAACCCTAATCAAACCCTAGCACTATACTAGCAAACCCTAAACCTAGCTTTAGGAATCGAAACCCTAACCACCACAACTTAGCCTACATACTCGAAACTCCCGTGCAAGCCGTCACTACGAGTCCCGTCCGAGCATAAGAAACATGTAGGTTGAGGGTGCCAATCCCCGCTTTTCTCTTCTCCTTTCTTCTCTTTCTCGCGTCGTGTGTCGTCGTCGTCATTATCATCGTAGATGTCTTTTTTTTATTTACTTTATTCACGTTGTAATATCGATAATAGAACTAGTATAAAACATTAAAGTATTCGTCGATTCGTGTCGAGCATGAGTGATGGTGGGATAAGGAAACCCGAATATACAAGTGTACCGCACACAGCGTTGTCGGTCGCTTATCCCATCACCCCGATTGCTTGATTGTTGAGACGAATTAACATCAACTTTAATTTTCTTTTTATCATCGTTATCGCAATTTTCATCAATTTTAAAACCTATTTTCAAAACATACTTTTTATAAGGGTCGAAACCCGTTGATGCGGATCCGACATCAAACAATTCGCAAGAATTAATTGTGATGTCGGGATGCGGAGGGAATCAAGTCTTTCAATCCTAGCATAGCATCAAACTCTTAGATTCGATGCTAATTTCATAATTAGACGTCGAATCTAACGATCTAGTCACATAAATTAATTAACGCGATTTCTATTGATGCTAAAATAATCGTCATACAGTTCGTTAGAATTACGACATTATTAAACGCGGAGGAAATTTACTCATATCGCGATAGTTAATTTAAGACGACTAAAATCAATTTACTTTTTATTTTCACTCTAGTATTCCATGTCGATTCAATAATCGAATATGGGATACGACGAGTACACAAATTTAGAATCGAGTATAAATCCCATAATATTTATATCCGATTCAACAAAATCAATGATTTATAAAATCCGAATTGAGCATAAATTGTACGATATTGATGCCCGATTCGGTAGAATCTTCGAATTATCAAAAATCAAAAGCAATTGCAAAGCAAATTATAATTCGTACAGGGGGCAATCGACCGAGTGCCTAGCCCACTCGGTCGAGTGGCACCCCAAACACCGAAACAGAATGCGCTTACGACCTCCACTCGGTCGAGTCTCACAGTGACTCGGTCGAGTGGCAACGTACTCGGTCGAGTTGGTCAATAACTCGATCGAGTAGGGTCTAGAATACAGGACAGAAGCGTTTTCAGAGGTCCACTCGGTCGAGTCCTTCAATGACTCGGTCGAGTGGCCTCTTCATCACGTCAAACCGTGAGTCCTACAAGTCGGTCGAGTCATATTAATATCTTTTCACGACTTAAGTCGACACGTGTCTAATCGATCACGTGAAAACTTCACTTTTCAAAACTTTACATCATCTTGTCTACATCATCCAATAATTTGCAAACCGTTATTATTCGTTATACCGTTACTAACCGTTTGTTATTTTCCTTGTTGATTTATTGTTTGTTTTAATGTACTAAAATGAACCCACATGCTAAAATTCAACTTCGACGTTAGAATTAATTGCATTAAATCGACATAGAAACCCTTTTCAATTTCATTCACATGCTTAGGGAAAACAATGTTTGCATAAGCATTTTTTCACCGAATTACTAACGCGCGTATTAGAAAGTCATTCGAGATCTTAGTAGAGACCGCTAAGTGCGGGCGGGGTTGGGTGTCCTTTGTGGGCTTCCCAACACGTACCCTCACCCCTTACTCAGAACCATGGTTTCCGGATATCCGAATCCATTGGCATACGAGAGTCATTCAATACACGATATCCGATAATGTCGGTATCGGTATCAGATGCAAAGGGACGAGCCCAATAAACTCTGACATCGGAAATGGGCCGTATTTTGTATACGGCCCACTACGACATAGAGTGGGCTCGAACGGGTCCGAACTCCCACAAAGTTCGGTGGCGACTCCACTTCAATTTAAACTAGATTAAAGCATGTGCGCTGCACGAGTTAGTTGGCTTAATTACATTGGGAAAAAAATATAGAAATAAAAGATCTCATATTATGATTATAAAAATAAGGATAAATTGATAATTTATACTCCCTCCACTTCTTTTATATCTTCCACATTAGTTTTGGGGATAAATTTAAGAATGATGAAATATGTGGATGAAAATGAAAGTGAAAAAAGAAAGTGGGGTCACAAATAAAAAGAACCACAAAAAATGTCCAAAAAAGGAAAGTGGAAGATAATAGAGAAGTTATCCAAATAGGAAATGTGGAAGATTATAGAGAAGTGGAGGGAGTACCTTAATTACAATTATAGAAGAAAAAAAATATCTAAGACTCATGCTTGCTTCGTCCCAGAAAGATTGTTCCATTAACTTTAGCTCACGAATTAAGGAACTTGAGTATATAGGCAATGATGACACTCTTTATAGTCTCAAAAGAGAGGGAGTATAATTTTTCGATGTGCATACTTTACTTAAGTATATAGTCTAACAAATAATTAGTCTTATTTATAATATAGAAATTCATCATCTTATTATAATTTGTCAATGTAGGATAATTAAACTAAAATTTATAGTCTTACTCCCTCCCATCCATTCAATTCTTTACACTTACTATAAATGGACAATCCAATCAATTCTTTACATTCTTTTTTTGGCAAAAGACTTTACCATATAACCCTCATATCTTTCCTCTATTTACACAAAATACCACAACTTTTTCCTTACTTTAAATTTGGTGGACCCATGAAATCATTTGATTTACCAATAATACCCTTACTTTTACCACTTTTCTTAAAAGTTGTGAAACCCCCCATGTAAAGAATTGTTTGGATGGGAGGGAGTATTTATAATATAGAATCATAACCGTACCTTATTTTAATTTTTCGATGTGAGTTTATCTAAGCTTATAGTCTTAAAAAAAAATTTAAGAATAAAAAGAGTCGTTGTGGGATATTTTATCCAAGCTTATAGTCTTAAAAGCTTTTTCTAAGATTCAAAAAAGTTTTGGTTGATATCTAATGATGAATGATTACTCTTATTTATAATATAATTTTTTTTATAATTTTTCGATGTGGGATTATTTACTGTTTTAAGAGCTCTTTTTATGAGCCAAAAAAACACATGACTATTATTTATAATATAGAATCATCATCTTATTTTTATTTTTTCGATGTGGGATATGATAGACTAATAAGAAAAGTTGAGAAATTGGACAATCTTTAAGAACCTATCCGAAAAGGAATACATGACAATCTTAGTGGGACGAAGGGGTAGTAACTTTTCACAGTGACATTATTCTTTCAATGTGAGACAAACCACCTACTTTCGTCTCATCATAAATTTTCGATGTTGGATAATTTATTCAAGGTTTATAGTCTTAAGATATGCTTTTAAGACTTTAGAAAAACGCAAGATTACTCTTATTTACTCCGTATAATATAGAATCATCACCCTGTTTTAATTTTTTGGATGTGGGATAATTTTAGGTTGCTAGTCCTTTTAAAAACTTTTTAAGACTCAAAATTTGTTGGTTGATATTTAAAACCATAGGATTACTCACTTATGATATTGAATCATCTCATCATAATTTTTCGATGTGGTATGATTTGTCGATGTGGGATAATTTAACTAAAATATAGAAATCTGTCGATGTGGGATAATTTAGCTAAAATTTGTATTCTTATTTATAATATAGAATCATCACCATACATTATTTTAATTGTTTTGATGTGGGATAATTTTAAGTTTGCAGTCTTATTAAGACCTTTTTTAAACTCAAAATATTATTGACTGATATTTAAATACAATGATTACTCTTATTTAGTAGAAATTCATAACCTCATCATAATTTTTCGATGTGAGCGAATTACTTAAATTGGTGATGGCTAGGGATGGCAGTGGGTCCAAGACCCGACCCAGACCCGGTGGGTCGGACCCGAATGGGTCGGGTCTGGGTCCAAATTTTCCAGACCCGTTGGGCATGGGTCGGGTCTGGGTCCTCCCCAAAAAATTCGGGTACGGGTACGGGTCTGAGTTTTGGGACCCGGACCCGACCCGTGGAACCGTTTTAAAAAAAAATAAAAAAATTTGAAAATTAAACCTACTGAGTACTGAGTTACTAACCAAGCAGTGGGCTAGAAATTTAGAATTCTCAAAAAAAAAACTTAGATTTAGAAAATTTTTATGCGTTGTTTGTAAACACTTTTAAAATCTTATGCGTAAGGATTGACTCAAGACATTACGTAGTTTTTTTTCGGAAATTAAGTTCGTGTTTTTCCACGAAATTTCCATCGAAACAATGAATAATACAAAATTGTAATAAATAAGGTGGACCCGCGGGTAGACCCGGACCCGGTCCAGACCCGGCCGGTTCGGGTATGGGTCCGACAATTTTGGACCCGTTCGGGTCCGGGTCGGGTCTGGACCCGGGGTTGAAACTTCGGGTCCGGGTCCGGGTCCGGGTGGACCCGACCCAGACCCGACCCGTTGCCATCCCTAGTGATGGCTAAGGAAGAATTATTATGTCTTATTTATAATATAGAATTTCATCACCTTATTATAATTTTTTACTTAAGTTAGTTAATGTCTAAGGAAAAATTCTTAATAGTTTTACTTAAGTTTATAGGAGTATATTTTTAAGATTCAAAAGATTTTTGGTTAATATCTAAGAGCACATGATTACTCTTATTTATAATATAAAGTTTCATCACTTTATTATAATTTTTCGATGTGAGATTATTTTTACTTAAGTTTGTAGTCTTATTAAGAGACTTTTAAAAACTTAAAAGTTTTTTTGATTGATATTTAAGAACGAATTATTAGTCTTATTAATAATATAGAATTCATTAACTTATCATAATTTTTCGATGTTGGATAATTTATTTAAGTTTATAGTTTTCTATCACCTCATCATAATTTTTCGTTGTGAGATAATTTACTTAAGCTTATGGTCTTAAAAACTCTTTTTAAAACTAAAAAAAATACATCATTACTCTTGATTATAATATAGAATTTCATCAATTCATCATAATTTTTCAATGTGAAATGATTTTAAGTTTGTACTCTTATATATTAAAAGTTTTTTAAGACTTAAAAGTTTTTTATCGATATTTAAAATTGAATGATTACTATTATTTATAATATAGAATTACCCCCATCATAATTTTTTGATGTGAGATGATTTAAATGTTTTTCTTGGTCGATATCTATTTAAAACCGAATGATAACTCTTCTTTATAATATAAAAATTTATTAGCTCATCATAATTTTTCGATGTAGAATAATTACTATAGTCTTAGGAACTCTTTTTGAGATTCAAAAGACTTTTGGTAGATATTGAAGAACTTATAATTACTCTTTATTTATAATATAGAATTTCATTATCATATTATAATTTGTCGATGTGTGATAATTTTAAAACTGTTATAGGAAATAAATTCATCACATAATGTCAAACAAATAATATGATATTTATACTCTAATGAAAATATTTTTTACCACGAATCTAATTATTTCATTTTTATAATTTATTTTATGATAATGTTTTTGAAAAATGAACTCTAAAGGTTTTTAACTAAGAATTGTAAAACATCATATTAATATAATAAATTAAATATATATTGTAATAATCAAAAGATTTTGTAATTGATTTTTTTTATTATTTATTATACTTTCCTAATTTGAGGTTTGATTAAACGGACCAATGAGATCGCTCGAAAAAAGCCTAAAATATATATATATATATATATATATATATATATATATATATATATATATATATATATATATATATATATATATATATATATTGATTTCAATTCGATCCATTCTCATATGGAGATTAATTCGCCTACCCAAACCCGCGCGTGGCCGCGTCGGGGTGGACCTATGTCATGTCCACAGTATTCAATCATTTTAGCCCACAACCGAAATGGGTTAGCCCACATATTTGGTTCACCCTCTTTTGGGTTAGCCAAAGTAATTGTATTTTGAATCATTAAAATCTCCAATACTTCGAGTAAAGTCCATGTAATCGAACCAATTGTAGATGTGTTTGATCCAAACTATAAATTTTTTTTGTTTTGGTTCAACGAAGAGCGCACTTAATTAGTCGCATTACAATATAGGGGAGGGGATTCGAACCTGAGACCTACTGTCCCAGAACACCTAGTCCTAACCACTAGGCTAAGACATCTTCGGTTGATCCTAACTATAAAATTGAACCAAGGGTAGTTGTATGAAACCATCTTACTCCCTTCAAGCTCATATGATGTTACCTATTTCTTTTTGGGTTGAGTTTGATCTTCTTTTCTTCTTTTTTTTTAGGCTGTCATATATGTAGGAAAAATTAATTAAAAAAACACCACATATTTACCGTATTTTACAAATTATCACCATGTATATTCGTTTTTACAAATTACCACCATTATCTCAACGTATAATTACAAAGCATCACCGTATTTATATCCCGACTCTCATTTATCTTATATTTCCACAAACTAAGTAAACATTTATATAAACTACCTAAACTACCCTCTATTAAACAAAAAAAAGTAAGAATTCATTATTACCAATTAAGAACAAACAATTACCGGACAATCAAAATTCCCAAAAAAAAAATCACAAACCCCAATTTTGTATAATCATTGATGGGGAATGCAGTTATTCTCAACTTAAAACACTAACGAGGATTAACACACCTAACTCATTGAATGAATATTCAACCCAATTTCATACAAATGTAACTATATATGCGATTTGATTCTTAGTTTTCTACTCCATAGTAGTTAGGTAAGAACCTTGTTGTACTCGATTGTAAATCCGATAACCAAATCCGACCACCATCGTCAAGACCGCCGCACCCTCGACCTTCTTCTTCTTAGGGCTGAAGAGCTCGTCTCCATGACCGTCAACGGCTCCTTGCTCCTGACGAGTCACACGCCAAAACCTCCTCCATCATGGTCGGACCCGGTTTAAGGATTCCAGCTGCACCTCTGGTGCACGCTCAACTTAGTCTGACTATCTTTGTCGATGAATTTGTCCTCAAATTAGGTTGAATGTTCATCAATTAGGTTGGATGTTCCATGCTTGATTTAAGTCAATTTGTGATTAGGTTGAATGTTCATCAATTAGATTGGATGAAATTGGGGGTTTTGTAATTTTAGGGTGAAATTTTGATTTGAGTACGGTTTGCTTTGTAATTATGTTGTTTAGTAGAGGGTAATTTTGGTAGTTTATATAAATGTTTACTTAGCTTGTCGAGAAATAAGATAAATGAGAGTCGATATATAAATACGGTGGTGCTTTGTAATTATACATTGAAGTAATGGTGGTAATTTGTAAAGACGAATATATATGATGGTAAATTGTAAAATACGGTAAATACGTGGTGGTTTTTTTGTAATTTTTCCCAATATGTATTCACATTTAGACCCTGTTCTTTTCGGCTGAAACAAAGCTGGGCTGAGCTGAGCTGGTCTGATAAGAGCTGAGCTGGTCTGATAGGAGCTAAGCTGGACTAGAAGCTGAGCTGAGCTAAGCTGAATTAAAAGAAGCTGAAACTAATAACTACTTATATAAATTATCTAATAATATTTTAAAAAATAAGAAAAAAAATATAAAAAATTATAACACTAAATAATAATAATAACAACAACAACAACAACAATAATAATAATAATAATAATAATAATAATAATAATAATAACAATAATAATTAATAATAGTAATGATAATAACAACAACATAATACTCACAGTGGCGGACCTAGGATTTTCCGCCTAGGGGGGCACAAAAAAAAATTCCGGCATTTTTTAAGTTTATAAATTACCCCACATTTTACGCTATTATTTTCTCTATAAATTAATCCATATTTTACGCTATTATTTTCTTTATAATACTTGAAAGTTTTGAAAAATAGTTTAGATATAATACAAATCTTCCAATGATATGTAACATGAAGTAGACCTATTGATCACAGGGCAAATGCCCAAACCAACTCATCAACAACCATCAAACTGATATTGTAAATGGTTTAAATCTATTTGTTTCAAAAATTGTCGGGGGGGCCCGGGACCCCCCGGGCCCCCCTAGGTCCGCCCCTGAATACTCACTCCAATTGATTTCTACTTTTGTTTTTTTTAGTACTTGGCAATAGAAAATGTTGTGTATATATCTTTAATTACGTAATATACAAAATTTTAAATTTTAATATTCTTAAATCTTAATACCCCGTACAATAGAAATAATACTCATATGCTATATTGTGCGTGTGAGTCGTAAATATTTGAATGTAACATCTTTTTCAAGACCTCAAAATATTATGGAATGCATAATAATATAAATAATTATTATAATAAGTAACAATGATGATAAAAAAATAAATAATAATAACGATAATAATAACAATGATGATGACGACGACAACGACAATGACGATATGATAACAATTTGTTATTATTATTATTAACATAAGAGATACAAGTAATAAAAATAACAACAACAACAACATTATTATTATCATTATTATTAATTTTTTATGAAAAGAAACTTGGATTAATATCAAAATGCAATAACAACAACAATAATAATAACTTATTGTAATTTGTTTCGATCTTAATGCAACTTTCGTTTCATATAAGTAAATAAGTAAATAAATAAATAAATAAATAAATAAATAATAACTATTATTATTATTATTATTGTTATTATTATATATTATTATATAGTATATATTATTATTATTATTATTATTATTATTATTATTATTATTGAAGTATTATTTAAGGAGCTGCAAATATTGGAGTTGGGCTGAAAATATTAGGGTTGGGCTGAGCTGAGCTTATAGGAGCTGAGCTGAGCTGAAAAAAACATGGTCTTACCTTCCATTTATTTATCTTCCTCTTTCTTTTTTAAGTGACTCATTATTCCTTCCTTATCTTCCACCCAAAAAAGAAAGCGGAAGAACCTAACAACTCGGGGAGAGTATATGATATTGTCAAACTTACGAAAGTTGATTATGTACAAACTCGCCTTTGATCACACCGTTTAGTACTGTATACATTCATTGGTGGACATCAGCTTTTAATACAAACATTTTAACGTAGTCTGTGTTGTTCGGACTTTCGTACCCCTATTAACACATACACTAACCTTCAAACTTTGAACGAATAATTTAAAATAAATCTTGACTTCAATCCTTCTTTAATATCAATACAAATGAACATTCACGGGTACTACACTAGTTAAATACGGAATATTAAATTTGGTCCAAATTATTGTATCATTAATAATATTTTAAATTTTTCATAATTCTTATACTAGAGTCAAAATATCATTTGGATACGAACCAGAGAGAGTATATCATGAGTACGGGGTTGTCACTAGTTTTAGTTTTATGGAGGACTCAAAGGCCAAAGCAGGCCCCCAGTGACCCCACCGACACCAAAATCCCGCCTACCTCCTCCTGTCCTCAGTTCCTCACTCCTCACCCTCACTGTTCACTAGTCAATTAGTCATTCACTCACGCTCCCCTTCGACCGTTATTCGCTTCGCTTCCTCTCCTCCTCTCATCACTTCGAGTGAGACGCATGATTTTTTATTCGATACAGTATAATCTTTTTTTTATTACTCGTACAGTCGTATATGATTTATATTGTGTCTACTAATATACCGAATATAAATAAGAAACACGATATTTTATTAAAAGTAATTTATCGTCAAAAGTATATTTTCTAATACATTTTTTCTAATATACTCCGTAGTTAATTTGATTACAAAATAGGTCCTAATATTTACTTAAATTTAGGGGCTATAATCTACGGAGTATCTACTATTTCATCTGTCTAATTCAATGGTACTCCCCGTCTCGTTCATTTGTTTACGTTTTATATTTATAGTGTATTTTAATCAAAGACAAACAAATGAACGAGACGAGGAGAGTATTGAGTATTCTATTATTTTTGGATCAATGTTCAAGAGAGGAATACGCTCATATATGGATCACACAAAAATTGTTTGCTCAACACATCTATGACAAATATTTTACCAAAAATGAAAATAGATAATTATTATTTTATTTTATTTTATTGAAATCGAAAATAGATAATTATTGAATAATAATAATACACCAAAAAAGAAAATAGATAGGGGATTTGTGAAATTTTGGTCAAACCGAAATAGTTTTGTCTCTTCATTTCTATTTTACTACGTACTCTCTCCGTTCCATTTGATTTTTCACGTTTGTTTTTTCACACTTGTCAATGCACGTTTTCTTTTGTCCATATCGTTAGTTACATACTTCTAAATATTATAAAATTTGACATTTATAACGCACTCGATTGGACAATTTAAACAAGACATGACTATATTTTATCTTATATATTAGAAGTTATATCGATAATTTCTCTCACTTATGAATAGTGCTCAAAAAGTAAACATAAATAACATATTAGAACGGAGGAAATAATAAATTGGATTTATTTCTATCCTAAGTTCATAAACTTGAATATTATCCACGGGCAATCAAAAGTCTTTACTTACTTAAGTAGTATAATCCCTATCACTCGTCATTTTAACTTATTTTCAGTTTAGTTTAGTTCTATTGAAAGTTTTATTTTATGGGGTGTTTGGTTGAGGGGTCACATGAAAGGGAAAAAGAACCAATATCCTTCATTCCCCTTGTAGTTGTTTGTTTTAAATTATTTGCATTCTCTTTCCTTCTTTGCATTCCCTCTCAAGCCCCCATACTCCTCTAATTTCATTCCCCACCCCTAAAAGTTTGGATTTTGATTCCCTCACCCACCGTCCCAATTCATCACCCACCCCCCTGAAACTACCACCACTCTAGCACCACTACTAATGTCACCATCACCACCACCACCACCACCAATCTCATAACTACCGCCACCACCTTGTCATTCCTATTCTCCATAATTTCTAAACAAATAACAAGGAAAATTTAAGGTAATCTCTTTGATTTCCTTTCCTTTACCCTTATTTTTCATGTTTATTCCCATTTTCTTTTCTGTGTTTTAACCAAACGTCCCCCTAAGTTATTTCAATCCATTTTAATTCAACCTAATTTAATCCAAAAGATTGGAAATATGGAAATGAATAAGTCGGGACATAGTAGTCCATGTTTGTTTATCAAGGGTTCTTTGGATTTGCCTTGGCCGCAGACAGAACGTGATCACCGTTATACTCTTTACTTTCTTTCTTTCCTTTCCTCTCCTTTTCTTTATTCGTTTATTTGACCACGATCAATAATACACACTCATCGTAGTAGGAGTAGTAATTAATTAATGTGCAATACCCTTTCCTTTCCTTTCCTTTTCTTAATAAAAAGCTAACCTTTATTTTCCCACTCTCTATCCCCCTTTACTTGTCGTTATCACTTATGCAAAATTGGAATTCATGAGCTCCATTTTGGAATGAATTCCTTAACTCACAATCTCACATCTCATAACAAAATAAATAAATAGGAATAAGATTTGAGTTTAATTTTGGGTTGTCTTTGGTCGGTGTGTGCCGTTTCAAACACTTTCACTTAACCCACATTCACATTCATTCAACTTCCCCTCCAAAATTGCATTCCTTAAATCTCTCAACTTTCCTGCATTACTCTGCTGCATTCTGCACAAGGTGAGATTAAGGTAACCACTTTTCAGTTATCACACTTTATTAAGTTGGAGGGTTTATTGGAAAGCACACAAAGTTGTAATCTTTTCCATGATTACACTGCTTTTATGCCTGTAATGAAGTCAATTTAGTTGCAAGATGGATTTTTTATGATGAAATTTGATGTGGGTTTTGTTAGTATATGTGTAGTTTGATGATTTAAGGGCTGAATTTCAAAACCCTGAAGCAAATTTTCATGGGTGGGCTAAAGATTGATGGTCTCAGGTGGGTAACTCAGGTAATATTCCAAACCCCATTTTGGAGAATTCTCTAATTTTGTAGTATGTGGTTACAGTGTTCACCCCTTAGAATCTTAGATGTTGAATTATGTTTTTGATGAGTGTGAGTTTGATGGCATTGAATCAGGAAGGTGAATTCAGAAAAATGAATGGTGTGACTTTAGGGTCAGTGCCAAAGTCTAGGCCAATGCCTGTGAATGCCCACCATCGTCGCTCCGGATCAGATATGGACTTGGATAGTGATTCAGATGATGAAGTTTACGGTGGTCGTTACTCTGTTGAATCTTCACCTCAAGACCATAAAATTCGCCGTGGTGTTGTAGGTGAACAGGTTTGGTCATTGCTCTTGGCCTATTCCTAAATTTGGTTGGCTTTTTGGTGAATTATCTGTAATTTGAGTTAAAATAGTGCATAGGGAATATACTTCATGTGGTTGGTTTATTTCAATATTTGGAGCTCATTTTGTGGAGCGATACCGCATAGTAGGTTATCTGATTCATTCATCATCAAGTTGCTAGAATTATGAAAATGTTTGGTCGAAAAATTGTACTATTGTAAAGTAAGAGTAACAACTTTAGTTACCTTCGTGCCAGTGCCTCAATAACTTGTGTCAGAGGTTTGGCGGATGTAGGTAGCCTTATCGGTGTGTTTTTAACACTGATATACTGATTCCAGGCATCTAGAGAAAGAGTTGGAGACAAAAAGAATGAGATGCTTATGCTTCACTATGTACATCATTTGATACTTGATGAAAGTATTAACTTCATTGTCTTTGATCACAGCGATCTTCATCTTATCCTACAAATGGTGGTAGAACGGGTGCCGAAAAGAAGGCTGATATTGTTAGAAATATCCATTGTGATGCCTCATCAATGCTTTCTTCTAAACGTCAATCACATTCTTCAGTCAAGTATGTGCCATGTGCTGTGAACTTCAATGCCACATTTGTGGGTAAATAGGACCCAAACTAACGAATTTCTGTCCTTGAATTTTGTCAGAAGTTCTGGTGGTATGGAAGATAAAATACCTTCGGACCCTTCCCAACCTCGGTTGCCCAATTTTCATGCAAGGTACAGTAGCGGCACACTGAAATGCCACTATATTAATTCTTTGAAGATCTATACTTTGTGGCCATAAAGTAACACTCGTCTTTCTCTTAATTGATTACAGTGATCTTAGTCCTTGGTGCTCTGCTGTTTCTTATGATGGATGCCTTCGGTTGTGCTTCAATTCATGGGCCAAGGGTTGCAAAGATGCTTTATTTTTCTTGGACAACGAGTGTGTCGTTCTTCGTGAAGCATTCAGGTGAGGCATCTCCTTCACGGCTTGCATAATGGTCTCTATTTAAAGTAGTGGATTCCCTATCATGTGGCTTATAAGGGCTTACATAGAATCCCCACCAGGCCATATGTTTTTTTTTTTTTGGTAAAAGGTAAGTATGTATTAATATGTTTAAAATTTACAAGAATATGACTACATCAAATTATGTAGCCATCGAGCATCTTTGACACAAACCGGGTATTTAATCTTACACATAATTCGACTTCTAACATCCGATTTAATAGCCTTGACCGTATACTGCGGCTGTTGGACCGCTCCTTCCAGACGACAACTATTCCGCTGCCTCCAAATATGGTAAATTGCCGCATTAACCACAGCCCGGAGTATATTGCATTGTAACCACAGGCCATATGTTGTTAGGGAAGATATACGTGATTATGCCATGCTTGAGGTAAAACAAGGGATAGTAATACTCCCTCTGTCCCTAAAAGGTTGTCCCATTTCTCTATTATTTGTGAGGAGTATTGTAAGCAAACAGGACAATCTTAGTGGGACGGAGGTAGTATATGATTGTTGACATAGGAGAAGCCTACTTGCAGTGGTCCTCTTCCCAGCTTTCTTGAGCAACATCATTATAAAGAATTGATCATCTTTAACTAGGCAAACAGTGGCATGTCTCTTGATTAAATAATAGGCGAGGACTGCCATATTGTCTTACCATATTGGCATGTTGTCTCAATGCTCTTCAAAGTGTTCTAAATGCCATTGGCTTGTGGCCTATGGCTACTGCTACCCACTCTAGCCGCTTTGAATGCTGTTGAGACATGTTTCGTAGTTATGATTTGTTAAGAAGTTGGTAACATTGTATCCAGCTATATTTTCCCATTCTTGGCCTCCTGAATTTTTTTTGTTGCTTGTAGTTTGCGCCATGTACTTCTTCAGTCAGAGGAGGAGGTCATGTCGAAAAGAACATCTGAATTGATTAGTGGTGCAGCAGCTCCAAGACAAAAGAAAACAATGGGGAAAATCAAAGTTCAAGGTATTGAAGACTGAATTTTGCTATCAAAGCTGTAATAGTACTCAATTTTTTATGAACCTCATATTACAATATCAACAACTACAACAACAAGAACATTACCTAAAGTTTTGTTCGGATAAAGAGATTTGCGGGGGAAAGGGATGGGAAAATGAGGTGGGAAAGTGAGGTTGGAAGGATTTGGAGGGGAGGTAAAATGGAGCCCTCCATTTTCTTCCTACAAGACAAATCATTTTCCCTTCAATATAGGAAATCTTTGGAGGGGAAAATCCCACCTTCCATTCCCTCTGCCCCCTCCCTTCCCTTTACCGCCCTTTTTGGTTTCAAAACAAAGGGTAAGCGTCTCAATGGCTCCCTTCTCTAACGACGGAAGGGTCTCCTTACCCCCTTAAATGTACAGTCTGTTTTAGAATGTCACACTATGAAAATTGAGTCTTAAAGTGCATCAAGTCTCTACTTTGCCATAGAAGAAGCATTAGAGAATTTAGCATGTCATTCCGAGTCATCCCGTCATATTTGTATGATATTATTCTCATATTAGTGCGAAAGGTGAAGATGGGATTGGATCCACAGTCTGGATGCAATTTTCCACAGATGCCTAAGTTGGAGATTGAAAGGTTCCAGTATCGTATCAAGAGTGTGAAGTCAAAACTCTCATCAGAATGGGAAGCTGTGCAGAGAGTCCATGCAGCTTATCATATTCCTAAAGAAGGTTCTTTTTCGCACAAGAGTTTGGCATATATGCACGTAGGCACAAAATATATGAAGGACATTGCTGGCGTTCTAAGGAGGAGCTTGAGTTCTTCTCAGACGACTTCGGCTTCATCTCTGCCTGAAGTTGTGCAAGGTATGTTTGTCTGTTTAAAATTATGCATAATGGTTCTTATTTTCTTAGCCGCAGTTAAAGTTTTTCACTGTGCTCTAGATATCTCGTGATCACATACGATTGATATTTGGTTAAGTTTCATCAATGTTTGAACTTCCTAATCTTTGATAACATATCACCATTTTCCAACCAATGTGGACCTCCTAGAGCAAATAAAATCATCTTCTCTTCAGTTGCATTGTTTTCACGATTTACTGAGATCTGTTCCGACAACTATGACTTAGGCATTGGGTGCCTGTTTTGTAAATTTTGACTGATTCACTTGGGATTCGATTAATTTTGTGAGCTTTTGAAATTTGAATGGTTTAAAACTGTAAATGGCTCTCTATCAGAAACCAGAGTGTACTAATTTAGTTTGGGGGCAGGATATGTGATTGTATTCAAGTGAATAATCAAGAATCTTTATATTCCAGCTGAGACTTTGATAGGCAATAAACGGGGTTCACTGAATGTTCTGCTAATCTGCTTGTATGTCAGTAGCTCAGTACTATATATAATATACTACTCGTACTACATTATGTTCAAAAAGTTCCCTGACTTTAACTTGTGGTTTGGTGGTTCTCAGAGGCGTACTCCTGTTTGATACGATTGAAAAGCTCATCAGATGAAGATGCAGTTCGTATGCAGCCAGGATCTGGTGAAACACATATATTGTATGTCTATTTAATCTAAAAGTATTTTGTATGTGAATTAACCTCTATATGTGCTGATCCTATGAGTTTCATTTGGTGCAGTTTCCCCGATAGTCATGGTGATGACCTGATTATTGTGGTTTCGGATTCTAAAGGCAATCAATGTGGATATGTCGCAGCTCAAGCTGCATTAATTATGGATGCTGCCACTAGGGTAAAAATTTTCTACGTTTACACTTCTAGTTAGGCTAACTGATACTCATACCTTCCCAGTTGAACTTGTGGTCAAATGATGTCGACTTTGACCTATATTTTTTCATATTAAACACCGTCGATTTTACAATTCATCTCTACAGCAATAACACTGCCAATAACAATACCCTAGTGTGTCAAGGCTCCACAAAATGGCGTGGTAAGGGTTTTTGATGTATGCAGCCTAACTCTATGCTAACAAACAGAAGGGCGATTTCTAGGTGACTCATAATTAAAGTTGCATAAAACATTGCATGAAGGGCCTCTACTTCACACTAATAAGAAACGTAACTAGCTTAGTTAGCCATTTTGCTTTGTTTCATCATACTCCTAATAAAGAACTAGAGAAGAGTATGTTTTTGGCATCATTGGAATCTAATGGTCAAAGTTGACATTGATATTGGTTGATTGTCAAAGTCAAATGTGTAGAAAATATTTAGGATGAACACGGTACAATACATTAACATTATATATTTATATCTAATGGGATGTTTGCAGAATGAGAAGGTCCGCTGGTGGCCAATATATAATGAGCCTGGTCATGAACCTATTGGCAAAATACAATTACATATCAATTATATAACAAACCAGGATGACAATGGCCAGCTGAAGGTATTTCTGCATCGTTTGACATTGTGTTAATATCTTTATCTTTCAAACACTGTTTTTGCCGTTGTTTTCAGTTATCTTGAATTTATGTTTGGATTAAAAGATGGTGATGGAGAGAGTGGATTATTATACATTCTCTTTCCAATGAACTTCCTTAGGGCTATGCTTGCTTGTCTGTCACTATGGACAAATGGACAATGCTGATAGAAAATTTCTATATCCACTAAAAAAGAAGCCACCACGTAAGGGCGGTTGTAGAATTGAAAACTTGGGGTAACACTTATTGTGATAGTTTATATTTTTGATAAGACATCATGTTCAGGGAATTTTGGGTAGCGGAAATCGACAATTTTAACTATTTTTTTTTCAGCATTTACTATGTAGGTCTTCCTTTGCTGCCACGTGTCATGTTCTCAAAGAAATTTTTCCCGCTTAAAGTAAAGAACGAATGGATTGATTGATTGGACTATTCAAAGACTTATCAACTCAATAAAAATAGTCACCTATTCATATACGTAGTACTTCACATTAGATATAAAGTTTTTGATAAAAATAGTCCCAATAAAATATACTCTCTCCGAGTTTGAATGTTCTTCCCTATTTCCCTTTTGAGCTAAGTCGCCTATTCTTCCATCTTTCCTTTTTAAGCCATCAATATGTGGTCTATATTTACTTTTACATTTGTCTCCCTTTCCCTTCTTTTCCGAGCCACTCATTCTTAGCTCCTTATTTTTCATCCAAAAAGCAAAAGGGAACAACATTGTAACTTGGAGGGAGTATAACATATAAATACATATATAATACGGAGTATATATTATGGAATAATAATTTTTTTATTTTGCCAATTTATCAACATGGTCTCAACTAGAAGTGGACTTTAACATGTACAGAGTATTTCTAAATTTATCGTCATTGCTATCACATTATCCATTTATCCGTATAATAAGATGTGCATTTTCATGGGCTTAAACTAGTTTACTAAAATAATTTGTTACCTCTTTGTGGCCGATGCTTCTAGTACGGTATTGTTGCTGAGACAGTGGCATATGATTTGGTGCTGGAGACTGCTATGAAAGCTCAAAATTTTCAGCAAAGGAATTTATTGTTGCACGGTCATTGGAGGTGGCTTGTGAATGAATTTGCTTCTTTCTACGGTGTTTCAGATGCTTACACTAAACTACGGTACTTTTAGTTTATTTATTTGTAAAATTGTACCTTTTTTTCTGTTGAAAAGTTGGTAATCTTTTGTACTTTGCAGGTATCTTTCATATGTTATGGATGTTGCTACACCCACTGCAGATTGTTTGGTTTTGATTCACGATTTGTTGTCTCCGGTGATCATGAAGAGTACGGCCTTGAGTCACCAAGAGGTCTGTCTAAGTGTTTTTGATAGAATAATTTAGATTTAAGTGTTGAAGTACGGGTGCATGTGCTTGCTACCCTTCTACAATAGTGAAAAACGCCATAAGGGGCATGACTTGTTAAGACTTTATAGTCCATGTGTGCTGGAAGTCATTTTATCTAAATACAGTTTGATGTTATACATGTCAACCATATAAGAGATTTAACAAGAAAGAGGCAATCATTATGTAACCAGGTGTTATGAATAAAATCACATTGCACTTCCCTTTACAAAAGATAATTTTTTTTGTTTTTTTCTTCAAGTTAGCTAGTATGTGATGCGAGGTGAGGGGTGTCAATAAATCTGGTGTTGGCTTTATTGAAGGAAATCTGGCGTTATTACTGGATGATACGAGTATTTATTTTACAGTTCTGGCTATTTTAATGCTTCTGTTGCCCTCTGTCATAAGATTGTTTCATGCCTCTGGATCAGTTGGTTACCTGAAGCTGTTCCTAAGTTTATTTTAAAGTGTTCATATGTTTTACCCTGACCAGAAACGCATCCTAGGAGAATTGTCGGATAAAATTGAAGAGCTTCTTGGTTTGGTTTTTGAGAATTACAAGTCCTTGGATGAAACAGCCCTTTCAGGGTTGGCTGATGAGTTTAAGTCCACTGGATCTGTTGCTCCTGCTCTAGCCCCCGCAGTTAAACTTTATGGTCTTCTGCATGACATACTGTCTCCTGAGACAAGATTGCAGTTATGTAAATATTTTCAGGTACATTACTGTAACACTTTTCCCTCTTTTTTTGAAGCCGTGAAATATTCTTTGGAGTTTAATTGGAGAGTTCACGTTCCAGATTGCTGCAAAGACAAGATCAAGAAGACATTTAGAAGAAATAGATGATGCTGTTTTCAATAATGAGGGTCCTGCAGTTGATGTTGTGACTTCTACAACTGCGTACCAGAAGATGAAATCAATATGTCTGATTGTAAAAAACGAAATATACACAGACTTAGCGATCAATAATCAGAATGTACTTCCCAGGTATTTAAAATTCAGTTACTCTCTTGAAAGACGGTTTCATATTAAATATGACGTGAGACAAACTCAATAAAAATCTTCATCGATATACCCATCAACCCACTAAAAACAGATTCTCTGGTAATCATATCATGTGACCTAACATGATAAATTACGCCTGAAATTATTATCAAAATGGTCTTTTGTTTCCATCGGGTTTGTTGCCTCACTTACTCCGATAGTACTTTACTAGAGGATGTAATGATTTGGTCCCAAACTCCCAAAGATTTCTTTTCTTATCGGTGCTTTTATCTGTCTCTTCTTTTGATGCAGCTTCCTAGACCTTCCAAATCTCACAGCATCTATATATAGTGTGGAGCTCTCCTTAAAGCTTCGAAGTTTTCTCAAGGCTTCTCTGCCTACTGGACCTTCATCTCCTGTCACAGAACTTGTCATAGCTGTTTCAGACTTCGAAAGAGATCTTGCTCTGTGGTATATCAAGTATGGTACTTTCCCTTGAATGTTATGTCATTAATCGGAGAATCTCTGTTCTCTTCTCATGGGTATTTCTCTTTCCCAGCTCTATCAAGGGTGGAGTTGATGCGAAGGAAGTATTTGGCTTTTACATTAGTAATTGGATAAAAGTAAAGCATGCTGCGTTGACTGAATCCTGCAGATTAAGTGTGGTATAACTTGCACTCTATTTACTTATTAATTGCTTTATCAAAATGCTGTTGCTTGTCCTCATATGCAGACATTACTTATTCGTTTGGTTGTGAGTCATATCACTCGTTATTTTAATAGTAGAATAAAATATGGTTAAATCATTTATATTGGCAAGTGTGATAAGAGGACAAGGGGACCTCATAAACAGATATTACTAATACATTATTGCTAATACAATTCAAATATTGATTGATTTTATGAACTTTTGATGGCAGGTAAAAGGCTCTCCTTGCAAGACTCAACAGTTAACAAGTCCTTTCATTGATGAAATATATGATCAGTTGAGGCAAACATTGAACGACTATGACGTTATTGTTCGGCGTTGGCCAGAATATGCTTTTGCTTTGGAGAACGTGAGTCAAACTCTGGGTTCTTTCTTTGGCCGTGGTGCATTCCATTTTCCGTTGACGTAGTTTAGTTATAAAATATGATCAATGGAAAGCAGACTTTGTTATTGCGCCGAAAGGAAACAAATGCTCCCTTCACCAAACCAACCTAAAGCCTATAACTGATATTAGCGTTATCTGCTTTACCAGCTACTATTCTCATCTTCTAAGCACACAATTCCATGAATTTCACAAAAGTTTGTAGTTTGCATTCTCATGCACGATTTTTAGTTTTAAACTGCAATCTTTACTCAGACAGCTGAAGTGTAAACTGTAAAATTAAAGTCACTCACTCTGGCAGGCATTTGTTTTGTGAACGAGGCGCATCCACTAATTGCTTCTCCCAAAAGATTTCGCAGTTTAAGTGTGTATTATAAATAGTTTATGCGGATTTTGACTCTATTGTACACCATTTGTTCTTGGATATTCTTCATTTCAGGTCTTGGCAGATGTTCAGAATGCTGTAGTGGAGGCTCTGGAGAAGCAATATGCTGATGTTCTGTCGCCGTTGAAGGACAATCTTGCCACGCTGGGCCTCAAATACGTTCAGAAGATTGCCAAAAGAACCGACAGCTATTATTCTGTGCCTTCAGAGGTGAGAAGTTATCTTCCTTTTTTTTATGATTAACATTGATCCTTACTCGGACATTAAAATGACAAATAGCGTCATCTTCCAAACTGTCTTGAAAAGACAAATCAAAACAATGGCTCAGCTTGAAGGTTAATACACTCTTCGAAGAATAACCTAGGGCACGGTATCAAACTCAATTGAGATAACCGGCATTCATCCTGAATTTGCTGGATTGAGTCATCTTTGGCGCATAAACTGATAAGTGTCACTAAAATTTTCAGCTTGGAATCGTCTTGAATTCCTTGAGAAGGATGCTTGATGTATTGTTTCCCAAGATTGAAACACAGTTGAAGACTTGGACTGCTTGCATGGGTGATCCCGGAAATACTACTCCTGGGGAGCGCCTCACCGAAGTTACTATTATGCTCAGAACCAAGTTCAGGAATTTGACACAGGCTGTTACAGAGAAGCTTCTTGAGAATGTAAGCTTATGTACAACTTTTTCCGCTTACTGTATGTTAGAATGTAATGAGTCTTGTAAATTGTAATAGGCAATACAATGTTGGTAACCTGAGGGGGTGGGAAACTGTAAAAAGAAACAAGTAATTGAAATAATGAGATAAATGAAAAAGGTGATATGAATGAAATAATGCCTTTCACTCTGTTAAATACACATCTTCAGGGTAAAAAGACAGACTTGCCAAACGAGCAAATCTCTTTCGGGTTTTAAATAGGTCATTTCAGGTGCTTCGTAATCAGGTCCGTTTGTTAGGTCGTGTCGGTTGTTTCGATTCAGGTGTTTGCTTCAAAATAGAGTAGTAAATGTTGGTTCAGTCAATTGGGGTTTAGTTTTCTTTCTTGTAGCATCATATGTAACGTAAGAGATCTCTAGCTCAAGAAAATGTAGTATCTATGTATCAATTTGAAATATTTCCTTTTATATATTGTTTTGTCCAGACGAGACTACAGAGTGCTACTAAGTGGAAGAAAATAATCCAAGACTTTAAAGACATTTCTAATGAGTCAGATATACAGAGCAGAATGCAGCAACTGCAGGATATGGTTGTAAAAACCACAGATCATCTCCACTCTATACTTGAAACCTCTGTATTTGTAACCGTTTGTCGAGGTTTCTGGGATAAGATGGGACAGGTTAGGCTACATCTCCACCATTTTTTAGGCATAAATTCCAATACTCTTGTGTTTTTCTGGGAGGCCTAAATCGCACCTCCTTTTTTGTATGCTAAAGGAGGTTCTGCATTGTTTGGAACATGGCAAGGAAAACAGATCCTTGTACAAGGGACTGCGGATTGCTCTTCGTGTAAGTTGTTTCTTCATTCCTAACAGTTTTGTGGCTTCTTCCATCTCCTGTCATTATCTTATGTATATAAGGAATCTCAAATGCAAATTCATCCCCTGTCCCAAAAGGATTGATCACTTTTACTTTTGATTTTTAGTTGTTCCTGTTTTTAAACGGTACTCCCTCCGTATCCATATGTTCGTCCACTTTGTTTAATATATGGGTGGAGTATTATATTGAAAGTGGACAAACATATAGATACGGAGGTAGTATTATACAACATCATCTACTCCCCCTGGTTTAGTGGATAAGCAAAGCTCGTTTGTCTTTATCTGTGGCGGGAGTTTAGAATAATTATGGGGACATGAGTGAAAGAGATCATTTAGGAACAACGCAAAGTAGACGAGTCAGTCACTCTTGTTTGGACAGGTTATCATACAGTATATTGGACGAGTCAGTCAGTCACTCTTGTTTGGACAGGTTATCATACAGTAGCTTTGATTGTTGATAGCCTGTGTAAACATTATCATGTCTGAATTCGGAATGATACTCTCTCTACAAACAGATATTGGATGAGACGTTTGCATCGGAAATAGAAAGATTGGCGAGTAACAGTGTGCAGCAGAAGGACATTAAACCACCGAGGAGCATACTGGAAGCCCATGCCATGCTTTGCTAGGATTCTAGTATTCGGATATTGAAAAACAAAGCTGAGGGAGGCTCCTTGTGTATTCCTATTTCCTAGCTACCTTGTTTTTTTCCAGCTAAGAAGCAGCAGCCACGCATACATGTGTCGAGCTAGATTGTTCGATTTGTATAGTATAATACCAATTCACTTCATTGTTTTAGTTACTACGGAGTAGTAGTAGTAGTAGTAGTATATTTTTTGAACGCGCTTGTTACTAATATTCTATACGGAATAACATATACGAGTAGTAGTATAATGGAGATGAAGGATGTTATTTTGTTTGTCAATATAAGCATTACAATGTACTGCACTGCACTGCACGTCTCTCCTTTTATTACTACGAGTAAATTTATAGTTTGAGACGATAAGCCTTTGGTGGCTGTAGACTGTAGTCGGTATTGTAACCCACAGACACCCAGGTAACCAACCATATGCGTGGTTCCAGCGTTAAAATTACTATTGCTATCAGCCTATATCAGTATGAACGTGCAATTTTTGGTAAAAAAAAGAGTCAAAATGCAACCTAGGGGTGGATTTTGAAGGCCTAAAATCTTGACTTAAATTGGATTGACAATGACTTTACTACAAGTTTCTAAATATTGATTGAGTCTTTAAGTTTATTTTAGGAATGTATTTAATGTTATGGTAGCTCTGTTTGGTTTTTGAGTAGCAGGCAGGAGTGGAGCTGGAAAATGAAGTAAAAAAAACGTCGCCTGAGAGATTCGAACTCTCCCGGGGAAACCCCATGTACTTAGCAGGCACACGCCTTAACCACTCGGCCAAAGCGACTTTACTGATACATCTCGTATGCTTTTATTATTCATTACCATATTATATTCATTCGAATATTCGATGACAATCGCCCATACCTAGCGCCTAGCAATCTATCTAGCCTCACTCCTCCCAAATGAATCATCGTGTCTACTCGTAATAGTTATTCCGACTTGTTCATTTGTTGTCATTTTATATTCATTGTGTACAATATTTTAATCAAAGAATAAGAAACGAACGAGACGAGGGATTAATTCGGTTTCTACTTTGTATACAATATTCTCGTGGTTTCATTGTGTACAATATTCTACTTTGTATACAATATATTCATTGTGTACAATATTCTCGTGGTTTCTACTTTTGTTGGACTTGATTTAATTCAGTTTTTCTAATGTGTGCCCACTGGGCACACGTTGATAAGTTAATTATAATAATATTAATATGGATATTATCATGATAAATTGAAATATTAAGTTCTATTTATCATACTTAGACAATATCCATGATAATATTGCTATAATTAGCTTATTTGTGAATAAAATCTCAACCCAACACAAAAGATTACTCGAACTCAACTTGAAAGTTGACCCAATTATATTACAAAGTACATTAAACAGTGGAAAAACTAAAGTAACTTTTAACAACTTGTTTGCTTCGTAGAATTAAAACTTTTAGCAACATGTGTGGTTGCGACATGCGAGCATAAGTAAATCAGAATCAAATACGGAGTATGACACTAGCAAATATTCTTTTCGTCCCAGTAAACAAAAAATCATTTAATTCCACATATAGGAGACAATGTTTATTAAAATTAGCTTATATAAGTTCATCTGATAAACACCCTAATTCCACTAATAAAATTGGAAAAAATAAACAATGATAAGTTGATAATCTCAAGTCCAAAGTCCAAATCATGCCAAGCCTAACACAAACTAGACTCGTCCCAATAGTGACCTAACCCGATAATCAAACCGTCTCCACAAGGACCATACCCAATGTCCCAAACTCAACTAACCTAACAAATCTAATACGCAACAAAATCCGACATAGAAAGAACCGAAGCTTAGAATCAACCCGACTAACCCTAGCCATTAGCAACCTCAACCCAACCAAATGTAATCCGATCCAAACCCATCACCAAACACAATCTGATTGTGCCACCCTGATCATGACACGAGCTACAAACCGGAGGAGAGAGACACACACACACATGACACACCCCATCCGGTAAAGTACGTTCTGATATGAAACCTGAATCTGGGGAAAGTACGTTCATGTAAAAGTAGCAACACAATTCACAATTCACAATTCAGCAATGCAAATTGCAGAGATTGGAAAACTAGCAACACTTCCGAATCGCAAATTGTTTTCAAATCTCCCCAAATCGTCCAATTCCCATACCCATATTCATTGGTTCAAAACCCCTCCACTATCATCAAACTTCACACGGCGTAAAACCACCATGACAGCCACCGCCTTCACTACTCTCTCCCAAAGGGTTACTTTTGAAAAAGAGATTAAAAAAAGCAAATTTATTGCCATTGCTGCCCCCATTTTTAATGAACATTCTGCTCAATCTTTTCTCTCAGAGGTTCACTTCTTTTGCTTCTTTATCATATTTGTAGGTGAATTTGATCTGGGTTTGTGTTCATTTTTCTTCAAACTTTGGTGTTAATGTGTGTATAGGTGCGAGATAACCGTGCTTCACATAATTGCTGGGCATATAAGGTACTCTAACTCATTACTTTAGTTACTTATAAATCAGATTGAAATTTTGTTGGGTTTTACCCATTGTTATTCACGTCTTATCATCTTTGTAACGTTTGATGATGTTAGTTATGGATTGGAAGTGGGAATTATGGATTCATTAGTTGTTTGGAGACTCTCATTTCAGATATGAAGCTTCTTATTAGTTGTGTATAGATTGGCGATCAGTATCGATCTAGCGACGATGGTGAACCCTCGGGCACTGCTGGCAAACCCATGTATTCCGCCATTGAATCATCAGGGATTGATAGAGTCATGGTTGTAGTGATAAGGTACTTTTTCTTCTCTTTGTCAACATTTGTCAACAATTAAAGCTGCCTTCTTTTGGTTCGAAATGACATGTTTGGTGAATTGCAGGCATTTTGGTGGTATCAAACTAGGTACCGGAGGCCTCGTCCGGGCTTATGGAGGGGTCACTTCAGAATGCTTGAAAAATGCTCCAACTCGCTTGGTGAAGTCAAAAGTAATTCATGAATTTATTTCTCATTTTTTGCTTTTCACTTCAAGAAGAGTTTCGAGACCCTAGGTTTAGAGTACCAAATTATATTGATGTTTTTTAGTCGTGACATAAAGTAATGATCTCGTTTTATTTATTACAAATGATCTATTTTTTTTTTACTTGATGCATATCTAAAGTGGAATTACAAACTGTAGGTTCCTATGGGAGTGGAAGTTTCATTTGATCTTCTGGGACTTCTGTACCACCAGGTAAATCTCACTAAGAAGTTTCCTTTAGATTCTGTTGTGCTACCATCCTCTATTCCTCTTTGTTTGGCTGATTAAAATCTGTGAAGGGTTGATTTACCCCTTGATTATTCTCTTCAGTTTGTTCAATCTGGTTGTGTTTGCTTTCATGTTTAATGAGGGCAATGAGTGATGAACATGTAGCATGATCGTTTCTTTTTAACAGCTACAATCATTCCAAGCCGAGGATGTAAAACAGGATTATGACACTGGTAAAGATGGTACAACAATGGTGTCTTTCAAAGTTGATTTTGATAAAGTGGAAAGCCTAGAAGATGCTATTAAAGGAAGCTGTGGTAGAGATCTTGAGTTAATCAGGAGCTGAAACGTTTCGTCTTACTCTATATTCTGAGTCTCTGATAACAATGATTGGCCTGACTGGATGAGTCGCTGTTGGTATTCCATATCTGCTTCACTAGAAGCTGGACAACACTCTTTGCTCTCGCTAGCAGCTTTAGGTATCCTTAATATTCACTTTCTATTTCATAAGTTCATAATTTACTTGTACATAACCTTATCGTGAATAGAATTAATTTCTGATAGACTAATACTGTGGAGTACTGTCTATACATAATACATGTCTCCTTTTTTTTGTTTATGTTGGTATCTTCAGTGCTCTCTAGCGCTGCATTTCATATTTTACGACTGATTTTTTTTAAATTAATAGAAATATGTAGAATTTTAAGAGAAGTATAGGATTTTTTTTTCGCTTTCAATAGATAAAATAGAACACTAAATTAACAAATATAGTGTATCGTTTCTAAGTACTCTGTAATAGGAAGTCTCTAATGTTATGTAGTATTTCTGATGCAGAATTAGACAATGAGCGAAGTCTGCTCACTAATATAACTAGTCAGACCCTTTCAGATTCTTTAATTTTGGTAGGAGTTGCCTTAGTGTATCAGAAGTCACAAATGGCAGTGGTAGATTGACGCCTTTCTGCTCTTGGCATGTATCAGAATTCAGTGCTTAGACTGCTTACTAACTTGGATGAAGTGACCACAGGCAGGCCTGTATAAATGTTAAAAAGGTAGCAAATAAACATGCATGCCCAATGCGATATTTAGGGGGAGATTTGTACACGAGTTGAGCCATATAATCATGTTTATAGTAGAGTGAAAGATAGTGGGTGCAAAGTGGCCTTTGGAGGGACAGAAGCTTCAGGCATCATGGGCAACCTGTTGGCAAATCCAACGGGAAACGCTTTGTTCTTTGTAGTTTATATTGCCTGAATTCTAGAAGCGAGTAGTGTTCTTTACTTCTTTAATGCATAAGGCGGATAAATCCATGCTCAATTTTAGCAACCGAGGATTGTCTTAAGCCTTATAGCATTCAAATTTAGCAACTCAGGACCGTCGCAGACCTTCAAGAGTAACTTTAACCCAGTTACAACGGAGTTATCGAGGTTTTGGAGGTTAAAACTACATTTTACCGCATTTTGAGGCAATATTTAGGGGTATTTAACTATTTATTGAGATTAGACTGTGGGAACCTATACCGCGACCATGATAGTGACTGAAACCGAAATGTATTAGTATGCCTTGCAGAGTTGCAGTATGTGGGTCATTCAGTGTTATCACCTGTTACCATGTCCTTTCTTTGACATACTTGTCTAAATTAATGCGTGTGCTCTTTTTTTGGCATTAAGTAGGTGTGTTTGTGACTTTGTGCGACCCTTGCGCAACATCAACAAGTAATAAATCTATCAATTATATTGTTGTCTAGAAATCTATGCCGGCATTGTGAACCCATTGTTCATATCTGCTCTGTAAACCTCAAGGATGCAGTTATAACTTATATGTATTGGCTCCAGAGATCAAAGAGTCTGACCAAGTAAGCAATAAGTACTATTATATATAGCTAGTGAATGTATTACAACTCTGTGTGTCCGAAAGAACTATTACAAGCCAAACAAGCAAATCTCAAATACAGCTAATATGTGGTAAAACATTTAGCTAGGACTTCGACAACAAATAAACAATACAGTAAAAATAACATATCATTATCATACAATCTTTGTGTAATCTGGATCACTAATTTGAAGGAGGAGGTGCAATAGTAGGGATGGTGGTTGGGTTAGTGGGCATAGTTGGGAGAGGAGGGAAAGTCACCTTGGGAGTAGAAGGCGTTGATGGCAATGGAGGCAGAGTGGCCTTTGGTATAACAGGGGCTGCCGTCTGGGGTGGCATAGCTGTGGGCTTGGGCAGAACCGGAGCAGCAGGCTGGGGCGGCAGAGCAGTGGGCTTTGGCAGAACTGGAGCAGTAGGCTGGGGTGGCAGAGCTGTGGGCTTTGGCAGAACTGGGGCAGTAGGCTGGGGTGGCAGAGCTGTGGGCTTTGGTAGAATCGGGGCAGCAGGCTGGGGTGGGATAGCTGCGGGTTTAGGCAGAACCGGGGCAGCAGGCTGGGGTGGCAGAGCTGCGGGCTTTGGCAGAACTGGGGCCGCAGGCTGGGTTGGGAGAGCGGTGGGCTTTGGTTGGACAGGGACAGCGGGCAGGGGTGGCAGAACGGAGGTTGCCGGCTGAGTTGGCAGAGTTGCAGGCTTTGGTTGAGCCTGGCCAGCTGGTAGGGGTGGCAGAGCGGTGGGTTTGGGAAGAACTGGGGCAGCCGGCTGGGTTGGTAAAGCTGTGGGTTTAGGCAGAGATGGGCCAGCTGGCAGGGGTGGCAGTGTTGTGGCAGTTGGCATTGTAGGTAAAGCAGTGGCAGCTGGGAGCGGGGGCAAGGCTGCAGGCTTCGGTAAGTTGGCGGAAGCTGGGACTGAGGGTAATGGTGGTAAAGTCGCTTGTGGTAATTTTGGGACAGTTGGTATACTTGGTTTGGGCATTGATGGTAGAGGGGGGAGCGTCTGAAGGAGATGTCGGACTCCAGAGCTTGTTTGAATAACACATGAGAATGAGAGGGCGACAAGTAAAGACAAGATGAAGCATTGTCTTGGAACTGCCATTCTCAGAGAATGAACCAGGTGTGGGTGCTTTCTTAGGATTTTCTTGCGTTTATGTATGTACTTTGATGGTGATTGGGATGCTAGTTGCTGTTTGTGAACTTGTTGAACCATTATGTTGCATTGATGGTTATTTATAGGCTAATTAGGTGAATTTGGAAGGAACTATTACATATGGTTTGGTGAATTGTGGCTTGTAGTTGGACCAAAAATGGAGGATTTGTTTGGAGAAAAGAGCAGTGGAACTAGTTAGGTCACCTTCCTTTGGTTTCAAACATCTTCTACTGTTACAAACAATTACTTGTACACTTGTGCTACACGTACCTATTTTTTCTACCCTTTACCCATTTCATGTTTAGATGTGAGGATTGCTCAACTTCTGAAAAGAGGTTATAATGGTGTACTTACTCCTTTCGTCCCGCTTATTTGTTTATCTATTTCATATTTTAGGACGTCTCACGGTCTGGTTACATGTCTATTCTTTTTATTACGGGAATGCTCTTTAGTCTTTAGGGGTAATTTGTCACTCAATTACATATTGGTCCACATGTCATTCAATAACCAAACCAATAAATGGCTCCCTCCTTCCTTGGTCTTCGTGGCAAAAGCAAAGGTAAGCAAATGACGGAGATCAAGGGAGGGAGTACTTTCATTTAAAGATGTTGATTGCGTCGATTCATCTATATATAATGGCGTAATTTCATTGAAACAAATTTGTGTATAAATTTTTTATGAAACCGATTTGTGGTTGATCAAAGATGGAGATTTGTTTGGGACTAAAATGGGCTTTGAATACCTAAACTGAAAATTTCCCGAGAGTTGTCAGCCAGCATTCTTCCACTGCCATAAAACTCTCACCATGGGCGAGGCAAGGCGATAGCAATTACGAGTACTCCGTAGCATGCATGCAAAGCTTTTGCCCTCTCGCTAGATCAAATTTGTGTGGCGACGAATTGACTTCATCTACAACGTTCTTGATCCATTTTACTCAATTTCACTATAATCTATAATCTTAATCAAAGAGTACTTTTGATTTTAGGTGTTCATGCCTTTTCTTTTTCAAATTTCAACCAAAGACAAATGAGATCTATAGTTTGAACTTAAACAAGATTGAGGGAATTGGTGCACATGGTGAGAGAGTGAGACACATGGTGGAGGTTAGACGGAAGGCGGGAAGTCGATTTATGAAAAAGGATGACTGAGGGGTTCCTTAATGTAAATGTTGTAGGGGCGAAAGAGAGTGCAAGCGTGGGCATAGAAAAGGTTGTCGATCATCGAGGAGAGATTTTGAAATTGCCATGGATATTGGAATACTTTGCAATTGCCATTTTTTAAAATTACTCGTACAAATTATTATAACTCGTCAACAAAAAGTTAATGTGTCTGAAAAAAAAGGTATTGGCATCGTTGCACAAAATTTATACTCGTATTAAATATTTTTTTTTTTTTTTTTTTTTTTTTGAAAACAACCTTTGAATTTTGTATTCAGGAGACATGCTTCTTGTGTCTGTACTCCGTCGCCTTCATAAGCCTATAAGTCCATCACGTTCGAAGACTAAGGAGCCGACACAGTCCAGTGAGATTTTTGCGACTAGAAGTCCAGATATGAGATATGTTGTGCCTAAATCAGTCTATGTAACATTGTCAATGAATTTGATTGGATATTATCTGCTCAAGGGTAAGCTGTCCTGTGATTTACGAGATATAGAACTCCAAAATTGACACTTGTTTAACTCGTTAGCATATGTCTCATTGTTCTGATTCTTGGTTGTTACGTTAGGAGCTTTACACTCTTGCTCTAGGGTGGCTGTTATTAGTTGTTGATTTCGACTCTTTTTTTAAAGATCATCTAGTTAGTTAGTCATAACTGAAATTTTGCAGTGTTGAATTCTAAGGGTTGCCAGATGAGGCAACATTTATGTCTTTAGTGTTCCATCATCCTTTTGCAAAGTTCTCTCGTCAATATTTTTGTGCATAGCTATGTCTAAGAAGTTGAGCG
Source organism: Agrostemma githago (assembly GCA_958450325.1). NCBI lineage: Eukaryota > Viridiplantae > Streptophyta > Magnoliopsida > Caryophyllales > Caryophyllaceae > Agrostemma > Agrostemma githago. Next base: position 11,138,822 of record OY288255.1, on the reverse strand, counting down.
TATAATTTGGACGAACTGAACTAGTAATATCAGACATCTTATTGCACACTTGTATAAATATACACACACTGACACACACACACACCAAAACTATAAAACATACAAATACATGATAAATAAGAATACGAATACAAATAAGTCCTCTGGACTCGATGCAAAACCCAGTACGTTGTTGAACAAGCAAAAGAAAGAACATAATATAATCCTAGGGCAAAGGCGGCCTAGTTTGAAGGCGGTGGAGAAAAGAAAGGGAAGTTTGGAATGTTGGGAATTGAAGTCGGGAAGTTAGGGATTGTGGGCATGAGATTGGCAGGGAGTGGTGGGAGAGTGACTTGTGGAAGTGACGATGGCATGTTGGGCAGAGACGGGATTTGAGTGCCAGCGGGAAGTGGCGGGAGAGTGGCCTGTGGAATTGACGATGGCATGTTGGGCAGAGACGGGATTTGAGTGCCAGCGGGAAGTGGCGGGAGAGTGGCTTGTGGAAGTGATGATGGCATGTTGGGCAGGGATGGGATTTGAGTGCCAGCGGGAAGTGGGGGCAAGGCGGCCTTGGGCATGATGGGCAGGGTTGAGAATGGGTTGGCGGGTAGTGGGGGCAGGGTGGCTTTGGGAAGGGATGGGATTGCAGGAAGTGGAGGCATTGTTGTGGTTTGGAGGAGGTGGCGGGCAGCAGAGACGTCAATGCTCAACATTGACGACATAGCCACGATGAGGCAGAGGAGAAAGCCGAGGTTTGTAGAGGCCATTTGTTTGTTACTCGGTAATTCGGTTATGTGTCAACGACTTATAACTACTTAGAGGAGGGGAGAGGAGAGGTAGATACTTAGATACACTGGGTAGTTGATTGTGGGTTGTTTGAGTTTGAAGCAAATGGTGAGTATTTATAGGATTTGGAAGTCCGGATAATAAATACAAATAGGGAGTAGAAATCAAATAGGTGATGTCAAATGGAGGAAATGGTTGACCAAGAAATAGGAGGCAGCAGGGGTACTAGTTTGTTTGTGTAGTTAGGTGAATTAGGCCACCTTCTGGGTTGAAACATCTTCTAATATTTGAAGCAACTCATTTTGGTGTCCCGTCCATTTGAGCTACCTATTTTTACCGTTCAATTCTTACGTTGTACGAGTACCAAATAAATACGGAGTAATTTTTTTTTTTTTATACCATCTTAAAATTCTAATTTATCAACAAAATTATACTCTCTTTTAAGTCTTTAGGGAGTAACTACCTATACTCACGCATACCTTTGTAACTTCAAACTAGTTTTATTATCTGCGAATTTCATAGGGTATTCTTTTGGTACTTTGCTATGGTTATGCTTTGGAGTTATTAAATACAATATGTGCAAATATTATATTTTAATCATGAATGTGTGGTTGTTATTCGAGGATGGAATTGAATTGAAGATATCCTGAAGAGTCCGTGGTGACATGGTAAGAAATTCGGAACGAAGGAGACATTGCTCGGTAAGACTTCCCGGACGGCTCAAACCGTAGTACACGATTTTCGGAGATCCAGGATCCCGGAATACAAAAATAGACGGATATATTCTTTAGGTCAGATAACACGTCCTTCCAAATTTTAAGAAACAATGAAGGATAATTGAGAGTATTAGAAAATGATAAACTCGCATCGGCTAAAAGTCGAAAACTCGTGCAAAATTTACGTGTACTTGATATTTGAGGCTGAAATTGAGCTGGAGATATCTTAAAAGGTCCGCGAAGATGTAGTGAAAACCAAAAGAAAACTAGACATTGTCTGATAGGCCCTCTCAGACAGCTCAAATCATAATGTGTAATACACGATTTTCGGAGATTAGGAACCTCAGAGTAAAACTTGCTGAAAATCGAGTAGTCTATTCCTTAGGGTTGTAACACGTCGTATAATATTTTTAGGACCAATAAAGGAGAACTGAGATTATCGGAAAGCGATATACTCGCGTTGGCTAAAAGTTGAAGACTCGTGCAAAAGGACGTGTACTGAAGAGTCTGTGGAGATGTGATAAGTAATCCGGAGGAAATTAGACCTTGCCTAGTAGGATCTCCCCGGACGGCTCAAATCGCAGTGTATAATACACGACTTTTGGCGATCCTTGATCCCGGAATAAAACTTGCTGTAAATTCTATTCCTTAGGCCAGATAACACGTTCCCCCATATTTATTTGTAGGACCAACGAAGGAATTGAAAGTATCGGAAAGTGATAATCCCGTGTTGACTAAAAGTCGAAAACTCGCGCAAATTGGATGTGAGTTTGTTATTTGAGGTTGAAATTGAATTGGAGATACCCTGAAGAGTCCACGGAGATGCAGTAAGAAAACTGGATGAAAACGAGACCTTGCTTGATAAGACCTCCAGGGTGACTCAAATCATAATCTATAATACACTGTTTTCGTAGATGAAATAACTCAGGAAAAAAACTTCCCAAAAATAGATTGGTATGTACTTAAGTCAGATGACGCGTCCTCCCATCTTCTTACAATCAACGGGCAACAGAGGTATAATGAGAGTATCGGAAAGCGATAATCTCGCGTTAGCTAAAAGTCGAAAATCCATGCAAAATAGACGTGTAGTTGTTATTTGTGGTTGAAAATGAATTGACCATATTTGGCAGGCATTTGAGTGCCTATTTCATATTTTACCTAATTTATCTAATTACTTCTTTTTGGAGTAATTTATCTTAGTATTCTTTAACTATGGGTAAGTTTTAGTGGCATTAGCATCCGGGTTATCCTAACGCATCAATTGAGGTAATATGGATGCTTCATCTTAGGAATGGCAACAGATCTTGGATCCGATCCAGATCCGCAAGATCTGGTCCGCACGGATCGGATATGGATCCTAAAATTTCAGATCCGTTGGATATGGATAGAATCCGGATCCGCTATTTTTAAATGGATCTAGATCTGAATCTTTTTTTTTTGAACGAGAAGAATAATTCATTAATAGAACGCCAAACGGCACTTACAACGTATACCTATAATTGCAATCAAATCCAATAAAAACCAAAGAAAGTAATTTCTCTTATAAACTAAGGATCTCAAGACATGATCTGACAATTCGGCATGACCTCGTATCGCTATCTTTTTGCAGCTTTTGTTGAGGGGATCCTTCGTTTGATTCAGAACTTGAGAAAGTTTACCTTCTATTGGCCTCAAAGATCGTTGACAAATTACTTGTAGACATTGAATAGACGTGCGACCAACCATCAACAAACTACCCTTGTCAATAAGAATAAAACTAAGCCCCATAACAACGTAAGGGACCGAAGCCTTGAACAAAAGGACAAAAACCTTGAAATAAAGGACTAAACTCCCATAAAAAGAGAGACTTTTATTGAATAACATATTGATTATCAAACTAGAAAGTGAAAACTTATCAGTTTTTGGGGCTTACCATCGATTAATTATCGATGGAAGCCCCGGATTAAAGATGAAGGCTAGGGTTTTTTTGGGAGGAGGAGGCTAGAGTTTTTCTTTATCTAGATCTGAATCTTATTAAGCAGATCCGGTCCAATCCGTAAACCCGTTTAAAAAAAGAAAAAAAAAATAGATATTGTTGAAGTGTAGGGTCGTGGTATAGAAACAAAGTAGCCTGCTTGGCCGCTTCCTTATACACATACAGTCATGCTCTCCTCTTCTTTTCTCTGTACAATTAAACAAAGAAGAAACTTGAGAAATTTCAAATATTCACTACTAAATTAAGCGCTCATGTGTCTTATTTTGTAATTCGTAAGCTATTTAGATTGATTTCGCGGAACTTTAATTTGTATTTTTTTGTTATTTCTAAAATTATGAAAATTTAATATGATCAAAATTCTCGTTAATAAAAAAAAAGATGGAAGAATTTAAAATTTTATTTATGTTAGAAATTGGATCCACCGTTTGGATCTGACGGATCTTCACATTTGGGATCCGTCGGATCTGGATCCACTGATTGGGATGCGGATCTAGATCTGTATCCATGCGGATTCGTTCCGGGTCGGACCCGTTGCCATCCCTACCTCATCCCGAGTCAATTTGATTTATCTTAAACTAGGTTAATATCCGTGCAAAGTTGCACGAGTTTTAAATAAAAAAATTACATAGATAATCTTACTGTTCAATCTCTAACAACCTAAACAATTTACAATGTTAAAAAAGTATAAATTTAAAATCAACTTGAAGTATATACACATGAACATTAATTGAACTCGCTCCATTCAAATTCAAAGTGTACATTTGTTTTTTGGACACTATTCACAATTAAAGAGAATTTTCGCTATTCTCAACAATCTATAGGAGAAAATATAGTCATGTAAGATCTTGTTTGATTATATGTATGAGTAGAACAAGAATATCAAAGTTTTATAATTTTTTATAGTGAAAAATGAAAGATGTTGATGGTGCAAAACGCGTATCGATGCACTTTGGATTTGAATAGATGGAGTAAGATATAGTACATGTTTAGACATGTATTCAATATCATATTCATACACGTATCTCGTAGGACACAATCATTTACTAATTAAGTAAATATATTTTAAATTATAGTATTTTTTTAAAGTTAAAATTTAATCCTAGAATATAACAATATAATTTGAGAATAGTATCACATATTATTTCAAGGAATCGTGACTAAAAAAATCGACCTCCAATTCGAATCTCATGAAAAATCGAAGTATAACATTTAAAATCAGCAAATAAAAACAATTTGTAATATCCTATTTATTGATACCCTATAATGTTGATGTAACTTGTAAGATAGAAATAAGTGTGACACATGAGGATTGAAATGAAAAAAAAATATAGTGTTTATATCTTATACTATTTCGTATTTAATACAGATATATAAATTATTGTGTCATTTCTTGTTTTTTTTATGTATTTAACTAGGTTGTTGGAGCATTTTTTTAGGGATTTAATTATATGTCTTTATTCTATTTGTTATAGTGCATTTATTATGAAGAAAATGTTGACTATAAGAGATACAGTATCAAGTAAGCATTATCACGGCGAATTTGGGTAAAAATTAGGAAGATAATAATTTAATAAACAAAATTCCATCAAGTTATTATAGTCGTTAAATCGTATTATTGTAGCCTTGTAGGAAACTTTTCAACTATTTTTAACTTATTTAAATATGTTATAGTACCATCAAATTATTTTAACCCGTGACTTTGACATTTTAAGGTGTATATATCTGAATAATATTACGAAGTATATTAGATTAATGGTTATTATTATATTTATTTTTTAAATCATTAGATTAAATTTAATATAGAAATTACGATGTTTTAGGAAAGTGCGTTTTGGCGCCAAAAAGTTAATGTGGTGGTTTCTATTTTATTATATAGTACTAGTCAGTGGCGGACCTAGGATTTTCCCCCTAAGGGGGCACAAAAAAAAATTCCGACATTTTTTTAGTTTATAAATTACTCCACATTTTACGTTATTATTTTCTCTATAAATTAATCCATATTTTACACTATTATTTTCTTTATAATACTTGAAAGTTTTGAATCCATATTTTACGCTATTATTTTCTTTATAATACTTGAAAGTTTTGAAAAATAGTTTAGATATAATACAAATCTTCCAATGATATATAACATGAAGTAAAAGGTGGTAAAGTTGGTTGCATTGACAATATTTCAGTTAAGTAACTCGGGTTCGAATCCCTCTGTCTACACGTTTACTGATTTTTCAAATGGTTTGAATCTATTTGTTTCAAAAATTGTCGGGAGGGCCCGGGGTCCGCCCCTGGTACTAGTACAAAACCCGTGCCTACGCAGAGTGCTGTTTTTCGTCGTCGGCGCTTTTTAATGCTGAAAGACGATCTTGTCCTTGACCTTTTTAGATTACTTAACTAATGTAATTGAGTTAGATTAGTTAGATTAGGTAATGAAACTCGTTAACAAAGCGGTTTTAAAATTTTAAAACTCGTTAACAAACCGTTCCGTCACACTAACACTAACACTTACCCTCACACTTACCCTTACTTATTTACTCTACTCACCCTCACACTTACCCTCACTTACCCACTTACCCACTCACAGTCCACTAACACCCCACCCAACATTTGAAATTTTAAAAAACCGTCTTTTTTTTTTCGAGAAATCCGATTTTTCTAGAGACCCGATTCCGCCTTTAAATGGATCGACATGCGGTTAGTACATTTTTTGTTTATATTATCCGTCATTTTTTGTACATTTATTGTTTATATTAGCCCCGATCCGATTTTTTGTTTAAAACTTGTGAGAAATGTGTGTTAGTTTATTAAAGAAATCGCATTTTGTTCTATAACATGTCGTTTATGTGCTGGATTTGTTGTGAAAATCGTAGTTGAAATAGGAATCGAGGGTAGGAACGCATAATCCGGAAAAACGCGAACAGGGGCCCAGACGCATGAGTTTCGCGTCTGGGGGGCCTCATAGACGCGAAATTCATGCGTCTAGGTGGCCTCCTAGACGCGAACTTCATGCGTCTGGGGGGCCTCCTAGACGCGAAACTCATGCGTCTAGGGGGCCTCCCAGACGCATGAATTCCGCGTCTAGGAGGCCCCCCAGACGCATGAATTTCGCGTTTATGAGGCCCCCCAGACGCGAAATTCATGCGTCTGGGCCCCTGTTCGCGTTTTTTTTTGTTATTGTTCGACGTTATGCGTTAAAATATCGTGACTCGGGTCTCGTTATTTGTAATTTATATGATTAGAATTATTATTATGAATATTATTAGTTCGAAATATGAATAGAATTATTATGAATATCGTGACTCGGTTATTAGAATTACTATGAATATTATTAGAATTATTAATATTAAAGTCATGTTTAAATGTTCAGATCTTTGTGTACGAAATTATGAAATTAAATAATTTCTGAATTTCGTAAATCCATTTTGCGTTTTACTTTGTAACTAATGAGTAATTTTTTATCGGTGTATCAGGAGGAGTCATATGGCGACGGTATTGGCTATCACATTTGTTTTATTTTTGGGCCAGCGTTCCGTAGTTCGGATGAGGCATTCAACTACGCTAGTGAGATAGGTTCGGCTCTTGGGGTTCACCTTGGTGAAAGCGAGCAACAAAACGCAAAGTAACGTGAACCCGGAGTCAAGATTACTTGGTCAAAATTACTTTAAGTGCAACCGTAACGGAAAACCGGGAAAAAGTACCAAGAGTTCTCAGAAGATCGGGTGTAAGTTTTGGGTGAAGGTGTGCGAGAGCTTAGACAGGGAACGATGGATTTTAGCCATCGGTCCATGTGGCATGCACAACCACAAATTGGAGGTTTACACTGACGGGCACAGACGTCTAGCCGCCCTTGACGAGGCCGAGAAACAGATTGTTCGGGACGGTATTCGGGACCACTTGACACCGGCCCAAATATACGACTGCCTTCATCGGAGAAATCCGGAGAAACCACGCCCATCGATCGAGACGATATACAATATCGGGGGGAAGTTGAGGGCGGAGGCAAGGGAAGGTCGTAATGCCATTGAGCAGATGATGGTACTAGCGCGCCGGGCTGAATACATCCACTTCTTCTACGAGCACAAGTTTACGAGTGTCGTGGAACGTATTTTCATGGCTCACCCTGAGTCCGTGAAATTGTTTTGTACTTGGCCTTACGTAGTCACTATGGATGCGACGTACAAGACGAACACCTACGACATGAAGTTAGTGGAGATGGTCGGGGTGACACCCGTCGGGAAACCTTATCTGATAGCGTACGCCCTACTTCGACACGAGGACACGTTGTCCTATACTTGGGTGCTCGAGAAGTTGAAGCTGCTAATTGGGGACCGGGCACCGAACGTGATTGTGACGGATAAGGACCAGGCTTTGACGGCGGCAGTATCGAGGGTCTTTCCGACCCCGCAGACCCAGAATCTGCTCTGCACGTGGCACATATCTAACTGTGTGGAAAAACGTGTCCTGTCTTTCTTTCAAAAACAGAAAGACCGAGCAGCGACCTTCATGCACGGAGTATGGTACCCTCTCCTGTATTCCACAAGTACGGTGGACCTCGAAACAAAATGGGACAAGATGAATTCGACGTGGAGGTTCTCGGGAATTCCTCTTTACATTCATGACACCTGGGTAATTTCAAGAAATGGAATCACGCGTACACTGACCGATACCTCCACTTTGGCAACACCACCACGTCCATCGTCGAATCTGCGCATGCGGCTTTGAAGAAGGCTCTTGGCACGTCGACAGCGTCCTTGGATCGGTTGTTCGATAGGATTGACAGGCTAATCGGTCGTCAGCAGTCTAAACTGCGGAAGAAGTTGGAGACATCCCGAAGGAAGCAATCAACTATTCTACCCCCCATTTTGATGAACTTGAGACTCCGGGTAAGTCGTAAGGCGTTGGACTTGCTGACCGGGGAACTGTCTAGGATGCAAGAGTTGGGAGATCGGGTTTTTTACGAGTGCGGGTGTGTATTGAGGACGTCGAAGGGTTTGCCTTGCGCATGTCGACTTGCCGGGATGATGATGCGGAATTCAGTAGTGCAGTTGGCCAACGTTCATGTGTTCTGGAGGGCGCTTGACTATGCCGGGGAGGACGCTCTAAAGTGCTGACCTGCAGAAAAGCGCTCCATCAAGGAGAGAGTGGCCTGAAACAAGGTGGCAGAGGTTAGTATAAATGTACATGCAAATAATTATTGTTACACACCAAAATACGAACTGAGTACCTGTTGCGATCCCCCTGCGAGCGTCACCTGCTCCTGCACCTCGGCAGCGGATGGTGGTATGATCCTCGGTGGGAGACTCTCGAGTACCAAGCGTGGTAATCCGGAGTCGCTTCCCCCGGGTAGTCCACGGGCCGCGAGAGCCTCCTCGGATCAGCGCGCATGACATATACACTCCTCCACGGGTGGTCCGAGTATACCGGACCGAAGTCAAGAAGGTAGTTCCCACCCCCATGCCTCGGTCGATGCACCCTAACCGGCACGGGCATCGACTCGGGTATAGTCTGGACGTAGCCTAACTGTCTGATGACCCGGTCTCCCTGGTAAGGCTCAACGATGTCCATAAAGCGCAGTGTCCCGAAGTAGGTAGTGGTACGGTGCACCGTGTGAGCGTTCCATACGAAGGGCTCCCAACAGACCCTATTTGCTGTCAATAAGTCAAGTGATCGTCGGTAGGCCAAAAGGTTGTCCCCGCGCGACGATGGTTTTCCGACGCCTACTACGCAGTAGCGCGTGGCGAAGTCGGCGAAATTGGGATCGGTGCCGCTGGCCTAAAGTCGGGGAAGTACTCATATATCCACACCTGAAGCAAAGTCAAACACCCGGCCAAAGTGGTGAACCCCTCCCTCGAAGCCATCCCTAAATTCCTGTACAGCCACGCCAACGTACCAGCACCCCACGCAAAACCAGGAATCGAGTCCAAGCTGTTCGTCAGTGGGAAGACTGACGGACGAATACGATCGCTCGACCTATCCACAAAGAGGAACTCCCCCAACAACGTGATCAGGTAACCCTGCACAGTCTGCTCACGGGTCCCAGTGCTCATCTTCTCACGCACAGCCCTCGCTAGTGCCGACCCGCTCCTGAAAATGGGAGGGCCCGCATCCCCCCTGGGTGCCCTCAACTGCAAATCATTCATCCCAAAGAAGTTCCCCACAGCGGCCTTCCCATCAGCAAGACCCCCGGTCTCGTTAAGAACAACGCATGGCTCACCCTCTATAGACAGCCCTAAGATCCTGGCGACATCGTGCAACATGATAGTCATCTCGCCGAACGACATGTGGAATGTGTTCGTATCCGGCTGCCACCTCTCGACGAATGCTGTAAGGAGCGGTATGTCCAAATTGCGTAGAATGCACGCCCGTAGGTGAATCAGGCCCGACTGTCGGACAGCATCCACAACCTGAGGAAAGCGGTCGAACGACTCCAACTCCCTCACAATCCGAGGACGGTTGTAGGTCGTCAACAGGGTCAGCGCGTGCCCTGGCTCTGACCAAAGCCGACGCGCAATATGACCCCCAAAGCTCGGGGTCACCGACGGATCGATGGGACCTCCGGGACTAGGTCCCTGCAGAATCCACGTAGTGTCGCTCCGTGGACGCCGGGGGGCGCTCGAGCCCGAAGTACCCACACTACCCTGGAAAGTGCCTCTAGGCCCCTTCCTGTAGACAACAGCCTTACCCTGCTGTGATGTCCCCGCGTCCGTCTCCTCCTCCTGCTCCTCCGCCTGCTGTTCCGAGAAGTTGTCCGGAAAAGCGTGTCGCCTCTCCTCCTCATCGAACTCCATGTTCAGGTCGGCAGACTGCAACGACCTGGACGGCTCGCGGAATTCACCGCTCGCGGTTCCCTCCGAAGAACCGTCGTGTGTACCGCTCGTGGTACGGAAAGGTGGAACAGGAATGTCTAGTGTCCCCCCATGAGAGGAAGACGATGGCTCTGGTGGGCCGGTAGGTGGCGGCCCCGGCCTACCCCTAGCACGAGTGGACGTAGTGACGACCCTACTGTCTACCCGGCTACTCTTCCCCTTACCAGCCATCTAATTTTACAAATTCCACACGTTGTTAAAACAAAACTATGTCACTTGTTAATAATAATAAGAAATAAATTTAACGTTCTCGTACTATTCTTATTACTTGAAAAATCAATTGATATAAAATTTGATATGTTATCTCGTACTATTCTTAGTACTCATCGTTATCTCAATTGGGTGTCCGATTTTAGCAAGAGATAACGATTACAGGTTTTTCACCTAAATTCAACTTTTTAGTTATTATTTTTCAAGCTAAATTGATATTTTCAACCTAGAGATCCATATATTTTTTTTGATTACAATTTTTCAAAAATAATTCAAAACCTAAACTTATCAACAATTAGTCCTGAATTTCATAATAATAATTCTAATAATATTCCTAAACATATAAACATTTAGTATAATTTCCTAATAATAATTCAAACAACCAACACCCCAGTAACGATACAAACATCTAACGAAAAATAAACGAACTTTACGGATATCGTAACACATAACATAAAACAAAAAAAATTAAAAAAAACGAAAACAGACCTCGACGCCGGAAAACCGCGTCTGGGGGGTCCCCTAGTCGCATGAATTTCGCGTCTAGGAGGCCTCTCAGACGCATGAATCTCGCGTCTAGGCGACCTCCTCGACGCGAGATTCATGCGTCTGAGAGGCCTCCTAGACGCGAAATTCATGCGTCTAGGGGACCCCCCAGACGCGGTTTTCCGGCGTCGAGGTCTATTTCCAGACCGAATTCGCGAAAAATCGAGGCCCATTTCGCATAAATCGATCCCACCATCAGCTAAATCGATACCAAAATCGAATATAGAAAACAATAACTACTCAATTAGGGTATATATCACACACAAATTAGCTATGGGGAACCTAAACTATCAATCTAATATTAATTATAATCAAACTAATCGATCCAAAATAATCAAATACAAGCTAAACGGTAATACAAAATAGATAGATCTACTTACTTGAGTACGGATTTGGAGTTGGAGTGGAAGCGGTTTTATATTTGAAAAACGATTTTTTAAGAAATTGTTTAAGGGAGAGAAAGAAGTGAAAATGAATTGTAAGGAGAAGGGGGGTTTATATATAAATTTTCTAAACATATTCCCGGGATACATTGAGACACGTGTCTCGGAGACCGTTCAATAGTCCAAAAACCGACATTTCAAATTACTCGGGAATATATTTGTTACGTTAGTTAAGAAACTTAAATAAATTCATTAGAATATATTACATAAGGGTGAAAGAGTTACGTTGAGATACGTGCCTCAAAAACTGTTCAAGAGTACAAAAATCGTAATTTTAATTTACTCGGAAATATTAATTACATTAATTAACAAACTTAATTAATATCATTAATCATAATTAGGGGAAGGGTAAAAGAGTAAATTCACGTATAAAGCGCCGACGACGTGGATGAAATGTCGACGACGAAATGTAGTAGTGGCCTACGCACGGTTTTGTAATTAATTTTTATACAAATAGCTTAGTTATTTAAAAAATTATATCTCTCTATTTAAGTCAATAACTTAAACGTTTTTTTTTGTATTTCAATCAACCGTTCACGTTTCTGTTTTGAGTAAATTTTACCCTTTAATTTTTGTTTTTAAGCATAATAAAAACAATTATCTTCTCATCACTTTTTTTTTTTTTGTATAAAACAACATTTTATTAGCAAGAAATGACCCGCCAAAACCTGACTCGAATGAGTCGACCTGTTGGATACTTGGATCGATGACGTGTTATTAAAATTAGCATGATATTAGTATTTATATATATGAGTATATAATATTTAAAATAACAAATGAGAAATTAATAAATCTAATTTCATAAATTAAAATATAATAATTTTATATAAGTTTTATAACTCTATGAATTTTATACTGTAGCTTTTGATAGTGAAATATTTATAAAATAATAAAGTTTTTTTACAATTTTTTACCTATAAATACGATAATTATTTAATTTAATAACATTACTGATGTTAAATATGATTAATATTAAAAAAAAAAAATTAATTCATAAAATTTAAGGCCTCGAAAATTATAGACCTGATCCGTGACATTTATTTGACCCGACCCGTAATTTGTCCAACTAACTCGTTCATCCCGTTTGACGTGTTTATTTAAAGTATGGAAGAATTTTTTTTTTTATTATTAAAAGTATACCAATTTCTATTTGTTTAATTGTTTAATTAAATCACCAAATATTGACATACTAGATGAAAAGCCCGTGCGATGCACGGGCCACTTTTTAGTGACGTTGATAAAGATACCAAGTTGAATGATTGCATAAATTTGTGAAACTGTACAACAGTAGAGAGTCAGTCGAGGTTAAGAGTATGCCTAATAGTAAAGAAATATTATCCATATACCTAAATGTGTTTCAAGGAATCAGAGATAATATATACGATAAAGATCAAATTAAATTATAGGCATTATATATGGTGCGTTGTAATTAGAATAAAAGACTAATTAAAGTTCCTCGCACATAAATATACGTAGATATAAATATTCACTGGGTAAAATGGGAACATATTACAGTCAACAACGATGAAACATGTGATAAAAAACAAATTTATCATCATCAACGCAGGAGTTATTATAATGAACTAGTTTTGTACCCGTGCAATGCATGGACTTGTTTAATTATCACCTAATTGTGTGTACATTAAATTTATATTGTTATACGGAGAATTATAATTTTTAGATAGAAATTTGGGGTTTTGCAAAGATATACACGACTTCCCTAAATAGATTTTATTTGTATGAACAATAATGTGTTTTTAATTTTAATTTCTCTTTTCTAAAGTACTTAGTTTTAAACATTCGTTTGCGAAGAACAGTGTAATGGAATAAAATTGAGCAGTATACTACAAAATATGGAATAGGTTAAATCAAAATTTGAACTTGTAGACATATAAAAATTAAAAATTATAAGAAATTCAACTAACTTTAATTTGAAACAAATGAAGTAATACCTAGAGATAAATGAAGTTTAAATAATAATATGTCAAAACTTTTTTTTTTCTTAGAGAACGATGCTAATTTGTTACTATTAGCCTACTTATTTGTTCAACGAATTTGAATGTTTCAATTTCTCCTCTTTATATCGTTACAATCATGTGTCTACTCACGCTAGCTAGAGAAACGTTTTTAATGTGATTTATCGCAACTATTCACCATTAACTAAAAAATAAAATCACTTTCACAAACTCGAACTAAGTTATTTAGCTTATATCAATATATAGTTAAAAAAACGAATTAAAATTTTGTATTATTAATCTCAAAAGATCAATAATTGATAATTACAGTATAAACAATTTTAAGTGCGTTGATGCTAAATAGAAAAAAAACACTTCATAATAAAATAATATCTTTTCAAGGAAAGTGTACGTCCACAAAAGAATATCAAACATTTGTAATTTACGGCATATAATGAGATATTAATGAAATGGAGAAGTATAAAAAAGAAGTTAATAATGTATTTTTTATGATCTTTAGATACTTTTCATATGGCTTATTTATGCTACAAAATTTAAGTGGAAGAATAAGGGGTGAAGAAAGTTGCCATGTGTCAAACTATGATGGATGACGTTGATGACGTGGCTTGATGATATTCACTTTGAAATGAATGTTGTAAGAGAATGTAAAAAGGTTTGCCTTTTTATAGATATATAGATAGATATAGATATAGATGTTGAGCTTAAAAGTAACGATGCATATATCTTTGCTTATTTATAATAATACAATTATAAATGCATTTGAAATAATAGTAAAGTTCAAAATTACGACTTCATATTTATAATTATAGTCTTGTAGATACTCTGTTCACCACGTGAGAGTCTTAAGATCATGCGATGTGGTTGAAATCTTACTTTCTTAAATTTTTTGTTGATATCTATGGACGAACAATTACTCTTATTTATAATATAGTATTCCGTCACCTTCTTATAATTTTCTTCCTATAATTATTCGATGTGGGTTAATTTTTTGGTTGATATCTAAGAACGAACGATTACTTTTATTTATCATAATAAAATAAAGGAAAATAAAATATATCTACCTGTATTAGGATAATAATAATAATAATAATTTTATTTTTATATTAATTATTTCAAAATTTTAATTTTATATTTTTAGAATTTCTAAAGAATTGGATTTTAATATTTTTGGTTTATAGTCTTAAAAATTCTTTTATTAATATTTAATAAAATTCATTTTATGACTGAAAAGATTTTTTTTATTAATATTTAATAATGAATTATTACTCTTATTTATATAATAGAAATCTATGACCTCATTATAACTTTTCGATGAGAGGATTTTTTTACTTAAGTTTATAATCTTATGAGGTCCAACTTTTGTTGTCTTATGAGGTGATAATCGTCGGTTTATATAGTGATAATTTTTTAATCTTAAATGGAGTAGGATTGTTTTTTTCTATACATGAATTATTATAATTTTTCGATGAGAGTGATATTTTTACTTAAGTTTATAATCTTTTGAGGTCCAACTTTTGTTGTCTTATGAGGTGATAATTGTCGGTTTATATAGTGATAATTTTTTAATCTTAAATGGGGTAGGATTTTTTTTTCTATACAAATTCATATGTTTTTTTTATCTACATTTCAAAAAAATCGAGTCTGAGTTGGATTGAGATTTTTTTTCATATACAAATTTTTATATTCTTTATTAACATAAAAAAATATATTAAAAAATTTCGACCAATCACATCGCTCGAAAAGTTCCTGCTTTATTAATATATATTGATTGATTGTAGTCTGATTATTGTTTCCTAAAAGTTTGCATATATGTTATAATCAGTCTAATTGATTCCATTCTTTCCTAAATGTTTTTTTTATATCAATTTCACATTCCTATGTAATAACATTCACATATAGCAATTTTTATTTATTTAATTATTTAATTAATTCACCAAATATTGACATATTGTAGTCTAATTAGGGTACTATATTTCCTAAATATATTGATACAGATTATGCTCAAATTGGATTGGTTTTACCACTGTGGACATGACATAGGTCTACCTCGACGCGGCCACGCGCGGGTTTGGGGAGGCGAATGAATCTCCATATGATAATGGATCGAATTGAAATTTAAATCAAAGTGGAGTCGCCACCGAACTTTGTGGGAGTTCGGGCCCGTTCGAACCCACTCTATATCTTAGTGGGCCATGCACAAAGTATGGCCCATTCGGATGTCAGAGTTTATTGGGTTCGTCCCTTTGCATTTGATACCGATACCGACATTATCAGATACCGTGTATTGAATGACTCTCGTGCGCTAACGGTTTCGGGCATCCGGAAACCGAGGTTCTAAGTAAGGGGTGAGGGTACGTGTTGGGAAGTTCACAAAGAACACACAACCCCGCCCGTACATTAGCGGCCTCTACTAAGATATCGAATGACGTTTTAATACGCGTGTTAGTAGAACGATGAAAATGATATGCAAACATTATTTTCCCTAAACATGCGAAAAAGAATGAATGGGTTGCTACGTTGATTTAATGCATCTAATATTAACGTCGAAGTCATATTTAGCATGCGAGGTTTATTTTAGTACAATAAAATAAACAACGAAAAACAAAATCGACCAAGATGGAAACAAACATGTTAGTAACGGTATAACGATAATAACGGTTTCCGAATAATATAGAATAATATGGAATGACGTAAATAAGATGATGCATGATTTTGAAAGATAATATTTCACGTGATAGATTTGACACGTGTTGACCTAAGTCATAAAAAAAGTATTAATGAGACTCGAATGACATTGTAGGACTCACGGTTTGACGTGATAAAGGGGCCACTCGACCGAGTCATTGAGGGACTCTACCGAGTGGACCTCTGAAAAGCTTCTGTCCCGGATTTCGGGACGTCACTCGACCGAGTTATGAGGGAACTCGACCGAGTGCACGACCACTTGATCGAGTCATTGCGAGACTCGACCGAGTGGTCGTCAAAATAACATTCTGTCACGTTTTTGGGGTGCCACGCGACCGAGTGCCCCCTGTACGAACTAGGGTTCGCTTTGCAATTTGTTATCGATTTCGAAATTGCCTTTTGATTTTAGTAATTCTATGAGTTTGTTGAATCGGGCATAAATATTGTAAGATTTATGCTCGATTCAGACTTTGATACTCATCATATCCGTTATTCGATTATTGGATCAATATCGAATATTAGAGTAAAACTTGAAAGAAAAAGATGCTATAAGTCATTTAAATTAACTAAAATGATATAGATTTTCTCCGCGTTTATAGTGTCGTAATTAATTCTAACGAATTAGATGACAACTATTTTAGCATCAACGAAAATCGTATTAGTTAAATTAATTGACTAAATCGTTTAGATTCGGCATCCAACTATTGAGTTGGTACCGAATCTAATAGATCGACGCTTTGCGATTACTTTAATTAAAAGGACTCGATTTGATTCCCTCGGCTTCCCGACATCGTAATAAATCCTTACGGATTGTGTGATGTCGGATCCGCGTCAACGGTTTTCGACCTTAACTAAAAAAAAAGTTGTTTGATTCGAAAATAGTTTTGAAATCGATGAAATATGCGATGAATGACGACAATGCGAATGAAATAAAAAGCTATTATTTACGTTGACTTGCTTCAATAATCAAGCGCTAGGGGTGTCGGGATAAACGACCGGCAACATCGGATGAAACACCCTTGTATATTCGGATTTTCTTATCCCGTCATCATTCGCACTCGACACAAATTCACAAGTATTTTAATATTTTATACTAATGGTATTAACGATATTATAGACACGAATAAAACAAAAAAGACAACGACGACGGACGACGACACGGATGACACGCGAGGAAGAGAAAAGAGAAAGATGGGATTTTGCACCCTCAAACTACATGTTTTTTAGTCTCGGATAGATCTCGTTAGTTGTGGCTTTAGCACGGGAGAATCTAGGTTGATATAAGTTAAGTTATGGTGGTTAGGGTTTGGATTTCTAGATGCTAGGGTTAGGGTTTTTGAAAGGGTTGTATGATATGTGTGTAAAGTGTCAAAAGTGTTCAATTGTGCATGCAAGAGGGTGTTTATATAGAGATTGCCATGCACCCTCGTCTAGGGTTACTCGACCGAGTATGCCTCTGACTCGGTCGAGTGGCCCAAAGCAACGCAGCCGGGCCTGTTTGACAGCCCACTCGATCGAGTGGGGCTGACACTCGATCGAGTGGGTCAGCTGGAGCGCACGGGTCCGGTATTTTGGACCTCGAGTTGGGTATTTTGTTGGTTTTATATTTGGGTTAGACTTTTGATGTTTATGTGGCTGTTTTTATGTGTCTAGGAAACGGCTTTGACCAGGGTTGATCCAATCGCTAAAAGTCGGTTTTATTTTCGGTGTCGGTTTTGACCCAAATTAGTCTTATTTGATTGAAAACGACCCACTGGGCCTGAATTTGATGTCGATTTTGTGATATTTGTATTCCGTAAAAGCATAAGCCAGCAACTAATGGTTTCGAGCCCATATCCGAGCGCGTAGAAACACGTTTGCGTCCGATCATCATCGGGTGTTTTTTGGAAACTGATATAGACACCTGGCGGTCAAAATGTGGGTGTCTACAAAGCCCCCTCTCTGACTGAGGCTTGGACAGGGCGAAAGTCAAAGTAGCTACCAGGTCAATCGAGGATTAAGACCTGGCAGACTTCCGGTCGGGTCGCTTATAGTCCATTGGACTTGCGTGAAGGGCTCGCCAGCCACAAGATACCTGAGCTGATGATGATAACTCCGTGGGGAATTTGGACTTGTCGTGTAAGTCCCGGGTGCGCTTATATGTGGGCCCATCCCGTGAAAAATGTCGCCTTGGGCCTTCCGTTGGGGAGATATGTGAGCTGCGCGATTTTGAATCGTACCTGTATAAGTTACATAAAATTTTGCATGCAACACGTAGGTAAAAGACGACTAGCGCTAGGGAATAAAAAAAATTTGATGTTCCTTTGGGAAGCCAATCTGGTATCTGAAATGTTAGATGTACAGGCAGAAATAGAAGATAGCAAGATAGCATACAGGAAATGCAGTTAGCATCTATAGACTGACTTGCGCCAGGGAAAATGAATTTTTGCTTCATTTTGAAATCGAAATCCTGAAAGCAACTCACGTGCTAGGTTTTCAAAATGGAAAGGGGTAGAAAAGAAATTTTGTGTTTAAATAGACTGAAACTTGACCTTTTCGAAAATGATTTTTTTTTTCAAATGGCTAAATTTTGCAAATTTTAAAATGAGAATTTGAAGAGAGAGGTATACCGACAGACTCGACTCTGGACGTGACCGGACGAGTTGACAGACACGACTGGACTCTCGAGGGGTTGGACCGTGACTCGGTAGGGGGTGGGCTACCTAACAAGACTCTTAAGTTGCGCTATTTCGTAGCCTAGGCGAGTGACAACATGGTCGAATCCTCGGAATGGGAAGGATGTGCTATGGGGGGATTGCAATAGTCTGTAATGAGACTGTTTTGGCATGACAGGACTTGGCAATAGCAATGTCGTAGTCTAGTGCTCTTTTGTGGTGCTGTTTCGAGTCCTTAACAGATTCTTGTCTTCGACTGAGCCGAGTACTAAGACACACTATAGAAAGGAGGCTAGATTTTTTTGAATTTATCTAGATTTTGTGAGTGGATGGAGGTTTTCTGCCTAAGAGAAGCCCCTAGGACGACAAAGCTAGCTGTTGAGAACGTGATGGTGTCGTGACCGTAATGATGGCGCTTTTTGAATGTGTGTCAATGTGGGTGGTTGTGCCTATGTTGAAAGGCTGTCTACGTATTGACGTGTAGTGAAATCAAACCAAGCCGTAGTTCAGTGATTGAAAGATATATTATGGTGTCTAGTCTAATAGGACTTTGTGTGTAACTAGCCATAGCGACGGTGTAGGCTAGGTGCATTCCTAGTGATGTCTTGATCAAAGGGCTAGAATGGTTAGGATGTTGATCCTGTGACTGTGAGCGTTCTCTGGGGTAGCCCCCAGAGGTGGTGTGAACTATTTGGGCATGTTCTATGCCGACTGCAAGTTGAATTCCCGTGTATGGGGCTGGTAACTGATTTGGATGAGAAGAATTGGGATAGGATTTGACGAGTTTTGCTCTCGGGATTGTGTATGATTAGGTAAGGGATTTGACGAGTTTTGCTCTCGGGATTGTGTATGATTAGGTAAGGGATTTGACGAGTTTTGCTCTCGGGATTGTGTATGATTAGGTAAGGAATTTGACGAGTTTTGCTCTCGGGATTGGGTATGATTAGGTAAGGGATTTGACGAGTTTTGCTCCAGGGTCTTTGATGAGTTTTGATCTCGGGTCTTTGACGAGTTTTGATCTCGGGTGGTCTTTGACGAGTTTTGATCTCGGGTGGTCTTAGACGAGTTTTGATCTCGGGTGGTCTTTGACGAGTTTTGATCTCGGGTTTGTGAATTCTGTTGTGTTGTGTTGTAGTTGTTGTGCAAGGGGGGAAGTCGAGCAAATATGGCTCGAACTTCGATTGGGGTAGGTTTGATAATGCGGGATCTGGTTTCCATGTCTGGCCCTAATGGTTAGGGGTATCCTACGGAGCTTGAATTCTCGAAATTCCGGGCTGCCTCTAGCCTAGGTCTCGAGAAGGTCTTGAGGGTTGCAATGTGGGAAGGCTAATGTGGTGTTAGCTGACCAGCTTGATTATCTCTCCCTTATTTGATGGTATGAATTTTGACCGTACCTTGATCATGGGACTTTCACTTGAATTGACCGTTGATCATGGTCAGGGGTTTTTGGAAGTTCTTTTTTATCATGGCCAGCTCTTTTGTTTTGGGCCGTTTGCTTTCTTTCTCTTCGGACTTTTGATTTTTTTTGTCCAGTTTTTTTTTTTTTTTTTGACCTTTTAGTCCCGGTCATGGGTGCTTCTTTTGCCTGCTTTTATTTCGGCTTTTGCTTTTTCTTAGACTTTTGTTTTTTTTTCTGTTGGTCAGAGTAACACCTAAGGTAGGGATGGTCAGTCTTATCGGAGGGGTGTTTATTGTGGGAAATGGGCTTGCCTCCCGTCTTGGACCCAAACTAGGAGACTACCTAGATTTGTCATAGGATTCGGTACCGCTCCCTAAGGGTAGTTATGTGGTTTTCTATGTCAGACATGGAACAGGTAAAGGGAAACACGGGTCTCAATATCCTGCAGTCATTATAGATGTGCCTATAATAGTCACGTGCATGTGCTCACAGTGTATGATGGTGTTCATCATGTTCTCGGAAACACATAAGGAAAGTATATATGAGAAAGAATATTGAAAGCGGATTTTTTTGAATTTTGAAAAGAGTACAGAATACAATTGACTCTGACTCTGACTTTGAAATCGAAATAAATAGTATATCCTAGACTCGGACTCAGACTTGTACTTAAATCAAATCCGGACTCTTGGATGCACGGGAGGTAGATTGGATGCTTTGGTCATCGGGCCCTGTATAGTCCATGAGGGGCTTTGCAAGTGATAATATTTCCAAAACGGGAGTCCTTCCGGCATCGAGGGAATCTTGGATGAGGTGTTTCAGTTTCCAGCACTGCTCTGTATCGTGTCCCCTCCCTCTACGGAATTTGCAGTAATGCTCGGCGTTCCATGCTTTGGAGCGTTTTTCTGAAGGTGGGTCGGCTGTTGGACCTATGGGTAGTATTTGCCCTTTCGAAACCAATCTTTGGAAAGCGACGGTGTAGGACATATCCAAGTGGGTAAATGTCCTTACCTTTGACTGGTCCTTGATTTTTGGAGAGGTGATTTGAGGGTTACCTCTCTCGGTCTTGCCATCTTGAGGGTATCAGACAGTTTCGTAAGAATGTTCACCTTTCAAATGGCTCGGCTGGGTGATTGGCTGTCTTACCCGCTTTAGTTGTGTTAGACGGGATCGGGTTCTTACAAGATCCTCTTCGATGATGGTTACCCTGGAACTTAGATTATCCAGGGCAGTATTGATTTTCGAGAAGATAATGTTAATGGAGCAAGATAGCATAAGCATACTCCCCTGGATATCCCCTTTCTCGATGGCGCGGGATTTGTTGTGGTTTGGTAGTGTCTCGTTCATAGGGTCCCTGATCGGAAGAAACGACAGGTGTTAGAACTCGCCTAAGCTCGGTTTTGCATACATGCCAGAGGATGAGTCAAACTAGACATGGCCCGGGGTGACAGAAATGACTAAAATTCTCGGATCGGGAAATCCGAACGTTGACCTAGACCAAGTAACGACCGCGAATTAGACTTAAGCAGCAGAAGGGTGAATCCGAAAATGGGGCGATCGTGTTTGACCGTGCCACGTGCTCGGACCAACCGTGGTGACTTAACCCTAGGTGACTCGAGTGTTAGACGAGTGACCCTTAGACGTAAGGATCACGAACCTTTTGTTATAGGGTTATGCCTTGTAAAAGGTTAACTCGGCCTCGAGGAAAGGCAGACGGGGTACGGGAAGAAACTTGCGACGTAAGATCGGCAGAGTTTCGACGCTAGAGACCCTCGACTCGACTCGAATAAGGATGACCCTGTGATTAGGGTAGACCCTTAAGCTAAAGGAGTTTTGAATTGGGACGACTCGACTAACGGATTGAAAGACGGGCGAAATTCCCTTAGGAAAGGTCGTGGGGACCGTCCTGCTAGAGGGAAAGGTCGTGTGAGACTTTCTAGTTTGGACTCGAGTGTGTAAACGGGCTTTCCTTGGTAGGGGTATGTTCTACGTAGGTGGGCCATGCCTTAGTCAAATAAGGCGGGCTGAGATAGGGAGGAAACTCGTGATGTAAGATCGATGGAGTTTCAACGCTAAAGACCTTCGACGACTTATGACAAGACCCGACACTGCTAAATACGGGAAGTCCTAAGAAGAGAAAAGTTTTGAAAAAGATTTTTTTTAATCCGAAAGAAATTCGGTGGAGGGGGCCCGATTTTTCAGAAATTAGAAAAAAAAAATGTATTGGGCCTCAATTTTGAGAGTTCGAAAATATTTTCGAGTTTTGAAATGGGCAGAATACCGGCTAGAAATAGGCTATTTTGAGTAAAATCATAAGTTTTAAATTCGGTATACGTCCCGGGTTTTGAAATGGGCAGAATACCGGCTAGAAATAGGCTATTTTGAGTAAAATCATAAGTCCTAAATTCGGTATACGTCCCGGATTGAGAATTTTAATATGGAAATGGATAGCATGCCGGCTAGAAAATAGGCTATTTTGAGTAAAATCATAAGTCCTAAATTTCGACAGCTTTCCGAGTTTTTGAAAATTGGATATTTTTTTGAAAAGATGCATTTTTGGAATTTTGAATATCAAAAATGAATTTCCGAAAATTTGAAAATCGAAAGCAGGATTCCGACTTTTAAAATCGGCGAAAATGCCGTCAGGTCCGAATTTTTTGAAAAGTCGGGAATTTTTGAATTTTTAGAAATGGATAGAATACCGGCTAAAAATAGGCTACTTTGAGTCAAATCGTAAGTCCTAATTTCGGTAGCATTCGGGTTTTTGAAAATTTGAATATTTTTTGGAAAGATGCACTTTTTGAAATGACGGTTTTTTTTTAAAACGACACGGAAACCAAGTAGCAAGTAGTCGAGCAAGCATTATGACGACAACATGTATGCTCTACACTAAGTCTCGGTCGATCTATATAGGGTCTATACCAGTGCACATAGCCAATCCGAGAATCGGGACAGACTTCCTAAGTCGAGTTGAGTTTAGAACATGCCGCGAAACCCATACGAATCGACTATGAACACCTTTGACATATCCATGTTGGAGTATATCACGGTATAGTGGGACGTCGGTCAGCAGTACCGGCCCGGGAAAAAATAGGGTTATGCATGAACTGTAAAACTAAACGCGTATTGTACTAGTCAAACGATTTCTATTCGAGTCTCACCCTGAGGATGCCGATGGTAAGTCACGCATCAGTTAATCCCCAGCGGAGTCGCCAAATTGTGGACATGACATAGGTCCACCCCGACGCGGCTACGCACGGGTTTGGGGAGGCGAATGAATCTCCATATGAGAATGGATCGAATTGAAATTTAAATCGAAGTGGAGTCGCCACCGAACTTTGTGGGAGTTCTGGCCCGTTTGAACCCACTCTATATCTTAGTGGGCCATGCACAAAGTATGGCCCATTCGGATGTCAGAGTTTATTGGGTTCGTCCCTTTGCATTTGATACCGATACCGACGTTATCGGATACCGTGTAGTGAATGACTCTCGTGCGCCAAGTCGCCAACGGTTTCGGGCATCCGGAAACCGAGGTTCTGAGTAAGGGGTCAGGGTACGTGTTGGGAAGTTCACAAAGAACACCCAACCCCGCCCGCACATTAGCGGCCTCTACTAAGATATCGAATGACGTTTTAATACGCGTGTTAGTAGAACGATGAAAATGATATGCAAACATTATTTTCCCTAAACATGCGAAAAAGAATGAATGGGTTGCTACGTCGATTTAATGCATCTAATATTAACGTCGAAGTCATATTTAGCATGCGAGGTTTATTTTAGTACAATAAAATAAACAACGAAAAACAAAATCGACCAAGATGGAAACAAACATGTTAGTAACGGTATAACGATAATAACGGTTTGCGAATAATATAGAATAATATGGAATGACGTAAATAAGATGATGCATGATTTTGAAAGATAATATTTCACGTGATAGATTTGACACGTGTTGACCTAAGTCATAAAGAAAGTATTAATGAGACTCGAATGACATTGTAGGACTCACGGTTTGACGTGATAAAGGGGCCACTCGACCGAGTCATTGAGGGACTCGACCGAGTGGACCTCTGAAAAGCTTCTGTCCCGGATTTCGTGACGTCACTCGACCGAGTTATGAGGGAACTCGACCGAGTGCACGACCACTCGATCGAGTCATTGCGAGACTCGACCGAGTGGTCGTCAAAAAAACATTCTGTCACGTTTTTGGGGTGCCACGCGACCGAGTGCCCCCTGTACGAACTAGGGTTCGCTTTGCAATTTGTTATCGATTTCGA
This sequence comes from Agrostemma githago, assembly GCA_958450325.1. Taxonomy (NCBI): domain Eukaryota; kingdom Viridiplantae; phylum Streptophyta; class Magnoliopsida; order Caryophyllales; family Caryophyllaceae; genus Agrostemma; species Agrostemma githago. Next base: position 11,114,319 of record OY288255.1, on the reverse strand, counting down.
AATTGCCTTAATAATTCTATGAGTTTTTTGAATCGGGCATAAATATTGTAAGATTTATGCTCGATTCAGACTTTGATACTCGTCATATCCGTTATTCGATTATTGGATCAATATCGAATATTAGAGTGAAACTTGAAAGAAAAAGATGCTATAAGTCGTTTAAATTAACTAAAACGATATAGATTTTCTCCGCGTTTATAGTGTCGTAATTAATTCTAACGAATTAGATGACAACTATTTTAGCATCAACGAAAATCGTATTAGTTAAATTAATTGACTAAATCGTTTAGATTCGGCATCCAACTATTGAGTTGGTACCGAATCTAATAGATCGACGCTTTGCGATTACTTTAATTAAAACGGACTCGATTTGATTCCCTCGGCTTCCCGACATCGTAATAAATCCTTACGGATTGTGTGATGTCGGATCCGCGTCAACGGTTTTCGACCTTAACTAAAAAAAAAAGATGTTTGATTCGAAAATAGTTTTGAAATCGATGAAATATGCGATGAATGACGACAATGCGAATGAAATAAAAAGCTATTATTTACGTTGACTTGCTTCAATAATCAAGCGCTAGGGGTGTCGGGATAAACGACCGGCAACATCGGATGAAATACCCTTGTATATTCGGATTTTCTTATCCCGTCATCATTCGCACTCGACACAAATTAACAAGTATTTTAATATTTTATACTAATGGTATTAACGATATTATAGACACGAATAAAACAAAAAAGACAACGACGACGGACGACAACACAGACGACACGCGAGGAAGAGAAAAGAGAAAGATGGGATTTTGCACTCTCAACCTACATGTTTCTTAGTCTCGGATAGATCTCGTTAGTTGTGGCTTTAGCACGGAAGAATCGAGGTTAATGTAAGTTAAGTTATGGTGGTTAGGGTTTGGATTTCTAGATGCTAGGGTTAGGGTTTTTGAAAGGGTTGTATGATATGTGTGTAAAGTGTCAAAAGTGTTCAATTGTGCATGCAAGAGGGTGTTTATATAACGATTGCCATGCACCCTCGTATAGAGACTTTTGATATTTATGTGGCTGTTTTTATGTGTCTCGGAAACGGCTTTGACCGGGGTTGACCCAATCGCTAAAAGTCGGTTTTATTTCTGGTGTCGGTTTTGACCCAAATTAGTCTTATTTGATTGAAAACGACCCACTAGGCCTGAATTTGAGGTCGGTTTTGTGAGATTTGTACTCCGTAAAAGCATAAGCCAGCAACTAATGATTTCGCGCCCATATCCGAGCGCGTAGAAACACGTTTGCGTCCGATCATCATCGGATGTTTTTTTGAAACTGCTATAGACATCTGGCGGTCAAAATGTGGGTGTCTACAACCACAAGTCCAACTTGCTAATTTATTTGCTAAATTATTAGGAGCATACGGTTATGCTCAAATTGGATTATTTTAACAAAAGCCCTATTTGCATAATGAAAAAGGGATTTTGTCGGGAAAGTTGAAAAGACGGAATTGCCCATTGGTTTTTGTTTTAGTGAATAGGGGATAGAAGATAGATAGATAGATTTTACTCTTGTACGGAATATTTGTTGAGTGTTTGTTGAAATTTCTTGTTGTGACATATAAGTAAAACTTCTTTGGTTATTAACAACCATTAGCCGAATAATTTTTGCCTCTCCTTTTTGACGATTTGCCCCCATCAATTGATGAGTTCGCTCTTCTGTTTTCGGTGAGTTTGCTCATTCTTTGGGAGAGGTCCAAGATACAATTGAGGTCAGCTCTCGGTCTACTATTTGTCAAAATAGAGAAAGTTCATCCTTTTGAACACTATTTCATCAGATCGATAGATTCATTCGCGAAAGACGATGTCTATAAACAGCGATATATAGAAGGTTATGTAGTAGCACATTATTCTAATAGCGATCTTTGTCTCAAAGATGTTATTTATTTATTGAGTAAATTAGAAATTACTTCTTTCAAAGATGCGTTTATTAAAATTTACTCCCTTTTGATTTTAAAAAAAATATTTTACACCCAAAAAGATGTAAAACTTCAGAAATTACTTGCATTTCATATTTTCGATGAGTTTAAAATTTTCTTGGCCGAAATACCTTTGATTAAAAAAGACCCCCCCTCACCTTATCCTCATTTCTTCTCCCCAACCTTTTCAGTCCCAAATAAAAAAGAACTCAAAAAATTACAAAATGGACACTAATTCATCAATCCAACAACCATTTAAGGTCCCTAATTCGTCACTTTGCTTACAAAATCGACATTTCTCAAACCGTCCTCCGGGATTTTTCGTTGTCTACGAAGTTAGTATCACAACAAAATGACCACAAAAACATTTGTTGCGGACTTCATCAACAATGCTACAACTTTATTCCGTAGACATCTTACCTACAATTCTTCATCAAAAATCTCGGATTTTCCAGAAATTTTAAAATAAAATAAAAAATTAATACATAAAACGAGCATTAACATTATATCAACAACGAACAACAACATAAGGCCTAAATATTTGGTGCTCCGAAATGATCTATATATATATATATATATATAGAAGTGGGATCAGGTGAGTCCACTTATATATGTTGAGTCCGTGAGTCCCCATCTTAGCCCTTGATTCAAGGTTAGATTAATGGACAAGATTTGATCTCATAATTAAGGAAATAACTAACACATCTGGTAAAAATATCATTTTTCTCTCTCCTCCTTAATTATCTCAATGCAAATATTTTCTCTCTTTTATCAATCTTTTTAAATGTCTTTTTCTCTCACACAACAAGTTTTTTCAAAATTAAGTTTTTTTCATTTTCACCAAAAAATCATCATTTTCCTACTGCCATTGTACGTATGTTACTATGTTACTGCCATAATCCATAAACTATGTTACTTTAACTCATATAACGTGTTACTTTAATTCATGAACTGTGTTACTTTAACTCATAAAATCTGTTACGTTGTTTAATATATTCTCTTGCAAAAACTATTACTCTAACTCATACAATGTGTTACTCTAATTCATGAACTGTGTTACTTTAACTCATAAAATCTGTTACGTTGCATAGTCTCTTACAAAAACTGTTACTCTAACTCATACAATGTGTTACTTTAATTCATGAACTGTGTTACTTTAACTCATAAAATCAGTTACGTTGCATAGTAGTCTCTTGCAAAAACAGGAGTTCCAATTAACAAAAAGAACAATGTTTGTTTTTATTAAGATACTCCAAAACAAAAAGTGGTACAAGATTCCAACTAAATCAACTCCATTACAATTTCAATGTTTCACAATTGTTACTCATAATGTCCTACTTATAATTATGCTTCTTCTTCATCCTTCTCGTTCTCTCCGTTTTCTTCTTTTTCATCTTCTTCATCATCATCTCAGAAGCTTTCACTACTACAAAACATTAAATAGACAACTCCTAATAGACATCAGATATTCTTAACAACCGATGTATAATATATAGACAACTGTTTTTTTTGATAAACAGTTGTTTTTATAGGCTTATAGACAACTGAACTTTATAAAAACAGTTGTCTATATATTAGACAACTGTTTTTATAAAACTCAGTTGTCTATTCTAATTTTCAGGACCACTAAAAATTGGTTGTTACTACCCAACCCATATCACTTTCTCAAATATTTTTTTAAGTAATCTAATAATAAGTGTAATTCGACCCATATCACTTCCTGTAAAGGTACCTTCCGATTTCCGTCATTCCGTTCCTCCGTTTCATTTGATGTCGAGTTTTTTCCGTTTCATTTGATTTTTTACGGTTTTTGTTTGTTTTTTATGTTTGTAGTAATTAACGTTGGCCGATAGTGGATTGCGAACGTTAGAATTTCTCGGATTGGACGAAGAACGACAGAGGAGCTATGTTGTTGATGTAAGATTTCTAAATTGTTTGATTAATTTAATTAATTAGCGTAATTATCATTAATCAAGGAGTTTAGTCGAAGATTATGGACTAAATTGCGGTGTTTAATTTGCGTAGGGATTAAAAATTGATTTAATTATCACTGATTAATAATAAGTAGTATATTATCACCATGATCCTAAATTCCTCATTAAGTTATCGTACTTATCGACCAATAATTACTCGACTCGACTCGTCATTAAATTATCGACCCAAAATTTCATCGAGTCAAGTTCAAATCATTCACGAGCTGTCTCGTATCAGTATCAGTTTATGATACATAATTACTCGACTTAATTATCGTACTTATCGACCCAATAATTACTCGACTTAATTATCGTACTTATCGACCCAATAATTACTCGACTTAATTCATTAATTTATCGACCCAAAATTTAATCGAGTCGAGTTCAAAATTTAATCGGAACGAATGAGCTGTCTCGATCTTGAAATGCGTTTAGTTTTTCGAGCAATCATCGCCAAATAAACTCCCGCTCAACTTACTCCAAGCAGCATCGCATGAACAACCAACATATCCTCTAACCCTAATTTGTTTCCAGATCCCCAATTTTTTCAGATCCCCAATTCTAATAACAGCTTCAAGTAACAAAATAAGAAATTAGCTTCTATCATCAGTTGAGAAAAACCCTAAATCTAAGTATCAGCTTCTAACAAAATTCTACATAACACATTCCCCACCCTAATTTCAAAATCCCAGCTTCACCATCACTCTATCACTTCGCAAATCACTGATTCAATTGCGACTCGACTCAGTGAATATATCTTCTACTTAATAAACCCTAATCACTACGCATACGCAGTCGAAACACATCCAATTTGCAGCACAATCAGCATGTGTTGAGGTAGAGTAGATCTATACTCTTTCAATTTCTTCTCCATTTCGGCTACTTCTTCTAACTCCGATACATCGTCTTCTTCTTCTTCATCTTCTTCTCCTTCTTCTTCTCTCTCGTGTTCATGTTCTTGTTCTTGAGCTTGTTCGTTAATGGAGGTGGGGCGAGTTGACTCAGCGAGTCTCCGACGAGTCGACATTAAAACGTTTGCAGGCGTCACTTTCTCTCTCCGGTTTGAATTTGATTTAAGGTATTTTGTTCTTTTTTGATTTTTTTTATTTGATGATGAATTAATGATGCAGCTCTTTACCGTTGTTTCCTCGAAAAATATGGACCGGATAAAAAGAAGGTACAAATATCTACAATTCAGTTAGGAGAACAAGCAGGTCTGGGTAGTGTAGTCGCTCGTCGTTAGTCGTTAGGCGTTAGCCGTTAGCCGTTCGTCGCTCGTTGTTCGCAGTTCTTCTTCTTCTTCTGATCGGATTATTCAGTGATTCATCTGAGTTATGATGCGGATATTCGTTGAATTTCGTATTAACAGTGAAATTCGTGGAGATTTTACTGTTTTTACTCCGTATTAGATTGTTTTTTACCTTGTTGATTTGAGTTAATCGGATCTAATTTGCGTGATTTGCTGTACTTGCTGGATTCTGAATTGTAAGATTTGCTGTTTTGTTACATAAATTCGAGTGTGATAGCTTAAAAATTGAGATTTATGTTAAGGAATTGAGGAAAGAGAGCTACTTCGTACTTATCAGTTATTCAGTTGAAACGTGAAATGTGCAAGGTTTTTCTTTCATTGATGATGTTGAATTGCTGAAATTAGACGATTTTGGATTGATTGTTGTATCTGTGAGATTTTCGAAGTTTGATTGAAATTTGACCATGTCTGGTGTTGGAACAGCAATAGTGTTGAAAGTACGATTTTTTGAACTTGTTTGCGTTTGCATGAAGAAATCTCTTCCACCTCTTTTATTTTCATATCGTATTTCTTCCACTCACCATAGTGGTGTCTTCTACAGAATTCAGTTATTCCGAGGCTGAAGTCGTGGATCCGTAGGGTGGTCTTGAATAAAGAGGACTCGGGTGAAGGAAATGCTGTTCGGAAGCCGACATTGGCTGAGGAAGCTACAGCTGCTGCAATTTTTTTTTCAACGAAGCCTGCATCACGTATCCAGGGTACTAGTCTAGTCTACGACATCTTCCGTTGTGCCTGGATTTATTGTGTGGTCTATGTATCTAAATTTCATATTTTATTAATTTTGTACTATTATTATTACTGTTATTATGATGGGGTTTTAGGATACATTTGAGAGGCACAGGGTGGTTTTTACAGTTGGCACTTCTTTAGCATCTGTTTGCTATTACTTGGTTGGGTGAGTTATACTATTTGCTAACTCTAATTAGTCACAATGTTTGAAAAGGTTGAAGGAAGTATTGTTCCACAAGATGGGCTAGCGTCGTGGCCGAAGAAGATGAGCAAAAAAACAAAGGATAATCTTCTACAGAACAAATGGAATGACATTCCAAGGTAGCGGCGTGATTGATAAAATCTCCCTTGTAAACCTCACAAGGTACATTCTTGTTCTTTACAAATGAATGAATGAATTTCAGTTCAAACAGAAATGAATCATAGATGGTGCATATTCTGTATGTCTGGCTGTGAATGAAACAGGGTATCAAAGGAAGTATAGTGAATGAACTTGGCCCTTGTGACAGTCCAGTAGTAAGTATCCGTCCCACTACTTCTAACTTCTGACTCTCCATACATTTTATTGATCGTGTTTATAACTAACTGGTGGTGCGGGTGCGGGTGCAGGCAATAAGGTTCTTCGGAGGCACAAATTTGACAGTGAGGGCTGAAATTGATAAACAACCCCGAGTTCCATATCCGTTTTGACACGTCAGGGTGTTTGTTGATTCTCTATTCATAAAAACACCTGCCCAACTCCAACAGTCCCAAGATGGAGTCCATGTTGAGAATGTTGATGTTACTATCCACAATTCACTCATCTCCAACGGTACTATTTTCCTCTCTATATCATCAATTTTTGTGAGTGTGTGACATTTATCCCATATATTCATTAAATTACTTTCTAATTTATCCATAGTCCATGAATTGGGGTCTTGCACCACAACAAAAGCACAATTTCGTGTGCCGCTAAGTTCTTCACTTTTATACATTGCAGCATTTCAACGCACGAGGAGTTCCGGTAAAGTCAATCCGTTGTCGGATTACCCATGGAGTCCGAGATGGGAACTATCCAAAAAGGCTTATTGCCTTCACGGTACAGTACACTGAGGATCAAAGAGTGATTTTGATTTTACTTGATTACTAAAATATCCATTTGTATTTATTCTCAATTTAGCATTGTCTCTTCCTCGAAAATTGTGAGAAAAGTTGATCACTTGTGTATATTCTACACCGTGTACAATAGATTCGTAGTTAGCTATGTGTATATTGCGAAAATGAAAAGAGAGGATGTATTGGGGATTAAATGTTTTTCTTATTAATAAAATTAAAGTTCTCGGTATGTGAAAATAGTTTATTTGAATTTTTTTTTGTCGTTAGCAGTTTAATAGACATCTAATGTTTAAGATCTCAGTTGTCTATATGAGCAATAGACAACTAATATTCTAAAACCTCAGTTGTCTATACGCAAAATAGACAACTGTTAGTTTAGAAAACAGTTGTCTATTAATGAATAGAAAACTGTTGAAAAACAGATGTCTATACTTAGACCAATATACAACTCCAAACTACTCAACTGTTGTAAGTCAGTTGTCTATTGCAAAAAAATCAGTTGTCTATTTGATGTTTTGTAGTAGTGTTTGATTTAATCTCATCACCGCACAATGCAGGAAACTCTCACCCACATCCCTACATCATTCATGTGGATTAAAGTAACAGATAACAAGAGTTAAAGTAACAGATGAAATGCATTGAAGTAAGATTGAATTAAATTAACTGAGTATGCTTATACACCAGGTATAAAGTAACAGAGGTCAGACATTAAAGTAACAGATAGTATGAATTAAAGTAACAGATAATGTTCATTAAAATAACACCAGATATAAGCTAGTGTAAAAAATTCATATAATGATAAAAAATGATAGTATGACGCAGTATCTTACTCTTTGATATTGTTTTCTATTTTGAAGTATCATGTTCCATAATTATAGGAAGTAGGAGTAGTATTTTTTTTTTCTTTTTTTATATGGCGTTACTCTTTGATATTGTTTCCTATTTTGGTGGCAATCACGTCCCATTATTATAGGAAACAATATTCTTTTATTTTTTATTTTTTAATATGGCAGTTTCCTAAATTCTTAGGACACTACAATGCACTACAATAACAGATGAAAAACACTAAAGTAACAAATGGAGTGTATTAAAGTAACACGACATATAAAGTAACAGATGGTAGACATTAAAGTAACAAATGCTCTACACTAAAGTAACGCAGTATATGAACTACAATAACTCAATATATTGTAAACGTAAAAACTAATAATTGAGTAGCATCTTAATGACTTCCATGGCGATTCCAGTATAAATTACAAAACATATATACTCACTGTTTGCGTGTTTTACGATTTGCATATGAATCAATGATGAATAACACGACCATGAAAACAATATCAGCATGAAATTGACGCAAAATATGAATGACACGACCATGAAAACAATATCAACATGAAAATTGACGCAAAACATGAACACAAATTGACGCAAATTAATCAAGATAATGAATAAAAATTGACGCAAAACATGAAAGCAATATCGAAACTCACCATTGTTATACTCGATGAATTGCTTATCAACCGTTAATGAAGATGTCGCGATCATTGAATTCATAGTAACGGAATTTCGAGCACATATTTGATTGAATGAATGAACGTGATGATCGATGAGAGCGTTTTGTTTTTTTTTCTTAAGGTTTTGATGAACCTGTGAATGAATGAATGAATGAATGAATGAGGATGATTGTGATTATGGGAGTTATTGTTTTCTAAAATCATGGGAGTTATTTTAGGATACTAAATCTTCTTTTTTTTTTTTTTTAAATACAAAATATTAGGATGCATCTTGTCCATCCATCCTCATCCCATCCAACGGATGGGATGAGGACTTAGGGACTCAACATATATAAGGGGACTCAGTAGAACCTCTCTCTCTCTCTCTCTCTCTCTCTCTCTCTCTCTATCTATCTATCTCTATCTATCTATCTATCTATCTATCTATCTATCTATCTATCTATCTATATATATATATATATATATATATAAAATAAAAAGGCAATCTAAAACAAGTTTTTTTTTGTGATTTCTAAACAACGTCATGTGGCGGCCTTTGAACACATGTGATTACCTACCTATTTTTTTTTAATTCTATAACTAGTTTTGTACCCGTGCAATGCACGGGATGCCTATAATATTTATTATTAGAAGCAATTGTATAATGTATATCAACATTTTCACCTAGTTCGGAATGTAAGTTGCATGAATGTGTTTAATTTGTTTCATGTGTGTAATACATAATATTGATACAGATTGTACCAAAAAAAATAAAAAAAAAATATAGATATAGATTAACCAACAACCAAATACGTATCTGAATAATTATGTTTGAGAACTTAAATCGTCATGTGACTATGACAGAGGGTAAAAAGTATAACTAAGCGTATTATGACTATGAAAGTAGATGACAGGATAAATATAGTAGTTTATCCTACATCATAAGTAGTCTAGTAAGTTTTTTGCTAGATAGTAGCTAGTACACGTATATTATGTTGGATATTTCTTAAAGTAGTTCGAATAATGTTTATCGAAGCAAGTTGAATTTGCCCTCTTTACGTATGAAACCCGTACTTCTTCAAGTTGTTCTATATTGGCGGTCGCTGTCAACTAAATATGTGTTATTTCCCTACATATTTATTACCTTATACGGAGTAACTGTTAGTCTCTCTTCAAAATTGGGTGTATAAGTGTATTAGATTCAAATACGTTGAAAATATATCGGAGGTTACCCATTTCTTAGTTCATGCGCCTCTGGTATGTCCAAGTTCACATACGGTTTTGTTCCAAATATTGACGGGAGGTGGTAAGATGCTGAACATTAAGAAGATGTAACTGAGATTAGTCTTTTAGATATGTTAATCGAAGCCTTAACACCAAAGCGCATAACATAGCTTCGGATGTTATGCGTATGTGGTAAGGTGGGTTTTAAACCGTTGGCAAAAAAAAAAAAAAGACATTAGTCATTTATATATCTATTTAATGTTTTTTTAAAGCGAGATACTTTGTACTTTGTCAAGAGCTAGATATAATCACAACCACCTTCGGTTCATTGTCTTGCACGATTTGCTCATCTAGAAGTGTTGAGGCATCGCCCCACAGATTAAAGTGACACGCACTTGTTGGTTCCTGGACAGTAAAACAACAGTTAGTTCATTTTCGTTAATTTGACTCTAAGTAGTTCCGCGTAATTAATACAATAATTCAAGCACAGCCCTCTCCGACCAACCTAATTTGCTCCTCACGCAATCTATACTATGCTAAAGGCACTTCAGGGTGGCGGGGAGGCATGAATACAAAAGGAACCATCTCCGGACAATATTACTGAAGTTTTGTTATCACATCTAGTAACTATAACTCATGACTGGCGGCTTTAATTATGAGCAAAAATAGACAATAGACAATGGACAATCATTGAAGGAGCCACTCCATTGGGAAAAAAATCCAAGCGTAAGAGTCGAGACATACTGTGGAGGATGATGGCTAGCGAATCACGTTGAGTTGAGTTGTTTCTGGCGACGGGTGGGTATGGGTAGAAGCGAGAAGCAATTTGAACATACCTCTACTCTATTAATAGTTGTAGAAGACTTCAATCAGGGGCAGACCTAGAGGGGGGCCGTAGAAGACTTCAATCAGGGGCAGACCTAGAGGGGGGCCCGGGGGGTCAAAGGCCCCCCAGTCCATTTAGAAATAAGTAGGTTTAGAAAGACTAATTATCATTATATAGTGATGGTGCAGTGGTTTATGTATTTGTCTTTCCCACAAATGGCGGGGGTTCGAGTCCCAATTGCTGCATTAAGGGATTCGAACCCAGGTCCGTTGAACATGAAGTTGATCATGTAACCAACTTTACAACCTCATGCTTAATGTCAAAACTTAATGAAAATTTCTACATATTATACTAAAACTATTTCTCAAAACCTTCACTCTTTTACTTATAGATTATTCACGACACGTTGCAAATATTTGTCTCTATTTTTTCCTATAATGTAATTAGTTTATTTAATTTGGTAATGATTTTAATAACCGTGTGATAAAAATATGATTTAAAACATATATAATCATTTTTTGACAAGACTCTCATTGTTCATTATTATATAAAAAAAATCGTAAAAATAATTTTAAAATGCAAAAATGTCGGAAAAAAAAATAGTGCCTCCCTAACTGAAAAATCCTAGGTCCGCCACTGACTTCAATTGCAGTCCATTAAAGCGGGAATGTGGAGAGACAAAGAAGTCGGGGAAGAGGTGTAACGGCCAACTCTATAATTGAAGCGTTTAAGGAAAGAATGAGAATTGAGATGAGATTAGACAAATAGCGGCGCAATAGGTAATGGGCAAAGGTAAATAGTAAGCAGTACACGTGTAACATATTTAGACTAGTGACAATTTAGATGAGTTGGCAAGATTAGATTAGTAGTATAGTTTAGGAGTTTAGAAAAGGATTTACTTTTTATATTACTAGTTTTGATCCCGCGCAAATTGCGCGGTTGTTTCTTTAAAAGTTGTATAAATATTCATGTGAGACAATTATTGTGAAACCGTCTCTAAAAATTGTGCTACTCTACAAACAAAAAAGATGTCTACATATATTGTTTTTTTCTCACGAATTTTGAGTAAATGTGAAATGAATTTTTTTATTTGAACTCAAAATTCATTTTAATACTATTATGAAAAAATGGTACTTGTATTTTTTGGTGGTTATCTCATCCATATATAGTCGTCGTCTACTCATCAATAGTTATATTAATTAATTCAATTTACCTCTTGATCATCGCAAGAGTTCGAGATTTGTTTCAGAAACACATCTACATACATGAAAATGCTAACTCATTTTATGCATAGTAGGAAAATTTATCTTTGCTTTTTAATTGTTCACACATTAAGGTTTTTATAAGAGAAAAATTTACCTGAATAAATAGTTATAGTATTGTGAATATAGTAAATTGGTTTTTATAAAATGTGTTCAAGGGGCACATGTTGAGAGGTTAATTAAGGAATATTTGCAATAGTATTTCTATAAGTAAGGTAATTATGAGTGTAAGTATGAAATTTTTCCCTGTAAAAAATTGCTCGGATGTATTTATTTATTGTTGTAGATCATGTTATATACATATAAAGTAGAGATAACTGAATTATATTGAAATAAAAACTCAATAATAATCATTTCTTACCTTATTAAGGTCTTACAATAAATAAAATAAAATATTAAACAAAATAAGGTTGTACTACGTAGTCCGTACCATTTAGGGATAATCAATAAAACAAAGTACGACGGTAAGAAGAATGTACTCCATGGTATTACAACATACTCGTATATTTCAACATAGCTTATTCGTATTAAAATTTATGAATATTAAAGCACTTTAAGAGATAAATACTCCCTCCGAGTTTTTAAGATTTTTCTTTTTATCTTTTTGGGCTGATTTTGATCTTTTTTCTTTTATGGAAAATCTTTTTCACCCAGCTTTACGTCTTACTCTCACTACCTTTCTTATATTACACCAATAAATCAATAATCGAATGATACTACTAAAACTATGTTCTACTTTCTTGAGAATAAACGTGACATGTCTTTCAATTCAAAGTCATTGTATTCCATTCTGACCAACTGTTGTATACTGTACTAAGGTAGATGTACTATAGCACACCAACATATTCCTCAAGTAGTTATTTTAACAGAGTAATATGTTTCCTGTTAGTCTCGTAGCATCGATTTTTCATGATGCGTCTCTTTAGCCTTTGCACCGGTCTTTTCTTAGGCCATAACAAACCCGAAAATGATCCAACCCCACACAATTTTTCTGACCAAAAAATGATTTTGACTCGAACTAAATCTGATTGACCCGTTTGTCATGTCTAGATCTATGGGTCTACGCGGAACTCTAGTATGCAACTAACGGACACGAAAATAAAATTAGCCCAAAAACAACTAATCAAACCTAACAGCGGTACACTTTATAATTTTCATTAATTATCTAAATCTTCTTCGCCATTTTTTAGTCATCCCTCTTATTCTCTCACTCGCTCTACCTTCTTCGTCACCATCGACATCAATTGAAGGAACGGGCCTCTTACGTTAACGAAAATGAGGAATATCATACACTCTGATACCAAATTATGAGGTAATATGTCATATTATTGCCCATAAAAAATACTCCGTTGATAGAGTATTATCTAAATTAAATATGAGAAAACAAATAATGGAAACTAAATATAAGACCAAATATTTGAGTGAAAAAATTAATGGTACAATATAGGATAAAAAAAACTACCTAGAATATTTTGAAAGGTAACGTTTATACTTCTTCAACACTTACTTTGCTTGACCCAGATTGTAAACCATTATTTAATTCTCGAATAGCCCTCGTAAGTCGCAAACTTGGAAAAGTAGAAAATCTCATAACAGTAGCATCTTCCTTCATAGCACTCTTTTCTCTCATTCTTTTCCTTCCAAGCTCCGCTAACTTCTCATCCATGGGTTCTGCTGCAACACTCTCTCTCATCGACGCCCACAAACTCCACAATCTTCAATGCTGTCTCCAGCCTCGAACAAATCAAGTCTCTCATCCCTCATCCCTCATTTCTCCTTCTTTCTGATTTCTTTCCATCCTCGTATCAGCGTAGTCAACTGATATCTTTTTTCTGGTATTTTTTGCTCTCGCGATTGATTTGCAGCGAGAATGGGAAATCTGGATTCATCTTATCATGATTGTTCGCAAACAGTGGATGCGACGATTTTTAATGGTATGGAATAGGAGCACATGAAATGAATACTCGTAGTACTCTGTATAATAGATTTGACAGAGAAGAGGATGAATTTTTGGTTACAATTTATAATAGATAAAGAATATGTGAAATATATAAAAGATGAGAGGAATAAACTGCATATTCCATTAGTGGGGAGTTGAATTGGGAAGTTAGAAACTTGAAAGGGAGGTTATTGGATTGGGAAGTTGAAACTTAAAAGGGAGCCAGTTTTATGGGAGGGAGTTGCAGTGCTTTTAATCCTTTTTTTCATTGACACATCACTTGCCACATAAGATCCACATCATCCAACCTACTCAGCATCCTACGTGGCTCAATGTGGGAGCTTTAAATGTTTCTGCTTTATATAATAAAGGATAGTATAGATACTTCAACTTACTTCTATAATATTTGACTTTTCCAGTTTCCGATAAAGTTAACCGATCATATGCCCTCTAACTCCATTCAACGACTCTCTAGATTACCATCTCAAGAGTATTACGGAGCATATAAAATACTACGGAGTATTACTTTGTATATAACTTTGATTGTTACGAGTATAAATTTCGGGGAGGGCAAGAGGAAAAATTATTGCGCAATGCAATGTTATTTTCAATAAATGTTTAAAAGTATGACTTCCAACCTCTTTTTACTGTAATCCAGAACAAGTTTTTTTTTTGTGACTTCTAAACAACGCCACGTGGCAGCCTTGAACACAAGCATGTAATTATTTACCTATTTTTTCATAGTTCTATAATACTGAACTTAATCTTATAATATTTGATATTTTCACTCTCCGATAAAGTTAACCAATCATATGTCCTCTAACTCCATTCAACGACTCTCTAGATTACCATCTTAAGAGTATTACGGAGCATATAAAATAGAATTACTTTGTACTCCGTATATAACATTGATTGTTACGAGTATAAATTTCGGGAAGGGCATTAGGGAAAATTATTGCGCAAGCTTTTTACTGTAATGCAGTTGTATGTATTTAGTGTTTAGTGTGTGATTATTTTGGTCGATCGTTGTTATATTTATGTATTTATTGTGTATGCTTCTTTTGTCCTTTGATATTGTTCATATTCATTTATTACTTATTACGAGACTATTTACACTTCGAAGAAAATAATACTCCAATTTTTATTGTTGTCCATGGTTTCTATATTACGTGCCTCTATCTCTTAGTAACTCCACATTAATTACATGAGTTGTTGAATATGTTATTTATTTCTTCTAAATGAGTTCAAACTAGTTTTCGTGCCCGTGAAATTCACGGGTCTAACGATGTATATATTATACGATTTTTCTTTATCATTACCATAGCTTTATTTGTGGCCAAAATTTTCAACTTACACACCATTTAAAAAATAGTAAACATAGTTTTTTTAGACAAAAAATAAAAATAGTTAATGATATGTGAAAATAATATTTAAATGATGATAACACTAACCGCCTCCGGTTTTCAATTATTGCCCCATTTGGGTAATATATGTGAGGAGTATTATAATGAAAATTGGGCAATCATTTAAAGTAGACGGAGTATTATTCTAGTATAACACATACATGCTCGTTTGTATTAGCAATTTAGGTAACTAACAATAGTACGTAAATAAATTTTCAAATTTTGTTGGCAGACTCCTTAACTAACAATAGTATATAGCTGTAGTCTCAAAACCTTTCCAGTTCTAGTAGTCCCCTCCGTGATTTTTTTTCTTCCTCTTCAGTTTCATCTCTGCGATGCATGATACACATACTCGGTTACTTGGCATAATCAGACATATAACACGATTATTTGTAAATGTAATTGGCTTCATACTTACTCTTCTGGCCGTTGTTATATGTGACGTATTGGGGAGCATGTCTTGTTTGTTTATCGTTGGTTGTTTTCTCTTCTTAAATGATAATATCATTATGTTTTACTTTAAAGGTTACAATTTCATATCTATCGAGTTATGTTTGAGTTTATGATAGCTACTAACATAACGAACATAATAAGAGAGCAAATTTACTCGTAAGGTTGGGTGGGGTGGTCTGGTGGTGGTAGTGACAACGTGACATAGTTGTTAAATAATTAGTAACATGATAATTATTCCTTACTACTCAAAGTAAATTCGGATAAGCAAGATATTAAGTAAACATTGAGGTTTAGAATTTACCTATGAGGTTGGGACACTAATTGGAAAGTTGTGATTTTGTTCTACGGAATCTATCTTATTTAGTTTGAATAATCAAGGTAATCCTAAATATAATAGATAGATGATTAGATTGTTCCGTAGATCGAGTAATTCCCCAAAACACATCTTCTTTGATGAATCGTCTCAGGCTTATGTCCTACAAATGACAAACATATTTTATCCAACGAAGTAGTCTAAACTCGAATCATGTAGGGTGCATTATACTAACATGCAGAGTACATTAAGAGAAGGTGGCGCATACCTGTGTGCAACCAAAAACTTAAGAGAAAATACTAATAATAATCCAATTGAAACAATTTTAAGAGGAAAATACTCATATAATCTTACATTTTAAAAAGAATGGTGGCAGTTTTAAGTCAATCTTGACTGTTTGGAACAACGATTGCCGGAGCCGTGATTCGAGGAAAAAAAATGTTATGGATTGTTCGTTGTAGAAGTCAATTTGTGATTTAAGGCACTATAAATTGCTTCATTTTGTCATTTCATCTTCTCCTTTGGCCGGTCAAACAAAGTGAATTTGCAAATAGAGGAAAAAAAGGGAGTGTTGCCACATGTCACTCATTAGAAGCTCATAAAAAACTTGTTGGGATGCCTTTTTATGTTTATATATAGATAGATAGATTGTACAAAAGTTACTAAAGCAACCAGACATAGTTTCATGTTTAGTTTTTTTTATATACATCTCACCGAATTCACAGTACTCACATGATCTTAACTCTATATATATATATACTCCATATATATTGGTTTTTATTCGTGCTCTATTTTCGACTAATAAATCTATCTATATAATAACATAAAAAGGGTAGTTGAGAAGTGCCACGTGGCTACCTAGAATGCTTTCTACATCAGATTTTTGACATATACCAATATACCACCAACTCCATACACCACCTCTTCATCATCCAAACAACACAAAAACTTAAAAAAAAAAAAAGAAAAAAAAGAAGAAGAATCAGTTAATGTATTTAACGGCACCATCTCTTCATCTTCCTTGGAAGTTAAGGCCTCACATAAAAATGGGGCCACTTCGTTTTACTACCCTCATTCCTTTCCATTATTATCTACAAAGCTCACGATTATTAGATTGCCGACAACTTATCCGACGCTGCGAGAGATTTACCGGTACTTCTTCTTCACTTTGTTTTTCATTTTCATGTTTGTGATGTTTGTGATTGTAATGTTCAGATTTTGATTCAACGTTTTCTCTTTTGATTTAATGATAACTGATGTTACTGATAGCTGTTTCAGAATCGGGTTCAGATTATGATAATTTTGGTTCAGATTTTCTTTTTTGATCTATTACTGATAACTGTTTCATCTGATGTGAGGTTGAATCGGGTTTTGACCAGTTCAATTCATAGAATTGTTGGCTGCGACAATTACATCTGCTCTTATTTTCTCACAAGATTCAATCTTTACTGTACTACAGTAAAACCCAAGGTACAATCATTTCTTTGGTAATTTTTTCCCTTCGTTTTCTCTGTTCTTGCTGAATATATTTTGGTTAATTTCTTTTATTTGATTGCCCTGCATAATGTGCGTAATCAAGAGCTCAATTGAAATAAAATTGCTAGAAACCCTATGCTCTGATTGTTGTGTTTTCCTTTATAGAATTATTATGTTAGAAGCATAGACCTGTAGATTTTGCTGTTATTGTGTTCTTTTCATTGGAGTACTGCGTTTAGGTTGATTATACTGTTACTGCTGTTGCTGATTATGATGTTGGGAGCATAGAAGTATAGAACACTAGATTATACGCACTCGAACAAATTTACGATGCTGATTGAGTTAAGTCAATCCTGGTATGCTGCGATTTCTGGCGGAGTTGGAAGGGCTTTTAGCAGGTTTTGCTCACCTAAATGAGATTTGGCAGTTTGTCTTGATTTGAACTTAATTTAGCTGATCATTAGCTCATTTAGTGGATCATAAGTTTTCTTTTGGAATCATTTCTTTAATATTTTGAGATTGCAAATGTCAGAATTTATCGTCTCTATTTATTTATCTACTTGACCGTTTCTAAACGAGAATTTGTGAAAGTAAAATCGATGGGTTAGGTTCGAGATGGGGTTGTAGTTCAAATTTGGTTGTCGAAAGATTTGATCATTAGTCGGGACTTGAGGTTAGGTTTGAGATAGGGTTGTAGTTCGAATCCGGTCGCTTAGTGATTTGATTGAGTCAGGTTGGATTGTTTAAATTAAACGGGTTGACGAGGTTGGGTCAGATCGAACTACAACCCCATCAAATGAGATTGTAGTTGAAACACACCAAATTTTAGGATTATGTTCAAAGAGTCGTCGAAATTAGAGTGACCAACAAGAGAAAAATGACGACGAGGATCAATGGACCATCAACGGTTGGAAGGATTATATACCTGTGGCAACAACCATCACCTATTCTTCTCGAGAACTTGATCCCAATCCATGAGTTTACAAGTAGAAATTGAGTCTTTAGCAATCACAGACTTGGAATCAAAAGGAAAAAAGAAATACAACCCCAAATCAGCAATTAGGCAGTTGATGCACAAGTTCTGACTTTATCATGATCCAAAACTGGTAAAAGCTAGAGCAAATCTAGGCTTCTTAAAGACGGGAAATGTCCATATTTATAGTTTACTTGGAGGACATTTATAAAAATTTACTGTTAGTCTATAGAGGTTTTGTTGAATTATGTGCATGTATCATGCGAAGCATACAATGTCAATTAAACTATACTCCGTACTTCGTATGTACTTCGTTTTTCCACCGTCATTCCTTTCCATTGTTACCTACAAAGCTCACGATTATCTCACGATTCCCAGATTGCCGACAACTTATCCGACGCCGCGAGGATTTTACCTGTAATTTTCCTTCACTTTGTTTTTGATTTTCATGTTTGTGATGTTCATGATTGTAATGTGTTGGTTGACCTGTGATTTTCATCTCTATGAATCTGCTGATGTTATTGAAACTCATTTCCGGGTTAGCTTTCTCAGCTCTGTCCATCTCATATCAGAAGATTTTCGATGCCACAGTTATTCAATTTGATTAGATTCATAACAACATTGATTTATTGATTGGTTAGGTGTTAGTAATGATAACTTCCTTAATCTTGGTTGCGATCGAGGGCATTCCTATATAAATTGCATTCTGTAATGTCAACTAAGCTGAAAATCAAAAATTGATGGCATAACATTATATCTCGGCTTGAGACCGCTAGATAATGTGGTCATTTTGGGCTCAAAATATGGTCGTCATAGCTATGTCCACTAAAGAATCCAAAATTTGATGGAACATAACGTCGTACAAACTTTGCAGAATACATGTTACAAACATGGAAAGCGGTTCGTCGGGACGCAAGTCAGATAAGAAGCACAAGAGAGCATAAGAGACAAATAGCAACCGCTACAATGGCAACGAAGATCGCCTCTACAACAGTGATTACATCTTCCTTAATAACGTGTTGATTTGGATTATGTTTTTCCCACACAATGTTTTCTGCTTTTTAAATACTTTTGTTAGATCTACAATGTTTTTTCAAAGGTTGACTATTTCAATATTCGTTTACAAAATTAGTGTCAGTTTATCTTACCTTTTACTTAAGTTATATAGAAGTTATATCTAATGCACTTATATATCTCCAAGATTGTCATGTTCTCTTACATTATTGGAATATAGCCGGAATTCATCTTAGTAAAGAAAAAAAACCTTCACTTACAAAGCCCCGTGAATATCCACGGGTCAAAGAACTAGTTGAATATAAATTACTAACTCATTCAAGTTATTATTTCCTCCATTTTTTTGGATTTTCTTTCCATTTCACCATGATATGAGAGAAATATTTTAATGAAGTGAGAAGAAAATAGGAAGATGGAGGGACTACTTTCCTTATTTTATTAAATTCATTATACTATATAATTATTTCAAAATAATTTTCATTAGAGTAGTCCTAGAGGACCCCGTGCAATGCACGGGAACAAAAACTAGTTACTCCTAAATAAAAAATTAGTGAATCAACCCTAATAACTAACAAAATTAATTATATTTACTCTTGCAAAAACAACAAATACTAAATTACCTGAAGAAAAGAAAGCCTTTAAACATAATAACCGACTAGCAAGCCTTTGAAATGAGAATTTTGGGGAAGATTTTTTTTTTTTTAGCGACTAAATGAGAAGATACGGGAAAGGGGGAAAGAAGGGTAAGAAGAGAGGGATACTTTGGGTATAAAATAACTGAAATAGCAAAAAAAAAAATCAAAGTCGGAGTAAGTCGTCGGAAATATGAAATGTAAGTAATTTTTGAAGTTTACGCTCTTTTTGGGCGTAAAATATTTAAAAATTTTCAAAAGGAAGTAAATTTTAATAAACGCATCTTTGATAGAATTTCTGTTCAATTTGACATCGTTTGTAGATGGCGCATGACTTATTAATTATTATTAGTGAAATTGATATTCACTTAAAAAAGACAACCATTAACCCATCATATTTTACTTGTTTGATTAGTGTCTTAAAGTAACTTGAGTTTAATTTCATTTAAGCTAGATTTACTCCTAGCTAATAGAAAGCACAATTTATACTATGATGCAACAATATGCTTGTATCCAAATAAAAGCGCAAATTAGCATTATAGAGTAGCAATGTCTGATAAATTGATCTTGTGATTTGGACAAATACGTGTGAAATTACGCAAAGGGCAAACCCTCAACTGGGGCAAAATAGCGTGGGTGAATCATCTTTCTCTCATCTTTCAATGTGGAACCCATGTAATTATTTGGATTTTAGAAGTCAACTCTCAACAATACAACTAGGAGTGAAGTTACTTATAAATAACCCACCGTACACGCACTTCTCCAAATACACACATCAAAATTTAAAACATACAAATACTGAAATAATACATGCACGCATATGATCAAAAGAACAAGAATACTTCATATATGCACTTTAGACTCGATGAAAAACAAGAAAGAACACAGGAGAGTATGAGTATTCATCTTGTGGTCGAACGAAGGAGGCCTAGTTTGAAGGCGGTGGAGAAAAGAAAGGGAAGTTGGGAATTGAAGTCGGGAAGTTTGGGATTGTAGGCATGAGATTAGTGGGGAGTGGTGGGAGGGTGGCTTGTGGAATTGACGATGGCATGTTAGGCAGAGACGGGATTTGAGTGCCAGCGGGAAGTGGCGGGAGAGTGGCTTGTGGAATGGGCAGCGGGAAGTGGGGGCAAGGCGGCCTTGGGCATGATGGGCAGGGTCGAGAATGGGTTGGCGGGCAGTGGAGGTAATACGGCCTGGGGAAGGGATGGAATTGCGGGAAGTGGAGGCATTGCTGTTGTTGTTGTGGTTTGGAGGAGGTGGCGGGCAGCAGAGACGTCAATGGTCGACATAGCGACGATGAAGCAGAAGAGAAAGCAGAGCTTTGTAGAGGCCATAGTTTTGTCACTGTCGTTTAACTTGAAACTATTAGAATGTGGTTTTTGAGGTGAGAGTGGAACAAGGTTGAAATGGGTATTTATAAGTTTGGAAGTCGGGATATATAAGAAGTTGAAGTGTGTAAACATAGTATATAGTCAGTTGGATTGGCCGACTGATGACGGAGTACTTTGTGTTATAGTTCACCCGCTCACCTATGCTATATGCGAGACATTAACAAACAACCAATCGGTCTTACAGTTTGGCAGACCAACTCTATGTCGCCATCACAAACATGTACATACATGAGAAGTTCGTTCAACAATTTAGAATCACCCTTTGACACTTGTAATTTTTGGTTCATAGTTTATGTGAGTATTAAAAAATGTTCAATAGTTTGTGATCATACAATACAACTAGTGTAGATCTCATGCAATACTAAAAATACTCGATTCATCCTATTTTATGGTTTGGTTCTATTTTGTGTGAATTTTAGAAATTGTGATAGAAAAAGAGTATTGAAATACACTATTTCTTACCCAAAATTTAAAGAAACAACAAAGCAAGTTGGAAAAAGAGTCAATAAAATTAGGCTTGAGAGAGCAATAATTTGACTATATTTCGAGTAATGTTGGAATATGGCAAAGATTTCGATATATATATATGTTCCGGTCAAGGAAACAATCAACCCGACTTAAGATTCGGGTCGTGTAATCGGAATGTTGATGAGCTATGGATCGTCCGATCTCCTTTAGTCTCTCCTTTCTCCCTCTCCTACGATCAGACCTTCCCGGCGAAGCGAGTCTGCTCCCTGCACAATGAACGCACCGGAGGTTGTCCGAGGGAACCCTCTCCGATGCCTAAGTCAGTCTGTGAAATGCCTTGACGAACCTAGTTCGAGAGGAGCTAGGTGGGGATTTTAGGAGTGAGAGTCTAGAGAGAGCAACCCCCCTCAAGTGGGAAATGGACGGGTATTTATACCTTCCCACTAGAGAGAGAGGAGAGGGAAAAAAGCGGGAAAATGGATGGATACAAGGACGACACGTGGCCTCACCTCATTCACTCATTTTCCCTTACCTGAGGCGGAATGACGGATGGGCCCTCGGTTTCCCCTGCTCGTACTGGGGATCGGGACATCTTGGAAACCAGCATGCAGGGGGGGCTTGGTAGCCCTGCTCAGCTGACAGCAAGGCCCTGCCGAGCAGGCACAAGCCTTGGAGTATTTTCACCAGTCTTTTGCAGGTCGACCCTGCTGGGCAACCCTTCCTTCGCCCTGGGGGCGAATTATTCCCGGGTGACATGGGCGGGCGACCCGTGGCACTTAGTCAACTCCCATCAATTGGCCCACGTCGGTCAGGGGGAAGCAGGGTCTTCCTCTTGGCAGGCATCTTTCAGGATGGGATGCAGTTGACCTTTGGACTCCCTTGCATTTAATGCGTTGCTTGTTCCCGAGGCAGGAAATCCAAGCGCATTGGCTATGGCAAGGAGGGTTAGAATGTTCTTCTTGTAATGATTGTTTCTTTTTGCAAAGTGGATTCTTGGGCAATGTGCAGATCTTATGATTGGCTATCTCCTGACAAGAGTGGTTGGAGCGCCATTAATGGCGAGTTTTCTGCTTTTATATTAGCTCCGGTTCTTCTCACCATTTTCGCACCTTTCACCTCACAATTTCCCTGTGATCTTCTTCCAAAATATTTGAGAACCAATGTCTTGGATTAGGAAGAGAGTTTTCCGATGTGGAATTTACGTGGAAATCCGCTGCTTCAGAGGACGTCGTCGCTTGAGATATGCTAAGAGGGCTCACCAGGTCCTTCGTAGGAGTGGAAAGAGGTGCTCCCGCTCCCAACGGGTGGCTAAGAGGAAGGCCCTTTCCGGGCATGGCAAGCATCCTGCGTCTTCTTCTGCTGGCCCACGCCTTGGGCAATGCACCCGAACTGGAGGGTGTTATGATAGGGTTTGCCATGATTGCTTTCCATGGCTACACCCAGAGCAGTTTGTCCCAAACTGCCATGAGCTTACTTCTTCCCCAGAGTCAGGCCCTTCTTCTCCAAGGAAGATGGGCCGTGAACTCCCTGATGATGCTAGAACTGTCCCCTTTGGTCATGACTGGGACTCAAGCAGCCGAGACTCTGAGGACAGCGAGGGCCAGGGCTATTCTTCAGGCGGTGTCGAGGACGACCTCCCTACTGATCCCTTCAAGAGCTCTGATGACTGGGACTGGGGGTCTCCTCTGGACGACAACAGCCCTGGGAATTACTCCCCAGGCCCTGATGATGATGATTAGGCATGCTCTGGGTTTGCAGGCTAATTAACTGGGGCAGAAATCAGGCCCTTGTACTTTTGTTTGCATGTCTTGGAATGTAACTTGCCCATTTTTTGGGCTCTCTTTTTTATTAATGAAAGGTCATGCGGTTTATTATTGTTGTTGTTGTGTGTTTTTTTTTTTTTGAAAGGGGATGACGTCATTGGGAGAGTCAATCCTCTGACGCCCTTTGTCTTCTCGAGGCTTTTCTTGGGAAGAGGGGGTTAGTTGGTTGTTAAAAGTGTGACACGTGGAAGCAATTTACGGGGAGGGCTTTGCAAAAGGGGCGTCCCTTCAGTTGCCCGGGCCTATATAAGCCTTCTCTCCTCCCCCATTTTCCTCTTTCACATTTTCGAAACTTAAACCCTCCACACTTCTTCACTCTCTTTGCTGCTGAGAATTTTTTCAAGACTTGAGGAGCGCCCACCTTCGGATTTTTTTAGCGACGGTCACCATTCTAGGTTAGAATCCTGATTCCAACTCTTCGTTTCTCTTCCTTTTCCTCATACTTTTTCTTCACAAAATAGTATGTCTCGTGCTCGCGCTCTCTCATTTAGTCCGTTGTCTGGAAGGACGGAGGATAGGGAAGGGGGGAAATTTGAACTAGCCTCTTCTTCCGGGGTTAGGCCCGGTGAGGGGGACCACCTTGAGGGAGATGGGGGTGCCAACTCTCCCGAACCCGCTCCCTTCGACGTCGTCGATTCCGACGATGATGCACTGGAGATAGACCCCTCTAGAATTGCTGGTCCTCTTATTCCCAGGGAGAAAGGGAAAACATATTTCTTGGATAAAAACAAATACTTGATCCCTTTGAAAACCTACCCTGAGACCAAGAACCGAGACCTAATTCTAGAGAGCAATGCTGCTAAGGAAATTGAGAAGTTTTATCACTTTGGGGAGGGATACACAGTTATAGTTCCCGGGGAGAAAGACACGGTGTGTTGCCCTCCTGACGGCTGTGTGGCCGTTTATCACAAGAGTCTGGAATTCGGCTTGCGATTCCCTCTACACCCCTTCTTGGAGGAGGCCTTTAAGAGGATGAATGTGGCCATCGCTCAGTTGACTGCCTCGGTGATTAGGTCGCTGGTGGCTTACACCTGGACTTGCATCTTTCATGGGGAAGGACCCTCTATCGACGCTTTGCGCGCCATGACCTGGCTGCAAATGGTGTCTTCATCAGGGGGAGATGGCTCCCCTGGGTATTGGTCTCTGTCAAGGCTGAAGAAGTACGCTCTAGTCTGGCCGGCTTTAAACAGCCTGAAGGACTGGAAGAACAATTTTTTGTACGTACATAGTGCCTCAGGGTGGCGGATCCCTAGGCATTTTAGGAACCATGTGCATACCCGTATGGAAACTCGCGAAGAGTACCATCCGGGCGTCGGGGGGAAAGATCTGAAGGTGAAATTGAGCAAGGTAGATGAGAGTTTAGTCAAGAAGTTCGAGGTTACTGATGAGCCTGGTGAAAGTGGCCCTGCATTCTGGCTCCCTCACGCAGAACTTATTGCCAAAGATGAATATCTGCTCCCATTGGGCCTGATTCCTGGCCTTGAAGGTAGTTTAGGGGCTTTTACCGGCCTGGTTTTTCTCGAGGTTTCCATCCCTCTATGTTTTCTTAACTGGCTGTTTGCTGGCCCTACAGGTTCTGCTTCTCGCCTTTGGACAAGGAAGCAGGTGAGGAGGCTTGGCCTGTCTGAGGAGTTTGTCATTGTTTCAAAACGCCCCCCTCTTCCCCCTAATTTCAAGAAGGGAGAGAAGAACTTAATGAGGTTTGTGAAGGATCTCTCTTCCGGCCGGCGACTCACTCTTCCTCCACGGCTGAAGCCGGCGATCCCCCCTAGTTCCCAGGGTGGGGAGGCCGAGGTTTCCTCGGAGGCCACCCCTTCTGCTCGCAGGCAGGGCGATTCCCCTGCCGGGACTCATATTTCTCAGGGGTCACGCCCTGCTGATTCTGAAGGGACGGGTGAGAGTGCTCCCCTGGTGCGCAGGAGGAAGAGAAACAGGGAACCTTCTGAGGCTGTACCCATGGTTGACCTGGAAGCTGATGTGGAAACTCCTGAGGCCAAGCGCCCCGCCCGCGACGTTCCAGGCACTCTTTTCTCGGAGGAGAACACTGAGTTCCACTATGCTGCAGGTGATAGTGTCGACGTGTCGGGCCTGCTCTCAGACTCCGGCGCCGTTCTGGCGGATCGTCTCACCAAATCTATAACCTCTACTTCCAACCAGGTGATCCAATACATCCAACGCACCTCCAAGGTTTTGCAAGCTTCTGCCGAGCTGGCGGCTCTCAGCCGCCTGAGTGATGAGGAGTTGACTGCCACCCCTGGGGCCTCCCTTCCTGACCGCCTGGCTATGGTCGAGAGGGACGTTATTCTGATCAACAACTTGAAGGATAAGCTGGCAAAGCAGGAGAATGAGCTGGAGGAGTTGAGGGGACAGGCCAATCAGTGGAAACTCCAGGGGGAGAAGGCCGTCCAAGTTGGAGGTGGAACTGAAGGAGAGCCGCCTGGCGATGGAGCGTGCTACAATGTCCCTGTCTGAGATGGAGCGTTTCAAGAAGAAGGCAGCTGATTTGGAGGAGAACCTGTCCAAGGCCAACTCAGATCTCAAGCAGGCTCAGATTGAGTGGCAAAATGAGAAAGATGCCATCCTGAAGGAGGCTGAAGCTGCTGTGGACTTGAGCTTTGAGAATGGGGCTAATTCCTCTCTGGAGCTCGTTATGGAGGTGATCAAGGAAATGTTTCCTGTCTTTGACGAGGATGTGTAGACACCCAAAATTTGACCGCCAGGTGTCTATAGCAGTTTCCAAAAAAACACCCGATGATGATCGGACGCAAACATGATTTAGTATACTCGGACTTGGGCTCGGAATCAATAATATCCGACATGGACTTTTAATGGAGTAAAAATCTCACAAAACAGACCTCAAATTCAGGCCCAGTGGGTCGTTCCGAGTCAAACAAGACTAATTTGGGCCAAAACCGACACCAAAGATAAATCCCGTCTTTTAGCGACCGGGTCAAAACCCGGTCAAAGACGAAACCGTCTCAGAAATCAGCCAAGTACGTCTCGAAACTTGCGCCACAATTCAAAATCAGCCAAAAATCAATCCAAACCTATCCAAATCAATCACAATCAATTAAGCACAAATCAAGGCAATCACGCCCAAAATAGCCCGGATTAATTGATCCACTCGATCGAGTGGATTGGCCACTCGATCGAGTGGAGTCTCTTTGAACCCGTCCAGGTTCATTCGCAGGAGCACTCGACCGAGTGCACCCGCGCCACTCGGTCGAGTAACCCGGGGTCGGGGCTCCCTATAAATACCCCATGACCCCATGCACAAACGACAATTTTACTTCAAGTGCAACCTCTTGCAACCACACTTACAAACTTCTCAACTCGTTTGCGTGCATACAAATCCCATACACACAATACTACGACCCTAGCGACCCTAGGCAAGACACACAAAACCCGAGCCCCTCGTCCCTCGGAGAACCGGCGAAGCATACACACATATACACACCATAACTCGCATACATCCTCGATACTCCCAAGCCCGTGCCGCTATTACGAGTCCATTTCCGAGGTCCTTACTAAGCATGTATGTTGAGGGTGTCCTAAACCCCATCTCGATCTCTTTTCTTCTAATCTCATTTTCATTTATCGTATTTTCGTATCGTATTTATAATCATAATCATAGTAGTGACACTAGCATTAATGTTATCATACTTTCGCGTCTTCATTTTTGTATCATCATTTCTTTATCATCATTATCGTCATAATGTCGCATAAATGCATTTTAATACGAAAAATTCGGTTTCGAATGCGTTGAACTATGATAATCAACCAGAAGCCATAGTTGAACGCATTCAATCCCATTTCCAATTAGTACGGAACCCGTTGACACGAAAACCGACGTCACACAATCCGTAAGGATTAATATCGACGTCGTGACGTAGAGGGGCGCAATTCCGTCACTAATCAAATTTTTATCAAACAATAACCTTTTCTACAAAATTCCGATAACGGTATTATAATCATACAAGACATGATTATAATACCGACAAACCGAGTTAAATTTAAATCCGTCAATATTTTTATTTGACTCGGCCAATCATCGATTTAAAACACATTAAAACAAACGAGTCACAACTCGTACAGGTGCCACTCGACCGAGTACACTGCTACTCGATCGAGTAGCACCTTAAAAAACGGGCAGTAGCTAATTTAAAGACACACTCGACCGAGTCAGGCCATGACTCGGCCGAGTGGGTCCTATAGCCCAGAAATCCGAGAGCTTTAATGCAACATTCGAGCCTCGTCTTTTTTTTTACGACTTAGTCGACGCGTGTAAAGTCAATCACGTGATCTCCTTTTCAAAATTCATGCATATCACGACACATAAACGATTTTGATCGACGGTCTCACACTATTAATTTTATGTCGACGACTCTTTAGTCGTATCCGACGTATAATTAATTTAGACTCCATTTCTCGAGGTGATAAATCGGGACAAGGCATCGAGGTTCGAGATCAGGCTAGCACCACGTCTAGGTCTCGAACCTCCGTCCTTTGATTAATACGCAATATAATGTGTAACTAATTAAAGTTCGTCCACCTACACAAATTCACGGTCTAGTTTATACACGGGTCCGTTTACAATTATTGCTCGTCATTTCAATTGTATATTTCGATTATTCTATTTCATTGTACGCCGTATTGTGAATTCCGGGTTGTATTCCGCCCGTGTAACTTGTAACCGATTTATTTCGCTTTGCTTTATTTATTTGCGTTTTACCGTTTATAAATGAACCCTCGCATGCTAAATCACTTCGACAATAAATTAGATGCATTAAATTGACGTATCTCACATTTAATTCGCATGCTTAGCTAAAACGCTGTTTGCATAACATTTCACCGAATTACTAGCGCGCATATTAAAAAGTCAAACGATGTCCTAGTAGAGGCCGCTAAGAGCGGGCGGGGTTGGGTGTCCTTAGTGGGCTTCCCAACACGTACCCTCACCCCTTACTCAGAACCGTGGTTTCCGGATGTCCGAATCCATTGGCAACGAGAGTCATTCAATATACGATTAACCGCCCAAGTCGGCATCTATATCGATATGCAAAGGGACGAGCCCAATAAACTCTCAAACCGAAATGGGCCATACTTTGTGTATGGACCATGGCGATATAGAGTGGGCTCGAACGGTTCCGAATAACCATAAAATTCGGTGGCGACTCCATTTCGACTTAAATTTCAATTCGATCCTTCTCATATGGAGGTGCATTCGCCTAACCCAAAACCCGCGTGTGGCCGCGTCGGGGTGGACCTATGTCATGTCCACAATTTGGCGACTCCGCTGGGGATCAACCGATGTGTGCCTTACCATCGGAGTTCTCAGGGTGAGACTCGAATAGAAATCGTTTGACGAGTACAATATGCGTTTTAGTTTTACGGTTCATGCATAACCCCATATTTACCCGGGCCGGTACTGGTGACCGACGTCCCACTATACCACGACGTATTCAACTTTGGATACGTTAAAGGTGTTCATGGTCGACTCGTATGGACCTTGCGGCATGTTCTAAATTCCACTCGAGTTAGGAAGTCCGTCCCGTTTCTCGACTAGACTATGAACACTGGTATAGACCCTATTCAGACCGACCGAGACTTAGTGTAAAGCATACATGGCGTCGTTATAATACTTGCGTGACTATGTGCTACTTGGTTTCTGTGTCGTTTTCAAAAAAATCGTCAGTTCAAAAAAAAATGCATCTTTCCAAAAATATTCAAATTCTCAAAAACTCGGAAAGCTGCCGAAATTTAGACTTAAGATTTGACTCAAAACAAGCCTTTTTTTAGCCGGCATGCTGCCCATTTCAAAATTCGAATCTCCGATCCACCATTCGATTTTCGAATTTCCAAAATTCAATTTTCAAATCCTCGCGATGCCATTTTCAACTTTCAAATCTTCGAGATGCCGTTTTCGATTTTCAAATCTTCGGGATCTCATCTTCAAATTTTCAAATCATCGGAAATTTCCTTTTTTCCAACATTCAAATTTTCAAATTTCAAGATATCCAAATTTCAAAACCCGGGACACATACCGAATTTAGAACTTATGATTTTACTCAAAATAGTCTATTTCTAGGCGGTATGCTGCCCAATTCAAAACTCGAAAATATTTTCGAACCATCAAAAACAAGGCCCGATAACCTTTCCGATTTTTCTCGAAAAATCGGGCCTTCCCCCGAGATTTTCTCGGGTTTTCCAAAACTATCAATTTTTCCAAACCTTCCTCTTCTTAGGACTTCCCGTATTTAGCAGTGTCGGGTCATGTCGTAAGTCGTCAAGGTCTGTAGCGTCGAAACTCTGTTGATCTTATATCACGAGTTTCCTCCCCACCCCCAGTCTGCCTTATTAGACTAAGGCAAAGCCCACCTACGTAGGACATACTCCTACAAAGGAGGGCCCGTCTACACACTCGAGTCCAAAGTCTGGGGTTTAGTCTCATGTGAACCTTCCTTCGAACGAGACTAGGCTCACCAAGGCCGAAATCTTAAGGAAGTCACATCACCTACGAGTCATCCGTCTAGATGTCTTTCTCAAGTCCTTTTTCTTTCGGGTCGCTCGGGATGTACTTGTTTTAATTCCAAGGTCTGGGTTCGGTTCCTGATTACGTGGTGTTCTTACAGACAGGCCACCGGCAACCAGACACGCTCGAAGGATGGCCACTTTGAACAGTCTTCAAACCTCTCTAGATGCCATAATCGAGAAGCAAGCCGACATCGAAGCCCAACTGACTGAGATGAGGGCCGGCCAAGTGGCCATTGTTGCTCGCTTAGCTACAGTGGAACAAAGGACTCCTAATACCGGGGTCACGGAACCCCTAACTGAACTAGTTAGCTCGGTCCGCCGATTGGAAGAACAAGTCTACTTAACCGGGAATAACAACATCCATCGAGAGAATAGTCGGGATTACAACCCGGTAAGTGACAAACTGCCCGCAAACCTGAATCTCACGGGCCTACCTATGTTCGAAGGGACTGAAGACCCGCTACTACATGTGCGGGCCTTCAAGGAGTTCATGGCCATTAAGGGGGTGGACTCTTCTATGTTTAAGAACCTCTTTGCTGCATCTCTGGAGAAACACCCAAAGGCCTGGTACTACAGGCTAGACCCAAAGAAGTTCTCAACCTGGGACGATGTGGCTACGGAATTCGCTCGGAACTACGCTGATAACACCGAGATCCAAACCACTATACGGTCCCTAGAGGTTATGGCCCAAGAACCTAAGGAGGGCTTTACCAAATACCTCCAACGCTGGAGGGCCGAGAGTGTCAAACTGGTCGATAAGCCCAGTGAGAAGACTTTAGTGGAGGCCTTTGTCAAGAACCTCCTCCCTTCCTACCGGGTTCACCTCCGGTATGCTGTCATACCCAATTTCACCACTCTTACTGAAATGGGCATGAGAATTGAAGATGATCTAAGGCAAGAGAGCCTGACTAAGGCCTCTAACAAGGGTTACCAAGGAGCTTCCTCATCCACTACTAAACCTCCGGCCGCAACCCGAAGCATCTTCGACACGGTTAACCTTTTGGATGCCTCATCCAAAAGAAACGTCCCTCATAGGGTATTCACTGATATAGGGACTACCTATACATATGCCTTACAAAGGCTATCTTCCAAAGGCCTGGTCCAGCCGATAGGCCCAACTCCCGAAGTCCCAGTCGAAAAACGCTCCAAGAGCTACAACGCCCAAGCCTACTGCCAATATCACCGAGGCAATGGGCATGACACCGAGAAGTGTTGGAAGCTGAAGCATCTAATTCAGGATTTAATTGAGAGCGGGAAAATACCACTACCCGGGGACAAGCCAAGCAACAAGGACAACCCCTTTAGCTCTCATGCCATCTTCACCGGTGAGGTGATAGACTGTTCTCATCTTATCTCTCCTTTCCTCCCACAAATCAATGGGATCTGGTTCGATGATGAAGAAGATGTATACCTCGCCAAAGGGGAAACTGTCCCCGTTACCCTCGAAGAAGTCAGGAAGGCTAAATCCAAAGCTTTAGCCGGTAATTCCCTCACCAAAGACGGCTCAGTCCAGGCAACCGTCACTGAACTTACCAGGACGGAAGAAGCCATTGAAAAACCAAGCACCGATACGGCTCTTGTTAAACAATTGAAAAGGACCCGAGTTGACCTCACTATATGGCAACTCTTGGTTAGCTCACAAGAACATCGAGAGGCACTTACTAAGGCTCTCGATCAGATCAAGGTCGATTCCCAGGTTACCCCTACTGAAATGGTAGCCACTATTTTACCTTACCTCAAGAGCAGGTCCAAAGGAGAAGGCCCATCAATCACCTTCTCAGATGCCGACCTACCACCGTTCGGGGCCTCTCACAATCTGGCCCTATACATCACAGTGATTTGCCGGGGTAAGTATCTTCCGATGACCCTAGTTGACGATGGGTCCGCGGTGAACGTCCTCCCGCTAAGGACTGCCAAAGCCCTCGGGATCACTGAGGCCGACTACATACCAACTGCCCACACTATCCAGGCTTTCGACGGAAGCCCAAAAGCAGTTTCCGGGGCCGTCAAACTGACTATTGTGACCGGCCCGATCGAAAAAGAGCTAGAATTCCAGGTGATCGATGTCACCTCTTCCTTCAATCTACTCCTAGGAAGACCATGGCTCCATGCTGTGAAGGCGGTATCTTCTACTCTACACCGAAAGATCAAAATGCCCCTGCAAGACGGTATTATCACCTTAGAAGCAACCCCAATGACCGTGGCTAGCTGTAACACTACGGACCGCACCGACCTTTGGGGGTTCGATTTTGTAAGGATGATTGAAGAAGAAATCCTTTTTAGGCCCTACTTCACCACAAGCATCGACACGATGCTACAAAACTTGGGGTACTTACCGAGGGCTACTTCGAGGCCATATCTTCCAGTTGGGAAGATTATTGAGGTCCTGAATGATGGGGAATCTCACTTCGGTTTAGGGTATGCTATAACCCCGGGAAACGTGGTCCGAGCAGGGATTGAGAAGGCCTGCAACATCATCAAGGGTACCTACTTGGGCCCTTATAGCCCAAGACTGAGTGATTACTTCGTCACACCCGTATTTGGAGCTATTCAAGTTGGCCTATATCAACCAACCATCACGCATCCCGAGGCTGCACTAGCTCGGGAATGCAACTACATTCCAGATGACATATTTGCCCTCCTCCAAGCTGAATCCAAAGAGGGTACTGACAATGCCGAGCCCGTGCTGGGACTTCTATTCGGGGAGGACAAAGCTGTCCCGAACCCCAAAGAAGACTTGGTGAACCTGATCCTTCGAAGCAACAAGTTCGACCCTTCAAATCTGATCTCGGAAGTCGGTGCTGATACCGGGAAAAGAAGCTGGAAGAAGACCGTCAAGTGGACCGACGGTCAAGGCCGAGTCTACAAGCTGACCACCGGGGAAGGAAATATGCCAGACACCGATTCTGAGTCCGAGTCTGAGTCCGAGTCGGAGTCTGAGTCCGAGTCTGTATTCGAGTCTAAGGGGTCTGATGCTAGAGCCCAAACTATAACCCCTCTCCCTGTAGTCACTGCCACCGGAGCCTCGGGGTCTGTCCCGAGAGCACTCCCAATCCCGCCTCTGACCAACGATCAGATGGCCGCTCTCTTTGAGCTGTTTTCCAAATTCTCTATCAATAATAACGAAAACCGTTCCGCTTATGACTTGGCTTATTTTCAAAATACTTTCAAAAATACTTTTTGCAATGACATTGAGAAACCCGATGAACAGGTGTCCCTACCCCCACATCTGATCAAGCAGCTAGAGCAGAGGGAATCCCGAGATCCGGTAATCGAAGAAACTGAGTATATCAATGTGGGAACAACCTTAGAGCCCCAGATGCTTAAGATAGGGTTATCCTTAGATCCCGAGGAGAGACAAGAACTCACAAGCCTCCTCCAAGAATTCAAGGATGTCTTTGCATGGTCCTACAAGGACATGCCGGGTATAGACCGAGAAATAGCCGAACACCGTATACCCATCAAAGATGGGTGTAAGCCGGTAAAACAGAAGCTTCGGAGAATGAAGCCCGAGTGGTCTCTCAAAGTCAAGGAAGAAGTAGACAAACAATTCAAAGCAGGCTTTATACAAGTGTCTGAATATCAAGGCTGGGTTGCGAACATCGTGCCGGTACCCAAGAAGGACGGCAAGGTTCGGGTATGTGTAGATTTCCGGGACCTTAACAAGGCCAGCCCAAAAGACGATTTTCCGTTGCCACACATCGACATATTGGTGGACAATACAGCAGATCACGCCCTTTTATCATTTATGGATGGGTATGCCGGATACAACCAAATCAAAATGGCAGAAGAAGACATGGGTAAAACCACTTTCACCACACCGTGGGGTACCTATTGCTATACCGTTATGCCATTTGGTCTCATTAACGCCGGGTCCACTTATCAACGAACAGCCACGACCTTATTACACGACATGATGCATATGGGAGGTGGAGGTTTATGTCGATGACATGATCGTCAAGTCTAAAAACCGAGATGGGCATGTCGCTGCCCTAAGAAAATTCTTCGCCCGCTTGCGTAAGTACAATATGAGGTTAAACCCTCAAAAATGCAGTTTCGGGGTAACATCAGGCAAATTACTGGGCCATATCGTTAGCCAACGTGGTATCGAGGTCGACCCAGCTAAAATCAAAGCCATCACCGAGATGCAACCTCCCAAGACCGAAAAAGAAATAAGGGGATTTCTCGGGAAAGTCCAATACATCAGCCGTTTTATTTCAAAGCTAACCATGGTGTGTGAGCCCATTTTCAAGAAACTGAAGATAGGAGAACGGGTGCTATGGGACGATAAATGTCAAGCGGCCTTCGACAAAATCAGGGAAATCCTGTCTGCTCCGCCGGTACTAATGCCACCTCAACCCGGTTTGCCTCTATCGTTATACCTAACAACGAATGAGACAGCCATAGGGGCTATGCTGGCCCAGACAGTCGATTCAGAAGAAAGGGCTATTTACTACATCAGTAAAAAGTTCCTAGAATACGAGTGCAAGTACACAATGCTTGAGAAGACATGCCTAGCTCTGGTTTGGGCCACTAAAAAGCTCAGACACTACATGCTCAGTCACGAGGTACACGTCCTGTCCAAAATGGACCCGATCAAATATTTGTTCGAAAAGCCCATTCTCAACGGTAGAATGTCCAGATGGACTCTAATGCTAGCTGAGTTTGACCTCAAATTCGTTCCGCTAAAAGCTATCAAAGGCCAGGTAGTAGCCGAGTTCCTCGCTGATAGTCCGATATCTGAAGAGGGCTATACCGACACTTGGGCCTTTCCTGATGAAGACATATTCCATACTGACACCGAAACATGGGACTTGTATTTCGACGGAGCATCCAATTTTCGAGGCTTTGGGGTCGGTATTCTCCTAATCTCACCCCAAGGGGAACACACCCCGTTGTCCATCAAATTAGACTTTGATGTAACCAACAATGCGGCCGAATATGAAGCATGCATCCACGGGTTACAAGCAGCAACTGACTTGGGCATTACAAATCTCCGGGTTCACGGGGACTCGTCCTTAGTCATCAATCAAGCTCTTCAAAAATGGAAAACTCGGAATACCAATCTCGTGGCTTACCAAGCACGAGTAAGGATTCTAGAGAAACAATTCCAGAGGGTAGAATATATCTACCTCCCACGTGAAGAAAACCAGTTCGCGGATGCACTTTCCAAATTAGCGTCCCTACTAAACATCCCGGAACATATGCCCAGTATGCAAATCTGTGTCGAAAGACGGTCCGAGCCGGCGTATGTCAACGCCATTCAAGATATTGAGATCACCGATCCAGAACCTTGGTATCAGGCTGTTCTAACCTATTTGACTACGGGAGAATATCCACCAGGAACTGAAAACCGGGCCAAGAAAGCCCTGCGAAGACTGGCTACCCAATTCATTCGTACGGACGACGGTCAATTATACAAGAAGACGGCACAAGGGGCTTTACTCTTATGCATCGACAAAACACAGGCCGAAAAGGTAATGGCCGAAGTACATGACGGCGAAAATGGTCCGCATATGAATGCCCATATGCTAGCCCGAAAAATCATGAGGCTCGGATACTACTGGAACAGTATGGAAGCCGACTGTCAATCATATGTCAAACACTGCCATAATTGTCAAATTTTCGGTAATATTCGACACATGCCGTCATCCCTATTATACACCATGACATCACCATGGCCATTTTCGACATGGGGGATTGACATAATTGGAAAGGTGAATCCTTCCGGAACGGGAGGCCACTGTTTTATTTTGGTGGCGATCGACTATTTCACCAAATGGGTCGAAGCTGAATCATACCGTGTCTTGAACGCCAAGCACGTGGCCAAATTTATCCAGAATAAAATCATATGCCGGTACGGGATCCCCCATGAGTTTATCAGTGATCACGGGACCCACTTCCAAGCAGAAACCGCTACTTTGCTAGCAAAATACAAAATCCAGAGGCACACATCTTCGCCTTACCGTCCCCAAACAAACGGAGCGGTAGAAGCTGCTAATAAAACAATTGTCACCATACTCAAAAAGATGGCTGATAATTATCGGGATTGGCCCGACAAAATACCCTTCGCCCTACGGGGGTACCGGACATCGATCCGAACTGCGACCGGGGCAACCCCATATTATTTGACATATGGGATGGAGGCGGTCCAACCAATCGAATTAGAAGTACCTTCCCTCCGGATCCTGCTAGAAAGCCAGGTACCCGAAGCAGATTGGATTCAAGCTCGATATGACTCGTTGGTTCTTTTAGACGAACGGCGGTCCCGGGCTCTCAATAACATCCAAATATACCAAAAGAGAATCGAACGGGCCTTTAACAAAAGAGTTAGGCCCAGGAACATCAAAGAAGGCGATTTGGTCCTAAAGTCGGTTCGTGCCTTACTACCGGTTGACCCAAGGGGAAAATTCAAACCCAATTGGGCTGGGCCATACCTAGTCAAGAAGGTTCTATCAGGAGGAGCAGTAATGCTGACGGATCTGGACGGAAATGAATTTGTCAACCCGACCAACCTAGACCAGCTGAAACGCTACTACCCCTAAACCTTATCTCAATGTCATCCGCAAAATTTATTTAAACACTTTTTCAAAAGTTTACAAAGCGAGTCAATAAGTTAGGATTATTTATCCTACTGTCACACATCTTGAACTCACAGTCTTGGTGTATTTCAAAATTGCAAAAAAAATCTACGCCCGAACTACGTTTGGTTTGATTCCACTAACTGTGGATACGTAGGCAGCCCCTCAAAAGGGCACAACCACTGCAATAACGAAAAAAGACAGAAACGGTTTCACTAATAGTATTTTTATTATTCCAAAAAAAACACCGATAAACTCGGTAATTCAAAATTACAAAAAGCCACAAAAAAAAACACTACAAAAATAGTAATAATATTTCAAATAATAATAAAAGAGAGACTAGTCATATCCGGGCATCTTGCCCTTGCCTTTGTCTTTCGGGTCTTGAGGAGCCCGCGGACGTCGAGGCGCCGGCGGGGGAGGGCGTTCCCGAATGACAACGGGAACTTCCTTAACCCGAGTCCTCTTCTTCGACAGAGGATCTTCAGCTATAGTCACGGACCCAAGTCGAGCCCGTACATGCTCCGGCAACCTATCCTTAGGACCAAGTCGGTCCTGGGCTGAAAGTCTCGGCCCTAGTCTCCTCTCCAAATCGGTCTGGGGGCTCACCTCCCCCTGAACACCTCTAGCATTGGACCCTCTAGCTCGAGTCCTAGTTTTTCTTTTCTGACTTGGCCTCAGACGGACTATGGGAGCTTGAGTCTCCCCTTCAACAAAGAAATCCCGGTTGTCTTTGACTTTTTCTCGCCTAAGCAGGTCGAAAGCCTCGTCGATCTTCAGAGCAGCACGAGCTTCGGCAGTCTCGGCTTTGGTCCACTTCTCGTAGGAATAAGACACCCAGGCAGAATGAAGCGGCTTGGGAACGGACCAAGTAACTCTAGTATACCATCTCTGAATCCAGGTGTCACACAAAATGTCGGTCAGTGGGGTAGGTGCACTCACAACCGCCTTATTCTCAGGGATACGCTGTGTCCGCCCATACTGCCTGAGTATGCGGTCGGGATAGAGGTGAACTGTGTGGCTAAAGGACAGAATCACCTGGTAGCGTGCCTTGTCGTCAGGTGCCAAACCCGTCCAGGAATAAATCGGCCACCATAAAACCACCCATCGTATCAGCGGACCATGATGGAACGTCAGCTCTTCTTCCCAATATTTCTGAATGACGAGGCAAGATGAATCAGTGGGCCGTCTCCTCGTCGTCACCTGATTGAACCAATACTCACTCGGGTTGGGGGGAGGCTCGATCTTGGACAACCTTTCAAGTAGCCAAAGCTGAAAACAAAAATAAAAAAGGAAGCGCTTATGAAATTGCGGACGAATCCAGGCGCCCGCGTAAGAGCACTCGATCGAGTGCCAGGGTCACTCGATCGAGTGACACCCCTAAAACGTGACAGAACGCTCCTCTACGAGGGCACTCGATCGAGTGTCAGGGTGACTCGGTCGAGTGTCCCCTGCAACAGTATATCGCGAAAAAAAAAAATCGAAAATCGAAAAAAAGGAAAAGCGATATACCTGCAACAGACGGGTACTACCCGTGAAACGGGCTGACTCATCCCTCTTCCGGTTGTCTAAACCCTGAATGATCTCCCCCGTAATTAACGACGCGGGACTGCACTCCGTCTCCATGAGATCAGCAACAACGAGAAGACGAACGCTACCCATGCAAGACAGCAGGTCCATATGGCCTTCAAAGGTATACACGTGCAGCATACAGAAGGCGAACGCCCTACGGCTATGAATGGGCGTAACCCGGATGTCATACGGGTTCATGAACTTCTCAGCTAAGGCAAGCAGAGAAACGGTATCCCCCTCAAGCATGCGGGATACTTCAGCGTGAGAAAGCCCCAAAAATTCCCGTAGTTTCCTCCTAGGGTCTCGAACGGAGAAAGGGACAGCAGGGCGGAGCAATGGATTCCACCCTCCTATGGCAGCAATTTCCTCGGGGAGGGGACAGATTTCGCCCCGAGGGAAGGCGAAGACATGATGGGTGTCATCCCAGAAGGTCAGACAGGCATCAAGGAAGTGACGGTCCACGTGCAACTGACGAAACGTGAACAGTTGGAATATACCCGACTGCCTCAGAACTACCTTGCTCGCATCCCTAAAACGGTGTGACCAATCTTGCAGCATGTTGATCAGACGGTCGATACCCATGCTAAGTTTCTTGAGAGGAATAAAAGTTTTCTTTTAAAAGAGAAGAGGAAGCTTTTTGAGAATTGTGACAAAAAGAGGAACCAGGGTGATGTATTTATAATATCACAACCCTGGGGCATCCCCTGCAGCTGTGCCTCCTTGGCCCAAGCGGGCCTAGAACATACAGGCCCGACCCATGTTTCTTCCTCACAGACACGGGAATTTAGTCATCCCGAGCAGTCCGTCAAAAATTCAAAAAAATTTCAAAACTTTCAAAGATTTCAAAAAATTCAAAAAATCATTTTCCCCAGCACGAGTCGTTTTACTACCTACGTGTTGCATACGTTTTATGTGACTTTTACAGGTACGACTCAAATAGGGACATGCAACCCTCTAAAATCTCCCCAACGGAAGCCCAAGGCGGCATTTTCCCCGGAATGGTACGGGATGAGCCCACATATAGGCACACCCAGGACTTAGGCGACAAGTCCGATTCCCCACGAAGTATCATCAGCAGCTCAGGTATGATTTCTGACTTAGGGCTGGCGAGCCCTTCACGCAAGTCTAACGGACTATAAAAGACCCGAACGGAAGCCTACCAGGTCTTAATTGACTTGGTAGCTACTCTGACTTTCGCCTTGTCCAAGCCTCAGTCAGAGTGGGGGCTCTGTAGACACCCAAAATTTGACCGCCAGGTGTCTATAGCAGTTTCCAAAAAAACACCCGATGATGATCGGACGCAAACATGACTTAGTATACTCGGACTTGGGCTCGGAATCAATAATATCCGACATGGACTTTTAATGGAGTAAAAATCTCACAAAACAGACCTCAAATTCAGGCCCAGTGGGTCGTTCCGAGTCAAACAAGACTAATTTGGGCCAAAACCGACACCAAAGATAAATCCCGTCTTTTAGCGACCGGGTCAAAACCCGGTCAAAGACGAAACCGTCTCAGAAATCAGCCAAGTACGTCTCGAAACTTGCGCCACAATTCAAAATCAGCCAAAAATCAATCCAAACCTATCCAAATCAATCACAATCAATTAAGCACAAATCAAGGCAATCACGCCCAAAATAGCCCGGATTAATTGATCCACTCGATCGAGTGGATTGGCCACTCGATCGAGTGGAGTCTCTTTGAACCCGTCCAGGTTCATTCGCAGGAGCACTCGACCGAGTGCACCCGCGCCACTCGGTCGAGTAACCCGGGGTCGGGGCTCCCTATAAATACCCCATGACCCCATGCACAAACGACAATTTTACTTCAAGTGCAACCTCTTGCAACCACACTTACAAACTTCTCAACTCGTTTGCGTGCATACAAATCCCATACACACAATACTACGACCCTAGCGACCCTAGGCAAGACACACAAAACCCGAGCCCCTCGTCCCTCGGAGAACCGGCGAAGCATACACACATATACACACCATAACTCGCATACATCCTCGATACTCCCAAGCCCGTGCCGCTATTACGAGTCCATTTCCGAGGTCCTTACTAAGCATGTATGTTGAGGGTGTCCTAAACCCCATCTCGATCTCTTTTCTTCTAATCTCATTTTCATTTATCGTATTTTCGTATCGTATTTATAATCATAATCATAGTAGTGACACTAGCATTAATGTTATCATACTTTCGCGTCTTCATTTTTTTATCATCATTTCTTTATCATCATTATCGTCATAATATCGCATAAATGCATTTTAATACGAAAAATTCGGTTTCGAATGCGTTGAACTATGATAATCAACCAAAAGCCATAGTTGAACGCATTCAATCCCATTTCCAATTAGTACGGAACCCGTTGACACGAAAACCGACGTCACACAATCCGTAAGGATTAATATCGACGTCGTGACGTAGAGGGGCGCAATTCCGTCACTAATCAAATTTTTATCAAACAATAACCTTTTCTACAAAATTCCGATAACGGTATTATAATCATACAAGACATGATTATAATACCGACAAACCGAGTTAAATTTAAATCCGTCAATATTTTTATTTGACTCGGCCAATCATCAATTTAAAACACATTAAAACAAACGAGTCACAACTCGTACAGGTGCCACTCGACCGAGTACACCTGCTACTCGATCGAGTAGCACCTTAAAAAACGGGCAGTAGCTAATTTAAAGACACACTCGACCGAGTCAGGCCATGACTCGGCCGAGTGGGTCCTATAGCCCAGAAATCCGAGAGCTTTAATGCAACATTCGAGCCTCGTCTTTTTTTTTACGACTTAGTCGACGCGTGTAAAGTCAATCACGTGATCTCCTTTTCAAAATTCATGCATATCACGACACATAAACGATTTTGATCGACGGTCTCACACTATTAATTTTATGTCGACGACTCTTTAGTCGTATCCGACGTATAATTAATTTAGACTCCATTTCTCGAGGTGATAAATCGGGACAAGGCATCGAGGTTCGAGATCAGGCTAGCACCACGTCTAGGTCTCGAACCTCCGTCCTTTGAATACGCAATATAATGTGTAACTAATTAAAGTTCGTCCACCTACACAAATTCACGGTCTAGTTTATACACGGGTCCGTTTACAATTATTGCTCGTCATTTCAATTGTATATTTCGATTATTCTATTTCATTGTACGCCGTATTGTGAATTCCGGGTTGTATTCCGCCCGTGTAACTTGTAACCGATTTATTTCGCTTTGCTTTATTTATTTGCGTTTTACCGTTTATAAATGAACCCTCGCATGCTAAATCACTTCGACAATAAATTAGATGCATTAAATTGACGTAGCTCACATTTAATTCGCATGCTTAGCTAAAACGCTGTTTGCATAACATTTCACCGAATTACTAGCGCGCATATTAAAAAGTCAAACGATGTCCTAGTAGAGGCCGCTAAGAGCGGGCGGGGTTGGGTGTCCTTAGTGGGCTTCCCAACACGTACCCTCACCCCTTACTCAGAACCGTGGTTTCCGGATGTCCGAATCCATTGGCAACGAGAGTCATTCAATATACGATTAACCGCCCAAGTCGGCATCTATATCGATATGCAAAGGGACGAGCCCAATAAACTCTCAAACCGAAATGGGCCATACTTTGTGTATGGACCATGGCGATATAGAGTGGGCTCGAACGGTTCCGAATAACCATAAAATTCGGTGGCGACTCCATTTCGACTTAAATTTCAATTCGATCCTTCTCATATGGAGGTGCATTTGCCTAACCCAAAACCCGCGTGTGG
The DNA here is from genome assembly GCA_958450325.1 of Agrostemma githago. Lineage (NCBI taxonomy): Eukaryota > Viridiplantae > Streptophyta > Magnoliopsida > Caryophyllales > Caryophyllaceae > Agrostemma > Agrostemma githago. The sequence continues at coordinate 11,072,092 of OY288255.1, read as the reverse complement.
CCGCGTCGGGGTGGACCTATGTCATGTCCACAGGATGCTTTCCGGAACCTCTACGCTGCCAAGAATGAAGCTCGGGCAGCTGGAGCCCCTAAGGAGACTGCTGGTCCCAGCCAGGATGCTCCTAATGCTTAGGCCCTTTCTTTGATGATAATTCTAACTCTTGTGCTGAGCCTTAGTATGGCCAGCTTGCTTCTAATACTCTGGCTTCTTTGGATCTTTATTTTGGGTGGTGTTGTTTAAACAATGTTACTTTTTCCTGAATCGGTTTATGAATATTCGTTCTTTATTTCTGCTTGCTTTGGCTCCTCTAGGGTATGGCCTGCCCTCTGCCTGCCCCGAAGGTAGGAGGGAGGCTTTTTGTGTTTTTTATACAAGGTTGGGGGGCCTGCCCCCAGTCCTTGTTCATTCGGCGCGTAGGGTCTGGCCTGTCCCTGGCTTTTGATCAAAGTCCAGAGGGCCTGCCCCCTGCCTGCCCAGAGGTAAGCAGAGAGGCTTTTGCGTTTTTTATGCAAGGTTGGGGAGCCTGCCCTCAGTCCTTGTTCATTCGGCTCGTAGGGCATGGCCTGTCCCTGGCTTTTGATCAAAGTCCAGGGGGCCTGCCCCCTGCCTGCCCAGAGGCAAGCAGGGAGGTTTTTTGCGTTTTTTATACAAGGTTGGGGAGCCTGCCCCCAGTCCTTGTTCATTTGGCCTGTCCCTGGCTTTTGATCAAAGTCCAGGGGGCCTGCCCCCCGCCTGCCCAGAGGCAAGCAGGGAGGTTTTTTGCGTTTTTTATACAAGGTTGGGGAGCCTGCCCCCAGTCCTTGTTCATTTGGCTTGTCCCTGGCTTTTGATCAAAGTCTAGGGGGCCTGCCCCCCGCCTGCCTAGAGGCAAGCAGGGAGGTTTTTTGCGTTTTTTATACAAGGTTGGGGAGCCTGCCCCCAGTCCTTGTTCATTTGGCCTGTCCCTGGCTTTTGATCAAAGTCCAGGGGGCCTGCCCCTTGCCTGCCCAGAGGTAAGCAGGGAGGCTTAGAATTTTTGTTGGGGGGTCCATTTTCCTTAGTTCTGGCAACAGGGGGGCCTCCCCCTATTGCCCCCTGCTCGTTTGTGTGTGAAAACGCAAGTTTGAACAGGCAACGACTATAGACTTGAAGTTCCTTTCATTTCTTTGTAAAAACTTAACACAAGAGTGGTCGGAGCCATCGACATTCTTGACCGTTCTCCGCCAATTTTTCAGGAAACGAAAACTATTTTAAGATTTTGCTAGACATAATACTTTTTTAGGGTGTCTGCATTCCAGTGAGCACTCAACTCTTGGCCCTCAATATTGGTGATTCTGTATGTGCCTGGCCCTAAGATTCGAGTTACTTGGTATGGACCTTTCCAGTTAGCACTTAGTTTGCCGTGCTCTCTCGATTTTCCCACAGCCTGCGTTTTTCTGAGAACTAGATCACCCATCTAAAAATTTCTCTCATGTACTCTCTTATTGTACGCCTTCCTCATCCGTTGCTGGTAGGCGGCGATATTGGCACTGGCTTCCTCCCTTACCTCACTGACCAGGTCTAGGGCCTCAGTCATTGCTACTTCATTCTCAGCCTGGTCGTATTGCAGGGAGCGCAGGGAAGGGATCCTGGCCTCGATGGGCAGTAGGGCCTCTGCTCCGTATACCAGGCCAACCGGGGTTTGACCTGTAGACTCCTTCCAGGTGGTCCTGATCGACCAGAGTATGCTGGGAAGCTCATCGGCCCATCTGCCCTTGAGGTCATCCACCATCTTCTTGAGACCGTTCAGGATCTGTTTGTTGGCTGCTTCTGCCTGTCCGTTGGTTTGGGGGTGGCAGACAGCAGAGTAGGCAACTGCGATGCCATGGCCTTCCAACCAGATCCTCAGAGGGTCGTTATCAAATTGCCTTCCATGATCAAATACTAACATCTTTGGTAGGCCGAATCTAGTGATGATATTCCTCCATATCACCTTCCTGACTGCAGGCTCAGTGATGTTAGGCACTGCCTCAGCCTCCACCCACTTGGTGAAGTAGTCGATAGCCACGATCAGGAATTTTATGCCCCCGGTTGCCACTGCAAAAGGGCCTAGTATGTCCATCCCCCACTGAGCGAAGGGAATGGGGGATAGGATTGGCCTGAGCTCTTGGGCCGGGGCATGGATGGATGGGGCAAAAAGTTGACATTTCCTGCATTTTTGAGTCAAGTCTTTTGCACCGGCCAGTAGGGTCGGCCAGTAGTATCCCGCCCTTAAGGCCTTGTGTGCCAACGACTTTCCTCCTATGTGATTGCCACATATCCCTGAGTGGATGTCATCCAAGACCTCCGCCGCCTGCTCTGCCCCCAGACATTTGAGCAGGGGAGATGAGAACGATTTTTTGTACAAGTCTTCCCCGATTAATATGAACCATGCAGCTCTCGTCGGCATCTTTCTTTTTTGCACGGGGTCAGACGGTAAAATTCCATGTTTCTTGAACAGGATGATGGGGGTCATCCAATTCTCAGACCCTGTCTCCTCTACAGCGCCAACTATTTGGCAGGGAATGGTAGATTTTTCTTGGATGACGTGTACCCATACTGACCTCCTTATATCCTGCAGGCTGGAACTAGCAAGTTTGGACAGGGCATCTGCCCGATTGTTTTGGGACCGAGGGATCTGCCTGATTTCATACGACTTCGGGCCTGACAACTCTCTCTTCACCATTTCCAGGTTTGCGGCCATCGTTTGGTCCCTGGCCTCATATCCTCCATTGATTTGGTTGGCGATGAACTGGGAGTCTGTTGCCAGGATAATCCGCTCTGCGCCTGCGGCTTTGGCTAAGTTAACGCCTGCGAGCACTGCTTCGTATTCAGCTTCGTTGTTTGACGCGGGGAAGACAAATCTAAGTGCATGTTCAAAGTCAGTCCCTTCTGGGCTGGTCAACACGACTTCGGCCCCTGCACCATTAGCCATGGAGGACCCGTCGGTGTATACCACCCATTCGCCGGCAGTTGGGCTATCCTCTTCAGAGTGGGAGCATTCTGCTAGGAAGTCGGCCAGGGCTTGGACTTTGATGGCTGTTCTGGATCGGTATGTTATTCCCAGTCCGCTCAGCTCGATAACCCATTTTAGCAGCCTGCCTGACTTTTCGAATTTCTCCAGCACTTTTTCTAAGGGCTGGTCTGTCAACACCACGACAGGGTGTGCGTCGAAGTATGGCCTTAGCTTCCTGGCTGCTATGACAACTGCGTAGGCTGCTTTTTCGACCATAGGGTAATTCTTTTCTGCTGCCCCCAGGGCATGGCTCACAAAGTATATAGGCTGCTGAGCGCCTGCTTCTTCTCTCAAGATGACTGCGCTGACTGTCACATTAGTTACAGCGATGTAGAGGAAGAGTTTTTCCCCTGCCACTGGCCTTGCCAGGGTGGGGAGCTTCTTTAAGTGTTCCTTCAACTGTTCGAAGGCTTCTTTTTGCTCATCCTCCCACTTAAATTGCTTGTTGCCTTTCAATATTTTGAAGAATGGGGTTGACTTGTCTGCTGACCTGGCAATGAAGCGTGCCAGAGCGGCCATGCGGCCTGTCAGACGTTGAATGTCCCTGATGGTTCTGGGTTCAGGAAGGTCCAGAACAGCCTGAACTTTCTCGGGGTTAGCTTCTATCCCTCGAGAGCTGACCAAAAAACCCAAGAACTTGCCAGAGCGAACCCCAAACGTACACTTCTTTGGATTGAGTTTCATTTTGTAGGCGCGCAGGGAGGAGAAGGTCTCCTGCAGATCTGCCAGGTGCTCATTGTCTCCTTTGCTTTTTACAATGACGTCATCGACATAGGCTTCTATGTTTCTGCCTTTTTGACCTTCGAACACCTTGTCGACCAGGCGTTGGTATGTGGCCCCTGCGTTTTTAAGCCCAAATGGCATCATTTTGTACATGTAGGTGCCTGAACTGGTGATGAAGGCACATTTCACCCTGTCCGGCTGCCATAAGTACACTTGATGATACCCTGAGAAGGCGTCCAGGAAGCTCAGCATAGTATATCCACTGGTAGCGTCTACCAGTTGGTCAATCCTGGGGAGTGGGTAGCAGTCTTTCGGGCAGGCCTTGTTAAGGTTTGTAAAGTCCACGCACATTCTCCATGCGCCTGATGATTTCTTAACCATGACTACATTCGCTAATCATTCCAGGTAGTCACAAACCTCAATGAAATCTGCCTTCAGAAGTTTTTCAATTTCCTCCTTAATCGCCACGTCCTTCTCTGCGGACATATTTCGCTTTTTCTGTTTTACAGGGCGGGCGTCCGCGTTTACGTTCAGCTTGTGAACGATACATGTTGGATCAACCCCTGGCATTTCGTCCGCCGAGTAGGCAAATACATCCTTGTTATCTTTTAACAACTTGACCAGTTCAACCTGGTAGGACTCTTCCAGGTCAGCTCCTATAAGGACCTATCTTCCTGGCTCCAGGTCCACCAGCATGCTCTCTCCCCCAGGTTTCAGGTGGTCTGATGCCTGATTACCGGCTGGAATCTCGCCTTCCCTGCTGGGAGAACTGTCAGCTTTTCTCTTTCCTTTTCTTTCATTTTCATGGGTTTGCAGGGCCACGGAGTAGCACTGTCTGGCTGACTCCTGGTCCCCATGCACTTTGCCTTCAAGGCCAAAATCTGTAACATAGGCTATAGTGAGAGCCCTGATTGATATGGCCGCCTCAATCTCGTCCAGGGTGGCCCTGCCGATTAGGGCGTTGTAAGCAGACCTTGCATCTACTACAACGAACGATGCCCTGACATTTCTGGCAGTGGCCTCCTCCCCGAATGGACAGGCAGGTCTATGATTCCCATGGGCAGTATGCCTGCCCCGCTGAACCCGTACAATGATCCAGGGGCAGGTCGAAGGTGTCTTTTTTCCAGGCCATTTTATCGAAGGCATCCTTGTAGAGCAGGTTCTTGTATGCACCGGTATCCACCATGCATCTCCGCACAATGTGATTGCTGATTTCTAGGGATAGCACCAAGGGATCGCTATGAGGGTACACCACTCGCCCTGCATCCTCAGGGGTGATGCTTAGCGTCATTCCCTTCGGGCTCCCTGCCCTTTCGGCATAACAGATCTGGTTTCTTAGCTCACGAATCTGCCTCTTCTGACCTCTTCTCCTGGTCTGGCCCTCTGCATCCCCTGATATCACATAGATTATCAGGCGGTTCTGTACTGAGCCTTCAGGCTTTTCAGGCGTTTCTTTCTGTGATTTATTCCTTGCTGCGTAGTTGGCCAGCCAGCCATTCCTGATTAACTTCTCGATTTCGTCCTTCAGGTGGCGGCACTCCTCGGTAGTATGGCCTACGCAATCATGGAAGGTGCAGAACTTCTTGAGGTCCCCCTTTGGGCTGCGTGGTTTGCTCGGGCGGTTCCACTTGGCAGTCTCCTTTTCCAGTTCGAAAATCTCTGCCCTGGATTAGTTGAGGCCGTGTAGCTGTCGAACCTGGGCTGGTAGACTGTTCGCTCTTTCTTGGGGGTATCCCCCTCTTCGGCTCTCTGTTTTCCGGATTCATTTCTGCCACGTCCACCCTGCGGTCCCCCCTTTTGCCTGGTAGGGCCCGCGGGGGTATCCGGCAGGCTGTGGAACTCCTCCTGCAGCATAAACCCCTCAGCGATTTTCCTTGCCTTGGCCAGAGTTTCCGGCTGGGCTCTGATCAACTGGTTCTTCATTTCCCCAGGGAGCAGTGAGTTAGTCAGTGCGTACGTCCCTGTCGCATCGTCTATCTCTTTGACCTGCTGGAAGGACAAGTCAAACCTCTTCAGGTACTCCCTGACAGACTCACCCTTCTTCTGCCTGAGAGTCATTAGGTCGAACCGAGTAAGACGGCGCCTCTTGTTTCCCGCATACTGGTCAAGGAAGGCCTCTGCCAACTCGATGAAGAAACATATTGACTCTTGCGGCAAATCCCTTAACCAACCCTAGACCAGACCTACCAAGGTGGTTGGAAAAATTTTGCACCAAACCGCGTCATCGGCGTCATACATGCCCATATGGCTCTCGTATGCCGCCAAATGATCCTCTGGGTCAGTCGTGCTGTCAAACTTAACAGAGGGCATCTTAATTTTTGGGATAGGATATCCTTGCACCTCAGGGTGGAGCGGGGTTTTGGTTGGCCTGCCCACCATTCTCGACCTGCTCGTGCCCGAGTAGTGACCGTGGTCGTCCCTTCTGTCAGGGGTCGGTCTCCTACTTTCGGGGGAGCGGTACCTTGGTGGGCGCCTGCTTATCGCTTCGTCATCCTTGGGAGGGGAGCGATACCGTGAGCGCTTCTTTTGTGCAGGCTCAAGGTTATCGCCCTGGCGGTGCCTGGACTTCAGAGGCTGACCATTGTTAAGTCTGGAATGCAGGCTCTGGGACAGACCTGGTGCAGGCTGCAATTCCTCAACTGGTGTCAGCCTGGAGAACATATCTCCCTGCTTCTCCCCCAGGCGCTTGTACACTGGCTCCTTGTGCCTCATGCGATTTCTCAGGTCTTGAGATAAACCCCTTCTTTCGCGAGCGGCCGTGGATTCTGTAGTATGAATGGAGAATGCTTCTTCAGGACCAGCAGCCTCCTGCTGTGCAGGCGGCTCCTGACGGGCTTCTGTGATTCGCCTTTGCACCTGCGCATACGCCCGAGCTGTCTTCCTGGCATTTCTCTGAACGTTCCTGACGGCGGTCCGCTTTGAGCCCCCGGTTCCTTCTCCACTTTCAAAGTGGAGCAACCTGGGGGTCGTGGCGACCCTGCCTACCAGATCATCCGGAGTGAATTCCTGACTCAACATTGCTGAGAAGAATGCCGCGGTCTGCGCCATCTGGGCAAGGGTGAGGTTTAGAGTTTGCCCCGGATGTGCCCCCTGCCCTGCCATGGCAGCTACCCCTTGACCCGGTGCTCCCTGGAGACTGGCTCGCCCCACGCCTGGAATCGTGGCGGCAGGGGTTACCTCCAGCGGCATGCCATAACGGGGAGCATTGGGTGGATTTGCCACGGAGCTGGTGTCAAAAATTTCAGGCATGTTTAATTGTAATTGGTTAATTTTGCGTTTGAGAACGGTTGATTTTGTGGGTGGGCACAACCAATTTCTTCCCCACAGACGGCGCCAAATTGTTCCGGTCAAGGAAACAATCAACCCGACTTAAGATTCGGGTCGTGTAATCGGAATGTTGATGAGCTATGGATCGTCCGATCTCCTTTAGTCTCTCCTTTCTCCCTCTCCTACGATCAGACCTTCCCGGCGAAGCGAGTCTGCTCCCTGCACAATGAACGCACAGGGCCCCGGAGGTTGTCCGAGGGAACCCTCTCCGATGCCTAAGTCAGTCTGTGAAATGCCTTGACGAACCTAGTTCGAGAGGAGCTAGGTGGGGTTTTTAGGAGTGAGAGTCTAGAGAGAGAAAATCCAACCCCCCTCAAGTGGGAAATGGGCGGGTATTTATACCTTCCCACTAGAGAGAGAGGAGAGGGAAAAGAGCGGGAAAATGGGTGGATACAAGGACGACACGTGGCCTCACCTCATTCACCCATTTTCCCTTACCTGAGGCGGAATGACGGATGGGCCCTCGGTTTCCCCTGCTCGTACTGGGGATCGGGACATCTTGGAAACCAGCATGCAAGGGGGCTTGGTAGCCCTGCTCGGCTGACAGCAAGGCCCTGCCGAGCAGGCACAAGCCTTGGAGTATTTTCACCAGTCTTTTGCAGGTCGACCCTGCTGGGCAACCCTTCCTTCGCCCTGGGGGCGAATTATTCCCGGGTGACATGGGCGGGCGACCCGTGGCACTTAGTCAACTCCCATCAATATATATATATATATATATATATAGATGGTTAGCAATAATTCGCACAGATTTTGAAATAATCACTCATTTAAAGGTTATTATCCATGTTTTCGGTCCGTTTTCGTCTGGAAATTAAATGTCTCCAAACTCGTACATTAACTACTTTATACATTATACAAATGTCCGAGAATAATAAAAGGGGTGTACGATTTAAAATACATACACATTTAGAAGTCATTCTATCTTTCAAGCCACATTGGAACATGACGAATGAAAGTTTCTACATATACTTTCAAAGTTTTTTTAAACAACCGAGAGTCATTTTATGGCATACATGCCCTATTTCAATTGCCCGAAACTGTTTATTCGGTCTGATTTGGTCCTGAAATTAAATGTATCCAAATTCGCATAATAACTACACCATACATCGTACAAATGTCTGAGAGTAATGATAGGTGCATATATACGGTTTGAAATACACAATTACACACACATTTAGATTTTAGAAGTTATTCGACTATTTTTCGAGTCACGTTGGAATAGGATGGAAGCTTCGATACATACTAGAATTATCTTTTACCATTTTTTTTAAAACCGACAATCTCTTTTTGGCATACGGGTCCTATTTCGATTACCAGAAATAACATCTCACATTTTTCGAAAAATCACTTGAAACTGACGAATTTGAAGGTTATATCCACGTTTTTCGGATTGATTTACTTTTGAAATTAAATGTCTCATAATTCCCACGATAACTACACTATACAATGTAGAAATGTTTCAGTGAAACAGAAGGTATGTTAAATTTCAAATAAACACATTTAAAAGACATTAGACTATCTTTCGAGTAACGTCGGATTAGGGCAAAAATTTCGATATATACACTCAAAGCCGAACTAACCGTCAGTCATTTTATGTTATACGGGTACTGTTTAGACAGGTAACAAATAAAATATCTCACATTTTTCGAAAAAAAAAACTTGAAAGGGCCGAATTTGAAGGTTATTTCCACGTGTTTCGGGTTGATTTGGTCCCAAAATTAAATGTTTCCAAATTCACATGGCCATTACTCCATACATTATAGAAGTAACATAAGGTACGTATGGCTACAAATAAACACGTTTAAAAGACATTCGACTATCTTTCGTGTAACGTCGTATTAAGACGGAATCTTTGATATGTATACTCGAAATTGAACTAATTTAGAATTTTTTAAACGATCGTCAATCATTTTATGTTATATGCGTCCTATTTAGATGGCCAAAAAAATATCTCCCATTTTTCGAAAAATAACTTGAAACGATCGAATTTGAATGTTATTATCAACGTTTTTCGAGTTGATTTCGTCCAAAAATTAAATGTCTCCAAATTTCAACGGTAACTACTCCATATAATGTTATGTTTCAAATAAACACATTTAAAAGGCATTCGACTACATATCTTTCAAGTTACGTCAGATAAAGGCGGAACCTTTGATATATAATTAGTCTTTTTATGTTATACAAGTCTTATTTAGATGGCAAGCAGAATTTTCACATTTTTCGAAAAAACATCTGAAACGACCAAATTTGAAAGTTATATTATCCACGCTTTTCTGATTGATTTGGTCCCGAAATTAAATGTCTCAAAATTCATTACCGTAATTCATCACAGAATAATTATTACTCCATAAATTGTAAGAGTTACAAAAGGTACATACGGTTACAAATATACACATTTAAAAACATTCGACTATATTTTGAGTAACGTCAGATTAGGGCGAAAACTTCGATATATATACACTCAAAGCCGCACTATTTTAGATTTTTTTAACAACCGTCAATCATTTTATGTTATACGGGTCCTATTTACATGAACAACAAATATCTCATATTTTTCGATAAATAACTTGAAACGAACGAATTTGAAGGTTGATTTGGTCCCGAAATTAAATGTCTCAAAATTCACGTGGTAAATAATAGAAAGTATGTAATGTTTCAAATACACACATTTAAATGATATACGACTACGTAACGTCAGATAAGAGAAAAACCTTCCATATATACACTCGAAACTGAACTATTTTAGAATTTTAACAACCGTCGGTCATTTTATGTCACACGTGTCCTATTTAGATGGCCAACAAAATATCTCACAGTTTTCGAAAAATCCCTTGAAACGGGCGAATTAAACAACCGTCATCTATCCACGTTTTTCGGACTAATTTAGTCCAGAGTTAAACATCTTCAAAATCGCATATTAACCAATCCATACATTGTAGAAACGTCTGAGAATAACAGAAGGTATGTATGATTTCAAATAAACACATTTAAAATATATTTGACTATCTTTCGAGTAACGTTGGATTAGGACGAAATCTTCGATATATATTCTCGAAACTGAATTATTTTAGAGTTTTTTAACAATCGTCACTCATTTTATATTATACAGGTTCTATTTAGATAGGAAGCAGAATATCTCACATTTTATGAAAATTCGTCTGAAACGGGCCGAATTTGAAGGTTATTATTCATGTTTGACTTATTTAGCCCTGAAAATTAAATATCTCCAATTTCGCACAGTAACTGCTTGATGTATTTTAGAAATGTCTCGAAATAACAGAACGTATGTACGATTATAAATAAATACATTTTAAATACATTCGACTATCTTTCGGGTAACGTCAGCGTAGAGCGAAATCTTCGATATATGCACTCGATCGAAGCGGAACAATTTAAATGAATTTTTAACAACTGTCAGTCATTTTATGTTATACGGATCTTACTTTGATGACCAACAAAATATCTTACATTTTTCAAAAAAAATCACTTGAAACTGAGGAATTTGAAGGTTTTATCCACGTTTTTCGGATTGATTTAGTTCTGAAATTAAATGTCTCCTAATTCCCACGGTAACTACTCTATGCAATGTAGAAATGTTTCAGTGAAACAGAAAGTATGTTATGTTTCAAATAAACACGTTTAAAAGAGAGTCGACTACGTACTTTTCGAGTAATATCGAAAACACAAAATGGTGGAATCTTCTATATATTCGCTTGAAATTGAACTATTTTAGAGTTTTTTAACAATCGCCAGTCATTTTATATCACGTGTCCTATTTAGATGACCAACAAAATATCTTACAATTTTCGAAAAATCCCTTGAAACAGGCGAATTAAACAACCGTCAATTATTCACGTTTGTCTGATTGATTTAGTCTCAAAGTTAAACGTCTAGAAAATTGCATAGTAACTACTCCGTACATTGTAGAAACATCTCGGAGTAACAGAAGGTACGTACAGTTTCAAATAAACTCATTTTGAAGACATTCGACTATCTATCGAGTGACGTTGGATTAGAGCAAAATCTTCGATATATATATATATATTCGAAACTGAATTATTTTAGAGGTTTTTAACAACAGTAAGTCATTTTATGTTATACAGTTCCTATTTAGATGTCAAGCAGAATATCTCACATTTTTTTTGAAAAAATCATCAGAAACGATCGATTTTGAAGGTTATTATTCACGTTTTTCGAATTGATTAGCTCCTGAAATTAAATGTCTCAAAATTCACGCGGTAATTACTCCATACATTATAGAAGTTACAGAAGGCATGTACGGTTACAAATAAACGTATTTAAAAGACATTTGACTATATATCAAGTAACGTCGAATTAGGGCGAAAACATCGATATATACACTCAAAGCCGAACTATTTTAGAATTTTTTTTAACCGTCAGCCATTTTATACTTATTTGTAACATATTTTTTTTTGGATTAATATACTTACATTTACATCCAAAAAAAATTGTTGTCTATGCAGAGTAATTTTTTAATTACTAATACGACATAATTATATGTTTATTAGAAAAATTATGAACCATAAATAGTGGATTCAATAACAACTTAGATTTAATTTTATAACAATAAATACAGAGCCTATTAATAGTGTATTTCTATTTTTGTAAAGGAAAGTACATTGTTTTTGGAGGATTCTTTTTGGAGGGCAAATTGAATAGACTGAATTTCTCCTTCGGTTTTTGTTTTAGTGATTAGGAGATGCGATTAGAAGAAGTGCCGTATTTAAGTCTAATAAGCACCAACAAAGAATTAGAACAGCTTAGAGTAGGATACAGTAATGCTGAAACAAACAAAATTTGCTGAATTCGAACACAGCTTAGAGTAGGATACAGTGAGTAGTTGAGCAGCAGTTCCAACTGTCACTGAATTCCTACCCAAAAAAAATGTTATCCTCAATTCATCATGCCGTAAATTTACTTAATACTGATGGTTATTTTCCCTGAATCCACCAGAAATAGAACTTGGAGAAAAAAAAAAAAGACTAAGAATCGAAGGCACTCAAGCGCCTAGTTTATGAGGCAGCAACTGATACATCCATCAAGCTTCACTTCGGGGGATTGACTGCTTGCTAATTTGTCTGCTGCTTTACTTGCTCTCCACATTATAAGAATCAGTCCTGAGTTAGTTTAGTTAAGGAAGAGCAATATAATAACAGCTACCGAAATTATTTAATTAGCATGGCATGATTGAACACACAAACTTGTACAACTACGATACAATTTCAACCTATCCAAATGAAGAATATGCCACTAAAAGCAAGGGGAGAAGAAAAGGGAGAACGGAAAGGGTGAATACAAAAAAGTTTTCACACCACTACATAGCCCACACGAGTCACAAAACCTGTAATACAAGGTCAACACTATACGACTGTGATAGAGGCTGCAGACTATTGAAAAGGAAATATTTATAGAGCATGACCCTATATGGGTGATGGACTAGGTTGCCACTATAAAGAAAGTAAAGCATGACAATTACGCATATGTTTTGAGGTCTAACGGTGTCTTAAAGAGTAACCTAGAAACAAGAAGAGAGCACATAGATAGATAGATGGAACACCATGGACTACCCACACCTTAATTTCTACCACAACACTATACATGGAAGTACCAAACAGCACGCAGTTTTAAATGAAAACATGAGAAAATGTATAAACCCCATTTCTGAAGACATACAGCAATTTATGTTCTAGATCTTCTAGTCAATGCAAGCTCTCATACTGTGATTCCCAATTCAAATACCACGCAAACAAACAAAGCATTTACCAAGAGTTACTCCGTATCATGTAAGCAAAACCAAAAGGCACATCAAGGGCGCTTAACCCTATCAAAAAAAGGAATTTATTGTCAAATATTTCCACTCCCGCAAATACCACCAAATGCAAACGTTTGTTAATTCAATATCAGGTTACATTCGTACAAGGCGGCGTACAAGTGTGTTCAGCAATGCCAACCTATGCCTTAATTGAACTCACTCTCTCACATGTCACTAATGAGTCCCCACTCAGGCATAACTACGTTATAGGTAGCATGGTTTGCCCGCATATGCAAGTTTTAGAGCAACACCTTGATCACGTTAATAGTGCTTCAGAGGATAGAAAATATAGGCATCAGATGAGGAATTTAAGTGTGTGGCTACATACATTTGGGGGGGGTGAGGGAAATGGAAGGACATAAATTCCTCCGTTTGGCAGAAAAAATTAGAGAGGACAAATAAACCCATCAATTTCCCTGTTCTAATCCAAATCATAATCATTCTACCAAAGACAAAATTTGGAGGGAAATCACTCGTCTCCATTCCCAACAAACAAAACTACTACTCCCTACCACACTCTCTTAGCCGTGGCATTATTACTATATAAGCTATATTACAAAAAGACTCGACAAGTTTTTATCTCTCGCTACTTACCTGCCTCACCGGACTACAAGCAAGTGGAACTACTAAAAACAGAGAAAATTGTGAACCCTTACAAGAGTAATAACTTAAACTCCATAAACACAAAGCTGATTACCACTTCAAGGGAGACCGCGTCCATTTCCTATACACATCCTTAAACTATTCCACATCTTTCCTTACCAGATCAATAAAAGTATATAACCCCTTAAGCCAGTCAGTGAGTCACCCCTTCATCTTCAAACAATCATGATATTCTCGGAAACATATAAACGAATAATCTACATTCATCTCCATTATAAAGATGAACATAGAAAAGGCGACGGATAAAACAACAAGAGAGGGAAACATTGCAAATCATAATTACTACTCCGTATTATTTTCAAAATGCTAGTGGATATGAATAAATATATAATGCAGGAAATTGAATGGAATAATGATGAAAGAAGAAAAAGGATACACTAAATAAGTTCCATGAATGAAAGCTCCAGCGAGGACACCATAAAAGAGACGATCCCTGAGCACTGGCTGACGCTTCAGCGTTATTCTAACTGCCCCCACCAAAATAAAGTTGCAATCAATCAACCAAAGAAAGAATTGGGGGAAATTAAACAAGAGAAGAGAAGAGAAGAGGAGGGCAATGATATTACTAAGGGGGAGGACGGGAGCATAGATAAGAGGCAGCAAAAGCATGAGGTTAGGCCCTCTCTTCTTATACAACAATTCTTGCTGCTTCCTTGATTCCCTTTTTTATTATTAATAACAATTAAGTCTCATTATTCGGATGATTAAAAAAACCCAGAAATTAGAAAGACATGAGAGATTAGATGAAACTCTTACTGGTCGGAGGAGGGATCATTGGGAAAAGCCATTAACGAATTGTGCAGCTACAAAACAAATACTGTAGTAAGATCCAATTCCAATCCAAGGTTTATATAACACACTTGCTTTACCAGCTTCCACCTTTTTCTGTGGGCGGGGCGGAGAGGGCCTCTCTTCCAGGATTCTTGATAAACTACGGTTGGGGTGTCAACGATCACAGCCGGCTCGTAGAGTCCTCGGAATCGGATCAGTCAAAACGAGCTTGAGCTAAAGCTTGAGCTTGAGCCGAGCTTGTTCAAATCCGAGCCGAGCCCGAACTCAATAAGGCTCGACTCGGAAGCTCGTTTGGGTTCGTGTTTTTTTGTTTTTTACATCATAAATTGAATAATTTTAAATTCTAATAATTCAAAATATATGTTTATTTCATATTTATAATTATTATACTTAAAAAATTTTGTAACAATATTTTTTTTCTTTTAAAAAAGTTATTTTAGTTATATATATTTATAAAGCGACGAAAAAATATAATGGTAAACGAGCTTAGTACGAGCTCGAGCTTCGAGCTGAGCCCGAACCCGACAAATTTACGAGCCCACCCGAGCTCAAGCTCAGATCGGCTCGTTTACCTCCCCTAACTACAGTGGTACCGGTCACAAACCACGGGATCGATGTTTTAGCCTAATGTCAAGACTAGATATCTTGGGACAATAGGTCGCGGGTTCGAATTCTCCCCCTTATATTGTAATGCGACTCAGTACACTGTTCGTTGAGAGGGAGAGATCGTTCTTTCCATATCACTTTATATCTTACTCCTCCATTACATAGTATAAGTAGTTTTAGGGTATTGAAAATTTTACTTTTTATAAGTTGTTTTGCATTTTTCTATGCATTAAAACTTCTTTAATTAATCAAGAGGAGTTTTTCGAATTTTCAAAACAGTTTAATATCCGCTTGAAACATTTTCTTAATAAGTGTGCATTTTTCTAAAACTACTTATATTAAGTAATGGAGGGAGTATTAGGTTAGTTATCGTAATTATATTGAAAATAAGGGTAAAGTGATAATTTTATAATTAATAATAACTTCAATTATAATCATATGATAACTCATTTCCATTATGATAATCCAATATATGGAAGGGAAACTTATATTTAATTTATACATAGTAAATTTCACACAATGACAGTAATTTTTTAACGTGGGACAAACCACGTAATTTAAAATCATAATTTTTCGATGTGGGATACATTTAGTTAAGGATCAAAAGATTTTTGTTTGAAATCTAAGATCAAATTATTATTTTTATTTATATTATAGAAATTTATCACCTTATTATAATTTTTCGATGTGAGATAATTTTACTGTTTTTATATGTAATACACTCCGTATTAGATTCATTAATTTTTCGAACAAATAATATGAAATTCATAACTTTATAATAATTTTTCGATGTAGGAAATTTTTATCCATGTTTATAGTCTAAGAGCTTTTTAAGACTCAAAAACCAAAAAAAATTACTTTTCTAAAACTCAAAAGATGTTTGGTTGATAACTATGAAATTCATGACTTTATAATAATTTTTCGATGTGGGAAATTTTACTCAAATTTATAGTCTTAAGAAAAAAAATTTAAGACTCAAAAGTGTGTGATAATATTACTTAATTAAATTTATGGTCTTAAGAGTTCTTTTTAAGACTCAGTTTTTCCACCTAAGTTATTAAGAACGAAAGATTACTTTTATTTATATAATAGAATCGATCACCTTCTTATAATTTTGAACAAATGATTACTCTTATTTATATAAAAGAATTTCATCACCTTATTATAATTTTTTGATGTGGGATAATCTTACGTAAGTTCTCAAGTGTTTTTTTAAAACTGAAGATTTTTTATTGATATCTAAGAACGAATGATTAATTTTATTTATAATATAAAATTTCATTAAATCATCAAATTTTCGATGATAATTTTGACTTAAAGTGTAGATTGTATTCACAAGAACTCTTTGGATACTTTTACCTGAGTTGATTTAAGAATTTTTTAAGACTCAAATAGAGTTTTGGGAGATACCCAACGACGATTGATTAGTCATATTTATAATATAGAAATTCATCACCTCATCATAATTTTTCGATGTGATCTTAAGAACTTTTTTTAAGGCTCAAAAGAATTTTGGTTTATATCTAATGATGAATGATTACTCTTATTTATAATATAGAATTTCATCACCTTGTTATAATTTTTCGATTTGGGATAATTCACTGTCTTAATAGCTCTTTTTAAGTCCAAAAAGAACACATGATTACACTTATTTATAATATAGATCATCATCTTATTTTAATTTTTTCGAGATGCAATAATAATTTAATGTTTGTAGTCTTAAGAGAGTTTTTAAGACTCAAAAGTTTTTTGGTTAATTAAAATGTAGAATTACATAACGTCGTCATAATTTTTGATGTGGGATAATTACTTAAGATTTACTACGTATAATCTTAAGAGCTGTTTAAGACTCAGAAGATTTTTGATGATATTTAAGAACGAATGATTACTCTTTATTTATAATATAGCTAGAATATCACCACCTTATTAATAAATTATCGATATGGAAGACTTTACTATTATTTGTATTCAAGATTTTTCTAAATTATTTGTATTCAAGATGATTACTCTTTATTTATATAAAGAGTATAGAAATCTATCACCTTATGATATTTTGTTGATGTGGGATAATTACTTAATACTTTGTCGAAGTGGAGTAAGATAACAATGTCCAACATCCACAAAATGACAATATATAACAATGAATCAGAAGTCACAATTCAAGGAGGAAATGATACACCACATGAACAACCAAGGCGGTATGTAAGAGAAAAAAGACCAGTTATTTCAGATGATTATGTGTTGATGGGAGGGATTTGTCGTGGATCCCCACCAACAAATAAAAACCAACTATTCCTAACACGTAGATAGGGAAAGTCGGGTCGAGTCGAGTCCACGGGGACGGTAAGAGGCGTCTAGACTAACGTCTACCCAAATACAAGACTAGGTCAACTAGGTTAAGCTAAACTAGAATGATAAAGGGGGATAAAGCTACGACTAAGAATAAACTAAGACTAAAGGAAACAATGACAAGAATGATGGAGAAATCTAATAAGGAAAGAATAGGGTTAGGTCGGGTTCATAAGTGTAGTAGGATAGTTGGGAGATCGATGGTGCAAGGTTCGCCTAGTTACTAAGGTTGGTCCGCGCTCTCGCGTCAAAGCCAATGTCCGCACTCTCGTGCCAAAGACAAAACCCGAATACTTATGCAAGATGTTACCCAATACACAAGGATTCAACCACAAATCAATCACACAATGAGAAGAGGAAGACAAGCAAGAGAAGTATTTGCAACTACTACTCTAACAAGCATTTCAACAAACACATGGTGTGCATAACATGTGACTAGTAACAAAGAATCCACCTTTACTCACAATCAAACCCTAATCATCCATAATCAACACTTAATCCCCCTACTAACCCCATAAAAAATCTACTCACATATAATGAAACTAATACTAACCATAACAAGAGAAATCAACACAAACAACAAAACATCCATAATGAAACTAGTAAAAACTATGAACAATGAACAAAACAATGAACAAAGATTAAAAATTGAAACTTGAATGATAAAATAAGATTAAGAGAAGGGAAAAAAGAGATTATACCATACTAGAAGATGAAAGGAAGAATGAAAACTTGCATAAAAGAGAAAACCCAAATACATCTACCAAGGCTGTCAATCTTGGTAGAGATCTTCAAGAATTCCAATAATACAAGAGTAATCTAAGATTAAGAAGTAATTAAAGACTAATCTACACTAATCTAAGCTAATTTAGGCTAAAGTATGTCTAGGGTTTAGTAAGATAGAGTATGGTAATGTATGGTGCTTAAACAATACAAAGGGAGGATATATATAAGGTTACAAGAGCAAAGGAATTGAAAAGAAGAGTCACGGTGCTGTACTGGGCTCATCCCGACCGAGATGGATGGTCCCAACGGGATGGCTTCATGGTTCCGACCGGGATGGCTCATCAGAAGAGCTGCTTTGTTTGCTCTTCATCCCGACCGGGATGGGCACTCATCCCGCCTGGGAAGGGTCTTGTAGGCCTCCAATATGATCATAAAGGTCCCTATTTGCTCTTCATAGGCTTCTCATCGATTCTCGATGCTCGGGATCGAGTCTAAGGGGCTCGGGAATGGGTCCCAAGGTCTCGGGATCGAGTCTAAGCCACCGAGTGATCGTCGCTTCTCTTTGTTGGCTCCAAATGTGTCGGAAACGAGTCGGAATCGTTCTCTTTCTCCAATATTGATCCTAGGAACCTAAAACAAGCTAGAAGAAGCGTAAGTAGCCTCGAAAACTGCTCCAAAGAGCGATTCCACAAGAGAAACCGGGACCAAACACAACAAATAGGCACTACAAACTACACTTATCAACTCCCCCACACTTAACCCTTACTCGCCCTCGAGTAAGCACAAACTAACTAAAAACTAAAAGAAACTAGACTACTAACCGAGCGGGTATTAGCGCACCCTACGTCCTTTCAACTCACGCGAGTACACTTAGAGGAAAAGTGCACTCCGCAAGGCAAGTGAGGTCTTGCGACAAAACTGTGGATGCAACTGGACACAAAAGCACACAAACAAACAAACATACAAACAAACAAGCAATCGGTTGCACCCAAGAAGAAATAAATAACGCTTCCCTCAACAAATCGGTGAAAGAAACACCGGTTTAGGACTTAAGGCAAGTGACAACGTTCCCGAACTAATAATACAAACCGATATGAACTAAACCCCTAATAGTATGACAACAAAGCAATAAACACGTTGATAACTTACCTAGGTTCCTCCTAACCTTCTAAGAACGTACTACGGGACGATCGGCGGGATGGAAAAAGGATGAACCACGGTGTTAGTCGACACTGTAGGTAAGTGAGACCTCGTCCCCTTTAGCGATGAGCCAAGAGGGTCGTCCCATGCTCAAAAATCGCCCAACTAGTCCAAGTAAAAAGGTGGATAAGGTTTGCAAAATGAGGGAAGACCGATCATTACCGCTATCATCCTTTCTAGGGACTCGGTCCTTTGGTAGGCTCTTCACGGTAACGATCGAAAAAAGGCTTATTTTGAGTGGGTGAGAATCTTTTTGTGAGACGATTTTCTTTTGGCATTTTTTTTTTTCATTTGGCTTTTGAGTTGCTATGCCATTTCTTTTTCTTCTTTTGTATTTTCCTTTTGATTTGTTGTGCCTTTTCTTTTTCTTCTTTCTTTTCTTTCTTTCTTTTTTCTTTCTTTTAACTTGGCTAGCCCTTTTGATGAATCATGTTTTGTAGGCATTTCTTGCAACCAAGTAAGAATTTCAACCATTTGCAACTTATTTGTGGAAATGTGTAGGAGGTAGGAAAATGGGTGAGTAGGGCGCGCTTTCCCTTCAAACCCACAAAAAGGTGGAAAACTTGGACTGATCAAACAATTTTGAACATGGTCACCTAAGAGACGGGACTCGGCAACCAAGGCCTTTTCACACCGTGGGTGGTCATAATGGTCAAAATGCAAATCCCGTAGTAAATCCCTAGTAGACTAGGTGAACTCAAGGTAAAGGACCAACGAAACTATTGATTTAAAGTCATTCTACTAGACTAAAGTCCAAGACTCGATTCACATCACTAGAAAGGGAAAGTAAACACTTGCAAACTAGCCTCAAAACCGGGTTTTCGAAAACCTTTTTACACACTAGACACAACTACATATCACAAAACAAAGACGCGACAAAAACGAAAGAAAATGAGACAAAGATGACAAAACAAAACAAACACACAAAGAGAACAAATACCACCCCGAACTTCCAAACAAGCCATCAAATCAACCTCAAGCTCTACAAAGCTCCACCCGAGCACACATCATCACAAATTCTCCTCCAAACTCCACAAGAGATAAAGAGGAAAAAGGGATAAAAATATGTTACCGGATGTCTTGAAAGCCCTCCAAAGTCAACGGTGATTAAGCGACCTTCAAGGAAAAAGGGAGGCAAAACACGCACAACACAACAAATATACGACACAACGACACAAAAGGAAAAGACACAAAGGAAAAATCTTTTTGATTTTTATGAAAATTTTCAAATTTTTAGGGATTTTTAATATTTTTTCGAAAAAACTAAAAAAAATAAAGCCAAGCTAGACTACGATATCGCTCCCCCACACTTAAACCGAGCAATGTCCTCATGCTCGATCGGTAGTGTGTGGAGACACCAAAAAAGAAAAGAAACTACAAAAATAAAGCTAAAAATCAAAAAGAAAAGTGAAGAAAGGGTAGAAAGTGTCCGACCGGGGTGTAATCAATTCACCATGGGCCAAGACGAGAAAAGATATGGATGGGGGAAGAAATAAAAAGAAGGAAATAAAAGAAAATGGTAGGGGAGGACTAGGTGTAATCAAGTCACCTAGCCCGGATTCCGCCTAAATCCGACTAAATCCTAAAAATTGAAAAATAAAGAAAAAGTGAAAAGGCTTGTAAATTTGGATTTTTGAAATGGCTCTCGATGTAGTCACGTCATCGAGAGTCGGAACCAATGACTACCAAGGCCCCGAGGGCCACCATGACACAACAATGATAGGGGAAGGGGAACGTACAAAGGGAGACAAGCAATAAAAGACGGAAAAGAAAGGATAGTTGCCGTACCAATCGGTTAGAAACTCACTAACTCCATCATCTCAGTGATCATTAATGGCACAAAGCTTGTCTTCTTCATTGTCATTCCTCTTCATTCTTGATAAGGTCGAATGGTTGAAGTACTAGGCTTGCATTGGTGTAAATGAGCTGAGATTTGAGGTGAAACTCGGTGTGTAGTGAAGAAAAGATGAGGTGAGGGTACATATATGAAGTGTAGGGATCATGGATAGTCGCAAGGGTAGGTAGGGAGGTTGGGAGGGGGTGTAAAGTGGTTGGGTGGGCTCAAATGTCGAAGAAGAGGCAAAAGGAGGAGTTGGGCACCATCCCGGTCGGGATGGCTCCTTCCCGGTCGGGATGAACTTGATCCCGGTCGGGATGGCACTCCAGAGAACCCATTTTTCAGCACACTCATCCCGGTCGGGATGACATCCTTCCCGGTCGGGATGGTTCCTTCTTCCCGGTTGGGATGACTCCTTCCCGCCCGGGATGAGTCTTCTAGCCCTTCACTTCCTTGATAGCATTACCCACACGGCCACCAATACATCGAGATTTAAAATCTCATCCCCAAAAGCTTGTCAAAAGCTTCAAAAACCGACTCCCATGCCCAAATCCAAGCTTCTATTATCCACTACTCTCTTCGAAACTTCATCTTCACTATGACCTATCAAGTAAACTCAATAAACACCATCAAATATCTCCCTCACATCTCTCAAGAAAAATCCAAATTACAAGAGTTCCACAAAACAAACAAAATCCTAGAAACAAAATCACAATAACACAATTACAATCACAAAAGCTCAAAAGAAGAGGGGAAAGGGGAATATACAACATGACGGTTCTTTAGGAACTCCGTCAAACTAAGAATGGTGGATTTCTCCTTCTTATCCATGGCCATCAAGGGCTCGGAGGAGCAAGTCAAACGCACGAGCCACATCATAATGAGGGCTCAAGCTAACGAGCCAAGCTATCCTCCATAGCCTCCAAGGTGGAGGCAAGAAGTAGTAATCCCAAGACCCAACGTCATTTTTCATGTTGTCTCCGGGGTCTATCCATCCTACAAGCCTTACCGACCTCTTCCTCCCTAAGCATCGTCTCCTAGCACAACCAAGGCTTGAATTTCTAACACAGGGTCAAAAGGGAGTTTAACCCTCTTCTTTTCATCAAGCAAACCCAAGTCATCAACAAGTTCCGGCCCATTATCTCCCAATCCTAAAACATATTTCTTCCCCACATCATCAATAAGAAGAGATTTAAAACTCATACAAGCGGTTTCAACCTTCTCTAAACCAAGATCCAAATTACACATAAGGGGTTGACAACATTTTATTGGATTATCACATATGGGCGACTTGATTTCTTCATTCATGTCCCATGACTTCACAACACTTATCACCTCACTCAACTCATCCCAAAGTTCAACATCCTCAACAACAGGCTCATAAGAAGCGGCATGAAGCTCAAGAGGAGGGCAAGCGGAGCGGATTGAAGGTTCAACAAGTATAGAGGGGGTAGACTCTTGACTTTCCTCTATTATATCGGTGTTTTCATCAATGAAACTCTTCAAATTCCCACATTCCTCACCCAATTCTTCACCAAAAACTCCTCCATCAAGGATTATCTCCTCTTTCGCCTCTTCTTGGGTAGACGATTGAGGTTCTTCAAAGGAAATTTCGCTTCCAAAAGGAGCTTCATCGGCGGCTTCGTGATTAGGTTGCTCCCTTTGCTCAAGTGAGCATCCTTCATCTAGTTGTGACGTTCGGGATAAAAGCATTACGGTTTTAACCGATAACGCATTTAATCGAGCATCCATCGCCTCGGTTTCCCTGTGATATTGGGCCATGAATTCATCTTGGTTCTTTTGCATTTGAATGGCCATTTCTTGTTGGCTCCTTTGCAATTGAAGAATCGATTTATATAACTCCAAGTTGGGCATTTGGTGGTCATTGGGGTTTTGGAGTACTACTTGGTAGTGAGGTTGAGGTGATTGGTAATATGGCGGGTTTTGGGGAAATTGGCTTCCATAAGGAGAAATATGATGAGGCATGGTGGGTTCACGATTGTAATTTGAGTAATAACCACCACGATCGCAAGGTTGATAAGCACTCACTCGATGGAAGCCACTTCCATATCCTTGAAGCTCATACCCACGGGTTTCTCGATTACCCGATGAACCTTGGTGGTAGCTTGGAGACATCATGGCATAGTCTCGATACATGGAGGAATAGGAGTAGCTTGTTGTAGCTTCTATGGGTGGGGAGTTTAGATCAAACCTCATGTTATACTCGAAAATCGTGGCTCGTACCCGGTTGAGGACATCTCAATCTAGCAACCGTCCGTTAAAGCGGCTCTAAGTCGTAAAGAAGAAAATGGTCACCACCTTTAGGCACAAACTGTAGACTAGGAGCAAACGTGAGAAGTCTAGTGCTTTTTGGGCACTACACAAGAAGGAAATAAACTTCGCACACACAAGAAGCAAAGGAACAAAACCTAAAAAGAAAAAAACACAAAAACAAAAGAAAAAGTCAAGTAGATAGGCAAACTAGGTCTAAACTAGCACCGTTCCCGGCAACGGCGCCAAATTGATGGGAGGGATTTGCCGTGGATCCCCAGCAACAAATAAAAACCAACTATTCCTAACACGTAGATAGGGCAAGTCGGGTCGAGTCCACGGGGACGGTAAGAGGCGTCTAGACTAAGGTATACCCAAATACAAGACTAGGTCAACTAGGTTAAGCTAAACTAGAATGATAAAGGGGGATAAAGCTACGACTAAGAATAAACTAAGACTAAAGGAAACAATGACAAGAATGGAGAAATCTAATAAGGAAAGAATAGGGTTAGGCCGGGTTCATAAGTGTAGTAGGATAGTTGGGAGATCGATGGTGCAAGGTTCGCCTAGTTACTAAGGTTGGTCCGCGCTCTCGCGTCAAAGCCAATGTCCGCACTCTCGTGCCAAAGACAAAACCCGAATACTTATGCAAGATGTTACCCAATACACAAGGATTCAACCACAAATCAATCACACAATGAGAAGAGGAAGACAAGCAAGAGAAGTATTTGTAACTACTACTCTAACAAGCATTTCAACAAACACATGGTGTGCATAACATGTGACTAGTAACAAAGAATCCACCTTTACCCACAATCAAACCCTAATCATTCATAATCAACACTTAATCCCCCTACTAACCCCACAAAAAATCTACTCACATATAATGAAACTAATACTAACCATAACAAGAGAAATCAACACAAACAACAAAACATCCATAATGAAACTAGTAAAAACTATGAACAATGAACAATGAACAAAACAATGAACAAAGATTAAAAATTGAAACTTGAATGATAAAAAACAAGATTAAGAGAAGGGAAAAGAGAGATTATACCATACTAGAAGATGAAAGGAAGAATGAAAACTTGCATAAAAGAGAAAACCCAAATACATCTACCAAGGCTGTCAATCTTGGTAGAGATCTTCAAGAATTCCAATAATACAAGAGTAATCTAAGATTAAGAAGTAATTAAAGACTAATCTACACTAATCTAAGCTAATTTAGGCTAAAGTATGTCTAGGGTTTAGTAAGATAGAGTACGGTAGTGTATGGTGCTTAAACAATACAAAGGGAGGGTATATATAAGGTTACAAGAGCAAAGGAATTGAAAAGAAGAGTCACGGTGCTGTACTGGGCTCATCCCGACCAGGATGGATGGTCCCAACGGGATGGCTTCATGGTCCCGACCGGGATGACTCCATGGTCCCGACCGGGATGGCTCATCAGAAGAGCTGCTTTGTTTGCTCTTCATCCCGACCGGGATGGGCACTCATCCTGCCCGGGAAGGGTCTTGTAGGCTTCCAATATGATCATAAAGGTCCCTATTTGCTCTTCATAGGCTTCTCATCGATTCTCGGTGCTCGGGATCGAGTCTAAGGGGCTCGGGATTGGGTCCCAAGGTCTCGGGATCGAGTCTAAGCCATCGAGTGATCGTCGCTTCTCTTTGTTGGCTCTAAATGTGTCGGAAACAAGTCAAAATCGTTCTCTTTCTCCAATATTGATCCTAGGAACCTAAAACAAGCTAGAAGAAGCGTAAGTAGCCTCGAAAACTACTCCAAGAGCGATTCCACAAGAGAAACCGGGACCAAACACAATAAATAGGCACTACAAACTACACTTATCATGTGTTTTATCATGTGGACAGTGAATGTGACTTAAGCATTAGTATGGATCCTAACTCATTCCGGAAAGCCATAGAAAGTAACGATTCGAAAAGTGGTTAACTGCCGTGAATGAGGAGATGAAATCAATGGATCGGATGACAATAAAGTGTGGGATTTAGTTGTGTTGCCTGAAGGATCCAAGGCCGTTGGGTCAAAATGGGTCTATAAGACCAAAAGAGATTCTAAGGGTAACATAGAAAGATACAAAGCCCGACTTGTTGCCAAAAGTTTTACTCAAAAAGACGGCATTGACTATAAAGAAACCTTCTCTCCAGTATCTAAGGATGATTCCTTAAGAATTGTGTTGGCAATGGTAGCTCATTATGATCTCGAGTTTCACCAAATAGATGTAAAAATCGCTTTTCTAAATGGTGAACTTGAAAGCAACCTGAGGGCTTTTTAGCTCCAGGTGATGAAGACAAGGTGTGTAGGCTGAGAAAATCGATATATGGACTAAAACAAGCTTCCCGACCATGGTACTTAAAGTTTAATTATACTATCACATCATACGGTTTCATAGAGGTCATCGTTGATCGGTGCATCTATATGAAGATCAGTGAGAGTAAGTTTGTAATTTTAGTTCTGTATGTTGACGATATTTTGCCTGCTGCAAATAATATGGGTATGTTATATGATGTAAAGAAGTACCTCTCTAAAAATTTTGAGATGAAAGATATGGGTGAGGCATCCTATGTGATTGAGATTGAAATAATCGGTGATAGGTCACAAGGATTGTTAGGGCTGTCTCAGAAAGCTTACATCAATAAAATTCTAAAGAGATATAAAATGGAGAGTTGCTCGCCCGGAATCATTCCTATACAGAAAGGGAATAAGTTCAGTAAAATGCAATGTCCCCAAAATGAGCTAGAACAAAAAGAAATGGAAAGAATTCCTTATGCATTAGTGGTTGGGAGCTTGAACTATGTTCAAACATGTACTCAACCAGACATCAGCTTTGCTGTTCGAATGTTGGGTCGATATCAAAGTAATCCCGGGATGGACCACTGGAGAGCTGCAAAGAAAGTGCTCAGGTACTTGCAAGGAACCAAGGAGCTCATGCTTACATTTAAGAGATCCGATAATAACCTAGAGGTTATTAGATATTCAGATTCAGATCATGCGGGATGTATTGATACTAGGAAATCAACATTTGGTTATCTCTTCCTATTAGCTGAAGGAACAGTATCATGGAAATGTGGAAAATAATCTATCTTTGCTACATCCACTATGGAAGCTAAATTCGTGGCGTGCTTTGAAGCCACTATTCATGCATTGTGGAAGCGGAACTTTATCTCGGGACTTGGAATCATCAATAGTATAGCCAAGCTGCTGAGGATTTATTGTGATAATGTCGCAGCCGTATTCTTTATTTTCTAAAAAATTGTAAGTACTCTAAGGGTGCAAAGCACATTGAATTGAAATTATTATCAGTTAAAGTGGAGGTGCAGAAACGTAGAGTGCCAATTGAGCATATTAGGACGGATACGATGGTAGTCGATCCGTTAACTAAGAGATTACCACTTAAAGTGTTTATTGACCATGTAGATCGCAGGGGGTATTGTAGATAAAGCCTTGCTTTTTTTTTTAGCGAGATAAAGCCTTGCTTATGTAAAAGTAGTGTGCTCATAGTATGTTTATGACATTTTGATATCAATTATTTTTATGTTTCTATATAAAGTACATGTGATCATTATGATATATGTATACATTTATGATTATTGAAGATTACATGTGATCGTTTTGAGAATTATTGTATTTTTCTCAAATTAAAGATAGTTAAGAGTTAGGATTGATTTGTGATGCATGGAAGGGATCATGTCGCATAATGACATGTCACTAGTAGAAAAACGTGGAATTGCTGCTCCGCGTTTGCTGCATCTTTAACAAAACGCAGCACCATATGTATTTCACTTATTTATTTTTATTTAATAAATGATATTAAAACAAAACCTAACCCATACAAACGCAGCTCCCAACACATCTATTCCCACATCATTAGATCAATCAAAACCTCACCAACTCTTCTACTTCCTCATCATGAGATCATCCATCTCGATCAATCTCTGTCGTTGCCGCCGCGTGGCCGTAGTGGCCACCTGCCGTCGACTATCAAATCATCATCCCGTCAGTATCGCGTCTC
The DNA here is from genome assembly GCA_958450325.1 of Agrostemma githago. Taxonomy (NCBI): domain Eukaryota; kingdom Viridiplantae; phylum Streptophyta; class Magnoliopsida; order Caryophyllales; family Caryophyllaceae; genus Agrostemma; species Agrostemma githago. The sequence continues at coordinate 11,044,722 of OY288255.1, read as the reverse complement.
TCTGCTTACTGGTATTTTTTTCCCCAAATCAATTGAAACTTATTTACTGGTATTTTTTTTTATCTTATTTAGATCTGCGACTATTACTGAACCATGATAATTTCTAGCTAAGTATTTCTTCTCTTATTTTTTTTGTTAATTTAGTCTTCACAGTATTAATTTTGGTTGCCAAGATCGCTCTATCTGAACTTTTGTAGTATTGGGGTTAACAATTTATAGACCCTTGAAAATAAAGCACGTAATCAGCTTTCCCTCACTCCAAATCATTTCCTTTAACACCGTTTAATTGAGCTTTTGTGTTCACACTCTCTTCTATTTGCTCATCTACACTCTAATACTATAAACAACCCCATATTATACCACCTCAATACACACAGTCAAATTCTATATAATCGTGTATGTTTTTTGGGTAAAAAAAGGAGGTGATTATAATGGAGTGTTATGGGATGGTAAGAGATATTGGTTCTGGTAATTTGGGGACTGAAAAACTTGCAAGAGATACGTGTACCAGTGAACTGTTTGCTGTCAAATTGATTGAAAGAGGTGAAAAGGTCTGATTTTGATCAATATCCTTTACATTTCAATCCATTTTTTATTATGTTGATTTGATTTTATGCTTAAAGTTTGAATCTTTATGCTTAATTTGATGTGGGTTACTGAGAATTTGTTGTATTGGATACTTGGTTTTTTTCTGGCGTATGACTACGTACTAATTGATGTTGTTTTGATGATGTAATTGTTTAATTGTTAAGGGTTACGACCACCCCTAAGCCCCATGAACTTGACGGCGTTGACTGGCTCATTCGTCGTTTCCGTCTCGGTTCAACGTCATTCTTGGTACTCCCACTCCTTACGGAGTACTTCTTACAACTCCATTTATCTATCTATCTATCTATCTAGGATCGGAGGGAGCTACTAGCTAGTTACTCCATTACACTAGTATTTCTTTAGTTTTCAATTACAGATTATTACTCTATGTATGTATGTATGTTCATATATACTCTATTGGTCTTTCGTCTTAAAATTAAAAGGGTTTCGCACACGAACACAAATTGACAATCCGAATGTGAATAGAATCCCATGTGAGTACAAGTTTATAAAATATTACTGAAGTTGAGATTGTCTTATAAGTTCATTTCGATTATCTATGTGATGCATTTAGTGATAGCTAATTTGCTGCTATAATGCCTACCTTGTGAGCTTAACCTCTTACACAAGGCCTCATAATGCAACAATTAAACTTTTGACATCATCAAAACAACATCAACTAGTACGTAGTCAAAACAACATCATCAAATTGGGGTTACCAAGCTCAATTTCTGGTTGTGTTGTTCCCACTTGAGTAACAAAAGTTGTTGAAATTGACAGCGATTTCTCACAATTTAAAGATACGGAGAAGTTTAACTTTTTGAAAATGATAGTTCCTATATAAATTCTAGGGAAATAAATGATCAAAGTTATCATGGGGGTCTACTTTTTATTTTATCCTTCATTCTATACCTTGATCTTTCTAATCATCTATAGAATCAGTACCACCATATAGTTATATCTTGTAAATAATGTCTTGACAGTTGTTTTTTTTAAAAACTGACTGGTAAATCGGCTATATGTATTAAAAAAATCACCTGCTACTTTATTGATATTTCATAATACTAGTGTACATGTGATCCGAATACATACCAGCTAGTATGAAGAGTTTAGCAATTAGCATTCCTTGAGACCGACATGTCTGCTTTATTCCTAAAACATACAGATTCAAATATTACGTCATGATGATAGTTGGGACCAATGAATTTTAGTTGCCAGACAATATATTATCAAACGGTATCTATTTGATCAGCTTTAGTGATTAAACTGATACTCTATTCAGCTAATCCCGTTTTAACAAGAATTTAGGAGGGTTAAGAGGAACATATATAGTCAGATAAGAACATTATATTTAAATGTCCCGACAATATTTTGATTTCCTTTACACAGGTCGTTGGATCTCAAGAATGGCCAGAAGTAACGAAATATGTTGGCATGGTATCTGTTGAGGCACATAGTTAAAAAATTATACAGGAACTGTTAAAAACTTATCATGACCCTCTACAAGGAACCATCCGTGGAGGAATGATCAGCTTTACGTCAAATCATGGTCAATCTTTGATTCTGATTTCAGGTCAGTTTTTGCTTCTTTATTTTTCTCATTCATTCCTTGTGTCTTTCTTCAATTTTTTTATCTGCTCATACTCTTGTTCTTTGATCTGCTCATGAAATTTGTATTTATGCTCCACTAAGATGATTTTTGCATTGGAAATGCATAATTACCTAACTTCTAGTTTATCTTATGTTGACCTTTGAATGTGTTAAAGGTGTATTCTAGCATATTTGTTGATCAATCCTTGTCTCTAAGTAGTTGAGTCATCCCCGAGTTCCTGAAGAGAAGCAGTCAGATTCTTATCGACCTGTAGACACGTATGATAAGGGTTACTCGGGTATTGAGTCGGCTCCTATCGATTTGTTTCCTCATAGCAAGGGTATAGAAGAAGCTAGTAATGTGGATTCAATCCTTGACGCACCATGTTTCTGATTGAAGTATTTGCTTCTATTTACCAGGTTTTTTTCTAGAGATTTTGATAATAATGTTATGGTTCTATTAATGTTATGGTTCCATTAACGCATAAGCGTGAACAAGTCCGTAAAAAACTGAGTTAAGTACAATTCCGTGGCCTTATTACCGGGATCGGGACTGATACCGTGATTTTAAGCCCAGCCTTCACTTTGGATTTTGCTGCATTTAGTGTCTGACTGCATACAATCAAATCTGCATTGGAGTTCATCGTCTTGCCTTGATATATTATGACATACAGATGCTAAAACTCAAAATGGTTCATAGATGAAGCCGTGTAACATGAAAGGTCAAGAAAACGGTCCGTTATCAGGTAACTTTGTCTCTAAATCTACATAAATTATGTTACTTTAAATCTACAATGCAATATTCACACTATGGTCAGGACATAATCTGATAACCAGAGTAGTTGCGTGCTTTTTCTTAGATAGTTCTCCAAAGGGTTTCTTTTTTATGTAAGAAATGTCACAATACAAGGCCCACACAATGCAACGGGAAAGAGGATTTGGGAGCCTACAACGTTGCTTGAACCTTCCATCTCAAGTTCCAACCAGTAGACTAAGACCGCTTGAGTTCCAAATTTAGAAATGAGTTGAAGTTAATGCAGAAATATATAGCTGAAATTTTTTTACAGCTAGATATTTTCAGTTTGATTCCTCCAAGTGTAGTCTGTCATGGTTTAGAGTGCATTCAATTGTCAAATGAATTGTTTTATGGTTTGTACTTTTATCCTTTACTTGAAAACGATATGCCAATAGTAAATATTACATTACAGATCAAAGAGGAAGTTATATATATATAGATTTAGGCAGGGGCGACGCTAGGGGGGGTGCATGGGGTGCAAGCGCACCCCCCAAACTTCTAAAATAAATAGATATTGTGTAGTTTTTTGTATCAGTATTAGTATAGTAGCACAGTTGTAAAGGTTGTTACTTCTAAGTGAGAGGTTGTGGGTTCTAATCCCCTTGGCAACATTTTTCTTTTTATACTAATGGTCCACATTAACTGATATCCTCATAAATAAACATAATCTATTTATTTTCTAATAAATTTAGAAATATCTCTATTTAAAATTATTTATTCATTAATTAAGTACGATTAATATTCTTTTACACTATTCTACGTTACGTTCAACTCAATCAGAATATCAGAATATCGGGTTTCTTCACCATGAATACATGAATAAATTTTTTATTTTTTTCATAACAGTTCGCCGCGCTTTTTATAAGCTTCAATTTTGTTGGTATTTAACTTCATTTTGATTCCGAAATCCTAAATTCATGTCGTAACTAACGTTTTAATACTTACTTTTCCGCACCCCCTGTACTCAATTTCTGGAATCGCCACTGGATTTAGTTTCATGTGAGAATCACTCCTTCAATGAGAACCATGAGAACTAATTACATTCATTAAATCAATTGATGAACCTACGTAGAACTCATTGTGGGATGCGGCTATAGCCCAGGTCCGAAACATTGGCTTAATTATTATTTTCGACATGAAATACTCAGTTTCCTGTTGTGCACTACTACAAAACATCAAATAGACAACTGTTTTTTTCCCAATAGACAACTGACTTACAACAGTTGAGTAGTTTGGAGTTGTATATTATTCTAAGTATAGACATCAGTTTTACAACAGTTGTCTATTCATTAATAGACAACTGTTATTTTAACAGTTGTCTATTACGTGTATAGACATCTGAGCTTTAAAGAAATTATATGTATATTCTTTCAGTAGACAACTGTTTTCCAGAACAACAGTTGTCTATTAACCGTATATATGAGCTATATACTACACATATTTGAATTATATATTAACGGAACATAAGAAATGAATATCATATGGAATTGAACAAGAAGTTTCATTTTTATATAAATCCAACATCCTAAAGGTACAAACCATTATCCAATTACATCAAGAAGGTTAAAAAAATCATACATAATCCAACATATAATTAAACCTCGTCTACATAACCATTATGCAATTACATCGAAAAGGTAAAAACCATTATCCAACACAACTTTTTGTCAACACTGCAGTACCTCAGCTTTTTGCTTGAATATGCTGCAACCCCGCAATTTGATCTTCACAGTACGACCCTTTTCCCTCGTATTTGAGTCCAAAACTTCGTCCGCTCCGCCCGAGTTATACATGTCCAATAATCCAATAGGAGCGAATTGAATAGCTTTCTCAAAAACCTATGTGAGGAATTATATAAATAAAATAAAATAAATCACGCCTTTAGATCATATACAAGGAATAATGTCTAATTACTGACCTGATCGAAGAGATTGTGAACCGTTCACATGTTAGTTTCTTCAATAACACCTCCACATTTCCTGTACTGGGAACTTGGGTGAGATCCTGAAATATTATTAAAATAGCAGATTCGTCATACAGATATAACTCGAAAAATATTTAGAATTCTGTATTTCTGCAGTAGCTGTGTCAATGTTGATCTTTACCTGAATTGAAACCATACCTTACACAATCTCCCTGCCAATGATCACCTGCAATCTCATCACTAGCTAGTACAAATTAGGCGCGCACACTCTTTAATAAATTAAAGTCTGGATCTGCCAAATGACATGAAAAATGGAAGTAGCTATATCTACAGGGAACATGATTTAGGGAACAATAAAATATGTGAATTTACAGGGAACAATAAATAAAGTTTAGTCATATATATACAGGGAACAATGAAATTTACAAATTAGGCCCACAAGGAACATGAAAAAAAGAAATTATAAGCATTTCTATAACATCACTTCCCTCACCCCTCAGCACGATTTAGGATCTATGATCTGCTTGATTGCCAACTCAGAGACATATTAGTTCTTACTTTTGCCACTATTTTAATTTCCCAGAAGAACAAGAGGCACAGGCAGAAGACAAAGCCTGTATCTAAATAAGGAAGCTACTGCAGAAACAATGAGACAAAATAAGATCAAAGAAGGTATAGGCCAATGTGAACTAGGCAAATTGTAATGGTAATATGATAATGAAGGCTATAGAAGGGCACCAGATTCACAACTACATTACTGAATAAACAGTTACGGGAGCTCCTGTGAGAAATTGTCAACCCTTCCATCCCTTAAACATTTCCAGTTTAAATAAAAGACCAAGACGAGATGAAGTAATTCTTTTATAATGATGAGTATTAAAACCGTAGGAAGAAGGGAGCCCAGGAATGATTATAAGAAAGAAATTACGAAAGTGACTTTGATTCAATCACATTATACACAAAAGAGCTTTTCATCTTTCACAACATTATTGGTGTAAAATAATGATTAACCGAATAAATTACATAAAAGTGATTGCTCATACTACTGTATAATTTGTTTTATGGATACAGTGATGAGTCATATGACCATTCCTAAAAGAAGATGCTACTAATGCGACATGATTCTCATGATTTGGAGACCAAATGATAAAAAGATGACAACCAAATACTAATAGAGTATTTGACCCTATTGGAACCGATATCAAATACCAGCCTAAACCGACCCGATCCTATATCCTCTCTATTCCACTGTTACAACAGCATTCCATTGCTACAAGTTCACAAACAATCAACAGACTATCCATCCATTCAGCGGCAACGGTGAGCCAAGAGTGATACTGATCACCCTTACACAGTACTAAGGCAATTGCAGGAATGAACTAGATACAAGTAATACATTCACAGTCGCAAAGTAAAGTAAAGAAAATAGACAGATGAAGACGGGTAAGGAAGATAACCAAAGCTCATAAAGTCATAACAATTCAGAAATGCAATTACACGAAAAGGCAAGGCATCATTCGACTGTATCATCGAAACTTCATCATCTATTAAAATGGGTTTTAGAACTCAAACCCCAACGAAAGAACCTATACGTACATACAGGCAGAGAGACATACATACATATACAGTAGTACTCGCTTTCATGTAATCTGAGCAATCACAGTTCACAAAGCTCAACAAACTAAAAGGGAGCAACTTTCATACAATTTGAGCAATCACAGAGGTAAATGCACAACAAAAGTTTCAATTTTCGAGCAAAATACAAATTCTGCATAACATTAGAGTGATGATCAACAAAAATCACCCCCCAAAAAAACTGCATATTCGCCATCTTAACCTTATAATGGCTCAAATAACACCATCAATTAGCAAAGTTACCCATCAGATGTAATTTGACCCGTTATTAGCTGCATATTCGTCATATCAGCAGATGTTTCTTTGCGACTTTAAACGAGTGGTCACCACCTTCAATTACATACAAATCATTTAATGTCTTTAAATTTCTGCGAACAGCTTGGAGCATATCCAAAGGACATAGTCCATCTTTGCCACCCTTCTCAACTCAAACACGCGAAAGTTATGTCAGTAGCGTCATGTTAGCATGAACAAATCATCAGTGTTAAAGTAATATAAATAGTAAAGTACGAAGTACATAATACAAGGAAATATATGAAGCATGAAAATAAACAGAAGCAAAATTCACAAGAAAAAACATATTCACTTGTCACATCGCATAAGTAACATTACAAGCAAATTAGAAAAAAGGAGGGGGGGGGGGGTGAGTAGTGTCGGAAAATCTAGTGAAACCAATACGAACAGCAGTATGTTAGAAAAAGGGAGAGCAATAGATAAACTGAAACTCAAGAGCCAGAAGAACTAATTCAAGAGGAAACAAAAAATACTCCAATGCCAACCTAGCAAGAGCATACAATCATAACACTACCAGATAAACAAGCACCACAATGTCTAGGATTGGCAAAAAAAATATCAATTGTTTCAAGAAATATTTAAATACTGCACAAAAATAACTGGAACACAGAGTTTGGTCAAAATCTCATCCCTTATGGCTCCATTTATTCCCTGAAACACGGGGTATGTAACTAATTAGTGATGATTAACAAGGAAAAAAAGCAAGTAAACTTCATTTTGACTCTTTGTTGGTTCATCACCAAGAAAGTTAAACTATTGCAAAATAAAGTAAATTATGAATAAGAAAAGAGCATATGAGCTTTAGGCGGACCTTCAGAGGGTATCCCAAACAAACAACTGCCAAAGCAGAAATGTCCTTTTGACATGCCACCATACAACTAACTCTACATCCAAATCCAAAGTGGATTAAGCATTAATTGAACACCATGTCAATTTATTTATAACAAATAATGTCTTATTGAAGTTCATTTTTTGAGGAAAGCTTGCAAATCTAGCCAATTACTCAGTTGAATCACCGCCACCACATCATCACCGGCGCTCGTCAATTTTTACAGAGATCATATAATTTCACCACAATCACATAAATTACAGCACTCCAATTCAAATCAAGTTCAAACTATTTCCAGATCTAGCAAATCCACAGACAATTCACTTTGTTTATTTAACTACATTCCCAAAATTGAACTAATAAGAAAACTCAATTGGTCCGTTGAAATCAGACTGAACACAGTTGGAAATCTAACAAATTCAGAGATGACTGGGATGTAGGGGGGGCTTAATTACCAAAATCTAAGTAAAAGAAAACTAAAGACGTTCTCAGAGATTATAAAAAAGAAAGAAGCACCTGAGAAGCAGCGATCCTGAGAAAAGCGCGACGAATACGAGAAACAAGAGTTTCAGAAACCAACATTTGAATTCTCATGAGTTCACCAACAGTCAAAGGCTTACTACTCTTACTACTCGCACTCCCATTACTACTAATCTCACCACCACCAGGACTATGACTGTGACCGCCATTACTACTCCTCTTCAGCACCAAGATGGATGCAGAAGATCTCAAACCGAGAAGAAGGAGGGCGAATGGTGATGAACAGAGAGATGACTCACCAGTGAAGGAGGGCGTCTGGGGATTTCGTCGGAGAATTAGGGGTTTTTCGATTTAGGGATCATTTTTTGATTTAGGGTTTCAGTGTTGAAGGAGGGCGCGAATGACAGTGAGTGATTTTGGGTTTCACATACTCCGTATTTTGTTTAAGTTGTTTAGATTTTAGGGGTTTCCAATTGTTTAGATACTTGACATGCTAATCTGGGTCGGGTATCCACCAATTGATAGTGGTTTGTAACAGGTTAATAGACAACTGAGATTAAGATAAACAGTTGTATAATATATAGACAACTGTTTTTATAAAGTTCAGTTGTCTATTAGCCTATAAAAACAACTGTTTGTCAAAAAAAACAGTTGTCTATATATTATACATCAGTTGTTGATAATATTGGATGTCTATTAGGAGTTGTCTATTTGATATTTTGTAGTAGTGGTGTCTTAGTTGGTTGGGAATGAACCTATTGCTGAGGAGGTTCTGGGTTCGAATACTCATGCTTGCATTCTAAATTTTACTTAGCAGTCTAATAAATACAATACTTTCTAGATTTTAATTTTGGAAATAAATTTCAATTTTATTCTCATTTTTTTATATGTTTTAATTAAGGTAACATTTCGTTTTCATTCTCAATCTTTTTAAAAGGGTTTAATTGTGAAAATACATTGCAATTTCATCATCAATCTTTTTAATTAAGAACTTGGATTTCAATTTCATTCTCAATTTCATTCAATTTTAGCATATCTTTTTTCACTTTTAGCGTACCATTTTTCAATTTTAATTTTAGCGTACTATATTTTCTATTTCAGCGTACCTTTTTTCTATTTTAACGTACCTTTTTTTCTATTTTAGCATACCTTTTTTCAATTTCAATTTTAGCGTACCGTTTTTCAATTTTCGCGTACCGTTTTTCAATTTTAACGTACCTTTTTTCTATTTCAATTTTAGCGTACCCTTTTTTCAATTTTAGCGTACCCTCTTTCCATTTCAATTTTAGCGTAGCCTTTTTTAATTTTAGTGTACCCTTTTTCACTTTTAGCGTATCTTTTTTCAATTTTAACGTACCCTTTTTCAATTTTAGTGTACCCTTTTTCAATTTTAATGTATCTTTTTTCTATTTTAGCGTACCCTTTTTCTATTTTAGTGCACATAACAGTGAGGTGCTACTTGAACCATAATTGAATAATTTTGTAGTCCGTAAGATATATAGAATGAATATACTAATTTATAGGCGGACCGTGTATAGCTTAAGTTCCTAAGTTGACCAATGAGCAGACGAGATACAGTTCTTGAACCCAAATTTTCTGAACCAAAAGTAACCCAATCCGAAGCTGATCCGACCCAAATCTGATTTAATTGACCGATTTGTTGGGTCTAGTCGCAAGTGAGAATAGAACCCGGTAATCTTTTGCATTTGGTAGAAAACTGGACAATTCCTGAACAACTCCCGATTTTCAGATAAGAGACTGACAGAGTTTACAGTCCCGTACACTACTGAACCTCTATCATATGAACTCATACCACAACAATGGCGGCCATACTCAAACTCTACAATCAAATCAATTAAAATCATCTCTTCCATTCTTAATCCAATTCAACTATTAGAACTTCCAATTCAATTGATTTGTGCATTTGGGTACATTAGGAGTTCAAGAATTCATGATATAAAATTCAATTTTATTGATACAAAAATCTCAAATCAAGTGGACGTATTTAATGGTTTTAACGAAAATATGAACCCTAATTTAAAGAAATCCCCAATTGTATATAAATCCCCAATTTTATGAACACCGGAACCCTAATTTATTAAGATTAGACAACAAAACCTTTGGAATTTGCATTGATGAACAAAACTTCATTTGCTTTTTCTTGATTTTTGGTGAATTTTGTTGAATTTTTTTTCTTCAATTTCAGCTATTGTTGATGAGGGAAGAGAGAAGGAAGCAAGAGAGAGAGAAACAGATTTGATTTTGATGAGGGAAGGGAGAAGGAAGCAAGAGAGAGAAAGAAACAGATTTGATTTTTTTTGTTAAAGGAAGAGGGAGATGTTTTTAAGAATAATGTCAGCCATTAGATCTTATTTAGATCTAATGATTTTAAAAAGTTCTCACAGTCCTCATTGAGGGATAGGTTCTCACCCGATCTTAACTATCTATATATATATATATATATATATATATATATATATATATATATATATATATATATATATATATATATATATATATATATATATATATATATATATATATATATATATATATATACGCCCAAGGTGTCATGTCGGATATGTAGTTATACATGTAGGAGTTTGATCATGCCCTCTGCTCGTGAGTATTGTGATATAGCTGCCTTTAACAGTTAAACTACTTAATTGGGTCTTTGTTTTGGAATCCTCTATAATAACAGTTCACTAATTTTATGTCATTCATCACTATCTCCTTCACACTAGATATGGATTGGTCTCCACTCATCGAGTCTACGATAGTAGGAGCATTGGAGGAAGATTTGATCACGGACACTATTGGACTTGTTTTTGTTGACAATGTTGGACACATTGCTTCTGAAGCTTCTAGTGCCGGTATTGCGATGAAGGTACGTCCCAAATTGGGTTGGTAATCTAATTCTCTACATAATAGAACAAAAAATCGAGTAGAGTTGCTCCCACATAATTCTATTTTCAGCATGAGATCACTACTATGAATTAGACTATGTAAATTCACACGCTATGAACTACTAATAATTTGTTACCATTTTTTTGATGAGATTTCTGTATCACCTAAGTCAAGATTATTAATGTATTATTATCCTTGTTTTCAGTAGGTCGGTCAGGAGGCGAGTATGATTAGCGGGCACATGTGGCTCGGGTTGTTGGGCGGCGTCCTCAAAAGCTCCCTTTGATTAGAGCTCCTTTAATTGAAGGTTATTGCACTACTAGAGATGGAGAATATATGATGAAAGCATTTGCTTTGGTTTATTAAGTTTATGAGTATTTGTAAATCTATCCATGTTTCTTTTTTAGACTTCAGTAAATGTCAATTGGAATAGATAATGAAACATTTGGTTTGGCTTCAATGAAATTGAAATTCGTAAAAAATGCTCCCAATTTTTTTTTTTATTAAAAATTAATTCTATTTGCGGCGTCCTTTAAGAAAAACGCCTCAAATAAGACTTCATTTGCGGCGTTTTTTTCTAAAAAACGCCTCAAATATTATCTCTATTTGCGGCGTTTTTCCAAAAAAACGCCGCAAACAACGCCTTATTTGCTGCTTTTTTTGACGCCACACAATATTTCTGTATCTGCGGCCCCGCCATATGAGGCATCAAGAAAAACGCCTCACATGAGGGATTTTTTGGAGCCGCAAATCAACTTTTTTCTACTAGTGTGTGACCGCCATGATTCGATCAGTTCTAACTCGATTAAGGATATGAAAGTTAATGAACTTAATATCAAAGTGCATATTGTAGTTATTTAACCATTAAGGGCTCGTTTGGTTACTCATCTAATTACCGGAAGTGCATTTTCAGGGAGTTGTTTGGTTGCCCATTTCATGGGAATTGCCACTTCACAGGAATTGTCACCTCCTCCATAATGGAGGAAGTTATTCACCAAGCCCTTCTGGTGTGTAGAACTTCCCGCATGAAGTCATTTCTCACATGGCAACCAAGCAATATTTTTGTAATTCCCATGAAATACAAATTCACGTGAATTTATAAGTTCCCGGTAACTTCATCTTCCCATGGTGAACCAAACGAGCCCTAAGTCAACCTAAAGGCCAAGTGAGAGTGTTAGAATATTTAATAATATTTGTGTGGCCTGAGTGTTTCGGGTTTAAATATAAATTAAGTTCATATTAAATATCACGAGACTCTAATATAAAAGACGACGCCGTGATGGATCGATTTCGGTTAAAGTAAATAAAGTAGTTTATAGTTACATAAAAGTGAAAGGCAGAGAGTTCTTTCTCCATCAAATTGAGAACATAAAGGAAAGAGTTAAAGGAGGAGAATCAATCTTTATCTCTTAGGGGGCGTTTGGTTCATCAAAGGGAAAGGGAATGTTTAGACACCCACATTTTGCTGCTAGGTGTCTATAGCAGTTCCGACAAACACCCGATGATGATAGGACGCAAACATGCTTTAAAATACTCGAATATGGGCTCAAAATCATTGGCATTTGGCTTGGGCTTTTTACGGAGTACAAATCTCACAAAACCAACCTCAAAATCAGGCCCAGTGGGTCGTTTCGAGTCAAATAAGACTAATTTGGGTCGAATCCGGCACCAGGGGCAAAACCGTCTTTTAGCGACCGAGTCAAAACCCGGTCAAAGATATTCTCGAGACACGCGGACCAGCCGTGACACCTCACACGTCCGGTTTGGACTCCAACACTACAAAAAATCAGCTACGCAAAATATTAAACAAATCCGTTTAAGGATAGAATTCGATCTCGATCAAGTAGGAATTCTATCCGAAAACCGAATCAAACACTCGACCAAGCGTAAACACTCGGCCGAGCACGCTGTTTTTAGCCGGTTTCAATGCTTCCTCACCAAGCAAACGGAATTCTCGCGCTTCTCAGCTTCTTACGTTTCCTATCCTAAGCGGTAGTTCTAACCCAAACACTTCTCCTAGCCAAGGTCGGGAATTTTCCTATAAATAGGCCCCTTGCACACACACTTTTTACAGATCACATACAACAATCAATCATCAATCATCAACTTTTTATCACACATCTACGATTCAGAAATATACACTTAGCATCGAGAAACCGATAGTATATCCGAGATCCGACGACACCGGCCACCTCTTACCGGCCCTTTACTCATCCAAATCAAAAAACCACCATAACTCACCGACATTAACTCGACGCTCCCGTGCCTAGCCCACATTCCGACGAGCCCTGTTCCGAGTACACAAAGCATGTAGGTTGAGGGTGTAAAATCAAACCCGTTTCTCTCCTTTCTCTTCCTCTTCCTCTCGTCTTTTCCGTTTTTTTTGCGTCGTCGGTCGATTTCTTTTTACGGGTCATCATCGTATTTTTTATTATTTCTAATATCGATACTACAAAACTATTTTTATAAAACAAACGTTCTTAAAAATACGATATCGATTCTCTATAATCGAATATTGTTGGTGCTAAAAAATTGATAAGCTAGTCGTATACCTATCAAAAATAACCAACTACAGCCTAACTAAAAATATAGCTAGGGAAGTCGGGATCGAATTCACAGGGAGACAAATAAATTCTACTCGTAATTAAAGTCTATCTACGTAACAAATCGGGGGTTTTTAATTGTGTTTATCTAAACTAAATTAGTGAATGAAAGAGAATTAAAAGGGAAGAAATAACTAAAACAAAATAAGATGAATTTAAGATGAATAAATATATGGAGAGAAAACTAGGATTGTCGGTTCACCATGAAATTCCTAAGGTCACAGTCTAGGTCACAGGTCTATCACAGATATTGGTCTAAGGGGTAGTGAAAAGGTCCTTCTGGTCCACTATTCACCCTAGAATGCTTCTAACGACTTTCGATCTTATTAGGGCAAACTAATGTGTTGTAGCAGGTCTAACTCTTACCAGGTTTCCGATCTTAGGTTCGAGTTCACCAATTCAATTAATCAATTACGTCGACTTAATCAATTAATCTCAATTAAATGCTACAATTGACAACTAAGACGCAATATCATTGACAGATCTATAATCTAATTAACAACCATATTCAACTCATGGATCCCCTAAATCCTAGCAAGGAAAATTAGCTACTCATGGAAGAAATTTACGACAATAATAATAAAGATGATAAATAAATTAAGCATACTAATAGATCTAAAGAGAAATAAGCATAAACGAATTAATACGATTAAGAAAAAAAAGAATCAAGGATAAAGGAATAAAGGAAGAACAAAGAGATAATTAGATTACCGAGTTTTAAGGAAGAGAAGAAATAAATTCATGAATCTAGATCTAAAAGTTGAGGGGTAGAGAGAAATCTAAAGAGAGTAGTTTAAAGAAAAGTTAGAAGCATAAAAGAAGAGGTAGAAGATGTTCTTGAATTCTAGTCAAGTAGTTTCTTAAATACTACTCCGTAAGTTAAAACAAAAGCCCAAAAGTCTTATTAACCCTAAATATCAAATTAGGAAAGTCTCGGTCTTCGTCCAGTCTCGAGAATAGTCTGTCGACTATTCTGAATAGTCGTTCGACTATCTGGACCCGTTCTCAGCACTGCGCGCTCAACTTCAAACGCTTGCCATTTATTCGTTACTTCTTCAAATCGGGCGTGTAATATACCGTTGGAAAGGTAAGAGAAAGAGCTTTCCAAAGCAACTAGAATCAGCTCAATTGGAATTGTAGAACTCAAGGTATTCACGTTTTAAGTTGACCCGTTTGAGAACGACCATTCTTCTTTCTTATTTCGCATAAGATTTCATCTTTAAGCACGAGTTTTGCCTTGTTTACGTGTCCACAGGTTCAAACCTGCATAAGATGCAACATGACCACAAAGTATCAAATTCGGGGAAAAATAGTTGCTTTCACTACTCGATAAGTAGGGGTGAGCAGAAAAATCCGATACGGTTTTATTATCCGTATACGATACGGTATACGGATGCAATTATACGGATTTCCGTATATCCGATACGAAAATCCGGATATCCGATACGGTTTTTCAGAAAATCGTATCGGATACGGATCGGCAAAATTGAAAACCGGATATCCGGTATCCGATCCGGTTTTAAAAAATTACAAAAAAAAAGGAAAAAACCGGTAATTGGATTAAAAATAAAAAAAACCCATTCTGTCTTAGTGTCTTTCCTCATTCCGTTTTTCCGCCCCCATTCTGAAAACCCTAGATCTCTAACTTGCATCTCTAACCTCTAACACTTTCATCAATCATCACAACTCACAAGAATCACAATCACACACAATCACAACTTTAACAATCAACAGGTAAATCTCTAATACTAGCTCGTTTTTTTGTTCGTTTTTGCTCGTTTTTTTGTTGTTTTTTGCAACTTCATTTCAGATTTTTGTTGTTTTTGCCGTCATTCTTCGAAAACTTCTGCATCGCAAATTTGAGATGCTCATTCTCGACAACTTCATTTTCTGTCTCTTTGCCGTCACGCCGTCAATACGGTTTCTCGTAACTTCATTTCAGATTTTTGTTGTTTTTGATTATTTCTGCAATTATGTTGTACTTCATTTATCTGGGTTGATTTATCTTGTTCAAACATTTGTATTTTAACTAATCGGATTTGCATGACTGAGTTTTTTTTTCTGCGTTAATCTGCGTTTATTTTATGGTATGACTGAGTTTTTTTTTATGCGTTAATCTGCGTCAATTTGTTCAAAGATTGGGGTTTCAGGTTTATTTTACCTAATAATTGGGTTGACTTATCTTGTTGAAAATTAATACTCCTACTCCAGGCAGTACAAATGACTGAATGAGACTCAACTCAGAACTCAGAAAGTCAAAAGTCATAACCCACTAAAAGTATGAGTCAATCAATCCAATTCAGATAAAATTATGAATCGGCTGTATTTTGTTGTTAACACATGATTAAACTGTACTATAGTTTACTTTTAAAGAGGTTCGATCAGGCTGTCTTTTGTTTATTAAGTCAGGCTGTCTTAATTGTTGTCATTTCATTTCTTTTCCATGTAGATCTCTTCAAGTTTCGATGAAAACGTCTACAATGTCGTTGACGAAAGAGTTGCAGATCTAGATTATGGTACAAGTGAAGGAGAGCCTATAGACGTTGATGAGGAAGTTTCAACTAAGAGAGCAAAGACAAACCATCCAGATTCCTCGAGTCAAAAGAGATCTAGACCACCAAAAATCCCGACGGAAAGCAATGTAAGTAAACTTTGGTGTCTTGGTCAACCTTTTGTTAGAAATAGAAAAAATGCATCTCCACATTGGTCTCATTTTGTGCAAGGTGATGAAGTAGATTTTGCAAAATGCTTATATTGTGGTGATGTTCTTAGTTGCAAATCTAGTCAAGGGACATCCCCAATTGCGAATCATGTTGCACGTTGTAAAAAACACCCTTCAAATGTGGATAAGAAGCAAAAATTGATAAGTTTAGAAACCACTACTATTGTTAATGAAGATGGAACGACGGGGAGTATTACGGTTCCTTCACTATGGAAGTTTGATCAAGAGAAAACTAGAAAATCACTTGCTAAAATGATAGTAGTTGATGAATTGCCTTTCTCATTTGTGGAACGTGAGGGATTTCAAGGCTTTTGTGTAGACATGAACCCACAATTTTCCATTCCTTCACGATTTACTGTTGCTAGGGATGTTTATAAGCTTTTCATTGAGGAAAGAGGACATTTGAAAGATTTTTTTGGAAGCATGACATCTAGAGTGTGCCTCACCACTGATTGTTGGACTTCGGGTCAAAATTTAGGATATATGTGCTTAACTGCTCATTTTATAGATGCTGATTGGAATTTACATAAGAGAATCATTAATTTTTGTCAAATTGCCGGTCACTCGGGGGCTATAATTGGTAAAACGGTTGAGAAATGTTTGAGTGAATGAAATTTGAAGAATGTCTTGACAGTAACGGTAGACAATGCAAGTTCTAATGATCTTGCCGTTGACTACTTGAGAAGGAAGCTTAATAATTCTGAATGTAATGTTTTAGAGGGCAAATTTTTGCATATGAAATGTGCCGCACATATCTTGAATTTGGTGGTTAGAGATGGTTTAATCGATCTTGCTAAGTCAGTTGTCAAAATCCGAGCCCTTGTAAAATTTGTAAGGGCTTCACCGGGTAGGTTCCAAAAGTTTAAAGCTTGTGCTTTAGAAAAATTGAATCTAAGAGTCATTTAAGTTTGGATGTTGAAACAAGATGGAACTCCACTTATTTGATGCTTGAATCTGCCTTGAAGTATAAAAAGGCCTTTGGTTGTATGCTTGTTAATGATTTGGCGCTTCAAAAAGAAATGAGGAAGTTTGGTAATGAACCTACAAACGAGGAATGGAGGCAAGTGTCATACTTTTTGCCTTTTTTGAAAATTTTCTATGATGCCACTTTGAAAATGTCTGCATCCCTTTATGTCACTAGTAACATTTATGTGGAAGTGATATTTGGTGTTGGTGAGGTCCTTGCACAACATATAGATGATGAGGATGAAGGTGTTAGAAAGATGACAACTCAAATGAAGGTGAAGTATGACAAGTATTGGGGTAAAATTGATAATCTAAACTTATTTTTATTTGTATCTTTAATCCTTGATCCAAGATGGAAGATGGTGCGTGTGGAGTGGATGGTGAAATCCGCTTATGGCAATGTGAATGGTACTCATTTGGCGGGGAATATTAAATTCTTTTTCCGTGAGTTCTTTGAGTTTTATGCTTCTTCAACCCAATGTAACCAATGTCCATCTTCTTCTAGTTCTACTTCCACCAACTCTTCGACTATACCCTCCAAAGACAAAAGTCAAGATAAATTGTTTAATTTTAGTGCCGTTTTGAGTAAGAAATTTGACATGGAGAATGGTGGTAATGAACTTGAGAAGAAATCTGAATTGGATAAGTACTTAGAGGATGCTCGAGAAAGTACGGAATCATCCTTTAAGCTCTTACAATGGTGGAAGGATAACCAAAAGAGATGTCCCATACTTGCTAAGATGGCTAGAGATGTACTCGCGATCCCAGTTTCAACAGTGGCTTCGGAGTCGGCATTTAGTACGGGAGGTCGTATTCTTGACTCTTTCCGTGCATCTTTGGCTCCTTATATGGTGGAAGCTCTTATATGTGGGCAAGATTGGCTTCGGACAAGTCACACTCCACTAATCATAGAGGATCATTTACTTGAAATGGCGAAAATACAAGAAGGCGAGTTTAATTAATCATAATCTTTTATCTCTTTTTATATTGAAAATTAGTTATTGTATTTTTATTTGAAGTTATATTTTTTTGGTAATTGTGAAATTGTAGGTATGGAACACTTGATGTTGCAACAACCGACTATTGTGATCGATGACTCTCACGACACGGATGATTGAAGGTTTGTTATATTCCTTTACTTTTGATTACTTCTTGCGTAAACAACCGTTTAATGACATTGTTTGACTTGATGTTCATGTTGAAGGATGGATCCTTGAAGAGTTGAAGCTTGGTTTTTGAAGAAAAAATAGACAAGAGAAGAAAGCATGCTTGTTTGAAGAAAGTAGACGGATTGCTATGACTAATTGACTATTATCGGAGAATATTTGTCGTATTAGATTATTCGGGATGATTTTAATAATTAAATTATTTTTAGATTTTTTTTATTTACGTATTATTTTTGTATAACAATTAACGCAACGTTCGTTAAGGTCTTAAAATCAAAAATCGGACTATGTGCACTTAAAGGAAAGTGAAAAATAAAAAAAATATCAAAACCGGATACCGGATATCCGGGAAAACCGGATATCCGGAAACCGGATATCCGGTTTTTTCTGGATCGGATCAGGATAGTGAAATTTTAGGATTTTAAAACCGAATATCCGATCCGGTTTGCAAAACCGGATCGGATATCCGGTTTTGCTCAGCCCTATCGATAAGCACGGGAATGCGCGTATAAAAGGCATAAAAAGTGTATATAAAATACACGCATCAAATCTCCCCAAACCAAACCCTTGCTTGTCCTCAAGCAAGCACAAAAAGATGAACTCAATAATGGAATGTATATAACTCATAGCGAAATATGTTCCAAAGTTACCCAAATCAATGCGCAACGATTAAAATTAATGTAAACAACCACATACAACAAGTTGACCAATGGCAACAATACTGAACCTTCAACCTTGCAAGACTCGTCTATGTCGGACTCTCACGGATCGCTCATCACACAAAACTGGTGATATTGTGAGTTTATGTAAAAATGGAAAGACAAAACACTCACCTAAACTGCGACCTACAAGAACATGCATGCAATCTAACATGAAATTAATCTCTAATAACCGTACATACGCATTCTATCGGGTAAAGACACGTGCCAAGGACTTACATATAGTATAAAGTGAGGCTAATCGGGTAAGAAGGGCAAAACGATATGGATATGAGGAGGTAAAAGCCAAGCTATTATTCCTTACACCCATCAATAACAAATATTCCGTTCTCACCAAAATCTAGTCGAAGAAATTAGGCATAGTAACAAGCGCCTTATCAAAACCGCTTTCCACTAATAACTTTGAAATTAGAGAGATCAATTCTTTTCTCATAGCAAAAATACATTCTTCTTCTAGTTTCACTTCATTTTTTTTCTTTTTTTTCTTCTTTCCTTTTTTTCTTTTTTTCTTTTCTTCAAACTTTTTCTTTCATTGATTTTTTTTTCTTTTCATTTTTTTTTTCAATTCCCCTTTTTTCTTTTCCAATCATCATGGTACCAAAATTAACCCGAAAAAAAAAACAATTCCGTCTAATTCATCTACTAGCTTGATTAGGGTAGGCAATATATGACATGTAGTTAATAAACGGGTCAAATAGGTTAATTTGGCTATGTGAGGCTCATGGGAATTAAATAAAAGAAAGGATTTGCCTTTTTCGCACATGTCAAAACCACGAGTCAAAAACGTACAGGTACCTAAGAGACGAATGTCATGCTTATGCAGTTTGATATTACATGTCTCATAAGGAGTACTACTCTCAACCTAAATGAAACTGATCGTGAATGTCATCAGTTTAAAGGCTCTAATTCCTTACAAATCTGAGTAGTTTGCCAACAATGAGTCAAGTTTATTCATTCAGTAAAGTTAACCAATGATGCAAGAATGCCACATGTAATTATGTACAAAAACTCTAACGGCGCACTAGCATAAGCAACTAAATGAAGACATAGAAGCATTATCATCATCGCTACATAACATTCCGACTCAACTAAGACTCGACTAAATGCAAAAAACATATTTTTGTGATTTTTTGATTTTTTAAAATGCATGCGAAAATGCAAGAAATATGCAGATGGATGAAAACAGACAGAAGCATACCCTCCCCAAACCAAATCACACAATGCCCTCATTATGTACAACAAACAATAAGAGACAATAAAAAATATGGGGAAGAAATGCAAGACAATGGAAGTGCAAAAGGAAAATAGAGAAAATAAAAGAATACTTACAAGATATTTATTAGCGGAGACCTTCCCCAAACCGCCGCTCCTAAGCATCAAAATATACCAACTTCGTCATTTTACTTAAAAAATACATCAATGCCCTAAGTAGCATGTCATATTCCTGCGCATGTGAAATATGAAAGCAAATATAAGCACATGATTAGATATAAGTATCAAATGTCAAAAGTATGGAATGAAACATCTTATCACGGAGTGGAGGACCAATTTCCACATGAAGTACTGCACTAATCTCCTTGTTCGCAAGACATGGAGCACCAAAGTTAAAATCAGGAAACAAAGTATTAGTGGTCGTAGGAAAATGGTCATAAATTAGAAGCAGCGGGGCCGATAAGCATAAAGGTGGAAAAAGAAGTGGAATAGGGGGAACTACACCCAAAACCTTAGAAGGAGAAAGGATAACGGGCAAAGTAACCAATAATGGTTCCTCTACAAAGTCGTGCTCATACTCGTCCCCTCGAACTTCGATTTCCGAACCAAAAGATTCTTTATTATGAACCACATCACGTAGATTCTCACAAAATGGAACCGGGGCACTCGTGTCATAGCTTTCGCCACAACCTATCTCATTGTCGAAACAAGGTTCCTTAAAGATATCCGCATTACTAGTCTCACCAACGGGTTCATCATTAGTCAAATAAAGTGAAAAACCGGGCTTCACACTTTCTTCAGCTAACCAGTCAAAGTACTCTATCACCTCTTCATAGGACTTGCTTTCAAAATCCTTATAAGTGGAAAATATATAGGTTTTTGTAGAGTCTGTCATACCTTTCAAGATATTAAGAACAAGTGTTTCATTAGTGAAACGAGCGGATTTGAGAGAGCTAAGCCAATCGCAAAATCTCTCCATATAAGCTCCAAAAGTCTCATCGGGCTCCTGTGGAAAATCTATAATAATCCTCATGGAAACGGTGAGAACGGTCTCAAGGAACTGGAGTTCCCTAAGACAAAAGATAAACTAAAATAACAAGCAGAAATACACCGTCTCCCCGGCAACGGCGCCAAAATTTGATAAGCTAGTCGTATACCTATCAAAAAAAACCAACTACAGCCTAACTAAAAATATAGCTAGGGAAGTCGGATCGAATTCACAGGGAGACAAATAAATTCTACTCGTAATTAAAGTCTATCTACGTAACAAATCGAGGGTTTTTAATTGTGTTTATCTAAACTAAATTAGTGAATGAAAGAGAATTAAAAGGGAAGAAATAACTAAAATAAAATAAGATGAATTTAAGATGAATAAATATATGGAGAGAAAACTAGGATTGTCGGTTCACCATGAATTTCCTACGGTCACAGTCTAGGTCACAGGTCTATCACAGGTATTGGTCTAAGGGGTAGTGAAAAGGTCCTTCCGGTCCGCTATTCACCCTAGAATGCTTCTAACGGCTTCCGATCTTATTAGGGCAAACTAATGTGTTGTAGCAGGTCTAACTCTTACCAGGCTTCCGATCTTAGGTTCGAGTTCACCAATTCAATTAATCAATTACGTCGACTTAATCAATTAATCTCAATTAAATGCTACAATTGACAACTCAGACGCAATATCATTGACAGATCTATAATCTAATTAACAACCATATTCAACTCATGGATCCCCTAAATCCTAGCAAGGAAAATTAGCTACTCATGGAAGAAATTTACGACAATAATAATAAAGATGATAAATAAATTAAGCATACTAATAGATCTAAAGAGAAATAAGCATAAACGAATTAATACGATTAAGAAAAAAAAAAGAATCAAGGATAAAGGAATAAAGGAAGAACAAAGAGATAATTAGATTACCGAGTTTTAAGGAAGAGAAGAAATAAATTCATGAATCTAGATCTAAAAGTCGAGGGGTAGAGAGAAATCTAAAGAGAGTAGTTTAAAGAAAAGTTAGAAGCATAAAAGAAGAGGTAGAAGAGGTTCTTGAATTCTAGTCTAGTAGTTTCTTAAATACTACTCCGTACGTTAAAACAAAAGCCCAAAAGTCTTATTAACCCTAAATATCAAATTAGGAAAGTCTCGGTCTTCGTCCAGTCTCGAGAATAGTCTGTCGACTATTCTGAATAGTCGTTCGACTATCTGGACCCGTTCTCAGCACTGCGCGCTCAACTTCAAACGCTTGCCATTTATTCGTTACTTCTTCAAATCGGGCGTGTAATATACCGTTGGAAAGGTAAGAGAAAGAGCTTTCCAACGCAACTAGAATAAGCTCAATTGGAGTTGTAGAACTGAAGGTATTCATGTTTTATCTTGACCCGTTTGAGAACGACCATTCTTCTTTCTTATTTCGCATAAGATTTCATCTTTAAGCACGAGTTTTGCCTTGTTTACGCGTCCACAGGTTCAAACCTGCATAAGATGCAACATGACCACAAAGTATCAAATTCGGGAAAAAATAGTTGCTTTCACTACTCGATAAGCACGGGAATGCGCGTATAAAAGACATAAAAAGTGTATATAAAATACACGCATCAAAAATCTTTACATAATTTTCTTAAAACAAAATACAAAGATTTTAACGCGGAGAGAGTCAAACATCGTTTTTTTAGTTTAATTTTTAAAAACGATTTACAAAAACCTTTTTTTACCTTCTCTAAAAAAATCAATCCGAGTATTTAATATCAATTTCATAGTCGAATATTGAATATAACGAATATCGCAAAATAATGTCGAGTATAAATTATGCAATATTTATACACGATTTAATAAAGCTAAAATTTTTCGAAAATCAATTTCGAAAACAGCCCGGTACGAGAGTCGCGTGCGTCCCGGGCGAGGCGCGCGGTTCCCTGAAAACGCGACACAAAAATCGATTTCGCTCTATTTTTTATTATTCTTCGAACATCGTTTTTTAGACAAAACAGCGGGTTTTAGGCATATTTCAGATCTTGATATTTTTTCCTTGACCTCGGTCAACATGTGTTAATCCATCACGTGTCATAAAACTTTTCAAAAAATCATGCATATTATCGTATTCATATTTTTTATTCAATCGTTACTAACACGTTTGTTCATCTTTTTAGCAATTTCTTTTCATCGTTTGTTTTATTATACTAAAACGAACCTCACATGCTAAATTCAACTTTGACGTTAAATTTCATGCATTAAATCGACTTAGCAACCCGTTCAATTCCTCGCATGTTTAGGGAAAACAATGTTTGCATATCATTCATCGTATTACTAACGCGCGTATTCAAAAATCATTCGATATCTTAGTAGAGGCCGCTAATGTGCGGGCGGGGTTGGGTGTTCTTTGTGAACTTCCCAACACGTACCCTCACCCCTTACTCAGAACCTCGGTTTCCGGATGTCCGAAACCATTGGCAACGAGAGTCATTCAATACACGGTATCCGATCAAGTCGGTATCGATATCAAATGCAAAGGGACGAACCCAATAAACTCTGACATCGGAAATGGGCCGTATTTTGTACACGGCCCACTACGACATAGAGTGGGTTCGAACGGGCCCGAACTCCCACAAAGTTCGGTGGCGACTCCAACTTCGATTTAATTTTCAATTTGACCATTCTCATATGGAGATTCATTCGCCTCCCCAAACCCGCGCGTGGCCGTGTCGGGGTGGACCTATGTCATGTCCACAATTTGGCGACTCCGCTGGGGATTAACTGATGTGTGACTTACCATCGGCATCCTCAGGGTGAGACTCGAATAGAAATCGTTTAACTAGTACAATACGCATTTTAGTTTTACGGTTCATGCATAACCCCATATTTTCCCGGGCCGGTACTGGTGACCGACGTCCCACTATACTCTCGATGTAGTCGAAAATGGATATGTCGAAGGTGTCCATTAGTCGATTCGTATGGGTTTTACGGCATGTTCTAAGCTCAACTCGACTTAGGAAGTCCGCCCCGATTCTCGATAGGCTGTGTACACTGGTATAGACCCTTACAGACTGACCGAGACTTAGAATTAGAGCATACATGGCGTCGTTATACTATTTCCATGACTATGTGCTGCCTGATTTACAAGTCGTCTTTCAAAAACCGTCATTTTCAAAATTGCATCCTTTTCAAAATATCCAATTCAAAACCCGTGACATATACCGAATTTAGGATCCACGATTTTACTCAAAATAGCCTATTTTTAGCCGGTATTATGCCCATTTCAAAACTCGAAAATACTTTCGAACTTTCAAAACCGTCGCCCGGTCCGCCTTTCCGTTTTATTTTTCGAAAAAAGGGCCGATTCTCCCCGAATTTTTTCGGGCTTTTCAAAAAATCATATTTCGAAACCTTCCTCTTCTTAAGACTTCCCGTATTTAGCAGTGTCGGGTCGTGTCTTAAGTCGTCAAAGTCTCTAGCGTCGAAACTCCGTAGATCTTATATCACGAGTTTCCTCCCTATCCCAGTCCGCCTTATTTGACTAAGGCAAAGCCCACCTACGTAAGACATACTCCTACGAAGGTTGGCCCGTCTACACAATCGAGTCCAAAGTCTGGGGAATGTTTCACGTAAACCTCCTTTCAAACAGGGCTCAACCCACACAGCTGGATCCTAAAGGAGGTCCACCTTTCACAAGTCACCCGTCTAAGTGTCTTTTCCGAGTCAACCTTTTACAAGGCATAGCCTTATAACAAAAGGTTCGTGACCCTTACGTCTAAGGGTCACTCGTCCGACACTCGAGTCTTAACCAAATTTTCGATCCCACTTGGGGGCTACCCTTCATCAGAGCGGTCAATCACGGTTGCTCTAAGGGTCATGTCTTACACGTGTCTCACGTACCCCACTTTCGAGCCACTTAGATGCCACACCATCTGAGTCCTATCTGAGTCTTTAGTCTCACTCGGGGGCTGTCCTCCACCCGAGCAGTCAACCGCGGTCACCTTAAGGGGTACCTTACGGCCATCCTGCACCGGCGTCCTTATGATGCCTTCTTCGAGTCGTACCTATGCTTCGAACACTCGAGTCACCTAGGGTTAGGTCACCACGGTTGGTCCAAGCACGCGACACGGTCAAACACGGTCGCCCCATTTTCGGATTCACCCTTTGCAGCTCGAGTCTAATTCGTGGTCGTTACTTTCTCTAGGTCAACGTTCGGGTATCCCGATCCAAGAGTCTTTGTCATCCCGTCACCCCAGGCCGTGTCTAGTTTGACTCCCTCTCTTGCATTTGCGCAAAGCCGAGTTTAGGCGAGTCGTGGCACCTGTCGTTCTCTCCAATCAATGACCTTACCAAAAAACAACCAACCGAGCATCCGAGTCCAGATCTGATTCGAGCCTAAGTCTGAGTCCGAGTCTAGGATACCCTACATCCTCATTTCCAAATCAGAGTCAGAGTCTTTTGCATTCTGTCCTCTTTTCAAATTCAATAAAATCAGCTTTTCTATTTCTCATATATACTTTCTTTATGTGTTTCCGAGAACATGATGAACACCATCATACACTATGAGCACATGCACGTGACTATTACAGGCACATCTATAACGACCGCAGGAAATGAGACTCGTGTTTTCCTTTACCTGTTCCATGTCTGACATAGAAAGCCACAAAACTACCCTTAGCAGGAGCGGTATCGAATCCTATGACAAATCTGGGTAGTCTTCTAGTTCGGGTTTAAGACGGGAGGCAAGCTCATTTCTCACAATAAACACTCATCCAATAAGACTAACCAATCCCTACCTTAGGTGTTAGTCTGACCGACAAAAAAAAAGAACTGGACAAAAAAATCAAAAGTCCAAGGGAAAAAAAGCAAAAGGCCCAAAACACAAGAGCTGGCCATGATAAAAAAAGAACTTCCAAAAATCCATGACCATGATCAACGGTCAATTCAAGTGAAAGTCCCATGACCAGGGTACGGTCAAAATTCATACCATCAAATAAGGGAGAGATAATCGAGCTGGTCAACTAACACCACATTTAGCCTTCCCACATCACAACCCTCAAGACCTTCCCGAGACCCCGGCTAGAGACAGCCCGGAATTTTGTGGATTCAAGCTCCATAGGATACCCCTAATCATTAGGGTCAGACATGGAAACCAGATCCCGCATTATCAAAACCTATCCCGATCAAAGTTCGAGCCATTTTACTCGACTTCCTCATACGCAAACCCGAGAGCAAAACTCGTTAAAATCCCCGAGAGCAAAACTCGTTAAAATCCCATCCCAATTCTTCTCATTCAAACCAGTTACCAACCCCAAACACGGGAACTCAACTTGCAGTCGGCATAGAACATGCCCAAATAGCTCACACCACCTCTGGGGGATACCCCGGAGAACGCTCACAGTCACAGGATCAATATCCTAACCATTCTAGCCCTTTGATCAAGACATTATTGGGAATGCACCTAGCCTGCACCATCAATATGGCTAGTTACACACAAAGTCTTATTAGGCTAGGCATCATAATAAATCTTCCAATACACTGAACTACGGCATGGTTTGATTTCACTACACGTGAATACGTAGGCAGCCTTTCAACAGAGGCACAACCACCCACATTGACACACATTCAAAAAGCGCCATCATTCCGGCCACGACACCATCATGTTCTCAACAGCTAGCTTTGTCGTCCTGGGGGATTCTCTTAGGCAGAAAACCTCCATCCACTCACAAAATCTAGATAAATTCAAAAAATCTAGCATCCTTTCTATAGTGTGTCCTAGTACTTGGCTCAGTCGAAGACAAGAATCTGTCAAACTCGAGGTAATACCCACTTTGGAAATGTACCCAAAAATCAAAAATCCAGAAGAGCACTAGACTACGGCATTGATACTGCTAATAGTCCTGTCATGCCAAAACAGTCTCATTACAGACTATTGCAATCCCCCCATAGCACATCCTTCCCATTCCGAGGATTCGACCATGTTGCCACTCGCCTAGGCTACGGAATAGCGCAACTTAAGAGTCTTGTTAGGTGGCCCACCCCCCTACCGAGTCACGGTCCAACCCCTCGAGAGTCCAGTCGTGTTTGTCAACTCGTCCGGTCACGTCCAGAGTCGAGTCTGTCGATATACCTCTCTCTTCAAATTCTCATTTTTAAAACCTGCAAAACTTAGCCATTTGAGAAAATCCTTTTCGACAAGGTCAAATTTCGGTCTATTTAAATTGCAAATTTCTTTTCTACCCATTTCAGTTTTGAAAACCTATTTCCTAGCACGTAAGTTGCTTTCAGGACTTCGATTTCAAAACTAAGCAAAAATCATTTTTATTCCCCAGCGCGAGTCATATTTGTTTCACCTACATGTTGCATGCAAAATTTTAACCGCGCAATTCACATAACTCCCCAGCGGCATTTAACGGGATGAGCCCACATATAGGCGCACCCAAGACTTATACGACAAGTCCGATTCCCCACGGAGTTAGCATCATCAGCTCAGATATGATTTCCAACTTATGGCTGGCGAGCCCTTTTACGCAAGTCTACTAGACTATAAACGACCCAACCGGAAGTCTGTCAGGTCTTAATCTTTGATTGACCTGGTAGCTACTCTGACTTTCGCCATGTCCAAGCCTCAGTCAGAGTGGGGGCTCTGTAGACACCCACATTTTGCTGCTAGGTGTCTATAGCAGTTTTCGACAAACACCCGATGATGATAGGACGCAAACATGCTTTAAAATACTCGAATATGGGCTCAAAATCATTGGCATTTGGCTTGGGCTTTTTACGGAGTACAAATATCACAAAACCAACCTCAAAATCAGGCCCAGTGGGTCGTTTCGAGTCAAATAAGACTAATTTGGGTCGAATCCGGCACCAGGGGCAAAACCGTCTTTTAGCGACCGAGTCAAAACCCGGTCAAAGATATTCTCGAGACACGCGGACCAGCCGTGACACCTCACACGTCCGGTTTGGACTCCAACACTACAAAAAATCAGCTACGCAAAATATTAAACAAATCCGTTTAAGGATAGAATTCGATCTCGATCAAGTAGGAATTCTATCCGAAAACCGAATCAAACACTCGACCAAGCGTAAACACTCGGCCGAGCACGCTGTTTTTAGCCGGTTTCAATGCTTCCTCACCAAGCAAACGGAATTCTCGCGCTTCTCAGCTTCTTACGTTTCCTATCCTAAGCGGTAGTTCTAACCCAAACACTTCTCCTAGTCAAGGTCGGGAATTTTCCTATAAATAGGCCCCTTGCACACACATTTTTACAGATCACATACAACAATCAATCATCAATCATCAACTTTTTATCACACATCTACGATTCAGAAATATACACTTAGCATCGAGAAACCGATAGTATATCCGAGATCCGACGAAACCGGCCACCTCTTACCGGCCCTTTACACGTCCAAATCAAAAAACCACCATAACTCACCGACATTAACTCGATGCTCCCGTGCCTAGGCCACATTCCGACGAGCCCCGTTCCGAGTACACAAAGCATGTAGGTTGAGGGTGTAAAATCAAAACAGTTTATCTCCTTTCTCTTCCTCTTCCTCTCGTCTTTTTCGTTTTTTTTGCGTCGTCGGTCGATTTCTTTTTACGGGTCATCATCGTATTTTTTATTATTTCTAATATCGATACTACAAAAATATTTTTATAAAACAAACGTTCTTAAAAATACGATATCGATTCTCTATAATCGAATATTGTTGGTGCTAAAAAAGCGTTACATAATTTTCTTAAAACAAAATACAACGATTTTAACGCGGAGAGAGTCAAACATCGTTTTTTTAGTTTAATTTTTAAAAACGATTTACCAAAACCTTTTTTTACCTTTTCTAAAAAATCATTCCGAGTATTTAATATCAATTTCATAGTCGAATATTGAATATAACGAATATCGCAAAATTAAGTCGAGTATAAATTATGCAATATTTATACGCGATTTAATAAAGCTAAAATTTTCCGAAAATCAATTTCGAAAACAGCCCGGGATGCGAGTCGCGTGCGTCCCGGGCGAGGCGCGCGGTTCCCTGAAAACGCGACACAAAAATCGATTTCGCTCTATTTTTTATTATTCTTCGAACATCGTTTTTTAGACAAAACAGCGGGTTTTAGGCATATTTCAGATCTTGATATTTTTTCCTTGACCTCGGTCAATACGTGTTAATCCATCACGTGTCATAAAACTTTTCAAAAAATCATGCATATTATCGTATTCATATTTTTTATTCAATCGTTACTAACACGTTTGTTCATCTTTTTAGCAATTTCTTTTCATCGTTTGTTTTATTATACTAAAACGAACCTCACATGCTAAATTCAACTTTGACGTTAATTTTCATGCATTAAATCGACTTAGCAACCCGTTCAATTCCTCGCATGTTTAGGGAAAACAATGTTTGCGTATCATTCATCGTATTACTAACGCGCGTATTCAAAAATCATTTGATATCTTAGTAGAGGCCGCTAATGTGCGGGCGGGGTTGGGTGTTCTTTGTGAACTTCCCAACACGTACCCTCACCCCTTACTCAGAACCTCGGTTTCCGGATGTCCGAAACCATTGGCAACGAGAGTCATTCAATACACGGTATCCGATCAAGTCGGTATCGATCTCAAATGCAAAGGGACGAACCCAATAAACTCTGACATCGGAAATGGGCCGTATTTTGTACACGACCCACTACGACATAGAGTGGGTTCGAACGGGCCCGAACTCCCACAAAGTTCGGTGGCGACTCCAACTTCGATTTAATTTTCAATTTGACCATTCTCATATGGAGATTCATTCGCCTCCCCAAACCCGCGCGTGGCCGCATCGGGGTGGACCTATGTCATGTCCACAGAATGAAATCAACAAAGGGAAACAGAGGGAAAGGAATGAGATTACTCCAAATTTAGGCTGTTGTTTGGTTTCAATGAAAAAGAATGAATTTCACCCAACCTTCACTCAAACCTCAACATTAACGGTGTGGCATCATATTATGTATACTTATGTAAAATAATTTTACATAATAATTACTACAATACGATAAATTTTAAAAAATGCTTTTATTTTTAATTGATAAATAAAGGCATCAAAAATTATTTTGACCCTATTCAACTCATATTTGACCTGACCCGAAAGTGTGGTGATGTTCGTAATGGTGGTAAGTGGGCCTTGGTGGTGGTGGTCGTAGTAGTGGTGGTGGTGATGGTGGCGGTTGTTGGTGATGGTGATGGTGATGACTAGGTTGGTGTGTGGGGAAAGAGAATCTCATTACCTTATGGGGTGGGGGTAAGAAGCTAGAGAAGTTTGGGGGAAAGGGAGGGAGAAAAGGAACGATTGAATTGGCTAAACAAACACAAACAAAGAGAATCATGAACTCTGATTCCCTTTCCCTTTCCTGAATACCTCAAACCAAACGGCTCATTATTATTGACTGCGTTCGTAAGACATGGACCAAGGTTAGTCATCTTTTTCGTTCATTGATTGTATTAGGGTTGAATTAATTTGAATTTATAATCGATTTCGGGACTAATTTCATAATCGAAAATCATAAAATATGTCTAATAAAATAATATCAATGCCCGAGTATCGCCGGGCACAAAAGCTAGTTACTACAAAATCTTGAAGAATTGAAGAGGATTATTTGGACGTGGGTTGAAGCCAAGTTAGAATTTGAAGATTAGAACTTCAGAAATAAGATGTGTTCAACTTTTAATGTGCGGTGTTTTTCAGTGTTGAATGTAAAAATACGTAAACTGCTTACTTTTTCTTTTTTTAAAAAAAAAAAAAAAAAAAAAATCGGTCCGTGCGATGTCATACTATCAACTAGCACAATACTCGTACTACATTAGGATTATAATTTATACATATACTGTGAAGGACCGCTCCTGGTACGGTAGAGGCCCAAAAGTGACGGATCGAATAAAGCAGAAGTTAGCCCAATTGAATTGAATTGAATTGAATTGAATTGAATTGGATTGGATTGGATTAATATGGATAATGCAGTCTGGCAGTGAATAGCCCATAGCCGGGCATCCTAGAAGAAGAGGAAGGTTTATCGACGACCGCCTTGAGGGCCCTCTTGAGCAGCCCCTCCGGGCCAGCAGCTCGGAGCCACAAGATGGTCTTGGTGCGGCCGCCGATGGTGGACATCTCGGCCCTGACTATCTTGCCCTTGACGGAGTTGAGTGCCCTGGTGAGGTCAGAGATGAGATCGGGCCTCTCCTCGCAGCACAAAGTGGCAACGAGGGTACAGCTGTCATATTCAGTCCGACATAGTTTAACCTCGTCCATGTCCCCTGGGACCAAACAGGATTTCCACCCATCCACGTCGTATTCATTTCTCAATGCTGAGGTTGCCTTTTTCAGCTCTCTCACTTGTCGGACCACTTCTTTCAACACTGACGCCTTGTCTGTCTATTACACATTGCATTACATTACTATAAATATCTAAACAAACTTTTACGTAAGTAACTTATTCTTTAATACTCCAATACATAATAGGAGTAATAAAAATATCAAAATATAATCCAGTAGTAGTACAGTCAGTGTGTCTAACAAATGATGCGTGCCTCACATATTCTTATACGGAAATTACAAAGATGAGCCAACACACATGAATACTAGGGTAGGGGTTAATATGGAGTTCAAATATTTATTCATTATCAGTAGTCTCGTATGTAAAGTAAATGATTTGACCTAAGGTTCTCTTGAATCGATAAATACTCCTATTTTGCTTCCTTTATATTTAAATGAATTATATTCTGTATATGTTTACCTTATTTTATTTTATTTTCACACGGAGGTAGTTAGGTGATGTTGGGAATGAGAATTTTAGTGTTAAAGTTACTCATTTGCCTTGTAAACAATTGAGAAAATTTTGTGTCAGTTAAACAAAAATAGTCTAGTGTTATGGCAAACACTTGTGTAAATATATACTTCCTCCGGCCCTCTAGTAATTTCTCGTTTTATATTCATTTAGATGAGAATAAAATAATGAAGTGGGAAGTTACAGGAGTACGAGGGATTAGAAGAAGTATTGTACAATCCATTGTAAGGAAAAAGTATAAACTACAGAGTGGGTTGTATTACAAATTTGGAGTATATCTAATCATGGAAGAAACACTACGGAGTAATTATGTTGTTACTATGACTGCATACCAAAATGTAAAAAAAATAAAATAAAAAACTTGAAAACTTGGATATTTTGTGAGTTTGTATTTTTGGTGTATCACATACGTACGTACTCCGTATTTACATATACTCCATGCATTATTTATAATGATGAGATTCTCATACGGAATATATGGAGTATAAATTTTATCATCATTTTCTGGAGTATAAGAAATGAAGCCTACATATATATTTTTGTAGAAAGTTGAAGAAACAATAATATTAAATGCGTACGTACTCCATCCTCCTAACATATACTCCAGGTTAAGCTTGCTAGCCTAGAATTTCTTGTCACATGTAATGTTTACTGACTTGTTAAATAACAAAACAAATGTTGGTTGGGGGGGTATGTATATACATACATACATACAAACAAAAGTCACTCCTTAATTAAGACCTTAAACTAGA
Source organism: Agrostemma githago (assembly GCA_958450325.1). NCBI lineage: Eukaryota > Viridiplantae > Streptophyta > Magnoliopsida > Caryophyllales > Caryophyllaceae > Agrostemma > Agrostemma githago. The sequence continues at coordinate 11,011,742 of OY288255.1, read as the reverse complement.
TAGGTGGAGTAATTAAAAGCAAGCTAAGCAAGGTCATCCAATATATAGCATACTATTAGAGATATTATATTAATATTTCCAATATACTATTAATATAATATACTATTAGAGTTATCTCTAATACATACTACGTCCATGTTTAAGATTGAATCATTGTTTTTATTTACTACTGTAATTGAATGTCACAAATGACTACAATCCGTTAGAAAACCTTATTAAGCTCCCTATTACGGACTACATACTCTGTATTTGATTTCAAAAACTAACTAACTAACTAATTTTTAGAATGAACCGTGTTACTCAAATTCATTCAACTAACTACTGGAGTATATCTACTAGGGGTGAGCAAAACCGGATATCCGATCCGGTTTTGTAAACCGTATCGGATATCCGGTTTTAAAAATCAAAAAAATTCCGATCCGTATCCGATCCGGTTTTTTTCGGATATCCGGTTTTCGGATATCCGGTTTTTTCGGATATCCGGTTTTCGGATATTCGGTATCCGGTTTTATATTTTTTTTTCTATTTTTCATTTTTTTTTAAAATTAATTTTTTCATTTTTAATTAAAGTAGTTAATTAATTAATTGATTTTTAAGCAACGTTACGTTTTATATAAATTGATATAATAAAATACATAAAAAAAATCTCAAAAAAATGGTATATATGTCTTGTGGTACAATTATTCTAACAAAATATTACGTTTCAATACATAATATCATAAATTTACTAATAGTTTTGTTTTTTACCTTTGAAAATAATGGGTGAGTTTTGAATTCTTTATTGTATAATTCATATTAGGATTATATTTTTCATATTTTTTTATTGTTTTTAAAAAACCGGATCGGAAACCGGATATCCGGTTTCTATTTTTCCCGATACGTATCCGATACGGTTTTAAGGAAAACCGTATCGTATATCCGGTTATTCGTATCGGATATCCGGAAATTCGTATAATTGGAAGCGTATACCGTATCGTATACGTATAATAAAACCGTATCGTATATTTTTGCTCACCCCTAATATCTACACCTTAAAGAGATAAAAAGTGATGAATAGTACTTGGTATCATGATATATATAGATAATCTAATACAGTATAAAAATAAAGGAAGATGAGAAGAGAAGTGTTAAGATAGAAAAGTTACTTTGTTAAGGTTGGGGAGGAGGAGGGCACGAAGAGTAGCAATGTGAGCATTGATACGCTCACGACGCAGTCTCTCGGCTTCCTTGTGGCTGCGGCAGGCCTCTAGAGCTCTAGCCTCGGGGGAAAGCCGCCTTAGCAGCTTATTATTATTATTATTATTATTATTATTGTTGTTGGAGGAGGAAGAGCACATCATAAAGGGTAGTCCAATGTTAATGTTATTACTGCTACTTCCACCACCAACACCAAGACCAAGACCATTTATGGTACTGCTACTCTCATTCAATCTGCTTGTTGCTATTATGGTAGGCTCCTTAATAAAGTAGTCGTAGTTGCTAGTTGTATTAGTGTTATTAGTATTATTATTAGTAGTAGTTGTGTTCATATTTGAGGAGGACATTCCAAGCTCATGATGACTACTCGTGCTTGCCATTGTATTCACCAACATCTGATCTTTTAATTTTATATTACCGCCTCCGCCTGGCCTGTAAAAAAAACAGATGGAGTCATATGAGAAATTATTATTAGTTGAACTAATTAAAAATAATGAAGACAATTAGTTGATACATGTATACATGAAGGAATGCGATTTCCTTTTATTATTATTATTATTATTATTATTATTATTATTATTATTATTTGGTTTGATAAGAATATAGTGCATTAATACGAGTATTAATAAATGAATAGAAGAGGCATGGAAATAAATGAAATGATCATCATATATCTGATCTGGAGTAGTTATTTTTGGTACAAGGGGAATTAATTATGATTATGATTATGATTATGATTATGATTATGATTATGATGGGATATGAAGAATTAAATGTTAGCAATAAATAAAAGGGATTGTATGTATGTGTGAGAATATTACAGATGGAATGAATGAAATTAGAGAAATCCTTAGCTTGCTTGTGTTTACCAAAAATGTTGTTGTTGAGGAGGAGGAGGAGGAGGAGAGCAGGAGTATTGTTGTTGTTGTTGTTGTTGTTGAAGTAAGTAAAGCCAAAGGGGGGCTTACAGGTTATACTTATAGAAAAAGAGGAAGGTTAGGAGGTTAGAAGTAATAGGCTACTACAATCGGCCGCTCCAAATATGGGTCTTTGACTCTTTGCTTTACATCATCTTTCCTTTCCCTCCACGCAAATATACCTACCACTTCGTGTTCCCACTACTCCATCATTTATTATCCCTCCATCATTTATTATCATTAATACGGAGTATTTGTATAACCCCTCTAAACTTGGTAAATATGTCCTTCACTCCAGTTTTACACCATAATAAATTGTTCTTTTCGGTTAATCATTCCTTTTCATTTGTGTTACTTCTAGTCTCGTGTGGTTCGGACCGCGACAATATCAATTCACGTGATTTTTGGGTGATAGTTTTCTTCAGTTAGAAATTAAAAACTTGAATTAATATTTGTTATATTTTTGAATTTGTATATAATAATTCAAAGTACATTAATTAATATATAACTAAAAAATCAATGAATTCAAAATCTTAAATTGAGGGTAAGTAGTGTTTTTATAAGAAAATAAGTACTACGAAGTATTTGTGAATCATGTCGATTTTATTATCAGTTCACTTATATTCTGATTCAGGTATCATTCAATTATATCGAGTTCGGTTCCATCCTGACTTAGGGGTTTCGGATATTATATCAAGTTAATCACATCCGTTGTTCGATCGGTTATCGATTAAGTTGTTTTCGATCGCTTTTATTTCACCAGATATTCATCACAAGGTTGAACGATAAAGCTAAGTATTACCCACTTGAATAAATAACAACAACTCGTTTTATATTTTCTCTAGACATTATGGTTTTTTTGTCATGATATACAAACTACTTGACCCGTCACAAATTTGTGACGAACATGACCATCACAAATAAAAATTTATGTTTATTATCACGTATGTACTGGCGTACGGTGTATCTTATGTACAAGTTTGTTTCCCCGTATATTTATTGTATAATATGTCTAAATTAAAACATTCTACTTGTACTAGTTTAGGCTCATGCAACTATGCAAGTGAGTGGCTTATATTACGGTGTTATCGCATTAGCAACGGGGGATAGTTTTAGAATGTACTCCATTACTCGTATGTTTTAAATAAGGCTTTGATAGAAATAAATATTGCCAAATTTTAGCATATAATATTAGAATTAAATAACATAGATAGTAGTTAAACAATAATAATACCGTTAGTATCAAAACCGCACTTATAGCTCCTTTTACACGAAAAAAGGGTGGGTACTTTATTTTATGTGTATAGCCGAAAAATAGGATTATACACTGGTTGTTATTGTACAACCAAGATAAGATTTTTGAACTTTTGTAGTATATACGAGTATATTTATTGAGCTTATACAAGTTTCTGAGCTAAGTTGTAAATTTTTTGAGCATCAACATTTATGTGATTTAACTCGACAACTTTACACTAAAGCATAGAGAAAGTTTACAACAAAACTCGAAACTTTTTGGGATAAAGTTCAAAATCATAAAATCAATTGTACATAGATCTATGTACAATTGGTTGTATAATCTTCTTATTGGGTATAGTCCATGAGGGTTTGATTAGTCCAAGTATTTACTCTCTCCATCTGATTCTTACAATTCGTAACATTTGATTATAATAACTCTTGCAAATCTTAAAAAATGTAGCAATCATAAAGAATTAGAGGGAGTATTAAGCAAATTTTGTAAAATGAGATCCATATCAATTCACTCCCTTAGATTCTTTTGATTTTTACAATTGACAAAGATGTACCTTCCAAATAATGAAAATGTAAAGAATGAACAGAATTAGAGGTAGGGTAGTACATACGGAGTATTATTGAAGATTTGTTTTACAAAATGGGCCACGAAATTTCACACTCTTTCTGTCCCGATCAATTGTTGTCCTTTAATTTTGACACAAATATCAAGAAAACTGGAAGAACCAATTAGTGAATGACATGTGTGTACCAAATTGGAATTGAAATATCAAATTACTCGTCAATCTCATTCTTTAAATGGAAAGGACAATAATTGACCAAGACATTCAAAATAGAACAAGACAATAAATGATTGAGACGGAGGAATTAGTGTTTCTCAAAATATAAGTGGTGAGTGCAGGGATGAAACTCAGTTGATGGCGGTCATGTATGTTTTGGTGTTAAAGAAGAGTAGAAGACCCTACAACATAATATATGCATGCATGTTTCAACTTTCAAATATATATTTGTATTCACCAATTGTCCCCAACCAACCAACGGAGGCAAGCAGCTAGGGAATTATTGATACCAAAATTCCAATAATCCATGTATGAGCTGAGTATGACAGATTGGTAATTGGCTGATAGGGAATTTTTCAGCTCCTTCCTCTGCAACTATATATTCCATCTCCACAGCTAGTACAGTTTTCCCTATTATTGGCGGACAAACTGCATTATTGTTTCTCACTATACATACTTACATTACTCTATATACTTTTTCTTTTTTTCTTTTTTTTTTTTAAAAAAAAAGGGGAGAATAATTACTCCTTTAATCCAATCATTTATTTATCTTAATTTTTTTTTTGTACTAATTTAATTTTAAAGTAAACTAAAGGTTTAGGCGCAAGGGAATGAATTTTTATAGTCCGTATATCAAGTAGACAAATACTCCATACTATAAATATGGATTTAATTATTGCTAATGGATCTAAATCAACCCAATACAATCGATTAACGAAAATAAGGACTAACCTTGATCCATGTCAACCGACGCACTCAATATATAATAAGAAGAAATAGTATTGATTCTCCTCCTTGACCCTTCCTTAATGTTCTTTATGATGATGGAGATGAAACCGTGTCTTTCAGTGTCTGTAATTGTGTATTTTGTTCTTTTGTTAATTGAGAGGAGAACGCATGTCTTGCTTGATATGTATAAATACAAAGCCAAAGGATACATGTTTGATCTCAAGTCAAACCGTTCACACCTTTTCGTGAAAAGACGTCTTTTGATACTGGGTAAGGTCAGAAGGAATAGTAATTCCCGACTTTAAGTACATTAATCGAAACCGATCCATCACGGTGTCGTCTTTCATATTAAAGTCTCGTAATATTTAATATGAACTTAATTTATATTTAAACCGAAACACTTAGGCCACACGAATATTATTAAATATTCTAACACGACCCACCACCTATCCAATCTCAATACTCTAATGAGAGACGATGGTTTCTTGTCACAAGTCTTTGGATTTTGAGAGCACCCCTTTAATTAATTTCATCCCAATTTTGTTGTTTTATTTCGTTATTTCATCACAAATTTATTAGTCGTTCCTTATTACTTGATCGGTTACAGATTATCCTTTTTATTGATGTCTTTGTTCCAAAACCAAATTAAAAGTAAACAATGATGGGGACAAAAAGAAAATAGTGGACAAGGGAGTGAGTAGAAGAAGAAGAAGAAAAGGGAAAGAAATGAGGGAAGCGGAATATTGGTGCAAAGCGAGATGTTGGATTGAGCAATAATGAGTAATGTATGAGCAGTGCGAGTGATAAGTAAGGCGAGGACTAATAAAGGCGGATCGGATGCGCAATCCCATACTTAATTAACAGTTTGTTGTATAATCCTATTCAATTCCTAACCCCTCCCTCCCTGTTTTTTACCAGACCCAAAAAACCAGACATTATTCCACGTCCTTTTGCTGTCATGTTTTCCTGTACTCTCCCAAGGTGGGTTGTAGTTTCATACTCTCTCCTAAAAAATTGTCTCATTTTCTTATTATATGACATATTTTTATTGTCAACAAAATATATTTAGGTCCTTTTTTTGGACTTATATTCAGTCAGTTTCATTTTATTTCAGTTCAGCTCCAAAAGGCATATTTTATCTTTTTATTCTTTATACTGGATGGATATTACAATGGAATAATTAAGTTCTAATTCATTGGTTCATTGTATCATTAACCATTTCTTTTTTTTTTAGGAACTTATCTATCATGAATCCACTGATTTCTGCCGCTTCCGTTATTGCGGCTGGATTAGCTGTAGGGCTTGCTTCTATTGGACCTGGAGTTGGTCAAGGTACTGCTGCAGGCCAAGCTGTCGAAGGTATTGCGAGACAGCCCGAGGCAGAGGGCAAAATCCGAGGTACTTTATTACTTAGTTTAGCTTTTATGGAAGCTTTAACAATTTATGGATTGGTTGTAGCATTAGCCCTTTTATTTGCAAATCCTTTTGTTTAATCTGAGAAAAATAAATACATATTTCTCATATTTCTTTTAGGGTCTTGGACGTGCAGGTTGTTTTTTAACATTATATTTTAATTTCGTCCCTACCCAATTACTTATACTTATTCATTCAGAAAATAACCTAAGGGAATGACTGATTTGAAGATGAAGAATTAGTGTTACCCACTCGTTTTCTTCCTTCCTTCCCCTTAATTCACATGAAACCTAGTACCTAATTATAACTAATTCTATTTTATTTTAATTTAAGTATTGTTGACAAACTAAAATTCATGAAATTCATTTTGAACCTATTTTATTTTTAGAAGTAATAAATAAGTGAAGCAATACAATGATTTTTTGAGTTTATCTATAAAAGGAGATCTTATGAAAAATGTAACCGATTCTTTCGTTTTCTTGGGTCACTGGCCATCCGCCGAGAGTTTCGGGGTTAATACCGATATTTTAGCAACAAATCTAATAAATCTCAGCGTAGTGATTGGTGTATTGATCTTTTTTGGAAAGGGAGTGTGTGCGGATTGTTTATTTCAAGAATAAGTTGGATTCAACCAGCTGTACCTCTTTTTCTTTGGATGCAAGGTGCATGATTTCGCAAATTACTTCTGAATAAAGAAAAAATTATATGTAAGAACCATACAGTAATTCGTGAAAATGAGGTAGGCTATAATTATAGTAAATTTGTACACAATCTGTCTAAGAGGCAGTTGCTTCTTAATCGTAAAGTACTTGCACAAATAGCTATATTAAATAGGAATTGTCTTTATATGATTTCAAATGAAATCATATAAAAAGAAGATTGGAAAGAATGCCCCAAAATAATATATTTCAGTTAAGTTCAATCAGTTTCAGTCCAAAAGAACATGACCTTAATCATATATATATATATATATATATATAACTTTTTATTTCTTCTCAATGGTAAAAGTTTCGTATATTTAACATGGATCTCTTTTTTCCCTCCTTTAGTTGTATGAAACATTGAAACCAGTTCCTTACGTTAGAAATCGGTTTCATATAAGAAGTAACTCGTTATTTTGTAGCTCAATGATTAAGGAGCTCCGATCCTTATGGTGTGACCATATATGAAACTCCTTATATATCATCATTGTTATTGCCCTAATACATACGGAGTATTATTTTCATGTCGTTTATTTGTTGTCATTTGATCAAAGTACTCTTCACAAATAATATAAAAAATGATAGTAACAAATAACCGAAACGGAGGGCATAAAACGTCCCCGGAGTTGAATGGAGCTGAGGCAGAGCAGGAGTACATTTTTCTTGGTATAAATGTGTAACAGTAAAAAGTAAAAATATAGAGTAATATAACCTAAGTAGGAGTGTACTGTGTACTACCACTTACTATTCCGTATGATATTTGGAAAAGCCATGCAATGCATAGAGATTACAGAAACTGCTGTGCTGGCCTCTAAAAGAAATATACTTAACTGCCTATTTTTGCTTAAGGTTTACTTCTCCAACGTAACAATCCCTTACTTGCATTGAGTACTGTGAGGGTTGAGTAGCGAGTACAGCACATACTACGGAGTATGTACGTTTAATGCTTTCTCCTCACTTTTCTTGGCCGGCCGGGTTGGGTTGGGTTGGGTTAATTCTTCGTTAGTTTGCTTTAGTTTTTACCGAGGAAACTTAACAACCCACAATACCTAGTATCTCAACTTTATACATACATTCAATGCAATCTACTCCTCCTACTCCTACTCCTACTCAAACACAAAAAGTGAAAAACCCTAGTTTTATATTTTTTATTCTCTCATCCTTTTCAAATCATCAAAATATGACAATATGTCTCTTACATGCATCTACTTTGTCACAAGTTTTTGTTATTGTGTTATTTACTCCATATTCATATTATACTCTCTTTGTGAATAATCATATCATGCATTAATAAACATATTCTTGAGATATTTGGGGATAGAACAATTAAGGACTTATTCAATACCAATGCATCATAGAGAATAATACAGAGTATGATTTTGTAGATATTTTCCCAATACTGTACTATATTAATTAGGATATCATGCATGGTCGTACATATTATCTAGGTTGTACCGATAAGGACACGGACACATACAAATATTCGACACGTAACACGGCGCTCTAAATTTTGTAGAACACAGACACGCCGGAAAAAAAAAACAAGTACATATATTTAAACAAAGAGAATTTGAAGTTTTTTATAACTGAAATATAGGTTTGGTTACTTGCAAATTCGCAATTATCGTAAAATAACAAAATAAAAATATTAAAGTCTTATAAATGCACAGTTAAACATCGAATCATAAAAACTTCGAACTGGTGTACTACTATAATGTTATAATTAGATAATTATTCAGCCTTATGTTAAGTGTTTATATATAGCATCAAGTGACCGCTTAAACATATGGAGTGTAATATTGTCCTTTTATTAAAGTCCGGAAACTCATAAATAACACTAAGTATGTCCGACGAATCTATAATACTATGAACTGTGCCCGACACGTCTCAAAATATCATGAACCGTGTCCGACACGTCTCCAAATAAATAAATAAATAAATAAACATACACGGCCGATTTTACAGGTGTCGGATATGTATTGTTGTGTGTCCGACATGTGTCGGTGTGCAACACGGATGTATGACACGACCCGGTGGTTAAGAGGAGTGTCCGTGCAACCTAGCATACTCGCTCTACCATAAGTATAATATTAATTGATAATATATACATGGTGATTGTCACGTTATTCCCCTTCTAAATCTCTACACATTTTATTTTAGCCGATCAATAACATACGAGTACTCCGTAATATTTATGTTTCCTTTACATAAAGGTTTTTGGGATGTAATTATAAGTGAAATTTGAGCTAATCAACCCATTCAATGGGGGTGGAGATTCAAACCCGCGACCTTTTATCACGCTAACTTTGATACCATATTATGAAACCAATTCAATCAAAATCTGAAGACAATGATTGAAATCGAAGAAAATGTTTATGTACCGTTACACTTTATATACTTAGTGTACAATGATTGATCACTGATGCATGTAATTAAGTAATTATATTGGTTGAAATGCAGTCAACAGAGTGGTCAAAGCAAAGGCATGGTAGTAAGTAGTAAGACTAGTAACTACTAACTAGAGTAACCATAATACGGTTAGCTAAGTATGGGTATTGGGAGACGTACGTCGGTACGTTAAGTATGCATGCCATAATGGTCCTCACTAACTTGTGACCTCTGACTCTGAGTAGCCAAAAAATTTAAAAATACAAGAAATTTATAAATAGGACACCTTTCATCTTTTAGACTATTCTTAAGCAAGGGTCAAGCTAATGTTCCAAATTAAGTTAGAGTGGATCAGCAAGCTAAGCTAAGCTCATTGCTTAACTAAGTTAGCGTTAGTTAGGCGTTTTGTTTGTTGATTTCCTCTAGTTGGTGCTTGCATAGTCCCGGTTTCTGATTGTAAATCTCAAGCTTCGATTAATAATACGGAGTACAACTCGCATTCTATCCAAAAATGAAAAAAATGAACGAGATCATCTCACATTAAATTAATGTGATACAGTCTCGTGTTATATGTATTTCATACTGTATAATTTACGAGGGATTCAGATCCACCATAAATATTTTGTGTTAGACCAGGTATGTGTAGTCTCATATTGTACTACTACTAGATTAGTGTGAAACCGTGTTATATAAAACAAAGACGATAAATAGATGGATACGGATGCGTAGAATGAAGGTCGTCCTTTATGTTGTGGAGATGTCGAAACCTCAAAAACGACCTAACATCATAAGAAAACAAAGAGGAAACAATAATAATCGTGAATATTATTATATACGAGTATATGATGTTGGAAGAAAGATGTGATCCAACTTATGAAACTGTTCCCTAATTAAAGCTTGCAATTGCTCTGCCAAAACTGTGATACTATTATCAAACAATGACAGCTAGCTGGTCTGGTCTGGGCTGATGGTCGTCGTACCAGACATTCTTTCTTCTCTTCTCTTCTCTTTTCTTCAATCTTCATCATCATCCTCACCACATTATTATTATTCTCTCTATTTTGTTTTGCTTTCTTGTCTTTTCTCCCGTTTTTTCCATTTATTTCCTACGTAATCAAATCTCCATTACTATCTTCCTCTTTTCTTTTCTTTCTTTCTATATTTTGTACCTACTACTTGCTCTATTATACTCCCTCCGTCCATAATTTATCGCTCCGCTTTCCTTTTTGGGGTAGGTTATTATTTATTGCCCCATTCCCTCACTTTTTTTTTCATCCTATCTTTTTTACCAAATTACCCTTGTTACGTTTTCTTATTTACAAAAATACCATTGAATTACACTTACAATATTACACTTAGCCTCTAATATTTTATTTATGTATTCAACATTAATTACGGCCCATCATCATTTCTTTAATATTATATATATATTTTTTCTTATTTTTTTGTGCATAAAGCAATGGGGCAATAAATTATGGAAGGAGAGAGTATTTCACCTCTTTTTTTCTTTTTTAAATTAAGATCACCAAGTACTTCCTCCGTTTGATCAATAGGTTTTTTGCATTTGATTTTTGGGCACTATTCATAAGTGGGGGAAATTATCGATATAACATTATAACTTCTATGAGTAATACGGAGAATATAAGATAAAATATATTCATGTAATATCTTGTTAAAATTGTTTAATTGAGTGCATTATAAACATCAAATTTTCATAATTTTTAGAAATATATAACTAAAGATATGCACACAAAAAACAAGTGTGAAAAAATAAACGTAAAGAATCGAAGTGAGTATTAGTTAAACTTCCTATCTACTATATATTCAATTATAAGAGGTGAACAATAAATCGCCTCTATGCTAAGATTTTACGATTCAATCTTTAATTTCTCAAAAAAAAATTAAGTAGGATTTAACTTGATCTCATGATCATACGACTATAAGCTACAATATAATCCTACATTATTAATAACATACTCAGTACCTATTTTATCATAGGATAAAGAAGAGCGCACTCAATCGCATCACAGAATACCTAGCTTTAACCACTAGCTTAGACATCTACAGTCTCATACAATATATTTGAAAGGCTTTGCTTTTTTTTTTTTTTTTTTTTTTTTTTTGAACTGCAACAATTCATAGGCACGCAAACGATAATATAATGGGTTAGCTAGGGCATGCATCTCAACAAAATGGATGACCTTAAGGTTAAGGTGCGATAAAAAATGAGAGTCAATGGTATGGTAGTAATAAAGTTAATAATGAAAGTTGCTCAAAATTGGTAGCGTGTTACAAAAAGATTTAAGCCCTAAAAATTAAAAGAAGGTCCGGATCTGAATAATGAATATGAGGATTGAGGAAGGGATGGACAAAATGATTTACAGTACTTAGCATGAAGTACGTACGTACGTAGAGTAGTGAGTATGTAGAATAATGGTGCTGTAAATGAGGTTGAAGCTAGTGTTGGACCGAGAGAGGAATATTAAAGGCACTGCTGCCTTTATGATCGAGTGTCCTTTATTTGTTCCACTTCCTCCTTTCTTCTCTTAAAAAAGAATATCATCACCAAATCTTTCAATGAAGTAATCATTTATTTTATACATCTCTCTAGCTAAGCTACTTTATGTCTCTCCCAATCATAACCTATACCTCTATCTACCCTTCGCTTGTAGCCTTGGAACAAAAAATATCCTAACACATTTTAAAATTGAAATCAAACCCAAAATCTATTTAAAAAATCATACAGTAAAATTTGAGTTTTTTTTGGTTGAAAATTGATGATTCACACATCTGGATTGATTTTTAGCTGTAAGTTCACAATTTTTAAAATAGGATAATCAGTTTACATTTTAAAAAAAAAAAAATTTAACTAATAATCATAGACAGCTTAATTAAACAATTCAAACTCATTTAATTTAGGATTAAGATTTGAAAGTTACTTGAATACAAACGATTTAAAGTTTAACATTTTTCTAAATAATAAATAAATTATTAGCCTATACGAGTATAATGAATAAATAAATTGGGTTATGGAAACCCGGTTTCTGGTTTCGGTTTACGATTTTTTTAAAATTATTAGCCTATACGAGTATAATGAATAAAAAAGACACTCGGTTTAAATTGAGTTGGTTTTGGTTTACGATTTTTCATAATTTTTAAAATCTGGATCCCCAAAACGATTTTCAAAAAATTGATGGGTACCAATTTTGCTCACCCTTACTTGTTTCTTACTTGTAGTCTCCTACGTACAAACACAAATAATGTACTCCGTACAGTGCAAGTCCAAACTTTTGATTACTTCATCATTTCATGTACTCCCTCCCATCTATTCAATTCTTTACACTTACTATAAATGAACAATCCAATCAATTCTTTACATTCCTCTTTTGGCAAAATATTTTACCATATAACCCCTTATCTTTCCTCTATTTACACAAAATACCACTATTTTTTCATTACTTTAAGTTTGGTGGACCCATAAAATCATTTGATTACCAATAATACCCTTACTTTTACCACTTTTCTTAAAATTTGTGAAACCCTCCATATAAAGCATTGAATGGATGGGAGGGAGTAACTCATTAGCTCGACAATCAGTGACACAATGCAAGCTCGTTTGAAAACAATTTAACAGGAACCCAACATGGTATTGGTACTTTTACCGTTTTGTTCCATTGTTAAACTTAAATTGATTTAAATGAAAGTGATTTTGTATTTACCTTATTACTTTTGACTTAATAAACTAACCAAGCCAAACAATGACCCAAAAGTAAAATTATTAGTACAAATTGACCTAATAAAAAAAAAAACACTTGCCAACATGTTAATTGACCGAGCTAGATCACATTCAAGTTACAAGCGGGGGCGTATTTAAGGGGGGCCTCGGGGGGTAAGTGCCCCCAGAAGATCTAAGAAATAAATTTTTATGTGTATCTTATATATACAATAAATTATAATAGATCAGTTGGTAGAACGTTGTATTTATATTGAGACCTAAAAAAATTCCGGTGCCCCCCGCCACTGGTTAGAAGACTTTATGACTTGACTCAACCCACGCCAAATGGGATAAACGTGGGCTGCTTGGCCCATTTCTAATCACCACTCTACCTTTAAATAAGACTTCGTTTAAAAAAAAATTAATAAAATTGAAGATGTCTCAATCTAATAGTGAAGATAGGATCCTCAGTCGCCTTGTTTGGGAAAAGACAGCCACAAAAACATTGTTTACCATATCAATCTAATAGTGAAGACGTACTGTAAATGATTAGGTAGATAGTATCTATAGTTGCAGAAGTGTTAATAATGGAGTACGAAATAAGGTGTTAAGCTACAATTGGAAGGAGGAAACACATACTGTAATAGAATTGAATAATGGATGAGTTCAAAAGTTTGGAAGTCATAGATTTTGCATTAATAATAGGCCGGGACCGAATATACCTACCTATTATTCATTCATTAGGTAGGCTATATATTTAGATTGATTCCCGGGCAGTTGTAGTAGTAGTGGTAGTAACTTTACAGTAAATAGTGGGGAAAACTTTCCAAGTTGTGATGATGTCGCCAGAGAAAGTAAACAAAGGGGAGAAACGAGAATGTGTTGAAAAGGGAGAATGCTTTTTGTATGTATGACACTGCAACAACAACAACAACAACTCTTTAGTCTTTACAATTCAAGATCCAGAGAATATCATTCTCCTTCCCAACCACTACTCACTTTGCTTGCTTTTGACCACCCCCATCCCCACCTCCACCCCGTTTTCAAATCTCCCACTAGCGACACCGGTTATTTTTGTTGTAAACTTTCAAGACTCATTCAATTCAATTATGTAGCTACGCAACTTCATTCCATCTTTCTCTTTTGTAATCATCATTTCATTTAGACTCCCGACCGATTAAATGGACAACCCCATAACAAAATTATACTCGTAAGTAATAATAAATGAGGTTCGCTCGTGAGCTCCTATATATAACATGCATCCATTATAAAATGAGACATAAGGTTCTCGTTTTGGTGGGAAGGCTCTCCATCTCACATTCCACCGTACCATCTGTTAGAAATAATGCAAAGACAATATATTGACTATTGTTGCATAGTAAGGGTTATTGTGACTATTGGACATAAATTGAACGAGAGGGAGGGAGAGGAGAAGAGGTAACCGAGAGCAGCGAATTTTGCAGCGACGAGGTAAGGAGGCCTCTGCCTTGAAAACTATTTCCGGTTCGACCGAGATGGCGATCAGCAAGTACCGGTAGTTCCCTAAGGTTTGACACTGTAGCACCGAGACTCACCCACTTGAGGTTCGGAGCTATGGAACGACAAAAATACGATACCCAGAAATCATTATTGTGAGAAGATGGAAGAAAGAAGAAGGATTAATGGTGTTGTTGTTGTGTGCTGAAGTGCTGCGTAGCTGCTGCTATTTAAAGGCAGCAAAACGAACAGTTGAAGAACTGTTCCTGGAAAGCAGTAGCAGGCTACGAACAGTCACATTTGGCTGAGCACAACAGACACACGCCCCACAAAAAAACCCTAAGCCAAACCGAGTCATGCCCAAAAAGAAAGGCGTAGCCCGCCGCAAGCGATTTGCCAAATCCCGAATCCCGAATCTCGAATCCGGGTCGGGCTCGGGCACACGCGTGTGCGAGTTGAATTAAGCACCTCACAGGTCCATATAAAACAACTTACTTTCAGTGAGTGAATATCTTTCGATTTTAATTCCTAAATGAGCTTCAGTTGATACCCCCCACAACACATATCATACCTTCGAAATTAAGGTCGTTCCACGATTTCAATGTGTAACGCGCTCTTAAAAGCCGTGCGTTTACCTTGGTACTTATAAGTGTAATCATAGGACTTCTCATAGTCTTATGATTGTTACACCTATATGCAGGTGGCTCAAGTGCTTCTCAATAGCACTTCTCACGTGAGCCATTAAGGACATAATTAAGTCCAACCTAATGTATAGTTCATCAAGTGCGTCTCAAAAGCACCACCATTAAGGCTATGAACCCATACAATGCCATAGAAATAGAGACTTTGGACCGAGTCAAGTATCACTCTTTAACTTGACTTAAGGACCTAAGCCCTATTCCCCTCGACAAGTCAACAACTTGTCTCCTAGGCAACCCCTTAGTGAGGGAATCAGCAAGATTTCATTCGGACTTCACATAGTCCACAGCCATTACTCCATTTTCAAAGAGTTGTCTTACTGCAGCGTGTCTAATTCGCATATGCCTCTTTTTCGCATTATAGACACTATTTTTAACAACTCCAATGGCTGCTTGGCAGTCACAGTGTAGGGAGATTGGTGTATGCCGACTTCCTCACATAGGCACATCGGCTAGTAGGTTTCTCAACCAATCAACCTCTTGTCCTGCTAACTCAAGAGCTATGAACTCAGACTCCATGGTAGAGAGTGCCATACGAGTCTGTTTAGAGGACTTCCACGATACAACACCTCCACCTTTGGTAAAAACATAACCACTAGTAGAACTAATCTGATCGTTTCCTGTAACCCAATTCGCATCACTATATCCTTCCAATACAGCTGGAAATTTATTCTAATGCAGACACAGATCAGCTATCCTTTTAGGTATCTTAGTAAACGAGGAAGTGCAGTCCAATGTTCAGAACTAGGGTTATGAGTGTAACGACTTAGTCTACTAACGACATAACCAATGTCTGGTCGTGTACAGTTCATAAGGAACATCATACTACCTAGAATTTTAGCATACTCTTCTTGGGAAACACTCTTACCCAAGTTTTTACACAAAGATATGCTAGCATCATAGGGTGTTCTAGCAGGCTCAACATCAAAACAGTCAAATTTTTTCAACACTTTTTCAACATAATGAGATTGACTAAAAGAGATTCCTTTAGAGTTTCGGGTAACTTTAACTCCTAGGATTACATCAGCTTCTCCTAGGTCCTTCATCTCAAATTGTGATGACAAAAAATCTTTGGTTTTAATTACAACATCCACATTATTACCAAAAATTAACATATCATCAACATACAGGCATATGATCACATAGTCGGATTCAAACATCTTCGAATACACACATGAATCAGAGTTGTTAACCATATAGCCATTTGTTATCAAAGTGCTGTTAGATTTCTCATACCATTGTTTTGGTGCTTGTTTTAGACCATATAGTGATTTGTTCAGTTTACACACTTTATTCTCTTGACCTTTGACCGGAAATCCTTCAGGTTGCGTCATATAGATTTCTTCTCTTAGATCACCATTCAAAAAAGCAGTTTTAACATCCATCTGATGTATAACTAGGTTATGAATAGCAGCTAACGCAATCAGAATTCTTATAGTCGAGATTTTGGTCACAGGTGAATAAGTATCGAAATAATCAATATCTTTCTTTTGTGTAAAGCCTCTAATCACAAGTCTAGCTTTGAACCTTTCTATTGAACCGTCATGTCTCATTTTCTTTCTGAACACCCATTTACTGCTAATGGGTTTGCTACCTTTGGGTAAATCAGTTAACTCCCAAGTCTGATTATAAGCAATAGAATCAAGTTCATTTTTAATAGCATTTTTCCAAAAATTAGCATCAATGAATTTCATCGCTTCATCATACGTTTTTGGATCCTCTTCTATTAAAAAAGCAAACACAAACTCTTCACTAGCACAGATAGAGTAACCATGTTCAGATAGGAATGTTGAGACAAAATCATCACCAAAGTTCTTTGCACATCTAGTTCTTTTACTCCTTCTAGGTTCAACATTATGATCAGTAGAAGTGCTAGCATGTGAAGACATATCAACAGATGTAACAGGCAAAACAGAAGGTGATTCAACATTCTTCTTTAATGGGAAAACATGTTCAAAAAATTCAGCATCTCTAGCTTCAGATATAGAACGATCATTTAAAGACATGAATCTATAAGCAGAGCTATTCTGTGCATATCCGATAAACACACAATCGTAGGTTTTTGGTCCAACTGTGGATCTCCTAAACTCAGGTAAACCCACCTTAGCTAAACAACCCCATACCCTAAGGAAGCTCAGATTAGGAGGGTAGCCCTTCCAAATCTCGTAGGGGGTCTTATCTATTTTCTTATGGGGAACACGGTTAAGAATATGACAAGCCGATAAAATCGCTTCCCCCCACATATCGTCAGAAAGACCAGAACTTAAGAGCATAGCATTCATCATTTCCTTTAAAGTTCTGTTTTTACGTTCAGCTACACCATTAGACTGAGGTAAGTAAGGTGGACTATACTCATGAATTAATCTGTTTTTCTCACAGAAATCAACTAAAGTAATCAAACCTATACTCGCCACCTCTGTCGGACCTTACCCTTTTTATTTTTCTGCCGAGCTGATTTTCGACTTCGGTTTTAAAGTTTATAAACGATTGTTCTGCTTCGTCTTTAGTATCCTAAGCAGATATACTCTAGTGTATCTCGAACAGTCGTCTATAAAGGTGACATAATAATGCTTACCGCCTCTACTTGCAGTATTCTTGAAATCAGCTAGGTCGGTGTGAATTAATTCAAGAAGACTCGTACTCCTAGCAGAAACGGGTTTACTAGGTTTTTTTTAGTGAATTTAGCCTCAACGCAGCTAGCACATTTCGAGAATTCGTTATTAGTTAAGCTTGGAATTAGACTCATTTTTCTAAGCTTTTTAATATAATCTACATTCACGTGACCCAATCTACCATGCCAGATATCAAGAGATTCAACGATATAAGCAGAAGTGGAAGCAATATTATTAAAATCAGAATCAATGTTCAAAATAAATAAACCCCCAGACAAATATCCCTTCCCGACAAAGTCCCCATTATGCGACATTACGACCTTGCCAGCTTCAAAAATAAGCTTCAAACCAACTTTGTTAAGTAAAGCACCAGACACGAGGTTTCGACGTAAAGAAGGAACATACAACACATTTGTCAGGGCAAGAGTTTTCCCTAAGGAGAGTTTGAGAAAGATCTTGCATTTTCCGGAGATCACCGCAGATGAAGAATTACCCATGTAAACACATTCTCCGTCGGCCACTTCCTCGAACTCGGCGAATATCCCCCTTTCAGCACAGAGGTGTCTTGAAGCGCCAATATCCAGCACCCATTCAGCAACATTTTCCACCAAATTAGCCTTAACAACCACAGCAGCAATGACTTCATCATCAGTAACAACAACATTTGCTTCAGCAGTTTTCTTGTGAGTACACTGGTAAGCTTTGTGACCGCTTTTCCCACACACGTAGCAGAAAAGAGTACCCTGAGGTTTTTTGAATTTTGGGAACGGGTTTGGTGTGTTTTTCTGGACCATTTTTCTTACCCTGACTCTGACCCTAACCCTGACTCTGACCATTCTTATTTTTCCCCTTATTCTTTCCCTTGGACTTGTCAGCATTAGACATACCACCAGACTCAACTACAACCATATTAACTTTAGCAGCATTAACAGGTAGAGCAACTGGTTTATCTTTAAGACGATTAGTCTCTTCGGTCCTCATACGACCTACAAGTTCTTGGAGGGACAAATCCTTTTTCTTATGTTTAAGGTGATTTCTATAGTCAGACCAGGAAGGAGGTAATTTTTCGAGTAGTACATTAGCAAGAAAAACATCACACAATTTTATCCCTTCATTTATGACATCAGCACACAAATTTTCATAAATATGCACTTGCTCCATAATTGGTTTACCATCCTCCACAACAAATTCCAGCCATTTTCCGACAACATATTTTTTTTCCCAGCATCATCAGACCCATATTTTGACTCTAACGTCTCCCAAATTACTTTAGCCGACTTATTAGGAGCAAATAAATCAAACAGGGTGTTAGTGATCGCCTCCCAATCGGATCGGTCGTTAACGAAGGACGGGGGATCAAACGATATTTATAGACTCGGAATAACACAAAAACTACTAGAGTAATCGTGGTAAGTCGAGGTCGGTCCACAGGGAAAGGTGTGCGATGTTAAGCTTAAAGTGTCGTGTTTGATGTCTAGATGGGGATTTTCTAAGGGTCGAGTCTATACTAGAGGAATGTCTATGATGATAGCTAGAGGTAATCAATCTAGGGAAAGGTGTTAGGGGGAAGTCGGGATTCGGTACTTGGAGTCTAAGAAGGTCGGAATCGAGTTTTTGTCGCAACATTGATAAAGGAGAATGCCACCTTTCGGTTTCTTCACCTAACTCACCTAAAAACTCGCTTTCGCGGCGAATAAGGGTAAGTCTCTAGCTATGGTAATTTCTACCCCGAGTCTCCCCATATTGATAGAAACTAGTCAAGGTCGGTCTAGTTGGCCGGACTAAAACAACAACGACATAACAACCATAAACAAGATAAACCAACAAGCAAGCAACCCACCAACATCCCTATATTCAAATAATCCAAGTCCTCATCCCTAAACCCCCCAACAAGAAATCTACTCACTAATCATAATGGAAGACAATAAAACATTAACTAAGGAGAAAATCACTACAACATGCATAATAACTATATCTAAGGAAACTAACAACACTAATATGAACTAAACAAGATTATGATGAGAAAATAACATTAAAACTAAACTAGAGATTAGAGAGCGGAAGAGAAATATACCAACTATGAAGATCTATAAGAAATGATAATGTTGCATGAATAAAGATTGAATCTTTGATGAATAAAATGGAGAACTTGTCACTAATCCTCCAAATAACCCAACAGATCTTCAAAATAATCTTCTACAAACTTGTAATCTAGAGAATTGTTGATGGAAACTATGTAGATCTACTACTAATTATTATGTAAACTACTAGAATTATGGAGGATTTTACTAGAATACTACTACTAAGAAGATGGTGTAATAAGATGGTAGAATGGTGTAACTACACTAATGAATGGTAATGGGGTGGGAATGTGGGATGCCTTGGGCAACAAACTAGGGTAGATATATATATAGTAGTCTCTTAATGGTGTAATAACCTAAAGCACAAATCCACTTTATGCTCCATTAGTGAGACAATCTCCCTTAACATCTTCATGGGGTGAAACTTCGCCCTGCGGACTTGACGATAATTCCCACCGGGTGAAATTTCACCCGGTCAGATTTTCTTCTTTTTTTGGCATTTTTGGCACTTCTTCCCATCGGGCGAAATTTCACCCGGTCAGATTTTCTTCCTTTTTTGGCGTTTTTGACACTTCTTCCCATCGGGCAAATTTTCACCCGGTGGGCGAAATTTCGCCCAGTCAGTTTCGCCCGGTGGAGAGGTCTCGGAAAATCTTTGAGAGGCATTTTTACCGTCGGGTGAAATTTCGCCCGGTGGTGTCTCACCGGGTGAAATTTTGCCCGGTCATTTTTCTTGCCTCGATTCTTGTCTCATTCTTCGTCGATTGATTGGATGACTTCAAACTTTAAGTTGTGTGCTTTACTCTTTGGACGGTTTTCCCTTCTCTTGTGCTCGTGGAAGCTCAATCGTGATTTCGGTGCCAAATCCTATCAAAATGATAGAAAAACTACCAAAAACACGTAAAACGCACAAGAGGGACGCTAATGCGAGAAGTACGCAAAATATGGCGATAATCGCACTCAAGACTCGCAGAACGAGGGAAAAACGGGTCTAAATGGAGGGAAAACGGTCTAAATTTAGCACACAACAATTCCCCCACACTAAACCGTTGCTCGTCCTCGTGCAAAGACCCAAAAAGAAATTACAAACTACTACTACTAGCTAGACTATGCTAAGCCGATATGGGGCAATTAAGAGGCCCGCTCCGTCCCTTCAACTCACATCGAAATACTTATGAGGTAAAGTACTCCCATGCAAGGCAAGTTGGGGCTTGCTCAAAATGGTGGATGCGACTAAACACACAAAAACACATAACACGAAAGAATAGACGCATCCAAAGCAAAAATAAAACACTGAATCCCTCATCGAGACGGCGGGGAAAGACACTGATTACTTACCTAAAACAACAATAAACTTCCAAGATAAATCACCCACGTAAACAAAAACCAAAGCCTAATACTATGACAATTAAGCAATATAGATGTTGATAACTTAGCCTAGGTCCGCCTAATCTTCTAAAGGGGTACTACGGGGCGTATAACAGAGTGGAAAAAGTGAACCATGGATCGTTCGACACTGTAGGTAGGTGCAGTCCCGCTCTCTTTGGCTAAGCCAAGAGGGTCGTTCCAAACTCGAATTTCCTAAATTAGCCCAAATAAGAAAGTGGAGTATTTACAATTATTGGGTTGATCGACTAATCACCGCTATCTTTCGACCTCGGGACTCGGTCCTCTAGTTGGCACTTCACGGCGACGAATCGATCAAAGGGTTTTTTTTAAGGAGATGTTTTTGATGATTTGATTTTTTATTTGAAGCTCCTTTTCTTCTCCTTTGTTTTTCTTTGTTCTTCATATTTTTGTGCCCTTTTTCTCTTGCTTTGGTTTGCCCTTGTTGGCTTTTTGATGTGATTTGAAACCAAGCTTGGAGGTTATTTTGGTGTAAACTTATTGTGATGATGTATAGGTGGAGGAAAAATAGGTAATCGAGAACGCGCGCCATTCCCGGATAACCCACAAAAGGCGGAAGAAATTTGGACTAAAGGTGCAATGGTCATTCGAGCAAGATCACCTAGAAAATGGCATGCGGGAACCAAGGCCTAACTCCTCCATGGGTGGTCAAGGTGGTCAAATGCAAACCCCGAAGTAAACCTCTAGTAGAAAAAGTGGACTCAAAGCTAAATGATCAACAAATTCATTGCCTAAGAGTCATTCTACTAGATTAAGGTCCAAAATCTACAATGGGTTATCTACAATGGAATGTAAAACTCTTGTAATAAGTTTGTAATTGGGTTTTCGAAAAGTTTTAATCCTAGACACACTATACAAAAGCAAAACAAAACGGAACACACGAAAATGAAAAGGCAAAATAAAAGAAAACACAAGTAAGGTCATGAACTCCGTACTCCATCATTATTCAAGCACACAAAATCAACCACAACACCCAAATGCTCGACTTCGAGAGCCTCCAAATAGCAACAACCTAACTCCTCCACAAAATTAAAGAAGAAAGAAGGAAGGAAGTTACCTAGCGGGTGCTTTCATAATCTCTTCAAATTGCGCTATTAAGGTGGTGGTTACCTGTAAGAGTAGAGAACAAGACCATACACGGGACACGAAACATAACGAGAAACAAGAAACGAAAAGAAAAAGAAAAGAAAATGTTTTTGATTTTTCAAATTTTTCAATTTTTTATGGATTTTTTGAAAAGATTTTTGAAAAATAAAAGATAGTAGACTCCTCCCCCACACTAAAACTGTACATTGTCCTCAATGGACAAGTAGGGGAAGATCGGAAAAGACGGAAAAGAAAAATAAGAAAAATCTTTTTGTATTTTTATGATTTTTCAAATGTTTTTGGGTTTTCTGAATTTTTGAATGTTTTTTTGATTTTTTCAAAAATTTTGAGAAAAGAAAAAGGAAAATAAAATAAGGAAAGTGGTAAAATAGTGGCGGGCCTAGGTGCAATCACATCACCTAGACCCTAGCCAAGTGGCTAAGAAAATGAAAATGAAAGAAAATTAAATGAAAGGGTGAAAAATTGGGCGTAGGTGTAGTCACGTCACCTAGCCCGGATTAAGAAAAATTGAGAAAGATTGATAAAAAAATTTGGATTTTTCAAAGGGTCAATGGCGTAATCACATCGTCTAAAGACCGGGAGCAATACCAAGGCCGCGATGGCCGCAAAAATCATTCAATGGGACGGTGGGACAACTTGCAATTTTGTTCAAGATAAAACAATCACAAAGATTATAATGATGGGACAAGGAACAAGGAACAAGATTAGTTCAAGGACATACAATTGTAAATGATTAAGACTCACCGACACAATCCACACAAATATACCCACAACATACACGAACCATAGTATCTACCGACTCTTGTAGGGGTGTCTAGGTCGAATAGTCATTTGACGCAAAAGAAGCTGTCAGAGTTCCTTCACCGGCATACTCCCAAACTCCTATTTCCCCCGATTCGGTCAGTCGGAATTCACAGGGACCTGGAGGTAGGTCCCAATTACGATGGTTATAAATATTAGTTCGCTATTTTTTGGGGATAATTAAGGCACGGCCGTGGTTAAGAGAGACGAGGCGGTGGTCAGGCACATGAAAGATCCAAGTAGGGAAGTAAGCCTCGTCAAGCCAGACACGGTTATCAAGTGGTTTAAGATGGTCGGTCGCATAACCCAAATTTCTTGCTATTACAGTCACAAGACCACCACAGTCAACAGAGGGGCGTTGGTCAACTATAATTTGATGAAAGTGTAACGCCACGACAATAGGTAGGTCTAGGGGATAAGGGTTACCGAGTAAAGAGTCACTAATCAATTGTAGGACACACACATTGAGGTTAATGATATTGTCGATAGATGGCAAAAGACAGTGGGAAAGGATTTCAGCGAAATAACGAATGACTGGGTTTCGGATTTCAGCGCTAAAATTAGAATTGGGTTCGAAATCACGTTGACCCGGCGCTATGCGCCTCCACAAGTCTCTCATAGTCGCACTACTTTGCGAATCACATAGGGGTCTACTTAGTCCGGTACCCGATGAGGGTAAACCTAGAGCTAAGCTAAAGTCGGAAATATTTAAACAGTGATTTCTACCAAACAAATTAAATTTGAACTCTCTAGGTGCGGTCGGGTTATCGATTTTAAAGCTACCTAGAAATTCACAAGTCAAGTCTTTGTTTGTGAAAGGCACAAAATAAAGGAGTTTACTAGTACCAATTCTAGACGATAACTCTCTAATATCGTCCTTAATTCCTAGAATTTTGTTTGTGAATGGACAAGGCCATCTTGTACTCTGAAAAGCTTTTTCAGAGAAGTTTTGAGCAAGGGGCGAATTAGGGCAAGGTAAAAGTTTTGGCCTAGAAGACTTACTAGAAGATGAACATTTAGAAGGATTAGAAGTCGAGGCCATACCTTGTTTACGCGCGGCTCGTTGGGCTCTTGTCTCCATGATAATAATTTGCAAGAAAAATCCCGAAACTTTTTCTTCTCCTTTCTTCAAAAACCCAAATAGATAATCACCAAGTATGGAAGTGAAACTATGGATGGAGGTTTAAATGTAGTATGGAAGGTGGTATGGTGATTTTATGATGGGTGAAAGAGTGAAATGAATTGTGGGGTGAAAGGGTGATATAAATAAGGGTGGTTGGGAGGAAAAGTGAAGAGTTTTAAAGTTGGTGGTAAAAATTTGGTGTAAAAATTATTGGAGGGAAAGTTATGTTGGGGTAAGTATGAAGGAGGGAAATGAAAATGTAAACAGTGAGTAAAAGGTGTAGGTGATCCGGCCAGCTCACGCCGCCGGGTGAAATTTCACTCGGTCGGGCACCATCGGGTGAAATTTCACCCGACGGTTTTTCGTCGTGAAAATCGTTTTTTGCCAACATTTTTCCACCGGGTGAAATTTCACCCGGTGAAAATCTCACCGGGCGAAATCTCGCCTGGTGGTATCTTCTTCAAATCCGGCAATTCTGGCAACTTTCCGTGGGGCGAAGTTTCGCCCGGTCGAGTCTCACCGGGCGAAGTTTCGCCCGGCGGTCTTCTTTGCTGCGTTTTTCCGTCTTGCCATTTCATAGCTCTTCAATAATCACCTAGGAATTCAAATATTGACTCGACTCACATTACATAATCAATATCTCCCACAAACATGTTTGTGGTCTTCAATTAAGCTCCATAACTTCTCCAAAAGCTTGATCTTCATCCAAATTACGCTCCATGGTGAAATCCAATTTCAATCATTCTTCTCAAGCTAACAAAACTAATTAAACTCAAAGAAATATGATACATATATACAAGGTGGTTGTTGAGGATACCATCAAATCTACATCAATTTCGAGAGGGGGTTAAACAACGCTCCCCGATGGGAGCTCACCAAGCTTCATAGTAGAAAAGGTCTCACGAATATGAACGGGATAATAAATCTTCAAACGTTGCCCATTAACCATAAATTTCCCGGTTTCCGGGCTTGATATCTCTATTGATACATATGGTTGCACTCCGGTCACTTCAAATGGACCCGACCATTTTGATTTCAACTTACCGGGGAAGAGCTTAAAGCGACAGTTGAAGAGTAATACCTTATCACCAACGGAGAAGTCCTTACGAAGTATTCGAGAATCGTGCCATTGGCGAGTTCGTTCTTTGTAAATCTTCAAATTCTCGTAGGCTTCAAGTCTTAGTTCTTCCAATTCTTGTAGTTGGAGAAGGTGATTTTCTCCTACAACACTCTCATCGAAGTTTAGCTCTTTGATTGCCCATTTGGCTTTGTGTTCTAGCTCCACCGGTAAATGACAAGCTAAGCTTTACCATACACAAGACGATAATGAGTGGTTCCAATCGGCACTTTGTAAGCCGTCCTCAATGCCCAAAGGGCGTCATTCAATTTCAATGACCAATCCTTTCGGTGTGTATTAACAACTTTCTCTAAAATTCCGTTGATTTGAAGGTTGGAGATCTCGGCTAGGGATGTCAATTTCACCCGAAACCGTTAAATATCCATCCACCCGATTTAAATGGATGGACGAAAACCCGAAAATAACGGATGATAGATGGATGACGGATGAAGCTAAATCCACCCGTTATCCATCCGTCACCCGATATTATTTCTATTTTGTAAAAAAATATATACATTTATATAAAAATTTAAGATACTTAATACAAATTAGTAAATTATTATACGTTTTATAATGTCAAACAAATATTAAGTTACTAGATTTAGTAAGAGTTCTCAATATAATACAACTTTGTCTTATAATTTTAGGATGAATAACATTTAATACTTTTTTTTAGCTTATAAAGATAATTAAATCGCCATCCGTTTATCACCCGATCCATCCGTTTCATCCGTGGATGATGGATGGATGGATGACGGATGATATATTTAATGTAATGGATGGATGCGAGTGAGCCTTCACCCGACCCAAACCCGATCCATTGACATCCCTAATCTCGGCTTGCCCATCTGATTGAGGGTGGTAGGCTAAGGACATCTTGTGAGTGATATCATATTTCTTAAGAAGGTGTTCAAAGGTATCTTTCCTAAAATGAGAGCCTCCATCACTAATTATGGGTCTAGGCATACCGAATCTCGGGAAAATTACATTCTTGAAAAGCTTGATTACAACCTTGGAGTCATTGGTGGGGGAAGCTACGGCCCCGATCCATTTTGAAACATAATAAACCGCGACTAGGATGTACTTGTTACCAAAAGAGGATGTGAACGGACCCATGAAATCAATGCCCCAAACATCGAACAATTCAATCTCCAAGATAGGTTGAAGGGGCATCTCATTTCTTCTTGTAATATTGCCACTTCTTTGGCATGCATCACATGTGAGAATGAAAGCTCGAATGTCTTTGAACATGGAAGGCCACCAAAACCCGCTTTGGAGAACCTTGGCAATTGTCTTTTGGTTGGTCAAGTGTCCACCATAAGATGTCGAGTGAAGGTGCTTCACAATATTATATCTTTTTTCGGCTGTAACACATCGTCGGTAAATTCCATCTACACAACGGCGAAATAAATAAGGCTCGTCCCAATAATAGCGTCAGACTTCATAACGTAGTTTCTTCCTCTCTTGCTTGGAATAATCGTCCGAAATATAATGAGACACTAAGAAATTGACGATATCGTCATACCAAGGTGTAATAGTTTCAACGGCCATCAAGGCCTCATTTCTCATAGCTTCATTGATGGGAATACCATCTTCTTCATTGCTTTCTTTACCAACCGTTAGTCTACTAAGATGATCCGCTACGAAGTTCTCCGATCCGGCTTTGTCTTTAATCTCAATATCAAATTCTTGTAAAAGGAGGACCCACCGAAAGAGTCGGGACTTTGTCTCCTTTTTGGACATGATGTATCGAATAGCCGCATGATCGGTATGAATAATGACTTTGGAACCGGTAACATAATTTCGAAATTTCTCCATGGCATAGACAACGGCAAGCATCTCTTTTTCGGTTGCGGTGTACCTCGATTGGGCTTCATCTAGTGTCTTGCTTTCATAATAAATCACATGTAGCTTCTTATCAACCCGTTGACCTAGAACGGCACCAACGGCAAAATCGAATGCATCGCACATGATCTCAAATGGAAGACTCCAATCGGGAGCTTTGATAATTGGTGTGGTAGTGAGAGCGGTCTTTATCCTGCAAAATATCTCAAGACACAGGTCATCAAAAACAAAAGGTGCATCTTTCATAAGCAAAGAAGTCAAAGGCTTAGCAATCTTAGAAAAGTCTTTAATAAATCGTCTATAAAAACCGGCGTGACCTAGAAAACTCCTCACCCCTTTGACATTTGTAGGTGGTGGCAAGTTCTCTATCACGGAGACTTTCGCCTTATTGACTTCAACTCCTCTATTAGAAACAATATGACCTAGGACAACACCTTGTTCAACCATAAAATGACAATTTTCCCAATTTAAAACAAGTCGGTACTCTTCACATCGAGCTAACACTTGATCAAGATTATCAAGACAAGAATCAAAAGATGTACCATGGACACTAAAATCATTCATAAAAACTTCCATGGATTTCTCAATAAAATCGGAGAAAATATCCATCATACATCTTTGAAACGTTCCCGGCGCATTACACAATCCAAATGGCATCCTTCTATAAGCATAGGTGCCATAGGGACAAGTGAAAGTGGTCTTCTCTTGGTCATCGGGATGAATAGAAATTTGAAGAAATCCGGAATGACCATCGAGGAAACAAAAATAAGAATGATGCGCCAATCTTTCAAGCATTTGATCAATAAAGGGAAGGGGGAAATGATCTTTTATGGTGGCCGTGTTCAATTTACGATAGTCTATACACATGCGCCAACCGGTAATAGTCCTAGTGGAAATTGACTCACCCTTTTCTCCTTTAACAACCGTCATTCCTCCTTTCTTCGGCACAACTTGTACGGGGCTAACCCATTTACTTCCGGTTATTGGGTATATAATGTTAGCCTCATACAACTTGAGGACTTCCTTCATGACAACCTCTTTCATGGTGGGGTTCAACCTACGTTGACCCTCAACCGAAGGACGGTGGTCATCATCAAGGATGATCCTATGCATGCAAACATTCGAGCTTATGCCTTGGAGGTCGGCAATGCTATACCCGATGGCCTTTTTGTGCTTTCTCAAAACAATCAAAAGTTTTTCCAATTGAGGTCCATCAAGGGTAGCATTGACGATAACAGGATAATTAGTTCCTTCAAGAAAAGCATATTTGAGGGAAGAGGGGAGTGGTTTAAGTTCAAGATTAGGAGAAGAAGATACCATACTCTTACCCACCGGTAGTGGTTCTACCTTTTCATGCATCATGCAAACATTCTTCTTCAAGAGGTGGAGAGTCAAGTGGTTCCTCTTCTTGCTTATCATCATCTATCAAGCTATACTCAACCAAACTATCAATAACTTCAATGGAATGCATTTGTTCAATCATTGGTTGTTTAAGAGCTTGAGAAAGGGAAAACTCTACCGATTCGTTCCCTATGTTAAATGACAACTTTCCATTCTTAACATCAACTATAGTACCACCGGTAGCCATAAAAGTTCGACCTAAGATAATGGGGGTAATAGTGTCTTCGGGCATATCCATGACAACAAAGTCGGAGGGGATGAAGAACTTACCAACTTGAACGGGTACATCCTCAAGTATCCCAAGTGGGTATTTGACGGACCTATCCGAAAGTTGAATCGACATACTAGTGGGTCTCATCTCCCCCACACTAAGTCTCTTGGCAATAGAATAAGGTAATAAATTAACACTAGCCCCAAGGTCGCATAAAGCTTGATTAACAACAACGTTTCCTACCCGACAAGGGATGGAAAAACTACCGGGATCGTCTAGTTTCTTTGGCATTTCGTTCATAAGAATGACACTACATTTACCCGTGAGAGAGACACATTCTTTGTCCTCTATGGTTCTCTTTTTAGTCAAGACTTCTTTCAAAAAACTTTGAGTAGAGGGGCATTTGAGAAATTACCTCGGTGAAGGGTAAAGCTACCTCTACTTTTTTTAACATATCCACAAAACGGCTAAATTGAGCATTCTCTTTGTGTGGCTTAGCTCGCTCGGGAAAAGGCAATGGAGGGACAAAAGTGGGAGGCGGTGGAACGTTAGATTCTTCTTCTTCTTCGGCTAATCGCTCCGCCTCTTTTCTTTTGGCTTCTTCGGCTTCCATTTGCTCTTTCTTCTTTCTTTGTTCTCTTAATTCATTCTCCGCATTTTGGAGGATATCAAACTCCGCTTGTATTCCCCGGTTTTGTTTGGGGGAAGTGGGAGATGATTCTTGTGGTGCACTTGGTTGATTCACTTTGGATGGGACACTCTTGGTGTTCAAGTTCAAGTTCTTATATGGGTCCTCAAGTTCTTTGCCACCTCTCAAAATGACGGCATTTGCTTGGTGTGAAGGGTCTCTTGGGTTTTGGGGTTTACCGGGCAAACCATGGGGTGGATGAATTGGGGCGGCTAAGCTTTTGTTGATTCTTGTGATTCCCAAACCTTTAGCCTTGCCTTGGTATCTTGATGTTCATTCCGTAGTTGGCCAACGGTTCTTTGCAAATCATTATAATTTTCCCATGGGACTCCTCCTTGACCAAATTGAGAATTGCTTGGTTGGCCATAAGATTGAGAGGGTTGATTGATTGGTGGTTGATTGTAACCTTGATTTCCTTGAAAGTTACCTTGGAACCCTTGATTGTATCCATGATTGAAATGATTACCATGTTGATTTTGGTAATTGTTGTAATTGTTAGGAACATGGAAGTTGCTACCTTGTTGATTGAAGTTGCTCCTTTGATGAGGAGGCATATATGGAGGCATCTTTGGAGGACCTTGATTAAAGGGCCTTTGTTGACTTTGATTAAATGGCCTCATTTGACTCCCTTGGGCACGTGGCATCGGGTTTTGAACATTTTGATTTCCATAAGAGAAATTAGGATGAAACCTTGTGCCGGCATTGTAAGTATTAGAAAAAGGATCAAATTGAGGTCTTTGCCCATATACTTGTATAGCTTGAACTTCATTTGGCTCTTCAATATATGTTTCTTCATTAGGAATGCAAGAGCTAATGTCGTGGCCATAATTGCCACAATGATCACATTGAACTTCCCATGTTAATTGCTTTGGAGGTGATGGTTGCCTCGGTGGAATACTCCCTTGAATTTGGTACATACCTCTAGGAGTGGGCTTCGAACTCATGGCATCCATTCTCTTTTTCAATTTCTTAAGTTCCGTTTGAAATTTCAATTCGTTAGAACTCGTAGGTGAGTTCACTTCAACTTTCTTTCTAGAATCCCTCGATTGACACATTCTAGAATCACTCATTGCCATCTTCTCAATAAGATTCTTAGATGCCTCATCGGTGAGAGAAGAGAAGTCTCCTCCGGCGGCCGAATTGAGGTTTTCCTTGGTTCTCGATGAAAGGGTGTTATAAAATGTTTGGGTGGTTAACCAATCGGGTATTCCATGGTGTGGACATTTGCGCAATAGATCTCTAAATCTTTCCCAAGCCTCACTTAGGCTTTCAAATCCGTCTTGTTTGAATATTTGTGTCTCCATGCGATATTGATTAGTCTTTGACGGCGGAAAATATTTCTCCAAGAAGGCATTAGATAGTTGAGCCCATGTTGTGAAAGTATTAGCGGGATGGCCTTGAAGCCATCTACGAGCTCCATCTCTCAAGGTCTTCGGAAATAATAAACGATGCAATTGGCATGAAGTTAGTCCATTGAGACGGGCTCCTACTAATTTATCTTTAAATGAAGCAATGTGCTCTTGAGCATCTTCTTGAGAAAAACCTTGAAAAGTATCTTGTTGGACCGCATTGGTCAAAGAGGCTTTCAATTCATAGTTCTTGGGAATCTCTCCGAAATCGACGGGAGAAAGTGTTTCTTCGTGTGTTAATTGGGAATGTGAACCTAGGGTCGCCATTGGTTGGATTGGTGGGGAGGGTGGATTTGAATTTGGTGAATTTGGAGAATTTGGAGGGGATGGATTTGGTGGTGGTGTTTTCGGTGATGGTGGTGGTGGTGGTGGTGAATTTTGTGAAGTGGAAGGTATGGAAGGATTATTTGGAATGGGGTTGTGTGATGTAGAAGGTGTAGAAGGTGTATGTGGTAGGATGGGATTAAGGTTAGGAGGTGATAATGAAGGATGTGAAATGATGATGGTTTATTTAGTTATTTCCTCGAAAACGCAATGCTCTAAAGTCCTTTCCGGCTCCGGATCGAACCACAAGGGCGATGACGTGTTCCTGGGCATAAAACTCAATTTAAACGGTGAGACTCCTAGCACCTCGCGGTACTAGGGATAAAGAGAGAAGGGAAAAGAATCAAACACAACAACTAAAAACACAATAGTTACTCGCCGTTCCCCGGCAACGGCGCCATTTTGATCGCCTCCCAATCGGATCGGTCGTTAACGAAGGACGGGGGATCAAACGATATTTATAGACTCGGAATAACACAAAAACTACTAGAGTAATCGTGGTAAGTCGAGGTCGGTCCACAGGGAACGGTGTGCGATGTAAAGCTTAAAGTGTCGTGTTTGATGTCTAGATGAGGGTTTTCTAAGGGTCGAATCTATACTAGAGGAATGTCTATGATGATAGCTAGAGGTAATCAATCTAGGGAAAGGTGTTAGGAGGATGTCGGGATTCGGTACTTGGAGTCTAAGAAGGTCGGAATCGAGTTTTTGTCGCAACATTGATAAAGGAGAATGCCACCTTTCGGTTTCTTCACCTAACTCACCTAAAACCCGCTTTCGCGGCGAATAAGGGTAAGTCTCTAGCTATGGTAATTTCTACCCCGAGTTTCCCCATATTGATAGAAACTAGTCAAGGTCGGTCTAGTTGGCCGGACTAAAACAACAATGACATAACAACCATAAACAAGATAAACCAACAAGCAAGCAACCCACCAACATCCCTATATTCAAATAATCCAAGTCCTCATCCCTAAACCCCCCCAACAAGAAATCTACTCACTAATCATAATGAAAGACAATAAAACATTAACTAAGGAGAAAATCACTACAACATGCATAATAACTATATCTAAGGAAACTAAC
Organism: Agrostemma githago; assembly: GCA_958450325.1. Lineage (NCBI taxonomy): Eukaryota > Viridiplantae > Streptophyta > Magnoliopsida > Caryophyllales > Caryophyllaceae > Agrostemma > Agrostemma githago. The sequence continues at coordinate 10,979,275 of OY288255.1, read as the reverse complement.
AACACTAATATGATCTAAACAAGATTATGATGAGAAAATAACATTAAAACTAAACTAGAGATTCGAGAGTGGAAGAGAAATATACCAACTAAGAAGATCTATAAGAAATGATAATGTTGCATGAATAAAGATTGAATCTTTGATGAATAAAATGGAGAACTTGTCACTAATCCTCCAAATAACCCAACAAATCTTCAAAATAATCTTCTACAAACTTGTAATCTAGAGAATTGTTGATGGAAACTATGTAGATCTACTACTAATTACTATGTACTCCGTAAACTACTAGAATTATGGAGGATTTTACTAGAATACTACTACTAAGAAGATGGTGTAATAAGATGGTGGAATGGTGTAACTACACTAATGAATGGTAACGGGGTGGGATGCCTTGGGCAACAAACTAGGTTATATATATATATATATATATATATATATATATATATATATATATATATATATATATATATATATATATATATATATATATATATATATATATATATAGGTTCATGTGAGAACCACTCCTTCAATGAGAACCGTGAGACTATAATATGAGCCATTAGATCATAGTGTCCAATCTCATTCGTTGGATTCTTCAAAATTCTTCAATCCCATCAATTAATCACAATTGCTTGAGTCTTCAACCCGTAAGGTCGTAACTCCTTCTCCTTCTACAAAATTCTTCGACCCGTAATCCTTTAATCCATAATTCTTCAATCGACCATTGAATCCGATTTTCAATCATCAATTTTTCAATCGACTTTTCTTCAATCCATCAATTCATCACAATTGGGTATTAAACCCCAACAACCTAAGTAACTTTTAATTTTTTTTAAAATTAATTATTTTATGAGTTAACTTATTCGATTAAATTCATTATTTCATTATAATAGTAAGTATTATTGTCGGCAAATATAATTGCAATAATCCCAGCTATCGTTTTTTTTTTCCAAATTTCCTCATGTATTTAGGAGTTCATCTAAAATATTGTCCTTTAATTTCCTTTTGTACGGATTTTATATGGAATACAACATTTCTTCAAGTCCTACTCGATTTAATTTCCTTTTTCAATTTTAGCGTACCATTTTTCAATTTTATCATACCATTGTCGTACCCTCTTTTAATTATGTTGTATCCCTTCTCAATTTTAGCGTACCCTTTCTTAAATTTATCGTACTCTTTTTCAATTTTAGCGTACCCTTTTTAAATTTCAGCGTACCATTTTACAATTTCAATTTTAGTGTATCCTTTTTCAATTTTAGCTTACTCTTTTCAAATTTTAGCGTACCCTCTTTTACTTTTAGCGTACTTTTTTTTCAATTTCAGTTTTAGCGTACCCTTTTCACTTTTAGTGTACCCTTTTCACTGTTAGTGTACCCTTTTTCTATTTTAGCGTACCCTTTTTCAATTCAGTTTTAGTGTACCCTCACTTTTGAATTTTAGCGTACATTTTTTAATTTTGGTGTACCAATTCTCAATTTTAGCGTACCCGTTTTGGTGTACTTTTTTTAATTTTAAGAAGAAACGTGGCTACATCGATCCAATCTTTAATTGTGAAAAACCGAAAAGTTATTACTCCGTACATAACATTGAGGTGCTACTTGAAATATAATTGAATAATTGTAGTCCATAAAATATATAAAATGAATACAGTAGTTTATAGGCGGACCGATCTTGCTAATAACTTATGTTGACTAAATCTATATAGACTGAGTTATTAGCAATTCTCCACATGAACTACTGTATTAACAATTCTCCGCATAACTTATGTTGGCTATAAACTACTGTATTAACAATTCTCCATTTCTGTGTTTATGACGGATCTTGCGGCCGCATTCCAGACGGCTTTTCGGCTGAATGTTGGAGGACCATATGTGGGGAAGATGGACGACAACCCAGGGGGAATGAGGCATATATGGGAAGCAGATGACAGCTATATAGTCGGTTTTCCAGGTGTCACGGCACAACAAGAGGAAGGGAGTAATTGAATAATTGAACTATTTAATGGTTCTAAATGATTCTCATAGTTCTCATTGAGGGATAGGTTCTCACCCGATCTTGACTCTCTCTCTCTCTCTCTCTCTCTCTCTCTCTCTCTCTCTCTATATATATATATATATATATATATATATATATATATATATAGTAGTTTCTTAATGGGTATTTAACCTAAAGCCCAAATCCACTTTATGTTCCATTAGTGAGACAATCTCCCTTAGCATCTTCATGGGGTGAAACTTCGCCCTGCGGACTTGACGATAATTCCCATCGGGTGAAATTTCACCCGGTCAGATTTTCTTCCTCTTTTGGCATTTTTGGCACTTCTTCCCATCGGGCGAAATTTCACCCGGTCAGATTTTCTTCCTTTTTTGGCGTTTTTGGCACTTCTTCCCATCGGGCAAAATTTCACCAGGTGGGCGAAATTTCGCCCGGTGGGGAGGTCTCGAAAAATCTTCGGGGGGCATTTTTACCGTCGGGTGAAATTTCGCCCGGTCATTTTTCTGGCCTCGACTCTTGTCTCATTCTTCGTCGATTGATTGGATGGCTTCAAACTTTAAGTTGTGTGCTTTACTCTTTGGACGGTTTTACCTTCTCTTGTGCTCGTGGAAGCTCAATCGAGATTTCGGTTCCAAATCCTATCAAAATGATAGAAAAACTATCAAAAACACGTAAAACGCACAAGTGGGACGCTAATGCGAGAAGTGCGCAAAATATGGCGCTAATCGCACTCAAGACTCGCAAAACAAGGGAAAAACGGGTCTAAATGGAGGGAAAAACGGTCTAAATTATTTAGCACACAACAGTTAGTCATGTTGTTCAGAATATGACAACGAGCGGTCTTATTATCTTTTTCGTACTTTTTGATAGTATCAGCATTAGACTTGATAACAAACGCGATAGGAGAAGTAGCCTCGACAGTAGTGGACGCAGCAACAGGGACGAGACAATCCTCAGACAACACATAATCAATATCGAGTTGTTCAAAAAACATCAGTAGTTTCTGAGACCATCGTTTGTAATTGTTACCATCCAATTGTTCTATTTTAGACAAATCAGGAACCAACTTTGACACAACAGACATTGTTACAGCAACAAAAATAGTTTTCAAATTGTTGTGACTATTGGACAGAAATTGAACGAGAGGGAGGGAGAGGAGAAGAGGTAACCGAGAGCAGCGAATTTTGCAGCGACGAGGTAAGGAGGCCTCTGCCTTGAAAACTATTTCCGGTTCGACCGAGATGGCGATCAGCAAGTACCGGTAGTTCCCCCAAGGTTTGACACTGCAGCAGCCACTTGAGGTTCGGAGCTATGGAACGACAGAAATACGATACCCAGAAATCATTATTGTGAGAAGATAGAAGAAAGAAGAAGGATTAATGGTGTTCTTGTTATGTGCTGAAGTGCTGCGTAGCTGCTGCTATTTAAAGGCAGCAAAACGAACAGTTGAAGAACCGTTCCTGGAAAGCAGTAGCAGGCTACGAACAATCACATTTGACTGAGCACAACAGACACACGCCCCACACAAAAACCCTAAGCCAAACCGAGTCAGGCCCGAAAAGAAAGGCGTAGCCCGCCGCAGGCAATTTCCCAAATCCCAAATCTCGAATCTCGAATTCGGATCCAGGCCGGGCTCGGGCTCGGGCACGGGCAGGCGCATGTGCGAGCTGAATTAAGCACCTCGCAGGTCCATATAAAATGACCCCCTTTCACCACTAGTGATACCCATAGTGAGAGTAGTGTATATAAACACCATAAGACACTAGTATCTCACCTATGTGGGATAATTAGAGATAAGAACTTAGCCCCTATTTTCCAACAAGGGTATCTCCCATTAAATAACATATTGATACCAATTTTCATGATGGTTATGAATATCATTATCTTCATAGTAATGACAATTCATTTCATATCACAAAGTGACATTGGATACCTTTTGAGATTAGTCTCATATGACACTTATTATATAAGTATGAGAATGATAAGACATATGAGGACATACACTACTACAATTCTAGCCTACCATGACGCTTATAAGATGACGGTCACACACGGAACCTTCCTCTAGGTACATTTGGTATTTGGCGGGAAAAATATTTATCAATTTTGACGGTTCTGGTGGAAAAGTGAGATCTTATGTCCAACAAAGAGGACGGTTGGTCAAACAAAACGACCTCTATTACTTAAGAAACCGGTTTGGAAGGAGAAACGACCTCTATGATAGACAAAGAGGCTGTTTTATTTCTTAAAGCGACATAAATGTTAATAAAGCCCAAAAGACGGACACCTTCCCACTCCAGTTCTTTTATTCACTCAAACCCCAAAATCCCTCCTCATCAAAACCCTTCCCCGTCGCCCTTACAAACCCTTCGTCGCCTCTACCGGCCATCTCCTCTCCGGCCTTCGCTTCACCTTCGTCGGTCGTCGCTTCACCATCGCCGGTCGGTACTTCACCATCGCCGGCCATTACAAACCCTCTGTCCATCCCCTTTCTCCCTTTCCCCTTTCCTCTTTCTCCTTCTCACTTCGTCCTTCACGTTCGTTGATCGCTTTGTGCAGCCGTACGTCGACCCTCCGTCCTTTCACCCACGACGACCCTAACCACCGTTGGTCGTCTATTGTGGTCTGAAAATCCGGTATCTCGTAAACCCTAATTATTTGTTATTGTTACTGCTTAAACTTAATCTTGTTTATGTTAAGGAAAATGTTTTGTATCATATTTTCAGATTCTTATGTTATGTTTGCATCATATTTTCAGATTATTTTCTTTGTATAACTCAGCATCGTGGAGTTTCTGAATTTTTTTGTTCTTTGTTTGAGGTGAGGTGTGATAAATGTAGTGTGGGAGGAAGTGTGGAAGTATTATTTGTTAGCTAATTCTGTATTTTCAGTTTCTTTGTTTATTTGTTAGCTAATTATGATAAATTCAGATTATTTTCACTTTGTTTGTTAGCTAATTGTTTATAGACTAACTGTATTATTTGAGGAAGTGAGGGAGTTGATGGAATGAGTTTTATTTGGTGTGTACAATTGAGTTGGGTCTGACTCGAGATAATTTTGGGTCAAAAGAATCGGCTGAATTACGGTTGAATTGGGTCTTTTTGGGTTTGAGTCATTATCGTAGCTTATTCTCAACTTTTTGGGAGGAATATTGACACGTTTGCTACAATAAGTATTCGAGTCATTTGGATTAAGCGGATCGATCGTGCTAATCATTCAAATATTCTTGCTACAATATGCCAGTTGTGGTACACTATTGAAGGTATGAGCAGTTTGAACTTTGAAGATCTTTGGAGCACATTGCTGCTCTTGCATCAATATTCATGGATTCTGTTTTGATTAGCCGGACAGATCTAGTTAGTAGTTATTGTTTATGATAATAGACTCAGTCCGTTCGATCCATGATTAGTATTGTATCAGACAATTTTACACATGAACCAACCAGACATGTTATTAGATGGATTAAGATTTATGTCGGATGTATTTTTGTGTTTGATCGTATGTTAGACGGAGAGTTTTTTTTATCAGATTCTTGGAGAAGTTATCAAAGCTGGAGCAACAACTCTAAATATCCGTGATACAGTAGGTGACACTGTCCCTAAAGAGTTTGGAGAGTTGAGTGCTGAAATAAAGGCTAATACCCTTGGAATTGAGAATGTCATCATCTCCTCTCACTGTCAGAATAATCTGTGACCTTAAATGGCTACTTGCTTTAAACTAATCTTGTTCATCATTATTATTATTAGAGTAATTATTACTATTACGATTACTATTATCTTACTTATTTTGTTTTTCTTTCATTGCAATTTAGTCATTACTAGGACTACTTATAGGGATGACGAGGTTGATTCTCCTCCTTTGAAGGTCAACCAAATTTCGGTATCATTCCTCTTTTTTTCTTCGTTTTTACTAATCCATCATCACATCTTCAGTATGTGGTCATATTGGGTTGAATATGAGTATATGAATAAGGCTTTTGTTAAAATTATCTTTTGAAAATGTACTTTGTGCGCCTCCTATTAACGGACATGTTATGAAATTTTTCGTAGAACTAAAAATCGTGCTTGGTTATTTTAATTTATTTGGATATGGGTTGGACAGGGTTCATCGTATTTAGCCATGTATCGCCACACCTTCAAAATGAAGGACTGCTGTTATGAAGGACATCGTTGTGAGTTTATTAAAGTATGAAGGTAAGATTAGCGATCAAACTCTTCTGAAATATTAGCTTTCCGCTCAGTTTTATTATTTTTATATTGCTCAAGTCATTTGAGACTTGCTTGTCTAAGACTTAGAGTTTATATGTTATCTCCTTATTTCATCTTATACTTTACTTTTTACCATATTCACGTTCTCCCACTTCATTTATATGTTATTGTACTCCGTACGTTTCATTAATGCTAAAAATTTTGCCTACCAGGTTGCATTCTTGTAATTTTTGTTATCATATATTCTGCCAAGCTTTCAGTTTAGTCATACATTTAACAGGTGTTTCCATATGTTGAAACTATTGATTGTTGATGGCTCTACAAGCAGCTGAAAGAGATGTTTATGATTTTTTTTCAAAGGCTGGCAAGGTTAGCAAGCTTTTTACCAACAACTTTTTTTAGTACTCTATATATATAAGAATATAAGATGACGTCCATATATGATAAACATCTTGATGTATGTTGTTTATTGTGTTATATTTTTTCTTCATTAATAGAGTTCTTTCAACAGATTATAGAGATGTGATAACCAAATCATTGTTGTACTTTGAAGCTAAAAGATTTGGCAAACTATCATTTATGGTTTTTCTTCGTTCTCCAACGTATCCGCAATTTCTACACGAAGTCATCTGGCACTTGGAGTAGATTGACTTTGGTGGCATTCACTGATTTGCAAAGACCATGTACTTTAAGTTGCTATTTTGATGTGTTTTGATTTGTTTTTGAAAGAATATGTATTTTGCTTGTAGATATTGAAGTTCACACACACACACACACACACACACACACACACACACACACACACACACACATATATATATATATATATTGTAGTTCATGGAATCGTGATTTCTTTTGTAATTTTATTTGTCAGAATGGGATGTTGGGTTCTATTTGATTGTAGGATATATTATATGGTCAAGATAATTGAAAACAAATTGTATAAACCAAATTATGTAACAATGTTGCGGTTGGTTTGTATGATACAAACCAATCGTGATTTTGTTAAAAAAAAATTTTACAAAGATGACGGTTACAACAAAGCATATTGTTTTAGAAGGGCAACAAAGATCACGGTTTTGACAAAGGATTTTCATCTTTCAGAATAATAACAAAGATGACGGTTTCAGAAAGAAAGCGTGCTCTGGAAGTATAACAACAATGACGGTTCTGTAGTTCAACCATGATCCTTGATAACAACAAAGAGGACGTTTTGACTCGCTTTAAACCGTGATGAATTATCAACAATCACGGTGACCTATATGACGGTTATAATCTTATTCAAGGACACTTTTGAACCGTAATCTTTTCTATGTTTTGTAGTTACATCAAATGTCATCATCCAAATCTCTTTCATAAATTCTGAGTATACCATCGAGTTCCAACTCCTAATGGTTGAGTACACAATCTTTTAGGAGTGTTGTGTGACCTTGGGGGACGACACCCATTTCGATTTGTACCGTAGTCGGGGCAATTTCGTTTCTCATTCAGTGGCCTTCATACCACGACACAACAACGTATATTCTCTAGTTATATATCGCCCCTATAGTTGTTGTGTGCCAAATTTGGACCGTTTTTCCTCCCATTTAGACCCGTTTTTCCTCCGTTTTGCGAGACTTGAGTGCGATTATCGCCATATTTTGCGTAATTCTCGCATTAGTGTCTCTCTTGTGCATTTTACGTGTTTTTGGTAGTTTTCTGTCTATTTTGATAGGATTTTCGACCGAAAACGTGTTCGAGCTTCTATGAGCATAAAAGAGAGAGACACGGTCCGAAAAGCAAAGTACACAACTCAAAGTTCGAGTAATCCAATTGATCGACAAATAAAGAGACCGGAAAAGAGGCAGTGGACCACCGGGTAAAGTTTCGCCCGGTGAGTCACCATCGGGCGAAGTTTCGCCAGACGACATTTTTCCACCCCCGAAGATTTTCATGACACTCTCCATCGGGCGAAATTTCGCCCGATGGAGAAACCGGGCCGAAAACGCAAAAAAAATGAAGAAAATCTCACCGGGCGAAAATTCACCCGGTGGGATTATTATGTCAAGCCGCGGAGCAAAGTTTCATCCCATGAAGATGTAAAGGGTGATGGTCTAGCTAAAATGAAGAGAAATTGGATTTGGGCCTTGAAGTTTGTGCAACCCATTAAGGAACTCTATAAATACTCCTCCTAGGGTTTTGTGCCTCCGTGTGCCTTGAGTGAGCCTTTAGGAGTAGGAGTAGTTTTAGAGGGTTCTTAGTAGTAGTAGTTGGCTAGACTTGTCGCGAGTCTCCAAATTAGTAATTTTATCCACTACCAACTCAAACTAATAGCAAGCATAAGTAGGGGTCGAACCCACGAGGAAGGTGTAACGTCGATCAAATATGTGTGGAGATTATAACTAAAGTAACCAATTGGGAGGTGTTTTGATTTTTGATTCTAAGTCTACTAAAAGTAAAGTGCAATATTATGATGATAAAAATATTATAAAACGAATCTTGGAACAATTGATTTCCACCAACAAACTAAGGATTGATCATTGACTCAATTACTCTAAATTGTCTTTTAATACTTTGTCATGTAAAATCACAATTTACCATTCCAATTAAGTATAGCTATTTACTACGGAAGCGTACACAAATATCCCTTACGAAAATGATAACCTAGTCCAAGCGTCTAAGTTCAATCACAACGTAGAATAAATCATAGGAATTGACAAAGATAAACGATTGCATACACAAGCAGTCATACAATTCGATTCACACAAGTATTGTTTATTTATAAATCACCAACGATGAATCAACATACAAATTGATGAAATATAATCGCTACAAATATCTAGGTAACATGAACAATCGGATTCTATTACCCAAACTAGCAATTGATTATTAGAATAATTCTAGGTGATCAAACTAGAAATAAATTAACAATCAAACAATTATATAAAACAATACTTGATATTCAAAAGACAAAATAGAGATTAAAGTCTTACAATCAACTTAGTTTGAGGTTTCAATCTCCTATTCCAAGAATTGGAAATTTAGCCTTCCATGAATGTTGAGAAAAAGCAATGGAAAATATGAAATTCTATGTGGAAAAATGATGAATAATATCTAATGTGTGTTTAGTTCTAGTAGTGATGGAAAAATGATAGATAAAAACTAATGTCTAATTATTCTCATAAAGTACTAAGTTAATGTAATAAAAACAAGTGTAACATCACATAAGAGAATCCGAAGAGACATGGTGCAGTCCAGCCGCTATAAGCGGAGTCAGCCACTCGTAGCGGCTCCCCCATCTCAATTCTTCTTGGCGGGCTGATCTATCCGCATAGAGCGGATCCAGCCACTTAAAGCGGCTCTCATTTTCTTCCGTGTTTGCTTCCTTGCTTGACTCGTGCCTTGACCTATGGTGTTTGGGCCTTGACTCTTCCATCAAATACAACTCCTTATGCTTCTCTTGGCCCATGTCAACCATCACAACTTCACCTTACTTCACTAGTCCAATACAAGTTACACATTATCTCAAAATAACAAATAACTCAAAATAAACACCATTGAAATAAGATATACAATAAAGCTCTTCAAACACCTTCTCCAAGCAACAAAACTAACATAAATTATATCATCTTACACCATACAAAATGCGTCTCATCAAACTCCCCCATGCTTAGACCTTTACTCGTCCTCGAGTAAACCCAAGAACGAAGCAATGAAACCCACACCAAGGTCTACAAAGCAAAGCATGAGTAGTTTGCTTCAGATTCAAATGCCACAACAAAAAAAAACGACTCTCTAATCACGCTCTCACTCCCCCTTCTTATATCCTCCCTCATAGAAGTGTATGGTCACCACAATGATACACACAACATCACAACATATCGACCACAACACAAAATACTTCACTTCATCAACCAACTCTCAACAACAAACTACATGTCATATATGAAAAATGAAAAGCACGATGTAGTATATTACTTCGTTTCATCATCAATTTCCACCCATACCCCCCTTATTTCTCCAAAATAACAAAAATCCTAACCCGAATCTTCCTTCAAACCTCCTTATGCCGCCATCTCCAATAAAGAACAAGTAACCAAGTAACTTTTTTTTTCTTTTTTTTTCTTAAATCCCTCATTTTGCCTAGATCACCCGCCCTTGCGGGTTTTCGATCTAGCTATTATTCCTTACACTACTCTCATGGCACGCTTCTCAATTCTTCTTTTTACCCGGAGCGCCCTTTCGGGTTTTCACTCCGTCCTCGACCATTTGCCCAATCTTGCCTAGGCGCCCGCCCTTGCGGATTTTCACCTAGCCGGGTCATTATTCTTTCATTTTTTTTAAAAAAAATTTTTCGTTTTTTTTTTAAATATATACAAGTGAAATTCCCTCCCCCATGCTTAAGCTTCACATTGCCCTCAATGTGAGAAACAACCAAAAAGTAAGACACGGAGAAAGGAAAGAATACGTACCAAAACAAATCAAGGACCGGAGGAATCTCCGGTATCAACATTCGTGGAGGTAAGATCGAACAAGCTCATGGGTTGCCAAAAGCACATCAGTAAGTGTCTTAAGCTTAGCATGTGTCTCCATCCTCCAAGCCTCGGACCGCTCCACCCAACTATCAACCGAGTCCTTCAAAGCTTGAAAAGATAGGAGTCTAGAAGTGAGTGAACTAGGTTGCGCCCTTTCAACATCACCTGATTCCTCATCACCACCACCACCACTCGCCTCATTAGCATTACTCCCCTCACCATCACTCTCACTAGCGGCACTCTTCTCGACATGTGGAGTGCTCGGATCAATCGTTGTATCAACCTCGACATCGGGTGGGATAAAATAATCCACCGCCATCTTACCATAGGTAAGAGCTTTATCGTTCGATCGAGGCAAAGTCAAGTAACGTGCATGATCTGATCCCCAACACCAATCATAAGTACCAACTGTCTCACGATGTCTTAACATATCCATGCCAACCAAGCAATTCACATCCATAAGATAATGATCTCCCAAGGGAAGATCATTTGCCGTAATATTAATCCCTAAATGCTTCATAATGAGTGATAACATTCCCCCGCCACCAATTCTACCACCTCCGGGCTTGCGTTGAGATTCACAAGCCAACACAAAAAGATTTATCCAATCCGGTACTCCCTTGCCCTCGGGGGTCATTGCCCACAAATATCCAAAATGAGGCTTAGGAACCTTAGTAGGCTCTCCTCGACAAAGAAATGAATTAGCAAGAAGTCGGTGAGCGAGGCGAAGACACGGATGAAGGATGGTGGAGCTCACCTCACCCTTCTAGTTAATAGCTTGTTTCTCGGTCACCTCAAACCACCATTTCGGTGTGGTATAGCCATTAAGACCCTCATATATCTCTCGATTCTTCTCTACAACGCCAAAAGCTACTCTCAAATCATCCATCGTTATCTCACACACCTTCCCCTTCAACTTAAACTTAATCTTTGTCACCACATCTTTTATTCGCACCACCGTCAAAGTAGACAAGAACTCCAAAGTGTATCGACGGTAGGTCGGTACTCCCTTCGTCATGAATCCCTCCAAACCAACATTTCCCAACAAAGCCTCCATCACCTCAAACAAACCCAACTCCTCCAAAGTCGGAATACTAAGAAACTTAGTCTCCGACATCGCCCTATTATGCAAATCGTCCCATATTACTCCTTGATCATCGGTCAAATGAGCATGTTTAGATATAGGAATGCGGTTAGTAGCTTTAGTGGGTTTTTTGGTTGAGGGTTTGGTGATTTTTCGGGATTTAGCGGGGGTTTTAGGTGTAGGGCTAGACACGGTTTTTCTTTTGGCTCGGGCCATGATAAACACGACTCACAAATTGCAAAGACACTCAAAGCCAACGACAATGAAAACTCAAAACCTCACTTATTGACCAAGTTAAGACACTTTTAACAAACACACTACACAACTTAATGACACCTCACAAAGCTCACACACTCACTCACCCTTCACAAACACTCAACTCTCACTGTAATATACCAAGATCACCCAACAAGACACACGGGCAAGGCAATATGACACACAAACAGCCCTCACACACTCCCTCGACTGACGTTGCGATGAACACACGACACAGACTCAAATACCAACAATTCGAAAGACCCAAAATCGACACACAGCAGTGACAACTTCAACCCTCAAAGATAACAAACGAATTCCAACAAGAATCTCCAAATTCAAAACAAAAACCGAAGTACAAGCTTAGAAGTTATGGAAAGACTATAGGAAATTGTACCTGAAATGGGATTGACAGAATCGTCGACACACCCCGAGCCCAAACCCAGAATTCGAGCAGCCCCACCAGAATTCGACTCAGAATGATGAAAGTCAGAGGCGTGAGTCGAAATTAGAGTAGCAAGGTTCGAAATCCAATCTTCCTGCGTGAGGGCACCACGGGCAGAAAGATGAAGTTCCAGTTCGATTGATGAAAAATCGAACTGGAAATTGAACAGAAAACCCAGTAACTGTCACCAGGTAACAGTCTTTATTGTCGATTGAACCGAGTAATTTCGAACCGGATTCGAAAATTTTCGGGTAACAGCCTCGATTTTTTGGATTCGAAAATTTCCGACAGCTTACTGGGTAACATTCACCGCGAACTGGAACCGGGTAACTGGAAATTGAACTCGATTTCAGGGTACGGAATGACGAAACAGAGTAATTTCAAACCGGGTGACGAAAATTGGGAAATTTCGACTGTGGATGTGCGTGGGCGTTCTTGTTTCGTTCTGTTTTTTTTTCTTTTTTTTTCAATGAAGATGAGAAGAATGAAAAAAAGAGGAAGAAGAAGATGGAGATTAAGAAGGGAAGAAGATGATTGAAGATGATGGCTTGTGGCTGCTGCTATTATGTGTTGATTTTGATATATATTTTTTTTAAATGTAACGTAACAGCAGGGGAAGAAAGAGGAGGAAATTAGGGATAGAACAGTACTTCACAGGCTCACATTGAGATTCGGACCGCACGAAGCGGTTATAGCCGCTTCAAGAGGCGAAATTGAAATAACTAACGGAACGGCATGATTTGTCCGCTTCAAGTGGCTCGGTCCGCTTCAAGTGGACACCCTTGAGTTGTCATCCTTCAATCCTCCGACAACTTACTCGATTTTTTTTCTTTTACCTTTTTTCCTAAAACAAATAAAACTATATTAATAAATATGATGTCCGAATCTATAAACTAAAAAGAAAAATTAAATCGTTATACTACGAAAAAAAATAAAAAAAAAATAAAATACCGAAAAAAAAATAAAAAAATTAAAATTAAAATTAAAAAAAAATAAAAAAAAATTGGGTTGCCTCCCGATAAGCGCCTTGTTTAACGTCGCGGCTCGACAGAGAATGAGATTAATCCACATAAATTGGATTGAAAAGATCAATATGCTCAACCGCTTCCACTTGAAATCCTTCTAAATACGGTTTAAGTCGTTGCCCATTGACTTTAAATATCTTGTCCGTAGCGAGACTACGGATTTCCACCGCTCCATGTGGAAAAACTTGAGTGACAACAAACGGTCCCTCCCATCGGGACCGAAGCTTACCCGGAAATAACCCGAGACGGGATTGATAGAGCAACACCTTTTGGCCAACACTAAAAAATTTTCGTGAAATCATTTTGTCGTGTCACGCCTTAGTACGCTCCTTGAAAATCACCGCATTTTCATACGATTCATTCCGAATCTCCTCCAACTCTTGCAATTGGAGCTTCCGGTACTCACCCGACTCGTCCATCTTCATATTTAAATTTTTTACCGCCCAATAAGCTTTGTGCTCTAGCTCAACGGGAAGATGACACGTCTTACCAAATACCAACCGATACGGTGACATCCCAATTGGAGTCTTGTAGGCGGTACGGTAGGCCCATAACGCATCCTCAAGCCTCAAGCTCCAATCTTTGCGGTTCGGATTCACCGTTTTCTCCAAGATGGACTTCACTTCTCGATTGGACACCTCCGCTTGTCCATTTGTTTGAGGATGGTAAGCGGTAGAGACTTTGTGAGTGACAAAGTATTTCTTCAATAACACACCTACCGTCCGATTACAAAAAAGAGTGCCTCTATCACTTATCAATGCTCTCGGAATCCCAAACCTACAAAAGATGTTTGACTTCACAAAATCTGCAACAACTTTAGCATCATCAGTCCTAGTGGGTTTAGCTTCAACCCACTTTGATACATAATCGACCGCAAGGAGAATATACAAGAAACCATGAGACATGGGGAATGGACCCATAAAATCGATTCCCCATACATCAAAAATTTCACAATATATCATAGGAGTTTGAGGCATCTCGTTACGACGAGAAATATTACCACTACGTTGACAATTATCACAAGATTGAACAAAGCCATGAGCATCTCGAAATAAGCTCGGCCAATAAAATCCACAATCAAGTACCTTCCGAGCCGTCCGCCTTGCTCCAAAATGTCCCCCACAAGCATAGGAGTGACAAAAAGCAAGGATAGAGCCTACCTCATTCGCCGGGATACATCTCCTAACAACCTAGCAATGCTTTCATAAATAAGGGTCGTCCCATACATAGTACTTGGCATCACTCCTAATCTTCTCTTTTCGTGATTTTGAAAAACCTGTAGGAAATTCGTTAGAGACAAGAAAATTCACAAGATTAGCATACCAAGGAGAAACTGAAGAAAGAGCAAATAAAGTTTCATCGGGAAATGTGCCCCAAATTGGCTCGGTAGCTCTCTCCTCATCATGCACCAAACGACTCAAGTGGTCAACTACAACATTTTCTGCTCCCTTCTTGTCTTTGACCTCAATGTCAAATTCACTCAACAATAGAACCCAACGAATCAACCTCGGTTTTGCCATCAAATACCTAAGAGCGGCGTGATCAGTGTACACCACTACTACAAATCCCTTTGATTCTTGACACTTTTTTCTTTGATTTCCGACACTTTAAAGCATC
Organism: Agrostemma githago; assembly: GCA_958450325.1. Classification (NCBI taxonomy): domain Eukaryota; kingdom Viridiplantae; phylum Streptophyta; class Magnoliopsida; order Caryophyllales; family Caryophyllaceae; genus Agrostemma; species Agrostemma githago. Next base: position 10,964,126 of record OY288255.1, on the reverse strand, counting down.
AAGAATTTTAGTCATGACGCTTTACAAAAGCGTCGGATTTTGGGGTGTCAGGATTTTTTGACGCTTTTAGGCGTCGATATTCTTGACACTTTCTTGTGTCAAGAGTTTAAAACGACACTTTATGGTGTCAAGATTGATGGCACTTTTATGTGTCAAAATTTCAAAGGCTGACACTAATGTGTGTCAAGAAAAAATGTTAAGTTACTAACATTGACGGAAAAAATCGTCGACATTTAATTATTAAGAAAATATTTTACTCCGTATAAATTTCTTTGACGTATTGATCACAGAAGAATTATAGCATAGTAAAGAGCGTATAGAAAAATGGACAATAAATAACGAGTATATCTAAATCAAGTGCTTACGGGATAACACTTCATTGTCAAATTAAATACATTCCCGTTCAAAAAAAGATTTGTAATTATTTCATCCGGACAATAAAAATTGGAAAATATATCGCTACTAATGTTTTCACACAAAAATAAAAACAATTGTAAAAAAAATTAAACCTAGGTACTAAGCTCCCAAGAGTGAATGCAAAAATTGCTCCTTTCGACCGATGCTTCACTAAGAACATTTGTTACCGATGCTTCACCAAGAACATTTGTTATCGATGCTTCACCAAGAACATTTGTTGAACGTGATATCTACACAAATGGGAATAATGTTATGCAACTAAAAGAGTAGAATAAAAAAGCATTAAACAGACTTTGCAGAGACTTGAGACTTGACTTTGATGAGTAAATGTATTGTATGAAATTTATGAATGAATGATGGATGATGATATATGAGGATTCAACTGGTGCTATTCATTGATCAAAGAGACTACTCCGTATAAAATAAAGTGATGAAAACTGGTGTTGTGTTGTTTGGGAAAATGCACACAACACTTCCAGACTTTAGACTCTTGAGACTTGAGTGGGACAGTTATTGGAGTGCCTGTTTGTGTTTCTTTTTCAATTTATATTTTTGACTCACTATTCCTCTCACCTTTCATATGCATAAACCGTCTCACATAACACCACAATAATGATTTCTACTTAACATCATTATGTTTACCGAGAGATAGCATCTTCCACTCAATTAGTGAGATTCATAATATGAAAAATAGTTTCTCAAATACGGAGTAACTTGTGGATGCTCCAAAGGGAAATGTAGTGAACCCAAGAAAATATTGAAAGTACCTTGTAGATAGTTGAATAATCCTGATATAATCACGAGGAGAGACTAGTAAATGTGCTTCTACAACCCCTACTTCATTTGTTGATACAACGAAAGGGGTATTTTACAAAGACTTTACTGAGACTGGAAGAGATATTTAATAAGAAAAGCAATGTAATTACGAAAATGTACTTGCCGAAAAGTATTCATGTGAAAGAAATTTACCCCATAAAAGTGATGAACCTCTTAAATTCATATGTTCACATGTAGGAAGCACCCTCCAACAATGTTAATCGGCTTGCAGTCCTATGACACTCATCATTATGTTAAGAGGCCTTAAATAATAATGTAGCAACTACGTCACTATGAGAAGGGACAAGAAGAACCAAACAAATATGCAAAATTTATGAAATAAGAATTCATGACAATAGTAAAAATGAGAAAAGAAGATATGTCTCACATTTTTTTAGCACCACTACGAGTTCAAAATAAAATAAAGGAAAACTCAAATAGCAATCACCATCTTTGTAAGGTTGTACAATGGTGTAGTCGATTGCACTATCTTTGGTCCTAGATAGGTTTGTCAAGTAAACATTAACCAACGATTCAATTACCTCTGGTTGAACAATATATAAAGGCACAATGTCACAAACCTTATACAAACGATTCCAAAAATTTTAAAAAGGCAATGCAAACAATTCGCAATTAACCAATGCATATGCCCAACATATTTCAATCTGCTCAAGTTGCAACCAATTATTGAAGACCTGAAACATCACTCTATCAAAATTAATTAGCAATTGAGTAATTAAATTGCATAAAGTGATAACTAAAACTACTAAACAAAGCTACTTAACCCAAGTTAAAAAATCCTACCTTACCCGAGTTTTGAGTGGGATCAGGTGTAAGGTTATGACCTTCAGGCTCCATAAACAAATTCTCAAATTCTCTTTCTGCTCATGAGTCATTTCATTCAAGTGTAGCTAATCAATTGGATAAACATTTTCAAGAAATCACAGAAAAAACCAGAACAATAATGTTAACAAAAATAATCATTTGTCAAACAGAATGAAGAATCACATAAAGACCCACTCAAAACAGGTTCCAAACTTACATTTGTCAAACAATCATCTGATCAAAACTAGTGATGTCTCGATGTTTTCGAATACATGACCTGCTCAAAAATCGAATAGAACACTAAAACTGCAATTAACTGATGTAATTATAAAAATTAGGGTTACAAATGGAGAAAAAACAATCTCCAACAAAGCTTAAATTAATAAATGAGCAAGTGATATAAAAAAATCTAAACCCTACAAATCTAGAAATGAAATAAGTGAAGCATCAACTATTATTCATTGAACGTGCAAGATGGATGAAAATTTGATACCTTTCTTAGCAAGGTTAATATTCATTGAACGTGCAAGATTTTCCCTCTCTATTTTTTTAGAATCAGTTACAGTCTGACAGCTCTCATTAACTAGGAATTAAGACCTCATATTCATATTTGTGGGTATTATAAGTATTCGTAGATTGAATGTGAAGAATGCTTCTTACAGTTGCTAACCATAAACCTCACTCCCTACAAAATTAAAAGCAAATCCACAACAGATAAAGCGATACCCACAACAAAGGAAGCTGAAACAGGAAGTGATTGGGGAATTGGAAAGGAGAAGATAAGTACCACTAGATTTGGGCTTGAAATAGTGGGGAACATCGGTAGGACCAGCAGTAGTGAACTTGATGCAACATGGGAGATGATAAACATATGATTTCGTCAGTTCTAGGCTAGATCATAGTAATGAAAAAGTCATTACTATCGGCATCAAGCATTCAAACACAACATTCATACTAAATAAATTCCATTGAACTTATAAACAATGACAGATAATCAACATCAGATCACCCAAAACGCAATGAAACTCGAATAAATTCGACAAAGTACTTGATTCATCGATATTGGACAAATCTGATCTTTCAAATAACAACACAATAATAAAAAAAATCTTGAATTTAAATAGATTATAAAAAAGAAAGATGAACATTTATCTGTCATCGATATATTCGACGAGTTAAGTCGACTTAGGGTGCAGGGTGCAGACAAACATAAGGTTGTAGGCGGGCGGCCAATTAGGTAGAAGCTCCGTAGAGGGGAAACAACAAACGGAAAACAGCCAGACAATTGTAGGAGGGACATCAATTGATTGGAGGTGGAAGGTGACGAACGACGTCACATTGTTGTTTCTCGCGACTATACCTTTGATCTGAGATGGGTTCCTTCCTAGGTTTTAACTAGAGGATTAGATATTATGTGTTGATACTGATAACTGTGAACCGAGAAGTTCTAATCACAAATAATAAAAAGAATTTAGGTTTTTTTTAATTAAAATCATTGGGAGAGAAGTTATTTAGGGTTTTTTTTGCTTCATAAGGAAGAAGATGAATTGAAGAGGAGATGAAAGGGGATTTCAGAAAAGGCGGTGGTTCATGAGGTTTAATTTTTGATAAACCCGCTCAACAATGCAATGAGCGGTTACTAGTATATTATAGTAATAAAAAAGTATTAAAGTAAGATAAATGGGAGATTATAAGCTTGACTCTTTATACAAGCGTCCAGGATAAAGTGTCATAATATCAAGGGATTTGTAGTAGTGCACCACAACTTTGGTACCAAGTAAGTACGATCGGAACTTCTCTAAGGCAAAAACTACCGCCAACATCTCCTTCTCGGTAGTGGAATAGTTCTTCTGAGCTTCATTAAGAGTCATGGAGGCATAGTAAATCACATGAGGCACTCTCCCAACTCTTTGACCCAAAACGGTGCCTAATGCATAGTCACTAGCATCACACATGAGCTCAAATGGGAGGGACCAATCCGGTGCTTGTATGATAGGAGCCGAGCTTAACTTCATCTTCAAAAGATCAAACGCTTCCTTGCAAGCCAAATCAAACTCAAAATCCACATCCTTTTGCAATAATTTGCACAACGGTGAAGCAACCTTGGAAAAATCTTTGATAAACCTACGGTAAAAACCTGCATGTCCAAGGAAAGAACGCACTTCACGCACATTAGTGGGGTAAGGAAGAGATTGAATTGTATCGATTTTAGCTTTATCGACTTCAATGCCTTTAGATGAGACCACATGCCCTAACACAATACCTTGTTCCACCATAAAATGGCATTTTTCAGAATTTAGAACAAGATTAGTATCAACACATCTCTTAAGAACAAGAGACAAATACGACAAGCAATGATCAAAAGAGTCACCATGCACAGTAAAATCATCCATGAAAACTTCAATAAAGTTCTCCACATATTCAGAGAAAATACTAACCATGCATCGTTGAAAAGTCGCTGGGGCATTACATAACCCGAAAGGCATGCGACGATACGCAAACGTTCCAAATGGGCAAGTAAAAGTGGTCTTCTCCTGATCCTCAGGAGCAATTGCTACTTGAAAGTAGCCAGAATAACCATCTAGAAAGCAATAATAAGCCTTACCGGCAAGTCTTTCAAGCATCTGATCAATGAATGGCAAAGGAAAATGATCCTTTCTAGTCACCGCATTTAGTCTACGGTAGTCAATGCACACTCTCCACCCATTTTGCACTCGGGTAGAGGTGATCATGGGCCGGGTTGGGCCGGGCTTCACCATAAAATTACAGCCCATCTAGCGGGTCGGGTCGGGTCGGGCCCCCTAAACGGGCCAATTTGTAAGGCCCAAGCCCAACCCGTTCGGGCTTTTTCGGGCTTGCGGGCTTTTCGGGCCCAATCGGGTCACAACGATGGTTCGGGATTAAGTTAAATTTTTTTTTTACGTCACCTTAAAAAAAATATTTATTACCACAAATTAACCGACATTTAATCGAGTGTTTTGCTCGCAGTCGACCCGACTAATAAACAATCCCTTTTTTTACTAAAACTTACTCGAATTTAATCAGACGACTAGAGTACATAATGATATATTAATACTCCATTTTGGTGTTGGACAATTTTTCGTATTATTATGTGTCACACTAACATATCACAGTACAAATACACACACGCGCACACGCACACACATATATACGGTATTAGTGTCCGTGTATAATAACTATGAACACATAAAAAACATAAACTTCCATACAAAAATTGCACGACTTTTTTTTGTTAAAAAAAATTGTGATAAAAAACACATGAATTTTCACATAAAAGAAGTTTAAAAGTTTAAAAACATAAATCATGTTATATATTTTTTTTAAATTCGGGCCGGGCCGGGCCAAAATTCGGGCTTTAAGGTCGGCCCATACCCGACCCAAAATTTGTATCGGGCTAAGATCGGGTCGGGCTTCGGGCTTTTTTGGGCCAACACGACGGCCCAAGCCCTTGAAAAAATCGGGTCGGGTCGGGTTGGGCCGTCGGGCTTAGGCCATTTGATCAGCTCTACACTCGGGTGGGAACCAACTCTCCTTGATTATTTTCAACGACCGTCACACCGGACTTCTTAGGAACAACTTGGGTTGGACTCACCCATTTGCTATCGGAAATAGGGTATATCATACCCACTTGCAAAAGTTTCAAGATTTCTTTCTTAACCACCTCCATCATAGGTGGATTCAACCTCCGCTGCGGTTGTCTCACGGGCTTAGAATTATCTTCTAACAAGATACGATGCATACACATGGTAGGACTAATGCCTTTGATATCGGCAATAGTCCACCCAATGGCAAGTTTGTGCTCTTTTAGAACTTCAAGCAACCTTCCCTCTTGGTCCTTGGTGAGTTTACTAGAGATAATGACGGGCAATGTATCTCCATCACCAAGAAATGCATATTTCAAATGACTCGGCAAAGGTTTTAACTCCACAACTGGTGCCTGCACAACTGAAGGTAACAACTTTTCACTAGACAAGGTTAGTGAAATTGGTTTAGAAAAACGAGACATAATTGAAAATTTCTCATGCTCGGTTAAAGCAGCAACAACTTCCTGCAAGCTAAGTTAGTACTCATAGAAAAATCCAATTCATCACAAACCAAGCTATTATCCAAAGCAACTTGCAACTCATCTTCACCATCCAAGTTGAAAATATCCTGCACTGTAGGTTCAAACACATCAATAGAAAAGCAAGAGTGATCATCACGTGGATACTTCATGGAATCATAAATGTTGAACTTAACCACTTGACCATCCGACTCCATGGTAAGAGAACCATTTGAAACATCAATTTTAGTACTTGCAGTTTTCAAGAAAGGCCGACCTAATAAAATAGGAGCCGCATGTGAATCATGATCCATATCAAGTACGTAAAAATCTGCAGGAAAAATCAACTTATCTACCATCACAAGAACATCCTCAACCACCCCCTTAGGATAGGCATTAGAACGATAGGCCAATTGTATCACCACCCCCGTTTTATGTGATGGACCTAGTTTCAAAGATTGATACAAAGAGTATGGCATCACATTAATAGAGGCTCCTAGGTCTAACATAGCATTTGGGAATGTAGTGTCTCCTACGGTACAAGGTACGGTGAACATACCCGGATCACTACATTTGGGGGGTAACTTATGTTGGAACACTGCCGACACATGCTCGCTAACCTTTACCTTTTGGACACCCTTCAACTTTTGGTTCCTTTTGATAGTGCATAACTCTTTAAGAAATTTAGCATACCTAGGAACATTTTTCTACAAATCTAACAAAGGAATGTTTACCTCACACTTCCGAAAAGTTTCATAGACATCCTTATTTTGCATAGGACGACTCTTCCTCTTTAAAGCTTCGGGAAATGGTGGGACATCCTCATAGACGGGTGTTGAAATAGGTGTTGTTTCCTCCTTTTGAACTATTGATGGGGTGACACTAGGCTCAACCAACAACTCTTCTTCCTTTTGCTCAATAATATCCTTAAGCTTTGATTCTGGCCCGGGTAACTCCTTACCACTTCTCGAGGTAATAGCACTTGCATTTGGCTTGGGATTGGGAATGGTTTGAGAAGGTAACTTCTCAGAATCCCGTGCTTCAAGTCTTCTGAGAGTGCTCGACATTTGCCCAAATTGATTCTCCAAGTTTTGAATGCTAGATTTTGTCTCTTGTTGGAATTGAACTTGGTTAGCTTGCATAGTAGCAACATTAGAAGTGAGAGCCCGAATCATGTCCTCCGTGGACATAGATGGAGTAGAAGAAGATTGTCCTTGTGTAGGAGTGGGAGTAGGAGTAGTAGTAGGAACTTGTTGACCAAATGAAGAAGGAACTTGTTGACCAAATTGTTGACCAAATTGTTGTGGAGTAGGAACTTGTTGACTAAATTGTTGACCAAATTGCGGTTTAGGGATAAAATGAGGTCAGACTTGACCAAATTGTTGAGATGAAGCTTGTTGACCAAAGGAAGAGGACCCTTGAAATTGTTGACCCGGAGGTTGTAAACCCCCATGTGGATTCCCATATTGGAAACTGGGATGATCTCTTCTCATAGAATTATAATAAGGATCAAACCTCTTTTGAGATTGGCCAAAGACTCCCGCCGCATTAACTTCTTCCATTGTATCTTCTTGCATGAGTGGGCATCTATCAGCAACGTGCCCATTAGAAGAGCAAATGCTACAAGCTTTCACTTGTTGTCTATTTGCCATCATCATTTCTTTCATCAAAGTGGTCAAATCCTCCACCTTATTTTCCAATGAAGTGCTTGAGCTTGTGTTATTCATACTCACTCTTCTTGTATTGGATCTCACATTAAAGTGACGTGAACTTTCGGCAAGCTCACTAATCAAGGCAATTGCATCACCCGGATTTTTGTTGATAATACCGCCTCCACTAGAAGAATGTACCATGCGAGCATCCTCCGAGGTCAACCCTCCAACAAAATAGAGGATAAGATCTTGTTCACTATACCCATGGTAAGGACAACTTGAACAAAGCTTCTTAAAACGCTCCCAATAGTCATAGAGTGTCTCATCATCTTTTTGTTCAACATTAGAGATCTCCTTCTTGATATGTGAAGACTTGGAAGCGGGGAAATATTTCTCTAGAAAAGCTTTTTTCATATGTCCCCATGTTGTGATACTACGCGGTGGATGGTAGTATAACCAATCCCGAGCGGAATCCTTTAGTGAAAATGGAAAAGCTCGTAGCTTTATTTGCTCCTCGGTCACCCCATTCGGCTTCATACTTGTGCATACAACATGAAATTCCGATAAATGCTTGTTTGGATCTTCTCCACTTAACCTATGGAACGAGGGTAATAAATGGATCAAACCCGACTTCAACTCGAATGTTGCATTTTCCGCCAAAGCCGGAAAGGTAATACAAAGAGGCTGCTGAGTAAGGTCGGGAGCGGTGAGCTCCCTCAAAGTTCTAGTCTCTCGTGCCATTTTGATCTCTTGTTTCTCTTCTTTCTTATCTTGATTGTCAAATTGAAGCTTCCTTCTAATTTCTCTTCTTATCTGAAATAGAGTTTTCTCCAATTCTGGATCAAAATCTAACAATTTTTTATTAGTAGAACGAGTGTCCGGCATATACCGAACACCGAAACAAAGAAATATTTACACAACACACAAACAATCAACGAATAAAAATTGCCTTCCCCGGCAACGGCGCCAAAATTTGGCTAGACTTGTCGCGAGTCTCCAAATTAGTAATTTTATCCACTACCAACTCAAACTAATAGCAAGCGTAAGTAGGGATCGAACCCACGAGGAAGGTGTAACGTCGATCAAATGTGTGTGGAGATTATAACTAAAGTAACCAATTGGGGGTGTTTTGATTTTTGATTCTAAGTCTACTAAAATTAAAGTGCAATATTATGATGATAAAAATATTATAAAACGAATCTTGGAACAATCGATTTCCACCAACAAACTAAGGATTGATCATTGACTCAATTACTCTAAATTGTCTTTTAATACTTTGTCATTTAAAATCACAATTTACCATTCCAATTAAGTATAGCTATTTACTACGGAAGCGTACACAAATATCCCTTACGAAAATGATAACCTAGTCCAAGCGTCTAAGTTCAATCACAACGTAGAATAAATCATAGGAATTGACAAAGATAAACGATTGCATACACAAGCGGTAATACAATTCGATTCACACAAGTATTGTTTATTTATAAATCACCAACGATGAATCGGCATACAAATTGATGAAATATAATCGCTACAAATATCTAGGTAACATGAACAATCGGATTCTATTACCCAAACTAGCAATTGATTATTAGAATAATTCTAGGTGATCAAACTAGAAATAAATTAACAATCAAACAATTATATAAAACAATACTTGATATTCAAAAGACAAAATAGAGATTAAAGTCTTACAATCAACTTAGTTTGAAGGTTTCAATCTCCCATTCCAAGAATTGGAAATTTAGCCTTCCATGAATGTTGAGAAAAAGCAATGGAAAATATGAAATTCTACGTGGAAAAATGATGAATAATATCTAATGTGTGTTTAGTTCTAGTAGTGATGGAAAAATGATAGATAAAAACTAATGTCTAATTATTCTCATAAAGTACTAAGTTAATGTAATAAAAACAAGTGTAACATCAAATAAGAGAATCCGAAGAGACATGGTGCAGTCCAGCCGCTATAAGCGGAGTCAACCACTCGTAGCGGCTCCCACATCTCAATTCTTCTTGGCGGGCTGATCTATCCGCATAGAGCGGATCCAGCCGCGTAAAGCGGCTCTCATTTTCTTCCGTGTTTGCTTCCTTGCTTGACTCGTGCCTTGACCTATGGTGTTTGGGCCTTGACTCTTCCATCAAATACAACTCCTTATGCTTCTCTTGGCCCATGTCAACCATCACAACTTCACCTTACTTCACTAGTCCAATACAAGTTACACATTATCTCAAAATAACACATAACTCGAAATAAACACCATTGAAAATAAGATATACAATAAAGCTCTTCAAACACATTCTCCAAGCAACAAAACTAACACAAATTATATCATCTTACACCATACAAAATGCGTCTCATCAGTAGTAGTAGTAGTAATAGTAGTTGTAGTAGATTGTAGTAAGCTCTCTAGAAAAATTCTCCATAAACAATTAGTAGATCTTAGTATTAGATTAGTTCTACTCATTAATTAGTAATCAAGCTTCCATCTTTATTGAAGATTGTGTTTTTATGTTGAAGATTTAAGGGTTTTGCAAGGGTTTATGTGACAAGACTCTTGTATTATTTCTTGAAGATTCATATTTCTTTTATAGAAGATTGAAGAATTTTGCATGGATTGGTGACAAATTCTTGCATTATTTCTCCCAAGATTTAATCTTTTATGTTTATCTTCATCTTTTTCCTTAGTTTTCTCCATAGTTGGTAAATTCTTTCCTCTCCCTTTTCTCCATTAGTTTATGATTTTCTCTCCTCCTTGTTAGTTTCTCTTTAGATTTATGTGTTAGTTTATTCTCTCCTTAGTGTTAATTGTTAGTATAGTTATTATGCATGTTTTAGTTAATTTCTCTTTTATTAGTGTTTTATTGTTATTCATCATGACTAGTGAGTAGATTTTCTTGTTGAGGAATTAGGGATGAAGATTTGGATTATTTGATTCAAGGGATGTTGGTGGGTTGTTTACTTGTTGATTATCAATTTTAAGGTTTGTGTCTTTGTTGACCTAGACTGCAGCTAGATTGACCTTGACTCGTTTCTATCAATATGAGGAAACTCGGGGTAGAAATAACCTTAATTTGAGACTTATCCTTTCGTCGCGAAAGCGGGTATAGGTGGGTTGGGTGAAGAAACCGAAAGGTGGCATTCTCCCTTTTTAACGTTGTAACTAAAACTCAATCCCGAGACTCTTAGACCCCATTTCCGAATCTCAACTCTCCCCAACACCTTTCCTATTATTGTCCCTAGCCTTAGTAGCGTAGCTCATTAGCATTAATTCGACCTCTCTCAACCCAAAACCCCTATCTCAATCTCATTCACGATTAAACTCTAGACTTGACCAATATCGCTTAACCGTCTCCCTGTGGATCGATCCCGACCTACCACTACTACATTAGTTAGGTTAGTCGGTGTTAAAAATATTGTTTGACTGTACGGGTCGCGACGTCCGCGCATCAATAGTGAACCTATATTTCCAACAATTGAGAAACGAAATTATGTCACTATTATTGTGGTTGTTCATCACTTGTCATTGGAATTGTTTCAATTGGCTATCTTGTTTCGTTGGTAAGATTCCTCTCGTTGAGGGTGAGACAGCAGTTTGGTATTATGACAATAACTCCGTCTCTAGACCTCCAATTGGGACGTGTAATATGGCGTTGGAAAGCTAAGAAAAAGGGCTATAACTCTTTAGTTGAAGTCGTGAGCTGATTCTGCAATTTACCGTTCGGAAAACGGGAGACAATGTCGTGGTAGTATTCTGAAAGTTTTTGAAGGTTTATGAGTGGATGGTATTATCTTATTTTATTATCAATATTCATCCTTGAGAATGAGGTATGATATCTATGAGTTTAATTCTTGTCTTCTTGTTATTCATGATGATAAAATAATTACGTTTGGTTGATGAGTATCATTTATCGTCATTGATTGGAAGATAAATTATCTGATAAGAGTAGGATGTTAATGTTGTTTCTGAACATATGTTGAATGTGTTAGTCTCAATATTTCATGATGGATGATAAATTTGCACACATGTTTGTATTAGTATACAACTAAAAGGTGAATATTTTTCTGTGTTTATGGAGAATATTATATTCCTACGATGAAAATAATTAAGGGTTATTTAACAACAATAATACCAACTATAGGGCGTCTTCCCAAAATAATATCAATTTTAATAAATCTGAGAATAATACGTATTATTGAAGTAGTTAAACGAGAGTAGTATGGGTGACCGGTTACCTGTAGAACCCTTCCACCTTCCTTTTTCACCTTTAATTTTATTTAACGGCAATAATATCAACTATAGAGCGTTTTCCGAAAATAATTCCAATTTTAATAAATCTGAGAATAATAAATATTTTTGGAGTAGTTAAATCAGAGTAGTATAGATGACCAGTTAACGATAGAACTCGTTCACCTTGCTTTTTCGCCTTTAATTTGTTTAATGTTCACTCTTTTTCACTTCCTCAGTATACGAGGCATTAAACGTCATTAACGTCTTCGGTCTTCCTCTTCCTTCAACCTCACCAAATCTGACTAACAACACAATCCTACACCAAAATCAACACGTTAATCTAAACGAAACTTGTAGAAAAAAACGGAAGAAGGATGAAGGGTAATGGAGAGAGAGGATGAAGGAGAAGAGTAAGGAGGAATAAACTTGAGAAAACTGACCCGACCCGAATAAGCCAAACCGAAACCGACCCGACACCCGAACCGAAGCATAATTTTGACCCAAGCTAACCCGAAACTGACCCGACTATTATTATAGAAAACTAGTCGATATCCCTAAAAAGGTTGAAAACAGCAAACCCGAGAATGACCCGAACCCGAAATTATCCGACCGACCCAAAGTCAACCCGATTATTATAACCCGAAAGTGACCTGATCCAAAGCTAACCTGACACAGTTCACCCGTTATCCGTGTCTAAGGAGGGGGATGGAGGATAAGTAGCAGGTTAAATATTAATTAGGTGACCTGATGTAGCAGGTTATAAATTCACTTATACTACTCTTGTTTAACTACTCCAATAATACGTATTATTCTCAAGATTTATTGAAATTGTTGTTAAATAACCCAATAATTAATGTGATTATTAGTGGAGTAATAATTAATTATTTAATGATTTTTGTGCAAATTATGTTGTCTTGGAAGATGACCATGTGGAGATTATATGCTCTTATGAGTAATGAGAGCAATATTTTGATTTATTATATAGCCGTTATAAATTTATTCTATACACTTAATATATATGATACTGAATATTATTCATTAATCAATTTAAGAATATTATGTATGTTTTGCTTGAGAAAATTGAATATGTATAATATATGTTGAGATTATATATTAGTGTGATTTTTCGTATCCTTATTAATGTTTTGAAAAAGCACGTGTCTACTTGTCTTGTAAATTATTTTGGATACATTAGGAAGAAGAATTTAACTGCACACTAGAGACGCATCAATGCTCACTTGAGTAAAATAAACTATATGTGGGGGTTAAATATTTTATTTTTAATGACATGCATAATCTTGATCAAGTATATATTAAATAATTGGATGAATTATTTGATAAATTACTCTAAGAATAGATTATGGAATAGATAAATTGTCAGACACAATTATTTGATATCTAAAAGTTGGGATGATTAATGAATGAATAATTTGTATATTTTGTTTGAACGATTATGTTTGTCACTATTTCGTGGTGTGACAACATGTGGGGGAAGTCATTCAACTTATTTGATAAAATTATTCATGCATCAATTCTAGAGTTGATATCTTATAATTTGTGAAGAGTATGTATATCTCTAATTGTGGGGGAAAGTGATGATCGATAGCATGTTTTATACATGACTAATTGAACCAAATGTAAGAGTTTTAATTTGTTGACTAATTCAATAAATAATAGTTGCGTAAGGTTCATTTATTTATATTGTGCATCTGGCTTAAACCACAATATATGGGATATGATGATTGATTTTATGTGAGTAAAGGATATATATTTTTTTTAATTTGTGGATTTGCAAAAAGAAAATATAAGTGAAACAATCATCGAGATCGTTGTTCTCTAATATAAGAATGATGATGTATATATAGTGCAATATTGAGAATTGCAACATGTTGGATATTTATAAAGATGTTGGATCACAATGTGAGATGCATAATGATCATGAGTAAGCTTTCATCTTTATAATAATTTTATTATAAGTCTATTGAGAAGACTGTTATAATTTTATGTATTATGTATGCGTATTATTTTGCTCTTTTAACCTTACCGGGGTAATGCATGGTGATTGGGAGCTTAATATTTATTGCATAATTGTGCGGGCATCAATTGCTATGGAATGTTTGATGCTAATTTCAGCTTCTTATTGCTAAAAATGATGTGTAGTGAATTACACACATGTATTATGCAGATTTGAGAGAGTTGAAATCATCAAATATAATTTGGTGTATTTGAAAGGTTGAGCATATAACTCTTAATGGTCTTATAGCCCAAATTTGGGTGGTCCTTGTGAGACGGACTTGATGAGATCACCGTAATGATAGAGGTTGAGCATATAGCTCTTAATGATCTTATAGCCCAAATTTGGGTGGTTCTTGTGAGACAGACTTGATGAGATCATCGTAATGATAGAGGTTGAGATATTTCTCTTAATGAATCTATACCCCTATGTTTGGGTGGTCCTGTTGTGAAGGACTTGATGGATTCACCGTAGTATTGAGGGGTTGAGCCTTAGAGCTCTTAATGATTCTATAGCTCATAAGTGATGAGTTATGTGGAGATATCCTTGATAGAATCACCTAAGTGAGTGTGAACTGTGAAGGGTTGGCCTCCTTCTACGAGAGATTGAGTTATCTTTCTAGAGCACTCATCAAAATCCCAAGGTTCATTTGGCCATAAATTTGTTGAATCGTATCGCGGAACTCGTGGGGAACTTAAGGTATGATATATATGTGTTGTGAGGATAATTCAACCGAAGTTCAATAAGGAATTCAAATCGAAAGATATTTTCTTGTTGTAAGTAAGTTGTTGACTCATTTCACTAATACGTTAATTCAAATCGAAAGATATTAACGTCTAAGTGTCAACCATTTCATATGCTCAGAATTTTTGTTTTCGGTTTGTCATTCGCATTAGTGGGGGATTGTTAGAAATAATGCAAAGACAATATGTTGACTATTGTTGCATAGTAAGGGTATCTCCCATTAAGTAGCATATTGACACCAATTTTCATGATGGTTATGAATATCATTATCTTCATAGTAATGACAATTCATTTCCTATCATAAAGTGACTTTGGATACCTTTTGAGATTAGTCTCATATGACACTTATTATATAAGCATGAGAATGATAAGACATATGAGGACATACATCAAATGTCATCATCCAAATCTCTTTCATAAATTCTGAGTATACCATCGAGTTCCAACTCCTAATGGTTGAGTACACAACCTGTTATGAGTGTTGTGTGACCTTGGGGGACGACGCCCATTCCGATTTATACCGTAGTCGGGGCGATTTCGTTTCTCATTCAGTGACCTTCATACCACGACACAACAACGTATTCTCTTGTTATATATCGCCCCTATATTTCCAACACCATCTTCGATCAGATTAACCGTTTTATATCCTAATTAATATCAGGATTGGTATTTGCTCAGCCATTATAGTAGACGGAAGGGTGAAGGGTAATTTCATAAATATGGTATGAACAAGTGACCGTCACTACACTATGAACATTTTGCATGGGTGCATTACTTCATATAATATTAGTATTTGGCAAGAAAGAGATCATCCGCATCTTGAGGCTCATAAAATCAACAGTCGCTAATTCCATATCCATGAGCCTCAGGATGCAGATTACCCATTTCTGACCAACATGTACGTAAAAATTCAGTACTAATTAGACATCTCTTAATTGTATGACTTATGTAAACTAAATATACAGGGAGTACTACTCGACCACTTGCTTATTTATAGTAAGTCCTGCCTTGAGTTAATAAGTAAAGATGTGGGGGTGGGGCTCATGGTATATGGTTCTTTTTCATCATCCAGCCCGGATATTCCGAGATTACTCATCTCATGCAAAGCATAATTCTAGCTAGCTAGGGCATCATATCATCATCTAAAAACACTCCTTGTTGATTATTAAAGATCGGTTTTAGTCATGTCATGGTCGGTCTCTAAATTAATATGAGCATGTAGGAATAACTACATACAGTAATAAACTTGGTACACATGTCTCTACCATACGATTGTCGAGACTAGGCCATGTTCTATTCTGATGGAATAGTAAACTTAAGCGAATTAAACTAATTAAATTGAATTGAAGTAGACTTAACTAAACTAAACTAAATTAAGTTAGGTGGTGTTTGACCTAGTTTAGGAGAAATGAGTTTTTGTTTATGGAGTTTAATTGTTTTAAAAGAGTTTTTCAAAAGCCAAAAGCTTCAAATTGGTGCTTCTATTTTTAAGGGGAGAATTATGGTTATTGAGCTTTTAAAAAACTACTTTCAACTTATGAATGAGTGTGTTTGACCAATTTGTGATTTTTGACTCAAAAACACTTTGAAAAGTTTGACCAAACACGTCCTAATTAGATAAAATGAATATAGTGGGCTTAACAAAAATAAGTTGAACCGAAAAAAATTGAAAAGACCCAACGATTTTGAGGGTGAGAGAATTGAAGTTTTTTTTTTTTTTGAGGACGGGGAACCCAAAACTACGCACACCGGCTCGAAATCTAGAAAACATAATCGCTCTTGCAGGGACTTAACCTGAGATCTATGGGATAATTTAAGTTTGAGGAACAAGTAGTAACTAGTAAGCATTGCGAGCCTCTACCCCACTGAAAGAAGTACTCGTAGCAACGTTCACCTTGGTCACACAAAGTTAAACAACATATAGGACTCTAAATTATGCTCTACTTAAATTCCGATGAAAAAAAAAAGGGTATATTTTTTTTTTTTGGTGCTAAGGAGAGGGAAAATTAAACCCAACGAAGAACAAAAAGTAAAAAACAACTAAACTACACTAAGCGATTGAGCACGAGAAGGAACTCTTCGTGGCCACGACACTCCACCCATGTCGGCTTCTAGTAAACTGAACAAATACGCTGGAATATCCCTTGGTTCAAACGTGACGAGTCGCTCCTGCTGTTGGGTGCCGTAGTTTGCAAGCCAGTCTGCACATGCGTTGGCTTCACGGTAGACATGGGTCAATTCGACGCTCCAATCATGATCGGAAATGAGGGATTGACAGATTTGTACCATGTGTGAATGGGCCGTCGGGTAAGGGTCCAATTTCTTGATGAGATTCACAATAACTAGAGAGTCCGTTTGGATGATTATCTTGCTATAATTCTGTTCTCGTGCTATTATGAGACCCCGCTTGAGAGCCATTAACTCTGCACGCGTGACGGTAGCAAACCCCAGGTGTTCTGAAAATGCGCTGATAAATTGTCCAGTCGAGTCTCGGAAGACGCCTCCCGCACCCGAGATCCCCGGGTTTCCTTTAGAGGCCCCATCGATATTAAGTGCTATGTAGTCCATAGGAGGTGAAATCCATCGCACTTGGATTTCAATGGAGCGGGGTGTCGTAGACGGGTCAAGAAACTCTCCCGTCTCTCTCGCTTTTAAAACTTCAATCACTCTACCATCAAGAAATGATAACTTATTACCTGGAATTTCCTCTTCTCGGCCAAAAATGCGGTTGTTCCGCCATTTCCAAATCCACCAAATAATAACAGCAAACTTTGTCGGCCAATTTTCCAATCGCGAATCCTCTTGAGTGCTGAGATTACGCACCACCCATTCCCGGACTGAATTACTGCTGTCAAAAAATTCAGCAGGGGTAAGTAATTTAGTCCAAATCGACCTAGCTAAAAAACAATCCCGAAGGAGATGTAGGGTTGTTTCTTCCTCAATTAAGCACTTGCTACAGTACGGGTCATCGGATAACCCACGTCTGGTGCGATTTTCATTGGTTAGGATCCGATCATGCATAACTAGCCAAAGGAACATCCTGACACGTTGAGGGACCCAAGTTTTCCAAGGCAAGCGCCAAGATTTATCGTTATCAATTTCGGGTTCGTTTCTCAACAGGCAGATAGCAGACCTGATCGAGAACTTGCCCGAAGGTGTGGAATTCCAGTAGAAAGTATCTCCCTTATCTTCATCCGGGACCACTTCGTAGGACGCAATGGTCTTCAAGATATCGTTCTCTAAGTAATCAGCAAACTCATGGATTTTCCATCCCGTCGAGTTGTCCCACATTTCATCTACCGTGACATCCTGAAAGTGAAGCGGAATGTCTCGGGTTGCTAATTCCTCAAGAGGGGTCGGAGTGGCCCAACAATGTGACCAGAACATGGTCTTCTTCCCATTGCCTATAGATGTGCTAATACCTTTCTTCAATGTCGAGTAAGCCTCCGTAATCCCTTTCCATACATTCGAACTGTTACTTTTAGTGCCAAACATATCCATATCACAACGGCCTTTGCAATATTTATGGCGGAGAACCCGTGCCCATAGAGCATTTGGTTCAGATAAAAGCCTCCATCCCAGTTTAGTCATGAAGGCGGAGTTGACCTGTCGCATGGACCTAAGTCCCAAACCTCCGTTGTTTTTGTCCTTGGTAACCGTGTCCCACGACAGCAAATGAATGGCATTTCTCTCCTCGGTCCCACCCCATAGAAAACGTCTCGATTTTTTGTCTAGTTCATCACAAACAGATAGAGGTATTCTAGACGTTTGCATAGCGTAAGTCGGGATGGTAGCGAGAGTAGATTGGATTAGCGTGGAACGGCCAGCAAGGGAGAGTTGTTTTGCCTTCCAACCATTCAATCTTTTGTCAACTTTCTCGATAATAAAATCAAAATCTGCCTTCGTAACTTGGCCGTTGAAAGTTGGCATACCCAAGTATTTACCCAAGTCCTCAGTGCTATCAATGGCAAGGGCCGTTGTAACCGAGTCTCTGATAGTTTGGTCCGTATTAGACGAGAAGAAAACTTTAGATTTAGCCTGACTAACCTTGAGTCCGGAGGCCGAGCAAAAAGCATCAAGACAGTCTGTAATGGTATGAGCCTGCGTCACAGTTGCTTCACCGAAAAGAATGAGATCGTCGGCGAAAAAAAGATGGGTTATAAACGGACCGCCTCGACTCGTTTGGATGCCCGACCATTTATTCCCCTCATGCGCTTCTACAATAAGTTGACTCAGTTTTTCCATGCACATGGTAAAAATATATGGCGAAATCGGGTCACCTTGTCTTATACCCCTTGTCGGTGTGAAAGAGTCAGTACGCTCACCATTCCACAGTATATTGAGACTGGTGGATTTAATGCATTTCATAATTGTGGTAGCCATCCTGGTTGGTACGTTCATGTCTCGTAATGTGTGCTCTATGAACGGCCATTCCAACTTGTCATATGCCTTCTCAAGATCGAGTTTGAGGACCATGTAGCCTTTGTTGCCCGTCTTAGATCGGAGAGTGTGCAATACTTCCTGGACGATAATAATATTGTCTGTAATTTGTCGTTTAGGTACAAAGCTCGCTTGCATTGGACTGATTAGAACGGGCAGGACTCGTTTCAGCCTGTTGACCAGCATCTTTGTTACAATTTTAAATGAGACATTGCATAGGCCAATTGGTCGAAATTGAGTAACCGAGTGCGGATGATCTGTCTTAGGTATGAGCGCTAGGTAAGTTTCGCCCAGGTCTGAAGGAAAGTCAACTCCGTGAAGCACTTGTAAGATCAGTTTGCATAGACTCGGAGACACCGTTTCCCACTGTGATTGATAGAATAGTGCTTGGAACCCGTCCGGCCCAGGTGCTCGAAATGGTGACATTTGATTTAATGCACCTTGAACTTCACTAATGGCATAATCCCGGTCCAAACTTGCTAGCTCCTGGGTGGTTAGTTGCGGAAACTTACCAATTAAAAGTCTCGTCAAATCAATAACAGGGGAGGGGCCGGCAAAAAGAGTCTTAAAATAGTCCACCACCATCTGTTTCACTTCATTATTATCCCAAACCCAAGCACCCACATTATTTTGGAGGCCTTCAATTCTATTGAACTTCCGACGAATAACCGTGCTAAGATGGAAGAGCCGTGTATTGCGGTCTCCATCACAAATAGCTTCCATTCGGGATTTCTGGAACCAGAGCAATTCCTCTTCTTTCAGGGTATGATCAAGGTCGGCTTTTAGCTTGTGCTCAAGTTTCAACAAGTAGTTTGGACCAGCTCGTGAGATTTTCGTTTGTACCCCTAGGAGTCGTCGTTGAAGGCTTCGTTTACGCTAAAAAATGTTGTGGAAAACGAGCTTATTCCAGAGTTGCAATTCATCAGCAAAACGATGTATAAAAGGCGAGAAAGGAAGGTCATTTCTCCAATTGGCCTTAACGAACTCCGAGAATTTATTATGGCACATCCAAGCCGCTTGGAAACGGAATGGCTTTAGCATTTGAGGGATCGGCGCAAAACCATTAGTACTAATGAGGAGAGGACAATGATCCGATTGGTTTTGGACGAGATGCCTAAGAGATCCTTCCGTATAAAGAAGACGCCATGCCGAGTTACAGATTGCCCTATCTAGACGGGCCCATTGACGCGTCTCCGGAGTAATACCCCTGGACCAAGTGTAGTCCGGTCCTGTGTAATCTATGTCTAACCATTCATTCCTTTCAACCCAGTTATTGAACTTCAAGCAACGTCGTCTCATGGTATTACTCGACCCATTTCGTTCTTGCAGGAAGCGTGTGTCATTGAAATCGCCCATAGCTAGCCAAGGTTTGTCATGGGATCTTGTGAAGTCTTCTAATTCGGACCAAAGTTCTTCTCTTTTAGAAAGGTCAGGGCTAGCGTACACAGCAGAAAATAACCAAGGCGTCTCACCGACACGAGAAATTTCAACTGAAATATGTTGTTGATTAAGGATGATAGGATTTACCGTGACTTGATGGGGATGCCAGAATAACCAAATTCCACCACTGAAGCGTGCTGCCTCGACCCGAGTTCGTCCTAAAAATTGAAGTTGGTCGCAGATACGTTGAGCCGTAGTCCCACTCACCCTAGTTTCGACAAGGGCAAGCACATTTGGTTTATGGATGCGTAACAACTCTTTAAGCATGGCAAAGAAAGTCGGGTTGGCAGCACCTTGAACATTCCAAGTCATAAGACTTAGTCCTGGGAGATTATTAATAGAAGGTGGTATGGTTGTACTATCCATGGAACAATAGTAAAAGTCACGTGGGTACAAATCCAACGCTTCATTGCTTATGTCCAGCATGGGATTGGCCCATGGGATCTGACATATCCTCCATGTTTTCCGGGATGCTTGAGCTAAGCAAGGTGTCGTCTCCTCCAAGTCCACCAGAATGCCCTGATTCAGGTGGTTGCCCAGAAAAAGCAGAGGAGTGGTCAAGAAGGGGGTCAAGATCGAGTCGGGAGCTAGAGGGATCGGGTGGTAATCGATCCCTGGGAGGACGAGGGAGGTGGAGGCGAGCATGCTAAGGTTTGACGATGGCTGACGATGGTCCACTAGTGTGGGGCTTAAAATGGAATTTAAGGGAATTTTCTTTTCCTACGGGATAATTTTTTTTAGTTCGTTGACTCAAGGAAGGAGACTTATTTGGGTTGGACTCTGGTTGACTCAAAGGCCTTGTAGGTTGATTAGTTTGTAAGATACGGTTTCCTACAATAGGGGAATTATGGGAATTGGTTTTTGGAGGAGTATTTTGAATAGGAGTGTTCTTAGGGATATTCTCTTTTGTCATGATTTGGTTGTTGTGTGAGGTATCTGCACTATCCCTAGAAAGAGTAATACAGTCCAAAGATTTAGCTCCCAAGATCTCACTAGGGTGGATACTTTGTTGAGCTGAGACATCTGGGGTTTCTCTTGGTCGGGTCTCTTGTGGGCCATTAAGCAATGAGCTTGGAATATTTTGCCCTTTTTTCAATATTTTTGTCGGAGTTTGTTGGGCATCCAAGATCAGGTCATCCTCAATCTCGAGTCCGTCAAATCTCGAACCGGATGTGACAGCTTGAATCTTATGGGTAGTCACTCGTAAGGCAACAGTCTCCCCATTAGCAGGATGTTTGTTATTGTCCCCCACACCCGCATTAGACTTAGGAGTCCTCTTGCGAACCGGTTTTTTTACATGCATCCAGGATCCATATAACGGTTCACTTTTATTTTGAACTATCGGATTGATTTGAGGCTCGGGTTCTCCCTCAGTAGGTGCTGCATTAGGTGCTGCGGCCGGGGTTATCGGTTGATCAGTATTCGGGAAAGTAGGACATTTATCAACTCCGTGACCCAGCTTCCCGCATTTGTAACAAATGAGTCTAAGTCCTTCATATTGAATAGTCCAAACTCTGCCATTAAGACGGAATTTTGATAAGAGAGGTTTCGAGAGGTCGACCTCTACGCTCATCCTAATAAATTGCCCGCGCTCCGCATTGGCAGTAGTGCGGTCGATTCGGACTAGTTTTCCAACCTTGTTTCCAATTTTTGACAGAACATCCTCATGGTAATACTCTACCGAGAGATTCGGGATACGAACCCAAGTGGTTAAGAACTGAATTGGTTTTTCGGTGGCAACAAAATTAGGGATCCATCGACGGATAGTGAGATAGTGATCTCCGATCATCCAAGGTCCTTGAGTGAGGACAAATTCAAAATCTTCTTTGCTGGTAAACCTGGCCACATAATACGAACAACCTATGTCAGTTAGCATTAAACCTCCCTTAATTGACCATTTTTTCTTGATCTGTCGAAGAAGAGAGTAGTAGCCTATATTTTTATCAAACATTTTGATGATGAGTGTATCTCGCCATTGTTGGCGGATACGCCATTTCTCTTCTTTCGTAAGGTGAATTGTGGGGCAGGTGGGGTCTTCAACAGCAAGGGTTTCATCTTCCTCCATTTCCGATTCTGTTTCATACGTGCTATTATCAATTAGAACAAAGTCATCCCGATGTCCCAAACGATTCGCTCCATGAGATAGAGTCTCTTTGTATGTTAGTCGGAGGCCTTCTGATGATTGGCGAGCAGGGAGGCCGGGACTAGGTTCATTATTGTGATCAGAGTTATGCATTTTGCATTTTTTAGTAGAACGATCATCCTCTTCTTCTTCACCATTAGGATTGGAAAAGGAGGGGGAAGGGTTTTTCGGGAGAGAATTTGGCATTTTTTTTTTTTTTTTTATAGTCAATTTATTGATGAAAACAATTAAACATTGATAAAAAAAAAAAAAAAAAAAAAAAAAAAAAAAAGGGTATATTGAGAAGCTGTTAAAAGTGGAGTAATACTCAAGTCTCAAGTCAAGGATTATATTATCCGACCTAAATTGAAGGTAGCAATCAAAAGATGATTATATGGTCCGGTCCCTTAATTTCCGTCATTTGAACTGTCGCCAATGAACAGACCCATTTCACATTTTTATACTTTCCACAACTGACCCGACCTTTTCTTTTGTTTTAAATGGAGCCACAAGGGCCTACGATGGTGATGAGATTAGAACTCAGAATTAACCTTTTTTTTTTCATATCTTATATTTGTGTAGCCATATAGTACGATATACAGAAGTGAAAATCGAGTTAATTGGGTGATCAAGCCACATGTCGAGTCATACTTCATAAGCATACCTTTTGGGTAGTCTCGTACTCTCAGTTGGGTTGTTATTGGGTCAAATAACATTGCGTTGTGTTTGGATCGGTCAATTAATCGGGTATGCTTATTGTCAATGTTATTTATCGCATTACTTCAATTTTTTACCTAGAAGTTGAGTTTCGAGCATTACTTTGTTATTGAGTCAAACGTATCAAATTAGCTAGGCACTAAATTGTTTTCATTTGAATCTATATTAAGCTTAATACTCCCCCAACGATTTTCCCACTTTTATTCAATTAAGTGGAAAAATCTTAGTGGGGAGAGGGAGCATGTAAGAACTTATGCAAAAGAGAGTACTTATGAAAGAACCAAAACTGGTCAGGGGACAATCACAGATTCAGTCGCAATAGAACCTTTCCAGAAACAGCTATTCCCTTATCTTAATGGTCACCTAAAGAACCCTAGAAATATACAGACCAAAAATACAACAAAAGCAACCCCGCATTGCCTAAAAATGGGGGTACTGGTAAGATTAGAATTACCTCACTGTTACGATAATTTGATTTACGTGCCAGATGACCACAGCACGGTCGGATCTGCGAAAATCAATCATATGGACTAGTGGCAGCAAACTCAATTCTTCTCTACAGCATTTCGTGCGCTAAGCAGCCTCTTCGTACGTAAGGTATATACCAAGCATATGTACGTCTCAGTTGCCGCCACAATGGATACCCCAATATACACACAAGCTGTTGTTGTACATACATACACGTACCTGACAGCATTCACTGTATTTGTCAGTCTTAGAACAAGCCATTCTGTGCAGCTACTCAGGCAGTGGAACCTGAAGCTGATAGTTCAAATTACACAGTAGTCATAGTTTCTTGTCCGAGATTTTAACAGGCTTACTATATCGTTCAACAGATGGGGCTAATCCATGAAATCCAACATGTAAATTCACTGTGGATTATAGAATTTGATTGCATAGCCTAAAGCTGGCATGATAAAGAATTTTTAACCATTTGAAATGCATTAAGTTCTCTAGTGACACTTACTTGGGAGAGAAGACACTCCAAATAAATAGATGGTTCCTCATCAGGAGCAATATGACCGTATATGCAATTAACAGAACAGAATTGATGGCCAAGGGAACAAGCACAGGAATGGCAAGCACGGACTTTAGAATAGCCCCAAATTCCACGATTTCATCAGCTCTAGAATAGCTCATATCTTTCAAAGAGACGTACATCGGCAAAGAAAGCAATACGAACATGGGTGATGCATAAGTTATGCAGAACATCAGTATACCAGAAAGCAGCGTTGAGTGACTTGAGATTCCCTGATGATGGTTGCAACATTATTAACAACATAACCCAATGCCCAAAGACGACCAAAAACTGTAGATTATAGATAAAGAGAGCGGATATGCGCAGCATGTCCCTTGCATTAACAGGAAAAGACTGTTTCTGATGACCCAAAAATGAAAATTCATCGACAAATGCAGAGTGACTGCTACTTAACAATAAAAGATAAAAATAATAAAATTATTATTAAAAACTTGGCCACTTTAGTGTGCAAACTTAATAAAAATTGAGTAATTAAAGTTAATTACAACTGTACAAGGACTTAAAAAATAAATTTGTGGGGATGAACACATACAATAAAAGCTCCGGCAACATCAATGGTTGCAAGTGTGTTGCTGTTGCCAAGACCAAAATGGCCAGCCATCCCCAGAAAATACAAAGATGCTACCTGAGATATCATTTGGTTGGTGGGCAACTATTAGAATCAGCACATACTATCTCGTTTTAGGGTAAAAACACGGCAATATCATAGCAGCCACAACAATAATGTTAGTTAAAGGTTCATTGGAGAAATGCAACAATGATGTAGACTTGGATAGTTGGATGGCAACCAATTCACATTCAACTCGCTTCCCATGAGAAGTATTTCAATCCTATCTCATGCCTTGGGTTATTCAAAATCCCTCGTACGATAAGATGATCGGGGCTCTATATTCTAGGCAAAGATCAAGAGATCACTTTCTATAACCCCTTTTGTAATTTTTGTTTAAAATTACCCCCAAAAGTGATCAAAACTTTAGAAATTGTACCCAACTGACCGTCCGTTTTCTGGCATTTTTTTTAATTTTTTGGACAAGATTATCCCCCTCCTCACTCAGTCACTCGTTTCCCTCACTCCCTCAGCTCAAAACCCAAGTCTGAACATAAATCCTAATTTTTCCCCCAATTTGATTCACATGCAATCTGCTCAACTATAAACTAGTCTCGAATTACTATTTTTAGAGCAATAATGGCCACCTTCTGCAATTACCAGCATTTTCTCAGCCAAATCTTTAACAGTTCCTAATTTTGTCGACATTTGGGGGTAAAGATTCAAACTTTACCGACAAATTATCAATTTCAACCCAGAAAAACAACCACCCACTCATTCAAATATTCAATTGAACAATAAACCCCCAAAAAAGAAATTTCAGTGAAAAGGTGATGAAACTTGTGTGTGTATGATCTGTGTCTTCCTCTTGTTACGTTACTGGGATTTGTGCTCTAAGTGCTTACCCTCATTATGTATTCACTTGGTATATTTATCACTATTCCCTGTGTATCAGATAAAGTGAATCATGTATTCGTATTACGTATTCATTGCTAATCTCGCCGCCTTGTCCAATAATACCAGTGCCTCAAGGGCACTCAGAATTGGCAGGTAAGGGGGTTGGATGCATAACGGATAGAGCGTGCTTCAGGATGACCCACATCACATGATTCGAGAAATTATTCCCAATGACCTATGGCCTATTGTAGTAAGCTTCAGTAAGATATAGAGAAGTGCGACCTTTTTAGCAAGTCATTCAACTTTATCACGTCAAAATCCAAAACAAAGACCATTGAATAAATAGCGCCATTGGAAATGGAAAACACCATAAAATAACATCGTGGGAATTATTGTAATAAAGCACAAGCACCGAGTTTAATAAGAGGAATTTAACCTGGAAAAACATCTATTTGAACATACCTCAACCCATGGCTTTCGACATTGCTCTTCATTGACAAAGTATATCATAGAGGCACAGATCTGTAGCAACAGCAAAAACATTGGCATCGCATTTATTGGTTGCTGGAGCAAAAGTTGCAATAGAGACCACGATAGGATGTATACCCAACCCGTCACATAGGATGACTCCTTAAGCCCTGCTCTTAAATGACCTGACATCTGCTTACCAGCGCATGGTTCACCAAGAGAGGACATTGAAAATAGACAAGGAGAAGCTAATACAGCTAAACAGGTTGTGCTGCTCAGGACGGTGTAGATAATCTGAACTATTGAGGTAGCACCATGATTAGATGCCACAAAAATGTTACCCTCATATTTGATAACATGTAGCAAAACTAAGGATCCTGATAGTAGAATAAAGAACCGTAGAACACGGATAACACTCCTATTTATCCTCGACCCATAAAACGCAAATAGGCTCAAGCTGGTCATGAGGATTCCTGATACTACTTTGATCATTTTTATCCAGTCGCTTCCAGCCAGCTCAAGCCATTTTGAAATGTCAGGAAGATGAGTCCAGTTCACACCTCCTTGATGCCAAGCTCTCATAATCCTACAAGAAACGAGAATCGCAAGGATAGACCACATTTGTAAAAACCTCGAACTAAAATTACCCTTTTGAGATTTTTGCACTACTCCTGGCAGAAGCTTCATCGTTTTCCGCATTAGAATCCAGAATAATGTTGATGTCATAAAATGCCAAACGTATTGCTCTTCTTCTACCACGGAGCTGGATCCCATGCTCACAACAAGAAACACAACCACAGCAACAACAAAAAGTTCCTCTAGTCTCACGTTGTGTATGTTATCCCTCAAACCCGCAACTCCATAATTCCACTGAAGGCCTTCTTCCATCCTCAAATAAAACAGAAGCCTTGTAAATATTAGACTAGACAGGACCATTGCCAGCATACCGAGAACAAGTTGTCCAACAGGTTTCTGAAAATAAAAGATCAGTTTGTAAAATCACAGGGATTTTTTCATCAGAGTTACGATTCGATGACAAAAATGAAACGAGTCAACAACTAACAGTTTGCTGTTCCACAAGAGTCCTTCCAGATCCGAGCCAAGATATGTTAAGATTGTTAAGTGTTAACAGGTTGTTGTACAAAGACGGACATAGACTTTGATGAGATTTACAGAAGCAGAAAACATCATCAGGACTAAGACCATGTTCTATTATATGGAAACCAGCAAAACTGAAAAAATTTAACTCCTAGGACCTAATTTGACCTTATAGAACTGAACACAACTCAACTTACAGGAATTAAACTGAAGTAACGAGTAAAGATAACTGAAGTTAACTTAAAGGAACTGCAATGAACTAACTTTAACTTATAGGACCTGAACTGAAATGAAGTGACGTAAACTGAAATTACGTCAAAACGAACGAGGCCCTACTTAAAGAACTAAAGAGTGAAGATGAACTCAACTTAACTTATAAGAACTGCACTGATCTAAATAACCTGACCTGAAGTGAAATGAAGTAGTAACTAAATTAAAATTAAGTCCAAAGAACAAGGCCTTACTTCTGTAACTCTGCGAGTAAGCCAATCACTTGCAGTAACCAGAAATTCATCGTATGCCATAATAGTATGGTTGTAGAGATTGTTATTTGATCTGAACAAGGAAGTTTCCAAACAATTAACAAAAGGAGAACTTTAAAGTTCTTGAAATCACAGGCTGCAATTCTTCTTATATAAAAATTTGTAACCAAACCTTGATGTTTCATACTTCCACGAATTGTGAAGCATGGCTGCTTTAGAGTAGAGGCAACAAAACATCTCTTCAGTGATAGAGCTGCACGGAGTCACTTGGGACCACCCATTATCATCGGGACTTCTAAAAGTTGATTCTGCACAAGCTAAGTGAGGTAGCTGGGCTTTAAGTAACCTCAGAAGTTGCCAGGAATTCAGCTCCAATGCTCTTAGCCGTTCACTATCTGATCAAAAAGAAAAGCGTTAAAACATAAAAAGCTGATATCATAATTAACTACATATGATATGACACACAATATATATTCTACATACTCACAGAATTCTGGTCAAAGACAAAATAAAGTGTTGGTGATTTAAGTGTGATTAATGGTTCATTTTAGCTTACTCGATTATGGTTCATAGATGGGTAAGTTTGATATAATATGATGCAAGTTCGGGAAGTACACAGCGTATGCTTGCATAATTATTTACGAATTTATGGTATAGTTTTTTATTCGAACGACTATGACGGGGGACTCGCTCACAGGCAGGGAATCTGGGTCAGGGCACTTTGCCCTGGTTTAGGGGTTCGGGGACACATCTCTCCAGAAATTAACTCCCTGTTTCCCTATCTCTTTCTTGTCTATATAAAGAGACATGATGGAAAAGAAAAGAGAAAACATTTAACAAAGTAACAAAAAACATATACTCCCTCTGAGTTCTTATGTTCTTACCCTTTCTTTTTTGGGTGGAAAACAAGGAAGGGAAAATGAGTGGCTCAAAAAAAGAGGAAGAGAGAGAAATGGGAGGATAAATGTGAACCACATATTGATTGCCTAAAAAGGAAAGAGGGAAGAAGATCAAACTCAGCCCAAAATGGAAATAGAGAAGATCATAGGAACTCGGAGGGAGTACTCCGTATAAAACTTCAAGTTACATCTCTACCTTTGTGCCAAAAATCAGAGGACACCGTCTTATCTCAATAGGAAATTAAATTGGGAACAACCTGGCACTAATATAAGGGGTGAATTGTTCTATTAGGAAAGCAAAGGTGATTCGTTGTTATTTAATTCATTGTTTTTTGGTTTTTCCAATTCGTGTAAATCTGATATCTAACATAAAGGAGGTAGACTAACACAAACATGCAATGTGTATAAAAACAAGATGCTATATATCCCTTTCATGAATCATGATAGATCAGGAATAGTGAAGTCGCTATCAAAAACAAATGCACCTACAACGAATTAGAAGCCCTTGATTGCTGCACCAAAGAACTACTCCCTCCCTTTCACTAAGATGTTCCACATTTCCTTTTTAGGAAAATTCACTAAGATGTTCCACTTTCCTTTTTAGTATATATTTTGTGGTTTTTATTGTTTGCGACCACACTTTCTTTTCTTCCTATTCATTTTCCTCCACATATATCCTCCTCCTTAAGAACTTCCCAAAATCCAATATGGAAGATCATAGAGAAAGGGAGGGAGTACTTATGTTCCAATCAATTAACTTAAGTTTCCATTTTTGGGTTGTTCCAACCAATTCACCAACTTACCCATGTATGCAAGGGCCCACTATGATCCACTTGAATCAAATGGCCAAATTTTGTACTCCATCTCACTCTTCTTTCCTTATTTATAGCACCTTTTATGTCATTTTATCACCCTTTTGCTCTTTGCTCCATTGTCAATATTGTGTCAATACTCAAATGCAGTGCATTTGAATGAATAGAGGCAGTACCTTTTAAAGTATGTAAAACGCCCATAGCAAGAACTCCAACATTGTTTTTGGGAATTGGCACACCAAGCAGAAGAGCTAAAGTTGGGGCAATGTCAACCTGGATTCAAAATTACAATCACACAATGATAAACCTTACTCAGATATTGCCATAGTTAGACACCTTTACATTTTTCAAGTTCATAAATAGACCATAGACAGTTACTGAATCGCAATTAAGCAAACAGATAGAAATGACCATTTAGTGAACAAGATACTTTTAATGATGGAATGAAAATTTTATGCTCTCTGGCCAAAGTAAAACATAGAATCTGAGTTAGCATATATCCAGGAGGAATTCATATATAAGCATACTGAAATACTCCCTCCGTCCCTTAAAGATTGCCTCGTTTCATTAAAATACTTCTCACATATATGAGGGAATGGGGCAATCTTTAAGGGACGGAGGGAGCATTAATCACTACACATCCTCCAATGAAGTATCCAGAGTTTATGGATTTTCGTCACCTGCTTGGCGTGATCCAGGTTCTCTGACACAGAGTCTTGAGGAACAACAAAACTAGGAGCAATGAATAGAGCTAATGCATCAGTTTCTTCATACGAAGAACCGCCATGATTCCCACTGTCAGTCATTCCATGATCGCTTACTACAAGCTGCAAACCCAAAGACAGGCCTGTTAGAAGATCAGTTTTAATCTTGTTAGAGTAGGAAATGCAGCTCATACAAGAATAAGCACGCAAAAAAAATCAAGGACTGACCAAATGCCTATGATCAGAAATCAGCATTGTCAACAAAATACACCATATAAATGTATTAAGCTAAAATGAATTGCAAATGAAAAAGCCACGCTGGAATGTAAAGCAAACTGGAATTACATCATACACGAACAAATTAGGTGCAAAACACCAACATACTCCAACAGATAGTGTAGCTAGTACTTGTTTTGATGCTTGATCGAGGTATGGCATGCCCTTCATTGTATAATTCCAAAATTTTCCACAATAAATTAATCAATATCCCATCAACATTATTCAAGGTAAATTATCAATTCAATTACAAGGCAAAGAAATCATGGAACACCCATAAGTAGCCAAGTTCTGCTTATTACAATCTCAGCTTCAAGACATTTACTCCCTCCATTTCTCTAAGAGGTTCCACATTTTTGAAGGTGTGAGGTGTATTTTAATAATAAAAAAATGGAAGCCTTGAGGATTCAGAGGAAGTATGATTTATTTTAAGTCAACAGCCTATATATTTGATCCATATAACAATACACCTACCACGTGCTTTCCGTATCAATCATGATTAGACAAAAGGGCCATATATTGTTTCTCCAAACCAATTTCATTAGCCATACATTTACCAATATACTAGAGACACATGATTTCCCTATTGGTCATAAATAGATAACAATGGAATATGTTGTTCCTCTGAATCAATTTCCATCACCCAACCATCATGGTGTGGAAGGGGACTGGCATAGAACTCCATACTTACCAAATTGTATCACCAAATTCTAATTGTACAGCTACAACACAATCAAACCTGAATGAACAAAATGAACTCCCATAGACCATAGCCATAAAGGCATAGAACTCAATATTTACCTAATTGTATCAAATTCATATATTTGTATCATATAATGATGTTGCATGTCGAGCTGGCTCGCCGAGCCCTTGAAAATGATTCAGTCAAAGATTGATTCAAACTAAGTCAAACTAAGAACGGGCCAAGCTCATCTAAATTTTAACCAATCCAAGCACATCAAGTCTCAAATAAGAAGTCTGTGCCTTGTTGGCCTTATTATTTACACTTTTAGTACAATTGAATATTTAAATAGAATTTTTGGTATTTATTATTATATTTAATATTTTCAAATCATATTTGTTTTTAAAAGAAAAAAATTGCTACATATAAAAGGTGACAAATGAAACGAACAAAAGGACAAACCGAGCTCAAGGTTTTTCCGAGCTGAACTCAAGATTTAAGTTTCTTGAGCTCAACGAGCTCAAAACCAAACACTAGTTAGAGTTTAAAATTCTGAGCCGATCCCAAGCCCATCCAAGCTTAAGCTTAGATTGGCTCGTTTGTACCCCTACTATGAGTATAATTCTATCATTCAATCAGACACTATTAGGTTCTGGTTTATAAACATAGTATAGAAGTATAGATTGGTTTTCAATATAGGATCTTAACTCTTAAAGCTCCCCTGCTCAAGCGTAGATAACTGAATTTGCTAATATCATCAAAGAACAACAAAGACAAGAACAAAGGTACGACTAACCAGAAGGGTATCTCCTTGCTTGTTGTTAGGTGAAAGGATACAATTCAAATGAATCATTTTAATCACATCATCCATCTCTTTAAGTTTTGGGGGCATCAAGGCACTAACATTGTTCGAAACGGAGTATCAGAATCCAAGCAGTTAAGCCAACATGCAGCCAAGGCCAGCAATTGAGGATTTAACTACCTTTTCCTTCCACCAATATGCCCAACATGATCCACCCCTAGATAATGAAGGATCTGAAAAGATGTTGGAATGGCACACAAAAAATTATCAATAGACTTTAAAATTTTATTAATTGGAATCGTAAACATAACAAATTATATCACAACTTAAACATTTCACTATGATGTTTAGTATGATGTAAAGTGAAAGGTGATATGCAAAGAAGACTAGGTGAAGAGTTCATAAATCACCAGGAGATTCCAATCATCCTTATAAAGCTCGGCAGGTAAATGACGAGACACGTTGAGATCGACTTGTACAGTATCCTTCACCTAACAAACAAAATAAGAAAAGCACTAATATCCCCTTATTTTCTTTAAAAACTAACAAACGGTACTTATTTATCACGTAGAAAGTAAGAGACTCACAAAAAAGCTACTAACTCCATCTTGCCTAAAGAATAATCCTGGGAACAACTTAAGCCATGTTTCATCACCAAACAGTGACATGTTCCAGCCGATTCTGAAAAGTTGATCTGCAATACAAAGGGTGTTCAAACCCAGTCTCCAATCCCCATACTAAAAACTAAGTGATATGTAAACTTACGAAGAAGATTATCATCCAGAAAAGCTTGTGTATTGAAATTGAATGCCACGTCCAAGAATCCCCCGACAGCACCAGAAACCATAGCCTGATATAGTTAGCAGGAAATGAAGTGAGACATTACACAAGAAGTGTAGAAGAGATCTATAAGATGGAAATCAAACAGCATAGCAATACCAGTGACCTTCAAGCGAGGCATCGTAACAGTAGGGGGTGCAGCCTTTGAATGATAACCAATTGCCAAGTTCTTTGCCAGCAATGACTGAGTGTATGGCATGGCACGCACAAAAGCTTCGGAAGGAGGCATGCCATCCTTGCCAATCACAAATTCTGCAGGAAGACCATCAACAACCTAGAGGTACCATACTTGTTCGGTAAATAGAGCGATATTTGGGCACCTTAACTTAAGTATGCCACTTTCAAACTACAGTAACTATAAGGGTGACATAGAAAGGTATAATTTCAATTTCAGTTATGCATGAACTGCTATTTACCATGAGTATAACGCGCCTATATGATGGGCGAATTTGAGACAAATCCTGCACCAAAAGAGTAAAATCAATTCGTAGCCATAAATATGATTCCCCACACGTACATTATCCACACCTAAAGCTAGACAACAATACACTTTGCTTCCCGTCCTCGACTTTTACTCTGAACAAAAATTAAGCAGATGGAAAAATATGTCCAATCAATAATAAATCTTGAACATTACTCGCAAACAAACAATAATTCGACATCACAAAATGTCTCCATCTGTGTTTACAACACAAAAACTCTAATAGCTATGAAATCGTGTTCCAACTCTTGAACTGCTCTGTACCTATAATTCCACATCAACCGAAAATGTCCTAGCCTATGCTTAAGCTTAATTCCACATTCCACGATAAACTTGAATCGTAAAACACGTGAAAAATACGAGTATATACTGAATTCAAACAATTGAGCAAAAAAACAAGAGAATTACAATAAGGTGAAAGGAAAATGAGGCGTAGAAGAGAACCTGAAAAAGAGCACGGAGTTGAGGAGGAGAGATGAGGTTAACATCGTGATGTTGAACAGATTCGTTTTGCGGCGATCGGTAACTCTCAGGACCGCTGATTGGCGAGATGAGATGAGATGAGATGTGAGAGGGCGAAAGAGAGAAGAAGAGAGAGAAAGGAAGGAAGGAAGGAAGGAGTACCTGAAGCCGGAAAGAGCTGGCTTGACAGGGAAGAAACCGAGGACGAATAGAGTGAGGCCGGTGAGCTGCAGTGCTGCGCCAAACAATGTCCACACTGCCAGCTTACCGCACTTCATCCTCCTTGTCGCCATTTTCCTGCCTTTAGGTTCCTCCATTTTTAACAATCAAAATCAAAATCAAAATGTTCACCCTTATTCCTAACTCGCAAATCGTAATCTATGATAATGGTCATTCTGTCGGAATATACCACTTATGCGAAAGCTCTTCGATTGTAACAGGCTAGTCTTGTTCTGGTGGCACAAAAAAATTACTCCAAAAAAATATTGTTAAGACGGAGTATTGTTGCAAAAATAGAGTAGTCCCGACTCCCGAGTGTCAACTCTTCGACCTCTTAAAAGTGCGATATTCTAACACATTTCCTTTTGTTTCAATCATATGTTATCCAGAAGACGTAAGATATATACCATGATATCACTCGAGTCTTGTGAATCAGATGCTTAGATATGATATTTTGACGTATTATTATGTTGAACTTCGAACAAGGTTAGCAGTGTCAATGAGAAATGGAAGTTTCAGTTTATCAGAAACCTTGCCTAAGTGGCATGGTTTTCAGATCTCTATTGGAAATGGATGATTTCATTGCCAACAAAATTACATACAAATTTAAAACAATAACAAACAGAGATTCCGTTAAATCATTAATGCATTTACATACATAATACATTAATACATACACAACAAAAGGAACCCCGGAATTGAAAAGAGGGGAAAGTGGAAAAACCGATACACAATAAATGAATGTACTCATTATTACTTGACATCCTTGAGTACACCGCCCTTTTCCAACTCGCTAACTAGATCTCTCAGAGCCGGCACTTTCATAGCCAGGGTTCTATATAGTCGAGAATACCGGGCGCGGGTCCCATCCGCAGTTCTTGCCAAGGCCAGTAAACTAAGGGCTTCTGGGAGTTGCGCGAATACCTGTTTCATTTCTTCCAGGGACATGTTCTCTAAAACTGTAGGTCTTGGAACCACTCTCACAACTTCGCCCCCTTTCGGTTCTTGAACCCTAGCATCTGCTTTGACCACCAATTCTGAACTGGAATTGGCCCCACATTTGATGATGAATGGGGTGGTTGAACCAGTGTTGAATTGCAGAACATTCCACTGTGATACATCTGTTTCAGTATCGTAGCTCAAATCCGAGGATGGCCTCTGATTATGTGCAAACTCGAAACTATCATCTTCTTCAGCAACAAACTGAGCAATTTAAATATTAAAAAAAAAAGTGAGATTCAGATCAAATAGAATATGCCACAATTTACTTGAATAAACAAGTATCTCTGTTGTCAATCTATAGTACAGCTATTTCACCTCCCCCAAAAAACAAAGAGGGCTCAAGTTTACATTTTTCTCTGTGTTGGCCTGGGCTTCTTTTGTTTGGTTCATGGACTCCATGCATGGTTTGTACTTGTACAAGTCACTCAGAACCGAAAACAAAGTTTAAAGCGAAAAGTGTAAGAATTCGAAAGGTGAAACTATACTCGATGCACTTACCACAGAAGTAGTACAACATCATACCGATGCTTCAAATGGTAGCGTAGAGGAATTGGGCGTACACGAGTACACGTACTCATGTACCCCATAACATTTAAACCATAACAAAACTCTAAAGCTGAATCCCCCTTCAACGACGAGAAAGAAATGGAAAAATAGAAAGTGGACAACACATAGCCATGAAATGATACTGCAACTGGAATGTAAAATCAAAACCCTGACTTCCAGAAATTAATTCTGGACAATGTATATCTTTCAGTTAAAGCTACTTATAAGACAAGCACATTACCATTTTAGTAAGTCATTATACATCAACCGCCATAAGATCTACATCCATTAGTCTCAATAGAAAACAAAGAGAGTACCACAGACAAAGAGAACAATCTACCTCTACGATAGAACGAGCCTCAGCAATTTGCCTCTGTGCACAAGGATGGTCAATATCGAGCAGTGACGGCATTTGTTCAGCCAGTTCATCCAAAGAAGCAAGCAGTTCCCTTTTCTTGCTTCTACTTAAAGAGTTTCCAGAAGCTTGCCTTGTTATATCCTATCAATTATTAATTGTCACTCAATTCATCCTTGAGTAATAGTTTTTCAATTTACACATAAAATGGGTACACAAAATTTACCTTGACTTGCTTCAAAATGCCATCGAGAGAAATAAGGGACGCAAGTCTCGCGTCTTCAGCTGCAGTAGAAGGGTTAGGTATTGGCGAGCCACCACTTTCCAATGCCAATGGCCCTGCGTCACTTTTCATTTGTTGCAATATCTGAACATAGCAAGGATAATTAATAAGTTTTCGCTATTTTCCTACTCTATAGGAGTATATAAAAATGCAAAACCACCCATATCCCACTAAGAAAATAGCTTGATCTTAACAGTACAGGAAAGCTATAAAGACAAGACAAATTAGCACTACAAGTCTAGCCACCAATGGAAGTAGGTACAGGTTTTTCTTACTCCAAACCATCAGCTTCCCTTGGTTTTAATAGAAAATGCACTGTACACATGATATCTTTAATTCTCCAAATCCCACACAAGCAAATCAAAGAGATTGCAACCCACCAAACAAGAACAACATATGTTTCACTAATTCTATCCTAATTAACAAGGCAACAATATTCAGTCATTTAAATCATAAAATATCATTGCAAGGAGTATCCAAAACTGAATTAATACAAAAAAAATAAAATAAAAAAATAAAATAAGAGAAGTAAAAATTAATACTTAATAAGGTAGTGTTAACTCTGTACCTTTCTTCTCTTATGATCAACAGACTCAAGAGCAGAACGCAACTTAGCAACCTGAGCCGAGTCCTCTGCCATTTCCATTGCCAAAGTGCCTGCAATATCCTGGTGAAGAAAGCATGTTCACACATCAAATCAAAAAGTAATGACCCTTCAAGTCTGCGGAGAATGCTTGGTAATCAGTTACCAGCTAGGTTTGTTTCATCAATATCCTGGTGAAGAAAGTATGTTTCAAGCACACTATAATTACAAGGTGAATAAAAGACAGTGGAATATAGAGGCAATTTAACCAAAACACGACTAGTAATGCATAGTAAAAAAAATTTGAAAAAATACTGCAGTTACTTCAACAATAGTTACAGCAATAGATAACTATTGGGTATCAAATCCAAATTTGTGAGGACTCATAATTGCATGCAACATTCTTTTTATAATAAGATTACATGATTGTCATATACTTACATCCAAGTGGATATTTTGAGAAACAAAGAAGGTTAAACAGAAAGGAGCCTAGCCGCCTAAGATGAGCATACTATATTGTCAAAAAAGTACGAGTATAATACAGATGTTTATCCTTCACACTGACTACTGACTACTGTGTGGGACTTAAAACTGTCAAAATGTATCTCCGAAATCTAAATGTAATAGGAGTACATAATTAGAGTAGGCATCCTATTTCCATGCAACTTCAACACAATATCAACAAATCAAAATCCGACCCCCTTGCCCAAAAGGACAAAAAATGCACCAATATTCAAATTGTCAAACGTAATTCTGAAATTACCACATCAACAACTTTCATGGACTATGGTGCTCGGCATTTTTTATACGTGAAATTCTCAAAAAAAAGATTGATATTGGAGTTTACGAGTAGTTACTTTTTCAGGCTTTTTTCTCTTCGTTATTTATCCGATGTTGACTGTTTCAAATGATGAAATCAATTTGGGATTAAGGTCTAGCAGGTTAATTGCTGTTGCTGTTGTAGTTACTCTAATGATCACTATCCGAGATGCAGTATATACCTTCAAATGCTGCAGCTGAGATGTGTAAACACGCTTTGCATACTCAGATAGAAGCTGACCAAGAGCATCAGTGCTTGGAGGCAGAGCAGCACCAAGTCCAGCCATCCAACCATCCATGATTGCAGTGGAGAGAAGTTCCAACTGGCCAGTGGCCCCACCTAATTGATCATCACCAGTAACTGAAAGAAACTCAAAGTTCTCCGCAAGCCATGACCTAATTTGACGCTGCAGCTCTCCTGCTGGTGTATGAACAAAAAGTGCAGCAAGGGCACTGTTTCCAACAGCAAAACTTTTAGCTTCCTCAGTTATTTCCCTAAGTTTCCCACCAGTGACATGCTGCCTCCAAGTTTCCTGTTTCCAGATGTTTAACAACATAGTTACACAGTACAGAAATGACTTTCACTGAATATATCGATATGACAAAAATGCAGCTTTGTATACACCCTCCTTTCCAATGAATTGTATACATTTCAATTTGGCAAAATATTTTTAAAAAAATTACTCCGTATTATTATATTTAACGTTATATCTTTACCCAACTTTCCCCCACCATCAACCTTCTTCACCAATCTCCCTGTCATTCAGGGCCACCACCTCCTCCACCTTCAACCACGATGCACCACCACCCTAAACCGCCGCAACCTCTAGTCGTTGGCCATCACTTCTGATTATTTCACGGCCACCTTCACTTCGGGGGCAACCATCCATCGTTGCCAACTGATCGTCGCCATTGGTTTGACCTCTGTCTTCCTCCTTAGTCCTCGACCACCGTAGATTCAACCGTCACTGTTATCCCTACGTTTCCACCTCCGTTCGATCTTCCTTCTCCTTCTTCCCCTTTCCCTCTTTCTCCCTCCTTCTTCCCCTTTCCCTCTTTCTCCCTCTGCACTTCCCCTTTCCCTCTTTCTCCCTCTGCACATCTATCAGTAGATCTATTTTCCAATTGTCGTGGTGATCGTGATCAGGGTCGTCTCTCAGCGATCTGGTTGTGGTGGAAATCAGAGGTGGTCGCAGATCTGGGCTTGGTTGAGCTGAGGGTGAATCAAGATACGGAGCTCGATTATGGGTGTTGATTATAGTGGTGAAGCAGATGGTGTGTTTGATTGATGTTGGGCGAAGAGATGGAGTACAGGAGGTCGACCCGTGGCCTGAGCTTAGTGGTGCCTGGTGGTTGGCGATTTCTGAGTGTGATCATAAGTGATGTTCACAATGTTGGGGCGACGGAAAGAGCGAGGAATGGAGCACACTGGGTTCGCCGGAAATGAGGGGAAAGGAGGTGAGCACGGTGATCAGTGGTGTTGTGAGCGAGTTCTGGTGGTGGTTGGAGGGTGGCAGAGGAGTGTTTAATTGGTGGGAATAGTGGAGATGGGAAGGGTATACACAACAACACAAGGGCTAAATGGTAACTTTGGCACTTAATATTTTCTTAATAAGAAAATGTATACAATTGAATTGACATGCCTAAAAAGGAATATGTATACAATTCATTGCAATGGAGGGAGTATAACACTTTTTAGACTCAGTCTCATCATGCAAAAATAAGACATACGTGTACAGTTAAAACAATTGAGTTCTAACAACAGCTTGTGAACAATGGAACTTTGAAACTAGAAATGATAGATAAAATCTGTTCTCCTATAAAACCATAAAAGGAGAGGCATGGCGTATTTGCAGATACACTAAATGGAGAAGTATCATAAAATAAATTTTTTTATAAAAAAAATGGAAGCTACCTCGTCAATGCCTCTTAGCTTCAAAACGACAGAAGAGAACTTTGACTTCTTCTCTGGCTTCAAATTCACTCTAAACCCTTCAATTTGCTCCATCACAGCCA
Source organism: Agrostemma githago (assembly GCA_958450325.1). Classification (NCBI taxonomy): domain Eukaryota; kingdom Viridiplantae; phylum Streptophyta; class Magnoliopsida; order Caryophyllales; family Caryophyllaceae; genus Agrostemma; species Agrostemma githago. Next base: position 10,924,335 of record OY288255.1, on the reverse strand, counting down.
GTGAATTTCTAGGGTTGAAATCGTAATTCATAGGAGATCTTCCTGGACTGTTTCCGCGACTAGAGCTTCTACTCCTTCCACTATGGGCTCTCTCTAGGAACCGCTCAACTGGAGCAACCTGAAGAAAGTATACTTAATAGCCTAAATGGCTCTGAAGGAACTAAATAAGAATATCAAAATTATCATGCCGTGTTTCCCCATAAAAAGCTCACCTTAATCGATTGCAGTTCTGGAGACCTGGCAATCAGAGATCTTATGTACAATATTCTTACACGCGATACGAGCATAGTATCCATTACCCTTCTTGGTTCCATTTTGCGGATAAATGAAAAGACAGCATCTCTGATTTCTGCTAGTATCTCATGCTCTCTAGAGGCCCCTGCTTTTATAACAGCAGCTAGTACCTGAAATTTTGGAAAGATATACTGAATTAAACTTCTCAAGCAAGTTAGTAACTACTCTAAGGCTCTACGCAAGATACCTGAAATTTTAGCTACTACCTGTAATTTTGGAAAGATATGTCTGCCTACAAATTTTACGTATCTTTCTAGCTGACCAAAAAAAGTAAGCTACTTAAGGCTCTGCTATACTAAATTATTCGCATCCATGATCCACTAGTAAATTTCCCAAAATCGCAAAATTAAACACAATGACACATCTAACATCACAGCAATACAGACTCCCAATGTCAAAACTGTCAACAAACAGGCAAGAAGATCAAGGATAGCAAGAACCCAAATCCAACACTTTACCCAAGGCAATAAAAAAACATTTTTTTGTACAGTAAACAGTTGAAAAAAGAACTTAAAGCTTGAAAGGAGGTAATGAATTTACATATGTCAACTGAATTCTTAAATACTCCGTACTTCACAAGCAAGCATCCGAAATGCAGTCATTCACAATCTGAATAATATACAGTAAAGCCTAAGGCTAGGGAATCAACATCGAAGCTTGAAGTGTAAACTAAAAGCCACATGATTTTTTTCCTCAAAAAGAATACATGCTTTACTCCTGGCGACGACAAGTCTAAACTCAGCCCAACATTAGTCTCCCAATCATGCAAGTTCTAACCAAAAATTGGCAAGCTAAGAGCTCTCATGATACAATGATTAACTTGTGTGAATGTAAAAACAACTCAATGGTGTTTATCGAGTATTTACCAGCATTAGAAGTTTATTTGCACCATCTGCAATAGCAGCAAGACTATCATATTGTTCAGGATCAAAGTCATTCAAGGCAGCAGTTAGATATTCTCCAGCTGGGGTAGTTTTCGTTTTGTCATTCCCAGGTTTAACCAAAGCAACAGCCATCTCCTTCTTATCACCAGCTGGCGCGGAATTTGGTTGATCAGATCGCCCTAAACTGTTTTTATTGCTCCTGGCCAAACAAAAAATCTTACAGATTAATATCTAGCATCTTTCACTTCATAAAAATCGAGGAGGAACCACAAACACATATGAACAATAACATACTCAAGTGCCTCAAAGGATCCCCAATTACGGCAACATGAAGGAAATTGATGTTTCCACATGACAATAATAATTGAAATGAGATTTGCATTGGCCGACTGCTGCTCCACAATATAAGTAGAGCATAGAGCCATAGAGCCTAGTAAGGCATTTTGCTTTCTTCATTATATTCCAAAGCCAAAAAATAGTGTCTTTGGCTCTTTTAAAATAGAATGGAATAAAGTACATTTAATAAATAGATTACATAGTGAAGTAGGAAACAAGATCATGATGAAGATTTTCCATCAGAAATAAATGCAAGTCACAAAAGAATAATAAAGAAAGAAAAGGAGAAATAGCAGATGTAAAAGCACCACCTGACAAGGTCCTGGGTCTGCAAACTTGGTAGTCCTCTAGAGAGCGGACTAGACACCTGCCAATAGCACATATTAATGATGGCAAATAGCTAGAGACCGATGGCCATTCAAATACCAGGATCAGGTATACAATTAAATAAATTAAAACCATGTACGGACGAGGGGCTCTATTGGCAGAATATAGTTGATGACAGTTCCAAGTGTACTTCATAAGTATTTGAGAACCAACCTAAACTATATTTTAAATTGAACAGCACCAAATTGACAGCAAAAACCAACCCACTGTTGGGTCTTGACCACCACCATACAGGTCTGGAGGTTTCATGATGTAATGCAGCCTTTCAATAATTAGTAAACACAATTGGAATTCAGTTTTACGAGGACCTCTGCGGACCTATCCTTATTTGTTGAAGTTTTATCAATTCATTACCACAATTTCTTCCTTTATCATAAAGATATTGCTTTCACATGAGTTGACTATCGGAATACCAGTAGATCACCTTTTAACATCAAACACAATAACCCTACAGTATTTCATCCTCCCAATCCGTTATCCAAAACACTCCACATCAATCACAAAAATCCCACGTCCCCACAGAATTTATGGACACATAATAGGTCAACAAGACACGGGAAAATATCTGACACATACAAAAATTAATGAATTTGAATCGCAAAACTAATATACCTCGGAAGACCCAGCTGAATTTGTTTTTGCTGTTAATCTGTCAAATAGTTTCTCGTTTTCCTCATGCAACCTCTGTGATAAAGAATAATTCATTAACAAAATAGTGTGGCTAAAAGATGTAAGGAAATAACAACCACTGATTACAAGGCAACGACAAACTTTAGAATCCTTTTCTAGCAAACGCAAGCTCTTCAGAGAACAGGATAGAGGGGACTGTTTCAACTTCTACTTGGAAATGTTGTAAATGGAAAACATCAAGTGAAACCAACTTGTCTTAGACAGTTTATTATTTCCTCGCAAAGTCCTTTTGACTTTCCATGTTCTATTATTTAGAATTTTGGCCTGGCTAAATGAACGTAACATGCTGACAATAAAGAGACATACCTTGAACAATATTGAGTATTCAAATTTTTAACACCTAGATATTGCATAGAATGACCATCGAACACAACTACAGTTGAATCTTAGGTTCAAGACTGTCAATGAAAGTAAGCTACTGACTGCACTAGTCAATCAAAATAATACTAACATAAATACCACCAAGCCTCAAGAAATGACTTCACCGTGATCAGACTGGATGATACTCCGTATAAATTTATTATTTTAGATAAGAAATACTCCGTATTATATAAATCTAATTTAAGCACTGCACAAAAACTGGTCTTCCTTATTTAACCACTTCCCAATGATTATTCAAAGTTTAAACAGTTGAAAATCTAAATGTGATATTCACACTGATAGATATACCCTGGGGATCCCATTCATTGCAATAGAAAAGAGAGCTCCTAAACAAGCCTTTAAGCAGAAAGTACAGGATGTTTGAAAAGGTAGGAATATCAATTGAAGAGCATTTGAGCCTGACAGTAAAATAAAGTACCTCAATTAGAGCATCCCGTTTAAGGAGTTCTTCTTCAAGCTTCTTTGTAACAGCTGAAGAGTCAGTATTATCCCCTTCTACCTTCGAATTTGACTCAATTGCACTCTCTGATCTACTTTCAGTCGATTGAAGGGCCTCATTTACTTGTTCTTCTAAGCTCTTAACTTTAGTCTATACGAGAACAATACAGGTAGAAGTTAATAATCCACATAAACAACTCTAAAAGTAGCAAACCTAATGTAAAATTAATAAGTCGCACAACAATATCAACGGTTTACATAGAGAAGCTATTGACAGCCGTGACAAATATATCCAGGTAACTACTGTTGCCAGAATATACATATCAAATTACAGCTATGAAAGATGTTATATGACCTGGGTGCACTGTATCATTCTCAAACACTGGTCAAATGCATGGTCAATTGTTAGAAGAATAAAAAGTAAATATTACAATTATTCTTTTCATGCTGATGCATACAGAGTCGTTCTGAGACCAAAATACACCTCTAACCACAGGCCATATATCATTTATAAAAGGGTGTTTGCACCATATTGTCAGGAAGAGGGAGGAAAACTAACAGCCGTGACGAGCAATAACAGACAGCGGCAACTATAGGCGAACACCCACCTGTAGAATTTGAATAGTAGAGTCTCTTTCTTGTATTTGCACTTTTTGTTCTTGTTCAACTTGTAATAACTGAGCAATTTGATTCCTCAATTGTGAATTCTGATCTTTCTCAATTTTATGCTTATCAGCAAGCACCAAATTTTCTGACTGCATCGGAGGATTTTTTTTATCAGAGATTTGTAAACAAGACTATGAGACACCTCACTATCAAACAAGGTTAAGAGAATAAGAAGGTAAGACCTTCAAATCAGACTGTACTTCATTAAGTAGGACACACTGATCGTTTGCATCCTTGACAGACTGTTTTAGCCCCAAAACCTCTTGCTTCAAATCATGAATTTCCTTTTCTTTTTCAGAGACCTCTTTGCGTGCATCATTCGCCTACAAGCATTTCACGTATTACTGTAAAAGTGAGAAATTTTTCAAAGATGATGCACCATACTGACTCAGAAGAAGCATCGGGATATCAACAACAAGATTACCCCCATACCCCAGTGCCTCAAGGGATCCTACAAATAGTGAGGTTAGAGAGGCCACGTCTATGCAGCCTTACCCATGTGTTAACAACACAGCGATGCTGTTTCCGAATACCCAATGAAAATTGTGTCAATAAATGCATCAGATAACTGATACGGAGTACTTCATAATTCAGAGAGAGAGGGGGGGGGGGGTAGTAAAATTGTCTAGAAAATATAGACTTGTTTAAATGAAACTCACAATGTCTCTCCACTTTTTAATTGTATCTCTATTTCCAAGGCTTAATGTAGCACTCCTGGCTCTAGACGAAAAGTTGAGGGATGATAAGGTCTCCGACAAATTAGAAACATCTGGACATGTATTGACAATCATCAATGTTTTTGCACTTCCACCTACACCATATTGAGCCAGAGAAAATTATGGGCCAACTGGTCTCAGCATTTGAGAACAGGTAAAATCAGCATGAAAGAAATCAAAAAGAAATGAGGCCTCTCTTCCACTCACCTAAGGAGTCAGCAAGAAGTTTGGTAAGTAGTGAACTTTCATAAGGGACCTCATCCTTCTTTGAAGTCAACGACGACAAAACATCTCCCAATCTGTGACAGAAGCATCAATCAGCAACAGTTACAACCAAAACTAGTTCAAGAACACACAAATGAAGACCTTAAACTCCCTTATCTCCACCCAAAATAACGCCGATGAATGAACATACAAAATACAGTCTTGTTCCTTTCACGATACGTCTAGATTCAGTAGGTAACCCGCATCCTACCTGAACTACTCATCTCCTTATATAAGAGCACACTATCAGCTGGGGCAATAGCTAACAACTCTAGATTCCTCAATAGTTACATAGATCTGGTGAAACTACAATTTATATGCCTTTAGCGATCAATATTTCATTTTTACTAACTGGTGCACAAGTCTTTGCAGGTTAAGATTCCAGATGAATTTTTGTAACGTATAAAGCTTATGACTGAAGATTGGAATTTCTACAACAGTATTACATCAAACAACCATCCAGTAGAGTGATTATAGAATAGTAACAAAGTACGAAACTCACGCTGAAAGCGATTGCATAACATGTAACAGTTCTGTTACATGCTCTCCAGACTCAGTACTTGATGTTAAACTTTCACTTCCAGCTAAATCCACCAGCGAAAGTTTGCTGTACAAGCTCTCCCCAGTGATCACATTATCAAAATATATATGTATAGTAACAAACCTGGGAACAGTCGCCAAGATATGCATAAGTTCTTTGAAAATGCAAGTTTAAATCCACAACCTCATTCAGTACTGAACAGTGAAACAAAAGTTCATGTTTTAATTGTTATTATATCCCCAAAAAGCAAAAGTATCCTCGCCGCTATATATTTCCCATCGGATTACATAGATAGTTTTAAAATTCATTGCAGATGAAATATCACATACATACAGGATTTTGAAATGATGAAAGTAGCTCCAAATGTATTGACCACTATCCAGATCAACCGGTGTGGGTTACTAACTTTTTTTGCTGTCTGGGTTATATATGATAATGACTTTATGACTGGGTTCTCAAAAAAAAAAAGGTCCATCGATACACCATATACTCAATCACAGTTAAATCCCCAAAAAACCAAAAGTATCCTCGCCAACTATATATTTCCCATAGGATTATGTTACAGTTTTTCAAATGCATTGCAGACGAATTATCAAATACATTCGGGATTTTGAAGTGATAAACAGTAGCTCCAAATGTATTGACCACTTTCAAAATCAACTTGTGTGGGCTAATACATTTTTTGCTGCCTGGGTTATACATGGTAATGACTTGATACACCAGACTCAATGCTGCTTTTACCAAAGCCCATCAACAAAATACAACCTTGAATTCAAATAGAATTGCTTCAATTTCTCTTTCTCTCAAACAGTCTCACCTAACCAATTTATTACTTCGTATTAAAATTGACGTAGATGTTTCATGAATCTTTGTTTTGATATTGAAGTTTTAGCCTTCATTAGTAGAGAAAATATGGGAACTTCGGTCACTGGCAGTTGAAGGATGGTCTATACAGCAGACTATCAGTAGTTTTTCATTTCCAACAGCATGTTATTGATAATGGGTGGAAGAAAGTATTACATGTCTCAGATTGCCAACAAGCTCAATCTTCACCACTCCAATCAAGAGTACTTGTCACAAGTTTCATACTATGATAACAGGGAGTGCTGAAAGCATGTTTCCTAGAGTGTCGTATTCTGTTCAAGAATGAAGTATATATATATAACTGCGGAAAAAGTAGCTAAACGTATAACCTGCAGTGTTTCTGCCTATCGCTCAAAGTTTCAAACAACAACATGAGCTTCTCACTAAATGTTTCTTTCATTAGCACCAAGCTTGTGTAAAGTGCTGTTAATGACTCTGTTTCTTTGTTAGTATTGAAATTTGTAATGGCATATTTGAGAACTTGAATTTGGAATTAAATTTCGGATTTGAAATATTTTAAGCATTTGGGAATCTTAGAATTTGGAATTGAAATTGAGACCAATTCCAGCCTAGTTCAAATTTGGCTCTCTCAAATTTCTAGTATATGGGTAGTCACTTCAATTCCGTCACTTATCGTTTGTTTGTTTTTCCGCATAATCTTGTTAGAATATATTTTTATTTGAAAATTTACATTTTTCTAATGAAAAGTTTTCAAAAATAAAAATAAAAATTGGTGACCTTGACCAGACTTCACCCGCCCGAATTCCAATTCCAATTCCAATTCCAAGGGTACCCAAACACCATTTTGGATTTAGATTTGGGTTTGGAATTGAATTCTAGAAATTCAAATACAAGAATTGAATTCATGATATTCAAATCAATTCTGAGTACCCAAACGCAACCTAAAAGCTTTTCCCAAAAACTCATGTGTCGCTGTTGTTTATTACTCCCTCCATTTCACTCATCTAACCCTACTTGATAGAGTAATTTTTATGCCGGATTTAGAAAAATGGGGCTGATTGAGAGAAAAGGAGTGAGTTGTTAAGAATTTTTCTGATTACACAAGATAAACGAAGTGCCCACTTGTACATCTACAGTAAGGACTGTGCGTTGTCTAAATGTACAGCTTTAGGCTCCATTTAAAAAAAAAAAAAATAAATAAATAAATAAATAAATAAATAAATAAAAAAGTTACTATAGTACGAGTATAATTTTATACACGATCTACGGTAGTGTTTTTCAGTGATGCGTGACCAGCAAGTCTTATCTAAGATGAACCTAACTAAATCCAAAGGATGGACATGGTTGGGTAAGGTCTTGCTACGAAATTCAACATGGGCGTTAAGAGCTTGCCACAAAAACTTAAATCCTCTATGAAACCTACTACAGGGCCATATAAACCTGTAATTATCATGGTTTACCTAGCAAAGCTAAAAGATCTGTCATAAAGCTATCAGTTGTTTCACTGAAGATACAAAAAACTATCATAATCTACCAGTTGTGGCAAATTTCAACAAATACAACGACCTTAATAAAAAGTTTCAACGCAAGTTCAATCCCAGAAATAAAATATAAGACATGGCATTATTATCTACAACCAGAATAATAGCATATAATAACCATAAGTGCATAACAAATAAAAGCATGTTCCCGATTCTTTTTTATTTGTAATCAATACAATGTTTCCTCACAGACTTCCAATCTCCAACTTCGCCCATTCTACTCAACTTGTTCAGCAGCTATTTACTATCTCCTTAGAAATTCAATGAGGGACCCTCACTTACATGTAATTGTAAACATCCTAGGCAACAAGTCAGATGCCCAAACTAACCAAAAAAGGCATATACAATAGAGGGTTGGGAGAAGTTGATGTTTATGATTAAAAAAACCAGAAGCCAACAATGTAAAAAGTTGAATACATTAAGTATCAAAAGGGACATTCAGCAGTAATGGCTGACATGTGCAAACAAAGATACTCTGATTTCCACTACAACCATGCATACGTAATTGTTTGTTTTCAAGAATCATTAACACATCAGCGATCATTCAAATATCAAGTAGATACTCATGAGCCAAATCCAGTAACTTAAACTATTAATTCAAGCACATTAAAGTACCAATAAATCAGTATAAGAAAAGCATAGTAGAGTTTTAACATAAAAGGAAGAGCAGACGTTACTATGCTACAAGTCTACGACAATCAAATAATAAATAAATGCAAATGTTTCTTTACCAGCGAAATTGAATAAATAAAGTTGTGTGTTACTCTAACAAAGCATGTAATATCTTGGATAAAAGTATCATAAAAGTATGGAAAGATCAACGACATGGGAGCAGTAAACTTGAAGCACAGAAAGGGAACATACAGATGAGAAACATTCAACTTCAGTGTGTCAGCTCCCCGAGTCTGTAGAGCTGCTTTCAGCACTCTGGAGAATTCCAATGGATTATCAACTTTCTCAGACATGAGTTCTACGAACGAGCCTGGTAACCCCATGTGAACTTTGGAAGAATTCTCTTCGGATGCCACAATCAAGTCTTTAATCTATAAATAGACGAGTAAACACCTCGTGGATAGAAGATAATGAGACAGCTATAACCACATGAAAAAAAAAATTGACACAAACCTGATCGTTGTACAGCTCAAAAATCGAGACAGAGAAACTAAATCCTGAAGTACCGGTGCTCTCCAAGTTGGACAAATCAAACAGCTCCTCAAAACAACGAGCATATAATCCACGATCATGGCTAGATCCTTCCTGTGGAGATTGGAAGAGTGTAAGGACATGCGACCAGATGAGGGCACGGCAAAAGAAGCAGGGATGTAAAAAAACTATTACTAATTACTTGGGTCCTGCTAAACAACAGTCGTAGAAGTTCTTGAACAAGGCACTAATCTACTCCAAAATCCCATCAAGTCATGTATGTTGCAAAAACTCCTGTTAAATTAATTTGGTAGACAATCGTGGATACGCACAACTTAAAGTAGGCATTTTGTGTCAGTTGAAAGCTGCTTTTTTTTGTTACTTTTGCTATGGAATTAGACACATGCAGAGCATACTTTGACAATAAAAAGAAAGACAAGAAATGGCATCTGGATCTGTATGTGTATGCAGTGGTAATAGTACCAGGGTCAGACTTTTTTTGGTAAATGTAAGTAGTATAAATCAATTAAATCATATACAAAGTTAAGTAGATCTTAGCCGATGAATCCAATCCATCTCCTTCTGAGACGGATGACCTTTAAGAAGCCAATCAAGACGAAGACAAAATTCTCTCAAATATTGCAGAAAAAAGGTGAAGTCTGATGCCTTTGTATATAGACAGTCACATAGCAGATTCATAACAGTATCTTAATAAAACTGAAAATGTCAGCAAGTCTGAGTCCACACATTGATGACTTGTACTCAACTATGAATGCTTAAATCCTGAGATAAACAAAGAACTTGAGATATACCATAGTGTAACTCTTCCCAGAATTAGTTTGCCCATAAGCAAATACGGATACATTGTAGCCATCCAACGCAGACTGTACAAATGGTTGAACATCAGCAAAGACTTCAGCTGCACCAAAAAATTAGACTTAGAAACTGTATGGCAAGTCAATTCTGCGAGATGCATATATATAAATGTTCTGCTTACTTTGTCCAACATGGGGTCCGTAAACCCTGTCAAACTCAAAATCCTTCTTAGGGTTCGTCAGTGTGTCATCACCAGTGTTAACACGAATGGTATACTCATCAGGAAATTCAACAATGGATTGTCCTTCATTTTCAAATAACGGTCTTGTACGACAAAATACTTTCACATTTCCTGCAAGTTATTAGACAATAAATCAACTGGGAATCGCTCGGATAGGACGAATATATTTCTTGAAACACATATCTTGAGATCAAAAACACAATGACCTGAAAAGCATAAATCAGATTTTACTCTTTAGCAAGTACTACATGTGAGAATGATGTAAAGGAAGACACCAAGTCACACAAAACACACAACTAAAAATTAAAAAATAAAAATAAATTACCTTTGGCTGTCAATAAATCATTGAACAACCTTTTCTTCTCGCTAATAAGAGGAAAAATTCTTGCCTCTGTTTCAATAGCAGCCTGATCTGAAACAACAAATGATGGAGGAGTCCAGAATCTTCTATAAACATGATTTCCAACATAAATGAAAAGAACTAGACAGCACTATGCAGTGCTAATAAATCCACTCTTCCATCAAATAAACAACTGACTAATGAGGGGTAAGGAATATGGGGGATAAGCTAATACAGTCAACTTGGATGGTACACTTTCCTTTATCATAATTCTTCATTTCTATCTTCGTCTACTCCAGATCCCAAGACATGACTGTTTCACAGCCCCAAGTTCACATCCACTCAATGACTCAAGTATTGGAGGGTATTTGTAATTAACTAGTAAATGATAAAGTAAGTACTTTTGACATCTCACAATCAAAAACTTTTTTTGCAGATGTGCCAAAATACTAACAGATTATTTTCTGACAACAGGGGTATCATCAGCATATGCATGTGCTAAATACCACTATCTAATAGGAGTCATAGAGGTGGCTTAATACAGATGCTAAAAGGCAGTCGACATAATGATCGATGGCAACAAATTATTATCCCCCTCTCCCAAGGACGCGGGATGGGAAAACATTACTCACCCATTTTGCGCGTTTTATCAGCAAGGGCTCCTAGATAACGTGTCAAGCGATCAAGCTTAGCATTAGCGTACTCTTGGAGATCGCTAGCCTCTTGTCTAAGCACCACGTACTCTTCCCTGGCAAGCTGGACACATTTTCAAGATCAGTAACACACCAAAGAGTAAATAGACGGAGCTAATAGCTTTAATTTATAGAGTTAAATGGAGAAGAGATTGGATGAGAATAAAGCATTGAACACTAAAGCATTCAAATAATGAATAGTATAATTGATTGCAGATGTCAAACTAATCATCGAAGGACATTCGGGTAACACGACTCCACAATTTCAGCACTACGGAGGCATTAGGGGGTGATGTGTCACAATGTCAGCTCCACAATGTCAAACTAATCATCGAAGAAGCGTTGATATCCTTCGTTGGGGCCATGGTGCATCTATGTCCACGGTTCATAATAGTACGATATTGTCCGTTTTGGATCAAGCCCTCACGGATTTACTCTTGGGCTCCTTCAGAGATGCACTTCCATCTATACACCACGGATGTGAGACGAGTTTGCACCCTAACGGGGAAATCAGGGAGTTCAACAAATCTTCTAGTAAAGGAAACTATTGATTGACATTATGAATGTGTAAGCTTCATATATCTTTGGTGTGGAGCATTGCTTCGGGAAAAAAAAAGTAACCATCCAAAGCCATCAAAGGAGAGTTTAAACAAGATAGATGACGCGTGGGGGATGTTTTTCACAATGAATGTAATCCTGCCATGGACGCCATCAAACTGACTCCGTTTTTCACAACAAAAGTAACTATCTAAAGCCAACAAACATGTTTTTCACAAGTAATCCTGCCATGGACGCATTTCTATCGCGGTGGGAGAAGAAGGGCAACGAGAACAAGATGTACTTACAAACTGATCACCAATGACACCATTTGTGCAAAACATGTTTCGCCACTACTCTAGCGTCGGCTAATTAGAACTTAACTACGGAGTTATTAACTCCGAAAAAACTAACTCAACCAAAATCCTAATCCTAATCCTAATCCTAAGGCGATTTCATATCATGCTAAGGAACCAACTCAACCAAAACTTTCCTGCTAATCATATATTCTGTCCGTCTCAGACCTGAGTCATTCAACATCACTGAATTGACATTGTTGTGTATAAATTCGGAAAAGAAATCAAGAAAGGAAGCTGAATTGAAGAGTAGAAAGTAAGAGAAAAGCGTTCACCTTGAGCTTATCACTCATAATCTGAAGCTTATTACAGACGGAATGGTTGTTGGAGAGCTGTACCGGCGGCGAAGGTAACGGCGACGAAGAAATCGAATACCTCCTCCCAACCGCCGCCCTACTCTGACGGCTACCACCATCCAACTCAACCGACGACGGAGAGGAAGAAGACGACGTTTTCTTCGGCTCAAATCCCTTCACATCCCAATTCCACGCCTTACTTTTCTGGTCCGCCATTGTATTCTTCCTTCAAACAATCGGATTCGGATTCGGACACTCTTTCTCTGTGTGTGTGTAGCTCTTCTTCACTCTTTGTTGAGCTGGTGAAATGAAACAGCTTTTGGTTTGGTTTGGTTTGGTTTATTTTAAAATTGATTGATTTAACAAAGGATACTGGTAGTAGAGCATGAGTATTTTTGAGAAACGGCGTCGTATAAGGAACGTGGAAGGATTAAGAATCACGGAATGTATATGCGCTGATTAGGAGTTTTACGTTTGGTTCTCAGAGATCAGAAACGGAGGGAGAAGAGAGCAGTGATTGGGTGGATAAGAAGATGACTTCACATCACATACACAATCTCACGTGACCTCTGGGCTTCGCTTGGGCACAAATTGAAACGGAGTAATTGTTACGAATATATCCGTCGTAAATATGCGACATAAGACAAAACAAATTGGATCTGGATCGGATACGGATCGGAAATTTATAGATTTTTAAAATCGGATATTCGATACGGTTAACAAAACCGAATCGGATATACGGTTTTGTTCACCCCTAATAATTTATTTTCATTGCATTGTCTAACTTTAATGCCTATCCGGCCCTCCTTTTTGTAAAAAAATAGAGATTGATTTTTTATTTATTTTTTTCAACGAAGGGCACACTTAGTGTAAAATTAAAAATATTGAAGGTGTAAAATGCACATCGATAAACGTGACAAATCAAATAATAATTCAAGAGGAAAAGACATGATAAAGGATGAAACGATAATTTATGACTTTTATCATTACAGTCGAAACTAGTATTGGACTTAATAGACCAAGAAGCATACGAACACAAAAGATACAACTATAAGAATTTTAAATGGTGACTGACCCGAGAGGGTGAGATTTGTCTAGTGCGCTTAGATGAGCGAACAAAGAAATGATAGGATAATGTAATCATAGACTCAGTCGTTACTAGCTAGGACCTTGAAGTAGGCCATATTTGCTCCGTCTTGACCTCCTTAACAAACAAATAAAAAGGACAAAAAGCGGCGTAAGCATTGTTATGAGTGCAAAATTTGGAGATGCAAATAATCTTTCGAATATAGTGGTCGCGTCGGGAACGTGAATAATATTAGTTAATTTTAAAGATGAAAGATAAAGAGATAACGAAAGAATTGATGTGACTTAAGAGAAGAGTAAAATTATCTTCATTAATAAGATCATCGACTTTGCCATGCGTATAGGGATTGATTGCGCAAGGGTGTTAAGGTCATTGGTAATGTGATGTGATCTGAAGCTCTACTATCGAGGAACCAATGTTGATGAGGGGAAGTCAGAGCAACAAAGTCGATGTGCGCTTGAGAGGGAGGGTTGCGACGAGTTTGGTTGTTATTATTGTTGGTAGGGGATTTAATGTTGGGAAATAGTTTATAAAAAAAGGACAGACGGAGGCGCATGCGCAGTGATCGGGATTTTTTAGCATTAACAACGCCCTTTGAATGGGGCTAGCCATGATGTTAGTAGGACGTGAGAGGTCGGAAGGGGGTAAAGATATAGGAGTTCAAGTGACGATTTGTGTCGTTTGAGGCTTTTAGGTATAGTTGTTGTTGATGTATCGATTTTGGGTATAGTGAACCGATGAGGAACGAAGGAAGGGTGTCGGTGAGGGATAAATATTTTTTGGGTGAGTATGGTTTATCAGTTGTTCTAAAGGGGCTTCAAATAAAGATATATGAGTGTCACTAACGTGCATGACATTGACTATGCACTTGTATGTAAGTCACTTGATCGAGACCATCGAGAGATATGGAGATTATATCTTCGACACCCATTACTTTTCCCATGTGGGAAAGTTCAACAATGCAAGTTTTAATGGCTTGCATATATTCGACGATGCTTTGATATATTTTGGAAATCGATTTGCGACGATCTTTAACTTGAACAACATAGTATATGACAACTAACAATATGCTTTGAAACCCTTATTTTCTAGCTAGTTTTAGATGGCTTTCATCGCATATTTAATTTATTTAGTTATGTTAAGTGGTCTTTTTCTAGTCAAATAAATTATACTCCCTCCGGTTCTTTAGAATTGCAACATTTGCCTTTTGCATATGGAATAAGGTTGTGAGTATGAATGGTGGGTCTCACTAATAAAGTAAAACATCCTCACTAACAAAAATCTTATACATATTATAGAAATGTTGCAATTCTAGTGAAACTACCCTAAAAAGAATACTCCCTCCTTCTTGAATAAGCCATGTATTCCTTTTTGGGAATAATTTTTGGTTAGCCTCATTTCTCAACAAGGCAAAATTTTCATAATTTTTTTATGGAAAAGTCATTGATTCTCATTCAATAAAATTCCAAAACGTACATAATCCGTTCAAGCGGGTGACAATTAGCCAGCTAGACTAGAAATTATACATTGCTCTTCAGCTCGGTTAACAATATGAAATGACCTGATACATAATTGCATCTGAATAGCTCGAATTATAGCCTCTGGTGGACGTCTCTTACTCTGGAAGATCCGCAAGTTTCGCTCCTGCCATATCTTGTATACAGTAGCAGTGAATGCACATCTTCGTTGCCTCTTCATGATATTCTTTCCTTTGTCACAGTGGGTAAACCATCTAAACAACCTGAGAAGGGAGTCAAGGGCGGACATCCGGAGCCATGCTTTAATTTCAGTGCATATTGGTCGCACAACACTACATTGGAAGAACAGATGTACCTGCGATTTTGCCTCAGTCTCACACAGGCTGCACCTTTTTGCACATTGAATTCCTCGTCTTTGCAAATTATCCATTGTTGCCAAGTAGTTTCGGCCATTGTTGAGATAAAAGAATGTTTCGGGGCATTGATTCTATCCCAAACTAGCTTGACCAATTGAACTCTTTGACCCTTCTGTCTAAATCAATCATAAATTGAAGAGAACTGCAATTTTCTCCTCTTTCTAGCATTGTGAAGTGCGTTTTTTGCAACATGAATGTCTCTTAACAAAGCAATATACTCATCGCGAGTTCTTAGGATGTGCTTCCAGCTCATGCTATTGCCATGATGCTTATTTACATCCCAAATTGACTCTCGTACAAGGTAGTATTTGCTAATCCAACAGCACCACACGTTAGACTTGTTACATTCTAACTTCCATATCCATTAAGTAATAAACTTTTATTCCAACTCAAAACTTCTTTAATGTCAAAACCTCCTTCATCCTTTGGGAGGCAACAAGTTCTCCATTTCTTTCAAACCATCCTCTTGCCCTCTTTTCCCCATAGAAATTCCCTACATAGGCGCTTTATGGCTTTAATGATAGCTTGTGGCAACAGTAAGCAAGAGGCCCAGTACTGTTGCATCCCAAAAATAATGGAATTGACAATTTGTGCTTTCCCTGCATAGGAAAGTAAATTTGATGCCCAGGTGGAGATTTTTCCTCGTATATTTTGTAATAACAATTGAAACATACTGGTGGTTAATCTAGATGTATTGAGGGGCATTCCTAAATATTTAAAGGGTCACAGGTAGCTAGGATCTGGGTTCGAATATTTTGAGAGACTCCTCCGAAGTATATGGCTATCTTTTGCGGATTTGGCTTGAGCCCGGCTACTTTTGCAAAGTGTTCCAAACGATTCACCACCGTCATTATAGATGGGACATCCCCCCTTGTGAAGATGAGGAAATCGTCCGCAAAGATCAAATTATTTAGAGCTATACGTGAACACTTAGGATGGAAGGAGAAATTTCGGTCTTTTGTGCACGTACACAACATTCTGGACAGTTTTTCCAGACAAATGATAAATAATAATGACGAGAGAGGATCGCCTTACCCCAATCCCCTTTTTCCAGCAAAATAACCATATGAGGCGCCATTGATTTTTAAGGAGAACCTTGAAGAATTTGACGCGCTCCCATCTAGGATCGGTCGTTAACGGAAGATGGGGGATTAAACAATATTTATATGACTTGCGAATAACACAAAAACAAATAAATGCATTCGTGGTAAGTCGAGGTCGGTCCACAAGGATGGCGGCAAGATAATCGAGTGAGAGCGACGCGTTTGGGGTCTTAATGGGGGGGGGGGGTTTGAGTCGAGTCTAAACTAAGATGCGATAAACGACAAAGAATAATCAATAAGGAAAAGGTGTTAGGGGGAGTCGAGAATCGGAAATCGGGTTCTATGAGTCGAGGAATTATGGGGTCGGTCACAAAGTCAATAGAGGGAGAATGCCACCTTTCTATTTCTTCACCCAACTTATCTAGATCCCGCTTTCGCGACAAAAAATGGTAAGTCTCAAGTCAAGGTAACTCCTATCCCGGGTTTCCCGAAAAAGGGTAAATCTCAAGTCGAGATGACTCCTACCCCGGGTTTCCGCAAATTGATAGGAGTGTGTCAAAGTCGATCTAGTTGGCCGGACTAAGTCAACAAAGATACAATAACCTCAAACATGATAAATCAACAAGCATGCAACCAAACCACAATTCATTAATTCATATTACCCAAGATTTTCCTCCCCTAACCCTCTAACAAGTAAACTACTCACAATTCATGAAGAAAACTACAAAAGCAATAACAATGGAGATAATACCAAAAACATGCATAGTGATGAAAACTAGAGGAAATAAAACTAAAACAACAAAGGAAATTACGATCAACAAAAGAAACTACAAAGCGATCTAAAAACAATGCAAGAAAAATCAATGAAAACGATACAATAAAGAAAGAACAAGAGTAAAATCTAATAATCTAGAAGAAAAGGGAGAGGAAAAGAGTTATACCAACAATCACTACAAGAAATACTTCATATAGCTACCAGTCACGCGCGACTGATAAATTCAGTAGCTAATTTTGCGACTGAAAGTACAACGCGCGACTGATATTAGTCGCTGGACGAGGAGACAGATTTTTAAAAAAATAATTATCCTCAGCGACCGAAATCGGTCGCTAAATAATGGACGCGCGACCGATTTCGGTCGCTAAATTAGTGAAATAGCGACCGATTTCAGTCGCTAAATCTGTGACCTAGCGACTGAAATCAGTCGCTAAAAAAAAAGACGCGCGACCGATTTCGGTCGCTAATCTTTGTGAATTTTTTTTTTATACGCGAGCAGCCCCTCTCCCCCCGCACATTACTCATTTCACTCTCTCTCTCTCTACAAACCCTCTCCCTTCTCTCTAACCCGTCTCCCACTCCTTCCTTCTTCATTCCTTCCTTCTTCATTCCTCCCTTCTTAATTCCTCCATTTTTTTAGTTACGGTATGCTTTTTTATCTATACTTAATTTAAATTATTTGTTAATTTTTTTATTTATTGATATAAATAGATTAGTTGTTGAGTTAGATGTTTTTATAGTGTAGTGTTGTTGTTAGTGTTAGAATATTTAGTGTAGTTAGAATGTTAATCGCCCAATAGGTTCCCCAATTTGAAATAGGTAGATTGTTAGTATAAAATTAGGGTTTGCGGTTACGTAGTTGAATGAATTGGGTTGTTTTGATGTGTTAGGAAATTGGAATTGAAATACAATTATGTCGATTTAGTGACGTAATTATGGATGGATTAGGTGCAAATAGTACTATGTTTAGGAGAATTGAGAATTTTACAAAATATGTGAGTAGTGTGTATTTATTAGTAAATTACTTAAGAGAAAATAATTTGTATGTGGTTATTGTCTCAATTTTTTTAGATAAAAAAATGAAGCGACAGGAACGAAAATGGATGTATGAGGAAAGATTAGATAAGAGACGACGTCCCAGAACTGAATTTTTAGAGGGTGTTAATAGTTTCCTTGAGTTCGCTAAAACCCATCCCGAATACGCGTCAGAGGGTAGATTTAGGTGTCCTTGTGTGAAATGTAAGAACCTCAAATTCTTGGATGATATTCTGATTAAGGAACATATTATCTCAAATGGGTTTAGCCCAAATTATTATTATTGGATTTGTCTTGGTGAGACGTCTGCTGTTGGGGTATCTGAGGTGGATCAGAATGAGGGCGGGGTGAGAGGAATGATTGTTGATGTGGTTGAGTGCAATTTGTTTAATGATGAGAGCATGTACACTAACAACGATGACCAACCAACCCCACAAGAGCCAAACCCACGAGCGAAAGCTTTTCTTGATATGTTAGAGGCTGCGGAGAAGCCATTATATGGAGGGTGTGATGTGACATTGTTAGAAGTGGCGTCTATGGTAGTGACCCTTAAATGTGAGTATAACCTACCTTTTGGGTGCGTAGACGGTATCGCTGCGTTGATTGAGAAACTCATCCCAAAAGACAACATTATGACCAAAACATTCTACAATACCAAAAAAATTGTTAAAGGTCTTGAACTTCCGCATCAAAAGATCGATGCTTGTCCCGATGGATGTATGCTTTTTTGGAAGGACGATGCCGTGCTTGAGGAATGTAAGATATGTGGGAAGGGTAGATACAAAAGTGTAGATGGGAACATTGTTTTGAGGGGTAGGAAGGGAAAGAGTGTTGCGAGGCATAAAAAACCTATACCACTTAGTCGAATTACCTACTTTCCCATCGCCCCTAGACTTCAAAAACTATATGCAACCCGAACCATTGCCGAACAAATGAGGTGGCATAAGGAAGAAACTCGTGTAGAGGGGAAGATGTGTCATCCTAGTGATGGGGAGGAGTGGAAACGGTTTGATAGGATTTACCCTGAATTTGCTGAGGAACCCCGTAACGTGAGACTTGGATTGTGTACCGATGAGTTCGCCCCTTTCGGTCAGTTAGGTAAGTCGTACTCATGCTGGCCTGTCATGGTCACACCGTACAACTTACCCCCATGGCTTTGTCTGAAACCACCGTGCATATTCCTTTCTCTCATTGTTCCCGGCCCAAAAAATCCCAAAAACCACTTGGATGTTTACTTACAGCCAGTGATAGAGGAATTAAAACACTTGTGGGAAGTAGGGGTGGAGACATATGATGTGTCGTTGAAACAAAATTTCCAACTTAGAGCATCGCTTTTGTGGACTATAAACGATTTTCCTGCGTATGGTATGTTGAGCGGTTGGTCTACGGCAGGCCAAAAAGCGTGTCCTTGTTGCATGAGTGAAAGTAAAGCATTCTACCTAAGTAATTCAAGCAAAATTAGTTGGTTTGACTGTCATAGACAGTTTCTACCCGAGGGTCACATGTATAGGAAGAATAAGAGAGCTTTCAAGAAGGGTGAGGAGGTGCTAGATGAGGCACCGATTCGTCTCCAAGGAGATGAGATTTGGGAGGTGATTTCAGAGTTCCCATCTACTGTTGACGGGACCGATCAAGAGTTCAAAGATCTTAAGAAATTAAAAAATGGTTGGTTTAAAAGAAGCATCTTCTTCGACCTTCCATATTGGAGTACTTTATTACTCCGACATAATCTGGACGTGATGCATATTGAGAAGAATTTCTTTGAGCAACTGATTTACACCGTCATGGATGTAGAGGGTAAGACATGTGACACCTTAGGATCCCGAAAAGATTTGAAAAAAATTTATGACCGTCAGAAAATGCATATCAAGCGGGATGGGTCCAAGCCTAGGGCCTTGTTTAGCCTTGATAAGGCTCAGAGAAAGGCCGTGTTAGAGTGGGTAGGAAAACTGAAGTTCCCTGATGGGTATGCATTCGATTTAAGTCGGTGTGTGGACATTAAGAACCTGAAGCTCCAAGGCTTGAAGAGTCACGACTGCGACGTGTTCATGGAGCGGTTACTACCTGTGGCGTTAAAGCACCTGCTACCGGCGCGGAAAGTGTTTGGAATCCTATCACTGAGATTTCTCAGTTTTTTCGAGATTTGTGTTCGTCGACAGTTACAAATGACGACATGACTCGTTTGGAGGATCAAATTCCTCAGATACTATGCAAACTTGAGATGATCTTCCCACCCTCCTTCTTTAACTCAATGGAGCATCTACCGGTCCACTTGCCCTACGAAGCTAAAGTGGGAGGACCGGTACAGTTTAGATGGATGTACCCGTTTGAGAGGTGAGAACTTTCAACTACTTACTTATTTTACCCACTAACTAATGTTAGACACTATAATTTGATAATAACATAGTTGCTTGATGATTGTCATAGATTTCTCAACCATTTGAAGAAAAAAATTGGTAACAAGGCGAGGGTTGAGGGCTCCATATGTAATGCTTACTTAACAGAGGAGATAGCCAACTTCTGTTCTCTGTATTTCGAGAAAGAAGTGAACACCAAAACCAAAAATCTAAACCTAGAAACACCCGAGACGACGATTGACCCCAACGTACCCGAATTTTTTCAAAGTAAGGTAGGTGAGGGAGCGTCATCAGCTGGCGGTTGGAGGACATTAGATGAGAAGGAGTACAATCGTGCTCACCTGTACTTGCTATCAAACTGCGAAGTTTTGGAGCCGTACGAGAAGAAATTTGTAACTGAATTTGTGGCTGCTAATCCACATTTACTTGCTGATGAAGTTTGGAATAAGCATGAGGAACAGTTTTCCAAATGGCTTAAGGAGCATGTAATTTCAGAGAATATTCAGGATGATTTGGTTAGGTGTCTAGCATTAGGTCCTTTGTGGAATGTTAGAACTTGGAACCGGTATTCGGTTAATGGTTAAAATTTTCATACATTTGCCCATGGTAGCAGTAGGAGTAGATGTAACTTCGGTGTGAGTGTGTCGTCACTTGAGGGTGAAGATTACTACGGTCTATTGGAGGACATCTTCGAGCTATGCTATGTTGGAAATGATCGTGGGTATAGAGCTGTGGTATTTAAATGCGAATGGAAGGACAACTCTGTGCTAGGTACTAGAGTACATGAAAGGTACAAACTAGTTGAAGTTAATCATACCAAAAAATACTCCAAGTACGATCCGTTTATACTTGCACATCAAGCACACCAAGTGTACTTTGCGCCTTACCCAACCACAAAGAACGACAGAATTGTAAACCAGTGGTGGGCGGTGTTCAAAACTAAGCCACGAGGGCACTATGACTCTGACCTCTTCCAAGAGGATGTCATTTCTAGCGGTACAACATTGTCTCCAATTGATGAGAATCTTTTTGCAAATGCTGATGATGACAATAATGAGGTGGATGTGGGGGAAGATTTTGAAGACGATGAAGGTGGTGAGGAGGAGGAAGGTGCTTCTACTGATATGGTCGAGGAGGAGGACGACACCAATGATTTAGAGGTCAATGATGAGGAGGAGGAAGATGACTACGAGGAAGAGGATGTCGTTGGTTCGAGTAGGCAAGTGGAAGATGACAACGACAGTGACGATGATTTTTAGTAGGGTATAGTTTTAGTAAGTTATATTATTTGTACATAGTAATCTGCATTACATATTGTAGTCAAATTATTTCAATATTATGATGTCAATTTCTAACTTTCTACTACTATATGTCTGCAGATATGACGTTGGGCAGCAGGCTGCGGTACGGTAGTTCGAGCAGCAACAGCAACAGGGGGTCCCAGCAGCCAGAGGACCAGGAGGAGAACCGGCGAGAGGAGGATAACCAAGGGGAGAACGAGAAGGAGCAACCAGAACAACCACAACAGGATCAAGGGCTTCAGTATACAGACGACGGACGCCTTATGATTAGCCCGGAGAACACATGGTGAGACGTTATATTTCCTTTTTTTGTGAGACATCATCTTATTTCACTCTTTGGTGTAGGTTTCGTACTCGTGCGACGGTGACTGGTGTGAGGGACAGTTTTATGAATGATTTGACTACCTAATGCACGAGTAGGACCAAGTTGCCTCTGTGGCAACGGGAGAAGTGGTTTGCCAACTTCAAGGTACACCATTTTTTGATTTTTATTAATTATCTTTTACTGTTTACAGATTACTAATACAATGACAACAAACGATCTTGCAGTTGAAACACTTCTACAACGAGGATCTCGAGGTGGCTGTGAGAGACAGATACATGGATGTCGCGAAGGAAAGATACAAAGACATGATGTATAAGATGGCGAGCGACGAGAAGTTACAGAAACACCTTAAAGGTTCGATTACTCAATTAGTGTCCGTACTTGAATAGAAAGTTGTATATATCTTCAAAACACTTATTGATCTCAAAGTGTATAAATTGTAGGTGACGCCATCCAACAGTTCAGAACAGTCCGCTCCGACCCGAAGTTCCTCAGATCCGTCCAGGCGAAAAAGAACAAGAGGCGGGGAGGGGACCCCGAGGGGGAGGCGGACCGCACCCACTATGGTGGGTCACAGTCGATGCACCAGCGGGCCATGAATGTTAGTATTTCCTTACCTTTGATTTTTATTTTGGATTCTTATTTAATGTTTTCATTATAATTATAAATGAGAACTCTACATGTACTGTCAACAGGTGAAGAAAAAAATCGGGGAATCCCTCCGCCGGTGCAGCTATTTCTCGAGACGAAGAGCAAGGGGAACGATACTGACGGTCGATCATTCGCCACGAAGAAGGATATGGACATATGGGTAAGTTTAAAACATAAGACTTCGTTACTTTTTTTTCTTCACACAACCCACCTAATCATGACTTCATTTTCTTTCAGAGGTCGTATTTGGAGGCCACTAGAGCGCCCGAGAATGAAGGTGTGGACCCGAGCACGATTTGGTTCAGAGTCGTGGAGGGATACCACAAGGGAGCACTGTACGGTACGGGGAACGCTCATTCCCTGTATTGGACACCACCCAATGTTCGGGGGGGCCATGCGACCTCGACGGAATGTATGCCATCCGAAATGGCTGAGATTAGGTCGGAACTGCACGAGGAAAGGGCGCGAGGGGAGGCTGTGGCCGAGAAGCTGAAGGAACAGGATGAGAGGTTGAAGATGCAGGAGTCAGTTAACCTGCAAATTCTGTAAGAGCTACAACGCCTTAGGAGCATGCAACAGTATAACTGTAACTCCGGCCCCATTCCCCGACCCCCGGATCCTAGAGACCCAAACAATGGGGGTGGTAGTGGTGCGTCAGCTAGTTTCACTGTTAGGTGAGTGGATTGAAAACAGTTTGTAGTTTCTGAATGCTTGTTAAAAAAACAGTTTGTGACAACACTTTTAATTTAGTGTATTCACGACGTTTGCGTACTTGGTTGCCAATTTTGGAGTGTGAAGCTTGCGTAACGTTTGGAACAACGTTTGGAATGATGTTTGGGATGTATTGTGGTTGTTGGTTTGTTTTATTGTGCAGATTTTGGCTAGAAAAATAATAATTATAACCGGCCTATTTCAGGTACAACAGCGACTGATATCAGTAGCTAAATTTTCTATTTAGCGACTGAATTCAGTCGCTGTATGTCGCCACGTCACACCATTTAGCGACTGATTTCAGTCGCTAACTGACGCCTTCAGCGACTGAAATCAGTCGCTGAAGTGAGGCCTTAGCGACTGATTTCAGTCGCTAAAATTAGCGACTGAAATAAGTCGCGCGTCTGTTTTAGCGACTGAAATCAGTCGCTAGACGCGACTAACTGTAGCGATAGTCGCTTAGCGATTGTTAACAGTCGCGCGTCTCTTTTTAGCTACAGATGACGGTAGCTAAGCTCAGTCGCCCAATACTTAAACTCTTGTAGTGAATGGAGAAAAATAACAATAAGGAAGATGAAGATGCATGAAAATAAGAAGAAGCCTTGATGAAGAAGACAATGGATTTGTCACTAATTCTTTGATGATCTCCCAAGAACTTCTTGAATAAAACTAGAATTCCTTACAAAAGCTTAAATCTAAAGCTAGATGAAGAAGATGAAGAATGATGAAAACTATGTAGCCCTTATGAATATCTAATGACTTTCTACTCTACTCTAAGTAGTGTAATAATGTAGTATATGAAAGGATGATCTAAATCTAATGGAGTGTAGTGTAGTGTAATGTGCATCTCATTAGGTTAACTATATATATATAGTAGCTTAATGGATCACTAAACCAAAGCTCAAATCCAACTTTTGCACTTTGAGTGAGAGTTTTGCCCAATGAATCTTCAAAGGGTGAAACTTTGCCCTGCGAACTTATGTCATTCACAAGCCATTTCCGTCAGGGTGAAACTTCACCCGGTGGTTTCATCCGGTGAACTTTCCTTCCAGATTTTGTATTTGGGGGCCTCTTTACCGTCGGGTGAAACTTCGCCCGATGGGTGAAAGTTTCGCCCGGTGGGTGAAAGTTTTCTGAAGATCTTCGGAGAGGTTGAAATGTCGTCGGGAGAAACTTCGCTCGATGGTATCTCATTGGGTGAAACTTCACTCGATGGTTCCCTTAACCTCTTTTCTTGTTTCGCTCTTTGTCGTTTGATTGTTCGGACTTTAGGGTTCGTGTGTTGCTTTCGGACGGTATTCTACTCTCTTGTGCTTGTGGAAGCTCGGACATGCTCTTGGCGACGAATCCGATCAAAATGGATAGAAAAACTACCAAAAATACGTGAAATGCTCAATAGAGACGCTAATGCGAGAAAGACTAAAAATAGGGCGGTAATCGCATTCTAATCTCACAAAAATGGATAAAAACGAGTCTAAATGGTTAGCACACATCAAACTCAAGCATTGCATAATTCAATTTACCATACTCATAGGGAATCCGTAAGTAAGGAGCACTTTGTGAAGAAAATCCCATTTTATAGAGTCAAACGATTTCCTAATGTCCACCTTAATGGTACATCTAGGAGAAAAGTGTGCTCTACTATAGTTCTATACCAACTCATGAGCCATGAGTATATTATCAAATATATTTCGCTCCTTAATAAAAGCGGATTGCTCAACACCAATGAGGGTGGGGAGGATTGCACTGAGTCTATTAGCAATAATCTTACTAATAATCTATAGTAGAGCAACATGATATTGGCCGAAAATCCGTGACAGTTTCAGGGATCTCCTTCTTTGGTATAAGCGTAATAAGTGTGACATTAATTTCGCCAAGCATTCTTCCATGAGTGAAGAAATCTTGGATAGCTGTTATAAAATCTTTCTTTATGATGTTCCAAGCCTTCTTAAAGAAACCTGAAGAAAATCCATCTGGCCCTGGACTCTTCCCTTCGTCTATTGAAAACAACGCTTTCGTGATTTCCTCTGTAGAAACAGC
This sequence comes from Agrostemma githago, assembly GCA_958450325.1. Taxonomy (NCBI): domain Eukaryota; kingdom Viridiplantae; phylum Streptophyta; class Magnoliopsida; order Caryophyllales; family Caryophyllaceae; genus Agrostemma; species Agrostemma githago. The sequence continues at coordinate 10,898,732 of OY288255.1, read as the reverse complement.
CTTCATCAGTGCAGTTGCATCAGAGGCAGATACCGTGGTTCCCTGAGTAATAATCTCTTTTTCAAGGGGTTGGATGGGACTTGTTGATCCAAGCAACTCAGTATAATAATCGAGGAAAGCCTTTGCAATTCCTTCTTGGCTAGAGCCTATGTTACTGTATACCTTCCTTGAAGACAGGTGGGCATAGAAATAAGCTGTATTGTCATCATTCAATTTCAAATGTTGCCCCTTCGCCCTCTGAGCCAATAACGAGAGTTCCGCCTTCCTGAAGAAAATATACTCATCCCTGAGTTTCTTTTCCTCACTTTGTCGTCTATCATTTAGAGGATTGCTCATTAAACTTGCCTGACAGCAATGAAGTTCTTCTTTTAATCCTTTAACCTTGCAAGATAATTGTATATAGTGCTGGTAGTTGATGTGTACTAAATTTAGCCCATTTTTTCTCCCATTTAGACTCGTTTTCCTCCATTTTTGTGAGTTAGAATGCGATTATCTCTCTTGTGCATTTCACGTGTTTTTGGGTAATTTTCCTATTTATTTTTATAGGATTCGTTTCCAAGAGCATGTCCAAGTTTTGATCAACGCATTTTATATCTACTTATTTCGTCCTCCGATCGTCGATTTATCGCATTTTCTTCTCCTGATTATGCCTTAAGTGTCGATATTTTTTAGAAAGTCGATACTGCTGTATCTCGGGTTATTTTGCAGGATATGTGTATTTTTGAACGCATTTACGTCTTGACGAACTAAAAAGACTAAGCCGAGAACGAGAATGGGAATCGAGAAGGAAAAAAGAAGGAAACAAATGCAATTTGAGAAGAAAGAATGATCGCCTACACAATGGTCAACTTCAAACGTCCATATCTCGAGTTCTGCAACTCCAATCAGGGTGATTTTGGTGGCTCTCTTACCTTTCCAACGTTATATTACACGTCCAATTTGAATAAGTAATGAAGAAATGACAGCCGTTTGAAGTCGAGTGCGCGTTGCTATGACCTAGTGACCTACCGCGCTACTCGATCGAGTGCCCCAGGTGCACTCGATCGAGTGCCATTCCGTCTCACTCGTTAGAGTGCCATCAGGCACTCGATCGAGTGCACCCAAACCGGGCCACGCGTCATTCTTATTTCTACTTAGAATTTGGGCATGTTTTCAAGTCCAACTGCTACTCTTTAAATCAATTTTCCTGACACTTTTCCTTTTACTCTTTTTTTCATTCCACACAATTTTAGAACTCCTTTTATTTTTCTTAGCATAGAAGTATTACACTCTTTTCCGTTTTTCTTCGCGAGATACATCGAACATCGTTCTTCCATTTTAGATCTTGAATTATTCGGTATCGATACTTTTAATTTAATTTCAATTTCAATTCTTTAGTTTAATTCTTGTCTTAATTCATCTTTCGTTTTCGTAGTAATTTTAATTTCAGTTTTCGTTTATTGTTTTCCAGTGTAGAGTTATTATTGTTTCTTGTAGTTTAATTCAATTCATCTTTATCATGTTTACTTGCAATTCACCTTTTGTTAGTTCGATTACATTTAATATGAGTAGCTAATTTTTATCTAGGGTTTAAGGGGATCGATGCGTATTATTAGGGTTATAGTCAATTGACCTGTTTCTAATCGTATGAACTACTGCCTGAATATCGTTTTAATTCTGATTAATTATTTGATGCATAATTCAATTAATTAGTATCGCAAATTAGGACTTTTCGCCGACCGGTTTAAGAGCTAATTAGGCCACGATAGTTTGGGTAGACTGACTTAATGCTAGCGACCGCAGGTTAAGTTTAGATCTAAAGGTTGTAGTGTACCGACCGGACCTGCACCTTAGGTAGTTCAATTATTGACTTTTTAGTTGACTCCCTGACCCGAGTAATATTCATTGTGAACCTGAGATCCTAGACTTTTCCCTTATTGATTTATCCATTGGTAATTAGTTATTAGCCTATCAAAGTCAACCCAAACTGTGACCCATAACCTATAGTCTAATTCATAGAAATAGATAACTAAATTCTGTCTCCTTGTGGTTCGACCCCTGACTTCACTATCTACATTAGTTGGTGATCTTAGGGTATCTTTGATTAGGGATACGACTAACCTCTGTAAGTTTCCACGAGCACAAGAGACTTGAATACTGTCCAGAAGCAACCCGTAAAGCCTAAAGTCTAAACAACCAAACGACAAAGAGCGAAACCAGAAAAGAGGTCAAAGAACCCATCGGGTGAAGTTTCACCCAATGAGAAATCATAGGATGAAGTTTCGCCCGACGACATATCGCCCCTCGAAGATCTTCAGGAAAGTGAACCCACCCGGCGAAATGACCGGGCGAAACTTTCACTCAACGGGTGAAGTTTCACCCGACGATATTGGTGCCCTCAAATGCAAAATCTGGAAGAAAAGTGCACGAGGTGAAACCACCGGATGAAGTAGTTTCGACTCAAAACTCCCGATTAAGACCCCAAACGCATTAGGCTCTTTCTCAATCGACTTACCGTCATCCATGTGGACCGACCTCGACTTACCACATCTACATTTATTGTTTTGTGTTTTTACGAGTCTTATAAATATTGTTTGATCCTCTATCCAATCGTTAACGTCTGATCCTAGATAAGTGGCGATCAGTGGTGCATCGGATTTCAGCGAACTTTTCAGATGTTTTAGTTTCTATATCAACCTGAACATTGGTACTCCATTCACCACTAGGGATGGCAACAGACCAGATCCGCATGAATCCAGATCCAGATCCGCACCCCTAGTAGCGGATCCGACGGATCCCAAAAATGTAGATCCAGATCCAGATTCATACCGGATCCGCAGATCTAATTTCTTACTTAAATTCTACAATTTTTTAAATTAATACGTATTTGCAATCATATTAATTTTCATAATTTTACAAATAAAATTGAATATAAAGATTCATAATCAAAAATTAATAAACTAAAAGAAAAAAGTCTTAGAAATAACCAAAAAAACACAAATTAAAGTTCTAAGTTTTTTATTATTGTTAATTTTTTAATAAAACGGATTTGCGGATCCGGATCCGGATTTACTTATTAAGATCCAGATCCAGATCAGTTTAAAGATAGCGGATCCGAATCCGGATCCATATCCAACGGATCTCAAAATTTAGGATCGATCGATATCCAATCCGTACGGACCGGATCTTGCGGATCGGGATCGGATCTCGGATCCGTTGTCATCCCTATTCACCACCATGCCCCAGTTTTGAGTTACTAAGGTACGAAAGTTTGGGTGGCTCGACCAGCAGTTCAGATATCTAAAAGAGCGAGGTGGGACGCCTTCTCCAAGGGGATAGAGATGAGGATGGGAGAGTAATTAGACACTCCTGGCACAAGAGTAATAGCTGAACTATTAAAAGTTCGTCCCCACTCCTTATTTCCCATTGCCCTATCCAGTCGCGCCCAGACTATATCATCTTGGCTCTGCTTGTTACACCATGTGAAGGTTGCTCCAGTACAAGGAAGATCTAAGAGCTGAGCGTCATCCACACAAGTGCTAAAATCAGCAATAATACCTCTCATATTAATAGTCCCTTTTGTAATCCGTTTAGTAGGCGAGCGAGAGAGTAACATTAAAGTCTCCGCTGCATATCCATGGTAGCCGAGTGTTCTGATTTCTAAGAAAATTCCAAAGAGAATGTCTGCCATGTGCATCATTAAACGCATAAACAGTAGTAAAGAGCCCTTCCACCCGTTGTGCAATATGCTTAAACTTACAATAAACATATTGAGCTTTGGTCTCCATGATGTTGAGCTGAATCGTTTGAATCTTTCAAACAACCCAAATTATCCCATTCCTATGTTTATCATAGTTTTCATAAACTGCATAGTTCTTAAAGCATTTTTTGCTAATCTTTTTGAAATTATTTTTCTTGGACTCGAGTTTCAATTATGGCTGTGATGTCAGCCTTATTTGACAGCATAAGGCTCAAAACGTCATGCTATTTTAGGGGCTCGTTCATGCCCTTAATGTTCCAGGTGATTATCTTCATTTGGAGGCCCCTGGTCAGGTGGTTCTCCTCCTAACATGGCCATAATTTCTGTATCGAATTCAGTAGCATCATCCATTTGGTCCAAATCCAGTATATGAAAACAATTTCTTTCATTAACTAGGGAGGGTGGACGTTCAGGGGTGATGTGGGGTCTGTTACCCGAAATGACAACAAATCCCTCAGCGTCTGTTTTATTTGCTGCAGGTCGCGACACCTGCTGACTTTTCTCAACTTCCTTTGACTTTTCTACTTGTTTATAAGTCTTTTTAGAGTGCCTGCAATGCTCCTCCATATGACCCAACTTCTTGCATCCCATACAAAAGTAAGAGATCCATTCATAATTTATCTACTGCAGTAGTGATTGCTAATACGGTGTATTAAGCACTACCTCTTCAGGCAGCATTTTTTGCGACATCCACTTCAACCAACACTCGAGCGGACGAGATCCTTTCTTGGATTATTGTAACATTATCAGCATAAAGGGGTTTACCCACTCTACTAGCCAGCTTACTCAAAGCATGCTCTGACCAGTAGAAAGGGTCTAAATTCGGAAAAGTTACCGAGAATGGTAGCACTTACAGGTGTTCCATCTCTATATGAAAGTCAGGCGTCCACTGTTTCAGCAATAGTATGGACCTACCAATCTCCCATAGTCCTTCTCTTAAGGTCAGTTGCAGGTTACTGTGATGTGTGAGCCTAAAACAAAACTAACCTTTTTTGTAATAAAATACCTTAGGCGTTCCCAAGTTAGTCCAGCTGCTATTGACAAATTCTTCCAATTGTTTATGTGTAATTTGTGCTTCCAGAACGTGGCCCACTAATGTATTTTGCCACATCTGCAATTCCTCTGCAATATCATCCGGCTCAATAGTAATGGAGTCTACATGAGCACAGTCAGGCATAAAATGCAGTTCCATACCTTTGTTTTTCTGTAATTTGGCAGCCCAAGTTGACATTCCATCTCCCTTCTTCTTTGGGTGTGCATCCTTCTAAGTTTCAGCTGGTGGCTTATCCGCCCCTTTTTTAAGGCTTGGATATCATTAGTAGTACCTTCGCCTTTTTTAAGTCTCGGGTCTGATCCACTCACCAAGTCATTGGTTGATGATGAAATTCCTTCCCCTTTTTTAAGGCTTGAGATTCCATCACCAGTTTGAGCTGGTTCAGGAGGGGGTATAGAAGGATTGTCCATTCCGCTCAATCCTCCCTCTGGTGTGCCAAAGAAATATGTTGCATACTCCTGCACAACTTCTTCAATTTCTGGTACTACAGGATTAATTTGGGGATTCTCCGCTTTTTTAAGCCTTGAATTCTCCAAATTGTCTTTTTGTGATTGATTTCCAATTCGGTTAAAGCTTTGATTCATAGCAGTTTCAATAATATCATTTAGAACAATTAGGGGTGAGGTTCGTATCTCAGATTCTGATTCATGAGCATCAGTATTGTGGAATTGAGAACTACCTTTGGGTTGCTTTAACTGAGAATTTTTCGGTGGCCAATTTTTCCGGGGTCGTCCTGGCCGCTTGGCCATGGCGACGTTGTGCTGCTGTGCGCTCTTTTTTCTTCTCCCGAGCTTCTCTCTAGCTCAAACAGTCTCGATATTATAAATTTTCATAATTTTGTGACCATATTACCCTTATCAACTTTTTTATATTACCCTTATCTACATTTATCTACCCCATTTAAAGACCTCATATACCCCAAATATCCTCACCTTTTCTTCTTTTCTTAATCTTTGTGCCCAGCTCCTATGAGCTTATTCAAGAAGAAGGAGAGTGTATGTTGCAATTCCAAATAACCAGAGGGGAGTAATATTAGTAGTGTGCCTTGCGCGCACCACTTCGAATATGTTAGGGAAATAAACAGGTGGGTCGAATTCTTATCCCTCGGCACGCGTGGAATGTATTCTTGTATTCATTGGGTTTAAGAGCATGTACAATAGAGATGATTTACCCTCTTCTTAACACTCTCTCCTCTAAGAGGAGATCTTTATTGTACCTTACTCATTGTTTATTCTCTTAGTAAGAGGAAGAAGACATATTCCTCTAATTTTAGAGAAAAAATAATCTTGGCCCTTGTGCAAAAGTTCTTATCCTATTGGCCAAAAGTATTCTTAGAATGTTTTCATTTTTATTTTTTATCTTTTATAAAAATTGTAGATGACTTTATTAGTTTTTATTTTGTATGTTTTTATTTTTTATTTTTATTTTCATCTTTTACTTCCTCCGATTTTTATTTATTGCCTCATTTCATAAATATATGTGAGGTATATTTTATTGAAATGTGACAATAAATAAAAATCAGACGGATTATAGAGACCAACGAGAATATGCTCAAGAACTACTTGAAAATGACATTGACTCATCTATCTCTTTTTCGGAGTCATTTGTTGTTACTCCCGGAATGTACGCGGAGAGAAATTTACACAACTTTTATGACTAGGAGGAAGAACTGCATGACAAACAAATATATACATGTCTTTAAATAATGATGTAGTCAAGTATATGTGGACGATATTGAAGGCTCGAACATAAATTAAAAATATGTACTTTTAATGTTATGTTTCATGTATTTTCATTTAATGTATTTTATTATGATTTTTTTGTTACTAAATTTAATTTTAATTAACACATTCTTTTTTAAATTAGCTTTAGTAAATTATGAAAACAATATAAAGTAAGTCAATATTAACTATCTAGTAATTAAAATAATAAGAAAAGTAATGTAAGAGGATCCTCTCTTTTGTGGAAGAAAAATTGAAGAAGATAAGAGTAAGATGATGTAGATAGTGAAAAATGTAGTAGAGAAAAGAAAATATGAGGTGTCAAAAAAATAGAGGGAGATTGAAGAAATAAGAGGATGAAAGTCTCATCTCTATTGTACATGGTCTAATAGAGTAAGAGAATGTACTTCTCGGTTGAAGTGAATTTAACTGAACTGATCTGAAGTGAAGTGACTGAGACAAACTGAACTTAATAATAAGGTTTAACTTGAGCAAGCCAAAGTGATTGGGGGTAAACATAATTAACTTAATGAGGCGTTTGTGCACTCACTTACTAGCTTAGTTTTTACAATGAATATCCCTTGTGACGGGTATATCCGTCAGACCGTTACAAGGTTATAACGATTAAGATGTAAAAGACAAAAGTACATTGTCTTGATACTAGCAACACATTTGTCTTATTCATGGACATATGGTATGATATTTGACCTGTTTTACGTTTATAACGGATATTTCCCTCTTAAAGAAGAATTTGTGTAGTTTTTAACTCAATCCTCTTTATATTAAGAGGATAACACATGCTGATGTGTCATCATCTCATGAAGCTTTTTCCCTCCAAAATACCAAAACACAATTAGTCATATTTCATTAAGGAAACAAACAAATCACTAAAGTCCAATAAATAAATATAATACTCAAATCGTAGTTGCTAAATCATACCCAGATTTTACTAGTTCATACCCAATTTTTCATTAGTTTTTCATTCGCTACCCTTTTCTCATCTCTCAAAACCTAATGCTTTGCTTATTTTCTCAATCCCTCAAAAACTAACTAAATTCTTCGGTAACTTTGTGATTATTGATCATTATTTACACGTGAGACAAGTAATTTTGTTGTTTTTTTAATAATTTCACTTTTGTATTCGATTAAGCCTAATTTTGTTTTTATTAATAAACGTTTTTTATTGATTAATTTTGTATTTGATTTCTTTTTGAAACTCTAATTTCTTACTCAATTTCTAATTAAGCCCTAATTTGATTAAGGCCTAACAAATCATAATTTGTATTTGAGACAATGAAGTGTGTTGTTTTTATTAATAATTTAATTTTTAATATAGTCATTGAATTGGATGTTATATTATTGATTTTTTTACTTAAACTATTAGAATATATTCGGTATTAGCATATAATATATTTTCGGGATATTCCCGAGCCATTGAATGTAACTTATATATATAAACGTCTCGTTAATGAATCACACAACTTTTCCGATTCATTCTCTCCTTACGTTTAGCATGGTATCAGAGCTACAAATCATTCGCTTTCCAAAACCCTAAAAAAAAATTTACCTTTCTGCCACCATGACAGGTGCAACAGCGGAGGACCCAAAACTCGAAACAGCCACTACGATTAGCAATCTCTCCCCCTATTATATCGGGACACAAGATGGTCCCGGAGCTATTATATCTCACATCAAACTTACTAGCGAAAACTATGAAGAATGGAGCCGATTAATGAAGATGTCTCTTAAAGTGAGACGAAAATTCGGTTTTTGTGATGGTAGTATCACAAAACCGACAAACACTGAAAAATTGCTTCTCGAACAATGGGAAGTTGTCCATTGTACGATTATTCAATGGTTGACGGGTGGAATCTCTGACGGTCTCAAGCCGAGTATTAGCTATTTTGAAAATGCTAAAGAGCTTTGGGATGATCTTGTCGATCGATTCTCCGTGGTAGATGGATAAAAAAAATCATGCCCTGAAAACCGACATAAAAAATTGTTCTCAAACCAAGGGCATGTCGATTACTACTTATTACAGAAAATTGAAAGTGTTATGGGACGCCTTAGCTGTGCACGAGCCTCCGTTTTCATGTAAGTGCGGTCATTGTTCGTGTGGAATTTCTAAGGCCTCGTATGCTCCTCAGGATGGTGAACGACTCCACCAATTATTGATGGGGCTTGACCCGATATTGTATTGGAATATTCGGTCACAAATTCTCGCGTCGGAATCATTACCGACTCTAAATAGAGCATACCATGCTCTTCTTCAAGAAGAACGGCTTCGACTCGTACCTGTGACGGTCCCGGAAACACCTGATATCATGGCTTACGCAGTCCAAACCCATGCTCGGCCAGATAATCGCTCTAATCGGAAGGAAAACCGTGAACGTGAACGGTTTGAAAAAAAGAAACTGTAATGTACTTTTTGTACGGCTCGGGGTCATGAAGTCGAAAATTGCTACATAAAGAATCAGAATTTCCCGGATTGGTGGGGTTCGAATTGACCACGCACCTTAGCCGATTTATTGGCTCGTCGTGGGGCTCGGTCTGACAGTAGCAGTCGCAGGTTAGTGCACATGGGGGGCCTAATTCTCGGGGTATTGGTTCTGTCCTTTCTCACGGACAGCAGCAGTACAACAATACTAACAGTGGCAGCACCAACGGACAATCTGGCATCGTTCGCGCAAATGCTGTGCAAATTTCTGAGGACCGGTTAAGTGGTATGTGTGAGTGGTTAATAGATATGGGGGCATCAAATCATGTTACGGGTAACTTGGCCTGTATGCACGATATGAAAAGCATTCCGACTCGTATTATCGGTTTACCCGATGGAGAATACAAAGAATCAAACCTTACCGGAACCTTGTGTCTTAACGACATAATTACTCTTACCAACGTTTTATATGTCCCTTCTCTTAATTGCAATTTAATTTCCGTATCTCAGCTTCTTGGGTCAAATAATATTGGGATTAAATTTGCTAATAAATGTTGTATTATTCAGGACCTCACTTCGAGGATGATGATTGGAGCTGGTGAGCTGAGAGATGGACTATATTTTCTTCGGGGTGTGGAGAAACGACCGCTTGTGACTCGAGTTAATAAAGTCTCTAATATTGACCTGTGGCATCGTCGACTTGGACATCCTGCTGACAAAGTCGTAAAATCTTTGCCTTTAGCTAATAATCTTAGTCCGTCTGACGAACATGTGTGTGATATTTGTCATTTTGCAAAACAACATCGACAAAGCTTTGATTTGAGTAATAATATTGCATCTGAAACCTTTGAGTTGATTCATTGTGATTTATGGGGACCATATCGGACTCCCTCGTCTTGTGGGGCGAAGTATTTTTGACTATTGTTGATGATTGTTCACGTTCCGTGTGGGTGTATTTATTAATTGATAAGACGGAAGTGACCGACATGTTTATGAATTTTTTAGCTATGGTTGAAACGCAATTTTCGAAACAGGTCAAAACGGTCCGAAGTGATAATGGGACTGAATTTAATTGTATGGCGGGAATTTTCTTTCGCCGAGGTATTCATTTTCAGACTTCATGTGTGGAGACACCCCAACAAAATGGTCGAGTCGAACGTAAACATCGTCATATATTGAATGTCGCTCGATCACTTTTGTTTCAAGGCAATTTGCCTAAATCTTTTTGGGGTGAGTGTATTCTTAGTGCTGCATATTTCATTATTCGCACCGCTTCGGTCCTTCTTGGGTATAAGTCCCCTTATGAGATTCTTTTTGGAGTATCTTCGACATACTCTAATTTGCAGGTTTTTGGTTGTCTTTGCTTTGTTCACAATCAAAATACCCAAGGTGATAACTTTGCTCCTCGGGGTCGGAAATGTGCCTTTATTGGTTACCCACATAATAAGCGGGGGTGGAAAGTTTACGATATTGACAAAGAATTTTTTCTTGTCTCGCGGGATGTATATGTTATGAGGATAAGTTTCCTTTTCAGCATGAGGCTGCTTTTGATTCATCACCCGTTGTTCTCGTTGATGAACCAGATCTTTCGTTGTCTTCCCTCTCCCTCGACCCTGTCCCACGGATCGATGTCTTGGTTGGGTCGTCGGGAATAGATACCCCCACTATGGCCCCTCTCGATACAACGTCCGTTGAGCCTCCTGATGCGGCGGCCACTCTTGGTCGTGGGTTACGTTTTAGGGTCCCTTCGTCCCGTTTACGAGATTTTGTTGTCGGCACCATTACCTGTCCATCTCCTCAGCTCAGCTCACCTCCTTCTCTCTCGTCATCCTCAAGTATGTAAGAATTATGGGTCTAATACAATATATGCTGACAATATTATTTGGACCTACTGTATTTATTAGCTATCACTTAAGTTGAGCCCAAATATGTGATCCGTCATAATAATAATAACACGGGCTTATTTACGTCTTATAAAGTATGGGCCAAATATTATAATAGTGTAGAGACCTGTTAGGGCTTTAAGTGATGCATGATGGGCATATCAACTAAAGCGACTGATATGGGTGATTAGGGTTTCACACCCCTCCCTATATATAGTCAGGGTTATGGTCCCTGACAGCACACTCCAACCTAAACTCTTATACATCCCATCAGTTGAGAGAAACCTAAAGGCGAGTGTAACTGTTAGAAGACCATAATCAGGAGACTCTCGTTCCACCTCTCTTTAACGATGGAGTCAGGTACGCTTCCGCAATTCAATATACCAATTAATTTAGTATGACGTTTTAGTCGGATTAATACTAATAAGTGGTATCAGAGCCGTCTTCATATTGAATTTTTTGGGTTAGAAATATTGTTCGGTTTTCTCGTAGATTTCGTTTTGCGTAATCATCATGCTTAGACTTTTATTCATTTTGATCTGATTTGTTTACGCTACGGAACAAGTGCATATTGTGGATTGTTTTTAATTCATTGATGATGTATTGATGTTATCACGTTAATCACTCGTGTAGAAATTGTGTACTGGCTTCAATATATTCATGATGTGTTGTTACTGTTCAATCTTATTCATGTGTGGACTGGAATTAATTATCTTCTATCATTACCGTAATGATTATGGGAGTCAGTACTGCTGCGTGTATTGTATAGGGATTTTCACTGAGATTGAATTTTTTTTTCTGCGATTAAGTCACTGCTTGCATCATCGTTACTTTATTTCTCTTTAATCGTCATCATTTACTGAGATTGTTTTTCTGTTTTGACATAATTTTAATGAATATTTTTTTGGAATAATTCAGATCTTGGCATATTGATTAGTCGTATATTTTTTGGATGTTGGGCATGATGTTTTGTACGTATTTTTGGAATATATAGTGTATATGGAATATTCTTTTGCATATCATAATTTATCACTTTCCTAAACGTGAGTTTACGATGTTCATATGTAATATTATTCAGATTATGTGTTCAATTTATTATGCATGGATTAAAGAATTATAATTCGGATATTAAATTTTCAGATTCATATAATTGTCTATTCAGTTTATATGGCATCTAGTATTTTAGACCGTTTAATTGAAACAATAAGTTGTCAAAGTAACCTCTTTTACGTAAATTGAACGTTTTTAAAATATGACTTTTGTGTGATTAATTTTCATGCGGGTAATGGTCGGCCCAAAGGAAGACTATTATTTGGCCGAAATTTAATCATGCTTGTGGTAATAAATATGTAACGATTATACGGTTTCCATGTGAATATTAAGTCGGCCCAAAGGAAGTCTTAGTATTTGACAGGAATTTATTGTTAATATTTGATTACTACACCAAGATGACCACTTACAAGTTAATTTTAAGTCCAAAGACGAAAACTAATGTTGTGCTAGGTGTCTTGTTATGATGGGATTTATTTGCCAATACTTGAATCTGATTATTTAAAGTTGAATTTGGAATTTATTGTGGGCATGTTTGGATGATTTTTTTGTTCTTTACAGTGAATGCTTCTGCTAATACGGTATCTGCTAACATCAATGCAATTCTAGTGCTTGACGGAACAAATTTAAAGTATTGGAAGGAGAACGTTATGATCGTTCTGGGTTGCATGGATATGGACCTTGCTCTTAGGGAAGAGCACCCCACTGAGATTACGGACTTCAGTTCCTCTGATGATAAGAGGGACATGGAGAAATGGGAGCGCTCAAATCGCATGAGTCTAATGATCATGAAACGTGCAATTCCAGAATCATTCAGGGGCACGATGTCCGAAGAGGATAATGTCAAGAAGTTCCTCGTTGAACTTGAAAAACATTTTGCGAAAAACGAAAAGGCTGAGACAAGTACTCTGTTAACGAGTCTTGTTTCAATGAAGTATAAAAGTTCAAGGAACGTAAGGGAGTACATTATGGAAATGTCTCATATTTCTTCAAAACAAAAGGCACTCAAGCTGGATTTGTCTGAGAACTTATTAGTGCATCTAGTTTTGATCTCTCTTCCTAAAAGTTTCAGTCAGTTTAATGTCAGTTATAACCGTCAAAAGGAGAAGTGGACTCTGAATGAGCTCATTTCTCATTGTGTTCAAGAGGAGGAGAGAATTAAGAAAGAAAAGACAGAAAGTGCTCATTTGGCTTCATCCTCTAAGGATGGTAGGAAAAGGAAGAAGGGTAAGGACGTTGCAGTTGCGCGACCACCAAAGAAGCAGAATACGGAAACTAAGGAACCTGAAAAAAATTCAGAAAATAAGGACTCGAGATGCTTCTTTTGTGGAAAGCCAGGTCATAAGAAGAAACATTGCATAGGGTATCACACTTGGCATGTGAAAAAGGGTATGTTTCTTTCTTTTGTCTGTTCCGAGGTCAATTTAACTTCGGTACCTAAACATACTTGGTGGATAGACTCCGGTGCTACTACTCACATAAGTGTGTCCATGCAGAGTTGCCTGAATTGCCGAAATCCGGTTGATGCTGAAAGATACATCTATGTAGGCGATGGCAAGGCAGTTGAAGTTAAGGCTATAGGGACATTTAGGTTATTATTAAAGATTGGGAATTATTTGGATTTGAAAGAGACATTTGTTGTACCGTCATTTAGACGAAATTTGGTTTCAGTTTCTGCTTTGGACAAGTTTGGTTATCTTTGTTCTTTTGGAAACAATAAATATAGTCTTTTTCATAATTCAAAATTGGTTGGTTCTGGTTCTTTGTCTGGATATGATAACCTATACTTGCTAGAAACGCAAGTCTCTATGAATGAAACTTTGCATGTGAGCTACAATGGTACTAAAAGAAAATTGATAAATGAAAATTCATCATCACTATGGCATAAAGGTTTAGGGCATATCTCTAGGCAAAGAATTGAAAGACTCGTGGCTGATGGAATTCTCGATTCCCTTGATTTTTCGGACTTTAATGTATGCATTAATTGTATCAAAGGGAAACAAACAGACAAAAGGAGATTAGGTGCTGAGAGAGCTTCAGATGTCTTAGAACTTATTCATACGGATATTTGTGGTCCATTCCCTACGGCATCTTGGAATGGTCAACAATACTTTATAACGTTCATAGATGATTACTCTCGATATGGCTACCTATATCTGATTCATGAGAAATCTCAATCATTGGACGTGTTCAAATCATTTAAGGCTGAAGTTGAAAATCAACTAGGCAAAACAATAAAGAAAGTCAGATCTGGCCGTGGTGGCGAATATTACGGTAGAAATGACAGATCCGGTGAACAACGTCCAGGACCATTTGCCAGATTCCTAGATGAGTGTGGTATCGTCCCTCAGTACACCATGCCAGGTACTCCACAAATGAATGGTATCACTGAGAGACAAAACAGGACCTTAAAGGACATGGTGAGAAGTATGATTAGTCATACATCTTTACCAGAATCACTCTGGGGAGAGGCAATTAAGACTGCAACCTACATCCTAAACAGAGTACCAACTAAAGCAATTTCTAAAACCCCTTATGAACTGTGGACTGGTAAGAAACCCAGTATAAGGCATCTTCACATTTGGGGTTGTCCAACTGAGGCAAGGCCTTATAGGCCACATGAAGGAAAACTGGACACTAGAACCGTTAGTTGTTATTTTGTAGGATACCCTGAAAGATCTAGAGGGTACAAGTTTTATGATCCCACTACTAAAGTAATTTTTGAGACGGGGAATGCCCGATTTCTTGAGGATGTTGAGTTTTGGGAGGGGGGGGGGAAGATAAGGTCAAAGATTTCATCTTTGAAGAAGAAAGTATCATTATCCCTGCCCCGATTACTCAGGACCAGTTTATTAATTCTGATACGGTTCGGGAAACAACTCCAGAAATTCAAGTTGATCCTGAAATTCAGAATCCCGAGGAGCAACCTCAACCACCTCAAGAAGAATTGCCCTTAAGGAGATCCATTAGAGAAAGGAGAAGTGCAATTCCAGATGACTACATCACTAACTTCCTTTTGGAAAGTGAGGATAATGATTTAGTAATAGAAAACCTTATGGCACTTGTCTCGGATAAAGAGTTAGATAATGGAGTGGTGGATGGTGATCCAATCACCGTTCGTCATGCCATTGAAGGTCCTAATTCTCAAAACTGGATTGACGCCATGAATGAGGAAATAAAGTCCATGACAGACAATGACGTCTGGGACCTCGTTCCATTACCGGAAGGAAAGAAACCCATTGGTTGCAAATGGTTATTTAAGACCAAAAGGGATTCGAATGGTAATGTAACAAGGTATAAGGCACGTCTCGTTGCCAAGGACTACACTCAAAAGGAAGGCATTGATTATAAGGAGACCTTTTCGCTAGTTTCATCAAAAGACTCCTTCAGGATTATAATGGCAATTGTGGCATACTTTGATCTTGAGCTACATCAAATGGATGTTAAGACGGCGTTTCTCAATGGTGACATTGAAGAAACTATTTATATGCAGCAACCAGAACACTTTGTTTCAGACGATTCAAAGGACATGGTCTGCAAATTAAAGAAATCCATTTATGGGCTTAACCAAGCTTCTCGTCAGTGATACTTCAAATTTCACCAAATAGTCATGTCTTATGGATTTGAGACAAATTTGGTTGATGACTGTGTATACCACAAGTTCAGTGGGAGTAAGCACATATTTTTGGTTTTGTATGTCGACGACATATTGCTTGCCAGTAACGATATAGGTTTTTTGCACGAAAGCAAGAGATTTCTTTCACAGAGTTTCGAAATGAAAGATCTTGGGGACGCCTCATTTGTGTTAGGAATTCAGATATACCGAGATCGTGCCCAAGTGTGGACATGACATAGGTCCACCCCGACGCGGCCACGCGCGGGTTTGGGGCGGCGAATGAATCTCTATATGAGATGGGTCGAATTGAAATTTAAATCGAAGTTGGAGTCGCCACCGACTTTTGTGGGAATTCGGACCCGTTCGAACCCACTCTATGTCGTGGTGGGCCGTGTACAAAATACGGCCCATTCCGATGTCATAGTTTATTGGGTTCGTCCCTTTGCATTTGATACCGATACCGACATTATCGGATACCGTGTATTGAATGACTCTCGTGTGTCAATGGATTCGGACATCCGGAAATCATGGTTCTGAGTAAGGGATGAGGGTACGTGTTGGGAAGTTCACAAAGAACACCCAACCCCGCCCGCACTTAGCGGCCTTTACTAAGATATCGTTCGTTGTTCGTGTACGCGCGTTAATTTGACGGTTGAATGATATGCAAAGATCGTTTTGACTAAACATGTGAATTATGTTTGACTAAGTCGTTTAATGCATCTAAACTAACGTCAAAGTTGTTTTAGCATGCGATGTTTATTTTAGTACAATAAAACAAACAACGAAATAAAAAAAAGTACGACAACAGATTACAATATACGAGCGGCATACCACCCGGAAATACAATGCAACCAACGATACAATACAACAATCGCGATAATAAAGGAGCAAACGAGTTAGAAGATGTAAATATGATATGATGAAAAAATTGTATTTGGTTTTGGAAATTGATGATTTGGTTAAGTCGTGTAAAAATATGGTGCAATTTATACTCGACTTAAATATTGATACTCGTAATATTCGATGCTTGATTATAGAATCAATATCGAATATTTAGAGTGGATTTTGAAAAAGTTTATGAAAAATTATGACGAAAAATTGTGACAAAAAAATTGTGACGAAAGATTGTGACAAAAAATTGTGACAAAAAAAATCGTGACAAAAAAAATTGTGA
Organism: Agrostemma githago; assembly: GCA_958450325.1. NCBI lineage: Eukaryota > Viridiplantae > Streptophyta > Magnoliopsida > Caryophyllales > Caryophyllaceae > Agrostemma > Agrostemma githago. Next base: position 10,882,058 of record OY288255.1, on the reverse strand, counting down.
CAAAAAAATTGTGACAAAAAATTGAGAAAGGGAGAAAAACGAGATTTGAAACACCCTCAACCTACATGTTTGATTATCTCGAAAACGGGCTCGTAGTGGCGGCCTAGGCGCGGGAGCGTTAAGATGTATATAGATGAGTTATGGTGTGTATGGTTAGGGAGGGGATTTGGCGAGTTTTGCTCTCAGGTTTGTATATATTTTGCCTAAAATTGCTTAGAATTTCGGATTGGTATTTGTGTATGGTTTGCCTAAAATTGCCTAGAATTTTGGGTTAGTATTTGGATGTCGGGATGTTATGAGTTGTAGATGTCGGGAATTGTTGTTGTTTTGTGTGTGATGGGAGGGTCCTATTTATAGGAGAGGTTTCCTGGCTTGGATGGGAAGAAACTCCTGTTTTAGATAGGAAAGGGTTTGCTTCGGGAGGAAGAAACAAGCGGTGTGGATGGAATAAGATTCCGTTTGTAGATAGGAGAGACTTGGTTGTAAGGGAAGAAAACACCCGTTGAGATGAAGTGGGATTCCGACTTTGGATAGGAAAGGATTCCTACTTTGTAGCTGATATTTTGTGTAGTATTTGACTTCGAGTCAGATTTTTGAAGTGGCGTGACAAATTTTTATGTCTCGGAAACGTCTTTGACTGGGGTTTGACCCGGTTGCTAAAAGACGGTTTTGCCCCTAGTGTCGGTTTTGACCCAAATTAGTCTCATTTGACTGGAAACGACCCACTGGGCCTGAATTTGAGGTCTGTTTGGTGAAATTTTTACTCCGCTAAAAGCTCGTGCCAACTAATATGGATTTCGAGTCCGAAAATCGAGTGTATTAAGCCATGTTTACGTCCGATCATCATCGGGTGTTTTTTGGAAACTGCTATAGACACCTAGCGGTCAAAATGTGGGTGTCTACACCAAGGCACTCTTGGTTTATCACAAAAGAGCTATATCGAGACAATACTGAAAAGATATGGCATGTTTGACTGGAAACCAATGGATACCCCTGTGACTGAAGGAGACAAGTTCAGTCTCAATCAATGCCCAAAGAATGATTTTGAGATTAAGGAAATGCATACAATTCCATATGCTTCGGCAGTTGGAAGTTTGATGTATGCACAGGTTTGTACGCGACCCGACATTGCGTTCATAGTTGGAATGTTAGGCAGATATCTCAGCAATCCAGGGATGGATCACTGGAGAGCAGTCAAGAGGGTTTTGCGATACCTCAAAGGAACAAAAGATTACATGCTCACTTACAAGAAGTCACATCAGCTTGAGGTTATTGGGTAATCTGACTCTAATTTGGGAGGATGCCTAGATAGCTTGAGATCCACATCAGGATACCTCTTCATAATGGCCGGAGGAGCTGTGTCTTGGAAAAGTGTCAAGCAATCTCTCGTATCTACTTCCACCACGGAAGCAGAATATATAGCTTGTTTTGAGGCATCTAATCAGGCAATATGGTTGAAGAATTTTGTCACGGGTTTGCGCATAGTGAATGGCATGGATAAGCCACTTCGGATGTTGTGTGACAACAAATCCGCAGTATTGTATATAAACAACAATAAAAGCTTGACACAGTCAAAACATGTTGATATCAAGTTTCGAGCTTTGAAGGAAAGAGTGCAGAGTGGTCAATTGTTTGTACAACATATCGGAACAAACTCCATGATTGCGGATCTTCTTACTAAGGGCCTACCGCCCAAAGTATTTCTGGGGCATACTGCTCGTATGGGTGTCATACCATTTTAGAATATACAGCTTCAGTGGGAGTTTGAATTCGTTACATTGCTTGTATGACAATTTTATTTGGTTAAGGATATGCATGCAATAAAGTTTTCAGTTATTCAGTTTTTTTTCTCTGCTTCTTGCTTATGTTGTTGACCTCAATTAAGAGGACCAGTTGGAAATATGCATATTTGGATCACATTTGGTTGCTGTTTCCATGCTACACTCCTGTACTAGATTCATGTCGTTAGTCATGTTTGCATATGTGATCATTGATGGGTCCTATTATGACAAACTGTGGCAAATGCCGCTTTGGTTCTATGTACATATGATTAATGGACCGAATTGCATAAAACGGTCAGAATGTTTGATAGCACTATTGAGCTCATAAGTTTATAATAAATACAATTCTGGTGTCACATATATATTTGTATATGACCCAAGTGGGAGATTGTAAGAATTATGGGTCTAATACAATATATGCTGACAATATTATTTGGACCTACTGTATTTATTAGATGTCACTTAAGTTGAGCCCAAATATGCGATCGTCATAATAATAATAACACGGGCTTATTTACGTCTTATAAAGTATGAGCCAGATATTATAATAGTGTAGAGACCTGTTAGGGCTTTAAGTGATGCATGATGGACGTATCAACTAAAGCGACTGATATGAGTGATTAGGGTTTCACACCCCTCCCTATATATAGTCAGGGTTATGGTCCCTGACAACACACTCCAACCTAAACTCTTATATATCCCATCAGTAGAGAGAAACCTAAAGACGAGTGTAACTGTTAGAAGGCCATAATCAGGAGACTCTCGTTCCACCTCTCTTTACCGATGGAGTCAGGTACGCTTCCGCAATTCAGTATACCAATTAATTTAGTATGAAGTTTTAGTCGGATTAATACTAACAAGGTACGCCCTATGCTATAGCAAATTACGTTACTTGTGAAAGATTTTCGAAGAAACACCGAATTTTTCTTGCAGCAGTTTCTGCCCGGGAGGAGCCTACTAGTTTTGCTGTGGCCGTTCGTGACGCCGGTTGGCGTGAAGCTATGCAAAATGAAATTACGACGCTTGAAACGGATCGAACATGAGACTTGACAAACCTTCCTGCTGGTAAGAAAGCTCTTGGTTGTCGCTGGGTGTATAAAATTAAATATTTGTTTGATGGTACCGTTGAACGCCTTAAGGCTCATCTAGTTATCTTTGGCAACAATCAAGTTGAAGGTTTGGATTACGGTGAAACATTTGTCCTGGTTGTCAAAATGACTACTGTTCCCCTATTTTTGGCTATCTGACTGCTACGCTTAAGACTTATGGTTTTACTCACTCTTACTCAGATTACTCATTATTTAGCTATTCTCGTGGTGATATTTGTCTTCATGTCCTTGTCTATGTTGATGATCTGGCCATAGCAGGTAATGAATCTTTTGCTATTTCCGCTTTTAAAGCTTATCTGGCGAGTTGTTTTCCTATGAAGGATTTGGGTCCTTTGAAATATTTCCTTGGTATAGAGGTCGCTCGAAATTCCGTCGGGCTGTTTTTGAGTCAGTGTAAATATGCGCTAGATATTATTTCCGAGACAGGAAATCTTGGAGCTCGCCTTGATCTCACCCTCATCGAGGAGAACCATCGTTTGGGTTCGGCCTCTGGGCCGATCATTGTCGACCCTGAGCGATATCGTCGTCTTGTTTACTTTTCTGTTACCCGTCCCGATCTTTCTTATGTTGTTCATGTCCTGTCCCAATTTTTGACTGAGCTGCGCCAGGAACATTTTGATGCTGCTTTGCGGGTTGTTAAATATTTAAAAAGTAAGGTGTCCGGGTCAGGGTCTATTGATGCGTGCTGATAGTGGCTTTGATGCCACGGGATGGTGTGACTCGGATTGGGCCGATTGTCCCCAATCTTGTTGCTCCGTTACTGGTTGTTTTTTTTTTGGGGGGTTCCGCTATTTCATGGAAAACTAAGAAGCAACAGACGGTTTCTCTTTCTTCCACTGAAGCTGAATATCGTGCTATGACAGCCCTTGTCTGTGAGCTGAAATGGCTCCAGGGTTTGCTACTTACTTTTGGAGTTACCCTTTCTCGTCCTATGCCCATGTTCTGTGTCAATAAATCTGCTATTCATATTGCGCAGAATCCTGTTTTCACGAGAGAACTAAACATATTGAAATTGACTGTCACTTTGTGCGTGATGCTATTCTCGACGGGTTGGTTTTTCTGTCTCATGTGCCTACTGATGCGCAGTTGGCTGATATTTTAACAAAGGCCTTAGGCTCGAAGAAGTTTCTTGGCTTTCTTCCCAAGCTGTGCATTCTCGGTCTTCATGCTCCAGCTTGAGGGGAAGTATTAGAATATATTTGGTATTAGCATATAATATATTTTCGAGATATTCCCGAGCCATTGAATGTAACTTGTATATATAGGCGTCTCGTTAATGAATAATAACACACAACTTTTCCGATTCATTCTCTCCTTACGTTTAACATAAACCCTAATTAGGGTGATGGTCGGAGTTGAGGTAGTGGAAATGGTGGTTAGAGTAGAACCGACGACGATAGGTGGTTAATTGATTGAGGAAAACAGAAAAAGAGGGAAAAGGTATTGTGGTGATGAATTAATCGAGGAAAAAAGAAAGATCATAGTGGTGAATTGATGGAGGAAAATAGAGAAAGAGGAAAAAGAGAAATTGGTCTGGTGAGTAATTGATTGAGAAAAATGAGAAGGGTATTTTGGGAAACGTGGGTATGAAATAGTACAAAACTTGGTATGCTTTAGCACGTCCCTAAGTCAAAGTAAATATTTATGTAAAAATAGACTAAAATGTTTTCAAGAAATAAATTTATAATGTATGAGTTATTAAAAAAGTAGACATTTATGATACATACATACAGGATATGTTTTTAAAAAAAACTAGTTGAAGACCGCGCGCGATGCGCGCGTATGGTTAGGTACAATCTGTTTATGCGATTTGACGGTGGTTGTTGTTTGGTTTGGGTATGCAGAATTGTTTGGCTAACTTGTGGTCGTTGCCTGAGATTCTGTGGGAGCAGTCGGATGCACAATTTTATATATGTACTGTTTGTGATTAGCCATACATCTTGGAGGTTAGATATGGTTCACGGATTGTAAAACCGATGTATCAGCGCTCTGTGGAAGGCCGTCATCAGTCGCAAGGTGTGGATAAGTGATCGTAATTAGCAAACTACGGTAGTGTTATAGTTGACAATATAGTTGAAGATCACGCGCGATGCGCGCGTGTGGTTAGCCACAAACTGCAATGGCGATATGCCGGTTTTTTTTTTGTTTTATGTGTTTTGCCTTTTTTAAAAAACTTCACCGTGCCCGTTGGCTGAGATTGTGTTCGAGTAGTCGGCTGCACAAGTTTATAGCTGTGTTGGTTTATGGTCGTCAATATATCTTGGAATTTAGATTTGGATTAAGTATTATAATATCGCCGTATGATTGCTCCGCGAACTACCGTCGTCAGTCGGAAGTGTAGCTAAAGCGTCCGAGATTACGAAACTGTAATGGTGCTGCAGTCATGCACGCTGTCCATTTGCTCTAACGGGCAGGAGTTAGCGTCCGAGATTAGGAAACTGTAATCTTTATGGTGTTAGTTTTATGATTGTGATTATTAGGGCAGGAGTTGTTTCGCATGTGCCAACGTAGGTGCTCAATTAGGTTTCTGTAATTGTTCGTAACGCGGTGGGTTTCCATAGGTTTGTGTTCATATGCTAATCTACGTGAGTTACTTACATCCAGTCAGTTGCCTTTGGAGCTGTGTACAAGAATCTATGGTGTATTATATTTTAGTTCTTTCGGAGGCCCTACCTAACTTATTCGTAGTCAATTAACTGTCCGTTTGCATCGCACTAACCGGACTAAGCATGCAAACCTTCCACGAGGGTGAAGGTCTGATCTCGAAAATGACTACTATTAATCAACATGGATTCCAAGGGGCCATAACGTGACCGGGGCATAGTAAGCTATAGACTAATATTGAGCAATCTGTACGTCTTGAGTTTCCTCTTTTTATGGGGAGCGCTGTTGTATTGTGCGATAACTTTGACTTAGAAGTCAAGGCGTATGTTGACCAACGTATTAGAGTGACATAGTAGGGTAATATAAAGTAATCCCTGAGAACATTATTTGTCGCCCTATTTCGTTAAAATACTTCTCACAAATAATACTGCAATGGGGCGAAAAAAGAAGTGCAGAGGGAGTATCAGCTACCAATTTTGGGATTTGGTGGGAGTCCCATTTTGTCAGCAGGGTCGAATGCAGAAGGAAAGCAGCATAGAAATGTATGGGTAGCAGATAGGCTATTGCACTACAAACAAGAATAATTTTACAGTAAGCTTGTAATGCGAATGGGTCTGCCCATGCAGCAGTTGAGTGGTGTATCCAGAAACAGAATACGCAGGTTACGTCTGCGGTCTTAGGAAAGGGAAATAGCATATGTAAACCGAAAATTAGAGAAGCTGTGCTGGACCAGGCATGGTGGGAAGAAGGAGTTTGTGAATAGCTGGGCATCCGAAAGTACTTAAGAGCTCCGGATCGGCTCCGGATGGGTTTATGATCGCGCGCGATGCGCGCGTATGGTTAGATACGATTTGTGTATGTATTTTTGAAGGCGCATAATGTTGTCATTGATTGTCGAATTGTTGGCATAATTCGAATGACTGTTTGAGATTGCGCGATGCGCGCTAAGTGTTAGGCAGAAATCGTGCATAAATCTAAGATCAGTGCATAAATATGAATTATTTTTCTTTTTTAAGGTTAATGAAAGTGTAATCCCTTCAAATTCTTCTACCCCTCTTATTCTCCACCCTTTATTCTCCTTCCCCTTCCCCTCCCCCTCCTTCCTGTCATCTTCCTGCTCATCTTAAATCCATTTTTAAATATGATTTTATTTTTTTATCTAGGTCAGTGAGGTGTCGTCCCTTCAACTGTTTCGCCCTCCCCCCCCCCCTCTCTCTCTCTCTCTCTCTCTCTCTCTTCCCCCTCTCCCTCTCTCTCTCTCTCTCTCTCTCTCTCTCTCTCTCTCTCTCTCTCTCTTCCCTCTCTCCTTCCCTCTCTTCTTCCCTCTCTCTCTCCCCCTCTCCTTCTCCCTCTCCTTCCCTTCCTTCCTCCCCCCTTCTCCCTATCTCCCCCCATCTCCCTCTCCCCTTCTCCTTCTCCATCCCCCATCTCTCTCCTCCTCCCCCTCTCTACCTCTCTTTCTCTCTTCCCCCTCTCCTTCCCTCCCTCTCTCCTTCTCCCTCCCCCTCATCCTCCCGCTCTCTCTCTCTCCCTATCTCCCCCCTCTCTATCTTTCCCCCCTCTCCTTCTTCCTCTCATCATCCTCCTCATCTTAAATCCATTTTTAAATATGATTTTTTTTATCTAGGTCAGTGAGGTGTCGTCCCTACAACTCTTTCCCCCTCTCCCTCTCCCCCACCTCCTTCTCCCTCTCCCCCCCTATGATTTTTTTTATCTAGGTCAGTGAGGTGTCGTCCCTCCTTCCCTCCCCCTCTCCATCTCTCTCTCCCCCTCTCCCTCCTCATCCCCTTCCCGCTCTCTCTTTCTCTCCCCTTCCCCCTCTCTTTCCCCCCCTCTCCCTCTCTCCCCCTCCCCCCTCCCCCCTCTCCTTATCTCTTCTCTTCCCCCCTCCCTCTCCCCCATCCCTCTCTCCTTCCCTTCCTTCCTCCCTCTCCCTCTCCCCCTCCCCCTCTCTCTCCCACTCTCTCTCTCTCTCTCTCTCTCTCTCTCCCCCTCTCCCCTTCTCCTTCTCCTTATTTCTCTCTCCCCCTCCCCCTTTCTCCCTCCCTCCCGCTCTCTCTCTCTCTCTCTTCCCCCTCTCCCTCCCGCTTCCACACTATCTCACCCTCTCCCTCCCGTTCTCTCTCTCCCCCCCTCTCTTTCTCTTTCTCTCTCTCTCTTCCCTTATATCCCTCCCTCTCCCTCTCCCCCTCTCCCCTTCTCCTTCTCTCTCTCCCCCTCCCCATTTCTTCCTCCCCCCCCCTCTCTCTCTCTCTCTCTCTCTCTCTCTCTCTTCCCCCTCTCCCTCCCTCTCCCTCCCGTTCTCTCTCCCCCTCCCCCTCCCGCTCTCCTTCCTCATCTCTCTCCCTCTCTCCCTCTCTCTCCCCCCCTCTCTCTTTCTCTCCCTCTCTCTCTCCCCATCTCTCTCTCTTCCCCTCTCTCTCCCTCTCCCTCTCCCCCTCTCCTTCTCCCTCTCCCTCTCCCCCTCTCCTTCTCCCTCTCCCTCTCCCTCATCCCTCTCTCCCTCCCTTCCTTCCTCCCCCCTCTCTCCCCTTATATCCCTCCCCCTCTCTCCCTCTCCCCTTCTCCTTCTCCCTCCCCCCCACACTCTCCTCCTCCCCCTCTCTCTCTCTTCCTCCTCTTCTTCCCTTCCTCTCTCGTTCTCCCTCCCCCCCTTCTCTCTCTCTCTCTCTCTCTCTCTCTCTCTCTATCTCTCTCTCTCTCTCTCTCTCCCCTTATCTCCCCCCTCTCTATCTTCTCCCTCTCTCCCTCTCCCCTCTCCTCCTTTCTCTCATCATCCTCCTCATCTTAAACCCATTTTTAAATATAATTTTATTTTTTTATCTAGGTCAGTGAGGTGTCGTCCCTACAACTCTTTTGCCCTCTCCCCCCCACCCCCCCTCCCTCTCCCTCCCCCCTATGATTTTATTTTTTTTATCTAGGTTAGTGAGGTGTCGTCCCTCCCTCCCTTCCCCTCTCCATCTCTCTCCCCCTCTCCCTCCTCCTCCCCTTCCCGCTCTCTCTTTCTCTCCTCTTCCCTCTCTCTCTCTCTCTCTCCCCCTCTCCCCCTCCCCCTCTCTCCTTATCTTCTCTCTTCCCCCCCTCTCTCTCTCTCTCTTCACCTCTCCCTTCCTTCTCTCCCCCCTCCTCCTCTCCTTCTCCCTCTCCCCCTCCCTTCCTTCCTCCCTCTCCCTCTTCTCCCCCTCCCCCTCCCGCTCTCTCTCTCTCTCTCTCTCTCTCTCTCTCTCTCTCTCTCTCTCTCCCCCTCCCGCTCTCTCTCTCTCTCTCTCTCTCTCTCTCTCTCCCTATTTCCCTTTCTTCCCCTATCCCCCTCTCCCCTTCTCCTTCTCCCTCTCCTTATCTCTCTCTCCCTCTCCCCCTTTCTCCCTCCCTCCCTCTCTCTCTCTCTCTCTCTCTCTCTCTCTCCCTCCCTCCCTCTCCTTCCCGCTCTCTCTTCCCCCTCTCCCTCCCGCTCTCTCTCCCTCTCCCCCTCTCCCTCTCCCCCCCGCTCTCTCTCTCTCTCTCCCCCCATCTCTCTCTCTTCCCTCTCTCTCTCCCCCCTCTCCTTCTCCCTCTCCCTCATCCCTCCCTCCCTCCCTTCCTTCCTTCCCCCTCTGTCATTCCCCTATCTCCCTCTCCCCCCTCTCCTCTTCTCCTTCTCCCTCCCCCCTCTCTCCTCCTCCCCCCCTCTCTCTCTCTCTCTCTTCCCTCTCTCCTTCCACTCTCCTTCTCCCTCCCTCCCTCTCTCTCTCTCTCTCTCTCTCTCTCTCTCTCTCCCTATCTCTCCGCCTCTCTATCTTCCCCCCATCTCTCCTTCCCCCCTCTCCTCCTTCCTCTCATCATCCTCCTCATCTTAAATCCATTTTAAATATGATTTTATTTTTTTTATCTAGGTCAGTGAGGTGTCGTCCTTACAACTCTTTCGCCCTCTCCCCCCACCTCCCTCTCCCTCCCCCCTATGCTTTTTTTTATCTAGGTCAGTGAGGTGTCGTCCCTCCCTCGCTCCCCCTCTCCATCGCTCTCTCCCCCTCTCCCTCCTCCTCCCCTTCCCGCTCTCTCTTTCTCTCCCCTTCCCCCTCTCTCTCTCCCCATCTCCCTCTCTCCCCCTCCCCCCCTCCCCCCTCTCTCCTCATCTCCTCTCTTCCCCCCTCTCTCTTTTCACTTCTCCCCTCCTTCTCTCCTCTCTCCCTCTCCCCCTCCTCCTCTCCTTCTCCCTCTCCCCCATCCCTCTCTCCCTCGCTTCCTTCCTCCCTCTTCCTCTTCTCCCCCTCCCGCTCTCTCTCTCTCTCTCTTCCCTTATCTCCCTCTCCCCCTCTCCCCCTCTCCTTTTCTCCTTCTCCTTCTCCTTATCTCTCTCTCCACCTCCCCCTTTCTCCCCCTCTCCCTCTCTCTCTCTCTTCTCTCCTTCCCTCCTTCTCCCTCCCCCCCTCCTCCTCCTTCCCCCCCCCCCTCTCTCTCTCTCTCTCTCTCTCTCTCTCCCTCTCCATCTTCCCCCCTCTCATCCTTCCTCTCATCATCCTCCTCATCTTAAATCCTTTTTTAAATATGATTTTTTTTATCTAGGTCAGTGAGGTCTCGTCCTTACAACTCTTTCGCCCCCCCTCCCCTCTCCCTCTCCCCCCCACCTCCCTCCCCCCCATGATTTTTTTTATCTAGGTCAGTGAGGTGTCGTCTCTCCCTCCCTCCCCATCTCTATCTCTCTCCCCCTCTCCCTCCTCCTCCCCTTCCCGCTCTCTCTTTCTCTCCCCTCCCCCTCTCTCCTTATCTCCTCTCTTCCCCCCATCTCTCTCTTAACCTCTCCCCTCCTTCTCTCATTCTCCCTCTCCCCCCTCCTCCTCTCCTTCTCCCTCTCCCTCATCCCTCTCTCCCTCCCTTCCTTCCTCCCTCTCCCTTTTCTCCCCCTCCCCCTCCCGCTCTCTCTCTTCCTCCCGTTCTTTCTCTCTCTATCTCTCCCCCTCTTTCTCTTTCTTCCCCTATCTCCCTCTCTCCTTCTCCTTATCTCTCTCTCTCCCCCTCCCCCTTTCTCCCTCTCTCTCTTCCCTCCCTCCCTCCTTCTCCCTCCCCCTCCTCCTCCCGCTCTCTCTCTCCCTCTCTCCCTATCATCCCCCTCTCTATTTTCCCCCCCTCTCCTCGTTCCTCTCATCATCCTCCTCATCTTAAATCCATTTTTAAATATGATTTTTTTATCTGGCCAGTGAGGTGTCATCCCTACAACTCTTTCGCCCTCTCCCTCTCCCCCCACCTCCCTCTCCCTCTCCCTCTCCCCTATGATTTTTTTATCTAGGTCAGTGAGGTGTCGTCCCTCCCTCCCTCCCTCCCCCTCTCCCTCCTCCTCCCCTTCCCGCTCTCTCTTTCTCTCCCCTTCCCCCCCTCTCTCCCCCTCTCCCTCTCTCCCCCTCCCTCCTCTCTCCTTATCTCCTATCTTCCTCCCTCTCCCTTCACCTCTCCCCTCCTTCTCTCCTTCTCTCCCTTTCCCCCCTCCTCTTCTCCTTCATCCCTCTCTCATTCCCTTCCCTCCTCCCTCTCCCTCTTCTCCTCCCCTCCCCCTCCTGCTCTCTCTCTCTCTCTCTCTCTCTCTCTCTCTCTCTCTTCCCCTATCTCCATCTTCCCCCTCTCCCCTTCTCCTTCACCTTCTCCTTATCTCTCTCTCCCCCTCCCCCTTTCTCCATCTCTCCCTCCCTCCCTCTCTCTTCCCTCCCTCCCTCCTTCTCCCTCCCCCTCCTCCTCCCGCTCTCTCTCTTTCTTTCTCTCTCTCTCTCTCTCTCCCTCTCTCCCTATCTCCCCCCTCTCTATCTCCCCCCTCTCCTCCTTCCTCTCATCATCCTCCTCATCTTAAATCCATTTTTAAATATGATTTTTTTATCTAGGTCAGTGAGGTGTGTCGTCCCTACAACTCTCTCGCCCTCTCCCCCCCCACCTCCCTCTCCCTCTCCCCCTATGATTTTTTTTATCTAGGTCAGTGAGGTGTTGTCCCTCCCTCCCTCCCCCTCTCCATCTCTCTCTCCCCCTCTCCCTCCTCCTCCCCTTCCCGCTCTCTCTTTCTCTCCCCTTCCCCCCCTCTCTCTCTCCCCCTCTCCCTCTCTCCCCCTCCCTCCTCTCTCCTTATCACCTCTCTTCCCCCCTCTCTCTCTCTTCACCTCTCCCCTCCTTCTCTCCTTCTCTCCTTCTCTCCCTCTCCCCCCTCCTCTTCTCCTTCTCTCTCTCCTTCATCCCTCTCTCCTTCCCTTCCTTCCTTCCTTCCTCTCCCTCTTCTTCCCCTCTCCCCCCTTCCCCTCCCGCTCTCTCTCTCTCTCTCTCTCTCTCTCTCTCTCTCTCTCTCTCTCTCTTCCCCTATCTCCATCTCCCCCCTCTCCCCTTCTCCTTATCTCTCTCTCCCCCTCCACCTTTCTCCCTCTCTCCCTCTATCTCTCTCTTCCCTCCCTCCCTCCTTCTCCCTCTCCCTCATCCTCCCGCTTTCTCTTTTTCTCTCTCTCCCTCTCTCCCTATCCCCTCTCTCCTCCTTCCTATTATCATCCTCCTCATCTTAAATCCATTTTTAAATATGATTTTTTTTATTTAGGTCAGTGAGGTGTCGTCCTACAACTCTTTCGCCCTCTCCCCTCCCCTCTCCCTCTCCTCCCCACCTCCCTCTCCCTCTCCCTCTCCCCTATGATTTTTTTTATCTAGGTCAGTGAGGTGTCGTCCCTCCCTCCCTCCCTCCCTCCCCCTCTCCATCTCTCTCTCTCCCCCTCTCCCTCCTCCTCCCCTTCCCGCTCTCTCTTTCTCTCCCCTCCCCCCTCTCTCTCTCCCCCTCCCCCCTCTCTCCTTATCTCCTCTCTTCCCCCCTCTCTCCCTTCACCTCTCCCCTCCTTCTCTCTTTCTCTCCCCCCTCCTCCTCTCCTTCTCCCTCTCCATCATCCCTCTCTCCCTCCCTTCCTTCCTCCCTCTCCCTCTTCTCCCCCCCTCCCCCTCCCGCTCTCTCTCTTCCCTATCTCCATCTCCCCCCTCTCCCCCCTCTCCCCCTCTCCCCTTGTCCATCACCTTCTCCTTATCTCTCTCTCCCATTCCCCCTTTCTCCCCCCCTCTCTCTCTCCTCCCTCTCCCTCCCGCTCCCGCTCTCTCTCTCTCTCTCTCTCTCTCTCTCTCTCTCTCCATATCTCCCTCCCTCTCTCTCCCTCCCCCCCTCTCCTCCTTCCTCTCATCTTCGTCCTCTCTCTCTCTCTCTCTCTCTCTCCATATCTCCCCCCTCTCTCCCCCCCCCCTCTCCTCCTTCCTCTCATCTTTGTCATTTGTTTTGGTGAGCACGAAAATTATGAAACTAACCTAAACACGACAAATTGATTAGAATGGTAGCATAATAACATTTAATCTAAGCACAAATAAAGAGTATTAGAATATTAGATAGATTAAAGGAAAGAGTAGTCTTATAATGGAAGATTAGGCAAAATAGAAAAATTACAATCAAAATTTGGGGAATAGGCCTCATGAACAAAGGCTTTGTCTTTAATTACACAATAGATGTAGGAAATAAAGTTAGAGTGAAAATTCAAAGATAAAAGACTTAGTCTTTAATTACATAATTTGGGGATTAGCCCCCATGAACAATGTCTTAGTCTTTAATTAAATGAAGTCTAGAGTGTACATAGAGAAAGTTTCTAAGTAAAACCCAAAGATAAAACATAAGGAAAATGATAGAAAAATCAAGGACAGAGCCACACTGCAGCCTCCACAGGCAAAGCGCAGCCCTTGTCTGGGCGCGGGTCGAACACTACTGTTTTCTTTTTGCTCGTTCTCCATCATCCCTTATCGGAATTGTGCATAAGACCTCTAGTAATGCTAGAAGAACAAACTTTCATCTCAACTTGGTCTTACGTCGATCCGATTCCTAAAACTTGAGATATTCACGTTTGAACACAGCCCTTACCAAAACCGATACTTGAACTCTTCATTTTTCATCGTTTTTGTTTTTGAGCTGTTTTCTCCTTTTCTTCATGCGTCAACATTCTCGTGGCACATAACAGACAAGAGGTTAACACCTTCGGTATCCAGCATCCACTCAGTCTCAGACTTGAAACCCTTCCCCTCGTCAAGTTTATTGACTTTAGCTTGTTTAATGAAAACTTTGTTGATATCTTGAGTCCCTTCCAGTGCTAGGCCATCTCAGTAAGCATGTTACCAGTAGTCTTCTTTTAAAACACGTCATCTTCTGTAGCCTCATCCAGGACTTCTCCCTTTGAATCTTCATCGTTCATTATACAAATACGAAGGATAAGCTTTTCGGCATTCTCATCGTTGAAGATACACGTTAGGTCATCACTAAACTCCGAGTTTATCTTCTCTGCTATATCGGCCGGCCATACTCAGCTTTTTATCCACCATCTTCCTATTCAACTTGATACGGAGCAACCAGGGAGATAATTTATCTAGTGAGACCTCATCGTCAGGCATCTCGTAGTAGGACCTCACAAAATCCATATCTTCCTCGATTATTGTGCTCATGGGATCCAGAGAGTTCCAAACTTCAGTGGCATGTGTCACCCAGCGCAGAGTGGTATATTCCAGATAGCACGTTGCACATTTTTCGCCCTCTCCTTTTTTCATACATGTATGAGTAAAATCACCTGAATCACAAAATTCATACATGTATGAGTACATGCCACAAAATTCATATATGTATGAGTTCATACAAAATTCATACATGTATGAATCACAAAATTCATACATTTATAAACATCAAATTTCACAATTACGAAACTAAACATGTATGAGTACTCGATTTCTTCAAAGTATTCCGAAATGCATACTGGAAAACACGGAAAATCAGATGCCAAAAGTACAGCGGTAGAGTTGGTAAAAGATAGGGAGTAATCATTTCATTCAGATTACAGAAAATTTGCACCGGTCGACATTCTTCTTCTTTCTTATACTGCTTACTGCTGAGCACATTGGACCCTTGGACCACCATGAGGCTCGTCATCATCTTCATCATACGCTTCCCGTTGAGCCTGAGCCTGTTTCCTCTTCATCTCATCCTCGATGTTGACAGTGTGCATCGTGGTCTCTTCGCACTCGTCCAGCTCCATCTCCGACAGCTGCATTGACGGTTTGGGTGGTAGGACCGCCTCCAAAGCCGATACCTGATCAAGGCTGAGTGACTCCGGGAATTCCACTGTGAAGTGGATGTATACCTTGCCCTTCATGGATGGCCTCTGGTAGATTGGCATCCCCTCATCATCAACTGCCTTGAATTGATCTACACCACCAACACACGAAATAAGTCCAGTCAGTTTCTATTTCAGGAAATGTATAGTACTCATACATGTTTTCATGATGGTAACCTGTCTATTTGCATTTCATGAACATCTAAAGTAGACCCATCAAAACTGACTCGACCATACCCCGTACCCCAAATAAACTAACCTAACCTAACACGGCCCAAATATGAGCCGAACTCTTACAAAACCGAAAAAATGGCCCAACCCGAACATGGTTGACCCATCTAAATTCAATGCAAAAAAATACGAGATAATTATTATAGTAACTCAAAATGGTAGTCAAGGCTTTGAATACTAACCAGGTTTGACAACTTCACCAGGATTCTTGCACTATTATTTGTACTATCATTACTATGGTAGTCAGAGTAACTTAGTACTATTATTAGTTTATTACTATGAAATAACCCTAATAATAATAATCGTGATATCAAATTTAATATTAAAAAATATTTGTTTTTCGATTTAAATTGATTTAAAACTAAATCGTTGTTATTGACCCGTATTCCGACCCTAACTCGAACCACGAGTCATGACTTTATAAACCGAATAAACCCCAAACACAGTCAATTCTATAACGAAATCAAATCAAATTAAATTAACTCGAATGTCGATTGCTCTGTAGACGATACCGTACTTCGGCTGAAATTTCAGACGATATCATATCCCGGGCCTCCATTATCGACCTGCAATTTGGGTTGGAATCGAAGCAAGAGACCAGTAAGCAGCATGTGAATCAAATCAACACAAACAAAATAATAAAAGCAAATATCAAAATCGATTACAAAACCAAACTTGGGAAATCAACAATAATGAACAAGCATCAATGTTAAACGGAGTGGATGAGAAAAGGGCATCCTCGACGAGCGTCACCACCGAGTTAAACTCTGCAAGTGCCTTGTCTGGGGTGTACGAAAATCACAATCACTTCAGTTGCATTACCTCAAGGCTGTACTGAGATGACCCGTAAGCATTGAGAACTGATTTATATGACTGCTACTTAATAGTAGAGATTAAAAGAAAAAGATGTGCAGCCCATCAGCATCAACAAGAAAATTAAACTGATCACATGGAAATAGTATATATGGTGTTGCAAGGAAGGTCATGTACATTCAGTTACATTTTACTTAAACTCGTAGAGTGACATTGAAGGTGGTTCTCATGCAAGAACTTGAGTTCTAAAATATGAAAGTGATACCTTCTAGGCTCGTAGGGCACAAGAAGTGACAGGCCTGGATGCTCTATCAATGACAAGGGCTCGAGACATGTCCTAAATGTCCTCAGGTATGATAGGATCATGTGCACTCAACTCTTCTTCCGTTGCCTCCCTCTTGATTGATGCATTATCTCCTTGAAGAAAAGGGCTACATCAAGGATTGACAACTGCCAGATCCAGACACCCGGAATCTAAAACAGGAAATTTTAAAGAAAGGTAAATAAATGACTGAAAATGTATTTGCATCAACTTGTGATACTGAAACTCGTACCACCGTACTCACAAATATATTTTATGTTCATAAATAAGAAGGATCTAAGATATTAGTAACGTAATATCAGATGTGAATATGCTCTTAATGAATGATTTATTGAAGGAGAAGGAGAAGTAGAAAGAGGAAAAGATGATAAAAGGGATTGAGAAGAAGCAAAAACCTGCGATTTTGATGACGATATGACAAGAAATTACTGGAATGTTCATAAAAGTCAATACCCAGAGTGTTTAAGCTTCTTAATGGAATTTCACCCATTTCTACCAAGTCCCTTCACCAACCCCAAATCCCTAAATCAAAACAAAGAAAATAATAAAAGCAAATATCAAAAGCAATCACAAAAGTAAACTTGGGAAATCAACAATAATCAACAAGCAACAATGATAAATGAAGTGGGTGAGAAAATTAAAACGTACCAAGTTCGCTCAATAAGTAGGATTTCACGTGCTCAGGTCGCCTATGCATCCTGTCAATAAGATACATAATCTGTAAACGATGCCCATGCCAAGATGCACTGAAATCTATAAGTTTGCTTTCATTACCTTGACTTCCTTTCTAAATAGAAGCACTAACTTGTCATAGTTTAGAAACAATAAGATTGAAATAACCTTTCACATACTGGAATAGAGGATCTCATGATTTAGGTAATTTGTTAATTGCAGTACTACTACATTGAAGATTTGATGATTATATCTTTGCACAAGGTTGAAGTGAAGAGACCGATGACCCCATACACGAACACCTCGTTTTACGCTGATATTCAAAAACTTAAGTCGTTAATCAATTAAAACACAATTAAATCGAACAACTTATGAGTTTCAAATGCATCACAAAGAAGATAACAAGAAAACAAACAGAAAGAGTAGAAGATACCAAGCTGATATCAAATAGGGTATTTTGGTCAAACTTAACAAAAGCAGCATCCCAATCCTTAATCTCCTGATCAGCAGTGGGGTAGAATCTTCATGGCTCGTTACTACCTAGATGCACCATCTCAGAAACAGTCAATAAACCAAATTAACAAAATCTTCTTATAATACAACTAAAAAAGGACGACAAATGAAAAGGCGCAACTAAAAGGTCAGGCAACATAATGATAGTAGAAATGAGTCACAAATGAAAAGGCTACCTGCTGTAAACGGAAAACAAATGAAAGTCCAGCCTGTTTAAAATGGTCCTGCAAAATGATATACATGCACGATGGAGTCAAGAATTCGACGACTCCTAAATGCTTCAAGTATAGTCACAACAAAAAAAAGGCCAGCAATTTAAAATGAATAGAAGATAATGACATATCATGATGATATAAACAAGAGGATCAAATACCTGTCCCAATAGAATTTCATTCAACTCGCTCATCGAAGAATTTTTCTCAACAGCATTAACCTGTAAAAAATATTATACTAACATTTAACATAACCTTCGATTCAGCTAGCAGTAACATTTATTTCAATATACGGAGCAACATCTAATATAACCTCGATGCCACCAGGAAAGCAAAATGATAAGAGGTCCCTGTATTTGAGTGGCAGCTGCTTTTCTGGAGGGTAAGCAAATAGAACCTACGAGCAGATAGTTAATAGGAGCTCGAGTATATGATGTCCTATTCCTATTACAGTACGGAGTATAAGATATGGATGCACCTGAGGTTCAAAGTTGGGGCTCTGCACGAGTATGATTGTGACCAAAGCAGGTGACCAACTAATGAAACACAACATTGAGGCAACTTTCCCCAGATACAACAACAATTACGAATTCATACAAGAAACGAACGAATGGGGAACAAAATCAAAGTCAATCACCTCGTACTCTAAAGAGCAGGACGATGGGATCCAGGATCCGAATCCTGAGTCCTTTCCACATACAATTCCAACTACTGGTTCAACGCCAAATCCTCTTCCGACTACACAACAAAAACGGCGAAAACATCGCACCTCACCATCCTAGTCACCAGAAACCCCCAAATCAATATAGATCAAATCAAAAAATTAGGGTTAGAAAGGCAGAAACCCCCAAATCAATATAAATCAAATCAAAACAATACCTAATTCATAGAAGCACGTATAAAACCCAGGAATCAAGCTAAAACCGGAGAGAAAAGTGAATTAAGACCTGAAATGCTCAGAAGACGATGGAGGAAAAAACTCACCCAGATAAGATGGTGATGATTACGGCGATCGCTGATGATGGAGTTCGGTTTCGTGATTATTCAAAGAATAGATGCTTCAAATGACGAAACCTTTGATGACGGAAATGCAGTTGGAAGTGTAATCTTCGCGCCTCCTTCTGCATCGCTGGCAACTCACCCGAACACCACCTCTGCGACTGGCTATGTCACTCTGCGAGCAAAACGAACACCGACCCACATAAATCAAATCAAACAACAAACGAAGCAGAACCTAGATAAATTAATCTCATCTTGCCCCTAATGCTAGAATCCCTAATCGAGGAAGCGAGGAAATGAAGGGAAAGGAGAAAGGCAGAGCCACAGGAAAAAAAGAAGGCAGAGCGAGAGATCGGAAGAGATGAAGCGAGGAAATGATAGGAAAGGAGAAGGATGGAGCGGCAGTACTTTTCACTGTTCCTAAGAGGTGGGACTATTCACAAGAGAATCACTATTCCTACGGCCCATTTTTTGAAGAATTCTTCTTTTAATATGTAAAGATAAAGATAATATGTAAAGATATAAGTACTTATAAAATATTTGATTTTAACAATCGAAGTTAAGTGTTATAAAATATTTGATGATGAGAAAAATTATACGAAAAATTCAATACAAACCAATGAAATACTTTCAAGTTTTGATTTTAATATATAAATAAAATAATTTTTTTATTTAATATGAGTAATATTTGGAGTAAGGAGTATTATGTTATCTTCTAATTTATTAACAAAATTTCTAATGATCTGAATATATAAGAGAATGTATTTTGTTTCATTACTATTAATTTTGTGATAAAAAAAAACCTTTAATGAAATAATCAAGTAAAATTATAAAATATTATTATTAGATTTGTAAAAAAAAGATGTTCATTAAAATATTAGAATATACATTAAATGAGATTGTTCATTACCTTGATTATCATTGGAATTTTTAATATTTTTTTTCTCAAATAAAAAAGTAAATAAGATTAAAAATGTGAAAAACTAACAGATTACCAATTACTCCGTATATATTTAGAAATATGGAGTAATCACTAAATATAAAATGTTAAATATATCGTGTATTATTGTGCGTGATCCGTACTAGTGAAGTTATTAGTAACTTTCAACCAATGAGGTATTTTATTGTGGGATTTTTTTTTTTTTTGCTAAGGGTACAAAGTCCACCCTATACCAATAGAGGAGAGATTGCCTAAGCGGGTCCTCTATTGTTAAGAGATCGATAGATAATACAATACATTTCAAAAGAAAGGTAAACTGAAAAGTAGCTTCGGTAGACTAAGTCGAGTTGGTGGTTCCCAGAATAACGGGCTCGAGCTTCTTTATCCATCTCATCCAACCACCTGCCAGCACCCAAAGCCCAATGATACATCTGACTTGCAAAGGGACAAGGGCAAGGTGTACTTACGCTCTTACGAAAAGGGCGTAGAAAGAAAAGGTGGATAGCAGACTTGCTTCCGGAGGAGAAAAATCTCCTACACCTTGAGAATTGAACTTTACGGTCAGAATACCAACGAACAAACGGCTCCAGCAAGCGGTGAATCGAAGATAAAACAAGTTCTTCAACCAAATTCTCTAAGAAAGCCACCATGCAAGACCAGCATATGATCAGGACAACCCACACCGATCGCGACATAACAAACACTGCCTCATAGGGGCTATTATTCGTACTACAAGAAACTTTGAAACTATTAGAGCGACTAAAGGAGTTAAAGCGATTGAGAAGTTTCATTAAAGAAGGACCACCCCAACCAACCTACACCACGACACCACGCATCCAATCAAAACGACTCAAAATCAATCTCAACCCAAGAAAAACCCATAACCATCAAACCCCTTGATCGAAAGGGTGAGTAAATGTCAGTCCCAAACTCCCAACAACCGCAGAAAGTAAGAAATATCAGCCAAAGGATGCAACAAACATGAATAAGAAGAAGAAAGAGAAGATCATCCCCGAAAACAAACGACCCAACCGAGAAACAAAACAAAGAAATGAAAACACAAAAATCATGAATTTTTCAGGTGGGGGAAGGGGGGCGAGGGGAAGGGGAACACCAAACAAATTCATGAAAGAACAACAAGGAAAAAACCAAAGAAAAATGAGAAGACAACCCTTACATCATAAATTTGTCAGGTGGGGGAGGGGGACGAGGGGAGGGGGAAACACCAAACAAATTCATGAAAGAACAACCAGGAAAAAATCAAAGAAAAAAAGAGAAGAGAACACTTACATCATAAATTTGTCAGATGGGGAAGGGGGACGAGGGGAGGGGGAAACACCAAACAAATTCATGAGAAAGCGAAGAACCCGAAACTAAGCCCGACACCAAGAAGATACTGAATGGGGTGGGGAAGGGGGCGAGGGGAGGGGGAAACATCCCAAACAGATCCAAAAAATGACGGGAAACCAGACCCATAATAAAAGGAGAACGACATCAAGAGACCAAAGACAAAACAGGAAACAAAGACCATAAACAAAAGAGAAAAAAAAGGGCATGCAAAAGCAGAACCCAAAAAGAGCCGTGATCGGGGATGATCAACCCACAAGCCGATCAAATCAAAAGAAAAAGAAACATAAAGAGAAACCATAAGAAAAGGAAGGAGGCTGATAGATCAAACACATCATGCAAAATCAAGGACCGACAATCAAACTCACAAAAACGATCAAGGACATGCAATTAATGGGTTAAACAAAAAGGAAAGAGAGAGACCACCGGAGATGAGTGTAGAGTCGGCGGACCCATCTCCGGTGAGAGTCGTTAAGAAGGGGAGTGAGTATGTGGGAGGCGGCTGAGGTGAAATAGGGTGGTTTTTTTTGGGGTTTTTTTGGGGGAAGTAAGGGAGAGGAGAGCAAGAGAGAGAGAGCGTATGATACTTGTGAATTATATGACTCTTACGTAGTTGTTATTGTGGGATTCATGCATCCAATTTTTTAATTTCTTTTTGCATTTTATTTTAGAGTAATTCTACTTAGAAAATATGGGATGAAAATTTTGTGGGTACATTTAAGTTGCAAGATTGTAGCTCTAATCATCAGGTGATATCTCATACCCCTCCGTTCCATTTGATTGTTTACATTTGTTTTTTTGGGCACTATTCATTCATAATTTAGTGAAAATCGTCAATGTAACTTTTAATACATAAGATAAAATATAGTCATGTGGGATCTTGTTTAAATTGTCTAATCGAGTACGTTATAAATATCAAATCTTTATAATTTTTAGAAATACGTAACTAAAGATATAGACAAAATTAAAGAAAATGTACATTGACAAATATGAACTAGCAAATACAAACAATCATATGGAAGATGGAGAAATTACAAGGTGGTAATTTCACATTTCATTTGGTCTAAGGCAAAACTTAATGATTTTTAAATGAATTTAATTGAAATTAATTAATCTAAATTGATTAAAAAAGCATGTCTAACTCTACGATGAAGTGTTTATACAAAATGAGTAGTGTAGACACTGAAATTTTATATTTTAGTTTTATATTTTAGTGTTCCATATTTTGTTCCATATTTATCTGAAGATATTATCATATAAAATAAATATCTTAATATACCAATGAATATGATTTTATTCTTTTCTTATTTTGTAAGACAGATTCAGTATAAATTGGAAGTTGTTTTACGGTTTGAAGGGAAAAGGAGTTAAGGCACACAAAAAAGTCGTCTCTCCTTCCTACTAACAAAAGATTAAGTCGATAAAACCCTCGCACAGTATCCAGTTCGTAAATAAGTCGATAAGACCTACGAACTGCACCAAATACCAAACCACACAAAAACCCTAGAGTTGGAAGCAAGAGAGTTACGGAATGTGCAATATCCACAATCTTTCAATAATAAAAATTATTGTATCCGTATTATTTTTGTTCCTATTATTATATTGTCGCAGGGTCGAATTTGATGGTTCACAAGTATGTCGATCACCTTAGAGAATGTTCTCTCAAGTAAACTTATTGCAAGACAAACCAATAATAAAATGATTCGGAGTATGATCCAATAATGGTTTTGAATTTTGATACGAGTAACATATAATTAAGAATAGGTCTACTGAGAGACCAATTACAAATGGAGGTAACAGTGGTACGAACCTAATAAAAATAGGTATGCTTAACATAAAAGAGTATACAAATATGAAAGGGGTACGCTTAAGTGATCTTTCAATAAGTGATTAAGAGATCGTCTTTTTCTAGATTTTGTGATCTCGTAAGTAAATGAGTATAAAAAAAGGAACGTGCTATTTCATACACGTAAATTACAATGTTATACACGCACATTCCGTAATTGTCCATCCCATTTCATTCTATCACTCCACTATTCCATTTTAGGAAAAAATTTAAAAAATAAAAAATAAAAAATAAAACAAATTATTGAAATCCCCAATCCCACCCCAGTCCACCACCAGCATGCTCGCCGGTCATCACCCCTGCTTCCTCTTTGTTGGCCAACCAGTGTGCTTACCCTAACCGACCTCACCTCCCCGCCCTAGTCCGACGACCGTACCACCACCGTACCACCATACTCTCCACCACCCTCTGCCTCACCTTGCTCGCTCTCATTGGCACCACTCTCCACCATATACGGATATACCACTCATTCACAACCCCCAAAACACGTCGGCCACCAGCCTTAACCCATCTTTGCACATACAACACAACCACCCTAACTCACCCCTGCCACCATGTGCGACCACCCTCACCCGCGGTCCATCGATGTGCAATCACCCCGGCATGACCCATGTCGACAACCAACTGTACAAATTGAAACCCTAATTGTTACGGAGTAAAATAAATCTAATCATGAAAAAGGAACAAGATTAATTTAATCAGAACATAAATTCATCACAATAAATCAGTAATAACTTCTACTCCGTAATATTTATGCATAGTAAGCTCCTTAATTGAAAATCTTGAAAGTGCTTTAATTATTAATGTTGGAGGGGGAAGAGGGTAATTTTTGGGTCATGCTTTTTCCTAACGAGACTTTACTTAATCCTAACGAAACTTTACCGATTTGTCCTTGTCATTTCTCCAACATTCTCAATAATCAGGTTAGTTTTCTCTCAAATAAATTCAAATTTACAACCACCACCGGATTTGCAACCACAATCTACCCCTCGCCGACCACCAGGCGCACCCCGACACGACTGTGACGCCCCACTCCGACAACCCCGGTACGACAAGTTGGACCTTGGATAAACTCCACGCTTAGCAGGAACGAAGCAAAAGATGAAAATGGAGAAATAACTAAAATTAATGTGTATTTTTAATGGGAAAAGCTTTAATATTCTCCCGATTGGCTTGATACATCAAAGGTTCAATAGATTTATATAAACTTGAGTTGCAATAATGAAAATAATTGACTGAAATTCTGGAAAAATGTTAACTCCGCCTACCACTGTGCTTGCATAAACCCTAATATAATTGAACGGGGAAACGGTGGTCATTATCCGTAGGGGTGGATGGGAGACGACGAAGGTGTGATTGTCGGTGGGGACTGGGGCCTGGCCTGTCGGTGGGTTTGGTTTTTTTTGAACACCAATTAGTCGGGTAGAGCCGTAGAGGAGATGGAAGAAATGAAAAGGTTAAAGTTAGAAAAATAAGAAAAAAGTCGTTAGGATTGAGTAAAAGCTCGTTAGGAAAAAGTAATTTCGTAATTTTTTGGTGGGAGGGGTACCAAACAGAAAAAAAATGTGTACAAAATAATAATATTCGTGTATGATTTAGTAATTCCGTAAAAAAATTCTTTCAATCTTCTTTATCTTTATATAAAAGAAGATACCAAGAACCATGAGATGTCACCCTTCTTTTCTCCCATTTGAAAATAAGTCCTTATTTTTCATGTTTTGATTTTTAGGTTATTTAGTATAAGTATGTATTAGGAAGGTGTTTAGGTGTGTAATCAATCTCAAAGACTGCATTCAATGCTTGCAGGCCAACCTGAGTTCAACCAATTACTCCATTCTTCGTTATAAAACAGAATGTATTTACTACACTTTCGTTTTTCAATCACCATTTATTACATTACTTCAATCAACCTCGAAGACATTCAACCTAATTAACTACACAATAAACCTCGATCTAATGACCCTCAAAAACATTCATCATGCATCAGAGCTTCTGTCTATTTACTTAACCATTGCATCTCGAGAAATGGCAGAACCGAGATGTCTCTTCAGTTAAATGTTCCGCTTTGTAAATTTATTTCAATTTGTCTATTTATTTCCTACGATGCATCTTCCCACTACATATTGGTAGCATAAATCATCTTGGCTACATAAATAGAACCCATAATGGTTTTGGTGCTAAATGACAAAGTATTTACAGAAATGATGTCGGTTTCAAAGTATTTATGCCCAATGGTTCCACGTCATCATTTTATATTTTTTAAAAAATTTTATGAACATACCGCTGTCGAAGACATCGGTATAAACTTGGATTGGATGGAACCAAAAGAGAACATGGCCCAAAACATATCCAAGAGTATACCGCTATGGGCCACAACGGTATACCTTGGCCTGCCTCTAAAAATTGGGCTTCAAGCTTCAACTCACCCACCATCATCATCTAAACATTGTTCATCGCTTCTTCATTTACCTCATCCAACTCACTAATGAAGGTTCTGTTTTGTCATAAGTTCTTAGAGTTGATTTTTTTTTAGTTGTGATAATTACTAATGAAGATGGGTGTCTTGATGATGATGGCGGTTGAGATCTGCCTGCTACGGAGTACTCCCTCATTTCTCTTGAATAAGCCCCATATTCCTCTTTGGGCATTTTTTTGGATTAGCCCAATTTCCTAATAAGTTAAAGTTCTAACTTTTTTTTTACTACTTTACCCTCATATAATTTCTCATATTCCTCTCTCTTTCACTCGTTTAATACATTTAATCTACCCCACCCATTTCTTAAAGGGTTATTTCATGACAATAATACCAACTATAAGGGCACTTCTTAGAATAATCCCAACTATACGTAATCTCGTTTTAATATGAATTATGCCTTCATTAATCTCATTTTGCTATGGACAAAATTATGACCTGCCATTACCGGTAATAGTGACCGGTTGTGACTTTCTAAGGTCAATGAGTGTTTAGTCGTCGTTCATGAAAGCCAAAACAATAAATAAATTAAAGCATTTTTTTCATGGCTTCTATAATACTAATCGGAAAGAAAAAATGCAAGATGAATTCTGGGAAGATTCAAAAAGAAATTAACTAATAGCCGAAACTGAAGAGGAAGGTTCAACCGGTTTTCTAGGTAACGGGTCACCTATATCAATGAAAGATTAATGAAGGCATAGTTCATATTAAAACGAGATTACGTATAGTTGGGATTAATCTAAGAAGCCCCCTTATAGTTGGTATTATTGTCATAAAATAACCCTTTCTTAAAAAGACAACAAATACCCCTACTCCACCCCCTTTTCCTTGGTATCCGTGTCCACCTCTAAGACCATCTCCAACAATGATTTTCATTTACTCATCATCCTTCCATCTTTCCTCTTTCTCACTCCTCTACCTCACAATCAAAAAATCACTCCTCCATTCATAATCATCTCTTCCTCATCATCTTACTCTCTCTCATCATTTATCTCTCTTACTTTTTAATACCTCACCATTCCACTCTTTTTTATTAATTATGAAAATAATTTGTTAACTAATGTAATTAACAAAATCGAGTACGTATAATTTAATTTGATTGTTGGACTCGGTTTTCAAATTTCATACTCGGATGTTGTCTCGGTTTTCAAATTATTACCACTACTATTATCATTATTACTCGGATTATTGTAATTATTATAATTATCCATAATTAATATTAGAAAGAAATATATATATAGGTTTAATTTTGATTTTTACTTAATGTGATTAACAAAATAAAATAGAGAGGAAGAAGTAGTGTGACAATACTACTCAATATTAGACTCTATTTATAGAGAAAAAAATTTCCAGTTCAAATTTTTATTTTTTTTTTCCAAAAAAAAAAAAATCACACAAGATTTTTTAAGCAAAAAAAAGAAAACAAGTATACTTAAAGTAACAAATTAATTGAATGAATATAGTGGCACCACTTGGCACATTCTCATTGGACAATTTTTTTTTTTTTTAAAAAAAAGAAACTATCACATTTTGCAGCCAACTTCCTTCATCATCCAATTCATCAACTTGTTGCCGAGCTCCACGCTCATCATCTTTGTGATGATCCTTCATCATGAATGGAAGCCATGATGAAGGACTCATCTTCCCTATGATGAGCTCCTTCATCATGGTTGGAGGTGCCCTAAGGGGCTTATTCAAGAGAAAGGAGGGAGTATTATTTATGGCCTTGGTGTCTTGATTGTTGATGATCTTGGCCATAACACTCCACCCTTCAACCTCTCCTTTCATCTGCAAAACAGAACTTCCTCTCTCTCTTCTTCATCACGCACCTGCTTTGTTGAAATTAATTGAACACGCATCACCTTGCATGATCGTGCAGGCACGTACCTCCAATCACCTTTCTCCGAGGAATTCAAAAACAATTGTAGTTAGAATAGAGTAGAATAGTGAGTTGGATATTGTTCGATTTTTGTTTTGGTTGTGAGTTTTACATGATAATTTGCTAATTTGTGAGTTGGACAGGGTAGATGAAGTAATGAAAGTGATGAACTGATGAATGATAGTGTGTGCGCATAATTAGATGATGATGGTGGGTGAGTTGAAGCTTGAAGCTCAGTTATTAGAGGCAGGCCAGGGTATACCGCTGTGGCCCATAGCGGTATACTCTTGGATCTGTTTTGGGTCATGTTCTCTTTTGGTTCCATCCAATCCAAGTTTATACCGATGTCCTCGACAACGGTATGTTCAAATTTTTTTAAAAAATATATAAAATGATGACGTGGAACCATTGGGCATAAATACTTTGAAATCGACATCATTTCTGTAAATATTTTGTCATTTAGCACCAAAACTATTATGGGTTCACATAAATACCATATTCATCACTTCAAAATTATTCTTCCACAATTTTTTATCTTCTTCGCATCATCATCATATCCCTCATTCTTTTACATCAATTGTCATATTTCTTACTTCATGTTCTTATTCTTTTTCTAAAATTTGAAGGTTCTTCTACTAAATTTTGTTTTCTTTGTAATCCTAACAAGGGAGACTGGAGAGATAGATCGAGATTCATTGAAATAATCAGATAAACGCACCACCAACAATTGAATCACGAATAATCACTAAACCACCAACAACAGTAGTGATAGAGGATACCGTAGTATTGCGCTATCACGATAGAGTTTAGGAAAAATTAGGAATATCTGTAGCATTACGCTATCAAGTAGTTACGCACCACCAATAACAGTAAAACGCGACCAACTAGCGGCAACAACAACAATCGACCAGGCGAATCGAACGAAAACAAAATCACGAATTATCAAGGGAGGAGAGCAATTGTCGGCAGAGGCGGGTGTCGAAGTATGATGGGTGATGAAAAAAAGTTTATTTCGTTTTTCATGGATGAGTTTTAGATTTAGGCCGGGTTTCATGTTTATTGCTTAGAATAGGTATTTTTTTAAGTAAATGGGAATAGGTGAATTGTTATGTCTTGCTTTTACGTTTTAGATGTACTACATATTTAACATAAATAGTCTATTTGGGCTTTTGGCAAATACTGATATGATAACAGTTGGATGAGACCTCCAATGTGGATCACGAATCGAATTATGACCATAATACGGGTTAGAAATTTATTACCCTATTTTTTTAAATTGAAAAGGTTATTTAATTATTGTAGTAGTGTAGTTATCTCATACGGAGTATAACTTAGTATTGTACATTACAATAGTTATTTAATTTTTTTGTTATGTTTCACAGTAATTTAGTGTAGGTGAAATAATATCTTAGGAGATATATATTCAATAATGTCATTAGATATGATCTCATCTTATTCTATACACAAGTACGAAGCAATTGCCATAACCTTCCACTTCCCCATTTCTCCTTTTCATTCTCCATAAAAATTTGTACTTCCTCCAACTGTATAAGATTTACCCATTTGATATATTTAGGTGAGTATAAAATAATCAAATGGGAAATATTATTTTTCCCTATATTTATCCTTTCCCATAAAATTGTTCTTTCCCCTAAATTTTAATTTCGTGTTAATATAATGTTACACATACTCATGTAGACATTCATGTCATTTTATAAATTAAGAAGTCAACACAAATTTTATGAACGTAAAATGTTTTGGTGAGGTCTCTTATTATTATCATTAAGAGTTTGCATCTTATTCTTTATATAAAAGAAGACACCAAGCTCAATGAGATGTCTCAACCACAATGATCAATTATGTTTTAGTGTTTTGAAAGATATCTTTATATTATAAAAGAAGAAACCAAGCAGTCCTACGTGGCACAACTCTTGGCTCTCCATCACTACCAACCATATCAATCAAGCAAAAGTTGCCTCCAATATTGCATTAGGGTAATAGCAATGGTTGTAGTTCCATACACATAATTCAATTGCCACCAAAGCACATATAATCATATAAGGAACTTTTTATTCTTCCTCAATGGTAAAAGTTTCATATATTCATTGCGGGTCCCTTTTTTTTCTCTCTTTTTAATGTATGAAACCGGTTTCTTACTTTAGAAACCGGTTTCATATAAGGAGCTCCTTATTTTCAATCACAATGGTTAAGGAGCTTCTTATATGCTATGGAACTCCTTAAAATCCATCATTGCTATTGCCTTTATAGTCCCTACAAAATCTTCTTATTTTCAATGGACCCCCAATCTTCACCAACAATCCCAAATCCCAGCAATAGTAATTACTTCCCCAATTCCCATGAGTATTAATCCTCCTCATCCCCATCAACAATCCCCAATTCCCAGGAAGGGATTAATTATTTACTCCCCAATTCCCGGAACCCTTATTTACTCCTCCCAACCCATATCTCGACAATCCATTTCTTGAAAATGGTTGAGGGACTCTTCGATCCCCCCTCAAATCAGCATTAAGATCGTAAATCCTCATCACCTACTCATAATTTCCCCTCATCATCTTTTATAAACTCACACACACCCCACAAACCTCAAACCTCTCAATTAATTCAACTCTCCTATTTCAATTAAATTTTCAATCGCTGATCACAATTCTTTCGATTTTTCATCGGATTGTTTTTTTTTGGGTTTGATTTGATAGTTTGGTAGTTGATGCTAATAACAGATCATGGAGGGAAGTAGTAGATGGTTAATTACACTTCTGATTTTGTCGTTGTTTGGAGTTTCTTACTGCAAAGGTAATAATTTTAACTATTTTAGCTGTTTTTTTTTTCAATTTAATTTTGTTGGTTTTCACTTTAATTGTATTTTAAAATATGAGTTTGATTATACTATGTAATTGAGTTGTTACTGTAACACCCGTAAAATTTTAATTCTGTTATCCGTCCCGTTGCTATTTAATCGACTCTTTCGAGTCTTGTTATTTTATCTAGCTTGGATCCGACCTTCATAAAAAGGTTTTAATAATTTATCTTTGTTCGAAAACCCATTTTTGATTACCTCGTTCGCAAATTTTTAATCAATCTCGAGAAATTGCTATTTAATATTTTTCTTCGCGATTTCGTTAATAATTATTTTTGAAACGTAATTTCAAATACTACTTTCTCGTAATCACGTTCTTACGATTTCCGTCTTCTTATTTTTTTTAAAGTGATCCATCTACGATTTTAAGTGCGAATCGGGCTTAGATTGCAGCAGACTCAACCATTTCCCTCTTCGGACTAAGATATTTTTGTAGTTTGGTTGAGAAAGTCAAACCGACTCCTCGATTCTCTCCTACTTCTACTGCATAATCTCTTTATCAGTTATACTCCCTCAACTTCTCAAAAACCTCAACTTACGTTCTCTCCTCATCTGTTCTCCTCTCTAAAAGAAAAAAAAGAACGTAACAATAGCAACAACAGTCAGTACACTGTTCTCCAATTTTTTTTTTTCCGTTTTCGATCATTCTCTTCATCCCGTGTTCATCTTAATTCAAG
Source organism: Agrostemma githago (assembly GCA_958450325.1). NCBI lineage: Eukaryota > Viridiplantae > Streptophyta > Magnoliopsida > Caryophyllales > Caryophyllaceae > Agrostemma > Agrostemma githago. The sequence continues at coordinate 10,851,646 of OY288255.1, read as the reverse complement.
GGTAATCATCGAAACCCATATTCCTCCTTTCTAACTCTCGATTTATGATACTAATAAGGCTCTTGTACCTTTTTATATTTTTTTATAGGTTTTCGAGACAACCCCGAGGAGGACGAGTACATTATTGACTCAGATCTCGATTAAGGTAACACGACGATCTCGGTATTGCTTGATTTTTTTGTGTCGTAGTTACATGTATAGAATTTAAGTTTTTGTTTGACTATTATAGTATGTCATTAATTTTTTTTATTTAAAAGTTTTAGAATCATTAATTTTCAATTATTTCGTTGTTGCCTTCGTTTTTACGAGATTATTGCATAAATCGTTATATTAATTATTAAATAATAAATTTGGCTGATACACTAATATATTCATAAAGTTACTGTTAAAACATAAATTTTTCAGATTTTTAATTTATAAAGTCGTTTAATGAATTTTTAACAGATTTCGTACAAAATGGGTTAAAACAGATTTTTAATGTTTATATGTCTAATTTACGTATTTAAATCTGAAAATTTTTGTGTAAGTACAATCTGATGAAATTTAATTTTCTGGAATTTTTCGTAATTTTTAGAATTTTATAGGTGGGTGAAATAATTAATAGTCCTAAAACACCGTTTTATCGTTAAACCGAATATCCCTTTTAATTTCTGATTTTTATTTTTAATTCTCGATTCGAAATAAAGTCTCTGATATTTTCTAACAAAATACTTATTTTAGTGACATTCGAGATTTAATAAAATAAAAAGAGCGATAAATCATTATTTAACCTTTTAAAACGAAACCGATGATTAAAAGACGGTTTTCCTTTTTTTAAAAAAAATTCTGGAATTTTCATTTTTTTTAAAATTTAAATAGTTTCTGGAAAAAAATTTATTTCCTTGATAAGTTATGATTTTTAATAACCGTGCACAAATCGTTTTGAATTTAGCTTTTATTTTTAATCGTTAACATTTAATTAACGCGTTTTCCGTAAAAGCCTTTAAAAACCGGGTTTCCAGATTTAAAAAAAAAAAATTTTTTTTGGACAGATTGTCTAAATATTAGTTTTAATTATTTATCGTAATTTTTACACTATTTTTCGAAGCTTTTAAATGGTAGAATCAATTTTTAAGCAAAATCGTGAATTATCGTTAAAATGCGATTTTACAGCAATTTATTTATTTTTCCAGCAACTTCAAAAATTCTGAAAATTTAACCGTTTCATCTTAAGTCACCCCTTATGTTATTCGAAAAGGATTTAAATGTTCAATAAAATAAAGAAGGTTAAGTAAATTACTTTTATAAAGATATGATTGTCGTAAAACATTATTTTATGCTCGTTTCATTGAAACTAATAATAATTAGGGAATTTTAGTTTTATATATTTTTGAAACACCCTAATTCATAATAATAATATGTCGGTGAAATATTTCGATAATTCTTATAAATAATTTATACTCGATTTAGAACTTAATAATTGTTAAGGCCGAAAGTACTAGTTTGCGAAATTAATACTCCAATATTTCCTTTATAGTTAGAGTAAATTACTATTCTTGATATTTTTCTATAACGCTATTTTCATCGTATTGTTACTCTGAGAAAATTTCCTAAATTAGAAAATTTCCTAAATTAGAAAGTTTCCTAAAATAGAAAGTTTCCCAAATTAGAAAGTTTCCTGTTTAGAACGTTTTGATAATCCTATCCAATTACGACAACGGCTTTATTTTGGAGTTATGGAATAAGGACAAGTGTACGGGTAGAGTAATACAGTCTAGGTTATACGTTTTGCCATCAACTATAAAGCTGGTGTGTCTATGTTGAGACACATTGGTCGTTGAACTGAGCATGGTTTGTGTTCAGGAGTGTGTATATTTTGACCTTAAACTTAGATATCGTATCGTGTAAGTCGCCGTCGGGTTGAACTGGATTACGGTTGGTGTCCAGGAGGGGTGTACATTATTTAAGCCAGGACCTCGCTGCACGCAGTCCTGTTATAGTTGAGTTGCCTAGTTAGAGACCGAAGTCTAATTTGTTTTGACTAAATTCTCGAATCTAGTTTAGTATGATCCTAGTGAAAGTCTATTCCGTTACACTGATTGATTTCCATAACGCCGTTATTATTATTGATTGACATTAATCTGCAGGTTGACAATCATTTCGAATTATTTTACCATATCATTTTAAATGTTTTCCATTTTCAATTATTTTGATATAATAGTAATTACGCTTTAATATCATGTAATATGGCTAGGAGAACGTTGTTGTTACTCCCCACTGAATTGTGGCTGTTATGTTTATAACATGGCAGGTATTGTCTGTTCGGGTTAGTGTGGGCTAGCGAGCGGCATTTAGTCTTGCGCCGTGAATTTATTTTCATCTTTTTTTGGTTTGATTGTTAAACACTTTTGAGGATTTTAATTTTTGCCCTTTTTATATAAAGTGGCAGTTGTACTGACTCACCTTTTTATTATTAAAATTTAGTTATCAGTGTGTTAATCCCAACTCAACAGTGATTCCGCCACTGTTTCGCATTAGAATTTATAGGGGATTACAGTTGGTATCAGAGCATCGTTGCTCCCGACGCTCACACCTGATTTTAAGAAAAATACCCGTAAACGATTTAAACAATAACTAAAAGATTAGTGAGAGATGGGTAGAAACCAAAATAAGGACTTGCTTGTTAAGGTTTTATGTTCCTGAACCCAATGATTAGCATTGATTATGTGTTTTCTCTTGTGGTAGAAGATGAACGGCCGAACGACCTAAAATGACATCAATGCTGCGTTTGTCAACAACATGAATGCGATGGTGCAAACACTCCAGGAGTTAACCAACATGAACGCAAACAACCAGCGACCCTTTAGCTTTTCGCACGCAGCTGAAGGGATGGCCAAGAGCAAGTTAGAATTTTACGACGGCTCTGTAGACCCTGAAGTCATGAATCGTTGGTTCCGGTTGATGGAGAGGCAATTCGGGATTTATTCTGCTCCCGAGGACCAGAAGGTGGGCCTGGCCGTGCTTTACTTATCTGATGAAGCCGATCGATGGTGGACCTTAGTTGGCCCAACTACCTTGCAGACTCCGGGTTTTGGATGGGCTCAATTCAAGATCCTGTTGGAGCGTAGGTTCTATCCCAAGGAGCTAAAGAAGCAAAGAATGAGGGAGTTCAGCAACCTTGTCTAAGGAAACAACATGACCGTGGCTGAGTACTCGCAACAATTCCATTTCCTGGCGCATTATGCTGAAGGCCTGCTACAAACTGAGGACAATCGAGCCTTTTATTTCAGAGATGGGCTCAGAGCAGATATTGCACACAATATTCCCAGGGATTTGGAGACTGTACAAGATATCTACAATGCCGCGCTGTTTACCGAGTCCTCACTGAAGGAAGTCAAGAAAATGGAGACCACTGTTGCTGGCTACAAGAGACCATTCCAATCTTCTGGCAACACCTCTTCTTCATCGAAGAAATTTCATTCTTCTGGAGGTCTGAAATATTCCTTTGTTTTCTTTCTTCTTATCTTGTTACATATCAGAATCACATCATATGTTTTACAGGAAAAAGGAACAACTCTAACTCCCGATTTCAAGACAAGAAGAGCACTGCATGCTTCAAGTGCAAGAAGGATTTCCACCCGGGCAAGAACTGTGACGGCTCTCCCATCGTCTGTTTCACCTGCGGAGAACCGGGACATATTTCGACCAGATGTCCGAAGAAGGCTGCAACCAGCGATGCTGTCACCACACCTGCTCGAAAGGGGCGCATATTCTTGATGAGCCGAGCCGACGCTGAGGCTAACCCTGACGTAGTTACGGGTATGTTTACGATCTATGGTGTTAGTGCCTTTATATTATTTGATACTGGTGCCTCCATATCCGCTATCTCCTCCAGCTTTGCTTCGAAGTTATCTCTTATTCCTTCCCAAGCCGAGCCTATTTCTATCACTCTTCCTTCTGGTGAAATCGTTGCTTGTTCTAAGGCATATCAAGCTGTTCCTATTCTTTTTGCCGGTATTATCCTTCCTTCGACTCTTCTCGAGTTTCCTCTGGCAGAGTTCGATGTTATTTTGGGCATGGATTGGTTATCCCTCTATGATGCAAGATTTCAGTGCCGAGACCAGAAGATTTTTCTGAAGACTCCTAGTGGTTCTCGTATAACTTATCGTGGTGGTCGACGCCAGAAGGGTATCAAAATCATTTCTGCTATGAAAGCTATTCGTTTGCAGAGAAAAGGTTGCCAAGCATTTTTATGTACGGTGACTGTAACTGCAGAATTACCCAAACTTGAGGAAGTATGCATAGTCAGTGAATATGCAGATGTATTTCCCGAGGAATTACCTGGTATTCCCTCTGAGCGAGATGTAGAATTCACCATCGAGCTCGTACCAGGTACTGGCCCTATTGCCAAGGCTCCTTATAGAATGGCTCCAGCTGAGTTGCAAGAACTGCGTAAACAGTTGGATGATATGATTGAGAAGGACTTCATTCGTCCTAGTTCATCTCCTTGGGGTGCTCCTGTACTCTTTGTAAAGAAGAAAGACGGTACTATGCGCTTATGTATTGACTATCGTGACCTTAACAAGGTTACGATCAAGAACAAATATCCCTTGCCTAGAATCGATGATCTCTTCGATCAACTTAAGGGCGCTTCGGTATTTTCCAAGATCGATCTCAGATCGGGTTATCATCAAATCCCTGTCCGTGAATCAGATATTCCTAAGACGACATTCAGTTCGAGGTATGGACACTATGAGTTCAAAGTTATGCCTTTTGGACTGACCAATGCTCCTGCAGTATTCATGGATCAGATGAACCGAACCTTCCGGGAGTATCTAGACCGGTGTGTTGTTGTCTTTATTGAAGACATCCTAATCTATTCTAAATCCGAGGCTGAGCATGCCGAGCATCTTAAGATCATTCTTGGCATCCTACGAGATCAAAAGTGGTATGCTAAGTTCTCCAAGTGGAATTCTGGCTCTCTGAAGTGGCTTTCCTGGGTCATGTCATTGCTAAGGACGGTATTAAAGTGGACCCGGCTAAGATTTCCGCTATCGATAACTGGACAAGTCCGAAAGATGTTGGTGAGATTCGAAGTTTCTTAGGTCTTGCTGGATATTACCGAAGATTCGTTCAAGATTTCTCTAAGGTGGCCCGTCCTATGACTCAGCTGCTTAAGAAAGAGTCTAAGTTCCTATGGAACCAGACCTGTGAAGATGCCTTCTCCGAGCTTAAGAGACGGCTTACTACTGCTCCAGTTTTGACCCTACCTGAGGAAGGCGTTAACTTTGAAGTTTATTGTGACGCTTCTAAGCATGGTTTGGGTTGTGTTCTCATGCAAGGTGGTAAGGTAGTCGCTTATGCCTCTAGACAGTTAAAAGTTCATGAGGTGAATTACCCTACCCACGATCTTGAGTTAGCTGCTGTAGTTCATGCTCTAAAGGTCTGGCGACATTATCTCTATGGAGTAAGGTGCAAAGTGTACACTGACCACAAAAGCCTACGATATCTCTTTACGCAGAAAGACCTTAATGCGAGACAGAGACGGTGGATAGAGTTGGTGAATGATTACGACCTTGAATTGGTGTACTGCGAAGGTAAAGCCAATGTGGTTGCAGATGCTCTTAGCAGAAAGATCCTACATTCCTTAACTCCATGTTCTGGCATTTCTGAAGATCTGTCCCGAGAGTTCGCAAAGATGACAATTGATGTGGTTATCGAAGGTTCTGATGGGCGAATCAATGCCTTAGTTGCTGAACCAGCTCTTTTTCAGGAGATTCGTGAGAAACAGTTGGAAGATCCTCTCGTTGCCGGTATCCGTGAGAAGATGAAACAGGGTAAAGCTCTTGATTTCTCTGTGGATTCTAGTGGAGCTCTGAAGTTTAGGGACCGTTGGGTCGTTCCAGATGAGGTGGAAGTCAGGAAGCAGATTTTGACCGAAGCTCATAAGTCGAGATATTCTGTACATCCCGGAGGTGGTAAAATGTACAAGGATTTGAAGCTTCATTTCTGGTGGCCATTCATGAGGGACGACATTGCCAAATTTGTGAGTAAGTGTTTGACTTGTCAGCAGGTTAAGTTTGAACATAAGAAACCTGCTGGTATGCTACAGCCGCTCCCTATTCCAGAGTGGAAGTGGCAGTGTGTAGCCATGGATTTTGTAATGGCATTACCGAGAACCGTAAATGGAAGAAACGGTATTTGGGTCGTAATAGATCGTTTGACCAGTGTGCACGATTTGTTCCTATTCGTGACACTTGGACTCTGGAGAAGCTTGCAGAAGTCTATATTGCCGAGGTGGTCCGTCATCACGGTGTTCCACTCGAGATCGTGTCCGACCGAGATCCGAGGTTCTGTTCTAAGTTCTGGAAGGCGTTACAAAGTGCCTTGGGAAGCCAATTGTTGATGAGTACCGCTTTTCATGCCACTACCGATGGTCAATCCGAGAGGACGATTCAGACCTTAGAAGACATGTTGCGGGCTTGTGCGTTGGATTTTCAGGATAATTGGATCCGACATCTTCCATTGGTGGAATTCTCCTACAACAACAGTTATCATGCTTCCATCAAGATGGCCCCGTTTGAAGCACTGTATGGTCGTAAGTGTCGTAGCCCATTGTGTTGGGACGTACCTGGTGAGGTGAAGACTTTGGGTCCTGATCTGTTGGCCGAGACCGTTGACGCAGTGGAATTAATTCGTTCCAGGATGAAAGCTGCTCAGGATCGTCAGAAATCCTATGCTGATGTCCACCGCCGACCTCTGGAGTTTGTAGTTGGTGATCTGGTATTTCTTAAGGTATCGCCGATGAAAGGGGTGAAACGATTCAAGATCAAAGGCAAGCTCAGTCCTAAGTTCATTGGACCGTACCCCGTGATCGAAAAGGTAGGCGAAGTGGCTTACAAGCTTGAGCTGCCTGCTTCGATGGGCAAAGTTCATGACGTCTTTCACGTATCTCAGCTGAGGAGGTATGTTAGTGATCCCGAGCATGTCCTAGAACCAGAGATTGTTGATGTAGAACCTGACCTGACCTACGAGGAGAGACCTGTGAAGATTACTGATCGACGGGAGAAGCGCTTGAGGAATAAGGTTGTACCCTTGGTGAAGGTCTTATGGCGCTGTAACAAGTTCGAAGAAGAAACTTGGGAAACCGAAGCGGCGATGCAGGTCAAGCATCCTCATCTTTTCGAGTAAGGTAATCTCAATTCTTTCTTTTCTGCCTATTTTCCAGTTTCGAGGACGAAACTTCTTTTTAGGGGGAAGGGTTGTAACACCCGTAAAATTTTAACTCTGTTATCCGCCCCGTTGCTATTTAATCGACTCTTTCGAGTCTTGTTATTTTATCTAGCTTGGATCCGACCTTCATAAAAAGGTTTTAATAATTTATCTTTGTTCGAAAACCCATTTTTGATTACCTCGTTCGCAAATTTTTAATCAATCTCGAGAAATTACTATTTAATATTTTTCTTCACGATTTCGTAAATAATTATTTTTGAAACGTAATTTCAAATACTACTTTCTCGTAATCACGTTCTTACGATTTCCGTCTTCTTATTTTTTTTAAAGTGATCCATCTACGATTTTAAGTGCGAATCGGGCTTAGATTGCAGCAGACTCAACCATTTCCCTCTTTGGACTGAGATATTTTTGTAGTTTGGTTGAGAAAGTCAAACCGACTCCTCGATTCTCTCCTACTTCTACTGCATAATCTCTTTATCAGTTATACTCCCTCAACTTCTCAAAAACCTCAACTTACGTTCTCTCCCTCATCTGTTCTCCTCTCTAAAAGAAAAAAAAAAGAACGTAACAATAGCAACAACAGTCAGTACACTGTTCTCCAATTTTTTTTTTTCCGTTTTCGATCATTCTCTTCATCCCGTGTTCATCTTAATTCAAGGGTAATCATGGAAACCCATATTCCTCCTTTCTAACTCTCGATTTATGATACTAATAAGGGTCTTGTACCTTTTTATATTTTTTTTATAGGTTTTCGAGACAACCCCGAGGAGGACGAGTACATTATTGACTCAGATCTCGATTAAGGTAACACGACGATCTCGGTATTGCTTGATTTTTTTGTGTCGTAGTTACATGTATAGAATTTAAGTTTTTGTTTGGCTATTATAGTATGTCATTAATTATTTTTATTTAAAAGTTTTAGAATCATTAATTTTCAATTATTTCGTTGTTGCCTTCGTTTTTACGAGATTATTGCATAAATCGTTATATTAATTATTAAATAATAAATTTGGCCGATACACTAATATATTCATAAAGTTACTGTTAAAACATAAATTTTACAGATTTCTAATTTATAAAGTCGTTTAATGAATTTTTAACAGATTTCGTACAAAATGGGTTAAAACCGATTTTTAATGTTTATATGTCTAATTTACGTATTTAAATCTGAAATTTTTTGTGTAAGTACAATCTGATGAAATTTAATTTTATGGAATTTTTCGTAATTTTTAGAATTTTATAGGTGGGTGAAATAATTAATAGTCCTAAAACACCGTTTTATCGTTAAACCGAATATCCCTTTTAATTTCTGATTTTTATTTTTAATTCTCGATTCAAAATAAAGTTTCTGATATTTTCTAACAAAATACTTAATTTAGTGACATTCGAGATTTAATAAAATAAAAAGAGCGATAAATCGTTATTTAACCTTTTAAAACGAAACCGATGATTAAAAGACGGTTTTCCTTTTTTTTAAAAAAAATTCTGGAATTTTCATTTTTTTTTTAATTTAAATAAAAATAGGTAGAATCGTATGATTTAATATTATAAATTAATTAAAATTGAATATATCCAGAGTTATAACACCCCTCCGCTGCAAAAATATATTTGCAAGATCAAATAAAAGTTGGATATATTCACAAATTAAAAAAATTTAAAAGAACAAATTCTGGAAAAAAATTTATTTCCTTGATAAGTTATGATTTTTAACAACCGTGCACAAATCGTTTTGAATTTAGCTTTTATTTTTAATCGTTAACATTTAATTAACGCGTTTTCCGTAAAAGCCTTTAAAAACCGGGTTTCCAGATTTTAATTTTTTTTTTTTTGGACAGATTTTCTAAATATTAGTTTTAATTATTTATCGTAATTTTTACACTATTTTTCGAAGCTTTTAAAGTAGAATCAATTTTTAAGCAAAATCGTGAATTATCGTTAAAATGCGATTTTACAGCAATTTATTTATTTTTCCAGCAACTTCAAACATTCTGAAAATTTAACCGTTTCATCTTAAGTCACCCCTTATGTTATTCGAAAATGATTTAAATGTTCAATAAAATAAAGAAGGTTAAGTAAATTACTTTTATAAAGATATGATTGTCGTAAAACATTATTTTATGCTCGTTTCATTGAAACTAATAATAATTAGGGAATTTTAGTTTTATATATTTTTGAAACACCCTAATTCATAATAATAATATGTCGGTGAAATATTTCGATAATTCTTATAAATAATTTATACTCGATTTAGAACTTAATAATTGTTAAGGCCGAAAGTACTAGTTTGCGAAATTAATACTCCAATATTTACTTTATAGTTAGAGTAAATTACTATTCTTGATATTTTTCTATAACGCTATTTTCATCGTATTGTTACTCCGAGAAAATTTCCTATATTAGAAAGTTTCCTAAAATAGAAAGTTTCCCAAATTAGAAAGTTTCCCAAATTAGAAAGTTTCCTGTTTAGAACGTTTCGATAATCCTATCCAATTACGACAACGGCTTTGTTTTGGAGTTATGGATTAAGGACAAGTGTACGGGTAGAGTAATACAGTCTAGGTTATACGTTTTGCCATCAACTATAAAGCTGGTGTGTCTATGTTGAGACACATTGGTCGTTGAACTGAGCATGGTTTGTGTTCAGAAGTGTATATATTTTGACCTTAAACTTAGATATCGTATCGTGTAAGTCGCCGTCGGGTTGAACTGGATTACGGTTGGTGTCCAGGAGGGGTGTACATTACTTAAGCCAGGACCTCGCTGCACGCAGTCCTGTTATAGTTGAGTTGCCTAGTTAGAGACCGAAGTCTAATTTGTTTTGACTAAATTCTCGAATCTAGGTTAGTATGATCCTAGTGAAAGTCTATTCCGTTACACTGATTGATTTCCATAACGCCGTTATTATTATTGATTGACATTAATCTGCAGGTTGACAATCATTTCGAATTATTTTACCATATCATTTTAAATGTTTTCCATTTTCAATTATTTTGATATAATAGTAATTACGCTTTAATATCATGTAATATGGCTGGGAGAACGTTGTCGTTACTCCCCACTGAATTGTGGCTGTTATGTTTATAACATGGCAGGTATTGTCTGTTCGGGTTAGTGTGGGCTAGCGAGCGGCATTTAGTCTTGCGCCGTGAATTTATTTTCATCTTTTTTTGGTTTGATTGTTAAACACTTTTGAGGATTTTAATTTTTGCCCTTTTTATATAAAGTGGCAGTTGTACTGACTCACCTTTTTATTATTAAAATTTAGTTATCAGTGTGTTAATCCCAACTCAACAGTGATTCCGCCACTGTTTCGCATTAGAATTTATAGGGGATTACAGTTACTTTATGTAATTGAGCTCGGTAAGCAAGCACCATTTTACTTTATGTAAATGCATCTCATTTACTTGCGATGCCTAAAACCGTGATCTAATGAAGTGTGGTTTTGATGATACATAACAGTCGGAGGAAGAGGTGGAAGAAGACGGTGTGAAGATAAGGAGGCAAAAGAAGAAGGGATTGATAGTTTGTTATCGTTTCTACATTCCACTTGATTCCTTCACCTCGGTCAATGCATTTTTTGTGAGTCAATCCTTCTTAGTCATGTATCTTTATGTGAAACATCAACCAAACTTGCAGCTCATTCCTCTTTCCAAACTTTCAAATCATTCCTCTTCCTCTCATTTTATTCTTTTTGGCAATCCGAAAAAAACAAAAATAAGCATCCATATTGTTGACTGTGTTTTTAAAAACGAGATTTAATGTTCAAAGACGATAACCTAATTTTGTTTACTTTTTTGTGGTGCAGGGCTACAGGAGGCTGCATTGATAAGGCCAGGTTGAGTCATTGTTTTGGTTGGGTCCAAATGCTTCCGATTCACTTCAAATATCTATAATTATTGGAAATTCTTTGAATTTTAATTTGATTAAAAAATTAATTATCTAACTCTTTTTTATTCTTTCTTAGGTTTTAAGACGTTACGAACCGATATAAGGGTCATTGAGTTTGGTTTATGGCCCAAGTCTAGAATTATTGTTGTACTTTGTATAAGTTTTTCATCAAAATTATGTATGAACAAATTTGTAATAAGGATTAACATTTGTATATTTTGTACGTATTTTACTTTGAAATAATGACGGTCACATTTGTGATTTTTAGGGTCATTTACATTTGTACTCTGTATGCTTTTTTTTATCCTTATAAAGTTTCAATTTTTTTCTATCAATGTCAACTCTTTGATTTCTCAAAATTGTAGCAAGTAAGTCTAGGGTTTGTTTGATCTTGCTGGAATGTGATTTATACATCTCTTAAATTAGTGTATTCCTTTACTTAATTAGTGTATTGCTCTACTTATATTCCTCTATCACATATGTTAATTTTTACGTATTTCTTCTAACTTTCTAACATCTTTCCGTTAAATATTCATTTAGGTGGGTATAAAATTATCAAGTTGGATAAACATGGTACGGAATATTCTGCTATATTGTGCACATACCGTCTAACACAGTTGTTTTGGACAAATTAAGTTACAAGTTTTGCCGGTAAAAATGATTAATATCTTATCTATAGATAATCATCATACATTATAAACAAGTGTAACACAATAACTCCTGTCATATATCACGGTGGTTTATAGATCTTGCTCTTTATAAAATTGAAATATCGTACAGTTTAATACAATATCAATTTTGAATGCATTGAGCAATATAATATGCGAAAAGGCTACACTTACACGCGGTGTATGAGAATCTCATAAACAGCGAATTATATCGTGCCACGTGTCAACTTTTTGTTAATCTAGAGTGATTAGTTGAGGTTTAGGTTGGTAATTTTACACTTTTAGTTAATTTAGTTAAGTAACTTTACCAACTTTTGTAATTTGTTTTTTTATTTTCGTTTTCTTGAAATAAATATATAATATTGTTAATATATTTTTGATTCATTTAAAATGTAAAATTAATTAATATGATTACATTTTGTAATTTTTTAAAATCTTAATCTATTATTCTGTAAATATATAAAAGGTGAATATATCAAAATAAATAATTAATAAATAGAATTTTCGAAAAATAATACTCGATTACAAAACATATTAAATTTTTCGAAAAGGTAAATATATTAAAATTTTCGAAAAGGTAAATAATATGATTACTAAATATATTAAACATATGATTACTCTATATAAAAGGTAAATATATAAAAGTTAACAAATCAAAGTAATTACAATGTGAACACATATGGAATATTCTTAATTAATATTTCATTCCATTCATGGGCGGACCTAGGGGGGCCCGGGGGGTCAAAGCCCCCCAGTCCATTTAGAAATAATTAGGTTTTAATAAGACCAATTATCATTATGTTAGTGGTGGAGTAGTGGGTTAGGTATCTTTCTTTCTCCCAAATGACAAGGGTTCAAATCCCAATTGCTATATTTTTCGAATAATTAAGCTTTAAGCTTTGTAGCTAATTCAAAAGTTAAGATGATGTTGGATAAGAGATTCGAACCAGGATAATTAAGCTTTAAGCTTTGTAGCTAATTCAAAAGTTAAGATAATGTTGGATAAGAGATTCGAACCAAGTCCGTTGAATATAAGATTGATGATGTAGCCAACTTTACAACCTCATACTTAATGCCATAACTTAATGAAAATTTCTATATATTACAGTATAATTAAACTATTTCTCAAAACCTTCACCCTTTTACTTATAGATTATTCACGACACGTTGTAAATATTTGTCTTAATTTTTTCCTATATAATGTAATTATTCTATTTAATTTGGTAATGATTTTAATAATCGTGTGATAAAAATATGATTTAAAACATATATAAGCATTTTTTGACAAGTCTCATTGTTCATTATTATATAGAAAAAAATATCGTAAAAATAGTTTTAAATGCAAAAAAGTCAGAAAAAAATAGTGCCCCCTAGCGGAAAAATCCTAGGTCCGCCACTGATTCCATTCCAATCCATTATACAGTATATTTATATACATCTTCTACATATTTCCGTATAATCTTTTTACGACGTGGACGTATATATATAAAAAGTAATTTTATATAATAATTTTTTTTTATAATTATAAAAAACGTGAATATATTCTGGAAGCTTAATTAAAATTTTCGGAAATTACAAAGTAAATTTTTGGATATATATTTTTTTATTTTTGACAATTACATTATATATATATGTAGGAAATATTTCAATTATTAATATACTAAAACAATTGTATTAAAAAATTTAAATAAAATTTTCATAAATTTACTCTAAAATTTTCGAAAATTTTAATTATTATTTATTTATTTTAATATATTTACCTGTTATTCATATATATAATAATAAATAAAGATTTTGAAAAACTACAAAATGTAATCATATTAATTAATTTTACATTTTAATGACTCAAAAATTATTAACAATATTAAATGATTATTTCACGAAATCGAAAAATATAAAATAAAAACAATATACAAAAGTTTCTAAAATTGACTTAACTAGATTAAGGTTAATAATTAACTAAAGATGTGAAATTACTAACTTAACCCTAGCCTAATCATCCACGTGGCTCGATGTGGTTCGCTGTGTATGAAATTCTCATACACCGCGTGTAAGTGTATCATCTTCCATATAATATGATTTGAGACGTTACACATACCGATGAAGGTTATACAAATGGTTGGAGGACATTGTGTTAGACCATTTTTATATGACGAAAATAACTAATGTAATTTATTTATTTTAAAAAAACTTTTAATTGGAAACACACGATGTTAGGAGTATTTAAATTCTATAATAATAGTCAGATATAAAAAAAAAAAGGGACAGCACTGTGACAATAAAATGAGTAATTGGAGATGGTAAATTAGTGGTATTTCCTGAAAAAATGATATTTTCTTTGGGTTATTTAACAACAATAATACCAACTATAGGGCGTCTTCCCAAAATAATATCAATTTTAATAAATCTGAGAATAATACGTATTATTGTAGTTAAACGAGAGTAGTATGGGTGATTGGTTACCTGTAGAACCCTTCCACCTTCCTTTTTCACCTTTAATTTTATTTAACGACAATAATATCAACTATAGAGCATCTTCCGAAAATAATTCCAATTTTAATAAATCTGAGAATAATACATATTTTTGGAGTAGTTAAATCAGAGTAGTATAGATGACCAGTTAACGATAGAACTCGTTCACCTTGCTTTTTCGCCTTTAATTTGTTTAATGTTCACTCTTTTTCACTTACTCAGTATACGAGGCATTAAACGTCATTAACGTCTTCGGTCTTCCTTTTCCTTCAACCTCACCAAATCTGACTAACAACATAATCTTACACCAAAATCAACACGTTAATCTAAACGAAACGTATAGAAAAAAACGGAAGAAGGATGAAGGGTAATGGAGAGAGAGGATGAAGGAGAAGAGTAAGGAGGAGTAGACTTGAGAAAACTAACCCGACCCGAATAAACCAAACTGAAACCGACCTGACACCCGAACCGAAGCATGACTTTGACCCGAGCTAACCCGAAACTGACCCGACTATTATTATAGAAAACTAGTCAATATCCCTAAAAAGGTTGAAAACAGCAAACCCGAGAATGACCCGAACCCGAAACTATCCGACCCGACCCGAAGTCAACCCGATTATTATAACCCGAAAGTGACCTTACCCGAAGCTAACCCGACACAGTTCACCCGTTATCCGTGTCTAAGGAACAGGATGGAGGATAAGTAGCAGATAATGGATGGAGTAATTAGGTGACCTGATGTAGCAGGTTATAAAGTCACTTATACTACTCTTGTTTAACTACTTCAATAATACGTATTATTTTCGGATTTATTGAAATTGGTATTATTTTGAGAAGACGCGCTATAGTTGATATTATTTTTGTTAAATAACCCATTTTCTTTTCTCTAAAAAATTCTGACTTAAATTCTAATCAAATTAAATTTCCAACTTCCCCACAATTTTTTCTTTCTTCCAAATTTCTATTCCCAACACATTTCTCTTTCCAATACATTTGTCCTTCTCCTACAATTTTTTTTTGCTTTCCATAATTTTTCTTTTCCCGTAAGTTTCAATTTTTAAATCTGAACATTATTTGTCGCTATACGGATATAAAGATTTGTTTAATTCACGGAATATAATACAGAGTACTATACGGAGTATAATACGGATACATTATTTAAGGAGATAATCATCATTTTTTTTGTGACGAGGACCCACGGCTGTTACCTTTGAATCATATCATTAATACCGTAGTACTACAAAATTATCGAATCAATGGATTATATGTTCCATTAACACCGTAATATTTGACAACTAAATTTACAAAATATTTCAATATTTCCATTAATGAGCTGAGATTCTCTTATTTAAGTTAGCTTTGGAGTATTGATATTCAAAATCTTTTGAATTGGTATACAAGTATTTAAGGTAGGTTTTTGAATTGATACATTTTTTTTTAACAATATAACGTGTAGACACCCACATTTTGACTGCCAGGTGTCTATAGTAGGTCCCACCAAACACCCGATGATGATAGGACGCGAACATGCTTTAATGGACTCGAATATGGGCTCAAAATCATGGACATTTGGTTTAGGCTTATTACGGAGTACATATCTTACAAAACCGACCTCAAATCCAGGCCCAGTGGGTCGTTTCGAGTCAAATAAGACTAATTTGGATCGATTCCGACACCAGGGGTAAAACCGTCTTTTAGCGACCGAGTCAAAACCCGGTCAAAAATATTCTCGAAACACGTGAGTCAGCCATGACACCTCACGTGGCTGATTCGGTCACCAACACTACAAAAAATCAGCTTCGAAAATATTAAACAAATCCAATTAAGGATAGAATTCGATCTCAAGTAGGAATTCTATCCGAAAACCAAAATAATTCACCGACCGAGCTCAAACACTCGGCCGAGATGTCCAAAACAACCGAAACACTCCACCAACCAGCCGAGATTCATTGCTTCTTCACCAAGCAACGGAATTTACGTTCCTCTCGACTTCTTACGTTTTCTATCCTAATCGGTATTTCTTGTCGTACAAGCAGGGCTACCTCCACTCCTATAAATAGGACCCTCGCGACACACATTCAACATTCATTATCTACCCATTACCAATCATCAAAAATTCAGAATTAATCTACAATTATTCATCAACCCCGACATACATCCAAAAGGCATCGAAATACCGTCAAAGATCAACCCGACAAATCCGACCTACACGCCGGCCGAAACCCGCCACATCACACGACCAAACCGACACCTTAACTCATCCCGCATCATCTCGACGCTCCCGTGCCTAAGCCACTTTCCGACGAGCTCTATACCGAGAAAACAAAGCATGTAGGTTGAGGGTGTAAATCAAACCCGAATCTTCTCTTTTCTCTCCTTCTTTCTCGTTTTTTTTCCTTTTTTGCGTCGTGTCGTCGGTCCTCGTTTAATATGGGTCGTTGTCGCACTTTTATTTATTTCTAATAATCGATACTACAAAAACTATTTTTATATAACGTTCTTAAAATACGATGTTGATTCTCTAATCGAATATCGTATCTAACAAGAACTAAATTAATTAATTCTCGTTGATGCTAATAAAATCGTTACATCTTTTTTTAAACAAAATTCGACGATTTTATACGCGGAGAGAATTAACAACTTTTTTCGTTCAAATTCTTTTTTTCACTTTTTTCGTTCAAAACAAACTTTTTCAAAACCTTTTCTAAAATCATTCCGACTATTCGATATCGATTTCATAGTCGAATATTGAATACGACGAATATCGAAAATATGAATCGGGTATAAATTAAACCATATTTGTACGCGATTCATAAAAATTGACGGTTTTCGACAAATAAAAAAAAGCGGACAGACCGCCACGCGAGTCGCGCGCCTGTCAGGCGACTCACGCAGTAGCCTGGTTGCCCGGGTCCCTTTTTCTCGTTTCCTCGCTTTTCTATTTTTTATTCTTTTCGAATCTTACATAAAAAGCGACTTTCGCGACATATTTCGACAAACACTTTTTTTTTTGACCTTGGTCAACACGTGCTAATCCATCAAGTGTCATTAAATCTTTTTCGAATCATGCATATTATTTATTTACGTTTTTATTCAATTTATTCAATCGTTACTAACTCGTTTTCTCGTGTTTGTAGCAATTTATTTATTTTCATCTTTTGTTTTATTAGACTAAAACGAACTTCACATGCTAAAATAACTTTGACGTTATTAGTTTAACATGCATTAAACGACTTAGCAACCCATTTATTTATTTTTCTCACATGCTTGGTAAACGGCGGATATGCCATTTTTTGGCATATTGAGGGCTTTTAGCATGTTTGACCAATCAATATGCTATTTTGGGTGTTTGGTAAACGACATATTGAAACAGTAGATTTGGGCGCAATCCACTGTTTTACAAAATGTGCTGCTCACCCCAGCATATTCTGTTGGCATAATGAGAATATATACGAAAATGACTACTTTCTTACTCTTCAAAATATATTTATCCAATCTTTTTAATTCATATCCATAATAGTCATTTTACTGAAAATTTAGCATTCTACTAATTTGAAACTGCTGATTACCAAACACCCCTAACAAAATCTGTTAATCATATATATTAGCTTATGCCAATATTAACCCGCCGATTACCAAACGGGGCCATACTCCCTCCCCTCCACTAACCACTTTCTTTAAGAGGAAACTCCACTAAATTTTTTTCATTATTCATCCATTATATTCTCTTTCTATTGGTTACTTTTTGTGATTTGACATCTTGAACCTCACCCAACAATTTACCACCTTTCATTACTCGTTTCCTAATTCGTGTGCCATTATAAAGTGGGAAGATCATTGTGGGAGTACAATTATTATTGAATTGGTATAGAAATATTTATGGTAAATATTTTTTAATGGATAATTTCGAAACTGTACAGTATTAATACGCATCACACTAACCGGAATATATTGACTTAATTGTTATTGATTATTTTTTTGAGTGGTGCTCTTCGCAGTACGCAGTTTATTCAATGCAGTACCGTTTTTCCGATTTTGCCCTCTCATTTCCTCCTCTCTCAAATTCATCCTTTTATTTTTCCTTTCTTTTCTTTTTCTCTTCTCCGTATCTACTTTACTCAACGCATAAAATACTTTTTTTTTAACTTTATTAACACAGCAATTACATTTCTTTTAGGGTTTTTCTGCGTTGTACCCTCCTGTTTTTTCGTTTTCTACCATATACCCCTCCTGTTTTCTAAACCCTCACTTATACACCTGTAGTTGATTAATTTCATTAAACGTGACCTAATTACAATTATTCTACTCAAAACCCTAATTAATTTCCATCTCCGCCTCCTACGTTTTCTGTCATTCTAATTTTGCATGCATAATTTTTTTTTTCCCTTCATTTTATCATAATTCTTTCACTCTTTATTTTAAGTGCAACATTAGTGCTTTGTTTGTTAATGCGATTAAATTAATTTTGTTAGAAATCAGTAAAATATCATTATTTTAAGCTAAAGAATAAGTTGGGGTGAAAGTGGAGGAAATCAATTAGGTTAAAAAAAGAATAAGAAGTTGATGTATTAAATGAGAAAAACGGGAAAAATTAATGAAATGGAGAAAAAGTTGGGGAAAATGTAGGGAATACAAACCAAGGTCGTCAAAACTGGTTATGTCATAGCCTAGAATCACTGTCATGCAATTAATTAACGGAGCATTAGACGAATAATTGTGATTAGGTCACGTTTTATGAAGTTAATCAACTACAGGGGTATTAGTGAGGGTTTTGAAAATAGGAGGGGTACACGGTAGAAAACGAAAAAACAGGAGGGTACAACGTAGAAAAACCCTTTCTTTTATCATGGAATACACATATTTTTCTTTTTCAATTCTGATGCAACACAATTTTTTTTTTCAACTTTGACGCAACACGTAAAAAAGGGAGAAGACAAATAAGGAAGTATCAAACCCTAAAATAACAATATATATTTTGAACTTAGAAACCAAAAAAACACTAATTTCAATAATTAATGGTTAATACCTATTCTTCAATCAAAATCATATCCATAGTCTATTAAATTTGATAAATTGAATTAATGTATAATAATATTTGGAGGTAATTAATGATAATTGAAAAAAAGATGGTTTTTAGGGCTAGGGTAGAAAGGGTGGGAGAGAAATGAAATTATGTTTGTTTTCTGAAAATGGTATGCAATGGAAAAATATGTGTAAAAAGTAATGCGTCGAGTAAAATGTATACTGCGAAAAGAGTAACTCCGATTTTTTGCTGGTGGTGGTGAATTTACTTCTCCAAATCTAGAAAGATTCATCACTACAAAAATAAGACATTTATAACCTTTATTCAATTGTTTTAAATTTAAACGATCCACTGTAACCTTAAATTTTCAATTTTAACGCTCGAACACATCTTAGTTTTACGTGCATAGAGTTGATTTTGAATGTATTATTCGACTTAAGAAATTTCTAACGTATAATACATTGAATTTATAACCCTACATCATTTTCGAACTAATAAACTTACTTAATCTAAGAGATATGCCGATTTTGTTCAAAGTATTATTGATCAACCCCGTGATTTTATCACGGGTTTTATACCGTGTAATTCATATTTGAAGTAGCTAAAATTATACGGTTCTTGGAACAACCCCGTGATTTATCACGGGTTGTATACTAGTATGGTATAAATCGTGTAACCATTATACAAGAAATTTTGTGCATGTTTGTGATTTTAGAATTATAAGGTTTTGGTTGTCTTTGTTTCCCTGCACACGTTCAATGTTTTAATTTGTCAAACGTTTAACAAATAAGTGTTTACCCATCTATAGCAATTAGACTTGTCAAACGGGTCGGGTGGATAGGGTCACCGACCGCGCCAAATACAGGTCGGTCAAATATGTGTCAGACTATGTTGTCATGGGTCGTGTTAGGTCAAGGTACGGGTTAGAAATAGTTATATGTCCGGTTTTTAAACATCGTCATTTCATTTACATGTCACTATATATGAGTAAACTTTTGTTTGCATTGATTAACGTGTCTGTTACATCTATAACGACCCAAGAAATTATCTCTAACAAAAAAATTTGCTCAACCCCGTGATTGTTATTTTATATTTCAATTTTTTTTCACATAGTTATCAAGTCTATATAGTTGATGTCATATATTTTCGAAATTACTTTTTCCTAACGCACGTTTAGTCAAACGAATTTTCTTAAAATCTTCCAACTTTACCCTTCACAAAAATTCCACCAATCTAACTAATTTTCACCAAATTATTTTCTCTCTTTTCTCGTTCTACATCCTTTTTTTTGTTCAATTTACCTCTTTAAATCGTTAATCAATTATCAAACAATTATGGATGTTGATTCAATTATCTTCATAACATCGATTTTTACTTATTTACTTAATTAAATTATTTAGGGTTTCATTAATGTTTAACTTAACACCAATAATACTAAATTTTTTTGAAGTAAATGATATTCATCGAATCCTATGACTCAAATACCGATTTTAATTCAATTATTGATTGATTAAGTAATACTCCGTATCGTGCGATTGATTATTCAATTATTGATTAAGTACCGATTTTATTCAATTAGGTTATGTGCTCATCAATTCTTCCCTATTAATAATAATAATCAATAATAATTTTAGACACCCACATTTTGACCGCCAGGTGTCTATAGTAGTTTCCGCCAAACACCCGATGATGATCGGACGCAAACATGCTTTAATGGACTCGGATATGGGCTCGAAATCATGGACATTTGGTTTAGGCTTATTATGGAGTACAAATCTTACAAAACCAATCTCAAAATCAGGCCCAGTGGATTGTTTCGAGTCAAATAAGACTAATTTGGGTCGAATCCGGCACTAGGGGCAAAACCGTCTTTTAGCGACCGGGTCAAACCCGGTAACAAATATTTTTCCGAGGTACACGGACCAGCCGTGACACCTCACCAGTTCTGCCTAGGCTCAGATACTACAAAATATCAGCCTCGAAAGTATTAAATAAATCCATTCAAGGATAGAATTCGATCTCAAGTAGGAATTCTATCCGAAAACCAAATCAATTTACCGACCGAGCGTCAAACACTCGGCCAAAACAGCCCATTTCAGCCGAGATACATGGCTTCCTCACCAAGGAACGGAATTCTCGTTCCCTTCAACTCCTACGTTTCCTATCCAAATCGGTATTTCTTGCAAGAGTACTTCACCTAGCTCCTATCAAGGACTTCACCTATAAATAGGACCCTCCGGTCACACATTATTCATCTATCAATTATTCACATCTATCAATTATCAATCAACTATCTCCCATTGATTATATCAATTATTCCGACACATCATTGATCTACAAAAACACAGAATTATCTACCATCGACATCCACATTCATACATCATCGACGTTTGATAAAACAACTCAAAGCAAATCCCGACGAATCTAACCAAAAAGCCGGCCGAACCCGCTACCCTACACGTCCCAAACCGACACCCTAACTCATCCACATCGTCTCGACGCTCCCGTGCCTAAGCCACTTTCCGACGAGCCTTATTCCGAGAAAACAAAGCATGTAGGTTGAGGGTGTAAAATCAAACCCGATTCTTCCCTTCTCTCTTCCTTTCTCTCGTCCTTTCTTCTTTTTCGTCGGTCGGTCCGTTTTTTTTAATATGGGTCGTTGTCGCATATTTTTTTTATTTCTAATAACGATATTACAAAAAATATTTTTATAAAACAAACGTTCTTAAAATACGATATCGATTCTCTAATCGAATATCGTATCTAACAAGAACTAAATTAAATCTCGTTGATGCTAAAAAATCGTTACATCTTTTTTTTAAAAAAAAAATACGACGATTTTTACGCGGAGAGAATTAACATTCTTTTCTTTTCATTCAAATTCTTTTCAAAACAATTTTATAAAACTTTTTCTAAAAATCGTTCCGACTATTTGATATCGATATCATAATCGAATATCGGATATGACGAATATCGAAAATATAAATCGAGTATAAATTAATCCATATTTGTACGCGATTTATAAAAATTAGCGATTTTCGAAAATAAAAAATCCGGAAAAGACTCCCGCGCGAGTCGCGCCCCTCCCAGGCGACTCGCGCGAGAGCCTGATAACTGAGCTCTTTTTTTTCGTTTTCTCGTTTTTCTATTCTTTTCGTTTCTTACATAAAAAAGCGACTTTCGCGACATATTTTCAGATCTCGATAAATACTTTTTTTGACCTCGCTCAACACGTGTTAATCCATCATGTGTCATAAACCTTTTTCAAAATCATGCATATTATCGTATTTACATCTTTATTCGATTTATGAACCGTTACTAACTTGTTTGCTCGTGTTTGTAGCGATTTATTTTTCATCTTTTGTTTTATTAGACTAAAACGAACTTCACATGCTAAAAATAACTTCGACGTTATTAGTTTAGGATGCATTAAACGACTTAGCAACCCATTTAATTTTTCTCACATGCTTAGGGAAAACAATCTTTGCATATCATTCAACCGTCGAACTAACACGTGTACACCAAAAACGAACGATATTTTAGTAAAGGCCGCTAAGTGCGGGCGGGGTTGGGTGTTCTTAGTGAACTTCCCAACACGTACCCTCACCCCTTACTCAGAACCATGGTTTCCGGATATCCGAATCCATTGGCAACGAGAGTCATTCAATACACGGTATCCGATAATGTCGGTATCGGTATCATAATGCAAAGGGACGAACCCAATAAGCTCTGACATCGGAAATGGGCCGTACTTTGTGCACGGCCCACTACGACATAGAGTGGGTTCGAACGGGCCCGAACTCCCACAAAGTTCGGTGGCGACTCCAACTTCGATTTAAATTTCAATTCGACCTATCTCATATGGAGATTCATTCGCCGCCCCATACCCGCGCGTGGCCGCTTCGGGGTGGACCTATGTCATGTCCACAATTTGGCGACTCCGCTGGGAATCAACTGATGAGTCACTTACCATCGGCATCCTCAGGGTGAGACTCGAAAAGAAATCGTTAGAATAGTAATGTACACGTTTTAGTTCAATGGTTCATGCATAACCCAATTTTTTCCCGGGCCGGTTACTTGTGACCGACGTCCCACTATACAGCGGTGCGTTCCTAAATGGGCGCACTAAAGACTTCGATGGCGGAACTCGCATGGGTTTTACGGCAGGTTCTGAGATCAACTCGGCTTAGGAAGACCGTCCTGATTTGCGAGAAAGCTATCGTCGTTGGTATAGACCCTATTCTACCGACCGAGACTTAGACTAAGAGCATACATGGTGTCATTATACTGTTTCCATGACTACGTGCTACTTGATTTTCTTTGGTCCTCTTTTTCAAAAACCGTCATTTTCAAAAATTTGCATCCTTTTCAAACCTATCCATTTTCAAAACCCGGAAAGCTATCGAATTTAGGACTTATGATTTTGACTCAAAACAGCCTATTTTTAGCCGGTATGCTGTCCAAACCTTTTCAAATTTCGAAATCTCGGCCCGATAACGTTTTTTTTCGATTTTTCAAAAAAAAATCGGGCCATCCTATCCGACTTTGTTCGGTTTTCAAATCCAAATTTTCCTTTCAAAGCGTTCTTCTTCTTAGGACTTCCCGTATTTAGTAGTGTCGGGTCTTGTCATAAGTAGTTAGAATCTCTAGCGTCGAAACTCCGTCGATCTTACATCACGAGTTTCTACCCCATCCCAGTCCGCTTTATCTGACAAGGCAGGGCCCACCTACGTAGGACAAACTTTTACAAAGGGAAGCCCATTTACACAATCGAGTCCAAAGTCTGGGGATTTCACACACGGATCTTCCTCGAACGGGACTAGGCCCACTTTGCCAAATCCAAAGGAGGTCCACCTTCCACGAGTCACCCGTCTAGGAGTCGGTCTTCAGTCCCACTCGGAGGCTACCCTTTAGCGGAGCGATCAACCACGGTTGCTCTAAGGTTCATGTCTTACACGTGTTGGCTCACGTACCCTACTTTCGAGTCACTTAGATGTCACACCATTTGAGTCCTATCAAAGCCTTTAGTCTCACTCGGGGGCTGTCCTCCACCCGAGCAGTCGACCACGGTCACCTTAAGGGATACTTTACACCGGCGTCCTTGTGATGCCTTCTCCGAGTCGAACCTATGCTACGAACACTCGAGTCACCTAGGGTTAGGTCACCACGGTTGGGCCGAGCACGCGACACGGTCAAACACAGCCGCCCCATTTTCGGACTTACCCTTATGCAGCTCGAGTCTTATTCGTGATCATTACTTTGTCTAGGTGAACGTTCGGGTATCCCGATCCAGGAATTTTAGTCGACTCGTCACCCTAGGCCGTATCTAGTTTGACCCCTTCTCTTGCATTTGCGCAAAACCAGGCTTAGGCGAGTTCTAACACCTGTCGCTTCTTCCTACCAGGGACCCAATCAACGAGACACTACCTAACCACCACAAAGCCCGCGCTATCGAGAAAGGGGATATCCAAGGAAGCATGCTTATGCTATCTTGCTCCATTAACAATATCTTCTCGAAAATCAATACCGCCCTGGATAACCTGGGTTCCAGGGTAGCCACCATCGAAGAGGATCTTGCAAGAGCCCAATCCCGTCTAACACAACTAGAACGGGTAAGGCAGCCAATCATCCAACCGGGCCATTTAAAGGGTAAGGACTCTTATGAAACCATCCGATACCCCCAGGATGGCAAGACCGAGAGAGGTAATCCACAAGTCACCTCTCCGAAAATCAAGAACCAGTCAAAGGTAAGGACATTTACCCACTTGGATATGTCCTACACCGTCGCTTTCCAAAGGTTGGTTTCGAAGGGCCTAATATTACCCTTAGGCCCAACAGCCGACGTACCTTTGGAAAGACGCTCCAAAGCATGGAACGCCGAGCATTACTGCGAATTCCACAGAGGGAGGGGACACGATACGGAGCAGTGCTGGAAACTGAAACACCTTATCCAAGATTCCCTCGATGCCGGGAAGACACCCGTCATGGAAACGTTGTCACTTGCAAGGCCCCTCATGGACTATACAGGGCCCGACGACCAAAGCATCCAATCTACCTCCCATATATCCAGGAGTCCGGATTTGATTTGAGTCCTAGTCTGAGTCTGAGTCCGAGTCTAGGATGTACTATTTCTTTCAATTTCAAAGTCAAAATCAGAGTCAGAGTCGGCTGTATTCCGTCCTCTTTTCACGTTTCAATAAAATCAGCATTTCTATTTTCTCATATATTTCCTTATGTGTTTCCGAGAACATGATGAACACCATCATACACTGTGAGCACATGCACGTGACTATTACAGGCACATCTATAATGACTGCAGGAAACTGAGACCCGTGTTTTCCTTTAACCTGTTCCATGTCTGACATAGAAAGCCACATAACCACCCTTAGTAGGAGTGGTATCGAATCCTATGACAAATCTAGGTAGTCTCCTAGTTTGGGTTCAAGACGGGAGGCAAGCCCATTTCCCACCATAAACACCCATCCAATAAGACTAACCAGTCCCTACTTTAGGTGTTAGTCTGACCGACAAAAAAAAAGATGGACAAAAATCAAAAGTCCAAGAAAAAAAGCAAAAGGCCAAAACAAAAAAAAGCTGGCCATGATCAAAAAAGAATTATCAACATCCCTCGACCAGACACGGTCAAATCAAATGAAGAATCCCAAGACCGGGGCTAAGAGGTCAACCAACAAAATATTCAAAAAAACCCGTGACCGTAGTGAAAACGGACAATTCAAAATTATCAATGTCCATACCATCAAATAGGGGAGAGACAACCAAGCTGGTCAACTAACACCGCATCTAGCCTTCCCACATTACAACCCTCAAGACCTTCTCGAGACCTAGGTTAGAGACAGCCCAGAATTTTGAGGATTCAAGCTCCATAGGATACCCTAACCATTAGGGCCAGACATGGAAATCAGATCCCGCATTATCAAACCTGCCCGATCGAAATTCGAGTCATTATTACTCGACTTCTCCCTTTCCTACCACATTACAATACCTTACCCTCGAAGCCTTAGCTCCACAAAATCGAGCTCCAGATGTCAAAACATCAAAGCCACTTACTACCTGGACCCACATTTCCAAAAACATCCAAACCAGTTACCAGCTCCAAACACGGGAACTCAACTTGCAGTCGGCATGGAACATGCCCAAATAGTTCACACCACCTCTGGGAGCTACCCCGGAGAACGCTCATAGTCACAGGATCAACATCCTAGCTATTCTAGCCCTTTGATCAAGACATCATTGGGAATGCACCTGGCCTACACCATCGTTATGGCTAGTTACACACAAAGCCCTAATAAACTAGGCACCACAACATATCTTCCAATCCACTGAACTACGGCTTGGTTTGATTTCACTACACGTGAATACGTAGGCAGTCTTTCAAAAGAGGCACAACCACCCACATTGACACACTTTCAAAAAGCACCATCATTCCGATCACGACACTATCATGTTCTCAACAGCTAGCTTTGTCGTCCTGGGGGCTTCTCTTAGGCAGAAGACCTTCATCCATCACATAATCCAAATGACTTTAAAAAACTAGCCTCCTTTCTATAAGTGTGTCCTAGTACTCGGCTCGATCAAAGACGAGAATCTGTCAGAGACTTGAAGCAACACCTACCTTGGGAATATACCACGAAACAAAAATCCAAAAGAGCACCAGTCTACTACTAAATCCTCCCATGCAAGAACAGTCTCATTACAGACTACTGCAATCCCCCTATAACATATCTTTCCCATTCCGAGGATTCGACCATGTTGCCACTCGCCTAGGCTACGGAATAGCGCAACTTAAGAGTCTTGTCATCTTAGGTGGCCCATCCCCCTACCGAGTCACGGTCCAACCCTTAGAGAGTCCAGTTCGTGTCTGTCAACTTGTCTTGTCACGTCTAGAGTCGAGTCTGTCAGTATGTCTCTCTTCAAATTCTCATTTTAAAATTTGCAAAACTTAGCCATTTGAGAAAATCCCTTTCCTAGTCACCACGGGAATAGGAATTTTTATCATACTTCATCTAGGCATACAGGCCTAACCAGAGGATTTTAGGAGTCCATGTCAGAATCTGATGAGGAATCAAGTCATCCCAAGCATTCTTATTTCCAAAAAATTTCAATTTTTTTTCCAGCGTTTTCTTTCCAAAAATCAATCAAAAATCATTTCTTCCCCAGCGTGAGTCGGTGTTTCACCTAAATATTACATGCAAATTATTATGTATAAGCATACAGGTACACCCAAGACTCCCGAAGAATTCTCAAAAACTCCCCAGTGGAAGGCTCAGGCAACATTTTTTTTACTAAGGAATCGGGATGTATCTGTAAACAGACACACCCAGAGCTTCCAAGGCCAGCTCCCACGCAATTCCAAGATGGGATGTATCTGTAAGCAGATACACCCAGAGCTTCCAAGGCAAGCTCCCACGCAATTCCAAGATGGGATGTGTTTGTAAACAGACACACCCATAGCTTCCAAGGCAAGCTCTCGCGCAACTCCAAGATGGGATGTGTCTGTAAACAGACACACCCATAGCTTCCAAGGCAAGCTCCCACACAACTCCAAGATGGGATGTGTCTGTAAACAGACACACCCAAGACTTTACAGGCAAAGTCCCCACAGGAATTCTTTTCAAAACAATTTTATAAAACTTTTTCTAAAAATTGTTCCGATTATTTGATATCGATTTCATAATCGAATATCGGATATGACGAATATCGAAAATATAAATCGTGTATAAATTAATCCATATTTGTACGCGATTTATAAAAATTAACGATTTTCGAAAATAAAAAATTCGGGACAGACTCTCGCGCGAGTCGCGCCCCTCCCAGGCGACTTGCGTGAGAGCCTGATAACCGAGCTCTTTTTTTTTTCGTTTTCTCGTTTTTCTATTCTTTTCGTTTCTTACATAAAAAAGCGACTTTCGCGACATATTTTCAGATTTCGATGAATACTTTTTTTGACCTCGGTCAACACGTGTTAATCCATCATGTGTCATAAACCTTTTTCAAAATCATGCATATTATCGTATTTACATCTTTATTCGATTTATGAACCGTTACTAACTTGTTTGCTCGTGTTTGTAGCTATTTATTTTTCATCTTTTGTTTTATTAGACTAAAACGAACTTCACATGCTAAAAATAACTTCGACGTTATTAGTTTAGGATGCATTAAACGACTTAGCAACCCATTTAATTTTTCTCACATGCTTAGGGAAAACAATCTTTGCATATCATTCAACCGTCGAACTAACACGTGTACACCAAAAACGAACGATATCTTAGTAAAGGCCGCTAAGTGCGGGCGGGGTTGGGTGTTCTTAGTGAACTTCTCAATACGTACCCTAACCCCTTACTCAGAACCATGGTTTCCGGATGTCCGAATCCATTGGCAACGAGAGTCATTCAATACACGGTATCCGATAATGTCGGTATTGGTGTCATAATGCAAAGGGACGAACCCAATAAGCTCTGACATCGGAAATGGGCCGTACTTTGTGCATGGCCCACTACGACATAGAGTGGGTTCGAACGGGCCCGAACTCCCACAAAGTTCGGTGGCGACTCCAACTTCGATTTAAATTTCAATTCGACCCATCTCATATGGAGATTCATTCGCCGCCCCATACCCGCGCGTGGCCGCTTCGGGGTGGACCTATGTCATGTCCACAATAATAATAAGGGGAAGAGAGAATTGGGGCTGGCAAACTTCGTTGGGAGGGCCGATGTCGTTTGGCGACAAGGAATGATGGTGGTAGTTGTTGGTGTCGGCGGTGGTTGTTGGTGTTGTTTGTGGTGGAGATTCAAATTTGGGATTTTATCCTTTTCAACTTACCTATTATACATGGAATATAATCAAAATTAATCTCCAATTTATTACCCTTATAAGGGAATTAATAAATTCAAAAGAAAAAAAGGTTGAACTAAAAACACGAATATTTGACCAATTAAAAAATGAAAATTTGACCAAAAAAGATCCAGTTAATTACACTTACACGTTAACCCACTATTATTTTTTGGGTTATTTAAAAACAATAATACCAACTATAGGGCGTCTTCCCAAAATAACATCAATTTTAATAAATCTGAGAATAATACGTATTATTGAAGTAGTTAAACGAGAGTAGTATGGGTGACCAGTTACCTGTAGAACCCTTCCACCTTCCTTTTTCACCTTTAATTTTATTTAGCGGCAATAATATCAACTATTGAGCGTCTTCCAAAAATAATTCCCATTTAAATAAATTTGAGAATATTACATATTTTTGGAGTAGTTAAATTAGAGTAGTATAGATGACCAGTTAACGGTAGAACTCGTTCACCTTGCTTTTTCGCCTTTAATTTGTTTCATGTTCACTCTTTTTCACTTACTCAGTGTACGAGACATTAAACGTCATTAACGTCTTCGGTTTTCCTCTTTCTTCAACCTCACCAAATCTAACTAACAAGACAATCCTACACCAAAATCAACACGTTAATCTAAACGAAACGTATAGAAAAAAGCGGAAGAAAGAGGAAGGGTAATGGAGAGAGAGGATGAAGGAGAGAAGTAAGGAGGAGTAGACTTGAGAAAAATGACCCGACTCGAATAAGCCAAACGAACCCAACCCGACACCCGAACTGAAGCATGATTTTGACTCTAGCTAACCCGAAACTGACCCGACTATTATTATAGAAAACTAGTCGATATCCCTAAAAAAGTTGAAAACAACAAACCCGAGAATGACCCAAACCCGAAATTATCGAACCGACCCGAAGTCAACCCGATTATTATAACCCGAAGCTGACCCGACACAGTTCACCTGTTATCCGGGTCTAAGGAGGAGGATGGAGGATAAGTAGCAGGTTAAATATTAATTAGGTGACCTGATGTAGCAGCTTATAAAGTCACTTATACCACTCTTGTTTAACTATTCCAATAATACGTATTATTCTCGGATTTATTGAAATTGGTATTATTTTGGGAAGACTCCCTATAGTTGATATTATTGTCGTTAAATAACCCTTATTTTTTCAAATTTCTTGAGAAACTCATCTTTCAGTTTTTCATAAAGAAAAGTTGATCAATTAAATTTATATTTCACCATAAATTATTATTCTTCCCATAAATCTCTTTCCCCACTTTCCATAAGTTGTTTCCCCATAAATTTCTCTTCTTTAACATAGTGAACAAATGTACCAAAACTACTACTAACAAACTTAAATATTGAAATTAATTGATGAGATGCGTTGAATCTAAAATAATCAATTTTTTTGCTTCGGTACATTTCATCTAGAAATGTCAAACAAGTTGAGTATGAAGGTCATGGTCGTTCGATTGGGCCAGAATATAGTGTTGGAAAAATGCTTCAAAAGAAGCTTAATTTGTGATTTTGTGATGATATATAGCTTGTGTAATGGTGATGTAAGTTGTTTGGATACTTGGATGCCAAGTAGTTAGATCATCACCATGGCATCTTCTTCTTATGTCACACCATGACATCCATGGTGATGTGTTATGCTTGGTGGTCCAAAAAGGTTACATATACACTTGGTGTATAGGAGTTGTTATACACCACCACTCACAACCTTCCACATAGAATCTTGTTTAAGCATTTAATTCCTTTAGATTCCATCATTAATTAACCCCTAATAAATGATTTTGTTTAATATTAAAGTTATATTTTGTTTAATGTTAAGCATTAATTAAAGTTATATTTAAGTATTTTTTGTATTTCATTTTTTGTACAGAGTTTTTGTATTGTACATTTATACGGTACGCCTTGTATAATTGTGTAGATTTTCGTATTGTTGGTACACGTATGTATATCTTCAGTATTTGTTATGTGTTTCGTGTATCTTTTTTACGATTATTTTTTATATGATTTTTTCTAGGCCAATATTTGTACGCTTTGTAATCTTGTATAACTAGATTAAAGCTCGTGCGCTGCACGGGTTAATGGGCTTAATTATGAGGTATATTCGTTAAATAAGAAACTTAATCAATCTATATCATTATAATAAATAAGACGATCACGTGATATTAGTAATCAAATTTAATGTCATCTAAGTTTATAGTCTTAATAGCGTATTTTAAAATAATACATGACAACTCTTATTTATAGTATAAAATTTCATCAACTTATTATAATTTTTCGATGTGGAAATAAATTTACGTTCATTGTCTTATTAAGAGATTTTTTAAGACTCAAAAGTTTTTTTAATTGATATCTAAGAACGAATGAATTTTTTGGTTGATATCTAAAAACGAAAGATTAATCTTATTTATAATATAAGATTTTATCGCCTCGTCATAATTTTTCGATATAGGATAATTTAATCAAGGTTTATAGTTTTAAGATCCACTTTTAAGACCCAGAAAAACGCACGATAACTCTTATTTATAATATAAAATCATCACCTTATTTTAGGGGACTACTCATCGTCGTCGGCAATTTACTTAAAATCGTCGGCAAATATGATAGTAAATGACCGAATCGCCCTCAGTTGTCTTTACTAACTAAACAAAATCTAAACTAACCTAATTAATTTATATTTGACCTAACTACTATTATATTATCACGATTTACTAACTAAATTAACGTAATTACTTAACCTACCACTATTTAACCTAAGGAAAATTACAAAGTCCGAAAGTAGCACTATTATATTTAAATTTAACCGAATCATCATCGGAATAACATTGAAACGCTTATATTTTGATTTTTCCAATAACGTTGACAATGTCGGAATGTCGAACACAGTTAACCATTTTCCTTTTGATTTGAATTTGCCGGATACCAAAAATAATTCGAAAAACGACGTCGTTGACGAGGTTAGTTTTGATTTCCCTTATTATGTACGCGGTGTAATTTCATTGGTTATCACGGAAAAAGAAAAGACAATCGTGATAGACTTTTCGGTATAGGCGTGAAAGATAGTCCGGGAATAGCCTATAGGCGTTGACGGGAAAATTGCGGTTGACGGGAAAGGAGTGAATGAAGGGAAAAGAGGAAGTTGACGGTTGGATATAGGAGATGAAACAAGTTAATTTTTGTTTTGTTTAGTTAGGGAAGGAAAAGGGGGTAAAGGGTAAAATAGGTAAATTATTTAAAATTGTCGATGATTTTAAGTAAATCGTCGACGACAAGAAGCGAAAGTCTGATTTACAATATAAAATTACATCACCTTGTTATAATTTTTTACTTAAGTGTATAGTCTTAAGAAACTTTTTAAAACTCAAAAGATTTTTGTTTGATGAAACTTTATAATTTTTCGAATGTGAGATAGTTTTACTTAAGTTTATGGTCTTAATATATTTTTAAGACTCATTAGATTTTTGGTTAATATCTAAGAGCACAGAATTATCTTATTTATAAGGGTTATTTAACAGGAATAATACCAACTTTGGGTGGTATTTCATAATGATGGGGGTCGGTAGCCTGCCTTGGGTCGCCTGTCAATTAGGCCCCAGGAGACCCGACCCGTGAAGAAGAAAGGGCCTGCCCTGCAGACCCATCAGCAAAAAGCCAACCAGGTAGCCCAAGTGCAAAGCCTTTAAGGCTCCCGCCTGCCCGTCAGGGTCTCACCACCCTCTGGGCAGGGCAGTTAAGTTCCCTGCCTGCCTGCCTCCAAAGCACCCCCGCCTTTAGCAGGGGCAGGGGAAGCCAGGGGCCCCTCCATCATTTCGCCTAAGGTAAAGGGAAATGAGTGGATGAGACAGACCCACGTGTCACTCTGCCGTCCACTCGTTTTCCCGCTCTTTTCCCTCTCTTTTCTCTCTCTTGGAGGAAGGTATAAATACTTTCCTTCCTCCCTCATTGAGAGGGTTGGATTTTCTCTCTCTAGACTCTTACTCTAAAAACGTCACCTAGCTCCTCACGAACTAGGTTCGTTAAGGCATTCACGGACTGACTTAGGCATCAGAGAGGGTTTCCTCGGACTACCTCCGAGGCCCTGTGCGTTCATTGTGCAGGGAGCAGACCCCTTCCGCCGGAAAGGTCCGATCAGTGGAGTAAGGAGAAGGAGAGACCCTCAAGGTTGTTCGATCATTGTTCAGTACTAAAGGCCCGAATTCAGATTCGGGTTAATTGATTCCAATACCGGAACAATTTGGCGCCGTCTGTGGGGACGCATACGGTTGTACCCACAAAATTACCCACAAAATCATCTATTCCCAAATACAAAAATCAATCAGTTATAGCAAATCATGCCTGAAATCATTGACGCCATTTCAGGGGCGGGCCCGACAGTGCCACCAGCGGCCCCCCTGTACGGCATGCCGTTCCCGGAGAAAACGCCCGCTGCCACAATCCCGGGAGTAGAGCGGGCGAGCCTCCACGGAGCGCCCGGTAAGGACGTCGCTGTCACAGCTGGGCAGGGGGAACATCCGAGGCAGACCCTAAACCTCGCCCCCGCTCAGATGGCGTAGACGGCGACCTTCTTCTCGGCAATGCTTAACCAGGAATTTACTCCGGAGGATCTGGTAGGCAGGGTCGCCACAACCCCCAGACAGTTTCACTTCGAAAGTGGAGAAGGAGCGGGGAGCTCAAAGCGAACCGCCGCCAGAAAAATCCAAAGGAAGGCGAAGAAAATAGCTCAAGTGTATGCACAGGTGCAGAGGCGCATTACGGCCGGCAACCAGGAACCGCCTGCTCAGCAGGCGTTCTCCATACACACAACAGAGTCCACCGCTGCCCGTGAAAGAAGGGGTTTGTCCCAAGACCTCCAGGACCGGATGAGGCACAGAGAGCCTGCGTCCAAACGCCTGGGAGAAAGACAGGGCGACGTCTTTTCCAGGCTGACACCGGTGGCAGACTCACAGCCAGCACCGGGTCTGTCTAGAAGCCTCCAGTCAAGACTTAATCAGGGGCAGCCCATTGGGTCGAAGCATCGTCAAGGGGACAATCTTGAGCTAGCACAGAAGAAGCGCCCACGACACCACTCCCCTGATAGATGGGACGACGAGGCGATTAGCATGCAACCGCCCCAACACCGTTCCCCTAGTAGTCGGAAACCGACCCCCGACAGATGGGGAGATCACGGTTACCACTCCATGGGGAGCAGGTCGAAGATGGCAGGAAGGCCTACAAAAACCCCTTTTCATCCAGAGGTGCAGGGGTACCCAATCCCAAAAATTAAGATGCCCTCTATTAAATTCGACGGCACGACTGACCCGGAAGACCACTTAGTTACGTACGAGAGTCATATGGGCATGTACGATGCCGACGACGCAGTCTGGTGCAAGATCTTTCCAACCATCCTGGTGGGTCTGGCCTAGGGTTGGTTCAGGGACTTGCCGCAGGGATCTATCAGCTTTTTCATCGAATTGGCAGAGGCCTTCCTAGATCAGTATGCTGGAAACAAGAGGCGCCGTCTTACTCAGTTTGACCTAATGACCCTTAGGCAGAGGAAAGGCGAGACTGTCAGAGAGTACCTGAAGAGGTTTGACTTGTCCTTCCAGCAAGTCAAAGAAATAGACGATGCAACAGGAACATATGCGCTAACTAACTCCTTGCTCCCTGGGGAGATGAAAAACCAGATGATCAGGGCCCAGCCAGAAACTCTGGCCAAGGCTAGAAAGATCGCAGAAGGATTTATGCTGCAGGAAGAGTTCCACAGCCTGCCGGAAACCCCCGCAGGCCCTACCAGGCAGCAGGAGGGACCGCAGGGTGGGCGCAGCAGAACCGAGGCAGGGAAACAGAGAGCTGAGGAAGGGGATACCCCCAAGAAAGAACGCACAGTTTACCAGCCTAGATTCGACAGCTACACAGCCCTCAACAAATCCAGGGCAGAGATTTTTGAACTAGAGAAGGAAACTGGTAAGTGGAACCGTCCAAGCAAGCCACGCAGCCCGAAAGGGGACCCCAAGAAATTCTGTACATTCCATGACTGCGTAGGCCATACCACCGAAGAATGCCGCCACCTGAAAGACGAGATCGAGAAGCTCATCAGGAATGGCTGGCTGAGCAACTACTGATAAGTGTAGTTTGTAGTGCCTAATTTGCTGTGTTTTGGTCCCGTTTTCCTTGTGAAATCGCTCGTTGGGAGCGGTTTATGGGTTACTTATGCTTCCTTTAGTTTGTTTTAGGTTCCCGAGACCATTTGTGAAGAATTGGAGCGAATCCGACTCGATACATACACTTTTTGGAGCCAACGAAGTGAAGGAACGATCACTCGATGCCTTGGATTCGACCCCGAGACCCTGGGACCCGATCCCGAGCCTCTTAGACTCGATCCCGAGCCCCGAGAATCGGTGAGAATCCCATGAGAACCAAGGAGGGACCAAAAAATCATATTGGAGGCCTACAAGACTCATCCCCGACGGGAAGGGCCTCATCCCGCCCGGGATGAGGTGCACAATTGCGTAGGCTACTGACCTGGCCGTCCCGACCGGGAAGAGCAATAACACAGCCTGGTGTTATTGATAACACAGCCCGGTGTTATGCTTGATCCCGATCGGGACCACCTCATCCCGACCGGGATGAGCCCAGTTCAGGCCCGCGTCAACTCTTTTCTTCTCCTTACTCATTGTAACCCTATATATACCCTTCCTCTTGTATTCTTATGGAATGTTCTTCATTACCCATTAAACCCTAGACTACTTTAGGTTAGTTTAGCCTAGATTAGGGTAGATTAGTCTTTAATTAGTCCTTAATCTTAGTTTAATCTAGTTAGACTACTCTTGTAATATTGGAATTCTTGAAGATTCTACCAATCTTGACAACATTGGTGGATGTTTTTGGTCTTCTTCTATACAAGTGTTCATCTTTTCCTTTCATCTAGTTTGGTATAATCTTTCCTTTCTCTTTTCCTTTAATCTTTCATATTTAATCAAGTTTTCATCTTTGTTATTGTTTATTCATCCTTGTTATTCCCATTATGGATGTTTTGTTGTTTGTGTTGATTCTTCTTGTTATGGTTAGTATTAGTTTCATTATGTGTGAGTAGACTTGTTGTGGGGTTAGTAGGGGGATTAAGTGTTGATTATGGATTATTAGGGTTTGATTGTGGGTAAAGGTAGATTCTTTGTTACTAGTCACATATTAAGAGCACCATGTGTTTGTTGAATTGCTTGTTAGAGTAGTAGTTGCAAATACTCCTCTTGCTTGTCTTCCTCTTCTCATTGTGTGAATGATTTGTGGTTGAATCCTTGCGTATTGGGTGACAACTTGCATAAGTATTCGGGTTTATCTTTGACACGAGAGTGCGGACATTGGTCTACGTAGCGAGAGCTCGGACCGATCTTAGTAACTAGGTGAAACCTACACCCTCGATCTCCCAACTATCCTACTACACTTATGAACCCGACCTAACCCTACCCTTTCCTTATTTGATTTCTTCGTTACCTTAGTCGTAGTCTTAGCCTTCTCCCCTTCTTATCATTGTTTTGTTTAGTTTAGCTCGTTGACTTAGCCTAGTTTTTGGGTGACCCTAGTCTAAACGCCTCTTACCGTCCCCGTGGATTCGACCCGACTTACCCTATCTACGTGTTAGGTGTAGTTGGTTATTATTTGACGGTGGGGATCCACGGCAAATCCCTACCATCAATTTGGCGCCGTTGCCGGGGACGGTGCTAGTTTAGACCTTGTTTGCCTATTTACTTGACTTTGTCTTTGTTTTTGTGTTTTTCTTTTTTCTTTTTGCTTCTTTGCTTCTTGTGTGTGCGAAGTTTATTTCCTTCTTGTCTAGTGCCCAAAAAGCACTAGACTTCTCACGTTTGTTCTTAGTCTACAGTTTGTGCTTAGAGGTGGTGACCATCTTCTTCTTGCAACTTAGAGCCGCTTTAACGGACAGTTGCTAGATTGAGAGGTCTTCAACCGGGTACGAGCCGCGATTTTCGAGTTTAATATGAGGTTTGATCTAAATTCCGCACCCATGGAAGCCACCATGAGCTACTCCTCTCCCTCTATGGATCAAAGCTATGACATGATGACTCCTAATTACTATCAAGCTTCTTGGGGTAATCAAGACACTAGTAGGTATAAACTTCAAGGATATGGAAACGGCTACCAACAAGTGAACGCTTATCAATCCTATGATCATGGTGACTATTACTCAAGCTATGAATGTGAACCCACGATGTTTAATCATGATTCACCGTATGGAAGCCAATTTCCCCAAAACCCACCACATTACCCTCCACCCCAACCACAATATGAACCCCATAACCCACAATACTACCAATCACCTCAACCTCGCTACCAACAATATGATGCCCCATCCCTTGGGTATCATCAAGATTTTCTAGGAGCATTACAAGACCCCAATGACCACCAATCGCCAAACTTGGAGTTGTATCAATCGATTCTTCAATTGCAAAGGAGCCAACAAGAAATGACCATTCAAATGCAAAAGAACCAAGATGAATTCATGGCCCAATACCAAAGGGAAACCGAGGCGATGGATGCTCGATTAAATGCGTTATCGGTTAAAACCTTAATGTTTTTATCCCGAACGTCACAACTAAATGAAGGGTGCCCACTTGAGAAAGGGGAGCAACCTAATCACGTAGCCGCCGATGAAGTTCCTTTTAGAAGCGAACTTTGCTTTGAAGAACCTATATCGTCTACCTAAAAAGAGACGAATGAGGATATGGCCCTTGGTGAAGGCATCGTTGGTGAAAAATTGGAGGAGGTTAGCGAGTTGGATGAGTTGGTAGAATTTGTGAAGTTGTTGGGCGAAATTGACAAGCTCAAGTTGCCCATGTCCGAGAATGTGGATAAGCATCAAGAACCCCTTGTAATTAAACCAAGCAATGGTTTGGAAGAGATTGAAACCGCCGGTAGAAGTTTCAATCTTCTCCTCCAAGATGATGTGGGGACAAGTGATGAAGATGGGGAACCACAACTTGAGGAAAGTGTGGGGGTGTGCAACAAGGAAATGAGGCCAAAGCCGTTTTTTGTGTCTCATGATGAAGATTTGAAGCTTGCTAGTGATTGGAGACGGTGCCTAGGGAGGAAGAGGTCGGTGAATCTCGTAGGATGGATAGACCCCGGAGACAACATGAAAGATGATATCGGGTCTTTTGAGGACTACTTCTTGCCTCCACCTTGGAGGCCGTAGAGGATGGCTTGGCTCGAGCACTCTTTAGGCCTTCATTACGATGTCGGTCGTGCGTTCGAATTGCTCCTCCAAGCCCTTGAGGGCTATGGTTGAAGAAGGAGAGTCCACCGTCCTCGGTTTGACGGAGTTCCTAAAGAACCGTCATGTTGTATATTCCCCTTTCTCTCTTTTCTTTAGTTTTTGTGTTTGTAATTGTGTTTTGTATGATTTTGTTTCTAGGATTGGTTTGTTTTGTGAAACTCTTGTAATTAATTTGGATTGTTGATGAGCGACGTGAGGGAGGGAATTTGATGTTGTATTTGAGTTTATTGTGATAGGTGTGAAGTGAAGGTGATCCCTAGAGAAGATTGGCCATCGATAGAGCATGGATTGTGAGCAAGGGAATCGG
Source organism: Agrostemma githago (assembly GCA_958450325.1). Taxonomy (NCBI): domain Eukaryota; kingdom Viridiplantae; phylum Streptophyta; class Magnoliopsida; order Caryophyllales; family Caryophyllaceae; genus Agrostemma; species Agrostemma githago. The sequence goes on along the minus strand of OY288255.1, from coordinate 10,812,943 downwards.
TTTTTGAAGCTTAGGATAAGCTTTTGGGTTTGTGGAAGGCTAGAAGACTCTTTCCGGCCGGGAGGAGAGCATCCCGACCGGGAAGGATGAGGCGTCCCGACCGGGAAGGAGTCATCCCGATCGGGATGAGGGCACCAAAATTTGAGCTTACTGGAACGTGATCCCGACCGGGACGGGGGCTTCCCGACCGGGACGGGTGTGTCATCCCGACCGGGATGGTCCCCTGCTTCCCTTTTTGCCTCTTCTTTGTCTTGTGAGCCCACCCAACCACTTTATACCCCCTCTCAACCTCCCTACCTATCCTTGCACATACCATATGACCCATGTACCTCATTTACATACCCTCACCTCATTTTCTCTTCACTTTACACCGAGATTCACATCAAATCTCACCCCCTCACACCATTACTACCTCAACCATGCGATACTTTCAAGCTTGAAGAGGGATGACAATGATGACGACAAGCAAAGTGCAATTAGTGATCATTGAGACGATGGAGCGAGTGAGTTGCTAACCGATGGGTACGACAACTATCCTTTCTTTTCCGTCTTTTATTGCTTATTTTCCCTTGTTTGTCCCCTTCCCCTTGTACACTTTTGTGTCATGGTGTCATGGTGGCCTTCGAGGCCTTGGTAGTTATTGCTCCCGACTCTCGATGACGTGACTACATCGAGAGTCCTTTTCAAAATCCAAATTTTACAAAATTTTCACCCTTTTTGTAGAATTTAGTCGGATTCGGGCGGAATCCGGGATAGGTGACTTGATTACACCTAGTCCTCCCCTCCCATTTCCTTTTATTCCTTTCTTTTTATTTTCTTCCCCCATCCATATCTTTTATCGTCTCGGCTCATGGTGACTTGACTACACCCCGGCCGGACACATTCTACCCTTTCTTCACTTTTATCTTTGATTTTTAGCTTTATTTTCGTATTTTCTTTTCTTTTATTTTGTGTCTCCGCACACTACAATCGAGCATGAGAACATTGTTCGGTTTAAGTGTGGGGGAGCGATATTCTATCATACTTAGTTTTATTTTCGTAGTTTTTCGAAAAATCTTTAAAAAAACCCTAAAATTTTGAAAACTTTTTACAAAAATCAAAAAGATTTTCTTTTGTGTGTTTTCCTTTTGTGTCGTTATGTCGTATATTTGTTTTGTGTGCGTGTTTTGCCTCCCTTTTTCCTTATAGGTCACTCAAATCACCGATAGCTTTGGAGAGCTTTCAAGATATCCGGTAACATCTTCTATCCCTTTTTCCTTCTTTGTCTCTTGCGGAGTTTGGAGGAGATTGTGATGTTGTGTGCTCGGGTGGAGCTTTGTAAAGTTGTGGCCGATTTGGTGACTTGATTGGAAGTTCGGGGTGGTGTTTGTTTTACTTATGTGTTTGTTTTTTTTGTTTTTTTTGTTTGGTTGCCTTTTGTCTCTTTTTCTTTCGTTTTCGTCGTGTCTTTGTTTTGTGTGTGTAGTTGTGTCTTGTGTGTAAAATGGTTTTCGAAAACCCGGTTTAGAGGCTAGTGTGCGAGCGTTTACTTTCCCTTTCTAGTGGTATAAACCGAGTCTTGGACTTTAGTCTAGTAGAATGACCCTAAATCAATAGTTTCGTTGGTCCTTTACCTTGAGTCCACCTAGCTTACTAGGGATTTACTACGGGATTTGCATTTTGACCATTATGACCACCCACGGTGTGAAAAGGCCTTGGTTGCCGAGTCTCGTTCCTTAGGTGACCGTGTTAGGGATTGTTTGATTAGTCCAAGTTTTCCACCTTTTTGTGGGTTTGAAGGGAAGGCGCCGTCCCGACTTACCCATTCCCCTACCTTCCACACATATCCACCAAATAAATTTGCAAATTGTTGAAATCATCTTTCTTAGTTGCAAAGAAATGTCTATCACTCAAAGCATGCCAAAAAGGGCAAAGAAAAGAAAGAAAAGATTGAAGAAAAAAAAAGAAAAGGCACAAAAAGCCAAAAAGAAAATAGAAAAGAAGAAAAAGAAATGGCATGGCAACACACAAAGCAAAAATGCAAAAGAAAGAAAAAATGCCAAAAAATAAATCATCTCGCAAAAATATCTTAACCCCACAAAAATAAGCCTTTTACCGACTATTACCGTGAAGAGCCTACCAAAGGACCGAGTCCCTAGGAAGGATGATGGCGGTAATGGTCAGTCTTCCCTCACTTTGCAAATATTTCCACCTTTTTACTTGGACTAGTTAAGCGGTTTTGGACATGGGACGACCCTCTTGGCTCATCGCTAAAGGGGGCGGGGTCTCACTTACCTAAAGTGTCGACTAACACCGTGGTTCATCCTTTTTCCATCCCGCCGATCGTCCCGTAGTACGTTCTTAGAAGGCTAGGAGGACCTAGGTAAGTTACCAACGTTTTTGTTGCTTTATCGTCATACTATTAGGGTTTAGTTCATCTCAATTTGTAGGATTAGCTTGGAAACGTTGTCACTTGCCTCGAGTCCTAAACCGGTGCTTCTTTCACCGCTTGTTTGAGGGAAGCGGTATTTGTTTTCTTTTGGGTGCAACCGATTATTTGTTTGTTTGTATGTTAGTTTGTCTGTGTGTTTTGTGTCCGGTTGCATCCACAGTTTTGTTGCAAGACCTTACTTGCCTTGCGGAGTACACTTTTCCTCTAAGTGTACTCGCGTGAGTTGAAAGGGCGTAGGGTGCGCTAATACCCGCTCGGCTAGTTTAGTAGTTAGTTTGTGCTTATACGAGGGCGAGTAAGGGTTAAGTGTGGGGGAGTTGATAAGTGTAGTTTGTAGTGCCTAATTTGCTGTGTTTTGGTCCCGTTTTCCTTGTGGAATCGCTCGTTGGGAGCGGTTTATGGGTTACTTATGCTTCCTTTAGTTCGTTTTAGGTTCCCGAGACCATTTGTGAAGAATTGGAGCGAATCTGACTCGATACATACACTTTTTGGAGCCAACGAAGTGAAGGAACGATCACTCGATGCCTTGGATTCGACCCCGAGACCTTGGGACCCGATCCCGAGCCTCTTAGACTCGATCCCGAGCCCCGAGAATCGGTGAGAAGCCCATGAGAACCAAGGAGGGACCAAAAAATCATATTGGAGGCCTACAAGACTCATCCCCGACGGGAAGGGCCTCATCCCTCCCGGGATGAGGTGCACAATTGCGTAGGCTACTGACCTGGCCGTCCCGACCGGGAAGAGCAATAACACAGCCTGGTGTTATTGATAACACAGCCCGGTGTTATGCTTGATCCCGACCGGGACCACCTCATCCCGACCGGGATGAGCCCAGTTCAGGCCCGCGTCAACTCTTTTCTTCTCCTTACTCATTGTAACCCTATATATACCCTTCCTCTTGTATTCTTATGGAATGTTCTTCATTACCCATTAAACCCTAGACTACTTTAGGTTAGTTTAGCCTAGATTAGTGTAGATTAGTCTTTAATTAGTCCTTAATCTTAGTTTAATCTAGTTAGACTACTCTTGTAATATTGGAATTCTTGGAGATTCTACCAATCTTGACAACATTGGTGGATGTTTTTGGTCTTCTTCTATACAAGTGTTCATCTTTTCCTTTCATCTAGTTTGGTATAATCTTTCCTTTCTCTTTTCCTTTAATCTTTCATATTTAATCAAGTTTTTATCTTTGTTATTGTTTGTTCATCCTTGTTATTCCCATTATGGATGTTTTGTTGTTTGTGTTGATTCTTCTTGTTATGGTTAGTATTAGTTTCATTATGTGTGAGTAGACTTGTTGTGGGGTTAGTAGGGGGATTAAGTGTTGATTATGGATGATTAGGGTTTGATTGTAGGTAAAGGTAGATTCTTAGATGCCTCATCGGTGAGAGAAGAGAAGTCTCCTCCGGCGGCCGAATTGAGGTTTTCCTTGGTTCTCGACGAAAGGGTGTTGTAAAACGTTTGGGTGGTTAGCCAATCGGGTATTCCATGGTGTGGACATTTGCGCAACAAGTCTCTAAATCTTTCCCAAGCCTCACTTAGGCTTTCAAATTCATCTTGCTTAAAGGTTTGTATCTCCATGCGATATTGATTAGTCTTTGATGGCGGAAAATATTTATCCAAGAAGGCATTAGATAGTTGAGCCCATGTTGTAAAAGTATTAGCGGGATGACCTTGAAGCCATCTACGAGCTTCATCTCTCAAGGTCTTCGGAAATAATAAACGATGCAATTGGCATGAAGTTAACCCATTGAGACGTGCTCCTACTAATTTTTCTTTGAATGAAGCGATGTGCTCTTGAGCATCTTCTTGAGAAAAGCCGTGAAATGTATCTTGTTGGACCGCATTGGTCAAAGAAGCTTTCAATTCGTAGTTCTCGGGAATCTCTCCGAAATCAACGGGAGAAGGTGTTTCTTCATGTGTGAGTTGAGAGTGCGAACCTAGAGTCGCCATTGGTTGGATTGGTGGTGATGATGGATTTGAATTTGCTGGATTTCGAGAATTTGGAGGGTTTGGAGAATTTGGAGGGTTTGGAGAATTTGGAGGGGATGGAATTGGTGGTGGTGTTCTCGGTGATGGTGGTGGTGGTGGTGGTGGTGAATTTTGTGAAGTGGAAGGTATGGAAGGATTGTTTGGAGTGAGATTATGTGATGTAGAAGGTGTAGAAGGTGAATGTGGTAGGATGGAATTAAGGTTATGAGGTGATAATGAAGGATGTGGAATGATGGTGGTTGAGTTATTTCCTCGAAAACGCAATGCTCTAAAAGTCCTTTCCGGCTCCGGATCGAACCACAAGGGCGAAGACGTGTTCCTGGGCATAAAACTCAATTAAACGGTGAGACTCCTAGCACCTCGCGGTACTAGGGAAAAGAGAGAAGGGAAAAGAATCAAACACAACAACTAAAAACACAACAACAACTAGCCGTTCCCCGGCAACGGCGCCATTTTGATCGCCTCCCAATCGGATCGGTCGTTAACGAAGGACGGGGGATCAAACGATATTTGTAGACTCGGAAATATCACAAAAACAAACAAGTAATCGTGGTAAGTCGAGGTCGGTCCACAGGGAACGGTGTGTGTTGTGAAGTTTAAAGTGTCGTGTTCGATGTCTTAGAAGGAGGGTTTTGTAGAGGTCGAGTCTATACTAGAGGGATTAGTACGATGATGGTTTAGAGGTGATCAATTTAGGGAAAGGCGTTAGGGAGAAGTCGGGATTCGGTACTTGGGGTCTAAGAAGGTCGGGATCGAGTTTTTGTCACAATATTGATAAACTCACCTAAAATCCCGCTTTCGCGGTGAATGAGGGTAAGTTCCTAGTCACGGTAATTTCTACCCCGAGTTTCCCCATATTGATAGAAATTAGTCAAGGTCGGTCTAGTTGGCCGGACTAAAACAACAGTGACATAACACCAAAAATAAGATAAACCAACATGCAAGCAACCCACCAACATCCCTATATTCAAATAAACCAAGCCCTCATCCCTAAACTCCCCAACAAGAAATCTACTCACACATCATTATGGAAATCATCACAACATGCATATTAATTAGATCTAAATAAGATGATGATGAGAAAATATCACAAAAACTAAATTAGATATTAGAGAGTGGAAGAGAATTATACCAAATATGAAGGTCTATAAGAAATAAGAAGATTGTATAAGTAAAGATTGAATCTTTGATGAATAAAGTGAAGAACTTGTCACTAATCCTTCATTAAACCCAACAAATCTTCAAATAAAACTTGAATAATCTTCTTACAAACTTCAAATCTAATTAATTGTTGGTGGAGATTATGTAGATCTACTACTAATTGCTTGTAAACTACTAGAATTTTTTATGATTTTTACTACTACTACTACTACTAATGGATGGTGTAATAGAATGGTGGAGTGGTGTAATGTCTTCCCTTCTTAGCACAATGGAGAGGTGAGTTAGGCAATGAATTAGGGTAACATATATATAGTAATCTCTTAACGGATCCTTAACCTAAAGCCCAAATCCAACTTTATGCTCCATTAGTGAGACAATCTCCCTTTGCATCTCCATCGGGTGAAACGTCGCTCTGCGGACTCGTCGGTAATTCCCACCGGGTGAAATTTTCGCCCGGTGAGAATTTTTTTTTTTTCGCGTTTTCGGCACTTCTTCCCATCGGGCGAAATTTCGCCCGGTCAGTTTCGCCCGGTGGGTAAGCTCGAAAAATCTTCAGGAGGCACTTTCACTATCGGGTGAAATTTCGCCCGGTGGTGTCTCACCGGGTGAAATTTCGCCCGATCATTTTTCTGGCCTCGAATCTTGTCTCATTCTTCGTTTGTTCGATCGGATGGCTTTAAACTTTAAGTTGTGTGCTTTGCTCTTTGGACGGTTTTCCCTTCTCTTGTGCTCGTGGAAGCTCAATCGTGATTTCGGTGCTCAAATCCTATCAAAATGATACAAAAAATACCAAAAACACGTAAAACGCACAAGAGGGACGCTAATGCGAGAAGTATGCAAAATATGGCGATAATCGCACTCAAGACTCGCAAAACGAGGGAAAAACGGGTCTAAATGGAGGGAAAACGGTCTAAATTTAGCACACAAGAATTCCCCCACACTAAACCGTTGCTCGTCCTCGAGCAAAGACCCAAAAAGAAATTACAAACTACTACTACTAGCTAGACTATGCTAAGCCGATACGGGGCAATTAACGGGCCCGCTCCGTCCCTTCAACTCACATCGAAATACTTATGAGGCAAAGTACTCCCATGCAAGGCAAGTTGGGGCTTGCTCAAAATGGTGGATGCGACTAAACACACAAAAACACATAACACGAAAGAATAGACGCATCCAAAGCAAAAATAAAACACCGAATCCCTCATCGAGACGGCGGGGAAAGACACTGATTACTTACCTAAAACAACAATAAACTTCCAAGATAAATCACCCACGTAAACAAGGACCAAAACCTAATACTATGACAATTAAGCAATATAGATGTTGATAACTTAGCCAGGTCCTCCTAATCTTCTAAAGGGGTACTACGGGGCGTATAATGGAGTGGAAAAAGTGAACCATGGATTCGTTCGACACTGTAGGTAGGTGCAGTCCCGCTCTCTTTGGCTAAGCCAAGAGGGTCGTTCCAAAACTCGAATATCCTAAATTAGCCCAAATAAAAAGGTGGAGTGTTTACAATTATTGGGATGGATCGACTCATCACCGCTATCTTCCGACCTCGGGACTCGGTCCTCTAGTTGGCACTTCACGATGATGAACCGAACAAAGGCCTTTTTTTTTGAAGGAGACATTTTTGATAATTTGATTTTCATTTGAAGCTCCTTTTCTTCTCCTTTGTTTTTCTTTGTTTTTCATATTTTTGTACCATTTTCTCTTGCTTTGGTTTGCCCTTTTTGGCTTTTTGATGTGGTTTGTAACCAAACTTGGAGGTTATTTTTGTGTAAACTTATTGTGATGATGTATAGGTGGAGGAAAAATAGGTAATCGAGAACGCGCGCCATTCCGGATAACCCACAAAAGATGGAAAAGATTTGGACTAAAGGTGCAATGGTCATTCGAGCAAGGTCACCTAGAAAACGGGATGCGGGAACCAAGGCCTAACTCCTCCATGGGTGGTCAAGGTGGTCAAATGCAAACCCCGAAGTAAACCTCTAGTAGAAAAGGTGGACTCAAAGCTAAAGGATCAACAAATTCATTGCCTAAGAGTCATTCTACTAGACTAAGGTTCAAAATCTACGATGGATTATCTACAATGGAATGTAAACTCTTGTAATAAGTTTGTAATCGGGTTTTCGAAAAGTTTTAGTCCTAGACACACTATACAAAAGCAAAACAAACACATGAAAATGAAAAAGCAAAATAAAAGAAAACACAAGTAAGGTCATGTACTCCATACTCCATCAACATTCAAGCATAATCAACCACAACACCAAAATGCTCAACTTCGAGAGCCTCCAATAGCAACAACCTAACTCCTCTACAAAAGTTAAAGAAAGAAGGAAGGAAGGAAGTTACCAAGCGGGTGCTTTCATAATCTCTTCAATTCGCGCTATTAAGGTGGTGGTTACTTGTAAGAGTAGAGAACAAGACCGTACACGAGACACGAAACATAACGAGAAACAAGAAAAGAAAAGAAAATGAAAAAAAATGTTTTTGATTTTTCGAGTTTTTCAAATTTTTATGGATTTTTGAAGGGATTTTTGAAAAATAAAAGATAGTAGACTCCTCCCCCACACGAAAACTGTACATTGTCCTCAATGAACAAGTAGGGAAGAACGAAAAAGACGAAAAAGAAAAATAAGAAAAATCTTTTTGGATTTTTGTAATTTTTAAATGTTTTTGGGTTTTATAATTTTTTTGAATGTTTTTTGGATTTTTCAAAATTTTTGAGAAAAGAAAAAGAAAAATAAAATAAAGAAAACGATAAGATAGTGGCGGGCCTAGGTGCAATCACATCACCTAGACCCTAGCCAAGTGGCTAAGAAAATGAAAATGAAATAAAATGAAAGGGTGAAAAATTGGGCGTAGGTGTAGTCACGTCACCTAGCCGGGATTAAGAAAAATTGAGAAAAATTTGATTTAAAAATTTGGATTCTTCAAAAGGGGTCAATGGCGTAATCACATCGCCAAGAGACCAGGAGCATTACCAAGGCTGCGACGGCCACAAAAATCATTAGATGGGATGGTGGGACAGCTTGCAATTTTGTTCGAGATAAAACGATCACAATGATTATAATTATGGTACAGGGAATAAGGAACAACATTAATTCAAATACAATGATAGATGATTAAGACTCACCGACTCCACATATATACCCACAACACATACGAACCATATTATCTACCGACTCTTGTAGGGGGAGTATAGTCTGAATAGTCATTTGACGCAAAGGAGGCCGTGGGAGTTCCTTCACCGGCATACTCCCAAACTCCTACATCCCCCGAGTTGTTCAGTCGGAATTCACAGGGACCTGGAGGTAGGTCCCAATTGGGACGGTTATAAATATTGGTTCGGTTTTTGCAGGGGACAATTAAGGCACGGTCATGGCTAAGAGAAACGAGGCGGTGGTCAGGCACATTAAATATCCAAGTAGGGAAATAAGCCTCGTTAAGCCAGACACGGGGGTCATGTCACTACTACAAAACATCAAATAGACAATTGTTTTTTTTGCAATAGACAACTGACTTACAACAGTTGAGTAGTTTGGAGTTGTATATTAGTCTACGTATAGACAACTGTTTTACAACAGTTGTCTATTCACTAATAGACAACTGTTTTATAAAATAACAGTTGTCTATTATGTGTATAGGCATCTGAGCTTTTAAAAAATTAGATGTATATTCTTTCAGTAGACAACTGTTTACTAAAACAGCAGTTGTCTATTGCCCGTATATTTGAACTATATAATACTCATATTTAAACTATATATCACAATTTGAACTATATATTAACGATTCATAAGAAATGAATATCATATGAAATTGAACAGGAAGTTCCATTTTTATATAATCCAACAGCCAAAAGGTACAAACCATTATCCAATTACATCCAAAAGATACATAAAAAGCATATATAATCCAACATAATAACACCTCGTCTATATAACTATTATCCAATTACTTCTAAAAGGTACAAACCATTATCCAACACAACTTTTTGTCAACACTGTAATACCTCGGCTTTTTGCTTGAATACGCTCAAAAGTGGCCATAACCCCGCAATTTGATCCTCCCATTGCAACCCTCTTCCCCCGTACTTGAGTCCAAAGCTTCTACTGCTTCGCCCGAGTTATACATGTCCAATAATCCAATAGGAGCGAATTGGATAGCTTCCTCAAAAACCTATGAGAGAAATTATATAAATAAAATAAAATAAATCACGCCTTTAGATCATATACGAGGAACAATGTCTGATTATTGACCCGATCAAAGAGATTGTGAACAGTTCATATCTTTACCTGATTTGCTGAGGTTGCTTCCTTTGTAGCTTTATCCTCCCTCACACGAACAAGGCGTGGAAATCGCAAGGAAATTCCCTGTTTATGAAACATTAACGACTACAAATTCACAGTGTATGGACAAGCTAATGTTCATATTCAATGCCAAATAACACTGAAAGCTAAGGGTTCCAGACATGAAAAAAGAATACTTACACTAGCACCAGTCGAGGAGCAGTCGACCACCGTCTCAATTATCACAACCAGACTTGGAATGGATACTCACTAAGTAAGGGTCCTAAAGTAGCAATAGATTTGATGCGAGAAAACTTGCAAAGGTATATAATAAATGAGTAGGCACTCTACTTGTCATAAGCTCATAAGTCATAACGTCAAGAATTGTAATTTGGAATACATAACTTCAATGCTAATGGTTTACCTTTTGAACATGGTCATTTGCATGCTTTACTCAAGGTTAGTTTACTTCTTCCTTGATATAAAGCTGTTTGGTTAGAGTCTTTCATCTTTGGCTGATTCAAATTTCTCATAATTTCAAATATTTTGCTGGATAGTGTTTGTCTGTTCAATTACAAAGAAAATCACACACAATGAGCAAATATCGTTTAACCCGATCGAGTCATTTGGAGTGTGGGATAATCAACAGGTTATAGAAACCGCTCACATAATGAAACAAGACTTCCTACATGTTACTGTTATTCCCTGCCATTCCATTTATTTAAAAACTATAAATTTACTTACCTACATATCTATCTAGCTCCATCGGGCCGGGATTAAATTAAACAAATTAAATTAGTGATCGTAGCATGCAGGAGGTTGCATTGCATTGCATTGGGCTTACATCTTTAGAAGTGACATCAGAAAAGCTGCTATCATCTGTCGTATGAAATGGGAGTTGTTCGTATATGTTGAAAGCTGACGGAGCCTGTAGTACGTGAATATAATCAATATATATATATATATATATATATATGATGATCACAGGAATAATAATAAGTTGATTGAGTAAAAACGCACTAGCGAGCAGTAATTAATCAAAGAAAGTGATCTGAATCCATCAATGGGATGATCCATGAATAATTACGCAAATTCTTCTTTAAGCGTATGACGGATCAAATATTTAGCATAAGACGAACTCATGATCTGAGCCTAGGTTATAGCATAGGGAAATATTTTCCTAGCTAACGTTATAACGGATACATGGGTCGCAGGTAAGACCAACCGGATGAATTAATTATGGTAATAATGCATGACAACCTTACGTACGTACCTTAAGTTTGTTGTCTTTATTGGTTCTGGCATTCTTAGGAGAAAAGGTACAAGTGCCAGTAAAGAGCTGATCTCCAAGTTGATGCAAATGCGTTTTAAGTTCACCTGAATTCAGTTGAGATGATTTATCTTGCTTCACCAACACCATGTCTTCCCCTCCGATGCTTATTCCTACTATTACATGTGTCCCATAGCCTCAGTGATGCTTAAAGTGTGCTCAAACAACAGGTCTTGACCCTTTCTCTTAAATTTCGGGTGCTCTTTATGCTGAAGGACAAAGACGATGTCTCGTGTTATGGTTTCAGCTGCAGAAACATACAAAACACGGTCACTACACCCAGTGTACCAGGAAAAGCAGGTTTTTCTAGTGATGAGTTTTTTCAGAAAATGTACCGCTTCATCAGCTTCCCCGGAGAAGGTAATCTTTTGTCCACTTTGCATCCCTTTCTCAACAACAACCTCGAGAACTTTCTTCTCGGGCACAACTTTGTCACCCTTGCACTGAGGGCAGCGATCCTTGTCGTCGATGGTCTCTCCAGTTCCCTTAAATTCGTTACAAGGATGCTGCATCTGTTGAATCATCGATGGGCCAAGGTGTGACTGACACTTTCATACCGGTTCCTTGACATCCACCACACTTCGTCGAAGCACCAGATTTTGATCCTTTACTGTTTACAAGCATAACCAAATTGATATTACTGTTATTAACCTTCCTACGATTAAAACAGGTCAAGTAGCCTCGGGAAAACAGGAAAGTGTACATACCCACTGCACTTGGAGCAGATGACATTGCGAGAGAGAGTTTATTTGTCGTACCACTATAGAGATCCTCGAGTGATACCTTGAGAGGGTGGATCACGTCTTCATCTCTCCTCTGCCTTCGACCTCGGCTGCTGCCGCCACCACCACCACCTGTTCACGCGCGAGATATAAGAACCCATTCTAAAGAATATGGATTAGGAATCATCAGATGATAAGCATAATATCGTTAGTTCATCACTATCCACAAGAACACAAGCTAAAGAACGCGAAATACGATATCATACAAGACGCCGGGCAAAAGAATGAAGGTTAGGAAGCATCAGATGAACATGATACTATCTACAAGAACACAAGTTAAAGAATGCAGATTAGGAAGAACCCAAGCTAAAGAATGCGGATTAGAAACCATCAGATAAACACGATATTGTTAATTTATTACTATCCGGCCACAAGAACCCAAGCTAAAAAACGCAAATTACAATATTATTAATTCATTACTATCCACAATAACTCAAGCTAAAGAATGCGGATTAGAACAGAGAAACGAACATACATTGTACATTTCAGGTTTGGTGACAAAGAAATAAGCAACACTCTCAAGACTATCATTCAACACCTTCGTTCGCACCTGCTTCGGCGGAAATCCTTGCGCTTCTAAACTCCTCACCTGTTACATCAATCAATTTGTTTTCACAAATTGAGTCAAAAGAACACAAAAACTAGGAGAAAAAGAGGAATTACCAGAGTGTAAGTATCGACGATGAATAACCGCTTATCATTAGAATCGACGAGCTGAGACATGTGCTTAGCATTGATAGACCGACTTCCGCAACGCGTATTTTTGGACAGCGAAGAGTGTAATCGAAATTGAGCGGCAAAATAAGCATGATTGGCCGCCAATTAAGCAAACGGTTCCTTCAATTTTGTCGAACTAAGAATTGAGTATGTCGAAAAATTACAAAGTCGCTTACAAGCTGTAAAAGCCGCCATTGATGGAACAATCAATCGCTATGAATTTACTGCAGGTATAACTTCAGAAATAACAATCCATATGTTTTGCCCATGTAGAAGAGGAGATGAGCAGAGAATTAGGGGAGGGAACTCACTGGCGAAGGAGGGCGTCTGGGGATTTCATCGGAGAATTAGGGGTTTTCGATTTAGGGATCATTTTTTATTTAGGGTTTTAGTTGTGAAGGAGGGCACGGATGACTGGGTGATTTTGGGTTTCATTTTGAGAGGACTTCGTATTTTTAGATTTTAGGTTTTCCAATTGCATAGATACTTTACAAGCTAATATAGGTTGGGTATCCGTCAATTGATAGTGGTTTATAATAACTTAATAGACAACTGATATTAAGAAAAACAGTTGTATAATATATAGACAACTGTTTTTATAAAGTTCAGTTGTCTATAAGCCTATAAAGACAACTGTTTGTCAAAAAAACAGTTGTCTATAAATTATACATCAGTTGTTAACAATATTAGATGTTTATGACCAGTTGTCTATTTGATGTTTTGTAGTAGTGTGTGGTTTAAGATGGTCGGTCGAATAACCCAAATTTCTTGCTATTACGGTCACAATACCACCACAGTCGACAGAGGGGCGTTGGTCAATGATAATTTGATGAAAGTGTAACGCCACGACAATAGGTAGGTCTAGGGGGTAAGGGTTACCGAGTAAAGAGTCACATATCAATTGTAAGACACACACATTGAGGTTAATGATATTGTCGATAGATGGCAAAAGACAGTGGGAAAGGAATTGAGCGAAATAATGAATGGCTGGGTTACGGATTTCAGTGGTAAAATTAGAATTGGGTTCGAAATCACGTTGACCCGGCGCTATGCGCCTCCACAAGTCTCTCCTAATCGCACTACTTTGCGAATCACTTAGGGGTTTACTTAGTCCGGTACCCTATGAGGGTAAGCCTAGAGCTAAGCTAAAGTCGGAAATATTTAAACAGTGATTTCTACCAAACAAATTAAATTTGAACTCTTTAGGTGTGGTCGGTTTATCGATTGTAAAGGTACTTAAAAACTCACAAGTCAAGTCTTTGTTTGTGAAAGGCACAAAATCAAGGAGTTTACTAATACCAATTCTAGACGATAACTCTCTAATATCGTCCTTAATTCCTAGAATTTTCATTGTGAATGGACAAGGCCATCTCGTACTCTGAAAGTCTTTTTCAAAGAAGGTACGAGCAAGGGGTGAATTAAGGCACGGTAAAAGTTTAGGCCTAGCGGACTTACTAGAAGATGAATGCTTAGAAAGATTAGAAGTCGAGGCCATACCTTGTTTACGCGCGGCTCTTTGAGCTCTTGTCTCCATGATAATAATTTGCAAGAAAAATCCCAAAACTTTTGCTTCTCCTTTCTTCAAAAACCCAAAATAAATATTCACCCAAGTATGGAATGGAGTTATGAATGGAGGTTGAATATGGTGTATGGAAGGTGGTGTAATGATTTTGTGATGGGTGAAAGGGTGAAATGATGAGTGAGGTGAAAAAGGTGGTATAAATAAGGGTGTTTGAGAAGGAAAGTGGAAGTTTTAAAGTTGGTGGTAAAAATTTGGTGTAAAAAATTATTGGAGGGAAAGTTATGTTGAGGTAAATTGTTGGAGGGAGATGAAAATGTAGTGAGTGAGTAAAAGGTGTAGGTGATTGGCCAAGTCACACTGTCGGGTGGAATTTCACCCGGTCGGGCACCATCGGGTGAAATTTCACCCGACGACATTTCGTCGTGAAAATCATTTTTGCCAACTTTTCCCACCGGGTGAAATTTCACCCGGTCAAAATCTCACCGGGCGAAATTTCGCCCGGTGGTAAGTTCTTCGGTTCCGGCAATTCTGGCAACTTTCCGTAGGGCGAAGTTTCGCCCGTTCGAGTCTCACCGGGCGAAGTTTCGCCCGGCGGTCTTCTTTGCTGCGTTTTTCCGCCTTGCCATTTCATGGTTCTTCAATAATCACCTAGAGATTCAAATATATGACTCGACTCTCATTACATAATCATGCTTGTGGTCTTCGATTTAAGCTCCATAACTTCTCCAAATGCTTGGTCTTCATCCAAATTTAGCTCCATGGTGAAATCCAATTTCAATCAATCTTCTCAAGCTAACAAAACTAATAAACTCAAAGAAATATGATACATATATACAAGGTGGTTGTTGAGGATACCACCAAACCTACATCAACTTCGAGAGAGGGTCAAACAACGCTCCCCAATGGGAGCTCACCAAACTTCATAGTAGCAAAGGTCTCACGAATATGACCGGGAAGATAAATCTTCAAACGTTGCCCATTAACCATAAACTTCCCGGTTTCCGGGCTAGATATCTCTATCGATCCATATGGTTGCACTCCGGTCACTTCAAATGGACCTGACCATTTTGATTTCAACTTACCGGGAAAAAGCTTAAAGCGAGAGTCGAAGAGTAATACCTTATCACCAACGAACAAGTCCTTACGTAGAATTCGAGAATCGTGCCATTGGCGAGTTCGTTCTTTGTAGATCTTCGAATTCTCGTAGGCTTCAAGTCTTAGTTCTTCCAATTCTTGTAGTTGGAGAAGGCGATTATTTCCTACAACACTCTCATCGAAATTTAGCTTTTTGATTGCCCATTTGGCTTTGTGTTCTAATTCCACCGGTAAATGACAAGTTTTACCATACACAAGACGATAAGGAGTGGTTCCAATCGGCGCTTTGTAAGCCGTCCTCAATGCCCAAAGGGCGTCATTTAATTTCAATGACCAATCCTTTCGGTGTGTATTAACAACTTTCTCTAAAATTCCCTTGATTTGTCGGTTGGAGATCTCGGCTTGCCCATTTGATTGAGGGTGGTAGGCTAAGGACATCTTGTGAGTGATACCATACTTCCTAAGAAGGTGCTCAAAGGTATCTTTCCTAAATTGAGAGCCTCTATCGCTAATTATGGCTCTAGGCATACCGAATCTCGGGAAAATTATATTCTTGAAAAGCTTGATTACAACCTTGGAGTCATTGGTGGGGGAAGCTACGGCCTCGATCCATTTTGAGACATAATCAACTGCGACTAAAATGTACTTGTTACCAAAAGAGGATGTGAACGGACCCATGAAATCAATGCCCCAAACATCAAACAATTCAATCTCCAAGATAGGTTGAAGGGGCATCTCATTTCTTCTTGTAATATTGCCACTTCGTTGGCATGCATCGCACGTGAGAATAAAAGTTCGAATGTCTTTGAACATGGAAGGCCACCAAAACCCGCTTTGGAGAACCTTGGCAATTGTCTTTTGATTGGCCAAGTGTCCACCATAAGATGTCGAGTGAAGGTGCTTCACGATATTATATCCTTCTTCGGCCGTAACACATCGTCGGTAAATTCCATCTACGCATCAACCGAAATAAATAAGGCTCGTCCCAATAGTAGCGTCGGGCTTCATAACGTAGTTTCTTCCTCTCTTGTTTGGAATAATCGTCCGGAATAAAATGAGACACTAATAAATTTACGATATCGGCATACCAAGGTGTAATGGTTTCAACG
Organism: Agrostemma githago; assembly: GCA_958450325.1. NCBI lineage: Eukaryota > Viridiplantae > Streptophyta > Magnoliopsida > Caryophyllales > Caryophyllaceae > Agrostemma > Agrostemma githago. Next base: position 10,796,512 of record OY288255.1, on the reverse strand, counting down.
GCCATCAAGGCCTCATCTCTCATAGCTTCGTTGATGGGAATGCCATCTTCTTCATTGCTCTCTTTACTTACCGTTAGTCTACTTAGATGATCCGCTACCAAGTTCTCCGATCCGGCTTTGTCTTTAATCTCAATGTCGAATTCTTGCAAAAGGAGCACCCACCGAAAGAGTCGGGACTTCTTCTCCTTTTTGGACATTATATAACGAATTCCCGCATGATCGGTATGGATAATGACTTTGGAACCGGTAACATGATTTCAGAATTTCTCCATGGCATAGACAACGACAAGCATTTCTTTTTCGGTTGTGGTGTACCTCGATTGGGCTTCATCTAAGGTCTTGCTTGCATAATAAATCACATGTAGCTTCTTATCAACCTGTTGTCCTAGAACGGCACCAACGGCAAAATCGGATGCATCGCACATGATCTCAAATGGAAGATTCCAATCGGGAGCTTTGATTATTGGTGTGGTAGTGAGAGCAGTCTTTATCCTGCAAAAGGCCTCAAGACAAGAGTCATCGAAAACAAAAGGTGCATCTTTCATAAGCAAAGAAGTCAAAGGCTTAGCAATCTTAGAAAAGTCTTTAATAAATCGTCTATAAAAACCGGCGTGACCTAGAAAACTCCTCACCCCCTTGACATTTATAGGTGGTGGCAAGTTCTCAATCACGGAGACTTTCGCCTTATCGACTTCAACTCCTCTATTAGAAACAATATGACCTAGGACAACACCTTGTTCAACCATAAAATGACACTTTTCCCAATTTAAAACAAGTCTATACTCTTCACATCGAGCTAACACTTGATCAAGATTTTCAAGACAAGAATCAAAAGATGTACCATGGACACTAAAATCATCCATAAAAACTTTCATGGATTTTTCAATAAAATCGGAGAAAATAACCATCATACATCTTTGAAACGTTCCCGGCGCATTACACAATCCAAATGGCATCCTTTTATAAGCATAGGTGCCATAGGGACAAGTAAAAGTGGTCTTCTCTTGGTCATCGGGATGAATAGGAATTTGAAGAAATCCGGAATGACCATCGAGGAAACAAAAATAAGAATGATGCGCAAATCTTTCAAGCATTTGATCAATAAAGGGAAGGAGGAAATGGTCTTTTATGGTGGCCGTGTTCAATTTACGATAGTCTATACACATGCGCCAACCGGTAATAGTCCTAGTAGATATTGACTCACCCTTTTCTCCCTTAATAACCGTCATTCCTCCTTTTTTCGGCACAACTTGTACGGGGCTAACCCATTTACTTCCGGTTATTGGGTATATAATGTTAGCCTCATACAACTTGAGGACTTCCTTCATGACAACCTCTTTCATGGTGGGAATCAACCTACGTTGACCCTCAACCGAAGGACGGTGGTCATCATCAAGGATGATCCTATGCATGCAAACATTTGGGCTTATGCCTTGGAGGTGGGCAATGCTATACCCGATGGCCTTTCTGTGCTTTCTTAAAACAATTAAGGGGCCGTTTGGTTAGCACAGGGGAAAGGGAATGAAATTAGGAAAGGGAAACAAGGAGAAAGGAAAGAGATTACCCTCAATTTAACTTGTTGTTTGGTTTGAATAGGGTAAGGAATGATTTTACCCTTGATTCCCTTTGTGGTTGTTTGGTTAGCAAACTAGGAATCACTTACATTTTTTTAATATGTTCTCCTTATTATATTTGTTAACCTTGTTTTTTCATTATTATTTTCAAATAATTATTTTTCACATGTATTATCAATTTTTTTTTAAAAAAAACACCATGATCTTATCAAATTTATTTTTAATGATATTATAATAATTAACCAAAAAAAATCATTTGTTATTAATGTTGATATCAACTTCTAAGATCACGAAATACTCTAAACAAAAACCGTTGTCCTATAAAGCAAATATAAAGAGTTCAAATGGAAACAAAATGCAAGTTCTACTCTTTCGTACATCACTCAAACACCGCCTACATTCTTATCAAGAAGACTCTTGACAAATACGCATTTCAAAGCATCAGGGCACTTGAAGAAAATCATCAGTTTGTTTGGTTGTGCAGTCAAGATTTGAGCTACTTCCAAAGCTTGTTCCGGAGTTACACCATCCAAAGCAAGTAGTTCACCAACCACTTTGTCACCATTCTGTTGTATTTGTTGCTCACGTTCAGTCATTTGTTGCTCACGTTCATCAGCACGGGACATTGCATTAGCCATGGTAGAAAGATGAACATTCATATCTTTCATAAAAGCTTGTAAGCTAGCCAATTCGGAATTACTATTACCCTCAGATTCTTTCTTACCTCTCTTACGCTTCGAGCCACTTTCTCGCTTTACCTTTTTCAATGGAGGAGTAGACTCCGCTGTCTGGTTGTCATTGCCACTAGCATTAGTAACTTCTTCATCGTCACTTGAATCAAGCATAACTTGCACGTTGGTGGATTTCTCCATATTCTCAATTGCGTCAACAAAACCCTCGGCCGGTTTCCCGGTGGCATAATCCTTGCCGTAAATCTCCAACAAGGCATTCAAGTAAGGGAAAGCATGGCCATACAAATTTTTGCAGTTTGGATGAGTCTACAAAATGAACAAATGAACTTAAAATAAATAGAATTAACTAGATTTAAACTTGATCTCAAAATCTATATACACAAAACAATCGTACCTTACAATATTCATCATAGACCGATCTCTCTACAGAAATCATTTGTCTCTCGTCATCCCATTTGAACCCGCTTGTGCCTAGCATTTGGACAATGGCCCTGAATTTGGTCACAAGCATCTTCAGCCTAGAGTCAATGTGAGGTATAGCTTTCAAACCACAACCAGGAATAGCTTTGCCAATGACCTCCTCTAACCGAATCATGTAGCCATTGCTAAATCCATTATCGCATTTCCAATGTGGATCGGTATTCAAGTCAGACAAAGCAACTACCAAAGCATTATCTTCTTCCTTAGTCCAAAAACGTTTGTTTTTGCCTCTTCCACCTCCACTAGCAGTAGCAACAACGTTTTCATCCATCCTACTGTAAACGACAACAACATAAAATGGCTAACACAAAACTAATTTAAATTAAGAGCTCAAACATGATGTCAAATAATTCAAAAGCTCACCTAGTTTATACAAGACATAACACATGAATGGTATAAAATAAAACAAGTTCAACTTATTAAATCAGTTTGAACATGAAAGAAAACGCAAACAATACAAACTAATTCATCCGGTTTCCAGCTCTCCAAGTGTTGAACATGTTTTGTGCCAATGAATTTCTCTAATTTGTCCAAGAGTTGGATACATTAATCGAGGTTATGTACTCCACATCGTCATCATCATCACTTCCGTCACCATCACTCTCAATTTCTTCACATAAGTCATCGTCATCAAATGATTCAGAAGACATGTATCTCTTTACCAAATTATGTAACAAAGCACATGCTAGTACAATACGACCATGTGTTTTTAAACTAAACCAAGATGGACTTCTAAGTATTCCCCATCTTCCCTTGAGTAATCCGAAGCATCGTTCAATAACGTTTCTAGCTTGTGCATGCCTTAGGTTGAAATATTCCTCAGCGGTTTGTGGTCGATGAGGACCACTATTCCACTCTTTAAGATGATAAAGGTGACCTCTATATGGTGCAAGGAATCCTTCTCCGTTAGTATAGCCACCATCACATAAGTAATAACAACCTTAAAGACATCAAAAAAACTATTTTTATTATATAATCACTATAATTTTTGTTTATTTATATTAAGCAGATTTTTTTTAAAATTGAATTACCTTTAGGCACTTTTAATCCATTTGTTCTATAGATAGCATCTCGGAGAACACGGCCATCATGTGCCGATCCCTCCCAACCAGGTAAGACGTATATAAATTTCATCTCAGGGGAGCAAACTCCTAGTACATTCATTGTAAGGTTACCTTTTCTCGTCCGATATTTAGATCGATCCGCGCAAGGTACATTTACACTAATCATTGTACCATCAAGTGCACCTAAACAATTATACACAAAATATATATATATATATATATATATATATATATATATATATAATTTATTTAAAAATAGGTCAAATATTTATATTGAATAAATGACAATAGTTTTTCTATGGTACCTTAAAATACTTCCACCTATCGTCTTCACAATTCTCTGGTATGGGTGTAGGTTTTTTTAGCAACAAATTGTGTAACTTCAATATTGCCATTAAACAAGCGTGGAATTGTCTACTAACACTTTCACCACTTCTATAAAAATGTGCACCTATCATTCTATTCTTCTTATGGTGCGCTAATGTATATAAGAAACCTGCAACAATTTCTTCCAAACACATGTTTTTTGTACCATTCAAACCCCCCACATCTCTAACCATTTCAAGTAGTATCCCAAATGTTTGACGATTAATGCGAAGAAAGTTTCTACACATTATGTCACTTTCTTTAATCATTCTATTCAAGTTATACAATCTTCTTTTCCTTCTAGTCCGTTTATCTAATGTCAAATATTGAGAATCATGTACGGTCTTTCTAATAGTGTACCACATCAAATGGAGTAGTACAACACAATTAATTACGACAATCATATATCGAATAAAATCCAAATTTCTCTTCCTTCTCAAAGAAAGACCAATGGGAGCCATTTCTGAAAAAAAAAAACATACACAAAATATAAACAACCAATATAATTTGATCAATGAAGACAAAATCTAAACAACCCATATAATATGTCGACAAAACTCATCCCACAGAAAATATGATACTCTTCCAAGACTCGGCCAAAACTCATCATCGATCATCCCACAGAAAATCTGTCGACAAATTGTACAACCTAATGTTCTTGTCTAGTTGTCGAATACACCATGTCCAATATACATAGATAATAAATCCCCAAACTGCATTGTGGCTATATACAGTAGTCGAACAATTTATGTACAATATATATTTGTCCTTTCTTTTTTTGACAAATAAAATGTAGTACTCAGTATGTCACTTGAATTTGAATTCTTAGGAGATCATGACCAAACAAATGCGCAAGATCATGACAAACAAATGCATTATGCAATCATGAATTCATTATGACCAATACAAGTAGCATAATCTGAAAAGTGGAGAATTCCGACTTTAAAACTGAAAAGTAGCATAATCCGAGTCGGGCTGCATTAATGCGTGGAATTATATACAAGTAGCATAATCTGAAAAGTGGAGGATTCCGACTTTAAAACTAAAAAGTGGCATAATCTAATGGTTGTTCAACGGAAAAGTGGCATAATTCCGACTTTATATACACGTTTAGTCTACTGCAACCAAAATTTGTAGATTTTTTTTTTAAAAAAAAAATCACGGTGGAAAAAAGGGTGGAGAGATCCGACTTACAGTGTACAGTGGTGGCCGGTGCCGGTGCCGGATTTCGGTGTCGGTGCCGGTGCCGAATTTCGAGGTGGGTGACAGTCTTGGACTTGAAGGAACAATGGATGATTTTTTTTTTGTGAAGCAGTATGATGAAGGGAAGTGAAGGGATGGGTAATGGGGAGGTAAAGGGAATTGTAAACCCTGGGGGGTGGGGTTTTCATTGTAGAGAGATTTGAGGGTTTTTTAATAAGGTAAAGAGGGAAAGGGAATCAGTTTTTAGCCCAAACAAACATCCACAAAGAGAATCGGTTTGCATGTTTCCCTTTCCCTTTCCTGACACCCCCTAACCAAACGGCCCCTAAGGGGCCGTTTTGTTAGCACAGGGGAAAGGGAATGAAATTAGGAAAGGGAAACAAGGGGAAAGGAAAGAGATTACCCTCAATTTAACTTGTTATTTGTTTTGAATAGGGTAAGGAATGATTTTACCCTTGATTCCCTTTGTGGTTGTTTGGTTAGCAAACTAGGAATCACTTACATTTTTTTAATATGTTCTCCTTATTATATTTGTTAACCTTGTTTTTTCATTATTATTTTCAAATAATTATTTTTCACATGTATTATCAATTTTTTTTTTTAAAAACACCATGATCTTATCAAATTTATTTTTAATGATATTATAATAATTAACCAAAAAAAATCATTTGTTATTAATGTTGATATCAACTTCTAAGATCACGAAATACTCTAAACAAAAACCGTTGTCCTATAAAGCAAATATAAAGAGTTCAAATGGAAACAAAATGCAAGTTCTACTCTTTCGTACATCACTCAAACACCGCCTACATTCTTATCAAGAAGACTCTTGACAAATACGCATTTCAAAGCATCAGGGCACTTGAAGAAAATCATCAGTTTGTTTGGTTGTGCAGTCAAGATTTGAGCTACTTCCAAAGCTTGTTCCGGAGTTACACCATCCAAAGCAAGTAGTTCACCAAGCACTTTGTCACCATTCTGTTGTATTTGTTGCTCACGTTCAGTCATTTGTTGCTCACGTTCATCAGCACGGGACATTGCATTAGCCATGGTAGAAAGATGAACATTCATATCTTTCATAAAAGCTTGTAAGCTAGCCAATTCGGAATTACTATTACCCTCAGATTCTTTCTTACCTCTCTTACGCTTCGAGCCACTTTCTCGCTTTACCTTTTTCAATGGAGGAGTAGACTCCGCTGTCTGGTTGTCATTGCCACTAGCATTAGTAACTTCTTCATCGTCACTTGAATCAAGCATAACTTGCACGTTGGTGGATTTCTCCATATTCTCAATTGCGTCAACAAAACCCTCGGCCGGTTTCCCGGTGGCATAATCCTTGCCGTAAATCTCCAACAAGGCATTCAAGTAAGGGAAAGCATGGCCATACAAATTTTTGCAGTTTGGATGAGTCTACAAAATGAACAAATGAACTTAAAATAAATAGAATTAACTAGATTTAAACTTGATCTCAAAATCTATATACACAAAACAATCGTACCTTACAATATTCATCATAGACCGATCTCTCTACAGAAATCATTTGTCTCTCGTCATCCCATTTGAACCCGCTTGTGCCTAGCATTTGGACAATGGCCCTGAATTTGGTCACAAGCATCTTCAGCCTAGAGTCAATGTGAGGTATAGCTTTCAAACCACAACCAGGAATAGCTTTGCCAATGACCTCCTCTAACCGAATCATGTAGCCATTGCTAAATCCATTATCGCATTTCCAATGTGGATCGGTATTCAAGTCAGACAAAGCAACTACCAAAGCATTATCTTCTTCCTTAGTCCAAAAACGTTTGTTTTTGCCTCTTCCACCTCCACTAGCAGTAGCAACAACGTTTTCATCCATCCTACTGTAAACGACAACAACATAAAATGGCTAACACAAAACTAATTTAAATTAAGAGCTCAAACATGATGTCAAATAATTCAAAAGCTCACCTAGTTTATACAAGACATAACACATGAATGGTATAAAATAAAACAAGTTCAACTTATTAAATCAGTTTGAACATGAAAGAAAACGCAAACAATACAAACTAATTCATCCGGTTTCCAGCTCTCCAAGTGTTGAACATGTTTTGTGCCAATGAATTTCTCTAATTTGTCCAAGAGTTGGATACATTAATCGAGGTTATGTACTCCACATCGTCATCATCATCACTTCCGTCACCATCACTCTCAATTTCTTCACATAAGTCATCGTCATCAAATGATTCAGAAGACATGTATCTCTTTACCAAATTATGTAACAAAGCACATGCTAGTACAATACGACCATGTGTTTTTAAACTAAACCAAGATGGACTTCTAAGTATTCCCCATCTTCCCTTGAGTAATCCGAAGCATCGTTCAATAACGTTTCTAGCTTGTGCATGCCTTAGGTTGAAATATTCCTCAGCGGTTTGTGGTCGATGAGGACCACTATTCCACTCTTTAAGATGATAAAGGTGACCTCTATATGGTGCAAGGAATCCTTCTCCGTTAGTATAGCCACCATCACATAAGTAATAACAACCTTAAAGACATCAAAAAAACTATTTTTATTATATAATCACTATAATTTTTGTTTATTTATATTAAGCAGATTTTTTTTAAAATTGAATTACCTTTAGGCACTTTTAATCCATTTGTTCTATAGATAGCATCTCGGAGAACACGGCCATCATGTGCCGATCCCTCCCAACCAGGTAAGACGTATATAAATTTCATCTCAGGGGAGCAAACTCCTAGTACATTCATTGTAAGGTTACCTTTTCTCGTCCGATATTTAGATCGATCCGCGCAAGGTACATTTACACTAATCATTGTACCATCAAGTGCACCTAAACAATTATACACAAAATATATATATATATATATATATATATATAATTTATTTAAAAATAGGTCAAATATTTATATTGAATAAATGACAATAGTTTTTCTATGGTACCTTAAAATACTTCCACCTATCGTCTTCACAATTCTCTGGTATGGGTGTAGGTTTTTTTAGCAACAAATTGTGTAACTTCAATATTGCCATTAAACAAGCGTGGAATTGTCTACTAACACTTTCACCACTTCTATAAAAATGTGCACCTATCATTCTATTCTTCTTATGGTGCGCTAATGTATATAAGAAACCTGCAACAATTTCTTCCAAACACATGTTTTTTGTACCATTCAAACCCCCCACATCTCTAACCATTTCAAGTAGTATCCCAAATGTTTGACGATTAATGCGAAGAAAGTTTCTACACATTATGTCACTTTCTTTAATCATTCTATTCAAGTTATACAATCTTCTTTTCCTTCTAGTCCGTTTATCTAATGTCAAATATTGAGAATCATGTACGATCTTTCTAATAGTGTACCACATCAAATGGAGTAGTACAACACAATTAATTACGACAATCATATATCGAATAAAATCCAAATTTCTCTTCCTTCTCAAAGAAAGACCAATGGGAGCCATTTCTGAAAAAAAAAAACATACACAAAATATAAACAACCAATATAATTTGATCAATGAAGACAAAATCTAAACAACCCATATAATATGTCGACAAAACTCATCCCACAGAAAATATGATACTCTTCCAAGACTCGGCCAAAACTCATCATCGATCATCCCACAGAAAATCTGTCGACAAATTGTACAACCTAATGTTCTTGTCTAGTTGTCGAATACACCATGTCCAATATACATAGATAATAAATCCCCAAACTGCATTGTGGCTATATACAGTAGTCGAACAATTTATGTACAATATATATTTGTCCTTTCTTTTTTTGACAAATAAAATGTAGTACTCAGTATGTCACTTGAATTTGAATTCTTAGGAGATCATGACCAAACAAATGCGCAAGATCATGACAAACAAATGCATTATGCAATCATGAATTCATTATGACCAATACAAGTAGCATAATCTGAAAAGTGGAGAATTCCGACTTTAAAACTGAAAAGTAGCATAATCCGAGTCGGGCTGCATTAATGCGTGGAATTATATACAAGTAGCATAATCTGAAAAGTGGAGGATTCCGACTTTAAAACTGAAAAGTGGCATAATCTAATGGTTGTTCAACGGAAAAGTGGCATAATTCCGACTTTATATACACGTTTAGTCTACTGCAACCAAAATTTGTAGATTTTTTTTTAAAAAAAAAAAATCACGGTGGAAAAAAGGGTGGAGAGATCCGACTTACAGTGTACAGTGGTGGCCGGTGCCGGTGCCGGATTTCGGTGTCGGTGCCGGTGCCGAATTTCGAGGTGGGTGACAGTCTTGGACTTGAAGGAACAATGGATGATTTTTTTTTTGTGAAGCAGTATGATGAAGGGAAGTGAAGGGATGGGTAATGGGGAGGTAAAGGGAATTGTAAACCCTGGGGGGTGGGGTTTTCATTGTAGAGAGATTTGAGGGTTTTTTAATAAGGTAAAGAGGGAAAGGGAATCAGTTTTTAGCCCAAACAAACATCCACAAAGAGAATCGGTTTGCATGTTTCCCTTTCCCTTTCCTGACACCCCCTAACCAAACGGCCCCTAAGGGGCCGTTTGGTTAGCACAGGGGAAAGGGAATGAAATTAGGAAAGGGAAACAAGGGGAAAGGAAAGAGATTACCCTCAATTTAACTTGTTATTTGTTTTGAATAGGGTAAGGAATGATTTTACCCTTGATTCCCTTTGTGGTTGTTTGGTTAGCAAACTAGGAATCACTTACATTTTTTTAATATGTTCTCCTTATTATATTTGTTAACCTTGTTTTTTCATTATTATTTTCAAATAATTATTTTTCACATGTATTATCAATTTTTTTTTTAAAAAACACCATGATCTTATCAAATTTATTTTTAATGATATTATAATAATTAACCAAAAAAAATCATTTGTTATTAATGTTGATATCAACTTCTAAGATCACGAAATACTCTAAACAAAAACCGTTGTCCTATAAAGCAAATATAAAGAGTTCAAATGGAAACAAAATGCAAGTTCTACTCTTTCGTACATCACTCAAACACCGCCTACATTCTTATCAAGAAGACTCTTGACAAATACGCATTTCAAAGCATCAGGGCACTTGAAGAAAATCATCAGTTTGTTTGGTTGTGCAGTCAAGATTTGAGCTACTTCCAAAGCTTGTTCCGGAGTTACACCATCCAAAGCAAGTAGTTCACCAAGCACTTTGTCACCATTCTGTTGTATTTGTTGCTCACGTTCAGTCATTTGTTGCTCACGTTCATCAGCACGGGACATTGCATTAGCCATGGTAGAAAGATGAACATTCATATCTTTCATAAAAGCTTGTAAGCTAGCCAATTCGGAATTACTATTACCCTCAGATTCTTTCTTACCTCTCTTACGCTTCGAGCCACTTTCTCGCTTTACCTTTTTCAATGGAGGAGTAGACTCCGCTGTCTGGTTGTCATTGCCACTAGCATTAGTAACTTCTTCATCGTCACTTGAATCAAGCATAACTTGCACGTTGGTGGATTTCTCCATATTCTCAATTGCGTCAACAAAACCCTCGGCCGGTTTCCCGGTGGCATAATCCTTGCCGTAAATCTCCAACAAGGCATTCAAGTAAGGGAAAGCATGACCATACAAATTTTTGCAGTTTGGATGAGTCTACAAAATGAACAAATGAACTTAAAATAAATAGAATTAACTAGATTTAAACTTGATCTCAAAATCTATATACACAAAACAATCGTACCTTACAATATTCATCATAGACCGATCTCTCTACAGAAATCATTTGTCTCTCGTCATCCCATTTGAACCCGCTTGTGCCTAGCATTTGGACAATGGCCCTGAATTTGGTCACAAGCATCTTCAGCCTAGAGTCAATGTGAGGTATAGCTTTCAAACCACAACCAGGAATAGCTTTGCCAATGACCTCCTCTAACCGAATCATGTAGCCATTCCTAAATCCATTATCGCATTTCCAATGTGGATCGGTATTCAAGTCAGACAAAGCAACTACCAAAGCATTATCTTCTTCCTTAGTCCAAAAACGTTTGTTTTTGCCTCTTCCACCTCCACTAGCAGTAGCAACAACGTTTTCATCCATCCTACTGTAAACGACAACAACATAAAATGGCTAACACAAAACTAATTTAAATTAAGAGCTCAAACATGATGTCAAATAATTCAAAAGCTCACCTAGTTTATACAAGACATAACACATGAATGGTATAAAATAAAACAAGTTCAACTTATTAAATCAGTTTGAACATGAAAGAAAACGCAAACAATACAAACTAATTCATCCGGTTTCCAGCTCTCCAAGTGTTGAACATGTTTTGTGCCAATGAATTTCTCTAATTTGTCCAAGAGTTGGATACATTAATCGAGGTTATGTACTCCACATCGTCATCATCATCACTTCCGTCACCATCACTCTCAATTTCTTCACATAAGTCATCGTCATCAAATGATTCAGAAGACATGTATCTCTTTACCAAATTATGTAACAAAGCACATGCTAGTACAATACGACCATGTGTTTTTAAACTAAACCAAGATGGACTTCTAAGTATTCCCCATCTTCCCTTGAGTAATCCGAAGCATCGTTCAATAACGTTTCTAGCTTGTGCATGCCTTAGGTTGAAATATTCCTCAGCGGTTTGTGGTCGATGAGGACCACTATTCCACTCTTTAAGATGATAAAGGTGACCTCTATATGGTGCAAGGAATCCTTCTCCGTTAGTATAGCCACCATCACATAAGTAATAACAACCTTAAAGACATCAAAAAAACTATTTTTATTATATAATCACTATAATTTTTGTTTATTTATATTAAGCAGATTTTTTTTAAAATTGAATTACCTTTAGGCACTTTTAATCCATTTGTTCTATAGATAGCATCTCGGAGAACACGGCCATCATGTGCCGATCCCTCCCAACCAGGTAAGACGTATATAAATTTCATCTCAGGGGAGCAAACTCCTAGTACATTCATTGTAAGGTTACCTTTTCTCGTCCGATATTTAGATCGATCCGCGCAAGGTACATTTACACTAATCATTGTACCATCAAGTGCACCTAAACAAATCTACATAAAATTTATTTAAAAATAGGTCAAATATTTATATTGAATAAATGACAATAGTTTTTCTATGGTACCTTAAAATACTTCCACCTATCGTCTTCACAATCCTCTGGTATGGGTGTAGGTTTTTTTAGCAACAAATTGTGTAACTTCAATATTGCCATTAAACAAGCGTGGAATTCTCTACTAACACTTTCACCACTTCTATAAAAATGTGCACCTATCATTCTATTCTTCTTATGGTGCGCTAATGTATATAAGAAACCTGCAACAATTTCTTCCAAACACATGTTTTTTGTACCATTCAAACCCCCCACATCTCTAACCATTTCAAGTAGTATCCCAAATGTTTGACGATTAATGCGAAGAAAGTTTCTACACATTATGTCACTTTCTTTAATCATTCTATTCAAGTTATACAATCTTCTTTTCCTTCTAGTCCGTTTATCTAATGTCAAATATTGAGAATCATGTACGGTCTTTCTAATAGTGTACCACATCAAATGGAGTAGTACAACACAATTAATTACGACAATCATATATCGAATAAAATCCAAATTTCTCTTCCTTCTCAAAGAAAGACCAATGGGAGCCATTTCTGAAGAAAAAAAACATAGACAAAATATAAACAACCAATATAATTTGATCAATGAAGACAAAATCTAAACAACCCATATAATATGTCGACAAAACTCATCCCACGGAAAATATGGTACTCCTCCAAGACTCGGCCAAAACTCATCATCGATCATCCCACAGAAAATCTGTCGACAAATTGTACAACCTAATGTTCTTGTCTAGTTGTCGAATACACCATGTCCAATATACATAGATAATAAATCCCCAAACTGCATTGTGGCTATATACAGTAGTCGAACAATTTATGTACAATATATATTTGTCCTTTCTTTTTTTGACAAATAAAATGTAGTACTCAGTATGTCACTTGAATTTGAATTCTTAGGAGATCATGACCAAACAAATGCGCAAGATCATGACAAACAAATGCATTATGCAATCATGAATTCATTATGACCAATACAAGTAGCATAATCTGAAAAGTGGAGAATTCCGACTTTAAAACTGAAAAGTAGCATAATCCGAGTCGGGCTGCATTAATGCGTGGAATTATATACAAGTAGCATAATCTGAAAAGTGGAGGATTCCGACTTTAAAACTGAAAAGTGGCATAATCTAATGGTTGTTCAACGGAAAAGTGGCATAATTCCAACTTTATATACACGTTTAGTCTACTGCAACCAAAATTTGTAGATTTTTTTTTAAAAAAAAAAAAATCACGGTGGAAAAAAGGGTGGAGAGATCCGACTTACAGTGTACAGTGGTGGCCGGTGCCGGTGCCGGATTTCGGTGTCGGTGCCGGTGCCGAATTTCGAGGTGGGTGACAGTCTTGGACTTGAAGGAACAATGGAAGATTTTTTTTTTGTGAAGCAGTATGATGAAGGGAGGTGAAGGGATGGGTAATGGGGAGGTAAAGGGAATTGTAAACCCTGGGGGGTGGGGTTTTCATTGTAGAGAGATTTGAGGGTTTTTTAATAAGGTAAAGAGGGAAAGGGAATCAGTTTTTAGCCCAAACAAACATCCACAAAGAGAATCGGTTTGCATGTTTCCCTTTCCCTTTCCTGACACCCCCTAACCAAACGGCCCCTAAAAGTTTTTCCAATTGAGGTCCATCAAGGGTAGCATTGACGATAACGGGATAATTAGTTCCTTCAAGAAAAGCATATTTGAGGGAAGAGGGGAGTGGTTTAAGTTCAAGATTAGGAGGAGAAGATACCATACTCTTACCCACCGGTAGTGGTTCTACCTTTTCATCATGCAAACATTCTTCTTCAAGAGGTGGAGAGTCAAATGGTTCCTCTTCTTGCTTATCATCATCTATTAAGCTATACTCAACCAAACTATCAATAACTTCAATGGAATGCATTTGTTCAATCATTGGTTGTTTAAGAGCTTGAGAAAGGGAAAACTCTACCGACTCCTTCCCTATGTTAAATGATAACTTTCCATTCTTAACATCAACTATAGTTCCACCGGTAGCCATAAAAGGTCGACCTAAGATAATGGGGTAATAGTGTCTTCAGGCATATCCATGACAACAAAGTCGGAGGGGATGAAGAACTTACCAACTTGAACGGGTACATCCTCAAGTATCCCAAGTGGGTACTTGACGGACCTATCCGCAAGTTGAATCGACATACTAGTGGGTCTCATCTCCCCCACACTAAGTCTCTTAGCAATAGAATAGGGTAATAAACTAACACTAGCCCCAAGGTCGCATAAAGCTTGATTGACAACAATATTTCCTACCCGACAAGGGATGGAAAAACTACCGGGATCATCTAGTTTCTTTGGCATTTCGTTCATAAGAATGGCACTACAATGACCCGTGAGAGAGACACATTCTTTGTCCTCTAAGGTTCTCTTTTTAGTCAAGACATCTTTCAAAAACTTAGAATAAAGGGGCATTTGAGAGATTACCTCGGTGAAAGGTAAAGCTACCTCTACTTTCTTCAACATATCCACGAAACAGCTAAATTGAGCATTCTCCTTGTGTGGCTTAGCTCGCTCGGGAAAAGGCAATGGCGGGACAAAAGTGGGAGGCGGTGGAACATTAGATTCTTCTTCTTCTTCGGCTAATCGCTCCGTCTCTTTTCTTTTGGCTTCTTCGGCTTCCATTTGCTCTTTCTTCTTTCTTTGTTCTCTTAATTCATTCTCCGCATTTTGGAGGATATCAAACTCCGCTTGTATTCCCCGGTTTTGTTTGGGGGAAGAGGGAGATGATTCTTGTGGTGCACTTGGTTGATTAACCTCGGATGGGGTAGTCTTGGTGTTCAAGTTCAAGTTCTTATATGGGTCCTCAAGTTCTTTGCCACCTCTCAAAATTACGGCATTTGCTTGGTGTGAAGGATCTCTTGGGTTTTGGGGTTGACCGGGCAAACCATGGGGTGGATAAATTGGTGCGGCTAAGGCTTTTGTTGCTTCTTGTGATTCCCAAACTTTTAGCCTTGCCTTAGTATCTTGATGTTCATTCCATAGTTGGCCAACGGTTCTATGCAAATCATTATAGTTCTTCCATGAGGGACCTCCTTGACCAAATTGAGAATTGCTTGATTGGCCATAAGGTTGAGAGGGTTGATTGAATGATTGTTGATTGTAACTTGGTTACCATGAGAATTTCCTTGGAACCCTTGATTGTATCCATGATTAAAGTGATTACCATGTTGATTTTGGTAATTGTTGTAGTTGTTAGGAACATGGAAGTTGCTACCTTGTTGATTGAAGTTGCTCCTTTGATGAGGAGGCATATATGGGGGCATCTTTGGAGGACCTTGGTTAAAGGGCCTTTGTTGACTTTGATTGAATGGCCTCATTTGACTCCCTTGGGCGCGCGGCATCGGATTTTGAACATTTTGATTTCCATAAGAGAAATTAGGATGAAATCTTGTGCCGGCATTGTAGGTATTAGAAAAAGGATCAAATTGAGGTCTTTGCCCATATACTTGTACAGCTTGGCCTTCATTTGGCTCTTCAACATAAACTTCTTCATTAGGAATGCAAGAGCTAGAGTCGTGGCCATGATTGCCACAATGATCACATTGAACTTCCCATGTTAATAGCTTTGGAGGTGATGGTTGCCTTGGAGGAACACTCCATTTGGTACATACCTCTAGGAGTGGGCTTAGAATTCATGACATCCATTCTCCTTTTCAATTCTTCAAGTTCCGTTTGGAATTTTAATTCATTAGAACTCATAGATGATTTCACTTCAACTTTCTTTCTAGAATCCCTCGATTGACCCATTTTTGAATCACTCCTTGCCATCTTCTCAATAAGATTCTTAGATGCCTCATCGGTGAGAGAAGAGAAGTCTCCTCCGGCGGCCGAATTGAGGTTTTCCTTGGTTCTCGATGAAAGGGTGTTGTAAAACGTTTGGGTGGTTAGCCAATCGGGTATTCCATGGTGTGGACATTTGCGCAACAAGTCTCTAAATCTTTCCCAAGCCTCACTTAGGCTTTCAAATTCATCTTGCTTAAAGGTTTGTATCTCCATGCGATATTGATTAGTCTTTGACGGCGAAAAATATTTCTCCAAGAAGGCATTAGATAGTTGAGCCCATGTTGTAAAAGTATTAGCGGGATGACCTTGAAGCCATCTACGAGCTCCATCTCTCAAGGTCTTCGGAAATAATAAACGATGCAATTGGCATGAAGTTAACCCATTGAGACGTGCTCCTACTAATTTTTCTTTGAATGAAGCGATGTGCTCTTGAGCATCTTCTTGAGAAAAGCCGTGAAATGTATCTTGTTGGACCGCATTGGTCAAAGAAGCTTTCAATTCGTAGTTCTCGGGAATCTCTCCGAAATCAACGGGAGAAGGTGTTTCTTCATGTGTGAGTTGAGAGTGCGAACCTAGAGTCTCCATTGGTTGGATTGGTGGTGATGATGGATTTGAATTTGCTGGATTTTGAGAATTTGGAGGGTTTGGAGAATTTGGAGGGGATGGAATTGGTGGTGGTGTTCTCGGTGATGGTGGTGGTGGTGGTGAATTTTGTGAAGTGGAAGGTATGGAAGGATTGTTTGGAGTGAGATTATGTGATGTAGAAGGTGTAGAAGGTGAATGTGGTAGGATGGGATTAAGGTTAGGAGGTGATAATGAAGGATGTGGAATGATGGTGGTTGAGTTATTTCCTCGAAAACGCAATGCTCTAAAAGTCCTTTCTGGCTCCGGATCGAACCACAAGGGCGAAGACGTGTTCCTGGGCATAAAACTCAATTAAACGGTGAGACTCCTAGCACCTCGCGGTACTAGGGAAAAAAGAGAAGGGAAAAGAATCAAACACAACAACTAAAAACACAACAACAACTAGCCGTTCCCCGGCAACAGCGCCATTTTGATCGCCTCCCAATCGGATCGGTCGTTAACGAAGGACGGGGGATCAAACGATATTTGTAGACTCGAAAATATCACAAAAACAAACAAGTAATCGTGGTAAGTCGAGGTCGGTCCACAGGGAATGGTGTGTGTTGTGAAGTTTAAAGTGTCGTGTTCGATGTCTTAAAAGGGGGGTTTTGTAGAGGTCGAGTCTATACTAGAGGGATTAGTACGATGATGGTTTAGAGGTGATCCATTTAGGGAAAGGCGTTAGGGAGAAGTCGGGATTCGGTACTTGGGGTCTAAGAAAGTCGGGATCAAGTTTTTGTCACAATGTAAACTCACCTAAAATCCCGCTTTCGCGGTGAATGAGGGTAAGTTCCTAGTCATGGTAATTTCTACCCCGAGTTTCCCCATATTGATAGAAATTAATCAAGGTCGGTCTAGTTGGCCGGACTAAAACAACAATGACATAACACCAAAAATAAGATAGACCAACATGCAAGCAACCCACCAACATCCCTATATTCAAATAAACCAAGCCCTCATCCCTAAACTCCCCAACAAGAAATCTACTCACACATCATCATGGAAATCATCACAACATGCATATTAATTAGATCTAAACAAGATGATGATGAGAAAATATCACAAAAACTAAATTAGATATTAGAGAGTGGAAGAGAATTATACCAAATATGAAGATCTATAAGAAATAAGAAGTTTGTATAAGTAAAGATTGAATCTTTGATGAATAAAGTGAAGAACTTGTCACTAATCCTTCATTAAACCCAACAAATCTTCAAATAAAACTTGAATAATCTTCTTACAAACTTCAAATCTAATTAATTGTTGATGGAGATTATGTAGATCTACTACTAATTGCTTGTAAACTACTAGAATTTTTTAGGATTTTTACTACTACTACTACTACTAATGGATAGTGTAATAGGATGGTGGAGTGGTGTAATGTCTTCCCTCCTTAGCACAATGGAGAGGTGAGTTAGGCAATGAATTAGGGTAAAATATATATAGTAATCTCTTAATGGATCCTTAACCTAAAGCCCCAATCCAACTTTATGCTCCATTAGTGAGACAATCTCCCTTTGCATCTCCATGGGGTGAAACTTCGCCCTGCGGACTCGTCGGTAATTCCCACCGGGTGAAATTTTCGCCCGGGCTTCGTTTTTTATATTTATAGCTAGTGAACAAACTTCGGGAGCCGTTTTTACTTTATTTGCAGGATTTTACCTTCTTTTTTTCGCGTTTTCGGCACTTCTTCCCATCGGGCAAAATTTCACCCGGTGGGCGAAATTTCGCCCGGTCAGTTTCGCCCGGTGGGTAAGCTCGAAAAATCTTCGGGAGGCACTTTCACCGTCGGGTGAAATTTCGCCCGGTGGTGCCTCACCAGGTGAAATTTCGCCCGGTGGTGTCTCACCGGGTGAAATTTCGCCCGGTCATTTTTCTGGCCTCGAATCTTGTCTCATTCTTCGTTTGTTCGATCGGATGGCTTTAAACTTTAAGTTGTGTGCTTTGCTCTTTGGACGGTTTTCCCTTCTCTTATGCTCGTGGAAGCTCAATCGTGATTTCGGTCCTCAAATCCTATCAAAATGATACAGAAACTACCAAAAACACGTAAAACGCACAAGAGGGACGCTAATGCGAGAAGTACGCAAAATATGGCGATAATCGCACTCAAGACTCGCAAAACGAGGAAAAAACGGGTCTAAATGGAGAGAAAAACGGTCTAAATTTAGCACACAACAGCAGGCCAAACTCTAAGCATTTGTGATAAACGGCTACACAGCCGTCAGGGGGGCAGCACACAGTGTCCTTCTCCCCTGGGACGACAACTGTGTACCCTCCCCAAAATTATAAAACCGCTCAATCGCTCCAGCGGCATTCTTCGCCAAGATTAAGCCCCGGTTTTTGGATTCCGGATAGGTCCCCTGAGGAATATGGTATTTAGTCTTATCTAAGTAGTATGTCCTCCCCCTTTCTCTGGGAATGAGGGGGCCAGAAGTTCTGGAAGGGTCAATTTCCATTGCCTCGTCGTCTGAGTCAACGACGTCAAATGGGGCAGGATCAGGGGAGTTGTCACCCCCGCTATCCCCCGAATGCTCCTCTTCAATCATCTGGGGACCAGCTCCCCCAGAAGAAGAGGCAAAGTTCTCCCTATTCTCCTCCCTATCCCTCGTCCTTTCGGGTGACGGGTCGGTGAATGAGAGGATGCGAGCACGTTGTCTAGACATGATAATTTAGGAAGAAGGAAAAGCAAGGAAACGAAAAAGAAGCAAGGACTTGGGATTAGAGTCTAACCTAAAGTTGACTGCTATTGAATGGAAGCCCGAGAAAGAAAGCTCCTTTAGCCCAAAGAGTTTTCCGGTGGTATGAGGGTATGAAGAAGGCTCAAAAATTTTCGAAAAATTTGTAAAGAGAAGGAGTGAGGAAGCTAGGTTGCTTTTATAGGGAGCGCAGACGAAGAGTCGCCAACCCTAGGGAACCTACCCAAGAAGCACCTCCACGTGTCACACCCTCAGAAACTAACCACCCGCAGCTTCCCAAGAAAAGCCTCGAAGAAGTAATGGGTCAGAGGAATAGTCCTTCCATGACGTCATCCATCCAATTGAAAAAAAAAACAAACAAACAAAACAACAAAAATAAAAGTCCGCCTGATTTTTCCATTAATAAAGCTCAAAAGGGCAAGTTACAACCTAGACGAAGTTACAAAAAGAGCCTGAAAATCTGTCTCAACCTGCCTGCATACCGTAGGCAGGCCTAGTCATCATCAAAGCCTGGGGAGTAATCCCCAGGGCTCTCTCTCCGATGTCGGACCTCCAGTCCCAGTCGTCAGAGTCCTTGAAGGGGTCGTCATAGCCCCCATCTTCATCCCTGTCAGAAGAGCGGCCTTGGCCTTCGCTATCCCCAGAATCACGACTGCTGATATCCCAGTCCCTGCCATAAGGGACTGCCTGGACATCATCGCAGGAGCCGCATCCCACCTTTCTCACCAGAGGGGAAGAAGGGCCTGACTCCGGAGAGGAGTTCAGCTCGGGGCAGTTGGGATCAAACTGCTCCGGGTGCAGCCAGGGGAAGCACTCATGGCACCCCCTGTTGAAACAGCCTCCCCCCTGGGAGCAGCGCTTGAGTTTAGAGCCAACAGGAGACGAAGACTTCTTAAGGCGCTTGCCTGCCCTGATAGAGGCTCTCCTAGCATCTCGGCGAGAGCGAGGATGAGAGCGCCGGCTGCGGCGTAGGGCCAAAAAAGCCGCCCTAGGGTATCTTAACCTCCAAAACCCCCTAAAACGGAAAGTGTCCACGCGAACTCCATAATGGAGAACTGTTTTCTTGATCCAAGACATCGTTCTTTGGAAAAGAGTAGAGGAAAAGTGAAGATGGATTGTCGAAATGGCAAAAGGGCCAAAATTTATACAAGAGCAAGAGCAATGCATTAATGGTACTCCAATCGTCTCGGCAGGAAGTACATCCAATCATCAAGCAAGCACGCTGTCCAAAAATTCGCTTAAACATGAGAAGCAATCATGATCAAAAGACATCCCAACTCTTTGCATGCCCAATGCAGTTAAGTTTCCTACCTCGGGAATACGCAGCGCATTTAATGCAAAAGTGGAGCCAACAAGTCAACCTCCCACCATCTGAATCAAGAGTTCGCCTGCCAAGAAGAAGCCCTGCTTCCCCTAGCCGGCGAGGGCCAATTGATGGGGGTCGGTAGCCTGCCTTGGGTCGCCTGTCAATTAGGCCCCAGGAGACCCGACCCGTGAACAAGAAAGGGCCTGCCCTGCAGACCTATCAGCAAAAAGCCGCCCAGGTAGCCCAAGTGCAAAGCCTTTAAGTCTCCCGCCTGCCCGTCAGGGTCTCACCACCTTCTGGGCAGGGCAGTCAAGTTCCCTGCCTACTTGCCTCCAAAGCACCCCCGCCTTCAGCAGGGGCAGGGGAAGCCAGGGGCCCCTCCGTCATTTCGCCTAAGGTAAAGGGAAATGAGTGGACAAGACAGACCCACGTGTCACTCTGCCGTCCACTCGTTTTCCCTCTCTTTTCTCTCTCTTGGAGGAAGGTATAAATACTTTCCTTCCTCCCTCATTGAGAGAGTTGGGTTTTCTCTCTCTAGACTCTTACTCTAAAAACGCCATTTAGCTCCTCACGAACTAGGTTCGTTAAGGCATTCACAGACTGACTTAGACATCGGAGAGAGTTTCCTCGGACAACCTCCGAGGCCCTGTTCGTTCATTGTGAAGGGAGCAGACCCCTTCCGCCGGGAAGGTCCGATCAGTGGAGTAAGGAGAAGGAGAGACCCTCAAGGTTGCTCGATCATTGTTCAGTACTAAAGGCCCGAATTCAGATTCGGGTTAATTGATTCCAATATCGGAACACATAAATAAAACCAACTTCAATTAATACGGGAATAAAACCATGTATGAGACATATTATACACGAATGAAATTGACTCACCTGCTACCGCCTACGCCTGTCAATATTTCACTAATATTGACTTTTTAACTTCATCTTCCCTTTATCTTCTTCTTCTTCAATTCATCTTTTGCTTCACTTCATCACTTCATCTTCTTCCTCAATTCATCTCGTCGAAGATAATTTTTTTTCGAAACTTTTGTTTGTTTATCAACTTTCGAAGGTAATTCATCTTGTGCGTCTTTATAATTACCATTAAAATTGTTTTTGTTTGTGCGCATAATTACCATTAAAATTGTCGAAAATTCATTTTCAGGGGTTATAGCCGTAGAGAAGTTCATTCCTCAATCCTTTGCATCGGCAATGTCAATGGTGAGTATTGTTTTCATTTCCCCAAATCGATTTTTCTGGGGTTCCTTTATTAATTTAAGGTTTTCTTATTCTGGGTTTAATTTAAAGTTTTCTTACTCCGGGTTTCCTATTAGTGTTCTTTTTAATTGGTTCGATTGAAAACGTAGGTGGATCTATGGAGACTTGTGACCTTGAAGTTTTGTTATGAGGAAAATCGAGTTTGTTGTGGGAATGAAGAAGATGAAGATGTGTGTTAATTAATAGTATGGAACCCACAAAAACCGACTACATCTGATCATTTAAGAGGCAATTTCATTCGTGTATAATATATCTCATACATGATTTTATTCCCGTATTAATTAAAGTTGGTTTTATTTATGGAATACCACTCAAAGTTGGTATTATTCCTGTTAAATAACCTTATTTATAATATAAAGTTTCGTCACCTTATTATACTTTTTCGATGTGAGATTATTTTACTTAATTTTGCAGTCTTATTAAGAGATTTTTTAAGACGTAAAAGTTTTCTTTGATTGATATTTAAGAACACATGATTAGTCATCACCTCGTAATAATTTTTCGATGTGAGATAATTACTTAAGCTTATAGTCTTAAAAGCTCTTTTTAAAAAGAAAATTAATACATGATACTCTGACGTTACTCTTGATTATAATATAAAAGTTCATCACATCACAATAATTTTTCAATGTGGGATGATTTTAAGTTTGTAGTCTTATATATTAAAAGCTTCTTTAATATTCAAGTTTTTTTGTCGATATTTAAAACCGAATGATTACTCTTGTTTATAATATAAAGTTTCATCACCTTATTATAACTTTTTGATGTGAGATTATTTTTACTTAGGTTTGTAGTCTTATTAAGAGACTTTTTAAGACTTAAATGATTTTTTTATTGATATTTAAGAACGAATGATTAGTCTTATTTATAGAATTCATCAACTTATCATAACTTTTCGATGTGGGATAATTTATTTAAGTTTATAGTGTTAAGAGCTCGTTTTAAAAAAAAAAAAAAAAATACATCATACATTACTCTTGATTATAATACAAAGTATAGAATTTCAATCACCTCACTATAATTTTTCAATGTGGGATGATTTTAAGTTTGGAGTCTTATATATTAAAAGTTTTTTAAGACTCAAAAGTTGTTTTGTCAATATTTAAACCGAATGATTACTATTATTTATAATATAAAATTTCATCACCCCATCGTAATTTTCGATGTGGATAATTTAAATGTTTTTCTTGGTCGATATTTAAAAGGGTTACTTCATAACAATAATACCAACTATGGGGGTGCTTCTTATATTAATACAAACTATACGTAATCCCGTTTTAATATCAACTATCCTCTCATTAATCTCTCTTTATAACCAATGCCTTTTTTTACCTGTAAAACCGGTAATTGTGACCTGCTAGGTTTTGGAGCGCCTCTTCTTCTTCTTCCCCTCTATATTCATCAAATTAAAAGTCATCCTCCATTATCAACATTCAAAACCCTCATTGATACAATGAGATGTGGTTATTCATCTGGATCCTCCTCTAATTCGTATCCTTCAAATGTCAGATTTTTTTTTTTTGCAAACGTCAGATCGATGCTCTAATTTATTTACCACAATTTCAAAAAATTTAAGAAAAGCAATGGCGATAGAAGATGTCGAGTTCAACAATGGCGAGAGAAGAGTACGTAGTAACGAGAGAGGAAGTGTACAGAGTATGGTGGGAGAGGGACTTTAATTCAAAAAGAAAATAAAAGGAAAAGGGAACCGGCTCATCAGGTAGCCGGTAACTTGTTCTAAAGAGAGATTAATGTGGGGATAGTTCATATTAAAATGGGATTACGTATAGTTGGTATTAATATAAGAAGCACCCCCATAGTTGGTATTATTGTTATGAAATAACCTTATATAAAACCGAATTATTACTCTTATTTATAATATAAAATCATCACCTCGTCGTAATATTTCCATGTAGGATAATTACTAAGATTTATAGTATTAAAAACTCTTTTTGAGATTCAAAAGACTTTTGGTAGATATCAAAGAACAAATGATTACTTATATTTATAATATAGAATTTCATCATCATATTATAATTTGTCGATGTGGGATAGTTTTACAACTGTGATATTATATAATAGATTCATTACATATTATGAAACAAATAATATGAAATTTACACTCTAATAAAAGCATTTTTTTACCACGAATCTAAATATTTTATTTTTATAATTTATTTTACGATAATTTTTTTAAAAATGAACTCTAAAGTTTTTACCTTAGAATTGTAAAACGTGATATTAATATAATAATTAAAAGATTCTCTAATTGATTTTTTATTTACTTAGGATATTTTCCTAATTTGAGGTTTGATGGAACGGACCAATGAGATCGCTCGAAAAAAGCCTTATATATATGTGTGTATATATATATATATATATGTGTGTGTGTGTGTGTGTGTGTGTGTGTGTGTGTGTGTGTACACACATACATATATATACACACACACATACATATATATACACACACACATATATATATACCATCTATATTTGTAGAACGTTTTTAAATATGGAGTATAATTTAAATTTAAGCACATTGTTATTAAGATACATTATTACGTATACGTCATTCGGTTACTTTTCTTAAATTTGATTATCGGTACTATGCTCTGAAGTCTAAATGATGTAGTATTGTTAGTGTTGTATGATTTACTAAGATTATTCGTTGAATCCTACGTCGAACTTAACCGTTGTACTTAGATTTAGTTTCCGCTACAATACTTTGTTAGTGTGTGTAGGGGCGAAACCAGGATTTCCCGATAGGGGGGCATTTAGAAAATTACTCCGTATATAACTTTTGTATTTTGAAAAAAAAAATTATAAGTGAATTTATAAAGTAAAAATAATTGCTTGAAAACCAAGTTTTATTTTATAAATTGATGTTGGTCTTCAATTTTTTTTGCTTCGTTTTGAAAGACTTACAAAAAAATACACCATATGTATTAGGCAGTTGAATAACTAGTAAATATATATACTCACTTCGTCTAACTCATTTATTTGTATTTGATAAAAAATAATCCTCACAATTATCTAAAAGGTAAACAAATGAACGAAATGGATGAAGTAATTGAAGACTTAAACTTATAAAAAGTATAATATTTTAACATAATTATACATCTAAATTATGTGGCTCATTGGTTTACTTGTGTAGATGGAGCCATCTTGATACCAGAGATTCTGGGTTCGACTCCTTTTGTTTACACAGTTTTATTGCCGCCCACCCATGCCCCCACCCAAATCCACCCCTGAATACACGCAATATATTCTAGAGACGTACGCGTTTATGGGTCTTTTACCATATTTGTTATACGATAAATTTAATATATTATTATGTTAAAAAATAGTTTTAGTATTTATGTGTACTAGTTTTGGCCCGTGCAAAATTGCACGGATGTATTAAAAATGTGACATATATATATATATATATATATATATATATATATATATATATATAAACTTAAAGAAGAAATAATTTGATATTTTAAAAAGAGTATGAAAAATTAATTGTTATAAGTATATAATAAGGATTTTTTGCGTGTTACCCGTGTTTTTATTTTTTCTATATGGTACTCCTACAGTTTTATAAATACACATGATACTCATTACTTTTAGGGTATTATGACTCCACCCCCTTAATGACATTTTCCGTCTTCTTTGACTTCTTTTTTCCGTTAGTTGTGTTGCTTTAACTATGCTTAAGTGGTTGTTTATGTTAATCTTAAACCTCCATTTTTTTTGTATAAGCAACACAATTAAGGGAAAAAAAGAAGTAAAAAAGGACGGAAAATGTCACTAAGGGTATAAGGACATAAGTCTAAAAGTGAGGAGTACCATGTGTGATTATAAAAGTGCTGAGATATCATATAGAAAAACTAAAAACATAGGGGCACCATGTAGAGTTTATTTACCAAAAAACAACCATAAAATTTTCCCAAATTAAATGATTTACCCCTTAAAACTCTAATAGAGTTTATTTACCAAACAGTAACTATACAATTATACATCATGCCAATTGAGTTCCAGGTATTTGTTATACTCATTGCTTGTTCTAAGGTTATAAGGATTATAACCTTTGATTAAGTGCAGCTCATTAATATATTCATTATACGTGTAAATTGTTATGTTATAACGTACAATTCATAACATGAATTGCACAAACGCATCAACCCCTCCATTTCTTTCCCGATTAAGTTACCAATTGGTTAGAGATTCAATGGTTCGAGTGAGCTTGGTAAGTGTAGATTGCATTTAATATCAGTACACCACTTTTTTTTTCTATGTTCGACCGTTGCAACGACAGAAGTTTTAGTACTACAACTGTAACTTCTTTTCTCTATTTGCCTATATCAATCATGGTTAATTAAGATGGAAAAATGCAACCTTCTCTAATCAGATCAATACGGATAACACAAATCACATCAATCAATTAACAAATCAATCAATAAAATTGGGCAAAAATTAAACCTCAAGCAAGGTCAACCCTCCTGAAAAAGGTAAAGTGATAAGGCCAATTACTTGAACACAAATATTACTCCCTCTGTATCTTAATCTTCTTCCCGAGAAGTATTTTATTGAAAAGGGAAGAACATTAAGATGCGGAGGTTACCAATTTTGAACTCAACACCTCATTTTGTTTTACCCTAGTTGTAAGCAACCTTCATTTAACAAAAAATAGTTCGTATTCTATCTCAAATGGTACAACGTATAATTAGCAAGAATCTTGAACTAATTGTAAACCTTAAATTGGTAGAATAAAGGGAATAAGAGGATTGTAAACCTTTGATGTTTAGCCTACCGTCATTTCACTTGAGACCCGTAACTTTTAGGAACCTTTGCCTAGATTTTATTCTGCAGTGACTAAATAAATAACAATAAAATTAACATGTAGATGAAATTTATGGCTCAGAGTTGCAAGCTCGTTGCTATTTCTTGTAGATAATAGGCAATTTGAAATACACATAGCAAACTCACGAATCATATATAATAAGTTGAATTTACTGTCACAAAGTGATCGACTAATATAATCGCGGTTTACGTATCTCCAAACATCTTTTCAAATACAATGCCTTCATATCTCTATAAATTGTGACCCTGAAAATAGTGACCAGTTAATGTATGAATGTTGACATAGGAAATTACATAAACCAACTTAGCTATACATAAAAACATGCAATGACAATATGATCCAATGACTCACATTATATATCGTTGCTCAGGTTAAAAGAAAATATGATCCAAGGAATGTTAATTGGATTTCTAATTCTCCTGATGTAGCCTTTTTTTGTAAAAAAAAGGATGAACATGTATTTTTTTTGTTCTCGTAAACATACCTTGATGTAAATTGTATACACCTTCGTCTTTGGTGATCACAGATCGTCTGATAGATTGAAACAATAATTGAACCATGCCAAAGCGGCAATGTAGCCAACTAACTGATGTCGCTTATTTGCTTGCATCATAATCGGGATTTTCTCTTTGACTGATTTTTGCTCGTTCTGGAACCTAACAATGACGCGGAGCAGATGGGAAAAAAACCAATTATATTAAAAAAAAGTCCCGGAAAAAAGCCATCAATAAAAAATGTAAACCAAAATTAAACATTGAAATAATGTATTAAGAAAAGCAATCGAAATCAAAAATATTTGGCAATAAGAAATTAGAAACAAAAGCAATTGCAATCAAAAATTAGAAATTAGGAATTGAAATAATTTATTTGGCAATTTAAACGATCAATTCAGATATGTAACCGAAGTACTTTTTGTAGTTTTCTGCTCGATAAATCTTCTAGATCCTGCAGATGGTGGTGTTCTGCTGACAGATGACCTTGTCTGAAGGGATGAAGGTACATAGAAACAATTCTGTATGATTAAAAAATTGCACATTTCATCAGTGAATTTATATTTTAGGGTTATTTCATGAGAATAATACCAACTATGTGTGTGTTTCTTAAATTAATACAAACTATACGTAATCTCATTTTAATATGAACTATGTCTTCATCACCCTCGCTTTGCTATGAGTGACCGGCTACCTGCTGAACCTCCCTTATTCAACTCTTTCTCTAACTCTTCTTCTTCTTCTGATTTACATTTCGTGTTTATTTTCGGCCATTGAAAAAAAAATCGGAAATTCATCTTCCATTTCTTTTTCATTTAATCTTATAGAAGCTATGAAAAAAATATATTTTTAATGTTATTTTGCCTTTCACAATGACTACAACGAACCTAATAAAACCCTAGAAAGTTACAACAAGTCACTATGACCTGTAATAGCAAGTCATAATTTCATACATAACAAAACGAGAATAATGAATGCGTAGTTCGTATTAAAATGAGATTACGTATACTTTGGATTAGTTTAAGAAGCACACACGTAGGTGGTATTATTCCCATGAAATAACCCTATATTTTAAAGAAGGTACAGAAGATGAGGACTGGTAATACTAATGACTGAACGTAAATTGTTACCATACAGATCTTCTACAGAGTGAATCCATCCTCAAAATTTTGTTGACGGCTAACTGACTAACATTGAGCCCTTTGTTAGGATAAAAAAGACAAAAGAATGTGGATAGAAGGGGGAAAGGAAAAGGGAGGTTAAATTATTACCTTGAAGACATGATGTTAAAGGGCATCAGCAGCCGTGTTGGTCTTTTTGAATGTGTTCCACGACAAAAGTGACTGAGAACACCAGTTACCACTATGAGATGGGACAAAAGTGACTGACACCAGAATTATTTCAGTTACAGAACTGAGATGGGAGACGCCAAAAAAACTCGTTTTTATTTGTGGACATGACATAGGTCCACCCCGACGCGGCCACGCGCGGGTTTGGGGCGGCGAATGAATCTCCATATGAGAATGGATCGAATTGAAATTTAAATTGAAGTTGGAGTCGCCACCGAACTTTGTGGGAGTTCGGGCCCGTTCGAACCCACTCTATGTTGTAGTGGGCTGCGTACAAAGTATGACCCATTCCGATTTCAGAGTTTATTGGGTTCGTCCCTTTGCATTTGATACCGATACCGACATTATCGGATACCGTGTATTGAATGACTCTCGTATGCCAACGGTTTCGGACATCCGGAAACCACGGTTCTGAGTAAGGGGTGAGGGTATGTGTTGGGAAGTTCACTAAGAACACCCAACCCCGCCCGCACTTAGCGGCCTTTACTAAGATATCGTTCGTTGTTCGTGTACGTGCGTTAGTTTGACGGTTGAATGGTATGCAAACAAGGTTTTGTGACTAAGCATGTGAACTATGATTCAACTACGTCGTTTAAATGCATTTAAGTTAACGTCAAAGTTGTTTTAGCATGCGATGTTCATTTTAGTACAATAAAACAAAAAAAAACGATAACAGATTACAATATACGAGCGGCATACCACCCGGGATTACAATGCAACCAACTATACAACAATTGCGATACTAAAGTAGCAAACGTACTAAAAGATGTAAATATGATATGAACGTGGCTTTGAGAAGTTGAATCACGTGATAGACTTAGCACGTGACGACCGAAGTCGTTAAAATAATTTTATCGGGACTCGAGACATGATTAGGATCTCGCTGTTTTGCTGTAGCAGGAGCCACTCGATCGAGTCATGACGGGACTCGCTCGAGTGGTCCTCAAAAAAGGCTCCTGTTTCGATTTTTGGGATGTCACTCGATCGAGTGGGCTAGGCACTCGATCGAGTGGGCTAGGCACTCGATCGAGTGCCCCCTGTACGGACTGCTGTCCGGTTTTAATTTTGACTCTAAAAATTATTTTCGGTTTTTGAAATCTGACTAAGTCACGTAGAAATACGATGTAATTTATACTCGACTCTAATATTGATACTCGTAATATTCGACATTCGATTATAGAATCGGTGTCGGATGTTTAGAGTGAATTTTGAAAAGTTGCTTGAAAAATTGCTTTGAATGTTGTTAAGATGCAATAATTCCTCCGCGTTGTAATAATTACTCGGCTTCAATGGTTTTATTCTTAACATATTTTGATGATTGACACCTTTAGATCCGATATTCAACTATTGTAACACCCCTGATTTATTAAATTAAATTAATTTAAAAGATATGTTCATATTTTTATTTTTACGATTTAACTCGTAATTCTTAAACTTATTATAAAACGAATTTATCGTTTAAACGTTTCAAAGTCCTAAAATTCTATGTCTCGAAAACTCTTTTATATTTAAAACATATTTTTATTTATGTTTCGATTCATTTTATACAATTAATTTAATTCTTATCGAATGTCTGTTTCGACGATTTAAATTCTAAATTTTAATTATTTATATTAAGTTCGAATTTCTATTTTTGACTCGAAATTCATTTAAACTAAGTTTCGTCAAAACATTTTTTACATTTCCTCGAGAAATCAATTTAATTCACTTTATCGTAAATTTATTATTTATCGGGAAATACTATTTGATCGTCTAATTATTTATTTCTATCAACTTCGATTTCATCCCGAATACTTTATTTACTCATTTTAATTGACGGCCCGATTTTTATTTAATTTTATTAACTCGTTTTAATTTGATTCTTGGGTCAGTAAACTTATCATTACGGAATTCGTCTCCGACCCGATTCATTTGATTAATCCGTATTTTCTTAACTAACCTTAATTGTGATTCATTTCCCACTTGTATTTAACTAGCATAGACCCCGTGGAATGCACGGTATTTATAATATATTTATCTTATAGAATATTTCATTTAAGATTTAAAATAAAAAAATTATTATTTTATTTTTACTATTTATCGATTGTATAATTTAGAAATAGGAAAATATTTTTTAAATCGCAAAACTAATCAAAATATTTGAGTAATGTCTTGAAATGTACGAATTATTAAATAACGTGTAATTAATGAAAATATTTTTTATATACTCAGTTTATATCATCTCACATCTCGAGATACCAACTTCTCTTTTTAACATACCATAAAATACATAAATATTTATCAAAAATTGTATAATAATGAACTTTTTTTAATGGTTAGCACGCCGTGATACGTTCTCTTTTTGTAAAAAAACTATTCAGTTTTTCATTAGAAAATTAAAAAATAAATTAAAAATGGACTGTCTCAGGTGTAAGACTTATATTATGTAATTTGTGAAACTTTTTTATATGGATTTTAATAGTATATTCCGTATTTTGTAGTCTCTCCTACCAAAATAATCATTCTATATGATAATTATAATCCTCACATTTGAATAAATGAGAAGATCGTAGTGGTATCGAGTGAGTATATACTCCTTCCGTCCCGATGAATTGTTTGCCTTTGCTTTTGGCACAAAGGGGAAAAGGTCCAATGATGAAGTGACATGTGAAGCCAAATTCATGAGGAGCTCAAATCACACACACACACACACACACACACAGAGGAGGGTTCTTATGAGTCCTTCTATATATTTGAGTCCCTAAGTCCTTCTACCATCCATTGGATGATAATACAATGGATGGATGAGATTGATTGAGATTTGTATAAAAAAAACAAGATATTTTTTCCTAATTTGAAGGAGTGTAACATCCAACAAAATAGGAAACACAATTAGTATTTCAATAATTTTGTGTAAGGCGTATTTATTAGAGTAACACGTCTGTAACATTGAAGTAACACAAAGTATCTATTAGAATAACACGTTTGTAACGTAGTAACACAAAGTATCTATTAGAGTAACACGTTTCTAACGTTGGAGTAACACAAAGTATCTATTAGAGTAACACGTTTCTAACGTTGGAGTAACACAAAGTATCTATTAGAGTAACACGTTTGTAACGTAGTAACACAAAGTATCTATTAAAGTAACACGCTTCTAACGTTGGAGTAACACAAAGTATCTATTGGAGTAACACGTTAGTAACGTTGGAGTAACATTATTATTCATATGTTGAGTTAATAATTATGTTTAGTGTTGGGGGCATATAATTCTGAAATCAATTTAAGCATATTTGCATGATGTTCGTTAGAGTAACACCAAACTTTAACCAGAGTAACAGTTCTATACAATAAGAGTAGCACAAAATAAATTAAGGAGAGGAGAAAATATGCGATAAATTATTATTTTTAGTTCTATATAATAATAATTTAATTTTTTTTAAATGAAAATCTTAATTGTGAATGAATATGTGTGTGAGAGACGGTAATTATTTTTTTATAGAAGAGATATTAAATGATAAGTAAATTAAGGAGAGAAAGATATTTACCAAATATAGTCACTTGCTTTAATTACTCAAACAAATCATAACCATCAATCTCTTTCTAATCCAAGAGATGTGGTGATGACTCACGGACTCAATTTTAAAAGATGGACTCACTTGATCCTTCCTATATATATATATATATATATATATATATATATATATATGTAGATCTAGGATCCTTTGAGGCAGCTCAACTCACCGCACCCATTGAGGCACAATCTCTACCATTAGATTAAAATCAAATTAAAGGCTAAGATTAAAACAAAAACTCATACATAAAAAAAAATTCCCCAATTTTTTTTCCCGGGGAAAAAAAAATCGATATTTTTCGGAATTATTTTTTTTTTCCGAAAAAAAAAAAATTCGAAATATTTTTTTCCAAAAAAATTTTTTTTTTTTCCGCAAAAAATAATTTGGAATTTTTTTTTTCCAAAAAAAAAATCGGAATTTAAAATAAAATTGGTGTATATAAAAACAATTTCAGTGTACATAATAACTGTTTTGAGGTATATAACAATTCTATTATATCAAATAATTAAGTACATATGCCAATTATTTCTGTGTATATATGTTGATTAATTGTTGTACATAGTAACCATTTGAGTGTATATAACTATAACTATTTTACTATATATATATTTAGTTCTTAAGTGTATATATATATATATATATATATATATATGTATGTAGTGAGTTTAATAGCGTATATAATGAGTTTTTTTAGTGTATATAACAGTTATTTTAATGTATGTTTCATTGTTGATTTACTGATGTACATATTAATTATTTGGGTGTATATAACAATTATTTTACTGTATATATTGAGTTCTTAAGTGTATATATGCAGTGAGTTTAATAGCGTATATAATGAGTTTTTTTAGTGTATATAACAGTTATTTTGATGTATGTTCCATTGTTGATTAATTGGTGTACTTAATAACTATTTGAGTGTATATAACATTTTTTTATTTGAGTGTATATAATATTTTTTTTACTGTATATATAGAGTTCTTTAAGTGTGTGTATATAGTGAGTTTAATAACGTATATAATGAGTTTTTTTAATGTATATAACACTTATTTGGATGTATGTCCCATCTTAATCTAATGGTCTAGATTGTGTCTCAATGGATGCAAGGAGTTACCCTGCCTCACCGGAACCCACCTATATATATATATATATATATATAGAGAGAGAGAGAGAGAGAGATAAGGTCAACAAAGATAAGGTCAACAACTATTTAAAGGTCATAAGTTCTAGTGTTAAAATTACATAAAAAGTACTTAAAGTTACACGAGATGAGTAATAAAGTTGCACTTTATCATTTGAAGTGATAAAAGAGCTGAATGTTATAGTTACATATCAATTTTGAACAAATACAACTTTAGCGTATGTCATCTGTAACTTCAATATAGTCTTAAAAAAATTATGGACCTTATTTGATCTCTACTCTATATATATATATATATATATAAACATTCCTAAAATAGAAATGCAAAGAATTCATTGAGACGCCCCAATATGGAATAGACAAAGAATTCATTGAAACGGGGAAATTATATCTTTGTAAAAGTTAAAAGTAAATAGCTCGTTTCAAAAATAAATTTTTTAGATAACTGATTTTTTTCAAAAGGTTAAAGATATCATATCTTAAAATTTATCTAATTATTTCATAAAAAGAAGTTTTTTTTGTCAATTTCTTTAACATTAATGAAAATGAATAGTTTGCGAATTTATTAGTGAAATGTTCTTTTACTTCTCAATTTATATTAGTGTATTTTTGAGGAAAATGTTAGTAACTGTTATTGTCTTAGAGTAGTATATAGAGAATTTTCGGTGAGTTTTTACTATGTATCAGGCTTTGTAAGAGCAATCGGAATATATATTCCATTTTTATATAGTTACTAAATTTTATATCGATGTTAAGAATATGATTTTCGAATATGATCAGAAAGATATACAATAATAATCATAACTATTTTATATTCTATGTAAAATATTGTACGGGATAGTGCAATCTCCTATTAACAAAAATACTGCAACTTTTGGTTAAAACGGAATACAATATGTTTATACTTTTTTTAAAAAAAATTGATCATACATTCCATATTAAATATTGTACGTGTTATCTTCCATGTAAAATATGTGATTTTCGTAATCAATGTAATCAATCAAATTTCCTTAATTACATACTTTATGTGGTGTATAGCTTTATGCGTGATGTAGTGATATTTAAATCAGTAAGATGTTAGAGTGTAGTTGGAGAGGAGAAGAGTGACATAATGAGGTCAAGGGTTCGATTCACATCTAGCTGTTATTTGTTAGTGGAAAGGGTGATTATTTATATACTTTCACTCCCCCCTTGATCCACCGCTTCATTCATATTCACCCCATGTCAATTCTTCGTTCCCCTTACTCGTTCGTTTTCCCCCACCGTTTCATCACGTTTATCATCTCCATCAACTCCCCTTCGTTCTCCTCGAGCATCAGCCATCCTCATCCCTACCTCCTTTTTTTTCTTCCTTCTTCGGCCTACTTCGTCCACCATGTTTGTTTCTTTCTCCTTCACGCCTAAATCTGCATCATCATCGTTTTTCCTCGGCTGTGCTTTTACTGATGCCGCTTCACCTTTGCTCTGTCCGTCTTCTTATTTTTTCTTCTCCTTCTTCTTCTGTTTGCCGTCATCGTTGCCGCTCTGCTGCTGCTGCTGCTGCACGCCTTAGTTTCTCCGTGTCCGTCCATCACCTACCGATCTGCTGCTCCGTTTTGGTCCCGGTATCCGCGAGAGGTAACCCCGTTTCCTCTGCTTCTTTTTCTTCTCCTTCTTCTTGCTTTTATTGCTGCTGATGCGTCGGTTTACTGCTGCTGTCACGTTGGTTGGTCGGTTGACGTTGCTGTCCTGTCTCTTTCTCGTTGTTGCTACTGATACTGCTCCTGTTCTGTACTGTAATGCTGTTTGTTTTACTGCTGCTCCTCTGTTTGTCTTGCTACTACGATATGGCCTCGATGTTGTCGTTTTGTTTCCTTTGTTCGTTGGTTGGATGCTGCCATGTTTGCCTAATCGTTTCTTTATCTTCTTCTTCACTTTGTCATTCGTTTTTGTCTCATGTCTCTGATGTCGTGGTTGCTGCTCGTTTGTGCTGCTACTGTCTTTTTACTTTCTTCCTCTCCTTCTTCCTAGTCTTTTCTTCTTTTCTTCCTTTTCTTACACTAATCTGTCACTACCGTTGCCGTTTCTCGTTGCTGATGCTGTTACTGCACGATTGCTGCTATTTGCTCGGTCTCGATGTCGTTTTGCGGTGTCGTCATGTGTTCGTTGCTGTCGTTCGTTATGTGTCGCTGCTGCTACGTTGAATCTGCTGCTGCTTGCTTCTGTTCTGTTACGTTGCTGCTGTTTGTTGCACAAAACAGTCGTGCCTCCTTTTCGTTTCACAGATCAATCCTAATTCGACCTTTATTCGTTCCAATCTCGAGGGTAATTTATTTACTCTTATCCTCGTCACGTTTTCCCTCTTTCATTTACTTATATTGTGGTCTTCATACCATATGTTCAATTTTGTCGTAGGCTATCATGCTAGTTCCGATGAAGACGATTGCTATAATTAACTCAGATCTCGATGAAGGTAACTTTAGGACGTTACTCGATTTTATATCGTATGTTTGAGTAGTAGTATGTAGTAAATATTTTAACTTCGATTTTCTATTTTTTTAGCTACGTATTATTTACTAAAAGTTAATTTTAAATCATATGTCTTATAAATATTTTACAACTTTCGAAATCGTTTTATAAATCGTTAGTAATTTAATTATTTACGATCGTTATAATATTTTGTTGGTTATCGTGACACTAGTAATTAAATAATATCGATTTCATATTTTCGTCATATTTCGTTAATTTCTAATTTTTAACTCAAAATCGTATTTTCATATTATAATCGAGATTTGTATACTTGTTTAATAAATTAAATTTTCGTTTTACGATTTATTATACTAGTAAATGAGAAAATAGTCGATTTAGTTTTAAATACATTTTAGTCGAGACTATTTTCACTAATAATTTCCTATTTGTTTCCGATTGACTATTTTTATTAAAATTTGTATTATTTATAAATCAAAGCTATTTCTTAAAAATAATTTG
This sequence comes from Agrostemma githago, assembly GCA_958450325.1. Lineage (NCBI taxonomy): Eukaryota > Viridiplantae > Streptophyta > Magnoliopsida > Caryophyllales > Caryophyllaceae > Agrostemma > Agrostemma githago. The sequence continues at coordinate 10,759,988 of OY288255.1, read as the reverse complement.
AAACCTTTGTAAAATTCATTTCGTTTATAAAACTCGTTGACTCAATTAATTTTGATATCGTTTTTCTGAAAATATCTCTTTTCAAAGATTTATTGTTTTAACTCGATTTCCTAAATTATTTATAAAATACTATATAATGACTTATTATATTTTATTTATATTTTGAGTAACGAATTTAGAAAAATAATAAAGTTACGATAACGACGATAATAATAAAATGTTAATTTCATTAGAAATGCTATTTTTATACATTTCACCTATTTTAATAACTTACGTATTTTCTATAAGACTTTCTATTTTAAGTAAGTTTCTAAAATTAGTATGTTTCTATTTATAGAAAGTTTCCCCTTTTAATATAAAATATTTATTCCTTTTATCCTCATATTATTTATATTGATTTTATCTTTATTTATTTCGATAAACGCTGTTTTGGAGTTATGGAATAAAGAGAAGTGTGGGGTTAGAGTAATATAGTCTGGGATGTACGATTATGCCATCAGCTATAAAGTCGGTGTGTCTATTTGGGGCACATTTGGTAGTTGAACTGGGCGTAGTTCGCCCAGGAGAGTGTATGTTTTGACCTTAAGCTAGATATCGCATCGTGTTAATCGCCGTCAGCTGAACTAGACATATTTGTTGTCTAGGAGGGGTGTGCACTACTTAAACCAGGACCTCGCTGCACGCAGTCCTGTTATAGTTGAGTTGCCTAGTTAGAGACTGGATTCTGTTATGAGTTAAGTCTACAGTTCTCGAAGCTAGTTTCCAGTATTATCCTAGTGAAAGTCTAGCCTTGTGCACACTGATCGAATTTCCATAACGCCATTTTGAATATTATTATTATTATCAATACATTTTGATTTGCAGGTTGGCAAATATTTGAAGTTTTCTTCTGAAAACTTGTTCTGATTTTATTGTTCCAATATTTTAAGTGTTCTCCGAAAACTTATTTTTATTATATCATTTTAATGTTTTCTCATTTTAAGTATTTTGATATAATAATACTATTATTTTTCCATATGATATAATTTGGCTGGGAGAACGTCCGAGTTACTCCCCACTGACGTGGCTGTTATGTTTATAACATGACATGTATTTGCTGCTGGGTTTTAGGTGTGAGCTAGCGAGTAGCATGGATCCTACTCTTTCTTTATCCATGTAATTTATGGATTTGTATAACCCGTTTGGTGAAATTTCTCTTTAGCCCTTTTGTAAAAAGAGCCCTTTGTATTGACTTACCATTTCTTTTAATAAGATATAGTTTGTCAGTGTTTTTTAATCCCAACTCTACAGTGTTTCCACCACTGTATTGCGTTAGATTTTCTAGGGGATTACAACTATAGAGTCGATATCGAATCCTTAGGTACGACTCGTTATATTGAAAATAGTACGAAAATAGTAATAATGATATTAGACTCGATAAAAGTAAAAAGACGACATTGATTGACGATAGGCGACGACGGACGGCACGAGAAGAAGAAGACGAAAAACGTGAGAAAAGAAGAGGAGAAGAGAGAACGGGATTTGGAACACCCTCAACCTACATGCTAATACTGGTCTCGATTCGGGAACTCGTAGTAACGGCGCTTGCGTAGGAGTAACGAGAATCTAGGAAGAGTTAAGGTGTTGTATTTTGTGTTGTTTTGCTATAGAATTCCTAGGGAAAATCGGACGGTATTTCGGTATAACTTTCCTAAGGTTTGCTAGAGATTCGGGATGTATGGATGTGTGTGATGTGAGTAATTGATTGATAAGTCGTGTTTTGATGTGTTGCATGTGGGGGTATTTATAGGATGAAAACACCTCCACTCGGGATAAGAGATACCCGGTTTAGATAAGAAATAGCTGACTTGCCAAGGAAGAAAGCCACCGTTTGAGAGGAAGTATGATTTCGTTTGTGGATAGCTTAAAGAGGAAGAAATTCCCGGTTTTGGCTGAAAAAAGAGGCCACTCGATCGAGTGGTTCATGGCACTCGATCGAGTGCCTGGTCTAAACTCGGATCAGGCTATTTTTTTATGAGCCCACTCGACCGAGTGAGCACTCCACTCGATCGAGTGGAGCTGGACGGGTGATACAACTCTTCAAAAGATAAAATTTTATCTCTTTACGGAATTGTTTAATATTTTTGTAGCTGATTTTTGTAAGGACGACTTCGAATTGACTTCTCGAACATTGCGTCAGATATTTTGGCTCGGGAATTGGCTTTGACTGGGGTTTGACTCGGTCGCTAAAAGACGGTTTCGCCCTTGGTCTCGATTTTGACCCAAATTAGTCTCATTTGACTAGAAACGATCCACTGGGTCTGAATTTGTGGTCGGTTTGTTGAGATTTTTACTCCGCTAAAAGCTCGCGCCAATTACCATTGATTCCGAGTCTAAATCGAGTGTACTTAGTCATGTTTACGTCCGATCATCATCGGGTGTTTTTCGGAAACTACTATAGACACCTGGCGGTCAAATGTGGGTGTCTACAGAGCCCCCACTCTGACTGAGGCTTGGACAAGGCGAAAGTCAGAGTAGCTACCAGGCCAATCGCAGATTAAGACCTGATAGACTTTCGATCGGGTCGCTTATAGTCCTTTGGACTTGCGTGAAGGGCTCGCCAACCATAAGATAGAAATCATACCTGAGCTAATGCTTAATAATCCGTGGGGACTTGCCTAGGAAGTCGTGGGTGTGTCCGTTTGCAGCCACATCCATGTTTCGTGCTGGGGAGTTGTTCTTGTAATGAGGTTTCCTCTGGAGTCTCGGGTGTAACTGTATGCTGACACATAGCAATTCATATGTGACATTTAGGCGAAACACCGACTCACGCTGGGGAAGCAAAAGTTTTGAAAAAATTGAAAATTTCGAAAAAAATGATTTTTGATGATTTTTTTGGCAATGCTGAGGACTTTGGATTTTTGGATGTTGTTTGAAAAAAAATAGGAATACTCGGGATCATTCCTGATCAGATTCTGACATGGATTCCTAAAATTCTTGGGTTATGCTGTAGACACCCGCATTTTGACTGCCAGGTGTCTATGGCAGTTTCCAAAAAAACACCCGATGATGATCGGACACTAACGTGTTTCTACGCGCTCGGATACGGGCTCAAATCCATTAGTTGCTGGCTAACGCACTTACGGAGTACAAATATCACAAAATCAACCTCAAATCCAGGCCCAGTGGATCATTCCGAGTCAAACAAGACTAATTTGGGTCAAAACCGACACCGGAAATAAAACCAACTTTTAGCGACCGGATTAAAACCCGGTCAAAGCCGTTTCCGAGTAGCTCACCCACGGTCCACCTCCAAACGGGCCATCAAATCAAGTCCGTCAAGGCACAAAACCCTAGACACCAAAGAGCCCTAGCTTTGCCTATATAAGCAACCTCATGCAACACACAAAAACAACTTTTTACAGCCCTAATCACTTCTACACACACAACCTTTTTACACAACTTTTACACACACTTTACAACCCTAATCAAGATCAAATTCAAACCCTAATCAACATCAAGTTCAACCCTAATCAAGTTCAAATTCAAACCCTAAACCTAGTTTTAGGAATCAAAACCCGAGCCACCATAACTCAACCTTCATACACCTCGAAGCTCCCGTGTTAAAGCCGCGACTACGAGCCTTATCCAAGACAAGAACATGTAGGTTGAGGGTGTCAAAACCCCTTTCTCTCCTTCTTCTCTTTCTCTCGTCATCTTCTTTTTTTTTACGTTTTTTTATTTATTTTATTTTATCGTTATCATCGCATCATAATATCGATAATACTATTAATATCAAAGCATTAAAATACTTATTGATTTGTGTCGAATGTGAGTGATGGTGGGATAAGGAAAACCGCATATACAAGTGTACTGCACACGCGTCGTCGGTCGCTTATCCCGTCACCCCGGTCGTTTGATTATTGAAATAAGTTAACTTAAACGATAATCCTTTTTTTTCGTTTTCATCATTATTCGAGTCACATATTTATCTCAATTTTCAAAACAAGCATTGTATTTTAATAAGGGTCGAAACCCGTTGACACGGATTCGACATCACAATCCCTAGGGATTTATTTCGATGTCGGAAAAGTCGAGGGAATCAAGTCTTTTAATTCAAGCAAAGAGTCGATTCCCTAGATTCGATACCAATTTCATAATTGGATGTCGGATCTAGCAATCTAGTACATAAATAAATTAGCGTGATTTATCCATATCACGATAATTAATTTAAGACGACTAAAATTAATTTATTTTCTTTTAATTTCACTCTAGAATTCCATATCGATTCGATAATCGAATATGGGATACTATGAGTATTCAAATTTAGAATCGAATATAAATCCCGCAATATTTATATTCGATTCAACAAAATCGACAATTTATAAAATCCGATTCGAGCATAAATTGTGCAATATTTATGTCCGATTTGGTAGAATCGTCGAATTATCAAAAATCAAAGGCAATTTCAAAATCAATAATAAAATTGCAAGCGAACTCGTTTCGTACAGGTGCCACTCGACCGAGTGCTTTAGTCACTCGATCGAGTGACATCATAAAATCGAGTCAGAATGTCTCTTTCGACCTCTACTCGGTCGAGTCTCATAGTGACTCGATCGAGTAGCAGCGTACTCGACCGAGTTGGCCAATAACTCGGCCGAGTACGGTCTGAAAGACAAAGCAGAATCCTTTTTTAAAGGACCACTCGATCAAGTCCATTGACCACTCGATCGAGTGGCCTCATCACGACTAAAACGAGAGTCGTACATTCTTCTATTTTCTAAATTCGATAGTATTTTACGACTTAGGTCAACACGTGCTTAATTAATCATGTGTATTTACTATCTTTTCAAACCATGCATCATCTCGTTCATCATTCAATTCAATTCAATATTTGCACAAACCGTTATTCGTTATATCGTTACTAACCGTTTGTTGTTTCCTTTGTCAATTTTTATCGTTTATTTTATTTTACTGAAATGAACTCACATGCTAAAATTCCACTTTGACGTAGAATTAAATTGCATTAAATTGACTTAGAAACCCTTTTCAAATTCCATTCACATGTTTAGGGAAAATAATTTTTGCATATCATTTTCCCGTTTTACTAACGCGCGTATTAGAAAGTCATTCGAATTCTTAGTAGAGGCCGCTAAAGTGCGGGCGGGGTTGGGTGTCCTTTGTGGGCTTCCCAACACGTACCCTCACCCCTTACTCAGAACCTCGGTTTCCGGATGCCCGAAACCGTTGGCGCACGAGAGTCATTCAATACACGATATCCGATAATGTCGGTATCGGTATCAAATGCAAAGGGATGAGCCCAATAAACTCTGACATCGGAAATAAGCCGTATTTTGTATACGGCCCACTACGACATAGAGTGGGCTCGAATGGTTCCGAATAATCACAAAATTCGGTGGCGACTCCACATAGACCTAAATTTCAATTCGATCCATTCTCATATGGAGATTCATTCGCCTACCCAAACCCGCGCGTGGCCGCGTCGGGGTGGACCTATGTCATGTCCACAATTTGGCGACTCCGCTGGGGATTAACTGATGCGTGACTTACCATCGGCATCCTCAGGGTGAGACTCGAATAGAAATCGTTTGACGAATACAATACGCGTTTTAGTTTTACGGTTCATGCATAACCCATATTTTCCCGGGCCGTTACTCGCGACCGACGTCCCACTATACCATTGATGTACTCCAATATGGATATGTCAAAAGGTGTCCATAGTCGATTCGAGTGGGTTTCGCGGCATGTTCTAAGATCAACTCGACTTAGGAAGTCCGTCCCGATCAACGTCTAGACTATGTACACTGGTATAGACCCCTTATAGACCGACCGAGACTTAGTGTAGAGCATACATGGCGTCGTTATAATGCTTGTGTGACTACGTGCTACTTGGTTTCCGAGTCGTTTTCAAAACCGTCTTTTTTCAAAGATTGCATCCTTTTCAAACTATTCAATTTCAAAACCCGGGACACATACCGAATTTAGGACTTATGATTTTACTCAAAATAGCCTATTTTCTAGCCGGTATGCTGCCCAATTCAAAACTCAAAAACATTTTCAAAATTTCAAAACCCGTGGCCCAACACCCTTTTCGTTTTTTCGAAAATTGGGCTCTCAACCGAGTTTTCTCGGACCCTTCTCAAAACAATCAATTTTCAAAACCTCCTTCTCCTTAGGACTTCCCATATTTAGCAGTGTCGGGTCGTGTCTTAAGTTGTCAAGGTCTTTAGCGTCAAAACTCTGTCGATCTTACATCGGGAGTTTCTTCCCTATCCCAGTCCGCCTTATTAGACTAAGGCAGGGCCCACCTACGTAGGACATACTCCTACAAAGGAAGGCCCGTCTACACACTCGAGTCTAAAAGTCTGGGGATGTCTCACGTGGACCTTCCTTCGGACTGGACTCGGACCACATAGCCGAATCCTAAGGAAGGCCCACCTTTCACAAGTCACCCGTCTAAGTGTCTTTTCCGAGTCAACCTTTTACCAGGCATAGCCCTATAAAAAAAGTGTGGACATGATGTAGGTCCACCCCGACGCGGCCACGCGCGGGTTTGGGTAGGCGAATGAATCTCGTGGTAAGATTGTTCTCGGGTTCGAAATTTAAGTCAAAATGGAGTCGCCACCGAATTTTGTGGTTATTCGGAACCATACGAGCCCACTCTATGTCGTCATGGGCCATACACAAAGTAAGCCCACTTCGATTTCAGAGTTTATGGAGCTCGTCTCTTTGCATTGTTATATCGATACAGTTTACACCGGCTTTCGTATATAAAATGACTCTCGTGCGCCAATGGTTTCGGACATCCGGAAACCAAGGTTCTGAGTAAGGGGTGAGGGTACGTGTTGGGAAGCCCACTAAGGACACCCAACCCCGCCCGCACATGACGGCCTCTACTAAGACATCGTTCGTGTTCGTGTACGCGCGCTAGTAAAATAATTAAATGATATGCAAACAGCGTTTTCGGGCTAAGCATGTGAGTTATATGTAAACTACGTCATTTAATGCATCTAATTATGGTCGAAATGATTTAGCATGCGAGGTTCATTTATAAAGCGATAAGCAAGTAAATAAATAAAGCTCGGAAATAAATAACGTACAAGTTACACGGGCGGAAATACAACCCGGAATTCACAATACAACGATACATGAAAATAATAAACTAAATAATAAAAGGCAAAACAATGATAGAAACGGACCCGTATGTAAACTAGACCGCGGAATATGTAGATGGACTAACCCCGATTAAATGTACATTATGTTGTACATCAAACGGAGGACGGAGACATGGGACTTCGGCGTATTGCTAGCCCGATCCCACGTCTCTAAGCCTTGTCCCGACTTATCACTTCGAAGAAGATCGATCGAAGTCGTTCTACGTGTCGTGATGTGCATGGTTTTGAAAATAGGAAGATCACGTGATGGTCTTTACACATGATGACTAAAAGTCGTAAAAAGTCGAGCCTCGAAATGTGTGTCGAAGCTCTCGATTTTCTGGGTTACAGGACCCACTCGATCGAGTCGTGGGCTGACTCGGTCGAGTGCGTCCTTTACGTAGCTACTGCCCAGTTTTTTGGGTGCTACTCGATCGAGTAGCCTACGTACTCGGTCGAGTAGCCCCTGTACGAGTGATAACTCGTTTCGTTTTATGATTTAAAATCGATGGTTGGCTAAATTAAATACAAATATCGCACGATTTGTATTAAACTTAGCCTCCGGTGTTATGATCGTGTATGTACGATTATAATACCGTTACCGGAGTTTTATGAAAATGTTATTGTTAGATTGAAATTTTGAATTAGTAACGGAATGCGTCCCTCTACGTCACGACATCGGAACTAACGGGTTATGTGATGTCGGTTTTCATGTCAACGGGTTCCGCACTAATTGTATAAATGGGATCAAATGCGTTCAACTATGACCGATTGCGATCACGTCACGCCCTTGAGTACATTGGGGCGGGGCTCCTCGAAAGGGCTCCACCTCCGTCGTTGCTCGTAAAGGGATTAGACGGACCTTAGACAATCATCATAGTCAAACGTTTTTGAAACCGAATTTTGATACTAGAGTATATATACGCGGTATAATGACGTTAGTAATAAAAAGATGATACAAAAAATATGCAGAAAGTATAATAACGTTAGTGTTAGTGTTACTACTACGATTATGATTATGATACAAAATGCGATAAAGTAAATAAAAATGAGACGAGATAGTAGAGATCAAGATGGAGTTTAGGACACCCTCAACATACATGCTAGGTATAGGCCTCGGAAATGGACTCGTAAATAGCGACGGGACGCCGGAGTATCAAGGATGTACGCGAGTTATGGTGTGTGCGTGTGTGTGTGTGTGTGTTTCGTCGGTTTTTGAGGGACGACGGGCTTGGTTTTTTGTGTTTATTACTTAGGGTTGCTAAGGGCTTGTAGTGTAGAGTGTATAGGTGACTTAGGGCTGAAAATGTAGGGTGAAAATGTAGGTAAAAACCTTGTGAAATGGGAGGGGGTTCGTGGGGTATTTATAGACTTTACCCCACGACCTAGGGTCAATCGATCGAGTGGCCCTAGTGCACTCGATCGAGTGCCCTTGCAAACGGGCTAAACCCGGTTTAGGGCGCTCCACTCGACCGAGTGGGTCTATCCACTCGATCGAGTGGATCAAGCAAATCGAGTCAAAATAGGAAGGAGTTAACCTTGATTGTTTTGATTGATTTTTTGAATTTAGATTTGTGCGCCAGTTTCGAGAAGTTGAATTTGGCTGATTTATGAGACGGTTTTGTCTTTGACCGGGTTTTGACCCGGTCGTCAAAAGACGGGATTTATTTTTGGTGTCGGTTTTGGCCCAAATTAGTCTCATTTTGCTCGGAACGACCCACTGGGCGTGGATTTGAGGTCTGTTTTATGAGATTTTTACTCCGCTAAAAGTCCATGTCGGATATTATTGATTCCGAGCCCAAATCCGAGTATACCAAGTCACGTTTTCGTCCGATCATCATCGGGTATTTTTCGGAACCTACCATAGACACGTGGCAGTCAAAATACGGGTGTCTACAGAGCCCCCACTCTGATTGAGGCTTGGACAAGGCGAAAGTCAGAGTAGCTACCAAGTCCGTTAAGACCTGGTAGACTTCCGGTCGGGTCGTTTATAGTCCAGTAGACTCGCGTGAAGGACTCGCCAGCCATAAGCAGAGGGTCATACCTGTCCTAATGATGGTAGCTCCGTGGGGAGTAAAACTTGCCTTGGGGGTGTAGGTGTACCCGCATGCTGACACATCGCGTCTGGGATGTAGCATTCTGAGGAAACATTGACTCATGCTGGGGAATAAGATAGCTTCGCGGATACTTGCTTTTGAAGTCTGGAGTGTACCTGTATGCTGACACATAACAACTTGTATGTAACACATAGGCAAAACACTGACTCGCGCTGGGGGGGGACAAGATACTGAATTTTTTTTTTTGGAAATGCCACGATTTTTGAAAAGATTTATCACAATTTTTATCACAAAGATTTTTTTTAGAAATTCTTAGGAAAGCTCGGGATGGCTTGATTCCTATTCCGGGTTCTCTGTTTGAAATCAGGCATGCGCGCGCATAGGGCCCAGTTTGCTGAGGAGGCAAGGTAGTTAGGTTTACAGTTAGGTTTTCCCATTATAAATATGAGAATCCCTGCTTCAGTTTTTTGCATCCCAACTCAAATTCTCCTTCTCCTTCTCAAAATCTTTTAGACTTTCAAGAAAGCTAGAAATTTCTGTCATGGGTATCGATCACTTGACCGCCATGCTGCTCGCCTGGTCCCAGTACTTTCGGGACGAGGAAAAGGTTCGGCTGACCCAGATGGGGATCGTTAGCCTATTTCCCCTCCAACGTTTGATAATTGACTCACATTTCTTGGATGCCTGTCTGACGTTTCGGGATACTACCCATCACGTCTTTGCGTTCCCACGGGGAGAGATATGCCCTCTTCCTGAGGAAATCGCATCCATAGGTGGTTGGGGTCCAGTTGTTCAGCCTGCTACGCCTCCGTTCTACCCGGATCCAAGGAGGAGGCTGAGGGAGTTCTTGGGCCTGTCTCATGCTGAGACAAATCGGATGGTGCGGGGAGATATTGTTTCCCTATTCGACCTGGCCGACAAATTCATGAACCCTCGGGATGTGAGGGCCACCCCTGCTCACAGGCGTAGGGCATTCGCCTTTTGCATGCTGCACTGCTACGTCTTTGAAGGGTTGATGGAGCTTGACTCATGCATGGGTCAAATCAGGCTGATTGGAGTGGTTGACCAGATGGAGACTGGTCATAGCCCTGCTTGGCTAGCCACTGGGGAAATCATCATGGGTCTGGATGCTAGGCGGCTCGACCCAACCCGACGGCTGACGGGAAGTACCCGTCTCTTGTAGGTATATCTCGGGGTTTTTTTTTTTTGCGAAATCCCCGAAGTCCGTAAGTCACTCGATCGAGTGGACCTGTAACTTGATCGAGTGGCACCTCTGTCGTGCTACTGCATGTTTTTGAAGGGCTTACTCGATCGAGTCAGCTGCTGTACTTGATCGAGTGGGCTGCAAGGGACCACTCTGTTGCTTACGAAACTTGTGTATACTTTTCAGATATGGTTGTCGGAGCGGCTATCAATTATAGAGCCTCCTTCGAGCGTCCTCAATTACCGGAGCAGTCAGATCAGCTCCAGAAGGCGACGGATAAGCTCGAGTCACCAAATAAACCGAGCTTATTGGGATGAAGAGCTGGTGTTCCACGGGGGTCCTTTGATTAGGTGGACCGTTGCTTGGTGGTTCCTTTCGAAGTTGACTGGATTGGCCAAGAGAGACCAAGCTCGATACTTGGTGATTCTGTCCCTTGACTGGACAGTTCATATTTACCCGGACCGTCTCCTGAGGCAGTTCGGTTTGTCTCAGCGCATCCCTGAGACTGAAGCCATTATTAGCGTCTCGCTCCAACTGACGAATGCTATGTGCGACACCTGGTTGCAAAGATGGTTCACTCGTCCTACATGGACCATACCCAGCCCTTGCCAATCCGCTTGGGTGTCACGGGATTACCAGAAATGGACTTCTGAGGAGTCCGAGGAAGCTCGTAAGGCCTTGAAGCTTGATGAGGCCTTCGAACTGGTTCGTCGAGAAATGGCGAAAGATAACAGGGATTTCTTCGACGGAGGAGATATTCCTGAAGCTATAGTCCGGGAAGAATCGGGTCCTAAGTCACAAACTAAGACTCGATCTAAGGAGGTCGGTTCTAGCAGCACACGGGGGCAGACTGACTTGGAGAGCCGCCTTGGGCCAAGGCTGGTGGCCCGGGACCGACTTGGTCCGCGTGACCGGCTTCCTGAGCCCGTGAGGACCCGGCTTGGGCCCATTGAGGTGATAGAGGATTCGGGCTCAAACAAACGAGCCCGAGCTAGAGAGGTTCCTGTGGTGATACGGGAACGCTCCCCTCCGCGTCGTCGCCAGTGGACGGCTAAAGAGGCCAAGGACAAGGGGAAGGGCAAGATGCCCTGAATGCCGCGTCCTTTAGCTTTATTATTTAAGTAATATTATTATTTTTTGTTGTGTGCTCTTTTTTGTATTTTTTTGAATTCCTGCATTTTGTAATTTCCCGAGTTTATCGGGGGGTGTTTTTTTTTGAATTAATAAAAGAAGTTTATTACTAAACCGCTCCTGTCTTTTCTTGATTGCATTGGTTGTACCCTTTTTAGGGGTTGCCTACGTATCCGCGATTAGCAGAATCAAACCAAACGTAGTTCAGGCTTAGTAAATTTGCAATCTCGAATTACACCAAGACTATTGGTTCAAGATGTTTGCGACAGTAGAATAAGTAATTCTAGCTCATTGACTTGCTTTTTGTAAGAAAAATAATTTTTATAAGTTTTGCTAATGACATTGAGAAAGGGCTAAGGGTAGTAACGCTTCAGCTGGTCCAGGTTGGTTGGGTTGACGAACTCATTCCCGTCCAGGTCCGTCAGCATCACGGTTCCCCCTGATAGGACCTTCTTCACCAGATATGGCCCAGCCCAATTGGGTTTGAAATTTCTCCTCGGGTCAACTGGTAGTAGAGCTCGAACTGACTTAAGGACTAGATCCCCTTCTTTAATGTGCCTGGGCCTTACTCTCTTGTTGAAGGCCCGTTGGATCCTCTTCTGGTAGATTTGGATATTATTGAGGGCACGAGATCGTCGTTCGTCTAGTAGAACCAACGAGTCATACCGTGCTCGAACCCAGTCAGCTTCGGGTACTTGGCTTTCTAGTAGAATTCTGAGGGACGGTACCTCCAACTCGACTGGCTGGACTGCTTCCATCCCGTAGGTTAGGTAATACGGTGTCGCCCCGGTTGCGGTGCGAATTGACGTTCGGTATCCCCATAGGGCAAAAGGTATTTTGTCGGGCCAGTCCCGGTAATTATCAGCCATCTTTTTTAGTATGGTGACAATTGTTTTATTGGCCGCCTCTACTGCTCCATTAGTTTGGGGACGGTAGGGCGAGGAAGTATGCCTTTGAATTTTATACTTGGTCAGCAGGGCCGCAGTCTCGGCTTGAAAATGAGTCTCGTGATCACTGATAAATTCGTGCGGAATCCCATACCGGCATATTATCTTATTCTGGATAAAATTGGCGACATGCTTAGCATTGAGAATGCGATATGATTCAGCCTCGACCCATTTAGTGAAGTAGTCGATAGCTACCAAAATAAAGCAGTGCCCGCCAGTACCAGAGGGGTTTATTTTCCCGATTATGTCGATACCCATGTTGAGAATGGCCAGGGTGACGTCATGGTATAAAGCAGTGATGATGGCATGTGTTGTACATTGCCGAAGATTTGACAGTTATGGCAATGTTTGACATATAACCGGCAGTCGGCTTCCATAGTATTCCAGTAATAACCGAGCCTCATGATTTTTCGGACCATCATGTGGGCATTCATGTGTGGACCGTTTTCACCATCATGTACTTCGGCCATAACCTTTTCAGCCTTATATTTGTCAACACAAAGGAGAAGAGCCCCCTGTGCCGTCTTTTTGTATAACTGACCGTCGTCGGTACGGATGAACTGGGTGGCTAGCCTTCGTAAAGCTTTCTTGGCTCGACCTTCCGTCCCGGGAGGATACTCTTCGTTTGTCAGGTACGTTAATACAGCCTAATACCATGGTTCGGGATCAGTTATCTCAATATCTTCGATGTCGTGAATGTACGCCGGCTCGGACCGTCTTTCGACGCAAATTGGCATACTGGTCACGTGGTCGGCAATGTTCAGTAAAGATGCCAATTTTGATAGTGCATCTGCAAACTGATTCTCTTCTCGGGGCAAGTATATGTATTCTACCCTTTGGAATTGTTTCTCGAGATCCCTTACTCGTGCCTGGTAGGCCACGAGATTAGCATTCCGAGTCTTCCATTTCTGAAGTGCTTGGTTAATGACCAAGGATGAGTCACCATGTACCCGGAGATTTGTGATCCCCAGATTGGCGGCGGCTTGTAGCCCGTAAATGCATGCTTCGTACTCTGCTGCATTATTGGTAACATCAAAGTCTAGCTTGATGGAGACGGGAGTATGCTCCCCTTTTGGTGAGATCAGGAGGATCCCGACTCCGAACCCTCGAAAATTGGATGCTCCATCGAAGTATAAATCCCAAGTTTCAGTATCGGTATGGAAAATATCTTCGTCTGGGAAGGACCAGGTGTCGGTGTGTCCTTCTTCGGCTACCGGGCTGTCGGCGAGAAATTCAGCTACTACTCACCCCTTGATAGCCTTCAATGGCACAAATTTCAGGTCGAATTCCGACAACATTAGGGTCCATCTAGAAATTCGACCATTGAGAATGGGTTTCTCGAAGAGGTATTTGATGGGGTCCATCCTGGATAGCACATGGACCTCGTAGCTAAGCATATAGTGTCGGAGCTTCTTGGTAGCACAAACTAGAGCTAAACACGTCTTTTCGAGCATGGTATATTTGCACTCATACTCTAGAAACTTCTTACTGATGTAATAGATAGCTCGTTCTTCGGAGTCAACTGTCTGGGCCAGCATAGCCCCCATGGCTGTCTCGGTCGTCGTTAGGTATAACGACAGAGGCAAACCGGGTTGAGGTGGCATTAAGACTGGCGGAGCAGACAGAATTTCCTTGATCTTGTCGAAAGCAGCTTGGTACTTGTCATCCCATAGTACCCGTTCCCCTACTTTCAGTTTCTTTAAAATTGGTTCACATACCATGGTCAGCTTGGAAATGAACCGACTGATGTACTGGACTTTCCCGAGAAATCCCTTATTTCATTTTCGGTTTTAGGAGGTTGCATCTCGGTAATGGCTTTGATTTTAGCTGGGTCGACTTCGATACCTCGTTGGCTAACGATATGACCCAGTAATTTGCCTGATGTTACCCCGAAACTGCATTTTTGAGGGTTTAGCCTCATGTTGTATTTGCGCAATCGGGTGAAGAATTTTCTTAGGGCGGTGATGTGACCGTCCCGTTCTTTGGATTTGACGATCATGTCGTCTACATAAACTTCTACCTCTTTATGCATCATGTCGTGTAGTAAAGTGGTAGCGGTCCTCTGATATGTGGCCCCGGCATTAATGAGGCCGAATGGCATGACGGTGTAGCAGTAAGTACCCCAAGGTGTGGTAAAGGTAGTCTTACTCATATCTTCTTCCGCCATCTTGATTTGATTATACCCGGCATACCCGTCCATGAATGATAGAAGGGCATGATCGGCCGTGTTATCCACCAGTATGTCGATGTGTGGTAACGGAAAATCATCTTTCGGGCTTGCCTTGTTAAGATCCCGGAAATCTACACATACCCACACCTTACCGTCCTTTTTAGGAACCGGCACGATGTTTGCCACCCAGTCCGGATACTCGGACACTTGTATGAAGCCGGCTTTGAATTGTTTGTCCACTTCTTCTTTCACCTTGAGAGACCACTCGGGCCTCATTCGACGGAGTTTCTGCTTGACCGGTTTGCACCCATCTTTGATTGGTATGTGGTGCTCGGCTATTTCCCGGTCTATCCCCGGCATGTCCTTGTAGGACCTTGCGAAGACATCCTTGAACTCTTGGAGGAGGTTTATGAATTGTTGTTTCTCCTCGGGATCTAAGGATAACCCTATCTTAAGTATCTGAGGCTCTAAGGTTGTTCCCACATTTATGGACTCGGTTTCTTCGATCACCGGGTTCCGGGATTCCCTTTGCTCTAGTTGCTCGATCAGATGCGGAGGTAAGGGTACCTGTTCGTCTGGTTTCTCAATGTCATAGCATAAAACATTTTTAAAAGCAGAATTTGAAAGAGACAAGTCGTAAGCAGAACGGTTGTTATTATTGATTGAAAATTTGGAGAACAGCTCAAAGAGAGCAGCCATCTGATCATTGGTCAGAGGCGGAATTGGTAAGGCACTCGGGACAGACCCCGAAGTGCCAGCAGCAGGAATGATAAAAGGGAGAGGGGTTACAGGAGTGACTCTAGCACCGACTTCCCTAGACTCGACCTCAGACTCTGACTCTGACTCCGACTCAGACTCGGACTCAGACTCAGGCATGTCTCCCTCTCCAGTGACCAACTTGTAAATTCTTCCCTGACTGTCAGTCCACTTGACAGTCTTCCTCCAGGCCCTGTTTCCCGTCTCGGTGTCAACATCCGAGATCAGCTTGGTCGGGTCAAACCTGTTGCTGCGGAGGATCAGGTTGACCAGGTCTTCCTTTGGAGTTGGGGCTATGGTGTCTTCCCCAAATAGTAGCCCCAGCGCGGGCACAACATTATCAGCTCCGTTGGACTGGATGAGGGCGAACACATCCTCCGGGATGTAGTTGCAGTCCCGGGCCAAGTGGGTCCCGAGCTGCACAGCATTGGGTTGGTATAGACCAACCTGAATAGCCCCAAACACCGGTGTGACAAAGTAGTCAGCCAACCGTGGGCTATAAGGGCTCAAGTGGATGCCCTTAATAATGTTGCAGGCCTTTTCAGTTCCTGCTCGGACAACATTGTCGGGAGTGATGGCATAACCAAGGCCGAAGTGAGAGTCTTCGTCTTTAAGGACCTCGATGATCTTCCCAGCTGGAAGATCGGGTCGAGAGGTAGCCCCCGGAAAGTATCCTAGGTTTTGGAGCATCGTGTCGATACTCGTAGTGAAGTAAGGCCTAAAGAGGTACTCTTCCTCGATCATCCCCACAAAATCGAACCCCCAGAGGTCCGTGCGTCCCGTGGCGTTACAGCTAGCCACAGTCATTGGTGTTGCCTCTAAAGTGATAACATCGTTAAGAAGAGGCATCTTGATCTTTCGGTGGAGGGTGGAGGAAACCGCCTTGACCGCGTGGATCCAAGGCCTACCTAGGAGCAAGTTGAATGATGAAGTGACATCGATCACCTGAAATTCGAGCTCCTTTTCTATCAGGCCTATTATGATGGTTAGTTTCACGGCCCCAGCTACCGACTTTGGGCTCCCATCGAAGGCTTGGATGGTCTGAGTAGTCGGGATATAATCGGCCTCGGTAATGCCGAGGGCTTTGGCGGTCCTTAGAGGAAGGACATTTACAGCGGACCCATCATCGACCAGGGTCATAGGGAGGTATTTTCCTCGGCAAACCACCATAATGTAGAGGGCCAGATTATGGGAGGCCCCGAATGGCGGCAGGTCGGCTTCGGAGAAAGTGATCATCGGGCCTCCTTCCTTAGCTTTGCCCTTCAGATGGGGCAGGATCGTGGCTACCATCTCAGCAGGGTAACCAAAGAAACGATCTTAATTTGATCGAGAGCCTTTGTAAGTGCTTCTCGATGTTCCTGTGAGCTAACTAGGAGTTGCCATATAGTGAGGTCAACTCGGGTCTTCTTCAGCTGCTTTACGAGAGCCGTTTCAGCAGTTGGCTCCTCGGGGGCGACTTCCGTCCTGAGTGGCTCAATGACGGTTGTCGGGATTGGGGTGTCCCTAGAGCTAGTGGCTTGATAGGGACGACCAAGGTGGTTACTGGTTAGGACTCGGGATTTAGTCCTTCGAATCTCCTCAGAGGTGATGGGGACAGCTTCCCCTTTGGTGAGGTAGACGTCCTCTTCGTCGTCGAACCAGATCCCGTTCACTTGCGGGATAAATGGAGAGATAAGGTGAGAGCAATCAATCACCTCCCCGGTAAAGATGGCGTGGGAGCTGAAAGGGTTCTCCTTGTTGCTAGGCTTATCTCCGGGTAGTGGGATTTTACCGCTTTCGATCAAGTCCTGGATCAAGTGCTTCAGCTTCCAGCACTTCTCGGTATCATGCCCATTGCCTCGGTGGTACTGGCAATAGGCTTGAGCATTGTAGTTCTTGGAGCGTCGCTCGACCGGAACTTCAGGAGTTGGGCCTATCGGTTGGATTAGGCCTTTTGAGGATAGCCTTTGTAAGGCATAAGTATAGGTAGTACCTATATCAGTGAAAACCCGAGGTGGGGTGTTCTTCTTGGACGGGGCATCTAGTAGATTAACCGCATCGAAAATGCTGCAGGTTGCAGCTTGGGGCTTGGTAGTGGAGGAGGAAGCCCCTTGGTAACCCTTGGCAGCGGCCTTAGTGAGGCCTTCCAGTCTTAGGTCATATTCGATCCTCATACCCATTTCAGTAAGGGTGGTGAAATTGGGTATGACGGCGTACCGGAGGTGAACCCGGTAGGATGGGAGGAGGTTCTTGACAAAAGCCTCCACCAAAGTCTTCTCAATGGGCTTGTCGACCAGTTTCACGCTCTCGGCCCTCCAGCGTTGAAGGTATTTGGTAAAACCTTCTTTCGGCTCATGGGCCATAACCTCCAGAGATCGCATTGTGGTTTGGATCTCGGTGTTGTCAGCATAGTTCCGAGCGAACTCGGTGGCCACATCATCCCAAGTAGGGTATTTCTTCGGATCTAGCCTGTAGTACCAGGCCCGAGGGTGCTTTTCAAGAGACGCAGCAAAAAGGCTCTTGAACATGGTGGAGTCCACTCCTTTGATGGCCATGAACTCCTTGAAGGCCCGTACATGTAGTAACGGGTCTTCAGTCCCTTCAAACATGGGCAAGCCGGTGAGGTTCAGGTTTGCGGGCAGCTTGTCACTTAGCGGGTTATACTCACGACTATTCTCCCGATGGATATTGTTACTCCCAGTTAAGTGAACTTGTTCCTCCAATCGGCGAACTGAGCTGACTAGTTCAGCCAGAGGTTCCGTAACTCCAGTATTTGGAGTCCTGTGCTCCACTGCAGCCAAACGAGCAACAATAGCCACTTGACCAGCCCTCATTTCAGTCAGCTGGGCTTCAATGTCGGTCTGTTTGTTGACCATGGCATCCACAGAGGTTTTCAAACTGTTCAAAGTAGCTTCCATTTTGCGGGTGTGTCTGGTTGCCGGCGGCCTGTCTGTAAGAACACCGCGTAATCAGAAACCGAACCTAGATCTTGGAATCATAGAAAAAAGTACATCCCGAGCGACCCAAAAGGAAAGGACTGAGCGGAAAAGACTCGAGAAAGACACCTAGACGGATGACTCGTAGGTGGTATGACTTCCTTAGGACTTTGGCCTAGTGGGCCTAGTCCCGTTCGAAGGAAGGTCCATGTAAGATTATTCCCCAGACTTTTGACTCGAGTGTATAGACGGACTTTCCTTTGTAGGGGTATGCCCTACGCGGGTTGGTCGTGCCTTGACAGATAAGGCGGACTCGGGAAAGGGAGGAAACTCGTGATGTAAGATCGACGGAGTTTCGACGCTACAAACCTTCTACATACTATGCAAAGACCCGACACACGGACAGACGGTAGGTCCTACAATAAGGAAGATTTATTTTAGGAAAGTTGGAGGTTTGAAGTTTGAATGTGTAAAGGGTGAATTTCCGAGAGTTCGAAAATGGAAAGCGGAATTTCAAAGACCAAGATTAGAATTTTGAAAAATTCAGAAAATCAAAATGGTGTCGGAAATTCGAGAGTTAAAACGGACAGTATGCCGACTAAAGAAAAGGATATTTTGAGTCAGATCGTTGATCCTAAATTTCGGCGGCATTCCGAGTTTTGAAAATTGGATATTTTGAAAAGGTGAGTCCCGAAATGGGCAGCATTTCGGGTTTTTCAAATTTGGGCGTTTTGGAAGGACGGATCCCGAAATGGACAGTATTTCGGGTTTTTCGAAAAGTGGGTATTTTTGGAAAGATGCAATTTTGAAATGACGGTTTTTGAAAAATGACACGGAAACCAAGTAGCACGTAGTCAAACAAGCATTATAACGACGCTTATGTATGCGTTACGCTAAGTCTCGGTCGGTCAAAATAGGGTCTATACCAACAACGATGGCTTTCTCGTAAATCAGGACGGACTCCCTAAGCCGAGTTGGTCTTAGGACATGCCGCAAAACCCATACGAGTTCCACCATCGATGTCTTTAGCGCACCCTTGTAGGAATGCACCGCAGTATAGTGGGACGTCGGTCACAAGTAACCGGCCCGGGCAAATTTGGGTTATGCATGAATCATTAAACTAATGCGCGCACACTAATATTCGAACGATTTCTCTTCGAGTCTCACCCTAGGAACCCCGATGACATGTGGTACATCAGGTATCCCCAGCGGTGTCGCCAAATTGTGGACATGACGTAGGTCCACCCCGACGCGGCCACGCGCGGGTTTGGGTAGGCGAATGAATCTCGTGGTAAGATTGTTCTCGGGTTCGAAATTTAAGTCAAAATGGAGTCGCCACCAAATTTTGTGGTTATTCGGAACCATACGAGCCCACTCTATGTCGTCATGGGCCATACACAAAGTAAGCCCACTTCGATTTCAGAGTTTATGGGGCTCGTCCCTTTGCATTGTTATATCGATACAGTTTACACCGGCTTTCGTATATAAAATGACTCTCGTGCGCCAATGGTTTCGGACATCCGGAAACCAAGGTTCTGAGTAAGGGGTGAGGGTACGTGTTGGGAAGCCCACTAAGGACACCCAACCCCGCCCGCACATGCTGGCCTCTACTAAGACATCGTTCGTGTTCGTTAATTAAATGATATGCAAACAGCGTTTTCGGGCTTAGCATGTGAGTTATATGTAAACTACGTCATTTAATGCATCTAATTATGGTCGAAATGATTTAGCATGCGAGGTTCATTTATAAAGCGATAAGCAAGTAAATAAATAAAGCTCGGAAATAAATAACGTACAAGTTACACGGGCGGAAATACAACCCGGAATTCACAATACAACGATACGTAAAAATAATAAACGAAATAATAAAAGGCAAAACAATGATAGAAACGGACCCGTATGTAAACTAGACCGCAGAATATGTAGATGGACTAACCCCGATTAAATGTACATTATGTTGTACATCAAACGGAGGACGGAGACATGGGACTTCGGCGTATTGCTAACCCGATCCCACGTCTCTAAGCCTTGTCCCGACTTATCACTTCGACGAAGATCGATCGAAGTCGTTCTACGTGTCGTGATGTGCATGGTTTTGAAAATAGGAAGATCACGTGATGGTCTTTACACATGATGACTAAAAGTCGTAAAAAGTCGAGCCTCGAAATGTGTGTCGAAGCTCTCGATTTTCTGGGTTACAGGACCCACTCGATCGAGTCGTGGGCTGACTCGGTCGAGTGCGTCCTTTACGTAGCTACTGCCCAGTTTTTTGGGTGCTACTCGATCGAGTAGCCTACGTACTCGGTCGAGTAGCCCCTGTACGAGTGATAACTCGTTTTGTTTTATGATTTAAAATCGATGGTTGGCTAAATTAAATACAAATATCGCACGATTTGTATTCAACTTAGCCTCCGGTGTTATGATCGTGTATGTACGATTATAATACCGTTACCGGAGTTTTATGAAAATGTTATTGTTAGATTGAAATTTTGAATTAGTAACGGAATGCGTCCCTCTACGTCACGACATCGGAACTAACCCTTTCGGGTTATGTGATGTCGGTTTTCATGTCAACGGGTTCCGCACTAATTGTATAAATGGGATCAAATGCGTTCAACTATGACCGATTGCGATCACGTCACGCCCTTGAGTACATTGGGGCGGGGTTCCTCGAAAGGGCTCCACCTCCGTCGTTGCTCGTAAAGGGATTAGACGGACCTTAGACAATCATCATAGTCAAACGTTTTTGAAACCGAATTTTGATACTAGAGTATATATACGCGGTATAATGACGTTAGTAATAAAAAGATGATACAAAAAATATGCAAAAAGTATAATAACGTTAGTGTTAGTGTTACTACTACGATTATGATTATGATACAAAATGCGATAAAGTAAATAAAAATGAGACGAGATAGTAGAGATCGAGATGGAGTTTAGGACACCCTCAACATACATGCTAGGTATAGGCCTCGGAAATGGACTCGTAAATAGCGACGGGACGCCGGAGTATCAAGGATGTACGCGAGTTATGGTGTGTGCGTGTGTGTGTGTGTGTGTTTCGTCGGTTTTTAAGGGACGACGGGCTTGGTTTTTTGTGTGTATTACTTAGGGTTGCTAAGGGCTTGTAGTGTAGAGTGTATAGGTGACTTAGGGCTGAAAATGTAGGTAAAAACCTTGTGAAATGGGAGGGGGGTCGTGGGGTATTTATAGACTTTACCCCACGACCTAGGGTCACTCGATTGAGTGGCCCTAGTGCACTCGATCGAGTGCCCTTGAAAACGGGCCAAACCCGGTTTAGGGCGCTCCACTCGACCGAGTGGGTCTATCCTCTCGATCGAGTGGATCAAGCAAATCGAGTCAAAATAGGAAGGAGTTAACCTTGATTGTTTTGATTGATTTTTTGAATTTAGATTTGTGCGCCAGTTTTGAGAAGTTGAATTTGGCTGATTTATGAGACGGTTTCGTCTTTGACCGGGTTTTGACCCGGTCGTCAAAAGACGGGATTTATTTTTGGTGTCGGTTTTGGCCCAAATTAGTCTCATTTTGCTCGAAACGACCCACTGGGCCTGGATTTGAGGTCTGTTTTATGAGATTTTATGAGATCATCATCGGGTGTTTTTCGGAAACTACCATAGACACGTGGCAGTCAAAATGCGGGTGTCTACAGAGCCCCCACTCTGACTGAGGCTTGGACAAGGCGAAAGTCAGAGTAGCTACCAAGTCCGTTAAGACCTGGTAGACTTCCGGTCGGGTCGTTTATAGTCCAGTAGACTCGCGTGAAGGGCTCGCCAGCCATAAGCAGAGGGTCATACCTGTCCTGATGATGGTAGCTCCGTGGGGAGTAAAACTTGCCTTGGGGGTGTAGGTGTACCCGCATGCTGACACATCGCGTCTGGGATGTAGCATTCTGAGGAAACATTGACTCATGCTGAGGAATAAGATAGCTTCGCGGAGACTTGCTTTTGAAGACTGGAGTGTACCTGTATGCTGACACATAACAACTTGTATGTAACACATAGGCAAAACACTGACTCGCGCTGGGGGAGACAAGATACTGAATTTTTTTTTTGGAAATGCCACGATTTTTGAAAAGAAATTTATCACAATTTTTATCACAAAGATGTTTTTTAGAAATTCTTAGGAAAGCTCGGGATGGCTTGATTCCTATTCCGGGTTCTCTGTTTGAAATCAGGCATGCGCGCGCATAGGGCCCAGTTTGCTGAGGAGGCAAGGTAGTTAGGTTTACAGTTAGGTTTTCCCATTATAAATATGAGAATCCCTGCTTCAGTTTTTTGCATCCCAACTCAAATTCTCCTTCTCCTTCTCAAAATCTTTTAGACTTTCAAGAAAGCTAGAAATTTCTGTCATGGGTATCGATCACTTGACCGCCATGCTGCTCGCCTGGTCCCAGTACTTTCGGGACGAGGAAAAGGTTCGGCTGACCCAGATGGGGATCGTTAGCCTATTTCCCCTCCAACGTTTGATAATTGACTCACATTTCTTGGATGCCTGTCTGACGTTTCGGGATACTACCCATCACGTCTTTGCGTTCCCACGGGGAGAGATATGCCCTCTTCCTGAGGAAATCGCATCCATAGGTGGTTGGGGTCCAGTTGTTCAGCCTGCTACGCCTCTGTTCTACCCGGATCCAAGGAGGAGGCTGAGGGAGTTCTTGGGCCTGTCTCATGCTGAGACAAATCGGATGGTGCGGGGAGATACTGTTTCCCTATTCGACCTGGCCGACAAATTCATGAACCCTCGGGATGTGAAGGCCACCCCTGCTCACAGGCGTAGGGCATTCACCTTTTGCATGCTGCACTGCTACGTCTTTGAAGGGTTGATGGAGCTTGACTCATGCATGGGTCAAATCAGGCTGATTGGAGTGGTTGACCAGATGGAGACTGGTCATAGCCCTGCTTGGCTAGCCACTGGGGAAATCATCATGGGTCTGGATGCTAGGCGGCTCGACCCAACCCGACGGCTGACGGGAAGTACCCGTCTCTTGTAGGTATATCTCGGGTTTTTTTTTTTTTTTTTTTGCGAAATCCCCGAAGTCCGTAAGTCACTCGATCGAGTGGACCTGTCACTTGATCGAGTGGCACCTCTGTCGTGCTACTGCATGTTTTTGAAGGGCTTATTCGATCGAGTCAGCTGCTGTACTTGATCGAGTGGGCTGCAGGGGACCACTCTGTTGCTTACGAAACTTGTGTATACTTTTCAGATATGGTTGTCGGAGTGGCTATCAATTATAGAGCCCCCTCCGAGCGTCCTCAATTACCGGAGCAGTCAGATCAGCTCCAGAAGGCGACGGATAAGCTCGAGTCACCAAATAAACCGAGCTTATTGGGATGAAGAGCTGGTGTTCCACGGGGGTCCTTTGATTAGGTGGACCGTCGCTTGGTGGTTCCTTTCGAAGTTGACTGGATTGGCCAAGAGAGACCAAGCTCGATACTTGGTGATTCTGTCCCATGACTAGACAGTTCATATTTACCCGGACCGTCTCCTGAGGCAGTTCGGTTTGTCTCAGCGAATCCCTGAGACTGAAGCCATTATTAGTGTCTCGCTCCAACTGACGGACGCTATGTGCGACACCTGGTTACAAAGATGGCTCACTCGTCCTACATGGACCATACCCAGCCCTTGCCAATCCGCTTGGGTGTCACGGGCTTACCAGAAATGGACTTCTGAGGAGTCCGAGGAAGCTCGTAAGGCCTTGAAGCTTGATGTGGCCTTCGAACTGGTTCGTCGATAAATGGCGAAAGATAACAGGGATTTCTTCGACGGAGGAGATATTCCTAAAGCTATAGTCCGGGAAGAATAGGGTTCTAAGTCACAAACTAAGACTCGATCTAAGGAGGTCGGTTCTAGCAGCACACGGGGGCAGACTGACTTGGAGAGACGCCTTGGGCCAAGGCTGGTGGCCCGGGACCGACTAGGTCCGCGTGACCGGCTTCCTGAGCCCGTGAGGGCCCGGCTTGGGCCCATTGAGGTGATAGAGGATTCGGGCTCAAACAAACGAGCCCGATCTAGGGAGGTTCCTGAGGTGATACGGGAACGCTCCCCTCCGCGTCGTCGCCAGTGGACGGCTAAAGAGGCCAAGGACAAGGGGAAGGGCAAGATGCCCTGAATGCCGCGTCCTTTAGCTTTATTATTTAAGTATTATTATTATTTTTTGTTGTGTGCTCTTTTTTGTATTTTTTTGAATTCCCTTATTTTGTAATTTCCCGAGTTTATCGGGGGGTGTTTTTTTCTGAATTAATAAAAGAAGTTTATTACTAAACCGCTCCTGTCTTTTCTTGATTGCATTGGTTGTACCCTTTTGAGGGGTTGCCTACGTATCCGCGATTAGCAGAATCAAACCAAACGTAGTTCAGGCTTAGTAAATTTGCAATCTCGAATTACACCAAGACTATTGGTTCAAGATGTTTGCGACAGTAGAATAAGTAATTCTAGCTCATTGACTTGCTTTTTGTAAGAAAAATAATTTTGATAAGTTTTGCTAATGACATTGAGAAAGGGCTAAGGGTAGTAACGCTTCAGCTGGTCCAGGTTGGTTGGGTTGACGAACTCATTCCCGTCCAGGTCCGTCAACATCACGGCTCCCCCTGATAGGACCTTCTTCACCAGATATGGCCCAGCCCAATTGGGTTTGAAATTTCCCCTCGGGTCAACTGGTAGTAGAGCTCGAACTGACTTAAGGACTAGATCCCCTTCTTTAATGTGCCTGGGCCTTACTCTCTTGTTGAAGGCCCGTTGGATCCTCTTCTGGTAGATTTGGATATTATTGAGGGCACGAGATCGTCGTTCGTCTAGTAGAACCAACGAGTCATACCGTGCTCGAACCCAGTCAGCTTCGGGTACTTGGCTTTCTAGTAGAATTCTGAGGGACGGTACCTCCAACTCGACTGGCTGGACTGCTTCCATCCCGTAGGTTAGGTAATACGGTGTCGCCCCGGTTGCGGTGCGAATTGACGTTCGGTATCCCCATAGGGCAAAAGGTATTTTGTCGGGCCAGTCCCGGCAATTATCAGCCATCTTTTTTAGTATGGTGACAATTGTTTTATTGGCCGCCTCTACTGCTCCATTAGTTTAAGGACGGTAGGGCGAGGAAGTATGCCTTTGAATTTTATACTTGGTCAGCAGGGCCGCAGTCTCGGCTTGAAAATGAGTCCCGTGATCACTGATAAATTCGTGCGGAATCCCATACCGGCATATTATCTTATTCTGGATAAACTTGGCGACATGCTTAGCATTGAGAATGCGATATGATTCAGCCTCGACCCATTTAGTGAAATAGTCGATAGCTACCAAAATAAAGCAGTGCCCGCCAATACCAGAGGGGTTTATTTTCCCGATTATGTCGATACCCCATGTTGAGAATGGCCAGGGTGACGTCATGGTATAAAGCAGTGATGATGGCATGTGTTGTACATTGCCGAAGATTTGACAGTTATGGCAATGTTTGACATATAACCGGCAGTCGGCTTCCATAGTACTCCAGTAATAACCGAGCCTCATGATTTTTCGGACCAGCATGTGGGCATTCATGTGTGGACCGTTTTCACCATCATGTACTTCGGCCATAACTTTTCAGCCTTATATTTGTCAACACAAAGGAGAAGAGCCCCCTGTGCCGTCTTTTTGTATAACTGACCGTCGTCGGTACGGATGAACTGGGTGGCTAGCCTTCGTAAGGCTTTCTTGGCTCGACCTTCCGTCCCGGGAGAATACTCTCTGTTTGTCAGGTACGTTAGCACAGCCTAATACCATGGTTCGGGATCAGTTATCTCAATGTCTTCGATGTCGTGAATGTATGCCGGCTCGGACCGTCTTTCGACGCAAATTGGCATACTGGTCACGTGGTCGGGAATGTTCAGTAAAGATGCCAATTTTGAGAGTGCATCTGCAAACTGATTCTCTTCTCGGGGCAAGTATATGTATTCTACCCTTTGGAATTGTTTCTCGAGATCCATTACTCGTGCCTGGTAGGCCACGAGATTAGCATTCCGAGTCTTCATTTCTGAAGTGCTTGGTTAATGACCAAGGATGAGTCACCATGTACCCGGAGATTTGTGATCCCCAGATTGGCGGCGGCTTGTAGCCCGTAAATGCATGCTTCGTACTCTGCTGCATTATTGGTAACATCAAAGTCTAGCTTGATGGAGATGGGAGTATGCTCCCCTTTTGGTGAGATCAGGAGGATCCCGACTCCGAACCCTCGAAAATTGGATGCTCCATCGAAGTATAAATCCCAAGTTTCAGTATCGGTATGGATAATATCTTCGTCTGGGAAGGACCAGGTGTCGGTGTGTCCTTCTTCGGCTACCGGGCTGTCGGCGAGAAATTCAGCTACTACTCGCCCCTTGATAGCCTTCAATGGCACAAATTTCAGGTCGAATTCCGACAACATTAGGGTCCATCTAGAAATTCGACCATTGAGAATGGGTTTCTCGAAGAGGTATTTGATGGGGTCCATCCTGGATAGCACATGGACCTCGTAGCTAAGCATATAGTGTCGGAGCTTCTTAGTAGCCCAAACTAGAGCTAAACACGTCTTTTCGAGCATGGTATATTTGCACTCATACTCTAGAAACTTCTTACTGATGTAATAGATAGCTCGTTCTTCGGAGTCAACTATCTGGGCCAGCATAGCCCCCATGGCTGTCTTGGTCGTCGTTAGGTATAACGACAGAGGCAAACCGGGTTGAGGTGGCATTAAGACTGGCGGAGCAGACAGAATTTCCTTGATCTTGTCGAAAGCAGCTTGGCACTTGTCATCCCATAGTACCCGTTCCCCTACTTTCAGTTTCTTGAAAATTGCTTCACATACCATGGTCAGCTTGGAAATGAACCGACTGATGTACTGGACTTTCCCGAGAAAACCCTTATTTCTTTTTCGGTTTTAGGAGGTTGCATCTCGGTAATGGCTTTGATTTTAGCTGGGTCGACTTCGATACCTCGTTGGCTAACGATATGACCCAGTAATTTGCCTGATGTTACCCCGAAACTGCATTTTTGAGGGTTTAGCCTCATGTTGTATTTGCGCAATCGGGTGAAGAATTTTCTTAGGGCGGTGATGTGACCGTCCCGTTCTTTGGATTTGACGATCATGTCGTCTACATAAACTTCTACCTCTTTATGCATCATGTCGTGTAGTAAAGTGGTAGCGGTCCTCTGATATGTGGCCCCGGCATTAATGAGGCCGAATGGCATGACGGTGTAGCAGTAAGTACCCCAAGGTGTGGTAAAGGTAGTCTTACTCATATCTTCTTCCGCCATCTTGATTTGATTATACCCGTCATACCCGTCCATGAATGATAGAAGGGCATGATCGGCCGTGTTATCCACCAGTATGTCGATGTGTGGTAACGGAAAATCATCTTTCGGGCTTGCCTTGTTAAGATCCCGGAAATCTACACATACCCACACCTTACCGTCCTTTTTAGGAACCGGCACGATTTTTGCCACCCAGTCCGGATACTCGGACACTTGTATGAAGCCGGCTTTGAATTGTTTGTCGACTTCTTCTTTCACCTTGAGAGACCACTCGGGCCTCATTCGGCGGAGTTTCTGCTTGACCGGTTTGCACCCATCTTTGATTGGTATGTGGTTCTCGGCTATTTCCCGGTCTATCCCCGGCATGTCCTTGTAGGACCTTGCGAAGACATCCTTGAACTCTTGGAGGAGGTTTATGAATTGTTGTTTCTCCTCGGGATCTAAGGATAACCCTATCTTAAGTATCTGAGGCTCTAAGGTTGTTCCCACATTTATGGACTCGGTTTCTTCGATCACCGGGTTCCGGGATTCCCTTTGCTCTAGTTGCTCGATCAGATGCGGAGGTAAGGGTACCTGTTCGTCTGGTTTCTCAATGTCATAGCATAAAACATTTTTAAAAGCAGAATTTGAAAGAGACAAGTCGTAAGCAGAACGGTTGTTATTATTGATTGAAAATTTGGAGAACAGCTCAAAGAGAGCAGCCATCTGATCATTGGTCAGAGGCGGAATTGGTAAGGCACTCGGGACAGACCCCGAAGTGCCAGCAGCAGGAATGATAAAAGGGAGAGGGGTTACAGGAGTGATTCTAGCACCGACTTCCCTAGACTCGACCTCAGACTCTGACTCTGACTCCGACTTAGACTCAGACTCAGACTCAGGCATGTCTCCCTCTCCAGTGACCAACTTGTAAATTCTTCCCTGACTGTCAGTCCACTTGACAATCTTCCTCCAGGCCCTGTTTCCCGTCTCGGTGTCAACATCCGAGATCAGCTTGGTCGGGTCAAACCCGTTGCTGCGGAGGATCAGGTTGACCAGGTCTTCCTTTGGAGTTGGGGCTATGGTGTCTTCCCAAAATAGTAGCCCCAGCGCGGGCACAGCATTATCAGCTCCGTTGGACTGGATGAGGGCGAACACATCCTCCGGGATGTAGTTGCAGTCCCGGGCCAAGTGGGTCCCGAGCTGCACAGCATTGGGTTGGTATAGACCAACCTGAATAGCCCCAAACACCGGTGTGACAAAGTAGTCAGCCAACCGTGGGCTATAAGGGCTCAAGTGGATGCCCTTAATAATGTTGCAGGCCTTTTCAGTTCCTGCTCGGACAACATTGTCGGGAGTGATGGCATAACCAAGGCCGAAGTGAGAGTCTTCGTCTTTAAGGACCTCGATGATCTTCCCAGCTGGAAGATCGGGTCGAGAGGTAGCCCCCGGAAAGTATCCTAGGTTTTGGAGCATCGTGTCGATACTCGTAGTGAAGTAAGGCCTAAAGAGGTACTCTTCCTCGATCATCCCCACAAAATCGAACCCCCAGAGGTCCGTGCGTCCCGTGGCGTTACAGCTAGCCACAGTCATTGGTGTTGCCTCTAAAGTGATAACATCGTTAAGAAGAGGCATCTTGATCTTTCGGTGGAGGGTGGAGGAAACCGCCTTGACCGCGTGGATCCAAGGCCTACCTAGGAGCAAGTTGAATGATGAAGTGACATCGATCACCTGAAATTCGAGCTCCTTTTCTATCGGGCCTATTATGATGGTTAGTTTCACGGCCCCAGCTACCGACTTTGGGCTCCCATCGAAGGCTTGGATGGTCTGAGCAGTCGGGATATAATCGGCCTCGGTAATGCCGAGGGCTTTGGCGGTCCTTAGAGGAAGGACATTTACAGCGGACCCATCATCGACCAGGGTCATAGGGAGGTATTTTCCTCGGCAAACCACCGTAATGTAGAGGGCCAGATTATGGGAGGCCCTGAATGGCGGCAGGTCGGCTTCGGAGAAAGTGATCATCGGGCCTCCTTCCTTAGCTTTGCCCTTCAGATGGAGCAGGATCGTGGCTACCATCTCAGCAGGGTAACCAAAGAGTCGATCTTAATTTGATCGAGAGCCTTTGTAAGTGCTTCTCGATGTTCCTGTGAGCTAACTAGGAGTTGCCATATAGTGAGGTCAACTCGGGTCCTCTTCAGCTGCTTTACGAGAGCCGTTTCAGCAGTTGGCTCCTCGGGGGCGACTTCCGTCCTGAGTGGCTCAATGACGGTTGTCGGGATGGGGGTGTCCCTAGAGCTAGTGGCTTGATAGGGACGACCAAGGTGGTTACTGGTTAGGACTCGGGATTTAGTCCTTCGAATCTCCTCAGAGGTGATGGGGACAGCTTCCCCTTTGGTGAGGTAGACGTCCTCTTCGTCGTCGAACCAGATCCCGTTCACTTGCGGGATAAATGGAGAGATAAGGTGAGAGCAATCAATCACCTCCCCGGTAAAGATGGCGTGGGAGCTGAAAGGGTTCTCCTTGTTGCTAGGCTTATCTCCGGGTAGTGGGATTTTACCGCTTTCGATAAAGTCCTGGAGCAAGTGCTTCAGCTTCCAGCACTTCTCGGTATCATGCCCATTGCCTCGGTGGTACTGGCAATAGGCTTGAGCATTGTAGTTCTTGGAGCGTCGCTCAACCGGAACTTCAGGAGTTGGGTCTATCGGTTGGATTAGGCCTTTTGAGGATAGCCTTTGTAAGACATAAATATAGGTGGGGTGTTCTTCTTGGACGGGGCATCTAGTAGATTAACCGCGTCGAAAATGCTGCAGGTTGCAGCTTGGGGCTTGGTAGTGGAGGAGGAAGCCCCTTGGTAACCCTTGGCAGCGGCCTTAGTGAGGCCTTCCAGTCTTAGGTCATCTTCGATCCTCATACCCATTTCAGTAAGGGTGGTGAAATTGGGTATGACGGCGTACCGGAGGTGAACCCGGTAGGATGGGAGGAGATTCTTGACAAAAGCCTCCACCAAAGTCTTCTCACTGGGCTTGTCGACCAGTTTCACGCTCTCGGCCCTCCAGCGTTGAAGGTATTTGGTAAAACCTTCTTTCGGCTCATGGGCCATAACCTCCAGAGATCGCATTGTGGTTTGGATCTCGGTGTTGTCAGCATAGTTCCGAGCGAACTCGGTGGCCACATCATCCCAAGTAGGGTATTTCTTCGGATCTAGCCTGTAGTACCAGGCCCGAGGGTGCTTTTCAAGAGACGCAGCAAAAAGGCACTTGAACATGGTGGAGTCCACTCCTTTGATGGCCATGAACTCCTTGAAGGCCCGTACATGTAGTAACGGGTCTTCAGTCCCTTCAAACATGGGCAAGCCGGTGAGGTTCAGGTTTGCGGGCAGCTTGTCACTTAGCGGGTTATACTCACGACTATTCTCCCGATGGATATTGTTACTCCCAGTTAAGTGAACTTGTTCCTCCAATCGGCGAACTGAGCTGACTAGTTCAGCCAGAGGTTCCGTAACTCCAGTATTTGGAGTCCTGTGCTCCACTGCAGCCAAACGAGCAACAATAGCCACTTGACCAGCCCTCATTTCAGTCAGCTGGGCTTCAATGTCGGTCTGTTTGTTGACCATGGCATCCACAGAGGTTTTCAAACTGTTCAAAGTAGCTTCCATCTTGCGGGTGTGTCTGGTTGCCGGCGGCCTGTCTGTAAGAACACCGCGTAATCAGAAACCGAACCCAGATCTTGGAATCATAGAAAAAAGTACATCCCGAGCGACCCAAAAGGAAAGGACTGAGCGGAAAAGACTCGAGAAAGACACCTAGACGGATGACTCGTAGGTGGTATGACTTCCTTAGGACTTTGGCCTAGTGGGCCTAGTCCCGTTCGAAGGAAGGTCCATGTGAAATTATTCCCCAGACTTTTGACTCGAGTGTATAGACGGACTTTTCTTTGTAGGGGTATGCCCTACGCGGGTTGGTCGTGCCTTGACAGATAAGGCGGGCTCGGGAAAGGGAGGAAACTCGTGATGTAAGATCGACGGAGTTTCGACGCTACAAACCTTCTACATACTATGCAAAGACCTGACACACGGACAGACGGTAGGTCCTACAATAAGGAAGATTTATTTTAGGAAAGTTGGAGGTTTGAAGTTTGAATGTGTAAAGGGTGAATTTCCGAGAGTTCGAAAATGGAAAGCGGAATTTCGAAGACCAAGATTAGAATTTTAAAAAAATTCAGAAAATCAAAATGGTGTCGGAAATTCGAGAGTTAAAACGGACAGTATGCCGACTAAAGAAAAGGATATTTTGAGTCAGATCGTTGATCCTAAATTTCGGCGGAATTCCGAGTTTTGAAAATTGGATATTTTGAAAAGGTGAGTCCCGAAATGGGCAGCATTTCGGGTTTTTCAAATTTGGGCGTTTTGGAAGGACGGATCCCGAAATGGACAGTATTTCGGGTTTTTCGAAAAGTGGGTATTTTTGGAAAGATGCAATTTTGAAATGACGGTTTTTGAAAAATGACACGGAAACCAAGTAGCACGTAGTCAAACAAGCATTATAACGACGCTTATGTATGCATTACGCTAAGTCTCGGTCGGTCAAAATAGGGTCTATACCAACAACGATGGCTTTCTCGTAAATCAGGACGGACTCCCTAAGCCGAGTTGGTCTTAGGACATGCCGCAAAACCCATACGAGTTCCACCATCGATGTCTTTAGCGCACCCTTGTAGGAATGCACCGCGGTATAGTAGGACGTCGGTCACAAGTTACCGGCCCGGACAAATTTGGGTTATGCATGAATCATTAAACTAATGCGCGCACACTAATATTCGAACGATTTCTCTTCGATTCTCACCCTAGGAACCCCGATGACATGTGGTACATCAGGTATCCCCAGCGGAGTCGCCAAATTGTGGACATGACGTAGGTCCACCCCGACGCGGCCACGCGCGGGTTTGGGTAGGCGAATGAATCTCGTGGTAAGATTGTTCTCGGGTTCGAAATTTATGTCAAAATGGAGTCGCCACCGAATTTTGTGGTTATTCGGAACCATACGAGCCCACTCTATGTCGTCATGGGCCATACACAAAGTAAGCCCACTTCGATTTCAGAGTTTATGGGGCTCGTCCCTTTTCATTGTTATATCGATACAGTTTACACCGGCTTTCGTATATAAAATGACTCTCGTGCGCCAATGGTTTCGGACATCCGGAAACCAAGGTTCTGAGTAAGGGGTGAGGGTACGTGTTGGGAAGCCCACTAAGGACACCCAACCCCGCCCGCAGATGGCGGCCTCTACTAAGACATCGTTCGTGTTCGTGTACGCGCGCTAGTAAAATAATTAAATGATATGCAAACAGCGTTTTCGGGCTAAGCATGTGAGTTATATGTAAACTACGTCATTTAATGCATCTAATTATGGTCGAAATGATTTAGCATGCGAGGTTCATTTATAAAGCGATAAGCAAGTAAATAAATAAAGCTCGGCAATAAATAACGTACAAGTTACACGGGCGGAAATACAACCCGGAATTCACAATACAACGATACGTAAAAATAATAAACGAAATAATAAAAGGCAAAACAATGATAGAAACGGACCCGTATGTAAACTAGACCGCGGATTATGTAGATGGACTAACCCCGATTAAATGTACATTATGTTGTACATCAAACGGAGGACGGAAACATGGGACTTCGGCGTATTGCTAACCCGATCCCACGTCTCTAAGCCTTGTCCCGACTTATCACTTCGACGAAGATCGATCGAAGTCGTTCTACGTGTCGTGATGTGCATGGTTTTGAAAATAGGAAGATCACGTGATGGTCTTTACACATGATGACTAAAAGTCGTAAAAAGTCGAGCCTCGAAATGTGTGTCGAAGCTCTCGATTTTCTGGGTTACAGGACCCACTCGATCGAGTCGTGGGCTGACTCGGTCGAGTGCGTCCTTTACGTAGCTACTGCCCAGTTTTTTGGGTGCTACTCGATCGAGTAGCCTACGTACTCGGTCGAGTAGCCCTTGTACGAGTGATAACTCGTTTCGTTTTATGATTTAAAATCGATGGTTGGCTAAATTAAATACAAATATCGCACGATTTTTATTCAACTTAGCCTCCGGTGTTATGATCGTGTATGTACGATTATAATACCGTTACCGGAGTTTTATGAAAATGTTATTGTTAGATTGAAATTTTGAATTAGTAACGGAATGCATCCCTCTACGTCACGACATCGGAACTAACCCTTTCGGGTTATGTGATGTCGGTTTTCATGTCAACGGGTTCCGCACTAATTGTATAAATGGGATCAAATGCGTTCAACTATGACCGATTGCGATCACGTCACGCCCTTGAGTACATTGGGGCGGGGCTCCTCGAAAGGGCTCCACCTCCGTCGTTGCTCGTAAAGGGATTAGACGGACCTTAGGCAATCATCATAGTCAAACGTTTTTGAAATCGAATTTTGATACTAGAGTATATATACGCGGTATAATGACGTTAGTAATAAAAAGATGATACAAAAAATATGCAAAAAGTATAATAACGTTAGTGTTAGTGTTACTACTACGATTATGATTATGATACAAAATGCGATAAAGTAAATAAAAATGAGACGAGATAGTAGAGATCGAGATGGAGTTTAGGACACCCTCAACATACATGCTAGGTATAGGCCTCGGAAATGGACTCGTAAATAGCGACGGGACGCCGGAGTATCAAGGATGTACGCGAGTTATGGTGTGTGCGTGTGTGTGTGTGTGTTTCGTCGGTTTTTGAGGGACGACGGGCTTGGTTTTTTGTGTGTATTACTTAGGGTTGCTAAGGGCTTGTAGTGTAGAGTGTATAGGTGACTTAGGGCTGAAAATGTAGGGTGAAAATGTAGGTAAAAACCTTGTGAAATGGGAGGGGGGTCGTGGGGTATTTATAGACTTTACCCCACGACCTAGGGTCACTCGATCGAGTGGCCCTAGTGCACTCGATCGAGTGCCCTTGCAAACGGTCCAAACCCGGTTTAGGGCGCTCCACTCGACCGAGTGGGTCTATCCACTCGATCGAGTGGATCAAGCAAATCGAGTCAAAATAGGAAGGAGTTGACCTTGATTGTTTTGATTGATTTTTTGAATTTAGATTTGTGCGCCAGTTTCGAGAAGTTGAATTTGGCTGATTTATGAGACGGTTTCGTCTTTGATCGGGTTTTGACCCAGTCGTCAAAAGACGGGATTTATTTTTGGTGTCGGTTTTGGCCCAAATTAGTCTCATTTTGCTCGGAACGACCCACTGGGCCTGGATTTGAGGTCTGTTTTATGAGATTTTTACTCCGCTAAAAGTCCATGTCGGATATTATTGATTCTGAGCCCAAATCCGAGTATACCAAGTCACGTTTGCGTCCGATCATCATCGGGTGTTTTTCGGAAACTACCATAGACACGTGGCAGTCAAAATGCGGGTGTCTACAAAAAGGTTCACGGTCCTTACGTCTAAGGGTCACTCGTCCGACACTCGAGTCTTAACAAAATTATCGATCCCGCTTGGGGGCTACCCCTTAGCAGGACGATCAATCCCGGTTGCTCTAAGGGTCATGTCTTACACGTGTCTCACATAACCCACCTTTGAGTCACTTAGACGCCACACCATCTGAGTCCTTAGTCTCACTTGGGGGGCCATTCTCCGACGAAGTGATTAATCACAGTCACTCCGAGAATCGTACCCTACACATTTGTCTTAGGGGAGTCTAACCCGAGTCAAACTGGAGTCGTCTCTCCTCCTGCGCTATTTCCTATGCCTTGGTGAGTTGGAGTTCCGCAACGACTTTTCTGATTACGTGGTGTTCTTACAGACAGGCCACCCAAAACCAGATACCAACGCAAGAATTGAGACTCAACTGACCTTCATTCAGGTTAACCAAGAAACGTTAGCCACCCGCCTGAGTGCCGTAGAGAAGACGGCCCCTGTTGAAGGATCTGAGCCCACTGGGCCCATAGCTGAGCTAATCAGCGTTGTTCGCAGGCTCGAAGAACAGGTTCATCTGTCGACGAACAATTCAATCCACACTGAAAATGCTCGTTCCTACTCACCTTTGAATGACGAGCTACCTGCTGACCTCAACCTTACGGGAATTCCAATGTTTGAGGGTACTGAAGACCCGGTCCATCACATCCGCGCTTTCAAAGATTTCATGGCGGTCAAAGGGGTAAAGTCCACCATGTTTAAGCACTTATTCCCTTCCTCCCTCGAGAAGCACCCCAAAGCCTGGTACTACAGGCTCGATTCCAAGAAATACCCGACTTGGGATGATGTGGCGACTGAATTCGCTCGGAATTATGCTGAAAATACCGAGACCCAGACTACAATGCGTACTCTGGAAGTCCTGGCCCAAGAGCCCAAAGAAGGGTTCACCAAATATCTTCAAAGAGGGAGGGCCGAGAGTGTGAAGTTGGTAGACAAGCCCAACGAGAAGACACTAGTGGAGGCATCAACAACCTCCTACCTTCTTACCGCGTCCATCTTAGGTATGCCGGCATTTCAAACTTTGTCGTACTTACCAAAATGGGCATTAGAATTGAAGACGATCTTCGATATAATGAAGATCTGGGCGAAGCTTCTACTGAAGGCTATACTGCACATCAACTCGAGTCCTTAGAAGCCGACGACTAATCCGAGAGTCCATATTCGGTTTGAGTCCGAGTCTGAGTCCAAGTTTAGGATGTACTATTTCCTTCGAAGTCAAAGTCAAAGTCAAAGTCAGAGTCAGAGTCAATTGTATTCTGTCCTCCTTTTCAAAATTCAATAAAATCAGCTTTCCTGTTTCTCATATATACTTTCCTTATGTGTTTCCGAGAACATGATGAACACCGTCATACACTGTGAGCACATGCACGTGACTATTATAGGCACATCTATAATGACTGCAGGAAACCGAGCCCGTGTTTTCCTTTTACCTATTCTATGTCTGGTATAGAAAAGCCACATAACTACCCGTAGCAGGAGCGGTGTCGAATCCTATGACAAATCTAGGTAGTCTCCTAGTTTGGGTTCAAGACGGGAGGCAAGCCCATTTCCCACAATAAAACACCCCTCCAATAAGACTGACCAATCCCTACCTTAGGTGCTAGTCTGACCGGCAAAAAAAAACGAAAGAACACTGGACAAAAAAAATCAAAAGTCAAAAAAAAAAAAAAAACTGGACACAAAAAAAAAAAAAAAAAAAAAAAAAAAAAAATCGAAAGTCCATGAGAAAAAAAAAAGCAAAAGGCCAAAACAAAAAAGCAGGCCATCATCAAAAATTCAAAATACCCATGACCGTGGTCAACGGTCAATTCAAGTGAAAGCCCCACGACCAGGGTACGGTCAAAATTATCAAAACCCATGCCATCCAATAGGGGAGTGACAATCAAGCTGGTCAGCTAACACCACACTCAGCCTTCCCACATTACAACCCTCAAGACCTCCTCGAGACCTAGGCTAGAGACAGCCCGGAATTTTGAGGATTCAAGCTCCATAGGATACCCCTAACTGTTAGGGCCAGACATGGAAACCAGATCCCGCATTATCAAACCAGCCCAATTGAAGTTCGAGCCATCATTACTCGACTTCCCCCTTTCCTACCACATTACAATACCTTACCCTCGAAGCCTCAGCTCCACAAAATCGAGCTCCATATTTCGAATCATCAAAGCCACTTACTTCCTAGCCCCACATTTCCAAAAACATCCAGTCCAGTTACCAACCCCGTACAAGGGTACTCAACTTGCGGTCGGCATAGAACATGCCCAAATAGTTCACACCACCTCTGGGGGCTACCTCGGAGAACGCTCACAGTCACAGGATCAACATCCTAACCATTCTAGCCCTTTGATCAAGACATCATTGGGAATGCACCTAGCCTACACCGTCAATACGGCTAGTTACACACAAAGTCCTATTAGACTAGGCACCATAATATATCTTCCAATCCACTGAACTACGACTTGGTTTGATTTCACTACACGTGAATACGTAGGCAGCCTTTCAACAGAGGCACAACCACCCACATCGACACACAGTTCAAAAAGCACTATCATTCCGGTCACGACACTGTCATGTTCTCAGCAGCTAGCTTTGTCGTCCTGAGGGCTTTTCTTAGACAGAAGACCTCCATCCACTCACAAAATCCAGATAAATCCAAAAAATCTAGCCTCCTTTCTGTAGTGTGTCCTAGTACTCGGCTCAGTCGAAGACAAGAATCTGTCAGGACTCGAGGCAATACCCATTTTGGACTGTACCTTAAAATCAGAAATCCAGAAGGGCACCAGACTAAAACAGTCTCATTACGGACTACTGCCAGTCCCCTATAGCATATCTATCCCATTTCGACGTACGACCGTGTTGCCACTCACCTAGGCTACGGGATAGCGCAACTTAAGAGTCTTGTTAGGCGGCCCACACCCCTACCAAGTCACGGTCCAACCCTTAGAGAGTCCCGTCCGTGTCAGTCAACTCGTCCTGTCGCATCCAGAGTCGAGTCTGTCGGTAGGCCCCTCTCTTCAAATTCCACTTTGAAATTTGCAAAATTTAGCCATTTGAAAAAAGATCCTTTTCGACAAGGTCACATTTTAGTCTATTTAAACTGCGAATTTCTTTTCTACCCCTTTCCATTTTGAAAACCTAGCTCGTGATTGCTTTCAGGATTTCAAATTCAAAATTTCAAAAACTTCAAAAATCATTTTCCCCAGCACGAGTCATTTTACTACCTACATGTTGCATGCATTTTATGTAACGTATACAGGTACGACTCAAGCAAAGACATGCAAGTCATCAAATCTCCCCAGCAGCATTTTCCGGGATAGCACGGGATGGACCAACACACAGGCACACCCAGGGCTTATGCGACAAGCCCAAATTCCCCACGGAGTACAATCATCAAGCTCAGGTATGATTTCTGTCTTGTGGCTGGCGAGCCCTTCACGCGAGTCTAACGGACTATAAACGACCCGACCGGAAGTCTACCAGGTCTTAACGGGCTTGGTAGCTACTCTGACTTTCGCCTTGTCCAAGCCTCAGTCAGAGTGGGGGCTCTGTAGACACCCGCATTTTGACTGCCAGGTGTCTATGGCAGTTTCCAAAAAAACACCCGATGATGATCGGACGCTAACGTGTTTCTACGCGCTCGGATACGGGCTCAAATCCATTAGTTGCTGGCTAACGCACTTACGGAGTACAAATCCCACAAAATCAACCTCAAATCCAGGCCCAGTGGATCATTCCGAGTCAAACAAGACTAATTTGGGTCAAAACCGACACCGAAAATAAAACCAACTTTTAGCGACCGGATTAAAACCCGGTCAAAGCCGTTTCCGAGTAGCTCACCCACGGTCCACCTCCAAACGGGCCATCAAATCAAGTCCGTCAAGGCACAAAACCCTAGACACCAAAGTGCCCTAGCTTTGCCTATATAAGCAACCTCATGCAAGACACAAAAACAACTTTTTACAGCCCTAATCACTTCTACACACACAACCTTTTTACACAACTTTTACACACACTTTACAACCCTAATCAAGATCAAATTCAAACCCTAATCAACATCAAGTTCAACCCTAATCAAGATCAAATTCAAACCCTAAACCTAATTTTAGGAATCAAAACCCGAGCCACCATAACTCAACCTTCATACACCTCAAAGCTCCCGTGTTAAAGCCGCGACTACGAGCCTTATCCGAGACAAGAACATGTAGGTTGAGGGTGTCAAAACCCCTTTCTCTCCTTCTTCTCTTTCTCTCGTCATCTTCTTTTTTTTTTTACGTTTTTTTATTTATTTTATTTTATCGTTATCATCGCATCATAATATCGATAATACTATTAATATCAAAGCATTAAAATACTTATTGATTTGTGTCGAATGTGAGTGATGGTGGGATAAGGAAAACCGCATATACAAGTGTACTGTACACGCGTCGTCGGTCGCTTATCCCGTCACCCCGATCGTTTGATTATTGAAATAAGTTAACTTAAACGATAATCCTTTTTATTTCGTTTTCATCATTATTCGAGTCATATATTTATGTCAATTTTCAAAACAAGCATTGTATTTTAATAAGGGTCGAAACCCGTTGACACGGATCCGACATCACAATCCCTAGGGATTTATTTCGATGTCGGAAAAGTCGAGGGAATCAAGTCTTTTAATTCAAGCAAAGAGTCGATTCCCTAGATTCGATACCAATTTCATAATTGGATGTCGGATCTAGCAATCTAGTCACATAAATAAATTAACGCGATTTATCCATATCGCAATAATTAATTTAAGACGACTAAAATTAATTTCTTTTATTTTATTTTCACTCTAGAATTCCATATCGATTTGATAATCGAATATGGGATACTACGAGTATTCAAATTTAGAATCGAATATAAATCCCGCAATATTTATATTCGATTCGACAAAATCGACAATTTATAAAATCCGAGTCGAGCATAAATTGTGCAATATTTATGTCCGATTTGGTAGAATCGTCGAATTATCAAAAATCAAAGGCAATTTCAAAATCAATAATAAAATTGCAAGCGAACTCGTTTCGTACAGGTGCCACTCGACCGAGTGCTTTAGTCACTCGTTCGAGTGACATCATAAAATCGAGTCAGAATGTCTCTTTCGACCTCTACTCGGTCGAGTCTCATAGTGACTCAATTGAGTAGCAGCGTACTCGACCGAGTTGGCCAATAACTCGGCCGAGTACGGTCTGAAATACAAAGCAGAATCCTTTTTTAAAGGACCACTCGATCAAGTCCATTGACCACTCGATCGAGTGGCCTCATCACGACTAAAACGAGAGTCGTACATTCTTCTATTTTCTAAATTCGATAGTATTTTACGACTTAGGTCAACACGTGCTTAATTAATCATGTGTATTTACTATCTTTTCAAACCATGCATCATCTCGTTCATCATTCAATTCAATTCAATTCAATACAATGGTAAGTAACAACAAAACAAGCAATTATGATACTATGTCTATAACAATAAATGTACAAAACTTCACTCACTTTGGCATTGCATAAGCTCGAACCAGATTTTTCAACTATGTCTAATAGAATTTGACGTGATCCTATCTCGCTAGCTGGAACTCTAAAAGTCTAGAACAACACAACTAGTCCATCCTTCAAAATTTCACATCAAAATCATAGAACACTACACTACTAGATTTCACTTTGAGTCAACATTTACGATCCCTACTCGAAGAAGCTCTAAATGACAACTCGAATCGTACCATACAATGGTAAGTACAAGAAAACAACCTTATGCTACTTGTGGTTTTTGGCTATGTTACTCTAATGCGACACGATACTCCGATACTTCATTTTAGACCACGATATTGAAAATTCCAAATTGAGTAACATGGGTTATTGGCTCATTGCTAGTACTGAAACATACCCAACAAAAATAACATTTCCTCCCAAATTTCACATCAAAACCTTAGAACACTACACTACTAGATTCCGCTGCAAGTCACGACAACTCAAATCGTACAATACAACGGACAATTATGGAATTAACAAGATAACTACACCAATCGATTTAACCTTACACTACTTGTAGTTATTGTCTAGGTTACTCCAACATGACACGATACTTCGATACTTCATTTTAGACCACAACATTCAAAATTCCAAATAGAGTAACACGGGTTATTGGCTCATTGTTAGCACTAAAACATACCCACCAAAGATAACATTTCCTCCCGTATTTCATATCAAAACCTTAGATCACTACACCACTAGATATCACTTTGAGTCACCATTCATGATCCTTACTCGAAACTCGAAAAAGCTCTCAACGACAACTCGATCATACTATACAATGGTAAGTAACAAGAAAACAAACAATTATGGACCCAACATAATTACACCAATCCATTTATAAAACCTTGAGTACTACTTGTAGTTATTGTCTAGGTTACTCCAACACGACACGATACTTCGATACCAAATAGAGTAACATGGGTTATTGGCTCATTGCTATTTGCTAGTACTAAAACATACCAAACAAAGATAACCCCATTTCCTAAATTAAGCAAGATATAATCTAACAACTATAGAAAAAAACAGCATTCATCTCACAAATCCTACAACATTGAGCACACAAAGTCATACATTAAAATGCCAAAAAATACATATGATCATACTCCCTCCGGTTCTCTGGAATCGCAACACTTTTTAAGATTTGTGACGGGTATTTTAATCAAATGTTGCAATTCCAAAGAACCGGGGGTATTAGAGAGCATTATAAAGATAGAGGAAGAGTTAACTTACACAAAGAAAAACTGATGAACTCACATGCACAAACCGTTATTATTCGTTATATCGTTACTAACCGTTTGTTGTTTCCTTTGTCAATTTTTATCGTTTATTTTATTTTACTGAAATGAACTCACATGCTAAAATTCTACTTTGACGTAGAATTAAATTGCATTAAATTGACTTAGAAACCCTTTTCAAATTCCATTCACATGTCTAGGGAAAATAATTTTTGGATATCATTTTCCCGTTTTACTAACGCGCGTATTAGAAAGTCATTCGAATTCTTAGTAGAGGCCGCTAAACTGCGGGCGGGGTTGGGTGTCCTTTGTGGGCTTCCCAACACTTACCCTCACCCCTTACTCAGAACCTCGGTTTCCGGATGCCCGAAACCGTTGGCGCACGAGAGTCATTCAATACACGATATCCGATAATGTCGGTATCGGTATCAAATGCAAAGGGACGAGCCCAATAAACTCTGACATCGGAAATGGGCCGTATTTTGTATACGGCCCACTATGACATAGAGTGGGCTCGAATGGTTCCGAATAACCACAAAATTCGGTGGCGACTCCACATAGACCGAAATTTCAATTCGATCCATTCTCATATGAAGATTCATTCGCCTACCCAAACCCGCGCGTGGCCGCGTCGAGGTGGACCTATGTCATGTCCACATATGCCTGTATGCCTATGTGAATTAGGGAATATGATGAAAACTCCTATTCCTAAGTGATTAAGGGAGGATTTTCCAATATAAATAGAGAATTCTTGGCTTTGATTTTCATATCTCAAATCAAATCTTATTTCTTTTCTCAAAATCCTTTAGACTTTCAAGAAAAAAGAGAACTCTTGCTATGGGTATCGACCATTTGACTGCAATGCTTCAGATGTGGGCCCAATATTTTCGAGACGAAGATAAAGTTCTGCTGACTCAAATGGGAATTGTTGCTTTGTTCCCACTTCAACGACTTAGGGTAGATTCGCACTTTCTGGATGCTTGTTTATCCTTTTGGGATACTACCCCCCACGTCTTTGCATTCCCCCATGGAGAATTATGCTCTCTCCCCGAAGAAATTGCAGGTATTGGAGGTTGGTGCCCTAATGCTCGTCCCGCCATTCCTCCGTTTTATCCTGACCCGAGGAGGAGATTGAGAGACTTTTTCGGCATGTCCCATGCCGAGACGGTCCGTATGGTGAAAGGAGATTCCGTTTCTTTGTTCGACCTGGCCGATAAATTCATGAATTCTGGCGGTGTTCGAATTACTCCCACCCATAGGCGTAGAGCCTTTGCTTCTTGTATGCTACATCGATATGACTTCGAAGGAAGAATGGATGCTGACTCGTGCTTCGGCCAGATTAGACTGATCGGCATAGTTGAGCAGATGGAGACGGGACACAGCCCGGCTTGGTTGGTAACCGGTGAGATCATCATGGGCCTTGATGCTAGAAAACTTGACCCGGGCCGACAACTGACGGGAAGTACCCGTCTTTTGCAGGTTTTTTATCTTGTCCTTCCCTTTTTCTTTTTTTTAATCACCCGAAAACCTGACGTACAGGGGCCACTCGATCGAGTGACCTCGATAAAAACCTCTTGTTCGCCTCCAGATGAGTCACTCGATCGAGTCAGTCGTGAGACTCGATCGAGTGCCTGCTAGCGGACAGACATTTACTTACGGAAATTTGTTCTCTTTTTTGTTAGATCTGGTTATCCGAGTGCTTGTCGATCATAGAGCCCCCGGTGAGCATATTCAACTACCGTAGTTGCCAGATTAGCTCAAGGAAAAGGCGGATAAGCTCGAGCCATCACATAAACCGCACTTATTGGGATGAGGAGCTAAGATTCCACGGTGAGCCATTGATTAGGTGGACCGTCATCTGGTGGTTTCTTTCGAAGTTGACGGGCCTATCTAAGAGAGACAAAGCCCGATATCAGGTGATTTTATCCTTGGACTGGACCGTCCATATCTATCCAGATCGTATTCTGAGGCAGTTCGGTTCGTTTCAGCAGATCCCCGAGACTGAAGCAATTATCAGCGTTCGGATCCAGATTGCTATGTGCGACACGTGGCTACAACGCTGGTTTACCCATGCCATATGGACTATTCCCCGTCCTTGTCAAGCCGTTTGGGTTTCAGAATCATATCGCAAATGGACTTCCGAAGAATCTGAGGAGGCCCGTAAGGCTTTGAAGACCAATGAGGCTTTTGACCTGGTTCGCCGGGAAACGGTAAAAGATAATAGGGGTTTCTTTGACGAAGGAGAGACTCCTGCTACCCTTGTTCGATTGGAGTCGGGTTCCAAATCAAAGACGAAAACTCGAGCTAAGGAGACCGGTGCTAGCGGCTCTCAGGGACCATTAAGCCCCCGGACAGACTTAGAAAGGCGACTGGGACCGAGACTGGCGGCTCGAGACCGACTGGGCCCACGAGACAGGTTGCCAGAAAGGGTGCAGGCCCGACTTGGGCCGAC
Source organism: Agrostemma githago (assembly GCA_958450325.1). Lineage (NCBI taxonomy): Eukaryota > Viridiplantae > Streptophyta > Magnoliopsida > Caryophyllales > Caryophyllaceae > Agrostemma > Agrostemma githago. The sequence continues at coordinate 10,715,665 of OY288255.1, read as the reverse complement.
TGAGGTGACTGAGGACCCGAAGTCGAAAAAACAAGTCCGGGCTAAGGAAGTTCCCATAGTGATCCGGGAGCGTTCACCTCCGCGTCGTCGTCAATGGACGGAGAAAGAAACTAAAGACAAGGGAAAGGGCAAGATGCCCTAAATGTCGAGCCCCTAGTTTTTATTATTTAAGTATTACTATTATTTATTTTAGTGTGGTGTGATTTTTTTGGATTTTTTTTTAAATTTTTGTAATTTCCCGAGTTTATCGGAATTTTTTTTTTTTTGAAATAAATAAAGGAAGTTTATTATTTAAACCGTTCCTGTTTTTTCCCGATTGCAGTGGTTGTGCCCTTTTGAGGGGCTGCCTACGTATCCATAATTAGCGGAATCAAACCAAACGTAGTTCAGGCTGATTTGGAATCTCGAAATACACCAAGACTATTGGTTCAAGATGTTTATAACAGTAGAATTAATAATTCTAGCTTTTGACTTGCTCTTTGAAAGTTTATTTGAAAATGTTTTTTTATAAAATTTGCTAATGACATTGAGAGAGATGGTTTTAAGGGTGGTAACGCTTCAGCTGGTCCAGGTTAGTTGGGTTGACAAACTCATTCCCGTCTAGATCCGTTAGCATCACTGCTCCGCCTGATAGAATCTTGATTGGTATATGGTGCTCGGCTATTTCGCGATCTATTCCCGGCATGTCCTTGTAGGACCATGCGAAGACGTCTTTGAATTCTTGAAGGAGATTCGTGAATTGATGTTTCTCCTCGGGATCTAAGGATAACCCTATCTTAAGTATCTGAGGCTCTAAGGTTGCTCCCACATTAACGGATTCGGTTTCTTCGATTACCGGGTTGCGGGACTCCCTTTGCTCTAGTAAAGATAAAGAAACTGCCATTAGTTAACTGAAGTGGGGAGTTGATTTGAAATGGGGAGTTGAAGATAGATAAAGAATGAATTAACTGTTGTTGGTTTTTGGGTCGGTTTTTTTTTTAAGTAATAGTCACGTCGGATCCAACGTGGCGCCAAATAGGATGATTGTGTGGCAGCTGACGTGGGTGAATGTGGTGCGAGTATTTTCTTCAGCATTAATATATAAAAGATACATATGTTATATCTTAATTTTGATATAATTTGTAATTCTTATTATTATATTCCATGTTATTTTATTATTTGCATATCAAATTAATTTTAATAGACAAAGCAATTAGGCAAGTTAATTTTAACAGAAAAGCAATTAGACAAAACTTGTAAGTAGTATAGAATTTAATTATAATGCACATTTTGCCTTTTAATCGACTTTTTGTTCGACGATATTGAAGACGTAAATCTTAGGAAATACCGTATTTTATTCCAACTCAATTTTTTTTTTGTATTCGAAATTATATTTAATAGTAAAACGTGAATAAAAGTATTATTGTTGCTGGGAAATATGGGAATATATGTAATTTATCAAAAAGATGACGAACTATATTACAATCTTCCATAAAGTTGAATTAAAAAAGTGTTTAAATTTATTTTGGATGACGGAGCATCACTCTCGTTTCAAACATCGTATCGTATTTCCTTTTCTGCTAATATTGTAGATGTATTTTGATTGTTATCTTCTTAATCGAGTTTTAAATTTTTTTTTGCATAACACTTTAATTATTATTCTAAAACACGAAGAAAATCAATTAATGTTGTTGGCTAGATGCAATTTACTAAAAAGTTGATCAACTTTTACTCCATAAAGAGCAATTAAGAAAGAGATTTTAATCTTCTTTCAACAATTCGACTAACGTTAATTGACGGATAACTTAATCATTCGATTGTCATTTGTAGTAACCAAAACTCGTTCGACTAAGGTAATAATTTGTTAGGTCGATCGGTCTACATATCTACTCGCATATTGTATCGTCATTCGTTGTAACAATTTTATTCCATCTTATGTTATTTTTAAAATCGAAGGAAAATCGATAATGTCAATGGGAAAATGTAAATTATTAAAAAGAGGTTCATCTCAATTTTCCATAAAAAGACGTTCTTGTATGAACAAATTTTTTTTATTGTAATGTAAGTAGTTATTTGTCATTATTTACGACGCATGTTTTACTACGTAATTATCGTTACCAACATTTTGTAGTTTATTTTTGCAGCTTACAGATTTATTATTTTAACCTTAAAAATATATGAATTCAACTAAAACGGTAACATTTAAAGTTACTTACGCAGAAATATTTTAACCCTTCACTTCAACATTTGTTCGTATTTAATAAATAGGACTAATATTAGAAAAATGGAGGGCATAATTGGAGTACGAAATTAATTCTAACTAAAACAACCAGAAGCAAAAAATAATGGAATGGCTATCGTCGTTAGGGCTCAAAAACATTGCCACTTCAGAAGAATAACCAACCCAACAACCAACTGAGCAATAATGTATTACTAAAATAATTTGCACTTCAATTACATTTCACAAACTATCTTAGGCTACGGCCCAAGTAAAAAAAAATGTAAACTTAAGAATTTACAAAATTAAAAAATTTACGAAAATTAAAATTAAAGAACAAATACTTTTAACCCGTATACATCCGGAATACACCTAATATACTAAAAAAATACCTTTCGAAAATATTGTTTTTAAAACCTCTTAAAAAAAATTCTATAAAATATTTAAAATAAAAATAAAGTGCAAACAAATTTTACAAAACGTAATGGAGCATAAATAAAAATGTATAAATACACTACAAATAAGTATTGGTGTATACATACACAAAAAGTATAAATAAATTAATATACTAAGACGGTATAAATACATAACTATAACATACATATAAAATACAGTGTAATAATACGTAACAAAACATATTGGGATATAAAAATACGTCACTATAACACTAACGTATAGATATATTTAGAATACAATACCGTATAAAAATACATGTATAATATGAGGTATAAAAATATACGTATAAAAATATGAAGTATTAAATTCTAAGTTAAAAAAACAAACAAAAAAACCAAAAAAAGAGGTAATTAGGTGAGAGTTAGGTGGGAAGGTGAATTAATGAGGAATCTTGCAAAAGATAAATACCACCTTTGAGTGGACAAGTGGCATGTTTGCATTGGTGGTGTACAAAACCCCCCATACAATGAGTGTATGTCTATCACTTGCCTGGGTGGTCAAGGAGAAGAGCTTGGACGCCAAGTACTTGTGTGTATAAATAGCCATCAAATCTCATCATTTTCATTCATCCAAAATCATTCATGTACTTCTCTTTATATCACAAAATATTCTCTCAAAATATTAGTAATATGCTTGTAGGCACTAAAAATTTATTAAAGTGTCGGATAAATTAAATTAATTAATTATTTTGAGTTAATACGAAATTTTAACTCAATTAAATTATTTCGTCCCGAGTAAAGAAAATATGGGTCGATCCGAATTACAAATAGATTATTTGGATCATTAAACCCGAAAATAAGACAAATTGGACCGATGTTACTAATAAGCCCATAAATGGGCTTGTGACTACTAAGTCCACCAGGGAGAAATCAAAACTCTATAAATAGAGCTCTTCTCATTCATTTGAAGGCGATTGGAAAATTCTGAAGCAAAGGATCCAGAGAGAAAAAGACACAAAGTCGCTACAAGCTCTCCATCAAATCCGTCGCAAGCAGTCAACAAGTACAATAAATTATACCGCCTGCTCAGAAGATCCAAGACAAATTCAAACATTCAAGGGAGATTCAAGTCATCGCGACCCTCTCAAGAACATCAAGTTACAACGCGCGCAAGGCAGCACAAGTCAGCTACGCACGCGTCCCTCACGTGTACCGCGTGCACGTGTTCCCTAAACGGCGTTAGAATCAGAGGATACATTAGAGATTGTACACGAACTTTTGATAAATAATTAATAAAAATTTATTTGTTTTCCTTGTTTTGTATTTTAGTTAGCTGCGATACAAAATTTGTGGTTACAAATTTTGGTGAACCCGACGTGAAAATCTCTACCTCTCATCTCTACCGCCGAACCAACCAAGATTACTTCTCGAGAAGATGTCTACCAAACAAAGCAACGTCGTCAACACCCCCAGGAAGGCATACGCTGACATTCTCCAACAGTCTCCTGGCGTCGTCACGCAATCCACAAGCATGGTTACCAGGGCAAAGGCGAAGAAGGCTACCCTCGACGTCGTTGCTGCCAGTCTACGCGCTGCCCACATCCCTACTAGGCCGCGTAAGATCTCTGCTGCCTCAATTGCTGCTGCCGCCGAAGCCATAATTGCGGCCTCTTCTCCTTCTCACAAAGACGAAGTCTCCAAGAGCAACACCGCCTCCCCGCGCAAGCATAAGGCATCGCCAAGGAAGAAGGTAGTCGTCACTCCTATCAGCGCTTCGGTGATGATGGCTAGTGGTTCCAGCATTGAAGATCAAGTCTTGAAGCTGACCAAGCTTGTTGAAAAAATGCAAGAGGAGAATGAAGAGAAGAACAAGAAGATCGAGGATCTTCAAAAAGAAGTGAGCGAGCTCCGCGAGAAGAAAAACTCCAATGAGCACAGTGACACCGACAAGGACACCGTTCACGAAAGCGACATCGTAAAGAGGATGAAGATGACGAGAAAAAGGATGGTGAGAAACCTCCAAATGAGAAAAAGAATGGTGAGAAGCCTCCAAAGAACAAGACCAGTACTTACTCCTCGGAGCAGTTGCAGAGTATGATAGCTGACGCAATCAAGGTCCAACTCGGTGAAGGCCCTTCCACTGGAAGATATATCAAGCCTTACACCAAAAGAATTGATGACCTGCGCATGCCTTTTGGATATCAACCCCCGAAGTTTCAGTTGTTCGATGGAAAGGGTAACCCGAAACAACATGTCGCGCACTTCGTGGAGACATGCAACAACACTGGAACTGATGGTGATCGCCTTGTCAAACAGTTTGTGCGCTCTCTCAAGGGAACCGCTTTTGACTGGTACACGGATTTAGAGGCGGAATCAATCGACAGCTGGACTCGGATGGAAGACGAATTCCTGAACAGGTTCTACAGCACCAGGCGCATCGTTAGCATGAGCGAGCTGACAAACACTTCTCAGTGGGATGATGAACCTGTCATTGACTACATCAACCGTTGGCGTGCCCTCAGTCTTGAATGCAAGGAGCGTTTGAATGAAACTTCAGCGGTCGAAATGTGCATCAATGGGATGAGTTGGGATCTCCTCTACATCTTGAATGGGATCAAACCAAAAAGCTTCCAGGAGTTAGCAACGCGAGCTCATAACATGGAAATCACAATCAACAGCCACAAGCAATATAAGGCAACACGTTCCCAGAGACAAGACCATAAGGAGCTCGGTGAAGGTACCAACACGCCGACGTCTAAAGAGTCCATGGTCATCAACATCAGCAATGTACCTACGAAGACATTGAGAAATACTAGATCAAACAACAACAAGGATGGATCTACTTTAAAAGAGATGCTAGGCAAAAGGTATCCGTTCGATGACTCTGACCTGTCAAATATGTTGGAGGATCTACTCAAAAAGAACGTGATACAGCTACCAGATTCAAAACGACCTGAAGAGGCTAACATGGCGAACGATCAAAATTATTGTCGCTATCACAGGTTGATTAGTCATCCGCTTGAGAAATGCATAACTCTTAAAGAAAAGATCATGCAGCTTGTTAAAGAAGGAAAAATCATCCTAGATCTCGAAGAAACAGTAGCAGCCAATCAAACTACTGCGACCTGGAAGATGGCAATGCACAAGAAATCAAGGGGGCAAAAGAAGCTCAAATCACAGCATGTCCATCATCAGAAAAGACAAGGAAGGAGAAACAAAACGTATCCTCCAAAAGAAAGAAAGTTCTTTCCTGTAAAGACTGTCAACTACGTCAGTGTCAACGCGATCTCCGTCCTGGGAAGCAAAGAGAATGGAAATGAAAGTAATGCACGTCCATCGAAACTCTCAGTCTTTGATAGGATACACCCACCCATGAAGAGATCGCATTCTTTTGTGTTCCATCGGTTGGGAAAAGCTTCGACGAAAGAAAGACATCAAATTGCTCTGAAGAATCGTCTGTCCATCTTCAATCGGCTGGGCACATATGAAGGGGGAAATAATTTCGTCGTCCATCCATCAACTTCAAGTGGAAAAACATCAATGCTCAAGCATTTAGATCCGCCTTCAAGTGGAGTCTTTAATCGCCTAGGGGTACTCACAAGGACAAGTTGTAATGTGCCTTCCTCGGGTAAAGATGTCAACCAAATGAAAATAACCAGTAATATCAAAAGTCTCGTCCCTTCTAGGATGAAGCGTGTGGAGATAGTAGACATCATTCAAGAGCAACCCCTGAAAGCAAAAAGACGGGTTGTAGTTCTCACAAATCAACAAAAAACTTCAAAATCTCATAAAAATGAAATGGTTGAAAACATCTCGTCTCCATCAAGCGCCAATGTGAGGGTGGACGAGGGTGAAAAATCTTCTACCTTTTGAAAAGCAAGAACGCTCCTAAGCAAGAGGATAAACTGCAAGTACCCTCCTGAGCAAGAGGCTAAACTGCAAACCCTCCTAAGCAAGAGGCTAAACTGCAAACGCTCCTAAGCAAGAGGATAAACTGCAAGTACCCTCCTGAGCAAGAGGCTAAACTGCAAACCCTCCTAAGCAAGAGGCTAAACTGCAAACTCTCCTAAGCAAGAGGTTAAACTACAAGGAAGACTCCTAAGCAAGAGGAAAAACATCAACGAAAAAAAAATCTCCTAAGCAAGAGGTTAAACTGCAAGGAAAACTCCTAAGCAAGAGGATAAACGGCAGGCAAAGCTCCTAAGCAAGAGGATAAACTGCACAAAAAAAAACAAAACAAAACAAAACAAAAAAAAACACAAAAAACAAAACCCACAAAAAGTTATCCCATGAACTACGTAGGCTTGATCTTGTAAAACATCATCTATGTTTTGCAATTACGTAGGCAACTCGAGTGAACATGTAGCTTGAGTGCAGCCACCTTCTCCAAAATAACTGTGAACGGCTAAAGAAAAATGTCGTCATCAAACAAAGCTTCACTGAACGACGCTTCATAAAATTCTTCATCAAGCGGAGCTTCTCTACTAGAAAGTCATGATGGTCCAAACGGGTCCCACAACTCAAGTAGGTCGAAGTGATGCAACTTGTTGGAGTATCTTCAAAGCAGTCCACCCCAGTCATCGAGAAAGGCTTCCTTCGTAGGAGCGTCGTGATGACCCGAACGGGTACACCTCAGCTCCGAGTGATCCCTTCGTGGCTCCTCAGCTCCGAGTGCTCCCTCCGTGGCTCCTCAGCTCCGAGTGATCCCTCCGTGTCCTCAGCTCCGAGTGATCCCTCCGTGTCCTCAGCTCCGAGTGATCCCTCCGCGGCTCCTCAACTCCGCGTGCTTCTCCTCCACGCGAGCGTCGTGATGACCAAAACGGGTTCACCTCATAACAACTCGGGTGCTTCTCCTTTATGACTCCTCACAAGAGCGTCGTGATGACCCAAACGGGTTCACCTCATAACAACTCCGGATGCTCTCTCCTTGGCTCCTCAGCTCCAAGTGCTCCTGCGGCTCCTCAGCTCCGAGTGATCTCTCCATGGCTTCCTCCGTGCAAGCGTCGTGATGACCCGAATAGGTTCACCTCGTGACAACTCAGGTGCCTCCTCCACGTGAGCGTCATGATGACCCGAACGGGTTCACCTCGTAACAACTCGGGTGCTTCTCCATGCGAGCGTCGTGATGACCCAAACGGGTTCACCTCGTAACAACTCGGGTGCTTCCTCCACGTGAGCGTCGTGATGATCCGAACGGGTTCACCTCATAACAACTCCGTGTGCTCCCTCCGTGGCTCCTAAAAGTCGCGATGACCCAATAAATGGGTTCATCTCATGACAACTCAGTTGAAGATGGAAGATCATCGGGTTGAATTGCTCCATAAGAGTCGAATAAAATCTTCAAGGATCGACGGACAAAGACGAGAATAATTTGAGAAATAAATAAAAGAAGCTTGATCCAAATATATCATGGTACCTACACAAACCGATATACACACAAGCATATGGATATATAACAATAATTGAAGGACACGTAAAAAAAAAAAAAAAAAAAAAAAAAAAAAAAAAGTTCTCACAATTTGAGTATCATCTTGCTACAGAGGTACTAGTATAGTCATGCATGAAGAAGCATAAAGATTAAAGAAGATATACCTAGCTATATGACGGTACAAAAAGGGATTAGGTCGTGATATGAAGCCATCTTACCTGAATCTTTGGTCCTTGGTTAGTTGTCCGTAATGTTCGATATCACGAGCTCACGGAGTAATGTTGAACTGAAAAAAAAAAAAAAAAAAAAAAAAAAAAAAAAAAAGTCAATAAAATTCAATCCGGCTATGGCAGTTTCACTTCCAAAATCGAGGGTCGGGCACGACGACGAAAAGTGTACAGCAAAGTTCGAGAAGAAAGCACCATGTTGCCATGTTTGTCCAAATTTGCACCCGAATTTGTTGTCATATTGTAAGGCAAACAACCAAATCAAGACAAAAAAAAATGCAAAGATCAATATGACAACAGCAGGCATTACATCAAGCACAAGCTACACGGAGTATTTATTATTAAAAAAAGAGGTGCACATTGAAACCATGCCAATGAATGAAGCAGATCAATACAAGTCCATCGTAGTTGGGTAGGATTATGTACCAAATCTTAAGATAAGCATGCATGGGTGATTATAATAAACAAAGAAGTATGCATGGATGATTATAATAAACAAAGAAGTACGCATGTATCGATGATTATAATTACAGTTGGATGTCCAATGTCTTGAGTGAACAATGAAGTCAACCACGTGAGAAGAAACAAAGAATATTTACCTATGGCCGTGTAAGGCTACGGTGAAGCACGAAGATGAAAGAACGCTTGTGCTCAATAATGGGATTTGTCGAAACTTTTGGAGGAGTTGAGGCAAACCTAGTTTGTTTATATAGGAGGCCTTCTAACCCTATTTCCAATAAGTTGCAGTAATTTGAAAAGAAGGAAAGTATGTCATGTTTGGTATCCCCTCATATTTTCCTTAAGGAAATTGTTCATCCCAGTCCGTGTCAAACTCGTCTTCTAAGCAAATAGAGGGTGACGTAAAAAGGTGGTTCGACTCACAACAAAGACAAAGTGAGGGTAGACCAGACAAGTCAAATAAATCCACGGAAGGTCGTCCGTCAAGTCAGATAATGACAGGGTGACGTTAAAAAAAAAAGTAGAGCTACCTGTACGACAAGTTCAGTGCTCGTCGACTTCCAAGTCAAAGTCAAAAAAAAAATGTTCAAGACCCTGCCACTCCAAAACACCTAAACGGTATACGTGACAAGGTCCCGAGGGGGCAATTTGTAGGCACTAAAAATTTATTAAAGTGTCGGATAAATTAAATTAATTAATTATTTTGAGTTAATACGAAATTTTAACTCAATTTAGTTATTTCGTCCCGAGTAAAGAAAATATGGGTCGATCCGAATTACAAATAGATTATTTGGATCATTAAACCCGAAAATAAGACAAATTGGACCGATGTTACTAATAAGCCCATAAATGGGCTTGTGACTACTAAGTCCACCAGGGAGAAATCAAAACTCTAGAAATAGAGCTCTTCTCATTCATTTGAAGGCGATTGGAAAATTCTGAAGCAAAGGATCCAGAGAGAAAAAGACACAAAGTCGCTACAAGCTCTCCATCAAATCCGTCGCAAGCAGTCAACAAGTACAATAAATTGTACCGCCTGCTCAGAAGATCCAAGATAAATTCAAACATTCAAGGGAGATTCAAGTCATCGCGACCCTCTCAAGAACATCAAGTTACAACGCGCGCAAGGCAGCACAAGTCAGCTACGCACGCGTCCCTCACGTGTACTGCGTGCACGTGTTCCCTAAACGGCGTTAGAATCAGAGGATACATTAGAGATTGTACACGAACTTTTGATAAATAATTAATAAAAATTTATTTGTTTTCCTTGTTTTGTATTTCAGTTAGCTGCGATACAAAATTTGTGGTTACAATGCTCATTGATAGTTTGAGTGGAATTTTGGCAACGATTTTGGTAGTAACTCATCTACGGTCTTGCCTACACAAAGATCGTAGCGGTTGTGCAATCTTGGGGGTCGAATGTTAAAGAGTCCGTGTGTAGTAGACGGGGCATAATCGACTTTAGGACAGTGACCTCAAGTCACGTCATAATCTTTACTCTCAGATAAGATTATTCCATTTTCGTCTTATTTATTTATTCACTACTCGCCTAACATATAGGTTGTCGATATATTGTCAAAATTATTAAAGATTACCAATATTTTTATTTATATGATAAAAAGGAGTATATGATAAAATGACAGTAGTTACAAGTTTGTTATTTGAATAAAATAACAGTAGTTACAAGTGATCAAATATACACAACTGTTGTAATTTGTTTTACAAGTGACGAAAGTTGACAATAAAATCGGGAAAAGAACGTATACGTATTATTCCATATATATGAAAGGGTATTTCACAGATATTATTTATGAATATTGTCAAACGCATATTATACAAGTACTCATCTTGGCATCATATGTCGTTATACTCCTTTTGTAAAAATATAAAGTTCACGTGTTCTAAAAAAATATTCGAATAACCTTTACTCTAAAAATATAAAAGACTATTGTACCATATCAGTAAGATAAAAAATATTGATATACATTGATAAATAAAAATTAATCACTTTTATTAATATTTTTCCGATAAAAAGAAGTATAATTACAATGAACATTCTCATATGTCTTTGAGTAATTGAGCACCGATCGAGTGGTGCTTTTTCGAATTATTGACCATGTTGAGTTCGAGTTTGGGTCACAATTATGTGAATGTAGCGGGAGACAATTGTTTATGTATATGGGTCGATCGGGTTAAGTTTGTCGAATTGTCGGTGGATACTTTGTTCTTCTGAATGTAGTATCTCTTATCATTGATTAAAACCAGTCTTACCTCCCTACATTTGGAAATATCAATAAAAACTAGTTTTAACCCCGCGCAAATTGCGCGGTTGTTCTTTAAAAATGATTTATAGAGTTAGTCTAACGATATTGTTTTCAATTATTTTCTAGTGGTCATCTATCTTCATGAATGATTTGGTTTTTCAAATTAGATTAATAAGTTTAAAACCCCCTCACCCCCTCCCCCGCCCTCTGGCGACCATCTCCCCCTCCTCGGTTAAGGGTTGTCTGTATGGTCCATGTTTTGACCCATCTCCTTTCATCGACTTTTGCTGTTGGGTGTTCCCTCTTCATCGACTCAATGCAAAGTGCCAAAATTCAACCAATGCTCTTTATTTATTTATTTTTGCAACAAAAAATATTCAATCTCTATTCATCCATATAAGAAAAATAGGCAGATCTGATGAAAATTAAAACCTAACCATCTAAGTCAAAATACATCTCAAACAACTCCTAATTAGTTGGTCTTTGGTTTATTGTCCACTTGAAAAAAATCAGCATATTTTTCATCTGTTAGCCTTGTCAATCTTCAACATAGTCCAATCGCCACATTTTTTTTTCTAAGGTCAATCCCCATAATTTTGTCCGCAAGCCATTTGATATAAACCCAAACTGACCTGACAATTTAAGTTCGAAATGAGACGATCATGTCAATACGTTCAGTCAAAGATATATCACTAATTATTATTTAATATATCATACTCCATATTTGAAATAATAATTTAAAAGATTATTAATTTTAATGTTCTAAACTACAAAAATAACAAAAAAGTGATGTTTAAATAATATAACTCCGTAAATGTCTATTGATTTATGGGTAAATACGACTGTTTGATGGTAAAAAAAAAGAACTTCGTAAGACGTGAAAGATTGTTTTTTATTTATATTTTGACCCTACACTACCCGTGACCCGTAAAATCCGACTTATATTTGACCTGATTCGAGTGACAGGACTAGTTGTTAAAGAGCTATTAAACCATTGTATTTTTCTTCTCCTATTAGCAACCCTCATGATTTCTTCTCGAAGGAGAACTCATCATTTGCCTCTCTAATTCATCCATGACAACTTAAAAATAGATGCTTACGTAGTTACGTGCTCTTAAAAAAAAATAGATGATGTATTTCAACTTTTAATGTCCTTTTTCACCCTGAAATGTCAATGCACAAAATAACATCAAAAATAAAATCAATCAAACCAACACCATAATTGATGAAAGACACCCAACACCCTCAGTTTGAACAACTATGTAAAATATTGGCCTATTCTTCGTTCATGTCATTCCCAAGATCTCGTCTCACTTTAAGAATTGTATTCTCTTCGGCTTTCAGGATGTTGTCCAACTTCTTTTACACCAACATCTTCTTCACACCAAGGAGCATAAACTGCTTTCCAACTCATATTAATCATTCAATTGTTTTCCTTGTAAAATCCTAACTTTTGCATTAATTGTAGTTGCAGGCGAAATCTCTAACTTTGGTTCTCAATTCCAGTAAATTCGGATCAATTACTTTCTCATGCTCCGAAAAATATGGTTTAAATGACTGATACATAAATCTCATTCTCTAAAACAATGGAAGTTATTTTTAAAGAGACAAAAAATCAAAATTCGTAAATTTACTGAATATGACTGATAATTTTACCTCTGTATTTGGGTACCACAGATAAATAATGGATTAACAGTTTCGCCTCACCAATTTCTGCAAACAAAGGAAAAATCAAAATAAAGGCTTAATCAATCAATAATCGACTTGGCCTACAGAGTAAGCATCGACAAAGCTTAAAAACGATGACAAATTTGATGACTACCGATTGATGAATACACTGAAAAGCAAAAATTGTCATTAACTTTCACAATCCAAATTGTTATATGCCTTGAATTTCATGACAAAAGAGGGAAGAAACTGACAGAAATACATATTTTTCAAACTATAGAAACATAATGTAATTCAAGGGCCCAGAGATGAAAAGGAAGAAGTAAAGAACTAACGTAAAAATTTGCATCTAAGGCCTCGTCTTGTGTGATATAAGATTGACCTCTCAATCTATCATGGCTAGCATCAAAATAAGACTTTTTATCTTGATATCATTCTATATTTTTGGGGTGATTATCTTTCCGATATTGCCGATTGATGAATAAACCAAAAAGGGAAAATTGAAAGATGCTTAAGTAAATCAATATATTAGTATAATTTATCAATCAATCAAATATTTTAAACCACTCGCTCATCAAATCGACCGTATCTTACGAATGTTAGATCACAAAATCAAAGCTCCACCCACACTCTAAGACACCGCAATTTTGATTTCATTTCCTCTCAAGTGATGTGAACAAATTATCTAACTAAATTCATTCGAGTGATCAAATACATGTCCGATACTACCGACTTATCAAACCAAGATAACAAACATCTTTTCAAAGATCCAAATGAACTATTATGTAAGAAGTGAATGAGATGGTAAGAAACAACAAAGTTTTTTATAAGCTACATATGAATCATCGTAATTCACTAAAAAAAATACATATAAAACATCGTAATTTCAAAAAGTGGAGGCTGACTGAATACCAAAATCACGAACAAAGAGATGACAATGTATTTACTCAGTTCGTCTCGATAACCCGAAAAAGTAAGTGGAAAGAGTTGTTGTACCTATCCAAGTACGAATGGAGAAAGGTCGGAAAAAGAAAGAAGTCGCTCACAGGTTAAGAAGATAGGGTATAATATGATATGAGTAACATTTGGATTCCTTGGAATTACTTCGCTCATTCCTCTTTTTCCTGTCATCCTCACTCACTTGATCCATCACACCTGCCAAATCATTTACCAAATACTCCCTCTGTTTTTTTATGTCTTTTCTCGTTTCCTTAAGAAGCGGGAATAAGCATAAAAAAACGGAGGGAGTACATACAACATTTTTTTAAAAAAATGGCTTCAATACTCCGGAGGAAGCACGCAGCAACATTCCTTTAAACCAATAGGGTCGACTGATGAGATAACTTTCGTCGACGACAGCAGTAAATCCTTTTGAATCACGAAATCCCTAGGAAACAATGCACAACAACGCACGCATTTCGGGTTTAAGATTGTCATAGCAGAACTTCAAAACATTATTGATTGAATAATTTAACACTTTAATTTAATGCTTAAAACATTATTAGCTCTACGTGTTAGACAAACAATCAAGAAGATGATTAAATCAATGAGTTATTTGAGTTGATGGGGTAGCTGTTCAATATTTATTACTTATGTAAAAAAGGCTCTGTTTTGGTAAAAATTTACCGGGTTACAAATTAATTTGCGGGTTAAAGCGATCGGGCTAACGTTTCACGAAACGACGAAATGAATCGAGTAGACGAATGAACAAACGGTAAAAGAAAGGGAGAAGACACGAAAATTGGTGACGCGGAAACCCAATGAGGGAAAAACCGCGGGGGGAGTCGGAATCCCGCCAAATGTCTACTACGAATGAGAAAATGAACCAAGAATACAAGTATCGATTTCGAGTTATCGGAGACTATATTTTTCTTAATGTGCTTTTGCGTAGTAGGGTTGAAGTATGTTGTTCATGCCTTCGTTTTTTGTGCTGCTGTGCTTTATATCCCCCTTTCCCTTCTTAGCCATTGCTTTCCCCTCTTTCCTCCTCATTTCTCTCCTGCTCTGGTGGCATTTCCCTAGATTTTAGGAAGTAGTTGCTTGACCGGGTCATGCTTTTAGGGTTGGAGGATTGCGAGCAGTTGGACTGTCTTCAGCACACTTCGTATCTGATGATTTCCTTGGCCCAATTCTGCTGTTGGGTTTTATTTCGTTGACTCGTTGACTTTCCTTGTATCGATCTCGTGACTCATACGACTTCGGACTGAGTGACTCTTTTGACCCTTTGACTTTTTGACTTTGACCTTTTGACTTGGAGAGTTCCACGTCATTCTGAAGGGTGCGGATTTACCCCAAACAATTGCCCCCAAATTTCCGACTAAGTTCATATTAGGCGGGAATTTCCGTTTGTTTACGGTTCTGGTGACGATTTTCCTCCACAGAGTTTGTCTTAGAGTCTGCTACTTCTCGTTTTTCTAACTGACTCTTCTCCTCCCTCATGATGACTTCCCCCCCCTACCCTCATAATTGCCCACACTTCCCCGTACACCCTCTCTCTCTTTATTCCACTTGTTCTACTCCCCTTCCCATTTACTCCTACTCCCTCTACCTCCCTCACAACCCAAACCTCCTTTTTTTTCAAAATTCAAACCATCTTTTCCCTTTGTCCTCCGCCGTTCGCCGTTGTTGTACGCCGTGCTTTTTTCTTATTCAGGTGATTTTCTTCGTTCTTGTCTGGTATTTTAGTTTCGCCCATGGCTCCCAAATCAACTCGAGGTAAGTCGTCCGCCCCTTCTTCATCGACGCCGTTGATGAACTTTTTCCCTTCTTCCATCTTGGGCAAGAAGCATTCTTGCGATTTTAGCTTCTCTGACGGGGATCTCCCCCTCGTCAGAGAGATCTTTGGTTTCGGGGAAGAAGTTGTGTGATAAGCTAGTCGTATACCTATCAAAAATAACCAACTACGGTCTAACTAAAAATATAGCTAGGGAAGTCGGGATCGAATTCACAGGGAGACAAATAAATTATACTCGTAATTAAAGTCTATCTACGTAACAAATCGGGGGTTTTCAATTGTGTTTATCTAAACTAAAGTAGTGAAGGAAAGAGAATTAAAAGGGAAGAAATAACTAAAATAAAATAAGATGAATTTAAGATGAATAAATATAAGGAGAGAAAACTAGGATTGTCGGTTCACTACGAATCTCATATGGTCACGGTCTAAATCACAGGTCTGTCACATATATTGGTCTAAGGGGTATTGAAAAGGTCCTTCCGGTCCGCTATTCACCCTAGCATGCGTCTAAAGGCTTCCGATCTTATTAGGGCAAACTAATGTGTTGTAGCATGTCTAACTTTTACCAGGCTTCCGATCTTATTAGGGCAAACTAATGTGTTGTAGCAGGTCTAACTTTTACCAGGCTTCCGATCTTAGGTTCAAGTTTACCGAATTCAATTAATCAATTACATCGACTTAATCAATTAATCTCAATTATATGCTACAATTGACAACTCAAACACAATATCATTGACAGATCTATAAATTATTTAGCGATCACATTCAATTCGCAGATCCCCTAAATCCTAGCGAGGGAAATTAGCTACTCATGATTAAATTAAGAACAACAAGATTAATAAAAGAATCTACTAGATTAAACACGACGAATAATAATAAATTTACGACAAACATAAAACAATGATTAAGAATGATTAAATAGGAAGAAGAAAACAATCAAGAACAAAGAAGAAGGAAGGAAGATTAATAAAATTACCAAAGGGAACGAAGGCGATTCGAATCCGAAATTCTTACAATAACCGAGTTCTTAGAGGAAGAAACTAAACTAGGAGTAGTCTTTAAGAGAATGAGAAAAGAGATAAAAGTAGAGAAGAATAAGGTTGAGAAGTTGTGTAAAAGTTTTTTTCTAATGTGGCTGAAAAGCCCTATTTATACAGATTAAATGAGTTAAAAACGGTTTAGGAAACTTCTTTGGGTTTAGGAAATTTCTTGCTGATCACGAAACCTGCCCACGGTCCAGGGAATAGTCGGCCGACTATTGTAATAGTCGGTCGACTAATCATTTATCAACTTGATCTCTGCAGCTCCAGAATAGTCGGCCGACTATAGTAATAGTCGGTCGACTATCGTCATGGTCGGCCGATTATCTTAATAGTCGGTCGACTATCGCTCGTTTCAGCGAACAGCTCCTTCCAGCTTCATTTTGGCCCGGTTTTGGTTCGTTTTAGCTCCTTTGTCTTCCGTTTCTGCAAAATGACAATACAACCACAAAGTAGCCAATTCGGGGCAAAATAATAGTTTTCACTATTCAATAAACACGAGAATGCGCGTATAAAAGGTATAAAAAGTGTATATAAAATACGCGCATCAAATCTCCCCAAACCAAACCCTTGCTTGTCCTCAAGCAAGCACAAAACGATAACTCAATCCTAATGGAATGTATATAGCTCATAGCGGAATATGCTCCAAAGTCGCCCAAACTAATGCGCAACGATTAAAATAAATGTAAACAACCACATACAACAAACTTGACCAATGACAACAATACTGAACCTTCAACCTTGCAAGACTCGTATATGTCGGACTCTCACGGATCGCTCATCACACAAATGGGGTGATATTGTGAGTTTATGTAAAAACGGAAAGACAAAACACTCACCTAAACTGCGACCTACAAGAACATGCATGCAATCTAACATGAAATCAATCTCTAATAACCATACATACGCATTCTATCGGGTAAAGACACGTGCCAAGGACTTACATATGGTATAAAGTGAGGTTAATCGGGTAAGAAGGGGCAAAATGATATGGATATGTGGAGGTAAAAGCCAAGCTAGTACAACTACAATCAACATAAAATTCATTCCGTTCTCACCAAACTCTAGTCGAAGAAATTAGGCATAATAACAAGCGCCTTATAAAAACCGCTTCTCACCAATAACTATGAAATTACAGAGATCAATTCTTTTCTCATAGCAAAAACACATTCTTCTTCTAGTTTTACTTCATTTTTTTTCTTTTCTTCTTCTTCTCTTTCTTTTTTTTTCTTTTCATTCAATTTTTTTTTCTTTCATTGATTTTTTTCTTCTTTTCATTTTTTTTTTCAATTCCCCTTTTTCTTTTCCACTATCATGGTACCAAAATTAACCCGAAAAAAAACAATTCTGTCCAATTCATCTACTAGCTTGACTAGGGTAGGCAAATTATGGCATGTAGTTAATAAACGGGTCAAACAGGTTAATTTGGCTATGTGAGGCTCATGGGAATTAATTAAAAGAAAGGATTTGCCTTTTTCGCACATGTCAAAACCACGAGTCAAAAACGTACAGGTACCTAAGAGACGAATGTCATGCTTATGCAGTTTGATATTACATGTCTCATAAGGAGTACTATTCTCAACCTAAATGAAACTGATCATGAATGTCATCAGTTTAAGGCTCTAATTCCTTACAAATCTGAGTAGTTTGCCAACAATGAGTCAAGTTTATTCGTTCAGAACTGTTAACCAAAGATGCAAGAATGCCGCATGTAATTATATACAAAAATTCTAATGGCGCATTACCATAAGCAACTAAATGAAGACATAAAAGCAATATCATCATCGCTACATAGCATTCCGACTCAACTAAGACTCGACTAAATGCAAAACATATTTTTGAATTTTTTTATGCATGCGGAAATGCAAGAAATATGCAGATGGATAAAAACAGACAGATGCATACCCTCCCCAAACCAAATCGCACAATGCCCTCATTGTGTACAACAAACAATAAGAGACAACAATAAATACGGGGAAGGAATGCGAAACGATGGAAGTGCAAAAAGAAAAAAAAAAAAGAAGAATTACTTACAAGATATATACAAATGGAGACCTCCCCAAACCGTCCTAATCGAAGCTCTCGTCGCCGCTCTCCTCTTGATCACCACTTTCACTATCCTCATCTCCATCATCGTCATCTCCCTCCTCGTCATCTCTCTGCTCATTCCTGGCAGTGTTACCATAGCCTCCCTCGGGATAGGTGTAGTAAGTCGGATGCCAACCCATAGGAGAGATCCGATCGATCTGCACTCCATTGTCGTAACATGGAAAGTCGGCAAGTGCCTGATTTAGCTGTACCGTTGCCATCCGGTGGCACAACTCATTAAGCATTCCAGGGACCGCCGCTTGGTCGAGGACCGCGGGTGTAACATATGGCGGAGGAGGCACAAAGTGGGCAGGATATGCAGGCACATCAGAATAATCAGTATATGGATATGCATAAGGAGGCCGTGGTGGGACCGAAGGTCCAGCCGCAAAAGATGGTGTATGTGATGCATGGCTAGTCGATCGGCCACCTCCTCGAGATTGTCGAGGAGGTCGGGACGGTCAACCCGTCTCGGGTGCGAAGTGTGTCGGGGTCTGAAGATCCCTCCTAAGTGGTAGCAAATAGGAGGGATACGGTGGAGGGTCCCGTTCATGACCAAAGGGGAGATAAGGGAAGGGGGTAAGAGGTGGTAGATTGTAAGGGAGGATAATCGATTCATCCTTTGCTATGCGCCAACGCAAATCAGGACCTAGCCAATGAACACCCCTAAGGACAGAAAAGTTCAAAAGGCGACTTTCGAGTCGCGTGGCAGATGGAAGATCGTGTCCTATAGGTTCCTCCCCGTTACGGGAAGTCCGGAAATAGCCTACGACCGATGTGGGAAATGAGACCCCCACAATGAATGACAGAAATAAGCCCATTCCCGATATGTTGGAAATGGTGGGCAACGAGGGCGGCCACATTCATGACATATGGCCGCTCGCTATCGATGTTTAGATAGCCCGCTAGACTCTCTAACTCATCAGCATTAACATTGTTCGGCTCAGTACGTTCGTAAATGGTGCATCCTATCAAACGAAGCCAGTATCGGATGGCCGGCTGATGGACTTCGTTGCCCCGCTTACGACCCGTATTACGATCAGTAATGCAAGACCAGATCTCATTGGCTAGACGGCGAGGGGGATGTATTGAGTCCCCTTCGCTAGTGACACCTAAAAGCTGACCGAACTCGCGAACGGTCCTAGAAAAACTCGTGTTAAAGAGTCTAAAAAATATGCATGGTGTGTCCTAGTCCATGTCACTAAAGAAATTGAAACTACTAAAAAACTCAAGAGTAAGACCCTTATACGTGAATTCTAGCATATAAATTAGCCCACTCATACCCGTACCATTAAGTAAGTCAACAACAGGCTGATAAATGCCTAACCTGCCCAAGAGCTCACGGTCTAGAAACCGTGTCGGGATTACCTTAAGAGCTGCCAACTGGACAAAACGCTCCCTCTGATCAGCTGAGGCAAACTGAATGTTTGGATATTCCGGTATGCTCTCTTCGGGAAATGGAACGAGGTCCTGAGTTGGCGCTGACTCTCGGCTAATGTCGACCCAACGCCTTGTGCTCCCCCGGCGTTGTCTTTTTGCATCCATTTTGACCTGAAATAGCAAAAATCAGAATAGTGTACTACTCACACAAAAACCCCCAAATCAATTGAAATCAAAACCCTAATTTCGTAACTGAAATTTGGGTAAAAACACTATAATGTGGATGAAATCAACAAATTTGGGTAAATAATATGAGTAATAGCATAAATCCCAGAAAAACCCGGTCGAAAACTGAAATTCAAGCCTGAAAACAGATTCGAAAAAGTCGCGACAGAGCTCCGGACTATCGCCTGAAAGTTGCGATTGTCGCTCGACAAAAACAATAGTCGTCCGACAATCATAATAGTCGTCCGACTATTATGATGGTCGGCGACTCCTCCGGCGAACAGCAGGTAAAACAGACGGGGAGAAAATCAAGGAGAAACTTACTTGAATGAGGAAACTTACTTGAATAGTCGGAAAGTAGTAGCAATCTTCAATAAAGACAAGAACTATAGCAAGGATGAAAAGATTAGGGAAGAAAAAGGAATGGAGAGAAGGAGATGGGTAGGGATTTGGGAATAAAGATGGAGGTTTGAAATGGAGAAGATGAAGGTAAGGATGGAGGTAGGTGGGAGGAGTAAGAAAATGGGGTTTAGGAGTTTTTTTTTCAAATTAAAAGTAACTGAAGTAGAGTAAAAGAGAAAAAAAACTTATTTGATGGAAATTGTCATCCAAGGTGCGCGACTTTTGCCAGTATAGTCGGCCGACTATATAAATAGTCGTCCGACTATTAGAATAGTCGGTCGACTATTGTTGACCAGTTCCAGTTTTCCGTCAGCAGCCTGTTCTCTGCAAAACTCAATTCAAACCTTTAGACCCTCGTTCTCACCCTCACAAAATCTATAATGCAGAAAATTAAATATGCTCTAACTAACTAAATGCAAGTACAATTGTTTTACGACCCGGGTTGCCTCCCGGTCAGCGCTGGTTTAAGGTCCCGCACGACCGTAGTCACTTTGCTCAGTTGGTGACTGTATCGAGGTGCAAAACCTCGACTCCTCCTCCTTTCTCGTCCTTAATATGGTGATGTTGGTCATTCACCTTGAAACGATTCCTCGCAGTGGACTTCTTCTTTTCTACCTTATTACTTATGATGACGGAACAAGACTTAGAATCGTCTCGAAATACATGGTCCGATATATAGTGTGTAGATCCTAGCATATCCCACACAACATCATCATTAAGCTCATCACCTGCACAAGTGTCTAAACACATCAAAGCCTCGAGTGGGTCCCTACTCAGAGAACCCATACAAACATCAAAAACAGCATCATCAATGATATCGAGCGCATAGCATGTGTCTTCTATCATAGGCTTAGCTAATGTGTTAGCCAAGTTAAAGGTCACTTTATCGTCCTCCACCTCTAGAGTCAAGCGTCCGTGCTTGACATCTATGAGGGCCCCCGCAGTATGTAGAAACGGCCTACCCAAAATTATAGGAATTTGAGTATCCTCAGCCATATCTAGAACAATAAAATCGACAGGTATAAAGAATTTACCTATCCTAACGGGGACATCCTCTAAGATTCCTAGAGGACGTTTGACCGACCTATCAGCCATCTGAAGAGTCACACTTGTGACTTTAAGCTGACCCATATTTAGTTTCTCGCAAACTGAATAGGGCATGACACTGACACTTGCACCCAAATCACATAAAGCTTTATCGATTACATGGGTGCCTATGGTGCATGGTATGGAAAAACTACCCGGGTCTTTCAGTTTAGGTGGAGACTTATTTTGAATTAGAGCACTACACTCAGCAGTAAAAGCAATAGTCTCATGTTCATTAAAGTTCCTCTTACGAGTCAGAATATCTTTCATAAATTTTGCGTAAGAGGGTACCTGGGTAATTAATTCCGTGAAGGGAACGGTTACCTGGAGATTTTTGACGACCTCCATAAACTTACTGAACTGGTTCTCGACCTTCTTATTCTTCAACCGGCTAGGAAAAGGAACTTGAATTTTGACCGGTTCAGCAGCTTTTTCTCGTAGAACACCCGTTTCCACTTCAGCATCAGACGGCTTATCAGCAGCAACCGTCTCGGATCTGGGTCTGGCCTCTGGAATAGTCGGCCGACTATCAGGGATAGTCGGTCGACTATTATTAATAGTCGGTCGACTATCAAGGATATTCGGTCGACTATTTTCCTCCTCACCTGCAGTTTCTGTTAATCTGTCAATGATAGTCGGCCGACTATCTGGGATAGTCGGTCGACTATTATTGACCAGTTCGTCATTCACAGCAGTTTCAGCAGTTTTTAACGATACATCATCATCTATTACATCCTCAATTACATCATCCACAATAACAGAATTATGGTAACTAGGCATCTTGGGCTCATCATAAGTAAGGCCGCTACAAAGCTGAATCGCGTTGACCGTATCGTGCGATTTTTCTGGCTGTGACGGTAGTGTGCCCGGTTGCCTAGCAGACTGATTTGTGGCAAGTTGCGCCACCTGTGTCTCCAACATCTTGATCTGTGCATCTTTAGATTGGTCACTTTTCTTCATCTGGATCATGAGAGATTGCATCATACTCTTCAATTCCTGATATTCGCTAGGAACTGGAGCCGGAGTCACGGGCGGTGGAGGAAGAATGGCAAGAGGTTGAGTTTACGGTGGAAGAGCTAGAGGCTTTTGGAAGCCTTGTTGTTGTCCGCGATGAGGCGGAACATAAGCTTGTTGCTTCGGCTGAGGAACTGGGTTCAACACATTTTGACTTGTCCAACTGAAGTTCGGATGCTCCCTAGTCCTCTCATTGTAGTAATTAGAATAGGGATTACCTTGCTTGAAGTGTTGAAAAGCTAGAACTTGTTCCATCCCGGTCATACATTCCCCCGCGCTATGGCCTTCGATACCACATCGCTCACACATTGCCTCCTGTTTGATCATGGCATGGACAGTTTGCTGATTCGACTCGTTCCTATGAGGTGGATTCTGGATTTTATCGAGACGGGCATGAAGATGATCAAATTGAGCCATAATCTCATTGGTTTCCGCTGCGGCTACCCGAACACTACCCCTCGGATTTTCATATTCGGCTCGATGCGTGGCCATCTCCTCGATCAATTTCCAACCCTTGTCATCATCAACGTTGTTTTGGAAACGTCCGTTAGCTGCACCATCAAGAATAGCACGATTATCATCAAATAAACCGTTATAAAATTGATTACATAAAAACCATGGTTCAAATCCGTGGTGAGGAATAGAGCGCACTAGATCCTTAAATCTAGTCCATGTTTCGTTAAGATCTTCCAATGGTCCTTGCTTAAAACTGGTTATCTGACTCCGTATCTGATTAGTGCGCTGAGGAGGGTAGTAATGCTTATAAAAAGTAAGCGCTAACGAGTTCCAGTCATTAATGTTTGCTGATGCCTTATCCAAGTCTCGATACCATCTACGGGCTGGACCTGCAAGAGAAAATGGAAATAAGGCTTCCATTACTAGTTCCTGTGTTACCCCGGGAGCAATTGGAATCGAACAACAATAATCAGTAAATATTTCCATATGCTGCCCGGGGTCTTCGTTTTTATTGCCCGAGAAGGTATTTCGCTCCACTAAATTGATATAAGCGGGACGAATCTCGAAAGAGCCTGTGGTAGGAGTCGGTAGCTTCCATCCTTTCGGGATGTTAGCCTGAGTCGGCTCGGAGTGAGTGGAAAGCTTCGGCGGCATGATTGTAATTGAGATATCTGACTCGGCGTCTGATTTAGTGCTAGAGTTGTCCTCTTCGTGGGACGAATATTCCGCTTCCAGATTAGCGAAAACTGGGTCAGGCGGGTTAGATTTCTCCGCTTGACGAATTTCCCTCCAAAAACTCCGTCTAGCTCGTAAAGTCTTCTCGGGTTCGGGATCGAAAGGATGAATCTCGGACCTGTTAGACCTGGGCATACACAGAACTAAGAAGGAAAATATGAGAACCGTCTCAAGGAACAAAAGTTCCCTGAGACAAAAGATAAACTAAAAAAAAACAAGTAAAATTAACCGCCTCCCCGGCAACGGCGCCAAAATTTGATAAGCTAGTCGTATACCTATCAAAAATAACCAACTACGGTCTAACTAAAAATATAGCTAGGGAAGTCGGGATCGAATTCACAGGGAGACAAATAAATTCTACTCGTAATTAAAGTCTATCTACGTAACAAATCGGGGGTTTTCAATTGTGTTTATCTAAACTAAAGTAGTGAAGGAAAGAGAATTAAAAGGGAAGAAATAACTAAAATAAAATAAGATGAATTTAAGATGAATAAATATAAGGAGAGAAAACTACGATTGTCGGTTCACTACGAATCTCATATGGTCACGGTCTAAATCACAGGTCTGTCACAGATATTGGTCTAAGGGGTATTGAAAAGGTCCTTCCGGTCCGCTATTCACCCTAGCATGCGTCTAAAGGCTTCCGATCTTATTAGGGCAAACTAATGTGTTGTAGCAGGTCTAACTTTTACCAGGCTTCCGATCTTATTAGGGCAAACTAATGTGTTGTAGCAGGTCTAACTTTTACCAGGCTTCCGATCTTAGGTTCAAGTTTACCGAATTCAATAAATCAATTACATCGACTTAATCAATTAATCTCAATTATATGCTACAATTGACAACTCAAACACAATATCATTGACAGATCTATAAATTATTTAACGACCACATTCAATTCGCAGATCCCCTAAATCCTAGCGAGGGAAATTAGCTACTCATGATTAAACTAAGAACAACAAGATTAATAAAAGAATCTACTAGATTAAACACGACGAATAATAATAAATTTACGACAAACATAAAACAATGATTAAGAATGATTAAATAGGAAGAAGAAAACAATCAAGAACAAAGAAGAAGGAAGGAAGATTAATAAAATTACCAAAGGGAACGAAGGCGATTCGAATCCGAAATTCTTACAATAACCGAGTTCTTAGAGGAAGAAACTAAACTAGGAGTAGTCTTTAAGAGAATGAAAAAAGAGATAAAAGTAGAGAAGAATAAGGTTGAGAAGTTGTGTAAAAGTTTTTTTCTAATGTGGCTAAAAAGCCCTATTTATATAGATTAAATGAGTTAAAAACGGTTTAGGAAACTTCTTTGGGTTTAGGAAATTTCTTGTTGATCACGAAACCTGCCCGCGGTCCAGGGAATAGTCGGCCGACTATTGTAATAGTCGGTCGACTAATCATTTATCAACTTGATCTCTGCAGCTCCAGAATAGTCGGCCGACTATAGTAATAGTCGGTCGACTATCGTCATGGTCGGCCGACTATCTTAATAGTCGGTCGACTATCGCTCGTTTCAGCGAACAGCTCCTTCCAGCTTCGTTTTGGCCCGGTTTTGGTTCGTTTTAGCTCCTTTGTCTTCTGTTTCTGCAAAATGACAATACAACCACAAAGTAGCCAATTCGGGGCAAAATAATAGTTTTCACTATTCAATAAACACGAGAATGCGCGTATAAAAGGTATAAAAAGTGTATATAAAATACGCGCATCATTGTGGTCCACCTCCCTTCTCCGGGACAACAAGCCGACTTTGTTTGTCCCGGATGGATCTGCATGTATGCATATCCATTCCTCCTGGGTCTTCGCTTCCCCGTTCCTCCTCTAGTCCAGGAACTTTTAACCCTCTATAGATTGGCCCCTTGTCAACTAGCTCCTCACACCTGGAGGGTGCTTCTGTCTTTCTGCGTTCTAAATCTCCGTCACCAGAAGAGCTTCTCGTTGCTTGACGTCTGCTCCGTGTTCCAGGTACGACCCCTGGGATGCGGACAGGTGACCATGCGGGTAAAAGACAAGAATTTCCCCGCTATAATTTTCCCTCCCAATCCTCCTGATGCGGAGTGGTTTAGGGATTTTATATTTGTGAAGGCCGATTCCCTTTCTCCTCCTTCCTGTGATTACCTGTTCTCTAAGTGGGGGACTGTCACAGGTATTTGTCGCGTTCTCAGCTTTGTAGTTTTCTCGCCTACTTATGGTTCTTATTGACCTCGTGTTGTAGGTCTCCAGCAACCGGAAGAAGTAACGCCGCTCCTTGATTTTGAGGCTAAACTTTCCGATTTGACCTTCGAACAACTCTCCTTCAACAACTTGTTTATCCCCTCTGCCAACGGTACCTGTCCTCCCTTTACTGCCACGATGTCTTCTAGTGAGGATCGTTTTTGCTAAGTAAACTCATACTTTGCTTTCTCTTTGTCAATTTCTGCGGAATTTTAGACTGTGCATTTGTTCCCCTTAGGTAGTGCAAGAGCTCCCCTGACCTTAGATCGGATCAGGAAGAGAAGTATGTCCACCCGCTCTTCCTTCAGAAAGGGCTCTGCTTCCTCCCCTGCTCCCTCAACTAGCTCAAAGAGGAAGCGTAGCTCCTCTCCTCCTGCACAGGCTGACTTTGAGGGGAGTCCTCATGTGATTCACGTCCCCGATTCTCCTCAGCCTTCAGCTCCTCACTCTGCTGGATATGGTCCTGATGAAGTCACCATGACCTTCCCTAGGAATTTTGGGACTATCAGGCACTTGGAGGACTTGTCTGTCCTGGACCAGTTCCTCTTTCCCGGTTCTGAGGCTATAATGGCCAGAGAACCCTTGATTGAATCGGCGGCCCACATTGCTGCCCATGGCTTTGAGGTAATTTCTGCTTTTCTGGCTTTGAGTTATTTTCCATTTAAATTGTGCCGTTGACTGTTGTGATGTTGTTCAGGTTCTCCAGAGGCCTATTTATGTGAAAGCCGGCATATCTCGTCTTAGGGATCTGGGGAGTCAACTTCAGTCGGATAATGCTCGACTGATGGAGGAGGCTGGCCAATCCAAGGAAAGGGTCATGAAACTGGAGGAGGAGGCCAATCAGGCTAAGGGGGAGGCCAATAAGCTGAGGGGGGAACTGGAGCAGGTTAGGGGGCAACTCGCTGAGGAGGGAAAGCAGAAGGAGGCTGCTGAGGGGATGAAGGCTGAGCTTGCTAAGGCTCAGGACGCCAACTCCGATCTCCAGGAGAAGGTGGCGGCACTATAGGAGAACATGGTTGGGGCTCTCAGCTGGTCTGCTTTGAGCACCGAGATCCAAATGGTTACCGCCTACACCAAGGGGAAGCACACGAACTGGGACCTAGCTGCTCTGGAGAAGAGGATGCAGGCGGAATTCCCCAATGGCTTTGACTTGGAGATGCTGGCTGAGGAGGGAGAGGAAGTGGTGGAGGAGTCAGTTTCCTCTCCTCCCCTTGCTCAAGAGACGCCTGGACCTGTGGTGGCCACTGATGATGCAGCGGTGGTGGAGCCCCTTGCCTCTCTTCCTCCTGAGGATAATGTCTAGGCTGTTCAGCCCATTACCTTTTGTTGTCTGTGGCCCTGTGCGGTCAAAAATATTCTGTTAAAAAATTTGTTGTGTTCCGAATTTTTTCCTCAGCTCAAGGGAGCAGAGTACCTGAATTTTTTCTGCTCAAGGGAGCAGAATCGTTTTGAACTTATTTTGTGGTACTTGTTTACTTTACTCTGTGGTGTTTGTTTTGTTTGTTTTGTTTGTATGCATGCCTTTGTCCGTATGGTCGACCCATGATGATTGGTGGCCTGGGGTCTTGTTTTGCCCACTCAGTCAGAGGTGCCACGCTTTGCGTGGGTGCTGAGTGACGCAGGGGACTTACAATGCCCTGGTTGTAGGCACTTAGCACAAGACGCACGCCTTCTGTGGAAGTTATACGCTCCACCAGATCAGACATCAATTTAAGTTAAAAGAATTTTGGTAAAAACTGTTATATTGCAAAAAATGCCGTATGAGAGAAAATCACATTTCGGAAAGAGTGTGGAGGGGGGGGAGATTCAATTTTAATGGTACAAAAAAGAAGAATAAAATGAAAACATGTGAAGAGGAAATTTAAGAAAATTGGATCTTTAGAATTTCACAAAAAAGGTTTCAAATTTCTGGATTTGAAAATGGTAAGAATCTAATTAACTCTTTTTAGTTTCATAAAAGTTAAATTAAATTTTGAGGTACACATAAAAAAAATGAGCTAAGTTTCAAAAGATGAAGGAAATCTTGCAAACTTTATAAACAGGGAGTACTTTTGAAAGGTAGAGTAGATTAAAAGGATGAGAGGTGAGTTTGAACCTGGGTTCTGGTGGAGGCGTATCTGGCAGATTTGGATGCCCCTGCTCTGGCGACAATGGCCTCTGTTTCTGGTGGTTTTTACTTAGAAAAAGTATTTTTTTTAAGTGTACTATGTTCCAAGGTTTTTGGATGATCTCTCCCTCCATGGTCATAAGTCGATATGCTCCATTTCCAACTACCTTCTCCACTTGGTAGGGCCCCTCCCAGTTATAAGCGAACTTCCCCGCCTGTTGGTTTCTGGTGTTCTGGAATACCTTCCTGAGGACTAAATCTCCTTCCTGCAGGACTCTGACTTTAACATTCTTGTTGTAGCTTCTGGCGACTGTCTGCCTGTAGGAGGCCATTCTGATCTGGGCATCAGTTCTGAGTTCGTCTATGGTGTCTAAACTGCTTGTCATCTCAACTTGGTTTCTTTCTTCTGTTGTGCAACCATATCTGTGAGTGGGTACCCTCACCTCTACAGGAATGACCGCCTCAGCACCAAAAACCAAGCTAAAAGGTGTCTGCCCAGTAGCCACCTTAGGCGTGGTTCTGTCGGACCACAGCACCAAGGGGAGTTCTTCTGCCCATCTGCCCCCTGCTTGCTCCAGCCTTCTTTTCAGGTTGTCCATCACAATTTTGTTGCTGGACTCTGCTTGACCATTGGATTGCGGATTTCTGGGGGTGGATTTGTTGAGGGCGATGTTCCACCTGGCGCAATAGGCTTCCATTTTATTGCCAATAAATTGGGACCCATTGTCGCAGATGATCTCTGAGGGAACTCCGAACCTGCAGATAATGTTACGTTTAATAAAGGATATAACCTGCTTCTCAGTCACCTGAGGGAACGCTTCTGCTTCTATCCATTTGGAGAAGTAGTCGGTCATTGCGAGCATGAAGACTTTGTTTCCTGGTGCTCTTGGCAATTTGCCCACAATATTCATTCCCCACTTCATGAAGGGCCAAGGAGAGATAATTGGATGTAGTGGCTCTGCTGGCTGGTGATTGACCGGTGCGTGTCTTTGGCAGGCGTCGCATTTTTTAACATACTCTTTGGCGTCCCTACGCATTGTTGGCCAATAGTAACATTGGCGAAGTGCTTTGTTGGATAGACTCTTGCCCCCTGCATGATTTCCACATTCCCCGTTGTGGAGATCATGCATTACCATCTCTGCCTCTTCCTGGCTTAGACACCTCAGGTATGGCCCCGCGGTTGATCTTTTAAATACTACACCGTCGATAAGAATATACCTGGATGCTTTCATTCTGAAACTTCGGGCTTCTCTTTTGTCTGCTGGCAGGATATCATCTTGTAGCCAGTCTTTGTAGGGTTTTCTCCAGTCGGAGATTTCCTCCTGCTCTGCCGTGGTGCTGTAGACCCTTGCTTCCTGAAACCACTGCAGCTCTTGATCTGGTGGACTTTCTTCTGATGTTTCCTGCTCCTGCGCACCCCTCCGGATTGCTGGCTCCAGCACATGGACTATGGGTATAGTGGATACTTCTCCTGTTTTGAAGGTTGCCCCCAGAGTTGCTAAGGCGTCTGCTTCCACATTTTGCTCTCTCGGAACTTGGTTTAATGAGAACTTTGTGAACCTCAGGGAGAGGTCTTTCGCCACTTCAAGGTAAGCCATTATCTTTGCGTCTTTGGCTGCGTACGAACCGTTCATGTGGTTGACTACCAGTTGGGAGTCACCATACACCTCCAGTTGCTTGATTTTAAGGTCTAGGGACAACTGGAGACCCAGGATCAAAGCTTCATATTCTGCTTCATTGTTCGTTGTTCGGAATTCGCATCGGACTGCTTGAACTATGAGATCTCCCTGAGGTGATCTAAGCACCAAGCCTGCTCCGGATCCTCTCATGTTTAAGGCGTCATCTACATTGAGTTTCCACACTTGCTCGTCCCTGTTTTCTTCCTGGAGGATGACATCTTTCTCAGCTTGTGTCTGCAGTGCGGGGCTGAAGTCGGAAATGAAATCTGCTAATGCTTGGGATTTGATTGTTGTTCTGGGGACAAACCTCAAATCAAAGCCACTCAAGTGCATAGACCATTTCGCCATCCTACCTGACAACTCAGGTTTTCTCATAATAGTTTTAAGCGGGTAATTTGTTATTACAGATATAATGTGTGACTCAAAATAGGGACGCAGTTTATACGATGCAGTAACGAGTGCAAGTACAAGTTTTTCAAGGGATGTGTACCTGGTTTCTGCAGGAAGCAGAGACTTACTGACATAGTAGACAATGCATTGTGCTCCTTTATGCTCCCTCACTAGTACCGCACTAACTGCCACCTCGGTTACCGATAAATATAGAAAGAGTGGTTCTCCAGGCTCTGGTTTCGACAGGAGTGGTGGGGTGCTTAGGTAATGCTTCAACTCTTTGAACGCCTTTTCATGTTCTTCAGTCCAGTTAAATCTTTGGGCCTTCCTCAGGACATCATAGAATAAACGGCATCTGTCTGAGGATCTAGAGATGAACCGGTTCAGGGCGGCAATTCTTCCGGTCAGCCACTGCACATCTTTTGGTTTCTGTGGAGACTCCAGATGCAGAATGGCTTTGATCTGCTCTGTGCTGGCTTCGATTCCCCTCTGGGTGACCATGTACCCTAGAAATTTTCCACAGGATACACCGAATGTGCACTTTGAAGGATTCAACTTCATCTTGTACTCCCTCAGGGTATTGAAAGCATCCTCCAGATGTGCCATGTGCTGTGAGGCTTGCTTGGATTTGACAACCATATCATCGATATACACCTCCATGGTTTTGCCAATTTTCTTCTTGAACATCATGTTAACCAACCTCTGGTAGGTGGATCCTGCATTTTTCAGACCAAAAGGCATAACATTGTAACAATAGATACCTCTCTCAGACCTGAACGCAGTTTTCTCCTGATCTGACGGATGCATCTTGATTTGGTTGTATCCACTCCATGCGTCGAGGAAGGTCAGCATCTCATGGCCTGCTGTGGCATCTACCATGGCATCTATGTGTGGTAGGGGGAATGGGTCCTTCGGACATGCCTTGTTCAGGTCGGTGAAGTCGACGCACACTCTCCATTTGCCGTTTTTCTTTGGGACTACTACCACGTTGGATAGCCATTCTGGGTACTTGACTTCTCTGATTTTTCCGGCAGCCAGCAGGTTATCTACCTCCTGGTTTATGACTTGGTTCCTCTCTGGAGCAAACTTCCTCCTCTTCTGCTGGATTGGTTTGTAGCTCGGGTCCACGCTTAACCTGGGAGTTATGATACTCGGATCTATTCCTACCATATCATCATGAGACCACGCAAAACAATCCATGTTAGTTTTCAATAGTTCAATAAGGTTTTGTCGGATATTACCTGTACATTCTGAACCGATTAGCACTTTTCGCTCTGGGTGCTGTTTGTCTAAGTTGACTTCATCTATCTCCGCCTGAGGGGGCTCAAGGTACTCCTGCAGAGGTAGGTGAAGACTCTGTAGTTGCTATGCTGGAGGACTGGCCGTCTTCTTCAGCGCCACTCTGTAGCAGTCTTTGGCTTCCTTCGGATCACCACTGATCTTCTGCACTCCCCAGGGTGTGGGGAACTTCAAACACTGGTGGTAGGTGGACGTGATGGCCTTCATCTCATGTATCCATGGTCTCCCTAGGATCACGTTGTGGGTGATAAGTGTCATTTGTAGTGCCTATTTTGTAGTGTTTTGGTCCCATTTTCCTTGTAGAATCGCTCCTTGGGAGCGGTTTAGGGGCTTCTTATGCTTCCTTTAGTTCGTTTCAGGTTCCCGAGACCGATTTGGAAGAGTTGGAGCGATTCCGACTCAATACATACACATTTTGGAGCCAACGGAGTAGAGGAACGATGACTCGATGCCTTGGAATCGACCCCGAGACCTTGGGACCCAATCCCGAGCCTCCGAGACCCGATCCCGAGTCCCGAGAATCGGTGGGAAGCCCATGAGAGGCAAGGAAGGACCAAAGAGCTCTTAAGGGAGGCCTACAAAGACCCATCCCGTTCGGGATGGCCTCATCCCGTCCGGGATGAAGGAGGAACGAAGTGCAGCTACTGGGGGCTGTTCCGGATCGGGAACATAAAATCCCGATCGGGAATTCCCATAATCCCGATCGGGAATTTCTTTCCCGACCGGGAAAAGCTCCAGCTCGCCCGCCTTCAATTCTTTTCTTCTCCTTTTCATTTGTAACCCTATATATACTCTTCCCTTGTTATGTTAAGCATATACACTTCATTAGAGACTAAACCCTAGACTACTTTAGGTTAGATTAGATTAGATTAGTGTAGATTAGTCGGTAATTAGTAGTTAATCTTAGTTTAAGCTTGTAATATTGGATCTCTTGAAGAATCCATCCAAGATTGACAACCTTGGTGGAATTATTTGGGTTTTTCTTATATACAAGTGTTCTCCTTTTCCATTTCCTTTGTAGTATGGTATAATCTTCTCATCTTTTTACTCTTAATCTTGTTTCTTCATTAAAGTTTGCATCTTTTGTTCTTAGTTCATCATTTTTACTAGTTTGTTCATGTTTGTTTTGATTATTATGTTGTTTCATGTTGTTAGTGTTAGTTTTCCTTTAGATATGTTAGAGTAATGTCTTGCTAGGGTTAGTAAGGCGATTAGGGTTTTAATTGGGTGATTAAGGGTTTGGTTAGAGATGTTGGTGGAAGATTTGGGTTTCCTCTTGTTTGATGCACATCACATGTTTGTGGAATTGCTTGAATGACTAAGTATGTACGAATGCTTGTTTTCTTGCCTTTCTTTTGTGGGTGTTAGTTTGTTGTGGGTTCGGTCCCCTCATTAAGTTGCGAGAGCCCGGTGAGGACGACCCCTAGGTCTTTCTAAGTAGCAAGAGCCCGGATTCGACCTAGGACCATAGCGCGCTAGAACCCCGTTTGTGTTGTGTACCGCCGAGATGGGTTCTAGGTGGAACCTCTAGGTGAGTCTAAGATGCGAGAGCCCGGACCAACCTAGATTACCCTACTACCTCCTTCACTCTAATCCTCCCATGACCATTCCGTTACCCCTTTGACCCCGACCTAATCCTAGCCCGTTTTCCTTTGTTTCCTTTCTCCTTAGCCTTAGTTGTAGTCTAGTCTTCTCCCCCTCTATCATTCTTTAGTGTAGCTCGTTGACTTAGTCTAGTATTTGGGCCGACCTAGTCTAGACGCCTCTTACCGTCCCCGTGGATTCGACCCGACTTACCCTATCTACCCTAGTTAGGATTAGCCGGTTTATTTATTGATCGGTTGGGACGTGTCCACCAGTATCTTCCTCACAGTGCAGTTTCCTATGGAGAGCGTGATGATTAGGGCATCATGGTGGGATTCTGGAGAGGATTCCGCATCTGATTCGTCAAAGGTGACGGCTGGAAGGTCTGGGCAGCTGATTCTGCAGGAGTGTTCTGGCTTGTCTCCTCTGGACTGAGAAGCGTGTCTTTTAGCTGCTGAATAAGTCAGACCGCTTAATTCTGATCCTCCTGTGATTACATTGACAATCCTGGTGCACAGGGGAGGGGGCGAAGGTAACACTTGGTCTGCCGCGTTCACTCTGCTGGAGTTCCTTGATATCAGATGATCCAGATTTCCCTGGTCATAGTGATACTTTACTTCCTTCCTGAGGAGGACACATTCTTCGGTGTTATGCCCAATGTCGTCATGGAATTCACATCTCTTGCTGGTGTCCCGTCGGTCGTTAGCATACTCTTGTCTTCTGGGCCATCTGACTTTGCGCCCCAACTCCTTTAGGGCCCTGAGCAGACCGGCCACGTTGGTAGAAAACCCGTACTCGCTTATTTTGGGTGGGAGTCCTGGGTTCTCTTTCCAATCTTTGTCTTCAGAGATCTTGTGAACACTTCTGTCGTAGGGCTTGGATCTTTCGCCTCTCCTCTCTGCTGGTGCCTTCCTGGAAACATGCTCAGAACCATAGGTAGCCCTTCTGGGGCCTGAATCCTCCTCTAGTCTGATGGCTGCCAATGCTTTGGTTTGCACATCCTCGAATGTAGCACAAGGATATTTGGTGAGATCTTTGTGATCTGAATACTGAAGGAGCCCTTGACGGAAGGCCTCGATGGCGGTGGCCACGTCACATCTGGGGATAGTTACTTTCTCCTTTTTGAATCTGTTGAGGAAATCTCGCGTAGACTCTTCGAATCTCTGCACCACCCGGTACAAATCACTAGTTTGCTTTTCCGGCTTTCTGCTACTGGCGAATTGTTGGTTGAAAGCATTAACCAGATCAGCAAAGGAGGCGACGCTTCTGTTCGGCAGACCAACGAACCAGTGAAGGGCTGCTCCTGAGAGGATGGAGCCGAACCCTTTGCACATGCAAGCTTCCTTCAGAGACCCTGTGGCGGTTATCCCATCATTTTCTGCTTGTACTGGTTGATATGATCCAGGGGATCTGCAGTGCCATCATAGAGCGTCATGGCTGGTGGCACAAAGCCCTTGGGCACATCAACACAGGCCAGGTCGTCTGTGAAGGGTGAGTCTGCATAGCTGTCTCTGGCTGCTCTCTCCAGGGGGCGCGGCATTCCAGGAATTTTGTTGATCAGTTCCCTCAGCTCCTTCAATTCTTGGGACTGCTGGTCTGCAGCGGTGTTGGTCCCTGTAAGAGGGTTAGAAGCAGGGGGGAGAAAACTGAAAGGTGTACTTCCTGTTTGGGGTCCCCCAAGGTGCAGACTGTTTGGAGGAGGCGGCGAAGGGAATGCAACTATTTCAGGCCTGGGTTGCCACTCTGGTGCCTGCTGGTTGGGAGTAGGCGCCGCCCACGCCCCTCCAGAGGGTTGGCTGCTGGACAGGGGATACACTCCTGGTGATTGCGTTGGTTGCCATCTTAGCGTCTGATGGACCGGGGTACCTGCAAGAGATAATGCGTTAGTCTCTCGATTTTCAATGCCGGAGAAGAGATTACCTGAGACGCGCGATCTGTCGGGTGTGGGCCCATGGGTCAGGTAGCCTAGCCCTTGTGGCGCAACGGTTTGGACGGGTGGTGATAGCTCCAGATCCAGCCTAGTGACCACCTCCTGAGGAATCGTCCTTGATGCTTGCCCACTGACGGCGGGTTCTCTGTGGAAGCTTGGTTCTCCCCCAGATATCATAGGCAGGATCTCTGGCGGTGGCTGAATTGGAGCAGATGGTGGCCTTGATGCCGCTTTCATCTGAGCCCTGATGTCCCGGTTATCTTTCTGCAAGGTCTTCACCGCTTGCTGCAGAGTATTGATCCCCTGAAGTATTTCCATCACAGGATCTGGGGCTGACGGAATCCTGAGCGCATCTCCAAACAACCCTCCATGAGCCGGTGTCTTAGATGACGCACCCTCCTTACTGGTTCTGAAGGGGTTGAGCGTCTTTGATGTCGGGGGCCCTTGAGGTGGTCTGGAGGTTGTCGGTGTAGGTCATGCCGTCAGACTGACAGGGGTCGCCTGAGTGGATGGTGTGATGGGCTGGCTTGCTGCCCCTGAGGATGGTGTCCCTCCAGCAGGCTGGGTGGAGGCATCTTGGCTACTGACAAGGTTTTGATCGGATCCAGACATGACGTAGGTTGAATCACTGCAGAATTTTGGCTAGCAAACGATCACTTTGCCCCACGGTGGGCGCCAAATTGTTTTGGTAAAAATTTACCGGGTTACGAATTAATTTGCGGGTTAAAGCGATCGGGCTAACGTTTCACGAAACGACGAAATGAATCGAGTAGACGAATGAACAAACGGTAAAAGAAAGGGAGAAGACACGAAAATTGGTGACGCGGAAATCCAATGAGGGAAAAACCGCGGGGGGAGTCGGAATCCCGCCAAATGTCTACTACGAATGAGAAAAGGAACCAAGAATACAAGTATCGATTTCGAGTTATCGGAGACTATATTTTTCTTAATGTGCTTTTGCGTAGTAGGGTTGAAGTATGTTGTTCATGCCTTCGTTTTTGGTGCTGCTGTGCTTTATATCCCCCTTTCCCTTCTTAGCCGTTGCTTTCCCCTCTTTCCTTCTCATTTCTCTCCTGCTCATTTCTCTCCTGCTCTGGTGGCATTTCCCTAGATTTTAGGAAGTAGTTGCTTGACCGGGTCATGCTTTTAGGGTTGGAGGATTGCGAGCAGTTGGACTGTCTTCGGCCCACTTCGTATCTGATGATTTCCTTGGCCCAATTCTGCTGTTGGGTTTTATTTCGTTGACTCGTTGACTTTCCTTGTATCGATCTCGTGACTCATACGACTTCGGATTGAGTGACTCTTTTGACCCTTTGACTTTTTGACTTTGACCTTTTGACTTGGAGAGTTCCACGTCATTCCGAAGGGTGCGGATTTACCCCAAACAGGCTCCTAACCTTATAAATTGTACATGAGAGATGCATACCCTAGAATAGCTAATCTTCAAAAATTCAGAAGATAATTCAGAAATATGGAGTAATATTTCGAGAAAAAGTACTCTAGTAATCCACCACTTAACCGTAAAATTAAGTCCAATTGAAATACATAGTGCAACTAATTGACAAAAACTGAACTAAAGCAATGAAAATTACCTGAAATTTCTTGTTCCGGAGCATAATCATCGGATTCGTTGGTTAGCATAAATGGAATTCTACCTAATATACATAAACTGAAATTATAAGTGAGCAAAACAAATCAATTGGGTTTACTTCAAAGAGGGGAAAAAAAGATGGAAAATTGATTTACCAGTTCAGTTCTCAGATCTAACGGCTCTGATTTTAGCTCGTCTTCTGTTTTCTCCATGGAAAAGTTGCTGCTGCGGACCTGCGTTTTTTGTTACCACTGGTTTTCTTCTTCTCCTTCTCAAAAAAAAATTGAAATTTTGAGCAACCTTTTTATTTTGATGAAGGACAAAAATCAATCAGAACTAAAAAAAGGAGAAGAGTGATACATACAAACACGATTTGATTAATTTTTGGTGCTAACATAAACGATTTGATGGAGGAGAGGAAGTTTGTTTTTTTATTTTTTTTTGCTCTGATTGAGAAGATGAAGTGAATTAATTTGAGGTTTGAATGTTTGACGTTGAATGAATTTTTGGTAGGGAAGAGTGAGCAGTTAGGGGAGAGGTTATTAAAGAGTGGGGAGTTAGAGGAGGACAGTTTGGGCGAGTATGGGGAAGGGAGTTGGGGCTATGGCAGTTATCATATAAAACTGATGAATTAATACAAAAATCAGAAAATCAGATGCCAAGTAATCGCCATGTGTATTACACATCAGATCCACGTAGGATGTTGATGTAGAATGATGAGGTGGCTCAATGTGAGAGGAGGAAATGCTACAGCTATATAAGGGGTCGTTTGGTTACTCATGTAATTACTGGGAAGTGCAACTTCCCAGGAAGTGCATTTTCAGGGAGTTGTTTGGTTACCCACTTCCTGGGAACTGCCACTTCCCGGGAAACTTCCTTCACAATGGGGGAAGTTACTCACCAAGCCCCCCTGGTGTGTAGAACTTCCCGCATGAATTCATTTCTCACATGACAACCAAACAATATTTTGTAATTCCCATGAAATACAAATTCACGTGAATTTAAAGTTCCCGGTAACTTCATCTTCCCATGGTAAACCAAACGAGCCCTAATATAAGGAATATCACAACCCATGAATTTTTTTACGGATATCACACCCGTAATTTATAAACACCTTGTGCCCAAAATATTAGTGAAAAAGGATAACTAGAGTTGGGAAGTGAATAATTGAAGGTGGGCCAAAAAAACGTACAGTAAAAAAGATGATTTTGAATTGAATGGAGTAAGTGAATTGCACGGTGAGTTACGTGAAATTGGGACTTTAGTTCGTGGGATTTTGATGTGCTCTCTTAACTTAACTTACCTTCTTTTGGCCTGGGTGGGTATCATCAAATCTGTGTTTCTTGCGTATATTTCTAGGGTTCCCAACTCTCTACTCCACTCCTCATCCATTTTTACCCAATTCATACCCAACATTTTTGTCATCTAGTTTTTCTACTTCCGACTAATTTGGTAAAAACAAATGTAATGAATCATCATCTCTTGATTGCTTCCCTCACTCACACTTTTGCTACCAAATCAACATCTCAATCTCAATCTTAATCTTAATCAAATCCCTTTTTTTTTAAAGATAAGAAAAAAACAAACAATTGTGGGTTGTATCCCAAATCTGTGTTTTATACATTGGGTTGTTCTGTGTATTAAAGGGTGAGATAGATAGATAGATATTTGGGTATTAGTATTAGCTAGGGCACGCAAGTCAATCATCAAAATTTCATTGTGGGTTATATTAATTATTTGTTGATTGATTGATTGATTGGGGAAAAGTGTGTTGAAGGCGGGTTTGGTGGAAATCTGGGCGGGGGTGAATTAGGGCAAAATAAAAGGGAAGATGGTGAGAGAGAGGATAGAGATTAAGAAAATAGAGAATGCAACAGCAAGACAAGTGACATTTTCAAAGAGGAGAAGAGGTTTGTTCAAGAAAGCTCATGAACTTAGCATTCTATGCGATGCTGACGTCGCCTGCATCATCTTCTCTTCTACCGCCAAACTCTTCCACTATTCCAGCTCCAGGTCTATGTCTATCTCTTTTACATATATATATATATACACCTTATATATTACTCCATTATTTATTATTCTCTACTCATCGTTCCGCGATAATAGTAAGACAGTCTTACAAGAGAGATATTCTGATTTTCCGGGGAAGGGATACTTGTTGCCTGCATGTTTATTGTTATTGGTGTAGGATCAGAGAACAAACTTGAAAATAATAATACTTGTAGTTGAGTTTGACACATTTTATTGATACAAACCTTTTGTTTTGGTTGATCACTGATGCTGTATATCAAAGAGGGAATTAGTCATGCGCTTGTTATGCTTCTTGATTAATGAAGTTCAAGTCTAGTTTATTTTCACGACCTTCACTTGATAGATACTCCCTCCGTCTCCGTCTCACTTATTTGTTTATGTTTCATTAAAATAGTCTTCACAAATAATATGAAAGGTAATTAAACAAGATGGAAAGAGAGTGATATTATGATCGTGTTTGCTTTTAGATGATTAGGCATTTAATTAAGGTAATATTCCATGTTCGACGTCTTCAATGTGTTTTTGGTGGAGGGTGAGATTATACACGTACTCTACTGTGGTTTAGATGATTGGAAGGATTATTCGTTGAAGCTTTAGTTAGCTAAGTCGTTGAACTAACAAGCAATTATTAGCTACTTCAGTTGTTTTTCTCGTATATTATACCACCATGCAATGAATACGATTTACTTGCGCTTTGCTGGAGGCTGAGTTATTTTCCCAATCTGAAGTGTAGTGTAGTGTAATATTTTCTAGTTATGCTCTCACAAGTTTCTTTTATAGAGGTTTGGTATGATACGAAGCTGGTATAGCATGTGAACGGTTAGAAAATTAAGGCAACTTAAGATGCTGTTAATTTTGTGATGGAGTGTCATAAGAAGTTGTCCCAAATGCACAGCTAGCCAATATGTATGCTGGGATGCGCACATCAAAGTTATTTGACCATTTCTGACAAATCAAGTCAGTGAGGCCCTTTTAACTCATACATACATTGAATCTGGGCAGCGTTATTGGTTGGTTAACGGGGTGTATATGTTACGCAAGCTCTTGTATAGTATTATTAATAAGCAAGCATTACTTGACTTGAATGTGCAACAACATGAATTATTGCTCTATTTTAGACGTTACAATTATTGATGGCGGTCACCCTTATAACTTAAAAGAAAGAAATTAAATGTTCCCTTTCTATTTTGGGATGGAGGGAGTAGAAAGCATGACGATAAAAATGGGATGGAGCTGAGGGAGTAGAAAGTGTGACGATATATAAAAGTGGGATGGAGGGAGCATACCGTATATGTTTAGTGTTAAATTTGATTTTCCAGCATCCATTGTTGTGAAGTAGACTCACAATTACAGATGGAGCATTTAACTGACATTTTAAACTCTTTTTCTTGTTACCCCCGTATAGTATGGAGACGATTCTGGAAAGACAAAAACTGCACTCGAAGAACCTAAAGAAAATGGAGCAACCTTGTTTAAAACTGCAGGTAAGTTGTCCTCTGGGATAATATCTAATGAGTATTTCTCTCTTCTTTCATTTTACTCTTGATATGTTCCAAGTACACTCCACTTACTTCTGTCTGCTTTTGATAACCCATACTACCTTGAAGAGTTGAAATTATATGTGTGGTTCAAATTTTGAGTTGGTACAAATAATTGGGTTTGATTACTGGAAGCTTTAGTGTCATCCATGCATGCTCATCAGTCGTCGTCAGTGTCCTGCTCCCTGGTCCGAGTTATTTCTATTTATGGCGTATTTTTCAACTTTCACTATCGAATTTATGTTTATGTACTGAATAAGGACCAAATTAAACCAATAGTGATAGGCAAGTGTGTGTGTTGTGTGTGTGTGTGTGTTTCTTTAGATGATTCCAATTCACAGAATGCATGCATGTACTGCTATTGTTTGAAGCTAACTAGCGGCGTTTGCGGAATGAAGTAGTCCGGTACTATATATAAATATGAACATCAAGTCATTTCGTAGGTTTCTTCACTATTATTTTTTTTTTTTTTTTTTTTGGTGACGAGGGAACCCGCAGCCGCTACCTTTGGTGCGCTCTGGGTAAACCCCCGGGTGTACGCAATAGCCTGCAAACCACGCACACCATGTAAGCCGCCCTTTGGACGACAGGCTCGAAGCCTAGATGGCATAGCCTCAGGCCATACAACTCCCACAAGAACGCTCTTGCAGGGGCTTGAACCTGAGACCCATGGGGTTGTGGCCACATGTTTTAACCACTAGGCTCCACCCTTGCGGGCTTCTTCACTATTATTGAATTACATACTTTATAAGCCAAATTGAGTTATACTCCTCCATTCCAATTTTATCCTTCCATCTCCCTGCTAGAATTATTCCAAATTAATTGTCACAGGTCTAAATCCCCTATGTACTAAGAGGATAGTAAATTCTAGAAAGGTGTCATGTGTCAACACCTCCTTCGCTATTTTCCCTCCAAAAAATTCACATCTAAATAAGGAAGCTATTAAGTATAAATATTTTATTTAATATCATTAATAACATGCAACCCATTATAATTACAAACATTATTGAGTAATAGTAATTTTTAGGAGTACGATTTTGATGAAAACCACAAAAAAATAAATTCTAAGGGTGATACTTTTTTTTATTTCAAATAATATATATTTGGTATAAATACATAACCTATTCATTGCAAATTTGAAGTTATGTTATATTCAAGAAGGATTTTTTTTTTTAATAAAAGGTACTCCGTAGTTCATTTTATTGTAAAATACTGCTATAATTAGTTAACCTTTTTATTAGTTTGTAATTTATTTTTCTGACAATACATTATCTAAAAAATAATTTATTTTAATCGAACATCTCTAAATAATACTCCCTCTGTTCCAATGATTTCCTTGCATTTGCTTTTAGACCATGTTTAATGGAGGTGGAAAAAAAGGTGGAAGTGGAGGGTGAAAGGTAAAGTAATATTAAAAAATTTGGACCTAAACCCATTTTGCTTAACATTTGGTCCAAATAGAACCTCTTCCACCCTTTCTTCACCTCCCTATATGGCATGTTTTTATTGGTTAAATGGATGATAAATGATTTTTTAAATTAATGTGAAAAATCAATAAAGAGTAATATATGTGTGTGGGACCATGGTGAAAGGAAGGTGTGGATAAAGATAAAAAAGTTAGTATAAGTTTGATAAAGTGGGTTGTAAATAAAGAATTGTATTTATAATATTAGACCTTAGTGAAGAAGACCCATGGATAAACATGGTCTTAGCACAAGAATTTAGGTGGTGTTGGAAATGGGTATTTATTTGGTGAAGTTACTAATTTACCATATTAAGTAATTAATCTATATATTCGTGCAGTATTGCACGGGTCTATACTAGTTTAAGAGTAGTTAATTAGTTATTACCGAGTATATCATTTTTATATAACTTATCCCTAAACAGAAAGTAGGTCTAGGACAATAAAAATGAATGGAGGGCGTAGCATTATTTCAAAAAGGACTTGTCAAACAACAACAATAACATTAGAGCCTTGATTGCGGTTGTTGGACATGTATCATTATATGAAAGCATCACTAGTTGAACACCCGCCTTGAGATATTATGAGGTAAAAGGTAAAGAGAAACGTGAAGGGAATCATGATAACAAGCTAATCTCAATTACGAGTGTAATATAAAAATAAAA
This sequence comes from Agrostemma githago, assembly GCA_958450325.1. Taxonomy (NCBI): domain Eukaryota; kingdom Viridiplantae; phylum Streptophyta; class Magnoliopsida; order Caryophyllales; family Caryophyllaceae; genus Agrostemma; species Agrostemma githago. The sequence continues at coordinate 10,673,372 of OY288255.1, read as the reverse complement.
AACTTGTTTATTTTACTTGTATACTAGTTAAGACACTAAAATATAAATTAATACTCGGTACTTTGTAGCTTTGTAAAAAATTTACAAAATAAAAATAAAAATATGTAAAACAAAAATATAGTGCAAAGAAAGTCATATAGTGAAATACAAAACGTGGATCATTTATATATGCAAACATGGTAAAAAATCTTGGCCGAGTTGTATAATAGTATTTCATTCTACTGATTGGAGACATGGCACGAGAAAATACATACTGAGAATCACCGCGATCCAGCCAGGACGGCAGGACGCCCAATTAAAGATTGATTATACTGATACGGAGATTCTAAATCATGCATGTTGATAAAACTTGATGGTATAAAAGATTATAAGTATAAAGTTTAAAAAATCTTAAAAGGATACAAATAAGAGTAATATCTAAACAAGTAAATCAGAAAGATAATACTAAAACTAATAAGAATCCAGCTCGATCCATCGTCCAAATGTATCATCTCCTTCCATATATCTCTAAATTACTACGGAGTAGTTTTATATTTTTGATTGCCAATTACTCGTAGATGGTACATATATGTGATGTATTCTTTGCTTACTGTAATTTTTATTCCTGAAGTTTGCAATTTTTCATGTTATAGCTTGTAGAGGACAGTGACTATGCTAAGTTGAATGAAGAAATTGCACTGAAAAGCCACCAATTGAGGTAATCCCCATGCGTAAGCGTGATTCTTTGGGTTGTTAAGAATTTAAGATGCTCTTAGGTTTGTTTTATTTCCTTATTGAGGAAATCAAAACTGTGAGTGGGCTGGGGTGGATAATCTAATCGTTGATAATGGAAAAGCCCCTCACTATATATAAACTTTACAAATGGTTATGGAGACGTGATTGTCGTGAATGTTGAAAGCAGGCATATGAGGGGAGAGGACCTTAATGGGTTAAGTTTAGAAGAGCTGCAGGAGCTGGAAAAGACACTTGAATCTGGACTGGCTAAAGTCATGGAGAAAAAGGTTTGCTTCAAAAACTGTAATCTTTTGCCGAAATCTTCGTTACTTATACAGCTAGATTTGAAGATTATTGTCTTAAATGATCTGATTGTTTAATTTGTTGGCGACCATGCACGCAGGCTGAGAAAATAATGACCCAAATCAGTGAACTCCAGCAGAAGGTGAGGATATCAATAACTAATTAATCATAGGCCTAGGTCAAAAAGAAAGCATGCAGTTCTATAAGAAACATTCACAGAAGCCATATATATGTCTATATGATCTTGATGATAAATTATTACAGGTTTTCTCGTTTTATGACTTCCAAAGCTTCGTGTTTGGATCGCCTATATATTGATCACATTTCCCTTTCCTTTCCCCCTATTCTTGCTCCTTCCTTCGACTTTGTATATATGCAGCCAGTCATTGATAGTTGAGTGGATGATTCATGTCATCTGTCGTCTCCAAATCAATTGGAGTTGCGGCTCTCATTATGTTATTGTTTTCTTGTGTTGTATATGAAGCCCCATCCAGGATATGATTGTTCTCCCTATCTAAGTCTTCTAATTTTTCTTTACTTGGACAGAGTGCAAAATTGGTGGAGGAGAATGAGCAACTAAGGCAGCAAGTAAGAATGATCCCTCCTACGTTCTGTTTAATTTATTGTTGCAAATATAGTGGAGGGATGGAATTCGTGGTGAACAAGCATATGATATTGGTCTCGAGTCAGGATCTGATGATGTTAAAATTGGTTTATACAAATTATAGGTGCAGGCAACGTCGAGAAGCAAAGACCAAAGTGGTCCGGAGTCTAAGAATATCAACTACGAGGATGGGCATCAGTCGTCAGAGTCAGTGAGTACTAGTGGATGCACTACTTCTAGTGGTCCATCACAAGATTGTGATGACAGCTCCGATACATCTCTCAAGTTGGGGTACGTATGTAACCTTTATTACATTTTCATTGAATTAGCTATCTACGGTTTTCCTTCTCGTTTGATGTTAGGGAGGAAAGCCTCTGTGAAGTGTGAACCCTTGATCTGAAACTGCTACATCCTTAGCTAGCTTTCTCCCAATGTTACCCTCATTCCATTACTTTCTTTGCACTTCTTAGTTTGTGTCGTACGTACTCTCACTCTCTCCCCCTTTGCTGATTATTTACCATATCATATTTCTAATTGTGTGATTGACGTGAGATATTTGTAAGAAATCAGAGACTCCATCCGATTTGGTAGTGTAGACTAATAGCAACGAGCATTTGTGGCACGATATGTAAATGTCTGTCAGCAATCCTCATGTTTGAAATAGAAGCAAATAGAAGGTCAGGATAATCATAAATAGAGACTTATTATGCCTTCCGATCCATTTGGAGATGGAATAATAAGCATTATTATTATGATGATGTGTTTTGTATTGATGAGGGGCTTTGATGAATGATGATGGTGCAGATTACCATACTGATGACCTCTTCGATCAGGGAAGTTCCATATATTATTGCTCCCTGATTCTAATTTAGTGCCGTCGTTTGTAATATTGCTTGCTTGTATGGACTGGGATATTATGTAACAAATGTATCCTCCTTGTAAGCTGTAACCATGATCGTTGTGTTGCTTGTAAAAATAGTAATGTACTGTACTAATGTGTATGTAGAAATGACAGATGGATCGATCTTTTGCAACAATATAATTGTCCATCTCTATCTATCTCGCCCGTGTCGGAGTAGTATTTGATTATACTGTATGGTTTCTGGTAAATTCTGTGGTATTTGTAATAAAACTCTTCCCAATTGAGGTGATAAACGCAGCAATGACTCGAGGTCCTTGTACTAGGAAAGCCAAGTAGTACTCGTATTAATTACACGCGTCCTAATTATATTGTTTACCTTTTATAAAAAAAAAACACCAGGTGTAATGAATTGTAAAATTATATACTTCTTCCGTTTTAATTGTTTTTATATTCATTATAAAAATTATTTTAATAAAAAACAGGCAAATGAACGAGATGGAGGGAATATAAAGAAACAAGCAGAAAATTAATGAAAGTATTTGTGTAGAAGTGTTTTCTTTTGTCTATATCTTTAGTTATTCCCATCCATTCAATTCTTTACACTTACTATAAATAGACAATTCAATCAATTCTTTACATTCCCTTTTTGGCAAAAGACTTTACCATATAACCCCATATCTTTCCTCTATTTACACAAAATACCACTACTTTTTCCTTACTTTAAATTTGGTGGACCCATAAAATCATTTGATTTACCAATAATATTCTTACTTTTACCACTTTTCTTAAAATTTGTGAAACCTCCCATGTAAAGCATTGATTGGATGGGAGGGAGTATGTTTTAGTAAACATTATAAAAAATTCATATTCATAATGTATTTTATTGGACGATTCATTGGAACGGAGAAAATATCCATAATGTACTCCGTCTGTTTCATTGATATCTTTCATTTTTTTTTTTTTTTCAACCATTTCACGGAAGGAGCAATGGAGAGGAAGCTCACGGTATGATGTAGATGTGGCAGTGATGTCATGTCCACCCGGACAGAGAAACAAATGAAGCAGGGGAATGTGATTAATACAGTAGTGTAGTATGAGAAAGTGATGGGCAAGGAAAGGAGTATTACCGTTACCTAAGCCTAAGGTCTATTACTAGTCTACCCTATCACGGTCACAGGAATGTGATATACGTCCAAGGCGTCCGTGTCACGAGCACAACACAAGACAATACACCTTCACCAACTGTCTCCTCCTCTCTCCTCTTCTCTTTTCTTTTGCGCAATCATAACAACTTCCTCATCTTTAGCAACACTCGACTTCAAAGGTAGGATGGATCAAATATTAATCATATGAATGGATTAAAACAAAGTCTTCCCTCCGAATTTTTAATATTGTTCCATTTTTTTTTTTTTGACTGAGTTTGATCTTTTACCTTAATCTTTTACCCATTTTCCATTTTAGGCCATAAAGTGTGTTCACATCCAACCACCCATTTCTCTCTTTGATACATTCGGATTATTTTGTCTTATTTAGTCATGCGGTAATATTTAATCCGTTATAACTTTGTAACAGATATACCCGTCACAAGGAATAATAAATATATTTATTTTATGGATTTTTTTAGTTAGTCTTATTTTATCTTAAGAAAATATTTCCATCTTTATTTCTCTGTCATCAGATGCATCATTTTAACACCATCTCTTTCTTACTTTTTTACCTTTTATTCAACTTTATGACAAATTCATACGGAACTAAATCAAGAAAATGAAGGAGTACTTAATATATCCGTATAATAAAGTGAGTAATAAATCATACTCACGAGTAATTGCTTGCAATAAAAGAATTGGATTGTGTTATTTTGGGTGGAAGATGAGGATGGAACCCCAAATCTTGGAGCTAACCCTTTTACATGTGAATTGGAGTGTTAGTGTCACCGACTGACTTACCCATGAACCCACATTTGCAAGCTCACTTGTTGTTTTCTAAACACACACAAATCCTACTTCTTCTTCACAATTCACATGCTTCTAGTAGTATTTCTCAAACCTCTCTCTCTCTCCCTTCATTTACCTTTTTTAATAGAGTAATGGTAATATATATATATATATCCGTTACAGTTGAAGAAATGTTCATTTATTGAGTTCACAGTCCACTCATATATCCATCCCATTTATAATCAATCAATCTTACTTGCATATATACACATACATAGTGCTGCCTGTAGTGAAGAAAGAAGAGAGTAAAAGGGTAAAACCAACCCCTCTCCCAATCAATTCCCTCCCTTCCCTGGCTAAGTTTTAAGTGTGATTTGGGACTTCAATTACACATCAAAGTCTTCATCTTTTGCCAACTTCCCTTTTTTTAGAAAGAATTAACAACTGGGTTTCTCTAATTTCATCATCTCAAGACTCAACTCAAGTAGGAGTGGAGTGGGTACTAATAACTACTAAGCAAGTATGAAGTTGAAGATAGTAGGAGTAGGAGTAGGAGTAGGAGTAGGAGAAGGGTGTTTATTTGCTGCTGTTTTCCTGCTGTCTCACTGTGCTTCATTTCAGCCATCTCCTGCCCTCTTATCAGTATGTGTTTCCCCCCTATCTTTAATTTAATTATTGTGTAAGACCGTCTTATCAGTAATAAATAAATGAAGTTGTCTTTTCATGGAAGTGAACCGTTTCAAACCGTCTTGGTGTTGCACCATAATTTGTGATCAAACTATTATTACCACTTCAATTAGTTATGTGGATTGTAACAATTTTGGTTGCTCTTCTCATATACAGTACTCATTGGCCTTTGGATTGGATTGATTTTAGGATTAAGTTTTAAGACTTCTGTGAAATGTGGATAAAGCCAAGGCAAGCCACCCAAATTTGCGATGCTTAGAAGACAAGACTGGCAAAAGTTGGGAATTTGTGTGTGTATGCTCTACCCTCTAGATTAGTAGTAGGAGTAGTAATTTGTAAGGAAAGAGGGAAATGACATTAATGCAAATATGTCTAGTTTTTGCTTTGGTAATATGGATTGGAGCCTACATTTGGCCTAATTTGGTATTTTCTTCTGTTTAGAGTTAACTTAGTTGAGATTAGGGAAATTGCAACCTTAACACAAAGTTCCCTCTTCTGCTTCTATGCCCTCCTATCTCGTATTCTCATGTGTTCTCACTTGGTTCACCTGATGAGACTCCGATGCTGCTTTTTGTAGTTACATCGATATACATGTGTTGTTTTATTTGGTGTAAAGGGAGCCACTTGAACGATTTTGATAGGGACCAGGGCACGACTATTGACTAGGCTAGTTAACAGCTTCATGGTTTCAATCTATGTGAATCGGCTATTACCATTAGTGTTGTGTTAATCATTTAGTTAAAAGTGACTCATTGTCGCTATACACCCTTAAAAGACTTAAAGGTGTCCTAATGAATTCGACCCGAGCTTAAAAGTGACCTTACATCTCATATTCTGAAGTCCTAATTAACATGGGGAAATATCTGTCATGTCAAAGATTATTGTTTTTCTAATGTTTAGTGTCATTGCCAAACTTATTTTGGGATTACTAGTTTACTACTCAAAATCAGAATCGGTATAATAGGATATGTGACTTCAACCACCTGATATATGTTCTTGCTTATGATTACAACACCGGACACTATTATCCTCCCTCCATCCGGCTGTTATTGTCCCCATTTTCTTATTTATCCATCACAAATTTATTGCCACTTTCCAAAGAGTAGGTCTCCTGAGAGACAGTCTCTCATTAATTTTACTGAGAGACTAAGTACAAATGAAAGTAACAGTGGTACCAAACCTAATACAAGTAGGTACGATTAACACAAAAGAGTATACAAATATAAAGAGGGTACGCTTCTTATAAAAACAAGTACAAAACAAAGTTGTCATTTAAGGGTACGAATAGAACATAAAGGGGTACTGAAGAGTGGTCTCTCAATAAATTATTGAGAGACCGTCTCTCCCAAGAATTTGTGCTTTCGAAATATAGTGAGTATAAATAGTGAACTCCTGATTTTACACTTTTTGGACGAGGGCGTGTAGAGTTGATAGTTGCTAACTGCAGATCTTCCACATAGCAGGATTGGATGTATGCAAAATCTAGGCACTCAAATCTTCTCAAAGATGCTTTAAGAGGACAAGCTGTGAGTTATTATTTCGGAGATACTTTGTTAATCTTCCTTTTTTATTGGGTTTGTTTATGTATTTCTAAGTTTTTGATTGATGATGTCATTTAGCCGAATGAGGAACCATTTGAGCTCTGGTCACCCCTGCCAGACCAAGGATGGAGGCCATGTGGAGAGTGTACACGATCTTATGGTGAGCCAATTGTTACCTAACACTAGGCTTTCTACCTTCGATGTTGACGGATAATCTCTCACTGTACCTTTTAAATCCATGTAGGAAAACCAGAGAATTCATCAGGGTACCTTCAGATTTTTCTTGATGGAGGTCTGAACCAACAGAGAATGGGAGTAAGTACAGTGCATCAAACTTAAATACTACACAAATTCTTAAGCGAGGCGGTCCAACTGTGGGACCAATCTATTTATGCGAGACGGTCCAACTATGGGACCAATCTATTTATGCATATAATTCAATGAGGGATATTTAATACTTTATTTAATTTAATAATAAATGAGTATACGAATTGGCCTCACTATGAAATAGTCTCATGCAAGACTTGCGACCTTAGATGTTTCTTCTTATTGATATTTACTTGATGCTAATAATCGATCACATTTCTTTTCTAGATTTGTGACGCTGTTGCAGTTGCTAAGATTTTGAATGCCACACTGGTTATCCCCCTTTTAGAAGTCAATCCTGTGTGGCAGGACTCGAGGTAATTGCGAATAGTACTCCGTAGCATTTAGTTCTTTTAGGGTCTAATATATGGAGCTCATATCTGAAGTTCATGTTGTAAAACCCCTTTGGCAGTTCATTTGAGGAAATTTTTGATGTGGATCACTTTATTGACGTCTTGAAGGATGACATTTCCATAGTCAAAGAGCTACCTTATGAGTATTCATGGAGTACAAGAGAGTTCTATGCTACCGCTATTCGCGAAACAAGAGTTAAAACTGCACCTGTTCATGCCTCGGATCAATGGTATACTGACAATGTGTTGCCAGTACTACAAAGGTATGTAGAGCACTCATTTCCCCTTTATCATATTTATATTTCTAAATTTATTCTAGATTTCTTTGCATTATTGATTTTCCGTTGGACACATAATTCATGTCCAAATTTAGATACGTAACATTGCATTTACGCTCTTCAGATTGAAGGGGCTGAAATCCAGTATTGTGTGCAAGGACTAATGTTAGTTACTATTGTATCTCCCTCAGCTACGGGATTGCTGCGATTTCCCCATTTTCACATCGCCTAGCATTTGACAACATGCCTGTAGACATCCAGCGGCTACGTTGTAAAGTGAACTTTCAAGCGTTGACTTTCGTCCCACACATCAGAGCATTAGGCAACGCTCTTGTGAGCCGGCTCCAGTACCCATCTTCTACGAGCGAGCCTGAGCATGGGTTGCTTCATGATTTCACTTACAGGAAAACCTTCAGAGAGCCCCAAAAGTTTGTTGTTTTACACCTACGGTTTGACAAAGTATGTGCTTTGTATCTGGTGTGTTCATTTTAATGTAAACATACTATTTTTACGAGGGAAAATTAATAAGGTCATCTATAAATAAAATACAATGACAATAATTCTTAGCAGAAATCAGAACGGAAGAGCAATCATAAATTTTCTATCTACAGCGACTTGGTAAAAGCATATTCAAGCATGGTTTCATGGCTGTGTTGTTCTTCATCACATTTTTATAACAATTGTTTCGTGTGCAGGATATGGCAGCTCATTCTGCCTGTGATTTTGGTGGTGGTAAAGCTGAAAAATTGGCACTGGCTAAGTATAGGCAAGCAGTGTGGCAAGGGAGAGTTTTGAACTCTCAGTTCACTGATGAAGAACTTAGGAGTCAGGGGCGTTGTCCAATGACTCCAGAAGAAGTCGGACTACTTCTAGCTGCTTTGGGCTTCGACAACAGTACTCGATTGTATCTTGCCTCACACAAGGTCAGTCTAGTTTTCTTAACTTGCGCTCCATCCGTCAATCTAGCGGTTGGTGATTATGTGCAATAACTCAGTAACTTCTGAATGATGCCATTGTTTTAGGTCTATGGTGGAAGAGCTAGGTTATCGACTCTCAGGAAGTTGTTTCCTCTTATGGAAGATAAGAAGAGTCTTGCTTCCTCAGAGGAGCGTGCCCGTATCAAGGGGAAGGCTTCCTTGCTAGCTGCTCTTGATTATTATGTCAGCATGCACAGTGACATTTTTGTCTCTGCTTCCCCTGGAAACATGCATAATGCACTGGTAAGCATCCCAGTGTTTTAAAGGCCCCCTAATGAAAATCCAAATGGACAATTCGGTAACCTGCATCAACCAACAACTACGTCATAATTCATTAGTTGAATTTGCTTTATAATTAAGAAACAATCTCTCCTAAATGGTGATAGGTTGGACATCGAAGCTACGAGAGTTTGAAGACAATAAGGCCAAACATGGGACTGTTAGGGCAGCTGTTTTTGAACAAGAACATGAGTTGGATGGATTTCAGGCAAGAAGTGGTGGAGGGACATCAACATAGACACGGTCAGCTACGGATGAGAAAGCCTAAGCAATCTATTTACACATATCCTGCACCAGATTGTATGTGCCGCGCATAAGGTTTATAATTTTGGCCTCTTATGAGTAGTATTTATTTTCACTACTTGTAGTATTTGTTTCTGTCATGGGTTTTTATTGTTTTTATGGGTTTTTAATATGAGTAAATTAGAAATTACTTCCTTCAAAGATGTGTTTATTAAAATTTACTCCCTTATGAATTTTTTTAAATATTTTACACCCAAAAAGATGCAAAACTTTAAAATTTACTTGCAAATCACTATTACGATGAGTTTATGATTTTACTGACCGAAATGCCCTTCATTAGTATTACGCCCCTCCCCCACCCCACCTCATCCTCATTTCGACTTTTCCAACTCTTTCAGTCCCAATTCCAGGAGAACCCTAAATTTCCAAATCGAAAATCACCAAATTCAAAACTCAAGCATCCATTTATCAATCAATTGTGGGGACTTTTTTTTTACAAGTCTGCAGACTAAACGAGAGCATAAGGGAAGGGGGAAAGAAGGGTAGGAAGAAGAAACGGGCACTTTCGGTAAAAAAAATAGGAAACAAGCAAAATAATTCAAACTCACCGGATTAACTCGTCAGAGTAGTGATTTGCAAGTAAATTTTGAAGTTTTGCATCTTTTTGGATGTAAAATATTAAAAAAAAATCATAAGGGTTTAAATTTTAATAAACGCATCCATCTTTTTGGATGTAAAATATTAAAAAAAAATCATAAGGGTTTAAATTTTAATAAACGCATCTTTGAAGGGAGTAATTTCTAATTTACTCTTTTAATATTGTACATCTCTGAATAAACAAGAGCTGATTGATCTTACTTGTTTGTGTATTAAAGACACAACATATATGTATTCGGTGATATCTTGTAACTTATCATGTCTAACAGAGGTGAGTAAAAAGAGAATATGCTCGTGGATTTGTAGTCTGTGAATGTCAATTTCGGAATATGAATTACAATGACTAATTTGGTATTCATTGATATGAAAGCTCATTTCGACTATCAAGTATACAGAAGACAAGGAATTGAGGATTAAAGCAAAATTGCGAATTGAGGATCAAGTGTACAGACAATAGGAATAGAATAAAACAACTCTTGCTCTCGCTTAAATTTCCACTTCAACATCAAACAGAACGATACAATTGCTGGTATGGCAAAGAACAAAAACAGCGCCGGTAAGCTGCCCAACAACTACGGCAGTTCAATGAGCAATGATCTTGATTATGAAACACAATTACTAAATACTGTACAATTACTTAACACCGGATTAATAACATCCACATGGATCACTCCGATTTACTGGTTCCTTGTGGAGTTGCTGAGGAAGCAATGCCATCTTCTATGGGAAGGGTCCTTTTAGAACCTTCCAGAGCAACCCCAAGTACTATGTTATCTTCTAAACTCGATTTCGATTTCGATGATTCTAAAGTTGGAGACTTGTCACCGTCACCATGCTTCAACGGACTGCTGCTTGTCTTCTCCTCATTCCCTGTACTTTCTTTCTCCGCCTTTATCTCACTGTTTTCAGAATTATTCTGTGAGCTTGGCTTGGATTTTGATGGTGATTTGGTAGCATTAGCTTTGTCATCAAGTTTGGGATCCGATTTGGACGCCACATCAGCTTTATTCTCATCACTTATTTTTGAATGTAATGGTTCCGATACATCGTCCTCAGTCTTCTTGCCAGGTTTTGAGGTCTCGTTGGTAATAACAGAATCTGGGGTTGATGATTCCCTGTCTTTACTATCAGGAGCGACGTCAACCAACTGTTGACTTTCCAACACCTCACGCGAACGTACAGTGCGAGCCTGAGATCTTGACTTGTCTTCACCATTGACCTTGTACGAAGGCTCTAAAAGAAGAACGGGACTCTTTGGTGCAGGTCCACCACGACTGAAGAAAGAATCTGAAAATGACATACTGCCAAGGTCGGTGGGCTCATTATAGAACTTTTGGATGGTTCGGATTGGAGTGGCAAGCCGGGCCCTGTGATGCTTGACAACTCTTAGAAGATCCAACAGTATAGTTTCCTGTATAGACAGCAGGCAGACACACTGCATATCATTATCAGAAATGAAAATTTTCCCCCACCTAGCAGGACAACATTCATCTATGCTTTTCAAGCAACATCATCGACAATTTCGTGCCATTCGCCATAATTTCATCTTAGGATTAAATTTATCCTTCATGAACATTATGTACAGTTTCGTGCCTTTCATCTTAGTTTCATCTTAGGATTGAATTTGTCCTTCATGAAAGCCAGTTTCTACATCCCATACCCTATCAATAAAAAAATAAATTTCAATACCTTGACACAAAGGTATTCTTCATGATGTGACGTCTTCACAAAACAGGAGATCAGTATCTGCATTACACATTTATACGAAAAACAACTTTAGTCAGCTCCTCAAAGGTCCGTTTAATCTGAAAAGAAAAAATAAATAAACAAAGCATATTTCCTAGAGAATAGAGTGACAACTGAGCTATTAATGAAAGAAGCAAAAATGACAAGGAATAATAATACTAACCATAAGGGCTTGATTTTCAGGATCAACATTTTCTAAAAACACTCTTCTATGAAGCTTTTTATGTTCAACTTGAGGATTCTTGGACAAAACTTTACGCATGTCAGCAACAATATTCTATAGATTGTGAAACAAACATTCCTGTAATGTAAGTGGTATCAATCTGTGACATAATTAATGACAGTGCACAGAGAATCATAAGCTCATATACTCACATTAATCTTACTGGAATCCAAGTGACTGATTGCAAGATGGGTCTTGATACGCCAGTGAGATTTTTGGCTGAGGTTTCTCACAACATTCACTGTAAACTTATGGTTAGGGATGTGGACTGCCTCACGATCCTCTCCCCTAATAATTGTGGGTGACCACCACCCCACATGCTGTCGAGGAGAAAAAGTAAATGACAGACACGAAGGTTAGGATCCTATTAAATTGTTCGTGAGTTTGTAGTGTTTATGGTAAATGTAAAATAGAATAGACAACAGTTGATTTATAAACACAGAAAATTTCATTTTGTAGTATTCCAAGTAAGCTCGGTTAGGTGGAGTTCCTTTTCAACTCTAGAGGATCTGGACACCAGAACAACTGATAGGAAAAAAGAGGTATCAGCTTATAGCAAACAAATTTCAAACAAAGCAAGATCATAACCAACTCCAGAATCTGTTTGAACCGAATGCAAAGAAGTACATAATAATGAAGTACTAGTATCAGAGAACTCTCGCGGGATTATGTTCAAAGCTATCAAAAACACACCTCCACGGTGCCAGATACTTCATAGCCATCAATTTTTGTTTGAATCCATTCATTTATCACAAATGGGCGTGTTGCATGGATCATTATGCTTGATAGAAAATTTGTAAATATCTGCAAATCCAGACCACAGTATAAGCTTTCATCAGAAAAGTCCAAAACTATAAGTCGGCAAGTAAAAATATTACTGTAGTATGTATGGTAATGATTCAAAAAATAGTTTTCAAATGAGTGTCGTAGATGCTGCCATAACACACCTCACGACCTGCAAGCGTAAGCAATACTGTTCCAAGACCTCCAGCAGTCAGCCATTTTTGTGTAGAGAAACCCAATAGCTCCATGAATAATGAAATAGCAGCTACCCACACCGCAGTATACACAGCTTTTCCAGCAAATTGGAAACCCATCTGTCAAAATATGTGTAAGATTTGACTTAGACGCCATCGACAAAATAGCACGCGATTGGGCCAAATCTAAAAAGGAGACTAAAAATAATCATGTGTCCCAAATCCAGCATCAAGACATACATTTCTAGAATCAGAGGGAATGTTACTCTCCATGAAATACTTCTGAGTTTGTTGAATCCCACTGTAATAGATTGGTTGCTTGTTAATCACTAGAATTGATGATTGTCAAGATAAAATAGCAACTAGTGAAAAGTTAAAACATGTAACATCAAAGTTCCAGGAAAAAAAAATACTCCCTTCATTCAAATCCAAGCGCCTCAGTTCCATGTTTACTATGAGAGGGATTTTGAATTTATGGGGAGTATGAATTCAAGAGAGAGTATATCAACAATAGATAGCAATAGAAGACCAGAATGTGAATTTATAGGACAATATGAAAAAAAGGAGAGAGTATCAACAATAGATAGCAATAGAAGACTAGGAAGTGCCCATTCTTTCACATACGGAACAATAGCATAACATGAATCAGTATAGAATAGCAGCAATAGACTATTGATCAGTGTTTTTAACACAAATGAACAGATGAAATGAACAAGAGGTAATACAAATAATAAATAAATGTAGTTGTAATACAGGAATACTTGAAAATAATTACAATGCAGGATAGTAACAAATGGAAAAATATAATAACCTGGACAAACAGAAGGCAACTGCCACAACAGTTGAAAGTGACTTCACAAAATTTAGAAGTCTTTGCTTCACAACCTGGCTAGATTCTGAAGGCATGAGTACTGGATCCAAAGTCCTGCACTCAAAGGATGTCATCATCAACAGTCACCAGCAAGCAGAAATATCCATAGCACAGAAACAAACATTCATAGTACGGTATGACTGTATGGCAAATATTCAAGGCTGGAGCCAACTAATAACACGAAACTAATGGATGAGAAAGTTTCAGTATTCAACCTGCATAAAAGGATTGCCGCGGTCCACAGCAATATAGGTTGCAGATACGAGGCTGTGACATAGTTGGTCTTACTTTTCTTCCAACTGCTATCACTTTTCTACACAACAAAAAATTATGATTGCCAAGCACTAGAATAAACAGAAAATAGAAATGCATATTGGAGGGGAAACAGCTGAGTGTACATCAGTACCATACCCATTCAAAACGTAAATAAGTGTTGTAACAAGTAATTTATATACAAACATTGGCATATTGTACACCACAGAAATGGCACACACAGTGAGACCATATATGCTCTGCCAATGTCCAAAAGGCTACACCATAAGCAAAATTAGAGAGAGAGAAAGAAAAGAACTGTGAATTAAAAAGGATATCTCACATGTGCAAATATTTTTCGACTTAGTTGCATAAGCGGCTGCAAACCCCATAGAGCAAAAATGACAATAACAACAGGAGGAACCAACTTCTTTACAAAAGGAAAACCTTGAAAAGAACTGTATGACCTGTGTAGCAAAACATTAGTTCAAAATTATGAGACTCATCAAAGTAACATTCAAGGGCCAATGACAGAAGGAGAAAGCAATAACAATGTGACATTGATGAGCACTAGCAAAAACTGGATCAATGAGCCCAAAAATGGAAAAAAGCAAAAAAAAAAAAAAAAAAAAAAAAAAAAAAAAAAAGCAATGAAAGATAAAAGCTTTCAAATAACTTGCCTTGCTAATGCATCAGTAGCAGACTTTACAGTAGGAATCGTAACATTTTGGCCAAACAATAGAAAAGAATTGCATCTTAAAAGACTGCATCTGTGCGGCAGGGTACACAATGGTCTATTAAAACTCGTGGATAAATGATGACTCCATAAATCTTGCCTCTGTGATTGAAAACTTTACACAATTAATAAGGGCCAGGCAAATAGATGAAGTTTAGTACACAAGGAGCTACAGAAAAAATTGCAAAACAAAAAAGGAAAACTTTAGCATTTTTCGCTAGTGCAAATTCGGTACACAAACAATAACCATCCCTGTGTGTTTATGTCATAAGCACTGCCTCAAACACCTTATTCCAGTGAGAATAGGAGAAACTTTCAGTAGGATAAAAATAGACTGAAACGCTATAGCCTATACAAGCATGTAACTCACTAAAACATTTAAACAGGCCTTTAAGCCTCGCCATGTTTCTAGTCAACCACTAAGGGATTGCTTGGGATTGAGCTAACTACTACTAGAGTTTTAAAAAATACGAAATAGAAAGACTGGTGATTAGTGGAGGGTTGAAAGAGAGGGCAGTGGGGGAGCTATATCCCCATATGAAGGTCATGGATTACCCTACGATGTCGTATGGGGTGGGAGTAATTGTTTAGGGAGTAACTGAAAATGAGAAGAAAGAGGATATTAGTTCAAGTTGGGGACTGTGGGGTTGAAAGAGGAGTTGAGAGAGAAACAATTGCCACCATATGGGGATAGTGGATCACTTAGGGGGAGTCGGGTAACTATTTGCCATAAGAGGTAATTATTGACCTTTTTCTTCATTTTCACCTACACCACTACTGCTTTTCTCCACTTTCTAGTTCATTTGAGCATTATTACCCTCACACAACACTCCCACGCCAAGCGACCCCTAAGGGAGAGGTGAACAACTATTCCCTCCCTTCATGGAATAGTTATTACATCTCTTCTTTGTTTCCATATTCCATCACCACCACTTGTTTTATCCGAAAGATTCATTGTTATGGGGAAAAATGTCACTCCATTTTCAATGGCTACACTTGCTGACTTTCACTGATTCCTTCCAACTCGCCACAGTGAACATAGGAGACATGTTTCGTCAATACATACATCGAAACCAGCATCAAAATTAGGAGATGACGGGACGTCCTAAGAGCCGAATCACACAAAGGAGGTGAATAAGAGAGATGAAGGCAAAACTAGATTCCTAACCATAACAAATGTACAAGAATAAACCACTGAATCCTAACTACATCAATTTTTTTGACGCAAAATCAAACTTTTAAGCTTTGACTGATTCCAGATTGGCCCCAAAGATGGATTGTAAGTTTGAAAAAGATAGAGAACTTACAGAAGCACAAGAGGATAGTTCAGCTGCCATAAAAGGCTGATTTCGTGCTCCTGAAACATACTGGAGAAAGAAACATAATAAGACCTTCAACAGTACTCCCTATACAAACACAAATAACAGACCAGTGCAAACAACAACAACGATAACGAAGAAGTCCAAGTCCAAAGTAATATGGGGTGGAGTAACATGGATCATGGTACCTGAAGCAATTTGGAGCGATCATGGCTTCCGCAAAACCCTAAAGAAGAGGACAATTGCAAGGAAGCAGTGACAGGCATTGTTGAACTACAACGAGTTACCGGCAATCATACTTTGCAAGGTCAAACCCTAGAAATCAGTGATGAATGAAAATCAAGTTAATTAATAAATAGTACTAAAATAGTCGCAAATTTAGAATTTTCGATCATTTGGTTAAGGAACTGAAGATAAGTATACTTTGATTGAAAGAAAAAATAGAAATAAATGAGTGAGATGTTAATTCCAGGATTTGAGGTTTTCTTTTTTACATGAAGGCGCTGAAGCGAGCGAACGTACACCGTGACGGTGGCCGATCCACGACGAACCGGGATTTTTTTTTACAATGCATTCTTCGCTTGAAGCCGTGAATACGAGGGATAAAGTCAAAATTAGGTCCGGAAATAAATAAATACTCGTAAATAAATAAGTCATTTGGATTGGTTTAAACTTACGGTGTTGTTCATTCGCAGTACGCATTTTACTCGACGCAGTACTTTTTACCCATATTTTTTTCCATTGCATACTGATGCGTGCCGTTCCTATTCGATTTTTCACCTATTTTGGCACGCATTTCCGTGTCGTTTTATTATTTTAGGAGTCGGATTACGCTATTTTCTCTCATATGTGCTACTCGGGTATTCTTTTGTTGTTTTGCAGATAATCGAGACCGAGTAGTTAAAAGAGCTAAAAATTGCATCAAAAATCTTAAAGCTCTGAAACCGATTCGTTGTAGACCAAGAAGAAGGAAGCAATTCTATAGACTAGACTGTGAGTCTATAGACTGAGAAGAAGGAAGTAAGCACAAGTCTATAGACTGGGAAACAAGTCTATACACTGAAGAAGTCCGTTGGAAGCTTAGATTGAACTCAATCTGCAGACTTGGATCTCAAGTCTACCAACCTAAAATCCAAGTCTACGGGATGGGATACCACTCAAGACTAATTCAGTTGACCGTTACCCACTACTCCCCCTATTACGCTCTTCGGTTCTTCCCACTACCTTGTTAATGGGATTGAAGATAGGAGAAAAGAAAGGACAGTTATGGAGGGCTTAAGCAGTTTAAATACAGCTTTAATTTTATGATCTTGGGATCATCTTCTTATCATCCTTTATCTTTTTTTTTCATTCAATCATTCACACACATTAGTTTTAGTTTAGTTTCCTGTAAATATTTAGCTTTTATTTTTTTATCAAGTTTATTTTCATTTATTCTGTTATTTCATCATGATTCAATTTGTCAGTATTATTATCATCGTAAATATGCTTAGCTAATATTTCTGTCACTAGAGTTTAGGTGAATTACGAATTGAACGGTATTTATGTGATAACTAAATAATCGACCTGTATGAGTTAAATCGCTCTTGCAACATCTTAATGACGAATAATTAATTATAGGCCGTAATTGATTGTTTGTATCTCGTAATCCCGACCTACGTAGCGAAAGCCCGGGAAAGGATAAGACTCGTTGTAATCGATAGAATTCCCTAATACGTAGCGAGAGCCCGTTAGGTGACTTCTAGGATGACTAGTGATCCGAGAGGACCGTGTCGATATTCTTTAACTCGTCTTAACTGATTATTTGGAAATCGTATGTATACTTGTTTAATTCGTGGTGATCCGACAACTCTGGTACTTTTTCTCATTTTTGATTAATTCATTAGATTTTATTAGACTGTCAGCTCACCAAACCATAAAAATTCGTGACCCGATAATTTAATTGACTAACTTATACTCCCTCCGTCCCACTAAGATTGTCCCGTATTCCTTTTTGGGTAGGTTCTTAATGATTGTCCTATTTCTCAACTTTCCTTTTTAGTCTATCCTTTTTTTACAACTTCGTCCCTACTAAGACAAAGTATTACTATTTTACCATTCAATTAACCCATATCACCTCATACATCACCCTATAAAGTAGTCATGATTGCCTATATACTCAATCATCACACCATTTTCTTAGTTATCGTGCAAAAGTAAACGGGACAAACATTTTGGGACGGAGGGAGTAATTTTCAACCTGCCTCCCTGTGGAATCGACCCTACTTACCGCTAGCTACCCGTTAGTAGTAATCTAGGATTATTTTGATTACGGTGATGCGACTAACCCGTATCACATACCCTTGTCAGAAAACAAACTTAATTTCATTCTTCTCTTACCCTCTCTACCCTAACCCTAAAAAGTATTTTTTTTTTCATTATTATTGAATACCTCCAAATCTAACTACACATTCATTCAATTTATCAAATTTAATTGATCATGGATACGATTTTGATTGAAGAATAGATATCAATCATTAATTATCATTAATTATTGAAATTAGGGTTTTTTGTTTCAAAATTCAAAATAATCGATTTTTTGTTTATTGTTATTGAAATTAGGGTTCTAGCAAACAGTATACTTTAAATTTTTTTGGTTTAGAAACTCAATTCTTAGATTTAATATTTTAATACTGCGTATTAAATTGGAAGTATGCAATCGAATAGTGTAGTACAGTTATGAACTGAGTATATACTAAGGGTTAGAAAGCAAATTTCGGTAGTCTTAAAGGTTTACTTTTTCATTGTTTTGTACGGAGACTTGTGTACTGTGGGAAAAACAAAAGAGAGAAAAACAAAAGGATGAATTTGAGGGAGGGGAAATGAGAGGGGCAAAATCGGAAAAACGGAACTGCGTCGAGTAAAATGCGTACTGCGAAGAGCAACACCCTAAACTTATCGTCAAAATATATTCAAAGAGATTTGGCACGAACCCTATAACACGGATAAATCTGCCATTAACAAATAATAATGCCACGTTTATATGGTTACTGTCTTACCGATGTTGTTAGGTAAGACAAACGAAGTATCACACGCATAGGCAGCCCTTTACCTTTTCAGCTGAATTTTCGTATAGTAGATTCTTAGGTTGTCTTCGCTTTCCTCTGCAAGTAGTGTAAGGCTCACTTTTATCTTCAAAATGTATATTTGGTGCACGAGTATGAGAAATAATGAAAGTATTATGTTTGACTTAACATATTTCGAGTTGAGCTAAAAAATGTTATACGACTAATTTTTAAACAATGATAACGACTTACTCCCTCCGTATTGAATTATTTGTTGTTGAAGCCTTTTTGTAAATCTGGTTTGACGTTTTGATGGTTTCAAGATTGTCATTATTGACAAGCTTATTTATTGTCAAATGTTTTATTAATTCTCTTTAAAATATGAGTGGTAATGTATAGTAATAATTAATGTGAATATATATTTTTTTGTTCTTTTTTAAATTTGGAAAATGTGTAGTTATAAAGTAATCATGAGATTTGTTCTTTTGATAAATTTTCTTAATTGATGTGCATTTCATTAAAACGATAATCATTTGAATACGGAAGAAGTATTAAATTTTTAGAATGAAGGGCTACGATGAGATAATTTTGGAGAACTAAAAATATGAAATTTCTAACTATCTCGCGGAAAGGGGTCGAGTAGTTTTTAAAATTTAACAAAATATAACGTAAAATAGTGAGAATTTATAAAAGATTGTTAAAATATGGGGTATTACAAAAACAATTAAAATTATCTACCACCGTTTTCTTATTTACCGTTTTATCACCTTGCATGATTGATTAAAAAAATCAGAGTTGAAAATTTGAAATATGAAATTTTTGACATGTGAAGTGATGTATATTTACGCATATCTAATGTCATTCATATCGGTATCGTGAATGAATAAGGTGACACTAGAAGAGCTCTTTGGTTGCACAACGACTATTGTTATGTGAGTATTCTGTATTTTCAAGTACAAAACATTTGAGGATTTGAGGGCATGAGTATTGAGTAATTTAAAATTTAAATAATGTAGTACCCCGTATTATTTATGTACAATTGGTTGTATAATCTGCGGCAAGCGGTGAAAGCCTACTTTATTTTTTGCATTTTCCTGAAAAGCAAAAAAGGTGAGAACGAGAGAAAGAACAGTGGTGTGGTGGCAAAACAAATAAAAAACACACATTCTTGGTTGTGATGGAGATATCCGTCATAAATAAATGACGGGCCAAGTAATTTGAGGAGAAAAGACAAAAGTGAGGTTGGTGGGAACCTTTGTCCTTTTCCCCTCAAATGGTATCTATTTGACCCGTCTTAAGCTTGCGATGGATATATCCGTCGCAAGAGAGACCAACTGAATAAAAAAAAAAGAAAAAGAAGAGTTGGATTGAGGTGCAAGAAAGGGAGCTACAACGTTTTGAAAAGGAAAGATTCTTTCTCAACAGAAAAGCCATTCTGGCTGCTGCTGGAAATTCACATTGCCACCACAAAAAACTTGTATGTTAGGATTCCTTCTTATTTTTAAAATCGAAGTATACAAATTCATCTACGATTGAATGTTCCAAATTTTTGGAAAAAGATAAGTTTAATCGGATGGAAAAAGGAATATGTTATTATGTAATGAACGATTCAATACAAGTTAAGTAACGACGAAGGGAAAGAAAAAAGAATATACGGAGTATTGGCTAATCATTTTAGAACATACGGAGTACAACTCCGTATGAAATAGTATGTGTCTATCGATCTATGTGTGTCTACATCGACTAAATTAGGGAGAATTGATCCTCTAATTATGATCCAAGGAGCTATTCCTTTTTGCTCTCAACTGATTCTAAAACGGAAACTCTAAAAGGGTAAGTAATTTAACTCTTTTTATAAATCTCGGTTAATTATTTAAGGTTGTGAAGACTTGATACCTATCCAATAATGAGTACTCCAATCACCCGCTAAAGTACTTAACAACTTTGAAAAACTCACAACTTTTTTAGTTAACCCATCTTTTTCGAACAAAAATCCTTTAACCAGTAATCATAATGTTAGGTTGTCAGCCATGAGTTCCAAAAATACTTTTCTTTTATTCAAAATGAAGATTATGTAAAGATAATCAATTCGGTATTCAAATAGATAATCAATTCGATATTCAAAGGTAAGAGTGAGACGATCTATTAAAGTTACATGGGTTTAGAAAATCTAACCAACCATAATTTTTTGTCACGATTCACGAGTTTGGATTAGTAATCAAAACAATATGGCTTTTAGAACTTGTAAATATCAGTTTAGATAAAATTGTAACTTTTGGACTTCATGGGTAAGAGGTACTCCGTATGAATAGAGGTGGCAATCGGGTCATTCGTGTCGGTTATGGATCGGGTTAAGACGGGTCGGGTCATCTCGGGTTCGGGTTTTAAGGGGTCAGTATACTGGGTCGGGTCGGGTTTACTCGGGTTAAAAATCGTAACGGGTCGGTTATCTAATAAATCAGGTTATATCGTCAATGGTCGGTTCTGGTTCGGGTCGGTTATCTAATCAGGTCTATTCGGTTCAATTATCGGGTATTCCATGGGTTAGTTGAGTCATTTTAATTTATTTTCAGGTCTAGTTTTGAAAATAATTCGGGTAATATAATAAATCGGGTCAGTTAAAATCAGACAATAAATCGGATTAATTCAGGTTAGACAACCAATCGGGTCAATTCAGGTAAAAATAACTAATCAGGTCAATGTGTTGGATTCAAATGGAGTCACTAATAATTTTTACTTTAGAAAGTTAGATACATGAACTCAAAATAATACATGAATCGGGTTACGTAACAAGTCGGTTCGGGTCATGTCATTTCGGGTCCTATCGGATTTGCGGTTAACCTTCGGGTTGGGTCAGGTCGGGTTCGGTTCATAATATTTTCGGGTAGCATCAATTATCGGTTTATCATTGGGTTGAGTCGGGTCGGTTTCGGTTCATCAAAAGTTCAGGTTCTATCGGGTCGGGTTTCGTGTGGGTCACATCAGTTTCGCGGGTCGGGCAGCTTTTGCCAGCTCTACGTACGAACAATCAAAGTTGTTACGAAATTTAAGTTTTCGTCAATCCTATACTACTCTTACAGTAATTTGTTGCCCTTTGATTAATAATCACAAAAAATAATATAAAAGTACAACAAATGACTGAGACGGAGAGAGTACTTTTTTAACATTTTACTCCGTACATTCAAGCAAGGAGTATAAAAATATCGACGCATCTTTTTTTTAAATACAAAGTAGTACTCTATATATTTATTTTTTTCGAATTAAGTCATTAGTTTTAATTTCACATATATATAATTTAGTCTAAAAATATTTATCAAATTCGTTGCAAACAGGACTCTTGCAAGTTTTTTAGAAATCTTGAAGAGAAATGAGTATCCAAATAACACATACTGAGTATGGTCATAGTAAAATATATATATATATATATATATATATATATATATATATATATATATATATATATATATATAGAGGAAGGATCAAGTGAGTCCCTTTTTCTTTTTTGAGTCCGTGAGTCCTATTCTTAGCCATTGATCTAAACAAGATGAATGGTTGAGATTGCATATGCTAATTAAGGTAGCAACTACCAAATTTTGGAAAAAAAAAAAAAAAATCTTCTTCCTCCATAGATTAGTGCCAACTGCAACCTTCTCTCTCATCTCATTTATTTTTTTTGCATTCAAACGCCCGCTTAAGAAAACCCTTCATCTTCATCTTTTCTCTCATCTCGCTCAATTTTTTCGCTCAACTCAAGCACAGCCTTACACTCAAACGCTCAACTCAAACTCCAATCGCTCAACTTCAACTTTTGCGCTCAACTCAGGCATACCCGTGCACTCAATCCTTCAACTCGCACTCAATCCTTCAACTCAACTCAATCGCTCGCTCAACTCTAGGATTCTCGAGCACTCGCTCAACTGAACTCTGTCGCTCAACTCAATTCAATCGCTGTCCTCAACTCGAGCAAGGTTATTATTTTACTGAAGATCTAGGTTTTGTTTACATCTGTGTTATATTTCATTACCTCTTTCGCTAATTATTGATTCATTAATTTTGCTGCGTCTGTGCCATATAATTAATTTTTTTCACTGAAGACTGTTTTGCTATCTGGGTTTTCATCTGTTTCGTGTAATTGAATTCAACTACAGACGAACATATATCGAATGTTACTTTAATGCACATACGCTGTTACTGTAATAAACTTGATGTGTTACTGTAAGGGGTGCTTCGTTACTGTGTTTGATGTACGGTGTTATTTCAAAGACAACCATGTGTTACTGTAATGCATAAGAGGTGTTACTTTAACTCTTATCTTCGTGATACTTCGAATCCTTGTAAACCCTCAATTGTGTACATTTGTTACTCTAATCTGCTTCTTATGTTACTCCACACTTCTATTGGCAGACAGGAACACTGTGCGATCGCAATTGTTGGAAAACGTAGCCAAGTATGAGAACACTAGACAAAAAATCATCGACGGTCCCAAGAGCAAGCCAACAAAGGGCCGAAAAAAATAGCGTGTTTACTGAATCATGTCATCTCTTTTGTAACTACGATTTAATGGTCTCTATTCTTTAGTTACCTGTCTAATTACATTGTTATTTTGACTATCACCAATACATTGAAGCTGTGAAACTCTGTTACAATGACCAGCTGCACCTGTTACTCTAATTCACTGTTGGTGTTACTATGGGGATTATTGAAATTAACACAATTTTCTTTGGTCTCACATTCTGTGTGTTACACCGAAGCACTGTGTGTGTTACTTTGATGAACAAATTATGTTACTTTAAGTGATTAATGCCGTTAGTACAATGATATTGCAATCACCAATATTGGTACTCTTTCAATGAATGAACAACACTGCTGTCCTCAGTTACTACAATGCATTTTTTTCTGTTACTGTAACAAATTAATAGTGTTACTTCAACGCACATGAGATGTTACTCTAACCAAAAACACATTTATTAAATAAATATAGTGTTAATTGTAAAAATGTGTACAACATTAGTTTTTCGTGTAAACCAGGAAAAAAGAAAAAATTCTTGTAATGTCAAAGAACACGAGTATTATCAAAACACTTGTTCATCCTCGTCTTCCTCTGTGTCTTCTTCAGTACGGAGTGAAAACCTCACCCACATCTCTGCACCATTCCTGTGCATTCGGCTCTTTACCAATGTTTCCTGCCAAAAATTAAGAAATGTCAGGCCCATGGGCATAAGTGTTACTGTAACTCCTAAGTTGCGTTACTTTAACTCTAAAAAGATGTTACTCCAATGTCAGCGCCAAAAGCCCTTTTTTAGTGTTACATTTTTGTGTTACTCTAATTAAAATTAGGTATTACTGTAATTCATTACTTGTGTTACTTCAATGCCATGTATGCTTCAACATAAAGCAAAACAATAATATCGGTGAAACAATAATATCAATGAACCATAATATTAATCCATAATTAATCAAACGAATTAAATTCCACCTTTTCCAGTGTTGTCTTGTGCGTTCGCATTTCTGGCGCAACTATCTGCACAAAATCAAACAGCGTTACATCAATGCAAATAATGTGTTACTGTAATTCATAAGTGGTGTTACCCTAACGTGTACAATACGTTACTCTAGCATATCAAAAAACCCTTTTCCTGAACGTTCAGTTGTGTTACTGTGATTGCAATGAAGTGTTACTTTAACTCAGAAGACATGTTACTTCAACGACGAATCTGCGTTAACTGAAATCAAAAAAATAGAATCAATGGATATCAGGGAAAATATTAATAAAAAGCATAAAGACCTGTAATCTATAAAGATCGAGATATCAAAATACCATTGATACGAAACTGTGATATCAAAACGCAATGACATCAAAACAACGCAAATTGATACGAACTGTGATACGGAATGACAATTGAAGCACTATAAACATGAAGATCGACGTAAAAAAAAACGCAATTCGACGCAATAAAACAATGATATGAAAACGCAAATTGAAAGCGCCATCTGACTATTGAAATCCATGAAGAAAAAAACGAATAAAAACGTGAATGAAAAACTGAAACTCACCATTGTTATACTCGATTAGTTGCATATCAACCGTTGAAGACGATGATGCGGTCATTGAATCCATGGTAGCAGAATTTCGAGTTCAAAATCGATGAATGACCGTGAATGAATCTGAGTTTTTTTTTTAAGGTGTGAATGAACGTGAATGAAAATTGTGATGATGAACGTGAATGATAGGAAGTTATTGTTTCCTAAATTCTTGTGAGTTATTTTAGGAACGTAAATCTTCCCTTTTTTTTTTTTTTCAATGCAACGCATCTTGTCCATCCATCCTCATCTCATCCAACGGATGAGATGAGGACTCATGGACTCATATATAGAGAAGGACTCATAAGAGCCTTACTCTATATATATATATATATATATATATATATATATAGAGAGAGAGAGAGAGAGAGAGAGAGAGAGAGAGAGAGAGAGAGAGAGAGAGAGAGAGAGAGAGAGAGAGAGAGAGAGAGAGAGAGAGAGAGAGAGGATCAAATAAGTTCACCACATGCAATTAAGTCTATATTAAAGTTACAGTTGACATACGTTGAAGTTGCATTTGTTCAAGATTGATATGTAACTATAACATTCAGCACTGTTATCACTTCAAGTGATAAAGTGTAACTTTAACATTCATCTCGTGTAACTTTAAGCACTTTTTGTGTAACTTTAACACTGGAACTTATGAACTTATAAGAGTTGTTGGCCTTATGTGAACCTATCTCTCTCTCTCTCTCTCTCTCTATATATATATATATATATATATATATATAGAGGGGGGTTCTAATGAGTCTCTATATACTTGTTGAGTCCCTAAGTCCTCATCCCATCCGTTGGATGGGAGATGGATCAAGGGACGAGATAAATCGCTGTTTTAATAAAAAAAAAAAAAATGAAGATACTGCATCCTACAAAATAGGAAGGTGAATATTGAGTAACGTAACATTCTCCATCATTCAATCATTCATTCTCTCTTTCATTCTGAATATACGTTTCATCTTCTCTCGCGCATTCTTCTTCGTAGTTCTCTCGCCCATTCTTCTTCATCGTTCTCTCGCCCATTCAATCATCATTCATCAAAATCACATTCAGGCTTCATCATCTTAATCACGTCGCTGCCATTTATTTCAATACCACGCAATCAATAACGCATTCAGTCAATCCGCTTCTACAATCAATAACCATTTATTTTCATCGCGCTGCTTGTGATTCAATCCGGCTTCTACTTCTCATTCAATGGCTGATTTGCAAATCGTGGAAAAAACAAACTGTGAGTATATATTATAGTTTATAGTTGAAACGATATGTATTCATTAAGATGATACTAAATTTTTAGTTTCTACTTCTGTACGTTGAACTATAGTAACGCTGCATTATGTTAGTTCAGATACTTTGTTACTTTAGTGTATAATGTCTGTTACTGTAGTGACAAACTTCCATTACTTTGGATTGAAACGTCTATAATCGTAACGCATTAGTGTTGTAAAAAAAGATATTGTTTCCTATAATAGTGGGAGTCATTAAGATGATACTAAACCACCATGCTAAATCACAAAGATATTGGGTTATTTTAGTTCACATAATGTGTTACTTTAGTGTAGAATGTATGTTATTTTAATGTCAAAGCGTCATTACTTTATGGTCTGTTACTTTAAATCGTAAATTTGTTACTTTAGTTCTTAGCATCAGTTATTGTAGCGCATTAAAGAGCTATTGAAATATATGTAACCGCCGTATTAAAATAATGATTTGAAAAGATATTGTTTCCTATAATAGTGGGACGTGATTACCTACAAAATAGGAAACAAATAAAGAGAGTAACTGCCCATTCAAAGAAATATACTGCTTCAAAATAACCTAGAAATCAAAGTACACGATTCAGTCAACGAATAATAATAGACGTTAGGCCATTAATCTTCAACCTTCTGCCGCTGCAACATCTCCTTCTATGGCTGATATTCAACCTGTCAAAGATACAAACTGTAAGTTTTTTGTTAGTGATTTATACTGTAGACGGAAGCAATTAAAATGCTCCTTATTATTAGATTTTAGGCTCATTGTATGTAAACTGCATGTCATCACATACTTTTTAAATACGTGGATGAAATATGCGTGGAGTTATTTTGGTGCACAATATTCGTTACTTTAATGAACACTAGACGTTACTGTGAAGCCATACATCTGTTACTGTATGTCTATCTTATACGCATCTTCTGTTAATTTAATTACCTCACTGCACTGTTTTGTTTTTCAGTTGATGCAGAAGCACACGAATGGTGCAGGGGTGTAGGTGAGACTTTCACGCCATACCTAGGGCAGATATTCAAAGACCAGGAAGAAGCGGTAAACTTTTATAAAATCTACGCATTGGCCTGCGGGTTCGATGTGAGGAGGTACACAACAAAAAGATGGCGGGGTGGTGAGATTAAATCAAAGCTGCTAGTGTGCAACAGGCAAGGTTTTTACAAAATAAAAAAAAAGTCAACGGAGATGGGGCATCCAAGGAGGGTACGTCGAAGGGGGAAGCAACTGAGGGGAAGACAGAGGGAGTCGCTGTGGAGGCACCAAAAAGGAAAACAAAGGTCCATCGTGTTGGCTGTATGGCAAGAATTAAGTTGTTCAGCGAAGGCGGCCCTCTTAGAATTATTAAGTTTCACAGCGGGCACAACCACGAGCTAATTTCACCAAAAGACAGAGAGTTCCATAAGTTATCGAGAAACCTCACGAAGTACCACAAGCAAATGATACTGAATAATTCACGGGTATGTGTTGAGTAACTTCTTGCAGGTTCAATCATTTAAATTGAGATCACTGCGTGTTTATGTTCACATTCACATTCTGTATTAATATTTCGTTACTCTAATGCAGATACTGCATTACTGTGGTTTATGTAGTCCATTACTTTAATGAAAAGCCGTCTGTTAATTACCAATTTCTGGTTACTCAATCAACATGTTACTTTAATGACGTCTAACTATTATTTCAACATTTGTCATACGTTACTTTAATCAACGAATTGTTGCAACTGAAGATCGGTGCAACGCAGACTTACAAGATATGTAAGGAGCAGGTTGAAGGGTTCGCAAACGTAGGTGCCAGCCTGGTCGACTTAAAAACTTTGGAAGAGATATAAAGTGCTTCATCCATGAGAGGGACAGTCAGTTATTCATCGATCGTTTCAGGAGTATGGCGGACAATCACAAGGGATTTTTCTTTGATTACGACCTGAATGAGGATGGTAGTTTGAGCAGGGTCTTTTGGGCTGACGGTGTTGCCAGGAGGAACTACAGGTTATTTGGTGACGCAGTTTCGTTCGACCCAACATACGGGACGAATAAATATAAGATGATATTCACCCCATTCACCGGTGTCGATCACCACAAATGATCGGTGACTTTCGGTGGCGCTCTCATCGCGCACGAGGATGAGAAATCGTTCAAGTGGGTGTTCGAACGGTTCCTGACGGCTATGGACGGCAAGGAGCCTGAGTACATCATCACCGATCAGGACCCCGGTATCATTGCATCGTTTGAGAAGATGTTTAAATTGGCGTGGCAACGATTTTGTATGTGGCATATCATGAATAAGGTACCCACTAAATACGGCGCCTCGCGGGCCGACTACCAGGAATTCCTAAAGAAATTGAATGCAATAGTGTGGGATGACGAGATCGATGAAGCGGAGTTCGACGAGCGGTGGATGGAAATAATGGAGGAGCACGACGTGGCAGATGTTAAGTGGTTCGAAACTGCGTTTTCGATTAGGAAGCAGTGGGTCATGGCGCACTGCAGGGGTCTGAAGATGGGAGGCTTAATGCGAACAACACAGAGATCGGAGAGCGAAAACAGTTTCTTCAAGCGGTTTGAGAACCAGCATGGAACGTTGGTTGAATTCTGGATGCGGTTCGAGAGCGCCATGGATCAGCAGAGGTATAACCAGAAAAAGCTTGACAGCGAGAATGTACAATCTCTGCCGAAGACAATGACCCACCTACTGATAGAACAGCACGCTGCAAGGGTATACACCCACGTGGTGTTTGATGAATTTCAAGAGGAGGTAAAGTGTTCAGTGGGGATGTGCAGTGTGAGAGGTTTTGCTGAAAGGGATGGGGCTGAAGTAACTACGGTGAGGGACGCCACAAGGGGTAAAGAATTTCTAGTCCACTACAAACAAGGTACGCAATTGCCTGCTTGCTGTCTTATTTTATACGGGATTTATGAGTTAAAGTAACGGGATGAATGTGTTAGAGTAACATAACTTAGCAGTTAAAGTAACGCGGTTTGTAGGTTGTAGATAAAGCACAGGATGCAGTATTGAAGTAACAAAAATCACAATTTAAAGTAACACATAGTTTTAGTTAAAGTAACACGAACTGATTTGTGAGTGGGTGGGTTGTGTATCTTAATGCTATACTAACCTCCTGCAGAAACGTCGGACGTCAATTGCACGTGTAAATTGTTTGAGACAAGGGGAATACTGTGTCGACACATAATTTGGATATATTCCTCGAAGGGCCTGACTAGTATACCCGATAACTACGTAGCTGGAAGGTGGTCGAGGGATGCGCTGCGCAAATATAGTGTTGTTGATGACGGTGTGGAAGGCGAAGAAATCGACAACATAGACGGAAAGCAGATAGAGATGTCTAAACTGTGGTCGGAAGTTCATGAGACGATGGGTATTCTACGGTCTGCTAATAAAGAAGATGTGGAGAGCATGTCCGCTTTAATCCGCGAATTCAGGGTGAAGCTTAAGCCGATTGGGAGTAGCGAGACATTGAATAAAACCCAAGAATTGGAAGAGATGCTAGGATGTACGTCAACAGCAGAGATAACGATACTCCCGCCGAAGATTTCCAAGACAAAAGGAAGCGGAAAGAGGTTGTTATCGAGCAAGGCGAAATCAATTGCACTTGCAAAGAAGCCAAAGCGCATGTGCAACAATTGTAAGCAGATGGCGCACCACGACAAGAGGAATTGCCCCAATCCCTTTGCAACACGGCCGCCACCACCTGTCGAACCGTCTGAACCGTCTGACGATGAATCAGAATCAGAGTCAGAATCAGGAGAAGATGAGGACGAGGAAGATGTAGAAGATGAACCAGTATTCTGATTAGTGAAATTTTCTTCCTTATAGTAACATAGCTTGTTCTTTATGGTATTAATTTGGGAACATTACAGTAACATGTTTTGTAAAGGTTTATTGAATTACAGATATTCATTCCTTGGAGATTATAATAAGTAGAGGAAGATTCAGTTAAAGTAACAGACATTATACATTAAAGTAACGCGATAGATGAATTAGAGTAACACGGGATATCATTTTTTAAGTGTTGATCGCATTGCAGATGTAAATTCCTTACAGATATTAATTCCTTGGAGAATATAGTAGGTAAAGGAAGATTCAGCTAGAGTAACAAACATTATTCATTAAAGTAACGTGATAGATGAGTTGGAATAACACGGGATATCATCTTTTAAGTGTTGATCGAATGGCAGATATAAATTAACATGCAGCGTAGAAGATGTAAGAATTAAAGTAACACATGACATGCATTGAAGTAACAAATTCTGGGGGTTAGAGTAACAAAGTTTGACGGATAGAGTGACAAAGTTTAAGGTATAGGTTAACCTTGTACAAAATGACACTTAGTTTTTTGGTTAAACCTTGTACAAAATAATACTCAGTTAACCTAACCATTTACTGACTACCGTTTCCGGCTCTTTCCACGCGTACCCTTCAATTCTTCAATTAATTTCGGCCTAGCTGCCACAAACTTGTCTACGTCACTGATCAGCCGCCTTCGATAAATGTTCAGGTCTGCTAGGAGGATGGTTGCTGCAAGCTGGACGACCAAGTATCTTCTGTTAACCTTCCTGTGGAGGTCATCGTTATTGAATTCGCGGCCCTCGTACAGTAGCATATGCAT
The DNA here is from genome assembly GCA_958450325.1 of Agrostemma githago. Lineage (NCBI taxonomy): Eukaryota > Viridiplantae > Streptophyta > Magnoliopsida > Caryophyllales > Caryophyllaceae > Agrostemma > Agrostemma githago. The sequence continues at coordinate 10,642,438 of OY288255.1, read as the reverse complement.
CAGAAGAAATATCCCTGACTCGTCCTTGTTACATACTGTGGACTGCCAGCCAAGCTTAATAGAGCGGAACTTGTAAGACACAATATCCGCCGCACCAGGAACTTCATAGGCGTCAATGAAGTCACTCATTGACGCCACCTGAAAATCATTGATGATAGTGGTCAAGGAAATCACTCATTGGAGCACAAGATTGTGATAAAAAACTGATGAAATGAAGAATAGAGAGACTAACAATTGTCTTGATGGCTGCAAATAGATCTGTTTCTATGATCGCTGTGTATCGACGGTGGTCGAGGAAATCGACTGCCTTCTTCTTTCGGTTGACGGCTACGCATGAGAAGTACCCGTCAACGTTGATGGGCACAAAGATCAGATCAGCGTCCACCTGGAATGTATCACCACAGTTATCCTTGAAAGTATGCCATTCGTTCAACAATGCGTTTGCGTTCTTTAAGGACGCTGATTGATTTTCGGCAATAATCCTCATGATCGCATCCTGTAAAAAGGTTAGGATTGTGTGAATATTTGCAGTAACTACACAGTAATTAGTTGGTATCCTTGTTACCGCAACAGGTGTAGAGTGTTACTTCAATGCAGTTGAAGTGTTACTCTAGTCAAGAGTTTTCTAAAAAGAATCAGAATATGAGGCAAAAATAATGCATATGTACAAAGTAACTCGTTAGACATACCGTCTGCCGTAGACCAAGGAACGCCATCTTAGGGTAATCATCCGACCCGCTGCCGTTCGCGACGAGACTGTTCAGGAGCATTGACCAACACTCGACGACAGAGGACGACATGTCATTACCCGGGAGCATAGACATCACATCACCCCGGGTCATTACAGCCAACGGTGAATACTCCGCAACCATGTCGCTGCATTCAGGACAGATCAGTATGCATTGCGAACAAGAGATAGGTGACAAAAATTTAAACAACGCTATATATTCCAAATATGTGTAGTGTTCGCCTTATTACCTGTTGTTGTAGTTTTTGTGCTGAAATAAGCAGTAGTCCACGACATTTTTCCGCAAGATTTCAACAAAGCCCAACAGGGTCCTGTTGTTTGAAAGGAATGGACATGCCATGGATGCATTGGGATCTGGATTGCCACAGTCAATGGAGCAGCCTAAGCCGTCCCCGTTCCCCCTAGATCGACTCCCAAGAAAAGATAATTCACTGGCAGTGTCCGGTGATATATACGCGGCTTCTACAGCAGGTGTTCTTGGAGTGGATGGTAGCACGTGGCTCTTTTTAGACGGTTGCACGTCGGGGGTCGGCTCTCGTGACCTCTTTTCGGACTCACTGAAGGGCGTGGCGACATCTGACATGGTCTTACTGATGGCAAGGTTGGCTTTGTCAGTAACAAAGGATGACACCCGCGAAATCAACACGTCCCTCTCCTTGTTAATGTCGCAGAGACACAGCGTCGCCGCGATTTCTGCCCTGTACAGATTGTTCGCCTCGCTCGTGCCCAAGGGACAGTCAAAGGCCTCCCCGGCGTACAACATCATGTGTATCATGAGGTATACGCCGCAATCGTTAGACGAGAACCCGCTGCCCTGCCATCTGAACGGGACGTTGACGAGAGGGAACGAGGAGACATTGGCCCCTTTGTTGATGCCTCGCTGAACCATGTACTTGCCCATTTCTTCAGCCTAGGTGGTATAAGATAAAAAAAAGTAAATACATATATAAGACTGAGAAAATGAAGGAATGTTTAAATATATACCAAAATGAAGCAGACTTACCGAGAGCCGTGCCATCCCAACGTAAGGAAGACTTTCAAACTCCCCCTCGTCGTAAGACCTATTATCAAGGTATTCAATCCGTTTTGCCAAAAAATTGATACACGCGCAGCTGTAATGGTCATTGTTTTCTGACAGCACCGGAACGAATACCTGTAGGTAGGAAATGGGTATCATGTTGGTGTAGTTAAAAGAGAGTGGACACTAAAGTAACAGATAATATAAACTAGAGTAACAAGTTGAATGAATTAAAGTAACATCATATATACTGATAATAATGTAGATGATGCAGGTTAAAGTAACGGTTCTCATTGATTAAAGTAACACATATTGTTCACTAAAGTAACGTCGACTAACTGCTAAAGTAACATAAGATATGTTGGAGTAACATGCAGATTTGCAGACATTCAAGTCTTACAAAATATGTGATCTAAAATCAAAAATACCAGCTCAGAATCTAGCTCGAGATTCCCTTCGTTTGCATCGACCCATATGTTCCAGAAGTTGAACAATGCTTCGCTCGTGTCCACAAACAAACCACGCTTTCTATTTCTCCAAATCTGGAGAGTTGTATCCTGCATGGAGTAACAGGTCGCTATCATTAGAGTAATGCAGAGAGTACATTACAGTAACACAGCCATAGAACTACAGTTATCATTTGGGATAAGCAAGTAAATAAATTAGCTTACGCTGTGGCTGACACCGAAAAAGCATCGTGATGTCCGACGCGGTGCAGACTGGGTAGCTGTCAAGTGATTCATGAGTATGCACCAGCAGTCAATCACAGCATTCGAGAGCTGCTCTCCGGGCGCAAGCGTGACCAACTCACCACGGGGTATGTTGAAAAAGTCACTGAACCTCACAATCATTTCCCTGCAAATAATCGAAAGGATTATGAAACATTTAACAAAAAACGACAATAATGCGCACTAAAAAAGAATTAGGTGATGTAGAACACTTACGATGTACTGTATTTTTCATTTTTGTAGAAGACGTAGTCAATTACGTCTTTCCTCACAGACAAAACAGACCTGAAAAGCCTGCCGTCCCCACCCAGGAAGTCCGACACCGTGAGCTGGTCAGGATCTGGGACGTCACAGTCCCAAGAGCACCCAAGCCTCTCATCGACGACTTGCATGCATCCCAACAGCTTTTCAGAATGAAAAAAGAAAGGGTGGAAGAACTTCCTTCCGTCTACCACCACCGACAAACACTCACCGACATCCTCGTCTCCAATTCTGTCAATATCCCACAGAGAAAGCACTATCTGGCGGTCACTGCTTAAATTCAGTCCCTCCTGAATATCATTAACCTCAGCCGTCGAGTATGGCTGAATGTTAGGATCATCCTCCTCGGCTTGATTAGTATTTTTGGCCTCAAGTACCGGCCCCTGCTCCGACAACTCCCTAGCGCGACGCAGCGCCTCACAAACTTCATCCACCACCCGGTGCAGCTCTGCTCCTCCCCAGAATGCCTGGGTTGCTTGTGATGGCACCGGGTCTTCGGGTAATGGATTGCCCGAAGTTATCCTCCTGATCTTCGCAGCATGTGAGACCCACCAATCATGGAATGCGATTGCATTCCTTCCCATCATTAGATGAATGTGATGGACCTCCTGCAGGAAAGAATAATTATGTTGCAAACGTGTACCAAAGTAACATTGAATGATAAACTGAAAGAATGTGTAGTGAAAATAGAGTATACACTAAAGTAACAGATATTATCAACTAAAGTAACAAATGGTATGGATTAAAGTAACATCATATATGTTGGAGCAATAATGTGGACGAATCAGGTTAAAGTAACGGATTGTAAGAATTAAAGTAACACATGTTGATCACTAAAGTAACAGAAGATATGTTAGAGTAACATGCAGAGTTACAGACATCACAGATTTAAATCCTTAATGATTCCATGGTTTCCAACACAGACACAAATAGATTCATTAATGAATTATTGACATGATTACTTACGTCGACCGCCTTGGCTCTCAGTTCACTATCATCTTCAAGACCACGAGAAAGTTTGATGGTGGTGAACTTATCGTCCTCTTGTCCAGGCAATGAACCATCGTCAGTGTGACGGTTCTGTGTAATCTTCAACGGCGGTGACGGTTCTCCCTCCCTCACCGCATGTAAACAACGGGGGTACTCAACATCAGATCGGGTAAGCCGGCCCAGCCCACCACAAATGTAATCGCCGGCCAACCGTTCAAGAATGCGTTTATGATCCCAGTGCTTGATCAAAGGGAGATCACACGGGCACGGGAGATTGCGGTAGGCAAACCGCTGGAAGTATGTAATCATTAAAAACGGCACACAGCCAAGTAAATATGATCGGTTACGGAACACAAAATCCTCGCCCGCCTGCGCCAGTCCATCCAGTATGAACGTGCACCAGTCAAGGTTTTTAATCTGCTGTACATCTTGCACAGCCTTCAGTAGTCTCAGATCAACCCCATGGTTGGACGTCGGGCAGAAGAATATCGACATGCTGTACAGAACGAACATCCTACAGAACATCTCTCCACCCTCTACATCATCCTGCAGTTTCCTAAGGACCTTTGACAGAGGGATTGCATCGCTTTCATTGCCGACATCAAAGTCACCCCTCCACTTTCTCTTCAGTGCCACGACGGACTCCTCTTCGGCCGCCTTCGATCGACCCATCGGCAGCAGCTCAACAGGGTCCGGTCCAAGTGGAAGGAGGAAGCAGTCATGTACATCGTGCTTGCTTACGAGGAACTGATTGGTACCGCATCTAAAAATCAGCGTGTCATCGCTGAATAAAGTCATGAAATCAGAAGCAAACTTTACAGGGAAGCTCTTAAGGTGCATTTCAAGTACACCGCCAAATCCGATCGCTGAAAGCGTCTCCCGCTGCCTCTGGTTTAAATTAGATATTAGATCAACAAGGAGCTGCATCTGTCAAACCGGTAGCTAGTGTCTTCAACTTCGATGGCTTGACAGCCGTTTTCTTTGCCCGTTGAACTCGCTTCTTAACCTGCCCCTCCTTCTCACCAGCAACAACAATCTTACCTTCTTCTGCCATCTGAAGATATATTATTATGAGAATAATGCCAATGATACAAACTGACTACATAATTACATACCCCTCATCTGCATAACATACCCCTCATCCGCATTGTAATATACTAAAGTAACATGTCATGTGATTTAAAGTAACCCAATATATGAATTAAAGTAACCCAATAAAAAAGTTCTAGAAAAGGGATCCTTGTCATGGATCTACGCATAGCAGTAACATAAATTATTTACTAAAGTAACATAATATATGAATTACAGTAATAAAAACACATACATTCTGTATACATTACATTAATATGTTATCAGTTCATAAATTAAAGTAACCCAATAGATTATTCATTAAAATTCCGAATGATACCAGTCAAAATAACAAATTATGTTCATTACAGTAACGAAAATAACATGCAGGGGAGAAATATATACAATCAATCGCGCATTCTACATACAGGTTGACAGAAATAAAACAAAAACAAGACCTAATTTAAAGGTAGTTAGCATCACGAACAAGACCTAATTTACCATAAAAGTAATTAAAACAAAGGAAAAAACCCTTATTTACCTTAAGTTTGGAGTTCAAATATGGTGTACAAGACCTAATTTAAAGGTAGTTAACATCACGAACAAGACCTAATTTACCATAAAAGTAATTAAAAACAAAGGAAAAAACCCTTATTTACCTTAAGTTTGGAGTTCAAATATGGTGTAGCTGCGTGGATGTAGTCGGTATGAGCGAAGAGAACGAAGACGATGATGAGCGAAGAGAAGACGAAGATGAGCGAAGATGAGAAGACGAAAATTAAGGCGGGAGTGTTTCAGAATATCAAAATAGCTCTGCTCTAGATGAAACGTGGTGTGAAGTAAAGCGGTGTGAAGGTGTGAAGTAAAGCGGTGTGAAGGTGTGAAGTGAAGAGTTAGAGAGGTTGGGCGGGAGAAATCAAAGGAAGAGAGAGAAAATAAAATATATTTTCAAAGATATTATGGTTATTTCCATAATTACGAGATTAGATCTTGGCCATTAATCTACCATTGAATCGATGGCTGATATGGGGACTCACGGACTCAACTTATACAAGGGGACTCACCTGATCCCACTTCTATATATATATATATATATATATATTTGACTTTTCATTCAACAACTAAAATAAAATAAAATAAAATAAAATAAAATACAAGTAGTAAAAAATAAATCCAAGAAAAAATGAAATGAAAGGGAAATTAGAGAAGAAAATTTCACAGAACAAGTATTCCATAATAGAAGCGAAGTTTTCTCGATGCCACAACCCCACATTATAGAGAGAATGTCTACTCTTTTTTCTCTCTCCTCTATTACCATAATCACTGCATTGCCTCCTTTGCACGTTCTGCTCATGTCTTACAATCAAATCAACATCAACATGGAATGAATGAATGAAGAACAATGCATGAATGAATTAATGAATGAGGGAGTCAACCAACAACTTCAAAATATAAAAAATATATTACTACAACATTCTTATATATATTACTACTATGTTTTATTATTATTATTAATGTTAATGTTTGCCAATATTCCTGCTGCATGATATATATCAATCAGAATTGTAGAGAAACATCGAAGATTTCAGGGTGACAAAATGTTGCAACGGGCAGCTAGCAATGCGTATTCATGGTGGTGGGCTAGCCATGTTCGAACCAAGCAATCCAAATGGCTCGAGCAAAGCCTACAAGGTAACTTATTCCATCATCATTCTTCCTTCTCAATGACGAGATCCTTAACACATTCCACACCTGATCTAACAGACTACATAATACACAATCCAATCCAGGCTAATCATATGATTCATCATAATTTATAACCTTTGCCTATTGATTCCTCTGTCATTGTATTTCATCATATGGTATGGTGTTCCACTTTCTACTTCTTTGCTAAATGTCTTGGCACGCAAAATTTGATGATCATGACTTTACAGGGACAAAGTCTGGCAAAAAAAAAAAAAAAAACTGCCTGTCTTTCTGAATGATTGTATTTGATATTTTGATCAATCAAGTATTCTGATTTCTAGTTCCTTGCTCAAGTCCTGAGCACATGGAACTTGATGATCTTGACTTTTAAGGGTTATAAGAAAAAAAAAAACAACGTAAAGAATAATCAACGAAATTTAGTCTCTACTGCCTACCAATCCATGCACACATTTTCTCATGGATTTAGTTTGCAAACTTTGATGCCCGTAGCTCAGATATCTACATCATGTTCACTTCCAGAGCAAACAAGATAAAGATGTGACATGAGAGTTTACGAATAAGCAATTTAATATGAGGTTAATCAATTCAAGGCTAAAATGTAAGAAGTATGGCGTAAAGTAAATCTTACATGGATCTTTTTCCTCGACTCCAACAGACTTTTGTACTTTGTCCAAATGTTGTAAAGATCCCTTGTTGATTGTCGACATCGACATGTATCAAGTTGAACCAATGGAAATTAGCCGTCTCCTGAAAAAATGAATAGAAACCAGGGAATTTTGATGCAAACATGTTTTGAACCTAAGTCACATATATCACTTCACAAATTGACCCATGATATTATGAATGATGCATGAAGTTGATAGCTACTAATGAGATGAGATGTGTTCATGGCACTACTGCAGATATGGGGGACAAGGTGGAGAGCGTGCTTAAACTCATTACACAAGATGGGGATTCTTTTGCCAAGAGAGCAGAGATGTACTACAAACACCGGCCCGAATTGATTAACTTTGTTGAAGAATCATTCAGAGCATACCAATCTTTAGCAGAAAGGTATGATCATATATCAAAAGAACTGCAGAATGCAAACAGCACCCTTGCTTCAGCATTTCCGGACCAATTCCAGTATCAAATGGATGATGATGACGATTTTGATGATGATGGTCCTCCGAGAATGCCAAAGAAGTTTCAGGTTGAGAAGCCACCAAATCCAAACATCCCCAAAGCTCCCCCAAAGTTCCCAACCAAAAACATTAAGGCTATCATTGCACTGACAAATTCAACGAAAACCCCTCCTCCGTCACTGCCCAAGTCCACCGCTCATGCTAACAGAGTGCCCAAATCTGGTTTGAGCAAATCTCAAGCACTTACAGAGATCGACAAGCTCCAGAAACAAATTCTGACATTCCAAACCGAGAAAGAATTTGCAAAAAGCTCGTATGAAAGTGGATATGCTAAGTACTGGAGTATTGAGGATAAGATAACAGGAATGCAAGAAAAAATATCCAAGTTGCAAGATGAATTTGGGATATCACAAGCTATAGATGATGATGAAGCTCGGACTCTTATGGCGGAAGCAGCCATTAAATCATGTGAGGACACCCTGGCTCAGCTTCAGGAGAAGCAGGAGAGAGGTGTGATAGAAGCCAACACGGAGCGACAAAGAATCAAGGAAGCTCGAGTCAAAATAAGGTCTCTTAAAGGCGAGTTAGGTGATGAGAACCAAAGTGATGTTTCTGAAATTGGACATTCCTTCAAAGTAGACGAAGGCTGGAGCTCCTTTGATGATCAGGAGGAAATTTTGGGAGAATCAAAGGATCTGGAAGTGCTTCGGGACAAGATTAAGGAACATTTTGATGTGGGGGCGACTAACTCACTGACAGTAACAGAAATGGCTGAAAAGATTGACGAGCTTGTAAATAAAGTGATAAACCTTGAAACCGCAGTTTCTTCTCAAACTGCTCTGATACACACATTAAGATCCGAGACTGATGAGCTTCAGTCGCACATTGATAAGCTTGAAGAAGACAAGGCAAACCTGATTGAAGGGAAGAACGATTTGACGGGCAAGATGAGTGAAATGGAGGAAAAACTGAAAGGACTTCATGAGCTAGATCGTAACTTCCAGCAACAAGATAGCAGCCTCAAAACTCATTTCAGTGAAGCCCGTACAAACCTTGATACCATCTCACAGAAATTGCATGATGTGAAGCCTGATGAGGAGTTTGAGAAACCCAATCAGTCACTAGAAAATGAAAAGATTATACCAATTGCAGATGCAAACACAAAGTTTGACACCTCAATTGTTACTCAGTACAAGAATGAAGAGGGCATAGCCCAACTCGAGCCGACTGTTGACTCCTTGATACCTCGTAAGACGAATGTTTCTCAAAACCAGACACGGCCTAGCCTAGAAGAATCTAAGCAGGTCGCCCTTGAAATTGGTCAACATGAAGAACAATTAAACCATGAAGTAGAGGAAAAGGTAAATCCTCAAGGGACTCAGCAGCAGCTTGTAACTCCGCCTACAAATGAGCCACTTATTTCTTCTCAAACTGCTTTGATACACACATTAAGATCCGAGACTAATGAGCTTCAGTCGCAAATTAATAAGCTTGAAGAAGACAAGGCAAACCTGATTGAAGGGAAGAACGATTTGGCGGAAAAGATGAGTGAAATGGAGGAAAAACTGAAACGACTTCAAGAGCTAGATCGTAACTTCCAGCAACATGATAGCAGCCTCAAAACTCATTTCAGTGAAGCCCGTACAAACCTTGATCATGTAAATCATCAAGGCACCCAACAACAGCCTGCTACTCAACAATCTCAAAAAATAGGATCAGAAAGTGTCCCAAAAGAAGAGCAAGTTTCCCTTGAAGATATTTTCCAAATGCAATCAGAGAGTAAGCCAAATCATGGAATTGACGCTCCTCCTGTTCGTCGAGCTGGACAAACAAGAAAAGAAGAAGATGAGCCAGACTGGCAGCAACTGTTCACAAACGGATTAGAAGGGAAGGAAAAGGTACTATTGGCAGAGTATACTAGTACTCTGCGGAACTACAAAGAAGCAAAAAAAAAGCTGTCTGAAGTAGAGAAGAAAAGGCAATCAGACATTGCAGGCATTGAAGCGCAGCTTGATGAAATGAAGAACTATAACGCAATGAAGGATGCAGAGATTCACACTTTACGTCAGAGATTAAATGCTTTGCAGAAAAAGCTGGAAGAATATAAAAAAGCAAAAGAAGACAAAGATGTTGGCCCAGCAAGAAATGAAGAGCCATCTCCTCCACTTGAAGATGAAGATGAGGACGATATAGGAGTTTTTGCAGTTGAAGAAATTTCACCAGCCGAACAGAAGTTACGTGCAGACATAGATGAAATTTTGGAGGAAAACCTGGATTTCTGGATGAGGTTCAGCGGGTCATTTGGTCAAATCCAAAAGTTTCAGAGTGGAGTTCAAGATCTATTTTCAGAATTAGCAAAGCTGGAGAAGGACAAAGAAAGAAAGGATGGAAGTAGTCATGGAAATGCTAACGCATCCCTTAAATCCGATATCAGGCCAATATACAAGCACCTAAGAGAGATAGAAACTGAGTTAACAGTGTGGTTGGAGCAAAGTGAAAAGCTGAAAGAAGAGTTGCAGAGAAGATTTTCACAGCTGTGCCACATCCAAGGAGAAATAAGACATGCTGTGAATGCTGGTGCCGAAGATGACGACATGAAATTCACCAGCTACAATGCTGCAAAGTTCCAAGGCGAGGTGGCAAATATGCAACAAGAGAATAACAAGGTTGCTGATGAACTGCAAGCCGGTATGGATCATATAACCAGTCTCCAAGTTGAAGTGGAACGAACCATGGCAAGGCTGAATGACGAGCTTGGGTTTTCGGCAACAAAAAGCCATAAAGATGATGAAATGGGAGCTGGAAACAAGGGTAAAGTACCCTTGAGCTCATTCATTTTTGGGGTTAAACCACAGAAGAAAAAGCAATCAATCTTTTCATGCATGCACCCAGCAATGATGCATCGGAAATACCAACATTTAAAAGCTGATAAATCGGAATAATTACCCCGATGGATTCCTTAGACACGATATTTTTGGAGTTTGAATCTGTATTTTTAGTAATTTCTAATCAAATTGCACAGAAGTAATAAGACCATTTGCTCATTTGTTTTTTGCCGTTTGAAAAGAATCAGTAATTTTTTATTTTTTTTGGTTTTGCCAAGCCAAATGGTTTACTAAACTATTTGTGCTTCTCATATAATGTCGTAGGAGCAGGACAGAGACAGAGCAATTGTCAATGCAATTTACATTACAGGTCATCTACAAACAGCATCTTTGTTTAAATTTTATGGAAAAGGTTGTATATTTCCCACTCCCTTGGCCTAATTTGTTTATTTTTGAAAGTCAAGAGCACAGAAGGATGTTTTTATTTCCAACTAAATTCCATCAAATATAAGATAGCTTGTGGGAAAATAGCAACATGGGCATTCATCAGAAGAACATAAGGAGCATGAATTGCCCCCGTTTGAGCAATGATAAAGAATATAACTAGATATTAGATGGGACACATCCCTCACCAGGATCCCTCATGAAAATTGAGCTAAACACCCATCAAGCATAGCACGGGAAATGTTGGTTTTGCTGAGGACAAGTTTCATCACTTTTGTTTGTGCATACAAGCATTTATTCATAATGTCATATAAACAAGTTGTTCAGAAATATTCAAATTTGAGAAAATGATCCTCAGCAAACAACTATATATTGACTCTTGATCCTTGACCTCTTTCGACATGGTGAACAAAACACCTCATAAAATTTAGAGTAAGAAAATAAAGATCCTGTCATAGGAACATTTGTAGAACAATATAATAATATATATACCATGAAATCTGCCAGTAGTGGCTCGCTTAAATGAGTTCAGATATATAATAGAATATTATAGTTCTGTGTAAAAAAACAGTTACTGCCACATAAATATGTGTATGAAATTTCGGAAATTAAAGCACCAGGCATCATGACTCTTGAACGAATATCTCTGATGCCACTACGGCCCCCCTTCCTTGAGCCATGTAGAGCCCAATATGGTGCATTAGGTCCTGTGGTAGAAAAGAGCAAACATAGCTCAGCAGTGTATCTCTTAATGACAAAGGTTTTCACACCAACGCCCATCAAAACAAAGATGGAAAAAGAAACCAGAAAGTGAAAAAGGAAGAGATATAGTCATTACTAATAATAATTCGGCTAGATAGTACACGAAAACCGTTAACCATTTCTTTTGGTCAGTCAAATAACCATGCTTTTGCCCACATCCTTAAGTTGTTTAGCGCAGAAGGATGAGGACTAGCCAAGAAGCCAAAAAAAAAAAAAATTGGTCTGATTCAGCTTAATAAGTTACTCCTTATTACTGTTAGGACTCCATACGCTCGAAGTATCGAATATGATTCTAGTGTCTCATAACTCGCAACCAAATAAAAATTCATAGTATTAAGCATGCACACATCAACACCAGTTTACCAAAATCCTTTTTTTTTTGTTACCATAGAACAAAGTTGGGTAGGATACCTGTGGATGTGATATTGCACCTCCAATGGATTCCGCAACATGCAGAGGGAGATCATAAGTAGCACAGGCCCGAGAATACACAATCACATCTTGGAGAGGAGCTAGGAAACCTCGATTTCGAGCAGCAAGTGCAGAAGATGTGAAATCCAATACACAAATGTCTGTACATATTCCCACAACCAGTACCTTCACAACCACAAATATGTTTGTCAATAAAGACTGCCGAGATAAGAATCGCTACATACCAACCCAAACATTCGGGAAGTAAATATTTCATTGGTTACTATGCAATCATTCTGTAGAAAGTGGACAATGTGAAGGAAACCAACAAAGAAGACACATTCAGTGAATAGAAAACTGCGTAGCAAACTTACAGCTTTGAGTTGGTTTGTTTTGACCCAATTAACAAAGACATTGGATCCATCATCTTCGATTGAACCAAGAAATCCATCAATGCAATCTTTGGGCCTAATTGTAACATTTGGTTCACCTTCCAACCATGCCAATGCTATAAACAGCCCCGCAAACGTTATTGGAATACATAAACTTCACCTATAGATTGATTACCTCCAATGAAAATATAAACCTTCACCTATAGCGGGTTCAATTATGGACATTCAATTCCATTTCCGATTCAAAAAGCTACTTTTTTGGTCATCTGAGTTGTGAGGTTTTCCCAAACCCTTGAGACGTCTCAAACAGAGACTCGAATTCCATTGTGAATCAATATAAGTAGAGTAAGCAATGAGAGTGGAGTGTAGTAAGGGAAAGGGAACGAACCGGGAACTAATCGGGATTCAGGAGTGCCAGCTAAACAATGGGGAGGGTAAGGCGGTTCAGGAACATCAGGATGATGAGAATCAAGGAAGGCGAAGATAGGCCATTTCTTATCGCTGAAAATCCGAGCTAATTTCACACATTCCTCCACCATTCCTGATATTTGATTATCTGCTACTCTTGGCGCCTGTTATGGTTATGAAATCAAAAACCTCAATTGAAATACTAGAAAACAATGGAAATAATCAGGAGTGGAAGGGGAAGGGGAAGGTGCGAACGAGGTTGCCGGCGCCGACGGTGCAGAAGCCATTGACGATGTCGACGAGGACGAGGCCAGTGGGAACGCCGCCGTTTAAGCTTACTGATTCTTCTTTCACGGGGAGCTCCTTCTGTAGCTGTTCAATTGTTTTGGCCGCCATTCTATTCTATTCTATTCTATTCTGTTCTCCCTCCCTGACACTTTAATATGTGAGTTTCCCATATTTGACTCTAACACGTCTCACTCACTCACTCACGGACTCACGCCTCTTCTATAATTCAGGCTCCACCTATTGATTTCCCTCCCCAAGAAAGTCTTGAATTGTGAACACGTTTATAATGTTAATGAGTTTCGAATTCTAGACATGATAATATACTACTCCCTCCCACCCATCCATTCAATTCTATTCTTGACATGGGGGTTTCACAAGTTTTAAGAAAAGTGGTAAAAGTAAGGGTATTATTGGTAAATCAAATAATTTTATGGGTCCACTAAACTTAAAGTAAGGAAAAAGTAGTGGCATTTTGTGTAAATAGAGTAAAGATATAAAGATTATAAGGTAAAGTGTTTTGCCAAAAAGGGAATGTAAAGAATTGATTGGATTGTCCATTTATAGTAAGTGTAAAGAATTGAATGGATGGTAGGGAGTACCACTAAGTTAGTACCGTGTAAACTTGTACGGATATAAATAAAAAAAATTACCTAGATAATTTTATTTGGATATTAAACCTTTAATTCAGATACGGAGTAATTTATAAAATAAAAAAAATATAAACTTAAAATCAACTTGAAACATCCCCACCTAAAATCAATGAAAAGATACATGTTTGACCTATATATATATATCAACATATTATACGTATATCTCATACTTTTGATACAATTATTGATTGGGTAAATTAGTTTTAACTTATATTTTTGTAAATAATGTAAAATTTACTCTCAGTGGAACGACCAAATGACAAAATGAGTAAAAAGAAGTGACTCTAAGGTGCCAAATAAGTAAAAAAGTGTTACCCAAGTGACGGATTGACAAAAAAATTAATTGGTAAAAAAACGTAATTGGTGTCAAATTGTTACGCAGTAAAAAAAATTACTTAAAATTTTTGATCGATTTAGAATTTTTTTACAAAGTGTGTCGATATTAACACATAGGTTCGTGTTTACGGTTTAACGATACGGTACAAAGTGATACTCGAGCGTCCTGTGTCCGTCCATTATGAGTCTGACTCTGACCATCCTAATTTGTATACATACTTACATCAGATACTACAATCTATACAAATAGCATCTAATTAATTAAGATACTCTAGCTTAACCCCCCCCCCTCCCCGTAGAATCCAAGCCTGTCCAAACTATATACTCCATCTGTTTCATTGATATCTTCCACATTTCTTTTTTCAATCATTTCTTTGATTTCTTCCACTTTTTTTTTTTACTACCATTTTCTCTTTTACCTATGTGGCCCACTTACCTTACATTCTCTCTACTTTTACATATTTTATTTAAGAAATATTCCACTTTTAAGGTGGAAGAAATCAATGAAACGGAGGGAGTATAATAGTAGTAATAAGATAGCCAGTGCCAGGATTTGATTTTATCTTGGGCTGCTCTGCCAATCTTGAATCAGAAAGCGCAGATTTTTGTTAGGAATTAGATGCTTATGATTGAACTTCTGGTTCGTCACTGGAGACGTTGTGTGCCCCATTCTAAGCCACTCTTCTATTGCTTCCAACTCGTAAGAATGCCCATCTCCTGCTATATGCGGGTTATCCATTACTACCTGCACATTTTCAAATATATACCAACAACAACAAATCACTATCTACCATTTTCAAAACTCGCTCTAATATGTCTGTCAAGTTTGGTGGCGAAAGCACAGTCATATACTGTAGAAAGGAATGGATCATTGCACAGGAATGGGTCCTTGTGCCAAATTCTTTCAAATACCGTGCGTCCAAGAAAGCTTACACATACATACCTTAAATATTGGGCAGATGAAAATGGCAGGAACATTTGTGGCCTCCTCTCCAAACCAAATCCCATCTTCAACTCCCATATCATGCTCTCTCCGATTGATTATATCATCACCCTTCTTTTTCAGCTTTTTCAGTTCTTTCGTCACTGACGACATTGTCACATCCACATCAGGGTCCGCGTTCACCGACCTACATTTCATGGCTAACTCCACAATCTCCTCTGCTAAACCCAAAGGCCAATCACCAGCATTACCGTCCAATGCTTCATGGACTGCCTGTTTCTCCATCACTGCTGCCTCACCGTCACCATCAAGCTTTGCCCAATTCCCCCCAGTAAGGAGCTGAAGCAGCAAGTCTCCAAAGGAACTCAAATCAGCCCGAATATAATCTCCATTACAGCATGGAGCAAGCTCGAATGGATGGATTTTTACTGCCAAGTTCCGATCCAGGAAGATTCGGGATGGGTTGAAACCACCATAGCCTATAGGCCTAGGTTGTGATAGGTGGAGGAAGCCCAGAGCTATGCTGACTTGGGCTGCAATCTGGATCCTTTGGTGCCATTGCAGTAACTTGCTTTTTGGCGCAGAGAAAAGAATGTCCCTTAGGCAACCGTTGTGCATGTACTCGAAAACCAAACATCTGAGTTCTGCGCAGAAGCCAATGAAGGATATAATATGTGGATGTCGAGCGTTTGCTAGGAGACTCACCTGCATCAACCCTCACATACTTATGTCAATGGAGGAACAGGCAAGTAATTGCAATCAGAAACAATTGTGTTTGTTACCTTAGCTTGGAACATTGCTTGGGAGAAATCAAGATGAGGATGAAGTGCCTTGATACAGACAGACAAGCGGTTGATCCTGCCCTTGTAAGCACCGCTCCATTCCCTACCACAAGTCAATCTCCTGTACTTAGCAAAGTTATCTGTGGCCAGCTCGATCTCCTCCACGCTATATTCCCTGCAGCGGCAGCTCACTGGATCACTACCCACCTTTGTAGCCATTTCAATTGCATCCTTCTCTTTGCAGAACTCAATCCTTCGTTGAAAAACATCCCTCTGCCTCCTCAGTTCCTCGATCTCTCTAACCAACTCTGATCTTGCCGTTGCACTGTGCTCCAGCTGGGTCTCGACGCCTAGTTTTGTCAGCGAAGAGACTTGGAGTTTGCTGGAGAGGTCAGATTGGAGGTCGAGCAGTGAGGTTAGTCTGTTCTTGCTCTCTTGTACATCAGTCACGATTTCATAGAGCTGTTCTTTTGTGTTGTCTATTTCTTTGGTTATGTCGTCTCGTGCTGTAACCTCTTCTGATATATGACCTTCAACTTCTTCAATCTGAAATACATATACCAGCACAAGGACAGACATCAGCTAGCATTCAGAATTTGTTTCATTTATTTGTGTGTAGACAAATATATATATTTACCCGGTAATTGCACAAACAAATAGCCCATAAAGCTTTGGCTTGTCTGTCTATTTCAGCCTTTGTGCCATTTTTGTGAACCTCGATCATCTGCTGCGCTGCTTGTATTTCCTTTTTCAAAGCTTCAATTCTAACACTTACATCCTGCGATTCCAGATTATGTTCATGTTTATCTATTTGCATTCCACAAGGCGAAGATAATACCACAGGATCTCGTGTGCGGTGTGTGAGGACTAAGACCTATTGTGCAATGTACCACTATGCTACAGACATCACTCATTAGTCAGCTCTTTCATTCACAAAAGAGTGAGTTTCATACTTTCATCTGATTTTTTTTGGTTAGCCATGCTCTACAATGTGGTAACAATGCTTGCTGTAGTGGGAGTGTTTTTGTTGTTGTGACGAGTCAAATATAGAATGCCACGGAGCTAACAAATGCTTAATTTCATCTACCTTGAGTGAGATATTTGATCCGTGACAGATATATTTGTCAAGAACAGGAATATGTGAACAAAGATACACTCTCCTAGAGCCAAAGGGTTTATTAGTAGGGAGGAATAGGAATGAGGAATGAAGTGAGATGGAGGTTAGTTTTATGACACCAAAGTCAAAAAAAAAAAAACGACAAGCAAGGAAATGGGAATATGATAGAATCACACATGACTACTTGCTAGTTGCTACGAGTATATAGTACGAGTATTATTTTCATGCCCACTTTTTTTTTCAACCTAAAGAAGAATAAAAGTGTAGTAGGTAGCCTAGGAACATACCTGTAGCACACAATCATCAAGAATGTTTGGCTGCTCACTTGGGTTATCCACACTTAACTCTTTCTCCACATTTTGTTTTCCCTTTCTGGAGCTTGACCCCAACAACTCCTTCAAATACTCCTCAATACCATGCTCATGCTGCTCCCATTGATTCACATTCCTTGAAGAAACCGGAGACGACTCCGAATAATCCACTGAATTGGTGGATGAAGAGCCGCCGCCGCCTATTACCGGGGATTTCCCATGGCTCAATATCTTCCCTAGCCAATCTTTCAAACTACCCTTTTGCTTCCATTTTCCCACTACTACTCCTTGCTCATCCTCTATCTGCCCTTCTTCGTTTTCGTCCTTGAGAACCACCAATTTCCCACTACACAGTATGTACAATTCGCAGTATTCTGGCTTGTTTCGCTGAACGTAGAATGACCTGCTAATCGCACTCTTTGATCTCCTATATATACACATACACAGTAATGATTAAGCATTACAGAATCAGTTTAACCGACCTTCTACTCACAATTTACGTTTATTTGTTCTCCTTAAAAACTGGAGGATGAAGCTAAGAATGACACACATACATACATACATACATACCTACATACGTACGTACGTACCCTGATGGTGATCTCATGAGAATCATACCCATGACCAACTTGGTGATTCGATGCTTGATGATTAAGTCAACCAGGATGTTCTGAATTGCCTCATCTTGTTTATCAATCTCTTCTACCTCTACTTTTACCTGACACCATAGTAAAAAAATTACGGAGTAGTTTTGAGTCGGTTAGCTTAACAGTTCAAAGTGGTTGTACGATACTCCGTAGAGTTGAGGCACGCACATAATAAAATACTAGTCTCTCGATTCTTATAATATGCTACGATTATATACTTTTTCCAGTTTTATTTATTATCCCATTTGATCCATATATAACGAGTATTTTAATGAAATGAGACCATAAAATAAGTGAATGTAGGAATTTGTTTGTAAGAATGAATTGGCCTGGGGACGTAGATTGTGTTTTTATTGGGCGGAGGGGGGGGGGGGGGGGGTGTATTCAATTTTGAAAGAGTAATTTGGAAGAAGATGGAATACAAAAAGCGATAAAGGAAGATGGGAAAAGCAAGGTGGGCATAGGGCATACCTTTCCACAAACACAAAAGGCTACATATTTGGAAAGAAGTTGATCCATTTTCTCTCGTTCACACTTCCTTAAAATTTGTAATTTATCCTCACTCACTGAACTTGCTGGCAGCTTCCCAACTACAACAACAACAACAACAACACCATCTTCATTACCCACCACTTTAGTTCTAAATCATCTTTATACAGGTTGCAATCCCCCCCACAAGATACATCGAGTCTTACAAAAAGATATACCCTCTTAAATAAGATTATTATTATTATTATATTATGAGACGGTTCCACGGAAGAAATGTGATAGTGATAGTGATATAGAGGGAGTATATTAATTAAGGAATGAGGGAGGAGGACTTACATGGGGTATAAACAAATTGAATGGAAGAAGAGGTGATGAAAAGAATGACAATTGAGATAATGGGATTATGATGATGATGATGATGATGATGACGACCATGACCCCATTTGTTTAAGACCCAATTCAAAGTCAAAAGGGCTTCATCTTCTTGCATTTCACTTCCTATGGCTACATATATCTTCTCATTGCCATTCCCATTCCCAACTCCTCTCATCTCACTATTATTATTATTATTATTATTTGCCATTAATTAATTATACTACTGCTACTACTACCACCACCACACTTTCTAATGACAAGAATGATTAAAAAGCAAGGAAGCAAGGAGGTTGATGAAAATTGTGAGGTTGAATGTTGGTGTGAATACTACTACTCCGTACTTGTTAGCTTGGAGAGTTGGGGAAGAGAGAGGGAAGGGAGTGAAAGAGGATGATGGAGGTTGAGGTTTGGGTTTGGGTTTGGGTTTGGGAGGAGATTGAAATTTCTAGGAATTGTTCCTTGGTTGACTCGTGACTATATATGTATGTACCCAAACCAAATTTCTTTGACTTTTCTCCCCCTTACTATACTCTATTTCTAATTTGTAACTCACTACTCACTAACCAATAATCATCTTTATGACACAGCAGTCTCATTATCGGCCACACAATCACACACGGAATATACCTCTTTCTACCAACTTTGATTTTTTAAGCATACGCATATATAATCGCACCCTAAGTCGGATATATCCACCATAAATTAATGACAGGTCAAATAATAGTATTTGGTTAGAAAAGACAATGTTAGTGGGTAACATATGACTTTGTCTTTATCTATCCAAATGAATATTATTTGACCTGTCACACGTTTATGACGGATAATTTCGTCACAAACAAAAATTTGCCATAATCACATTAGTCACTTCTTTCAAATCAAAAAATTATGTTTTCTTTTTTTAACACTATTCACAACTCAAGATAATCACCTCATTCTGAAACTAAGATTAATAGGTAAAATTTTCTTATAGTTGAATTTTATCCCAACAATTTACCCACACTTTATCAAAGTTTTTTTTTATCGAAACACAAGGTAAAGTATGGAATTGAATCCAAAAGCAAACCAAACTCACGGTATAGGAATCAAGTTCAAACTCATATCACCGTGGAATGAATTCTCATTCCAAAATCCATACCATTATGTCAACCAAACGATCCTTAAAGTAAATTGATGTTGTTGTCGCAGACCTGAAGGTACTTTACCAACTAGGTATGGCCGTATGGGTGTTGGGCGAACGACCCGACACTTCCATGGTACTATCGTCTACATACCGACAATGGGAAAACCGCTAGATATATGTCATGATTCATGATGTGATCAACAATGGGGAGATGGGGTAGCTAAGCTAAGCTTCCATGGTAGATGGAAGTAGTGTATTTGTGAGTGGCAGGCAGAATATTCAAGAATTTCAAACATAATAATAATCCTCGTACTAACATCATGTACATTTTTAATCAATAAAGACAACAAGATCCGACTAGCAGAAATAATGTCGACCTGTAGAATGTGTTTGAAATCGACCCTACTACAATCACAACAACACTAGTATACTACAGTACACTACAACAATTATTAGGGCTTGACCCGGTCCAAACCCTGACGGGCCAAATCAGAAGCGGGTTCCAAAAGAAGAGCCCGCTCGAAGGCCTCAACAGCCTCAACCCTCATCCCCTTAAACTCGTAGCACTGGCCCAACAAACAAAACGCCTTACAACTATCCCGGGTCAACCCGACCGCCTCAAGCAGGTCTTCCAGTGCCGAGTCAACCCGCCGCCGCTTGTTCACCCCGATCATGATCTCCGCCCTCTTCACCAGCGCATCCCCCTTCTCCCGCGCGGACAGCGTCTTCACGGCCGGCGGCGCGAGGGCGGCGTCCAGAGCCCTGAGCGCGGCGGAGCGGTGGCCGAGCAGGTCGAGGGCGAGGGCGCGGAGGATGTGAGCGGCGGCGTCCCTGGGCTTGATGGCGATGGCCCTGTCGGCTTCGGCCAGGGCGTCCTTGGCGAGGGATTTGTTGCGGGTGGATCTGGCTCGGGTGAGGAGGTTGGCGCCGTTGAGGAAGTGGCGGTTGGATTGGATGGAGGTTCGGGAGGAGGTTCGGAGTTTGGACAGGGCTTTTTTAGGGAGGTTGTAGATGATGAGGAAGATGGCTAGGGTTAGTGCGAGTAGTGCTGCGTGAACCACTGCTTCCATAGCTCTTTCTCTCTTCAGAATTCAGATCCAGGTTCGGTCCTGATGATAATTATTCTTAACAATGCCCTTTTAAGTAACACACTCACCCACTCGTGCTAAGACATGATTAGTTACAGGCAGCCTTACAGGGGAAGATCCACTTAATTTGTAAAACCATTCATCATAAATACATCGGCCCGATTTTTTCCGGCTGAACTAAGACAAACTCAACTTAATAAAAGGTCGAAGGTAATAATATTAAGATGGACTATTTAAGTGATATGGGTCGCGGCTCAGTTGTGATTATCTTGTAAAAAACACATGCGTTATTTGCTACAAGATGAAGTAAATGTCATACATGACTACATGTCATATGTGCCACTGATTGTGGTGCACAAAATTCGGTAGTAAAGTCGTAGATGTCTTGAATTGGTCTAGCCGTTGTATCAAGGTTTGATGCCTCTCCTCTCCGGTGTCTAGGTGTGCTATTCCTTGGAAAGGAAATCCGTAGGTGTGCCAGCTGTTGTTTCGTCCTTTTTTTCAACGTTTTTTTTCCTTTATTTCGAGGTTTCAGTCCTTTACATTAGTATAGGGCTTAGATTTCAAGAACTATGTGCAAGATCATGAGAGCAATGGAATCCCTACGTACGGCGATACAATTGAGGTCAGATCTCGGTCTACTATTTGTCAAAATAGAGGAAGTTCATCATCTTAGAGACTATTTCAGCAGATCTATAGATTCCTTCGCGAAAAGTTTTGTCAATAAACAGCGATATATAAAAGGCTATGCAGAAGCGCATTATTCTAATAGTGATCTTTGTCTCAATGATGTTCTTTATTTATTTTTCACAAATCTGTATTCAGATCAATTTGACATCGTTTGTAGATACTGGATGACTTATTATTAATGTTATTGATATTCACTTTCAAAAAAAAAATCTTAAGTCAAGAGAAACATGGTGGGTATGAGGGTATCACTATAGCTAGGGGTGAGCAAAACCGGGTATCCGAACCGGTTTTCAAAACCGGTTCGGGTACCCGGTTTTTAAAAAACTCATTTTTCCGAACCGAAACCGACCCGGTTTAAACCGGGTAACTGGTTTTTTTTTCATTTTGTAAACCGAAACCGAACCGGTTTTAATCCGAACCGGTTTCTATGACCCGGTTGTAAATAAAATGGCAATCTTTGTTGTAAACCGGTTTTTGAACCGGTTTCCGAACCGGTTTCACTAATATTCCATAAAAAAAATCAAAAAAGTGAGAATTTTTTCCCTTTAAAAGTATAAACCGGTTCAAAACCGGGTACCCGGTTTTGGAAATTTATGAACCGAACCCGAACCGGTTTTCACTAAAAAGAAACCGGTTCGGGACCCGAACCGGTTTTCAAATTCTAAAACCCGGATTTTCGAGTTTTTTAAACCGGGTTTCGGTTCGGTTTCGGTTTTTTAAAATCGGTTCGGTTTTTTTTGCTCATCCCTAACTATAGCTCATAAGCCTGACCCGACCCGAAACTTGAGGAAAATTGACCCGATTTAACCCGAAAATATAGTGACATGATCCAAACCGATGATGACCCGTAACTCGATACAGGTCGACCCGACCCGACCCGACCCTTAATCCGAAATGACCCGATAAATTATCTAAACCAACCCGACCCAAAAGCTGATCCAACTCGAAAATGACCCGACCCAAAAGCTGACCTGATGTGATGCAATGAAGATAAAATATTATCTACAGTAGTTTTTTTTCCATATATTCTTAACCAAACATTATTAAAAAAAATAACTTTTAAATATTAATAAAAAATGTTTTAAAAAATGTATTAATCACACTTAAGTCAACTCCCTAATTATTGATCCGACAAGACCTGATCCGATCCGGACCCGACCCGTCCAATTTCTACTCCAGCATATTTTTATAAAATTCATCATATGTAATATTTACGGTTTTAATGTTCAATCACAACTACTCCCTCCCATCCATTCAATGGTTTACATGGAAGGTTTCACAAATTTTAAGGAAAGTGGTAAAAGTAAGGGTATTATTGGTAAATCAAATGGTTTTATGGGGTCCACCAAATTTAAAGTAAAGAAAAAGTAGTGGTATTTTGTGTAAATAGAGGAAAGATAAGAGAGTTATATGGTAAAGTCTTTTGCCAAAAGAGGAATGTAAAGAATTGATTGGATTGTCCATTTATAGTAAGTGTAAAGAATTGAATGGATGGGAGGGAGTAACTATTGTTATTTATGGTTCATATAAAATTACTTTGTGATTATTGAAAAACATAATGAAAATTGAAAATAATTTGTATCAGATGATGTAATCATATACTCCGTAGATTATAAACAACCAAATTCTTGTACTCCGTAATAAATAAAAAATAAATCGTCTAATGAATTGATGGTTTAAACTAAACCAAATCTAACAAAACTTAGTCTGACCCGAACATGAGTCAACCTAATAATGACCCGAACCCGGATGGCCGACCCGAAAGTGACCCGAAACCGACCCGCTCCGAACCCGACACAAAATTTGACCCCACTAACCCGACCTGTAAGCGACCCGCCCGCCCGATCGCCACCTCTAGGTATCAGATTCAGATTCAGATTCAGATTCACTTATAGGCCAGTAAATGGCTTGAAATAATCACTGCTCATTCATTTTTAATATCAAAAACATTGGGGGTTGGTACAATATCTATGCTTCAGACCTTAAAGCCAACCTAGTTTACACTATTGCTTTCTTCCTGCTGACTCTGGACAGGACATCGAAACCTTCATATCCCTGCTATGACAAAAACTTGTCTTCTACACCTGAAAACATCCTACTACTTGGCTCAATGGGGACACTCGCATGCTAAGCAAATCAAATTTAATGTTTGCAGCATCGATAATGTTGTCCTCCGGAATTAAGTGAACGAGAAACTATGTAGTGTACTAGTATGTATTAGCACTCCATCTTCCACTACTCCTTCATGAGAGACTGTACGTTAGGGTGGTTCTCACATGAAGAGTGCAGCATGAAGGCTTTCTGGGGGCTCTTCCTCAAAAAAAAAATACAAAGGAAAGAAACGGAAGTCACTCCATGACAAGCTCCATATGGCGATTGAGGTCCTCGAGGTAGTTCGTGCAACTGTAATCTTCGAGGTCACATGCTTCCAATAAAAGTGACCTTGAGGTCGCAGAGTCTTGCTTCATTAGATCAAAATCTCCTCCCTCTTCCTTTAGTAGCTCCACAACCTCATTCAAACAAATGTCTTAGTTTATATACCAACGACAGTAATAATAATAATAATACTCAACTGATTGCCTCGATGGTTCCCGCATGTAGGAATAAGGGGTTCGGATGTGCGAATCAGCACCTCTATGTTTTTTCTTTTGTGTGTTTTTGTGAAATTACATAACGGGCCTGGGCCACACCCGAGACGGGAAGAGTCCACTCACAGGACAAGAGGGTTACACTCTAAAACCAATTGGCAATAGAGGGAGTAACTCCTTGCTTTATAAGGTTCTCTATCTTTCCATGTGGGACACATGTGATTACTTGGATTTAGGAGCCATTCTCAACAGTTTTAAACATAGAGAGATTGATTCTGGAAGAACCAATATAAAAAGTAGTTCGTAAATGAATGGCCACTCTGCTATTTCACAGTGTCTAGGTTTAGTGAGCCATTGTGTATGAAAAATGCACAAGGGAGGTGAAAACAGAGGAAAAGAAGTACTTTGTTCATGTAAGGACGATGGGTAGGTGTTGGATGAAGGCACATGGATGCTATCGTCATTATGCGTTCCATTTCCACGGTGTCATACTCGCCCTCCAATTTAGGATCCACTAGTGCCTTCACATCCATTGCCTCCAAAAACGGTTTCGCCTGTCGTTGACAAACAAGGCCCGTGTGGGCAGAGGGAGTTTGTCAATCTCAGGCTTTTTATTAATTCAATAATAAGACATTGAGCCATAGGACAGTAGAAACTAGAAAGATTAGAAGAAACGTCGGATTTGCACCCTTAGAAAAACTCATAAACTTGTAATAGACGGTTCTCAATGCAAGACCACCCCATTAGGCCATTAACCATGCATAGTGGCGACTGAGGTTGGTTTGAGATGTGAGACCATCTAAAAACCGTTCTCTGCAGACAATCTTGATTTCAGATGGTTCAGATAACATACCCAAATCACCAGACTTTGTCTACTGTCGTCAAGAGCCACAGCTTGACGGCCTGTTATGATCTCCAGCAATAGGACACCGTAGGCAAACACATCTGTTTTCTCATCAGCAATTCCATGTATGACAGACTCTGGTGCTAGATACCTGAAAAAAGAAAGACCCAGAATCAGTGTCTGAGCTGAAAGGGGGGAAAATAGGCAGAAGGGGTTTTATCATCTTACCCAAATGTCCCCTCAATCGGCTGTATAACATGATTAAGCCAATTCTCTGGAAGCCATTTTGCTAGTCCAAAATCAGAAACCTGCATTGCATACATGAATACTTCAAAATCATGACATAAAATATTTTAGTACGGAAGATGAATGGAACGAAAATATGTAGATAGATAGGGTGTTACGAGTGGCTCATAATCTTCGCCAAGTAGTATATTGGAAGCTTTGATATCTCGATGAATGATTCGCCTTTGGCATGTGTGATGGAGATAACTCAATCCTTCGGCTACGCCTAGAGCCACTCTGAATCTTGTCTGCCAATCCATTACTTCTGATGAATCTACAGTTTTAAGGATGAACAGGACTTGCATGAGATGGGTCGTCTTGCACATCTGACTTACTCATCGTTAACCTTATTATTACACGACTAACACAAGACTCCCTGTGATTTTTTAATTTGGCAGGTTACGTTATATGTGAAGAAGAAAGAGGGAGATGTAGACCTTGGAGACAAGACTCGAGACTGCAATTAGGGGCGAATTGGAGGATCAAGTAAAGGCCGGCTTCAATGCCAAATCCGACAAGTTTAGCAGCATTAGGGTGGTCGACGTGAGCAATGATACCGAGCTCTGACAAGAAATCAGCAGTCCTCTCTTCATCTTGCTTTTCACCCTTCTTGGTTAGCCTCTTCACAGCAACTATTGAACCATCAGGTAAACACCCTTTATACACTTCTGCATGCCCCCCCTTCCCTAGCAGCCTCTCTGTCCACGCACCACTATTATTTATTAACTCACAGCAACATGTATGTAATATCCAATTATAAACAGTCTTGTTACTTCCCATTGATCTTACTATATGGTGAAATCATCTCATCTGAAAATATATATCTTTGAGATGGACGAACGGACGGACCCTAAATGAAATTTCATCAATCATGTTGTTTGTATTCGATGATTCTCCATAGCATACAAAAAATACTCTACTCTTAATCATTTTACACTCTTTTCTCCACTTTCTTCCTACTTTGCACTAATTACTCTTGAGTAGCATGTTGGATTTTTTTCGAAACGATATCATGTTGCATTCTCGGTAAGGTTCGATGGAGTATTTCTTACAGTAACTCCGTGATTATTTATTCATTAGTGTAATGGTTAAGGAGGTATTATGGACGATAGGTCCAACGTTTGATTTCCCTTCCTTCTATCATACTCAAATACAACTAAGTCCTTATTTCCTCGGAAAAAAACAACACAAAGAACTACTCCAAGCTTTTGAGTAAAAGAAAATACAACTAAATCATGTTGAATTTTGTTTGATTCGTCTTTTATAAGTAGATTAAGAATATCGAATTTTTATAGTTTTTTGCTAAGGTAAAACGAAAGATATTAACGATGTAAAACGTGTTTCAGTAAATGTAAAAAAACTAACGTATTCCTTAGATTCAAAGGGAAGGAGTGGTGTTCTTAATGAACATTGACTCGATCACTAGGTGCTCAATTGTGCTGCTCAATAAGAGTTTAGGCTTTTCATTGTGACTAGCTAGTTTGGACTATGTAAGTTGTAGACCTAATAATTGCCTAATTGGGCCTTGGGTGTAATCAGGATTACATTCTTTAACCAACAATTAGACCATGGTTATCAATAGATGCAATTTCTCTTCATAGAGGACCCGACTTCTTCCAGCTTACTTTTTCTACCTCATTTTCTCTCTCTGGTAAAATACTTCTATATCAATGGATTCATTTTTCTCTCCATATGGGGTCCACCCATCTCACAACATTTATCACACCTTATTACACATTTAATACATTATCATACATTATTACACATAATACATTTAATTAAGGCAACTTAATCACTAATTGCTTAATCTTTCCTCTTTTCTTCAATCCGTCAAAGTGGATATTTTTTCTCAATCCTCCTCCAAGGATTGAGGATCCATTGATGTATCACCATTTTCAATCCATCCACCCTATGGATTGAGTCCAAATCCATTGCTAACCTTGCTCTTAGGGAGTAGTACAAGTTTACGACATTACCCATCGCTCTTGTATTTTCATTGTTTATGATGGATAAGGAGGTATTGTGGACAATGATTGATAGGTCCAACGTAATTTATTTATGCCTTGCGAAGAAACTTGAAGGTGAATTTTTAGAAAGAAAAGATAAAAGCTTTACAAAAGAAAAGAAAGTAGAAGGAATCAAAGAAATGATTGAAAAAGAAAATATGGAAGATCAATAACACAGAGGGATTAATAAAGTTAAGAAATATTGGAGTAGAAAGGTAAGTGTGTGTAAATAGGAATGAATAAAAGTATAAATAATTGTAAATAGTAAGATAGTACGGTAAAAATTATAGAACAAAACGTAAAGAAATAAAATGAAAAGATAAAAAAAAAAAGACCAAAAAAAATTGGGAAGATATAAAAAATGGAAGAAAGTAATTTTTTGTTGGCAAGTAATAATAGTAATGAATGTAGCGGTGGTTGACGTTGCACTAACTGGTTTGGTAATGTCGTTGGTTTAGTTGTAAAATCGTGGGTCAACTACTAAAGTACGTAGTCCCCTTCATGCAACTAAATGGTGTGTTGGTTGAGTCTCTAACATCAACATATGGTATCTTTCTTTTGGCCCACATTGATGGATGATCGGCCCATTTCTCCGTTAATCTTATTTATGACGGATATATTCGTTACAAAGTTATATCAGGTTAAATATTATTCACATAATTGGATAAGTCAAAATTAAAATATATATGGAATAATAAATATTACTCCGTATGTCTTTATTTAATCATGTAGTTAATATTTGACAAATTTATTACTCCCTCCAACCCACTATACAATGAGCGGAGGGAGTACTAATATACTTATCACCAAAAAGAATCTGCCGTATCTTTATAGTTTATAGGGCAATCACTTGGTTAGTTGTTTGCTTGCCATGTTGCATGCTACGCTTTAATTCTAATCGATCTGTCCTAATTAAGCTCACATCAATGCCCTTAGACTACACTGTACACTGTAGTGAGTGTACCTATTAAGTTAGGCACATTTAACTCACCTTTGAATTTTGGAATAGTATGACACTTACGCTCTAACCACATCCACATGTATGATGTCTCTCTATGTTAGTATTAAACACTTCCCGTAACACCTAACAGCCACCCTAGCTATACTCTTACCACACTCCATTTTGAACTAGAAACAATTAAACAAAAATAGTCGTATCTAACACTTTGTTAGAACTTTTTTTCAAAATAATGCTCTTAAATAAACTTATTATCGTTTCGGATCGGATTGAAAACTAATTAACAAAATGGGGCTCTAGGAGGTTCGGAGCGAGGGTCGTGTTTAGGCGGAGCGAACCCGCCATTAGAAATGACGGGTTTTTGAAATAATAAATTTCCGAAAAAAAAAAAAAAAAACCCCTTAAACCCGCCATTGGGAATGGCGGGTTAATGAGAGCTAACACGCCACCCCCAATGACGGGTTAAGTTGATTTTTAACAAGGATAAAGTGATATAAATGTAGCAAATTATCAAGTGATCAATTGTAGTCTAGTGGTACAAAAGCCTAATTACTATCTAGAGGTTCTGGGTTCGAACCTTCTCAAAAGAAAGGTTTTACCACTGAACCAATATAAATTATTCGAGATTTCATATCATTAAAATTTAAATAAACATGCCATTAGCAAATGGCGGGTATGTGAAATTTGGGAAAAAATATAAAAATTATTCGTATTACTCTTAAACCCGCCGCTCCCAATGGTAAAGTTTGTATTACCATCAGATAAGTATAAAAATTCGTATTACTTTTATTTCTTTAAGAAATCAAGATAAGTAACCAATGGTAAAGTTTGTATTACCATCAGATAAGTATAAAAATTCGTATTACTTTTATTTCCTTAAGAAATCAAGATAAGTAAAGTTTAATGATGTTAAACATTAGATAATTAATATTGCTTTAGTGGTAGAACCTTTGTCCATTGCATACGTGGTCATAGGGTCGAATCCATTTGTTCACAAATTGATTACAGTATTTTGTAACTCACAATTTTAAAAAAATACAATTGGGCTCACAAATTGATTCCATTTGTTCACAAATTTAAAAAATACTTCGTATACAATAAGAAGGTTCGAACCCAGAACCTCTAGATAGCAATTGAGCTCCTATACCACTAGACTACAATTGATCACTTGATCATTTGTTACATTTATATCATCTTATCTTTGTTAAAAAAAAAAATCACCTTAACCCGCCATTGGGAGTGGCGTGTTAGTTCTCATTAACCCGCCATTCCCAATGGCGGGTTTAAGGGGTTTTTTTTTTCCCGGAAATTTATTATTTCAATAACCCGCCATTTCTAATGGCGGGTTCGCTCCGCCTAAACACGACCCTCGCTCCAAACCTCCTAGAGCCCCATTTTGTTAATTAGTTTTTAATCCGACCCGAAACGATAATAAGTTTATTTAAGAGCATTATTTTGAAAAAAAGTTCACTTTGTTACACATTATTTACGGGATTACAAGAGGGTATTAAATTAAACAAGTTTCAAAGTGGTCACAGTTGAATTATAAGCTTACCCCCAACTGGTCACTGTTGATACTCTGTATTAAACTAGAGAATGAGGACACCATTGTTTAGGAGTTGATTGATTGTAATTATCTTACGTCGTGTATTTTGTTAAAATTGTTCCTTATTGATATCGACTTGATGGCTTTTGATAGGGTGATGTTGACGAATGAAACCCATTCCCAGTAATCAACAAAACTAGTCAGTACAGTACTCAATAGGAGTAATATTTTGATATATAAAGGTTGGTGCTGATAGATAGATTAGTCCTTGTATGTATGTGTCTTTAGTTCCTTTGATTATGATGAGAAAGCCCGCCTTAAATGACTTACACATATTTCTTTAATTTGTTCCTATGTTAGTGGCGTGTAGAGAGGTCTCAACTCAACTCAACTCAACTCTCAACTTCTTGAATTCCTGGACCCCAACTTCTTGTATATATGTGCATGCATTCTAATTTAGTAATTTGTGACGTTTGTGTTCTTCTCTAATCTCCAACGTATCAAATATTATCCACCGACAAATCACAATGCCGAGGGAGAGACAATGATTTGTCTTTATCAATCACGTAGATAGATATTTGATCCGTCACCAGAAAGGAATTTATGTTCCTTAAATTAATGAGATTTTCTACATGATACCCATTATTTTTAGTTTTTCTATACGGTATTCTTACACTTTTATAGTCACACATGATATCCCTCACTTTTAATGTATTAGATCTTCATATCCTTAATGATATTTTTTTCCAGTCTTCTTGCATCATGTTTTTGTTGGCTTGCATCATGGAAAAATGATGGCCTCTCGTTAGAACCCCAGTTTTGGACTAAACACCCAAGACATGAGCACGACAATGACTCAATAATTACTATTGCGAGGAGATTTGGAAAACCTCCTAGTCCACATACAAGACAAGTGCAAACAACAAACCTTACGATTTCCTCTAAATATTATACACATATGCACGTGCACAAAAAGAGAGGTCTTGCCGAACAAATACGGTTGTTTAAAATTCAACTTCTTTTAAATCTTTGTACTTTGTTACTTCACCTAAACTGTAAACCCTCCTCCCTCATGACCGTAAAAGTTCATTTCTTTACCGGTAAAAAAAACAAAAAAAAAAACTATCATGAAGAGAAATATTAAGTATCGTGTTAGCCAAATTTTCTAGTCAAAATGATTATGTAACTACGTAAGTCGATCTAGACGAATAATAACTTTACCCCAATATTTGAAAGGTTCTAGAAAAAACCAATGGGGTTGAATTTAAACAATGTTGCATTAGTCTTGTTATTTTTAACTCGATTTAGTTAATTTTTA
This sequence comes from Agrostemma githago, assembly GCA_958450325.1. Taxonomy (NCBI): domain Eukaryota; kingdom Viridiplantae; phylum Streptophyta; class Magnoliopsida; order Caryophyllales; family Caryophyllaceae; genus Agrostemma; species Agrostemma githago. The sequence goes on along the minus strand of OY288255.1, from coordinate 10,611,171 downwards.
TCTTTTGTTAGGTCAAAAGTAAACAGGTTAATTTTAGTTTATCTTAGTTAATTTAGCTCATTACTAGTACTCCCTCCGAGTTCCTATTATTGTCCCAAAAGCTTTTGGGGTGAAAAATAAGGAAGGGGAATGAGTGGCTAAAAAATGAAGGAGAAAGAGAGAGAAATAATAAATTAATTGTGAACCACATGTTGATGGCCTAAAAAGCAAAGTGGGACAAAAATCAAACTCAGCCCAAAAAGGAAAGTGAGACAATAATAGGAACTCGGAGAGAGTATGTTTGAGCCAAAAAGAAGGGTGTGAGTCTTTTGACTGCAATGAAACCAGAAGCAGAACCATTTATTGGGATGGAGGCCAGGGAAGATGAAAATGGGCGGAAATGTAAGTATAGAAGAGGAGAAGGAAGTTGAGGAAATGAGAGTGTGTGTGTCATACCAGAACTAAAATGGTCAGTAGCAGCAGCAAGCTCAGAGTATCCAAAATTCCTCCAAGAAGGCTTAGACGACATGGGAAACATCCTACTGTCATTGTCCCCGCTTCTAATTCTACCCAATTTCTTACAAAGGCTTTTCGCAGACAGGTCGTAATAACCCGACCACAGACTAGCAGTCGAGCTTGATATCTTTCCAACCCCCGATTTCTTCTTCATCGTGTTCAGAAACCCTTTCCATTGACTTCCTATTCCTATGCCATTATCATTCCCATTCCCATTACCATTACCATTACTGCTGCTGCTGTTACTGTTACTGTTACTATTACTGGTTTCATCAGGGTTGCCCGTCAATTTATCCACGGAGCAAGAGCTGCCACTGCCACTGCTGCTTGTGGATAAATCTGATGATATTGCCCTGTCCAGCACTCCCCTTGGCGACGCCTCCTCGCTGCTTCTGCTTCTGCTTCGTTCCATTCCCTGATCATTCCTTACTTCTCTTTCCATTTTATCTATTTCTGCTTCCTGATAGTTTTCTTCAACTTGTTTTGCTTACACCAATACAAATCACACATTTCAGAAAAACAGAGCACCCTCTTTTTTTTACCTCTTCAAATAAACAATCCCAATGTAATCGATTTTAACATCAAAAATTAATCAAGGATTTACAATTGTATGAAAAATGATCATTTCATTTCATTGAAATAAATAAATAAATTAATAATACAGGGCCGGGAGGGAATCACCTCGGGGGGTCATGTTTTATGGATATTTCTTTTTCTTTGTTTTTCCGGGGGTGACGGGGGGTTCTCCTGGAAATTCTAAGAGCTCCCTGTAGCGTATGCAAAGGTAGAGGAGGAGGAGGAGGAGGAGGAGGAGGAGGAGGAGGAGGAGGAGGAGGAGAGAGCTCCTAGATTAGGGAGGGAGGCCTCGGAAAAAAAAGAAGAAAAATTCAGGACATAAATAAATGGGTGATTAACCAACCCCTCTAAGAAGAAAGAAGATGAAGAAGAAGAAGAAGAAGAAGAAGAAGAAGAAGAAGAAGAAGAAAAAGAAGAGGGAAGAGGGAAATGAGGGTGAAAAGGGTATATCTTGTAAGGGTGGTTATTCTTAGGGAAGAGATGGGCAAAGCTAAGGTGGGAAAGTAGATTAACTTGCCATGCTAATTTCGAATATTGTTTTGCTATTTTTAATACTACTACTCTTTTTTATTTTCATTTATCTATTAATTTAATGTTGTTTTCATTCGTCTTAATTATTTATTTATCTTAAATCAAATGATATAAAACTAAACAAATGATCAAGAAACGAAAAAGTGTACTCCCTCCCCACCACTAAGATTTTCCCACTTTTATTAAAAGGAAACTCCATTATGATTTTCTCACTTCAAAATTTTCCTTATTCATCCATTATACTCTCTTTCTATTGGTTACTTTTTGTGATTTGACATCTTTAATCCCACCCAACAATTTACAACCTTTCATTACCCATTTCTTAATCAATGTGCCATTTATAAATGAGAACATTATTGTGGTGGAGAGGAATTACAATACATTGTTAATTTGTTAACCACACTATCAAGCATATGGAGTAATCAACCCACCTCTCCCTATGGTTTCATGATGTCTCACTCATGTTTTGGTGTTGTCTCATTGTATGCCTTTTATTTTCTACGAGTATATATTAGGATCACAAATTCTTATATGAGACGGTCTCACGATAAGTTTATCGTGAGACCTCTCACATTGAAGTTAGGTAGTTTTATTGTTATTTTATTTCTGTGAGTAGGTCTCACGATAAGTTATCGTGAGACCGTCTCACAGGAGTATAACTGTATTAGGATTTGATAATTTATCTTCATTAATCGGCAAATAGGATTATATATCCAGTTGTATAATACTCCCTCCATTCAAATCCACTCTTCACATTTCTTTTTTTTGACACTATTCACACTTGAGCGGAATCTTCGATATCCTCGACAATCTATAAGTTAGAATATAGTCATGTGAGATTTTGTTTGATTCGTCTTTACGAGTACATTAAGAATATCAAATGTTTATAATTTTTGCTAATGTAAAATGAAAGATATCGCTAATGTAAAACGCGCCTCGGCAAATGTGTCAAAATGAATAGTGAAGAGTGGATTTGAATGGAGGGAGTAGTATTGTACGATCAACGCAAAATTTTTGAGCTTTTGTCCATATTTATTGAGTTTATAAAAGTTTCTGAGTTGAGTTGTAAGTTTTTGAGCTTAAACATTTATGTGATTTAAATCGACAATTTTACACTAAATCTCATAAAGCTAAGTTTACAGCAAAACTCGAAATCGTTGTGATAAAGTTCAAAATCTTAAAATCAGTTGTACATAGAGAGCTATATATGTACAACTGGTTGTATAATCCTCTAATTGCCATTAATCTTAACAATTTCAGAGTAATTATGTATTCTCAACAAGTTATAGATTAATGATCAAATATAAGCTTTTGCTTAAGACAATAATATCAATGTAATGCTAAAACAAATCCAAAATTACCTCTATCTTTTTTTAATTAGTCACATGAACCCTTTTTTCCTTCACCAACAGAAATAAGACTATTTAAAACAAATAGAGGAAGTGTGACTTGGTGAGATGTAATCAATGGATCATGTTAACTTGTTGATACAATAGAAAAGTTATTGGAGTATATATAGTACAAGCGTATATGTTAGGTTTAACCAGGTCATCTAACTAACTTGCATTTAACTCCTAACTAACTCTACATTGTACAACACTCCCCACTAACACCAAGCCAAGCTTGGATGAGAAGAAGTTGTGAGGTTCAGTGGCTAAAGCTTTAGTCATTATATATGTCAGCAATCAGCTAATTGTAGGAGAGTACTGACATGACGAGTTTGCAGAAAACCTTCTTGTTGTTTGTTCCGAACATATAATGACAATCGATATTCAAATGCTTCGTTCTTTTGTGGAAGACGGGATTGTTAGATATGTGTTCAGCAACCTTGTTGTCGCAGTAGAGAGGAACGGGCTTTGGAATTGAAACATTCAAATCTAGCAAAATGTTGTCCAGCCATACCATTTCGAAGCTGGTATACGACATGCTACGATATTCTGACTCGGTTGTACTCTTACTAACGTTCTTTTGTTTCTTCGTTTTCCAAGAAACCAGGGATTTGCCCAAGAAAATGCAATAACCACTCAAGGACGTACATGAGTTAGCGTCACTGTATGCGCTGAAGGATAGGTCTGAATCTGCACTAATTTCAGGCCCTTTTGTATAGGGAAATCAGCCCCAACACAATTCTCCATATTCATATCTTTGAGGATGTCCAAGATGTATTTGTGGTGGTTGATGATGATCCCACTACTATTTCTAGATACCTCTGACCCCAGAAAATACCTCATATGACCAAGGTCCTTTATGGAAAAAGCTTGATCAAGGCCTACCTTGACCACAGTAATGTCAGTGTCCATAGTTCCTGTGAGGAGTACATCGTCTACATATACCAATGCAATGGTAAAGGAAATAGAGAATAGTCGTGCTTGGACTGTTGAAAACCGAACTCTAAAGAAATTTAGTCAACTCTTTATTCTACTATCGCGACGCTTGTTTGAGCCCATAAAGGGACTGTTTAAGTCTGCAAACTTGACTCTTTTTGACATGATAACTTTATGTGGATTCATGTAAATTGTCTCATTTAGACCAATGGAGAAACACATTGTTTAAATCCAATTGACTTGGTGAGATGTAATCAATTGATCATGTTGACGTGTTGATATATACAATAGGAGAGTTGGAGTATATACTCCGTACAATACAGTGTATATGTTAGGCTTAATTAAACATCTAACTAAGTTGCAATTAAATCCTAACTAACTCTACTTGTACCAATAGGAAGTAGAAATATATGGGGAGTAGTAAGGTTAGTCGCGTAAATACTACAGTAGTCGGTAGCAAAAAATTGTCTTATAATTGTATATGTTGAATATACAATTATTGGTGTGTTAAGCAAGCAAGAAGATGAAATGGAGAGGCTAAAGTCTTTATCATAAGCTGTCCCTTTTTTAGCACTTGGACTACGGCGATTTGAGCTAGTCCTTATTGCTCTTGATTGAATTTAATTAGCAGCAACTAACGGCTAACGCATGCAATTGCAAATGTTAGAGATGGGCAACTAACGAACCAACTAACTGATGTTAATTAATGTAACGAGCGACTGAGGAGTGTACAAAGACGATACAAGCAGCCAAAAGGCAAAAGCTTAACTCAACACTAACCTACCTCAAACAAGAGCATTCAATAATATATAAGGGCAAGAACAATAGTTGAATTATGGAGTACGGACTACTACATTATAATATATATATATATATATATATATATATATATATATATATATATATATATATATATATATATATATATATATAGAGTAAAGATCAAGTGAGTCCTTTAATTTTTTTTGAGTCCATGAGTCCTAATCTTAGCCATTGATCTAAACAAGATGGATGGTTGAGATTGTATATTGTAATTAAGGTAGTAACTAACAAATTTTGGAAAAAAAATAAAAAAATCTTCCTCCTCCCTAGATTACTGCCAATTGCTCTTCTCTCTCATCTCACCTCATTCAAACGCACGTCTAAGAAAACCCTTCAACTTCACCTCATTCAAACTCTTCGCTCAACTCAAGCAAACCCTTACACTCAATCAAACTCAACTCAATCTCTCAACGTAGCGCCAACCGAAGCTTCGCCAACTGAAGCTTCTAAGCATACTCGAGCACTCAATCATCCAACTCAACCCTATCGTTCAACTCAACTCAATCGCTCACTTTCAACTCGAGCAAGGTTACATTCGAGCCGCTTTCTAACTTCAGCAAACATTATCATCATTGTCTGATTTCATTAATTTTTTCGCTAATTATTGATTGATTAACCTTGCTGTGTTTTGTGTCCTATAATTAATTTTTTGTTATCATCATTATCTGGGTTTTCATCTGTTTCGTATAATTGAATTCATTATTGATTGATTAACCTTGTTTTGTTTGTGCCCTATAATTAACTTTTTTCAACGAACATTAGCATCATTATCTGGGTTTTCATTTGTTTCGTGTAATCTGTATGTGTCATATGTATGGTGTTATTTCGAAGACAACAATGTGTTACTGTAATGCAGAGGAGGTGTTACTCTAACTATCATCTTAATCTGGTACACTCAATTATGTAGATTTGTTATTCTAATTCTTATGTTACTCTAACACTTTCTTTGTGTTACCTTAATGCTTACCAGTTGTGCTTGCAGTTTATGGTGTTATTGTGACACTTATGGTATTACATTGAAGAACTAATTGTGTTACTGTGATCTAGGAGACGTGTTACTTTAGTTAATCTAACAGTTGTGCTTGCAGTTTGTTACTCTCTGGTCTATATTTATGTTACTTTGACGCGTATCAGCTGTATGTTTTGATCAGATGGCAAAAGGAGGTGACAAGTCCAGAAAAACTCGTGCCACAGATGGCAAAAGCAGGAGGCAAACCAAGGAGAAGGTCAGTTGCAGGCATTTAGTATTGTTGAGTGGGTTTTCACCATACATATCACCTATTAAGTGGTGCATATTTAGGTCTAACAACAGTTGAACATACTAATTATCTTTATGTTTGTTCCTTTTCAGAAGGAAGAAGCGGAGGAAGAAGAAGTTGTTGTAGCTAAGAAGGTCAGTTCAATGGTATTACATTGAAGAACTAATTGTGTTACTGTGATCTAGGAGACGTGTTACTTTAGTTAATCTAACAGTTGTGCTTGCAGTTTGTTACTCTCTGGTCTATATTTATGTTACTTTGACTCGTATCAGCTGTATGTTTTGATCAGATGGCAAAAGGAGGTGACAAGTCCAGAAAAACTCGTGCCACAGATGGCAAAAGCATGAGGCAAACCAAGGAGAAGGTCAGTTGCATTCATTAGTATTGTTGATGTTCACCTATTAAGTGGTGCATATTTAGGTCTAACAACAGTTGAACAACCTAATTATCTTTATGTTTGTCCCTTTTCAGGAGGAAGAAGCGGAGGAAGAAGAAGTTGTTGTAGCTAAGAAGATCCAGTTCAGGTGTAGGCCACAGAGCCTCATCGAGTTAATGTCAAACTTCAATGATCGGTAGCGGGATTCTGTCATCAGAATAGGTTTTGGGGGCCTACTTTCAATGCGACTCAAAAGTTTCCCCGTTAAGTATGCAGTCGAGTTCATGTCGCTTTTCGGATGACACGTTGATTTTCAGGCTACCAAGGAAAAGCGATCAATTCTTGGTAACGAAACACGATGTTCACGATTGCTTCCTCATTCCATACGGTCCGAACCCCGCTGACTTGCTCCCAATGGGTCGGTCGAAGGAAGCACTGGCGGATGATGTCGTCAGTTTGAAACAAGCATTTAGGAATCGGTTCAATATTCATACTGCAAGCGACACGATCCCTTTGTCTCCGTTGTTGGAAAAACTACAGAAGGACGTTCACGGGGGGGATGACTTTTGTAGATTGTTTGTTCTGTACAGCATGTCTATTTTTCTTAATCCAACGTCGAATTACACCGTTGATCTAAGTCTGCTGAGGTGTGTGGAGAATGTAGAGCAGATCAGGAACTATGATTGGTGCACTCTTGTATTGGATGGGCTTGCTGCAGCCTGTCAAGACTATGTTCTTTAGAAACCGACATACCTGCTCGGTTGTCTGCCATTTTTGATGATCACATACTTTCACCGTTTCCAGTACCGTGATCATCGTTGTCCGCACGATCTGCCGCTTATTAAGCATTGGGATCGCGAGCGGATGCTAGATAGGCTGTATGGTGAATTTGTTGGTGGTGGGCTTGGTCGTCTTACCAAGTCAAAGGTGAAATACCCCCGTTGTCTACTTGAGGAGGTGGTGGACGAGGAGGTGGTGGATGACGGGGTGCCGCTGAGGATAACGAATGCCCCAACATCATCCGCGCACAAATCTGCGAAGTCCATAAACATCGAGCTAGCAGATGACGTTGAGGATGACGCTGATCTAAGAGCTAAGGCGGTTGATGTAAGTAATAAAATTTTTCATCAATAAATTCAATGTGTTACTCTAACTACCATATGTGTTACTTTAATGTTGATCACATGTTACTCTAATGAACCAGTGGTGTTACTTTAATACAAATAATAAGTTACAGTCAACCCTCCAAACTAAAACCATTTGTTTATTCTTGATGCAGGAGGTACATGAATTGTACCTCACGATGGCAAGGAATGCAGTTGCATTCCATGATTGGTGGATATCAGCCGCTTCCAAACTCAGAAGAATAACATCCGGCAAACCACTGAACGATGACCCCGTTCCGTCACAGGCCTCGCAAGACTTCTGGAGTGGAGAAGAGCTCCACCGGACGGTCGATGAAGTGTGCGAGGCGTACGCACGTGCAAAGAACGCAGCGACCCAAGGCCCTGCATTCACAGGCCAGCCCACACAAACAGCAGGTGCGAGCATGCGTACAAATGTGGCGGGGGTTGAGGATGTTGTCACTGCTGATGAGAGTCGAGGCTGTCCCGACTTCGAACTGTACACGACGGCGGAGATGGTTGAGGTTGTTATCGGTGGTTCGGAGGAAAGGGATCACCAAATTGATGATGCGAATGTTATTGAGCCTCTGTGGGTGGAAGTCGATGGACGGAAGGTCTTCCATCCTTACTTTCTCTACTCTGAAAAATTTTTAGATTGCATGCAAGTTGTCGATGAGAAGCTTGGATGCTCTTATGAATGTGGAATCCCTGAACCAGACCAGATAATAGTATCCGATTTTCTTGTCAGAAACAGTACATTGTTCAAGTCGGTTTTGAGTGTTCGGAAAGATGTAATGGATTACGTCTTTTATAACAATGACAAGTACAGTGCGAAGTATGTTTTCAATAGTGATCTAATTTCTTTACCTGATTCTATTTATCTATGTTATTTTTTTATCGATTGTCTTATAATTCATTCAAATTCTTTTTAGTGAGATGCTGGTGAGGGTTGACGACTTTTTCAACGTCCCTCGTGATGAGCTCTCGACACTCCAGCCGGGGCAGCAGCTGTCGAACGCTGTTATCGATACCTGGTGTATACTTCTTAACAGCCTGGACGCGAGTCAGACTGCGCCACGTCCTACATCACGCTGCTTCTTTGGCGTTAGCCACAATGTAAGCTTGTCTCTGTTATTTTTATCACACCGACACAATCAACAAATAGCGTCACTAACATATCTTGAATGATCATTCATAATAACCATTATCATGGTTTTTATTTCACATTAGGAATGAACATTCACAATGAGTATGGTCTGTGTATACTGTTACTCATTGTTCTTATATCCATAGTTAGTGTTACTCTTACACATTAATACTGTTACTCTATCACAATAACAGGCGTTACTGTAAGGGTTTCAAACTGTTACTTTAATTAACAATGAGTGTTACTCTTTCTTATTACCACGATCATGAACTGTTACTTCAACATGTGTCATGCAGAAGACAGTAATGAAGCTGTGGAAGGGCACAAAGAGTGGTGCAAAGGTCGACGTTGGCGATGAATTGTTCAACTTCTGGGACATTTGGACCGAAGTGAATAAAGACACCATAAACCTAGACTCTGACTTGGTACGTCTATATGAAACTCTTTATTACCCTTCATTACAGCTCTTTAACAATAATCGCCATAATCTTAATTACCAAATAACAGGTATTCGTCCCGGTGCTTTCGGACAACAACGACCACTACAGCTGTGCATGTATCAACTTCCTGTCAAAGCAGATTGAGTACCTAGACAACAGGAGTTACGAAGAACAGGAATTCGAAAGTCTGCCATATGTCGGGATGACAAAAATCGCCGTAAGTTAACTTGTATATTGATATATAATCGGACATTATTTCACCTTCCGTCTTATTTTTTTTTTGTTGTTTTTTGTATGATTTAGGCTGTGGAAATGGGAAAGTACATGGTCAGAAAAGGTATCGCCAGGGGATCGGATGTCGCGGGCTTCCCTGTTGTCAACGTCCCATTCGCATGGCAGGGCGGAGGTTTCTCGGCGAACGACTGTGGTGTCTACCTCATGATACACATGATGCTGTACAGGGGGGAAGCGTTCGAATGTTGCCTTGGCACAATGGAGGCGAACAACCTCTATAGAGCGGAGATTGCGGCGACTCTGATCCTGTGTGACAACAATTAGGACAGAGATGAGGTTATAGCGAGGGTGAGAGAGTTCCTAAACGATAAAGCGAATATCGCCATCGAGAGAACTATATCGAGTGTTGCGGGGTCTACCGGGGGTACCGTCAAGAGGGCAGGCGGGACAGAATATGATGAACGACCGTCGAAGAAGAAACGACCGTCGACATCTGACCCTAAAACCCCTAAAAATCCTAAAACCCCTGTCGCAGAGACGGTGCTTGACTCTGACTTCTCAACGCAGACAAGTTCCGTTCTGAAGAGCCGAAACCGTGGTGAGGGTGACGGACTTGGCTGCTCAATTGATTGTGGCGTTGAAGATGCAAACTCTCCCATGCTGTCACCGTTTCTATTGAGCAACAGGACGTTGTTAAGTAAGATCTCCGTCCGTCGCAAAGACGTCGTGGACTACTGCCTTGTGGAGCTTACAACTCTTCAAAATTGGTACGCATTTACTTTAACATTAATGGGTGAATATTAAAACAGTTTTTTTAACGAGGTATTTTTTGTTTTCCTTCAGCGAGGAGGTTGCAAATTATTCACTCCTGGCTACAATTGAGCGGAATGACATACGTTCAATGTTACCGGGTCAGAATATGCAGTCGTGCATCATCGAATGCTGGTCGATGCTGTTGAACAAGCTTCCACCTCCCGCCACTGGTTCGGGCGAGACACCTACGACAGCATACTTCGGTATACGACAGACGGTACGCATTACTGTTGCATTTGTGTACATATATATATATATATATATATATATATATATATATATATATATATATATATATATATATATATATATATATATATATGACCATGGTTCCAGGAGAATACACGTCCCTCAACATCTGGATGGTGTTATTTTAAAGATGAAAGTGCGTTACTGTAATGTAGGAGACATGTTACCTTAATCTGCGTCTTTGCTGTACATGAATGGCAGTAGTCTGATACGTAGTGAATGTGTTACTTCCTCACAGTTGAACCCAATCTGAGACACTTTGAATATGTTTGTAGGACTGCCTCTATGGGATGCTTGACGAGGATGCAGACGCCCCATCCACGCGGGCAGTGGACATATTGATGTCCCATCTCAATCTTTTTAAAAGGAAGTGTGGTCGTTGTCTTAATTTGGAAGCTGATCTCATATTTGTCCCGATCAACATCGATTATTACTACTCATGCGTGTGCATCAACCGTAAGAATAGGACAATAGATCTCCTTGACCACCAACTTTACCCGAACGTGAAAGAAACAATGTTGTACAAGGCCGCAATGATAATGGTTAGTATATATATTCTAATATTTATTATTGCATACGGCCATCTGTTTCTCACATAATAACGTTGCTGTGGGTACACACAGGTGTCAACAATCAGCGATTTCCTCGATAAGTTCAAAGTCCCTGATGCAGCTAATATCATTAATTTCGAGTTTAATGAGGTCAAGCTTACATGGCAGAAACCAGGCGTGACATGTGACGAGTCGGGAATTTTCACCATGATGCACATGTTAATGTACGAGGGCCGTACATTCCACCACATAGACCTTGAGAGGAAGGTCAATAGACGATATCTGGTGGTCCAACTTGCAGCAACACTTCTATTGGCAGACAAAAACAATGTGCGATCGCAATTGTTGGACAACGTAGCCAAGTATGAGATCACTAGACAGAAAATTATCGATGGTCCGAAGAGCAAGCCAACAAAGGGCCGAAAAAAATAGCGTGTCTACTGAACCATGTCATCTCTTTTGTAACTACGATTTAATGGTTTCTATTCTTTATTAACCTGTCTAATTACATTAGTCTTTTCACTATCACCAATACATAGAAGCTTCGAAACTCTGTTACAATGACCAGCTGCACCTGTTACTCTAATTCACTATTGGTGTTACTATGGGAATTATTGAAATTAACCATTTTTCTTCGTCTCACAATCTGTGTGTTATACCGAAGCACTGTGTGTGTTACTTTAATGAACAAATTATGTTACTTTAAGTGATTAATGCCGGTTTTGGTACTTTATGAACAAATTATGTTACTTTAAGTATGTTACTTTAATGTACAATGATATTGCAATCACCAATTTTTTGTACTCTGTCAATGAATGAACAACACTGCTGTCCTCAGTTACCTCGATGCATTTTTTCTATTACTGTAACAAATGAATAGTGTTACTTCAACCCACATGAGATGTTACTCTAACCAAAAACACACGTATTAAGTAAATATAGTGTTAATTGCAAAAATGTGTACAGGAATAAAAGAAATTTTTTTTATAATGTCAAAGACACTTGAGTATTATCAAAACACTTGTTCATCATCGGTGTCTTCTTCAGTTTCCTCTCCATCGATGTCTTCATCTACATCATCCTCGTCATCCGCATCATTGGTTTGCATGGTAGGCTGTTTAGGGTGTCGTTCTGCGTAAGGATTTGGACAGTTTCGTTTGTCGTGGTGCGCCATCTGCTTGCAGTTATTGCACATGCGTTTCGGCTTTCTAGAAAGTGCGACCTTCTTTTCCTTGCTTGACAACATCCGCTTTCCGCTTCCCTTTGTCTTAGAAATCTTAGAAGGTAGTATCGTGATATTTTCAGAGGTCGTACAACCAAGCATATTTTCCAGTTCCTGTGTCTTGCCAATATTCTCCCCACCAGAAACTGGCTGCCTCTGCAACCTGAACTCCCGAATTAATCCGCACAAGCTTTCCACATCTGCCTTGTCTCCTGCCCTTAGAAGTCCCATTGTCTCATGGATTTCCGACCATAATCTCGACATCTCTATCTGTTTTCCGTCGATGATGTCAGTGTTTTCGCCGTCTAATCCTTCATCACTGATACGAGCAGTGCGAACAGCCTCCTTTGTCCACCTTTTGGTTACCATGTTTTCGGGTATAGTGGTCAGCCCTTTCGATGAATATATCCAGATTACGTGTCTACACAATATCCCTCGCAAATTAAACAACCGATATGTGCAACTTGATCCAGACGTACCTGGACAGATACACATCCAATCTTTCAATCAGCAGAGACAGCAAAATACATTGGATATAATGGTTTGCAAAATGTAATGGAGTGCAGAAAGTGTTACTTTTTGGAATATGAAATGTTACTGTAATTCATGGTCTGTGTTACTTTTAAGCGTTTACAACACAGATGTCCAAATGTCATCCCCAGTTACTCCAAAGCATTTTATGTGTTACAGTAAGGAACGACCGGTGTTACTTTAAGGAGTAATGATTGATTTTAAGGAGTACCTGATATATACTTGACCGTAAACTCCTTATCCCTCGTAGCATCCCTAACCAATGTCTCCTCAATCCCGTCCTTCTCAAGGAAGCCCCTCACGCTGCAAGTACCCACAGAAAATTTCACCTCCTCCTGGAATTCTTCAAATGCGGCGTGGGTGTAAATTTTCGAAGCGTGATGTTCAATTGGCAGGTGGGTTGCTGTTTTTGGAAAAGCTTGTGCATTGTCATTGTCGAGTTTTTTCTGTGTATACCGTTGCTGGTCCATGGCGCTCTCGAATCGCATCCAGAATTCGACCAATGTCCCCGATTTTTGTTCGAATCTTTTGAAGAAACTGTTCTCACTCTCCGACCTTTTCGTGGTTCGCATTAAGCCGCCCATCTTCAAATCCCCGCAATGTGCCATCACCCACTGTTCCCTGATGGAGTATGTAGTTGAAAACCACTCGTCATTGCCCCCATGGAACTCCTCCATTATGTCACACCATTCCGCCGTCAAACTCGTCTCCATCAATCTCCACATCCCATACTATAGCATTTAGTCTCTTCAAAAAATCCTGGTAGTCACTTCGGGCTGCACCGTATTTGGCAGGAACCTTGTTCAAGATATGCCACATACAGAAACGGTGTAGCGCCGTCTTAAACATTTTCTTCACCGCTGGTATAATGCCCGGATCTTGGTCGGTAATTATATACTCCGGCTCCTTACCTCCCATTGCAGTCAGAAATCTCTCAAACACCCAGATGAACGATTCATAATCCTCGTGCGCTATCAGAGCGCCAGCAAAGGTTACCGATCGTTTGTGATGATCAACGCCTGTGAACGGCGTGAATATCATCTTATATTTGTTCGTCCCGTACGTTGGGTCGAACGAAACTGCATCCCCAAATAACTGGTAGTTACGCCGCGCCTCACCGTCAGCCAAGAAAACCTTGCTCACACTCCCATCTTCATCCAAGTCGTAGTCAAAATAGAAACCCTTCCTATTCTTAGCCATGTCTTTGAATCGATCGATGAATAGCTGACCGTCCCTCTCATGTAGGAATCACTTTATATCTCTCCCCCAGTTTTTGAAGTCAATCAAGCTCGCACCCACGTTTGCGAATCCCTCTACCTGCTCCTTACACATGTTGTATGTCCGCGTTGCGCCGATCTTCAGCTGTAAATAAGAATCAAGCGTTGCAGCAATATAACATTAATACACCAGTTGTGTTACTCTTGTACTTAAACAGTGTTACTCTATAGACTCACTGGTGTTATCCTATCAAAATTTACACCATCTTATGCACATAATGGTCTAATCTAGGTGTTACACTTATAATGGTCTAATCCAGGTGTTACACTTATAATGGTCTAATCCAGGTGTTACTGTATAGAATCACTGGTGTTACTTTAGCAAAAGTAACTAGATTATGCACACATTGGTCTAATCAAGCTGTTACGACCTACTCACATGTCATTCTATAAAAAAAATTGTGTTACTCCATACCCGCGAATTATTCAAGATCATTTGCTTGTGGTACTTTGTCAGGTTCCTCGAGAGCTTTTGGAATTCTCTGTCTTTCGGTGAGATTAGTTCGTGGTTGTGGCCGATGTGGAACCTATCAATCTTGAGAATGCCTCCTTTATTGAACAGTCTAATCCTTGCCTTGCACCCGCAACGACGGACTTTCGTCTTCTTTTTAATCGCGTCCACAACAACTCCTTCCCCATCTACATCGTTAACAACTTTCACAGTTGCAGGTGTATTGTTAACAGCTTTAACAGAGTTCGTATAATCCTGTCTGTTGCAGACTAGGAGCTTCGACTTTATCTCACCACCGTGCCATCGCTTCGTGGTATACTTCCTCACATCAAAACCGCAAGCCAGCGCATAAATTTTGTAAAATTCCACTGCCTCATCAATTGTCCCGAATACCTGCTCCATGTATGGAGTGAAAACCTCACCCACATCTCTGCACCATTCCTGTGCATTCGGCTCTTTACCAATGCTTCCTGCCAAAAAGTAAGAAAAGTCACGCCAATGGGCATAAGTGTTACTGTAACTCATAAGTTGCGTTACTTTAACTCTAAGAGGATGTTACTCCAACGACAACGCTAAGAACCCTTTTTTAGTGTTACATGTTTGTGTTACTCTAATTACAGTTCGGTATTACTTTAATTCATTACTTGTGTTACTTCAATGCCATGTATGCTTCAACATAAAGCAAAACAATAATATCGGTGAAACAATAATATCAATGAACCATAATATTAATCCATTATTAATCAAACGAATTAAATTCCACCTTTTCCAGTGTTGTCTTGTGTGTTCGCATCTGTGGCGCAGCTACCTGCACAGAATCAAACAGCGTTACATCAATGCAAATACTGTGTTACTATAATTGATAAGTTGTGTTACCCTAACGTGTACAATACGTTACTCCAGCATATCATCAAAACCCTTTTCCTGAACGTTCATTTGTGTTACTGTAATTACAAGTAAGTGTTACTTTAATTCAGAAGGCATGTTACTTCAACGACGAATTTGCGTTAATTGATATCAAAAAAATAGTAACACTGGATATCAGGGAAAATCCTGAAAAAAACCATAGAGACCTGTAATCTACGGAGATCGAGATATCAAAATACCATTGATACGAAAATATGAATCAAAACGCAATGAATCAAAAGACGCAAATTTGACGCAAATAAAGTCGAAATGTCAATGAAAGCACTATAAACATGAAGATCGACGTAAAAAAAACGCAATTTGACGCGATAAAACATTGATATGAAAACGCAGATTTAAAGCAATATTACTATTGAAATCCGTGAAGAAAAAACGAATAAAAACGTGAATGAATCACTGAAACTCACCATTGTTATAATCGATTAGTTGCTTATCAACCGTTGAAGACGATGATGCGGTCATTGAATCCATTGTAGCAGAATTTCGAGATCAAAAACGATGAATTAGCGTGAATGAAGAAAATGTTTTTGGGTTTTTAGGTGTGAATGAACGTGGAAGGAAAATGAACGTGAATGAAAATGAACGTGAATGATAGGAAGTTATTGTTTCCTAAATTCTTGTGAGTTATTTTAGGAACGTAAATCTTCCTTTTTTTTTCTTTTTTTTTTAATGCAACGCATCTTGTCCATCCATCCTCATCTCATCCAACGGATGAGATGAGGACTCATGGACTCATATATAGAGAAGGACTCATAAGAGCCTTACTTTATATATATATATATATATATATATATATATATATATATATATATAGTAAAGATCAAGTGAGTCCACTCATCATAATTGAGTCCGTGAGTCCTCATCTCCACCCTTAAACTAGAGATAGATGAATGGTTAGGATTTGTTTTGTCAATTAAGGAAATAACTGACAAAATCTTTGCAAATATTTTATTTTCTCTCTCTCCTCTCTAATTATGTACTCAAATCTTCTCTCCTATTAATTTTTTTTTCACTGATCTTCTTTCTTTCACACAACACATTTCTTCAAAATGAATTTTTTCCAGTTTACAAATCCTCCCGCATAATTTACTCTCCGTTTTGACGCTGTTTATTTTGACTCATAGATTGTGTTACTTTGACTCATACAATGTGTTACTGTAATTCATGAAGTGTGTTACTCTAACTCGTAAAATCTGTTCCGTTGCATATAATAGTCTCTTGCATACACAGGAGTCGTTCCAATTAACCAAAAGAATAATATTTGTTTTTTATTAAGGATATTCCAAAACAAAAATTGGTACAAGAGTTCCAACTAAATCAACTTCATTACAATTCCAATGTTTCACATCTATTACTCATAATCTGTGTTATTGTAACACATTAAGTATGTTAATCTAACGAATAATGTATGTTACTCTAACAATATACTGTCCTACTTAAAATTCTGATTCTTCTTCATCCTCCTCGTCCTCTTTTTCATTATCTTCATCAGAAACTTTGATTTAATCTAACCACCGCGCCATTTTTTTGTTGTGAACCTTCTCACATCAAATCCACAAGCCAATTCGCAGATTTTATAGAAGTTTACTGTCTCATCCACATCCTTGAAGATCTGCCCTATATATGGAGGAAACGCTCACTCACATCTCTACACCATTCGTGCATGTGCTTTTGCGTCTACTGAAACACAATAACAGTGCCAATAAACGTAGATTTTATAAAACTCCACCGCCTCTTCGATTGTTCCGAATACTTGCTTCATGTACGGAGTGAAAGCCTCACCAACATCTCTGCACCATTCTTGTGCATTCGATTCTTGGCAAATGCCACCTGCACAAAATTAAACAACGTTACATGGGATATGTGTGTTACATCAATTCATATGTTGTGTTACTGTAACGAATATAGTATGTTACTTTAACATCATCATCAAAACCATTATTCTAAGCGTCCAGTGTGTTACTGTAATTGCAATTAAGTGTTACTGTAACTCAGATTGTATGTTACTTCAATGACTTTTCTACGTTAATACAAAACAAAACGGTAGTATCAATGAAGCATACGCTAAATCTAGAATCTATGCTAAAACAAGAGCGATGAACCACTGTTATTAATCCATGATTAATCAAATGAATAAAATATCACCTTGTGCTTCTTTGCCAATGCCACCTGCAAAAAATAAAACAACGTTACATCTATGAAACCAATGTATTACTTCAATTGACAAGTCTTGTTACTCTAACTAATACAGTACGTTACTTTAACATCATCATCAAAATCCTTTTTCTAAACGTTCAATGTGTTACTGTAATTACAATTAAGTGTTATTGTGACTCAGACGTTATGTTACTTCAATGACGTTTCTTCCTTAATACAGAACAAAACGGTATTACTAATTGTACATCATGAAAAACCTAAATAAGAAACATAATTAAAACCCTGGAATCTGTAAAGATCGAGAGAGCAACTAACTATTGACAGGAAACGATGATGAATGAAATAACAATGAAAGCAATATCAACATCCAAATTGACGTCAAAAAATAACGCAAACATGAAAGTTATAGCAACAATGAAAATTGACGTCAAAGAAATATTGAAACTCACCATTGTTATACTCGATCAATTGCCCATCAACTGTTGAAGAAGATGATGGTGTCATTGAATCCATTGTAACGCGTTTTCGACCACAGTATTGATTGAATGAATGGATGAACGTGATGAAGAAAGAATTTTTTTTTCACGGTTGAATGAATGAATGAGCGTTATGAATGATGAATGAACGTGATAAAGTGGGTTATTGTTTCCTAAATTCTTGGGAGCTATTTTAGGAACGTAAATCTTTTTTTTTTTTTTTTTAATGCAACGCATCTTGTCCATCCATCCTCATCTCATCCAATGGATGAGATGATGACTCATGGACTCATATATAGAGAAGGACTCATAAGAGCCTTACTCTATATATATATATATGGAGTAAAGATCAAGTGAGTCCTCTTTTTCTTTTTGAGTCCATAAATCCTATTTAGAGCCATTGATTTAGATGGGATGGATGGTGGTGATTGAGACTAGTAATTAAGGTAATATATAACATATTTAGGAAAAAATATAATAAAATCCTCTCTCCTCCCTTAATTATCTCCAACCACCTAACTCACTTGATTATGTTTCATTACATTCAATTTTTTCATTCAAATTCACCCGCCTAACTAAAACTCTTCATCTTCATCATCCCAAACTCAATCTCTCGACTTCTGATTTCTTTCAAAACACACACCCGCTCATTCTTTCATCTTCAACTCAAGCAAGGCTACACACCCGTGTTACATTGACGTATTATAAGTGTTACTGTAATGAACAAATGATGTTACTCCAAGTAATTAATGGTGTTATTCTTTGTCTCATGGTTAAACAATGTTATTATCATCAATTACTCTGACGCATTATATATCGTTCTTTAAAGAACGACAATCGTTAATTTGGTAATTAATGGTTCCAATCCAAGTTATCATCAATTACTTTGGTAATCATTTGTTTAAACGCTGCTGTCCTCAGTTACTTTAATGCATTATGTCTGTTACTCTAACTGACGGAAGGTGTTACTCCAATAGAACAAAGATGTTACTCTAACCAAATGAAAATGTATTAAATAAAATATAGAGTTAATTGCTACGTAGCACAATGCTACTTGTAAAAAATGTGTACAAAATCAGTTATTCTTGTAAACAAAAAAAGAAAAATATTTTTATCATGACCAAAAACACAAGTATTCTCAAAACACATGTTCCTCCTTATTTTCTTCAGTGTCTTCCTCAGTTTCCTCATTTTCGTCGTCGTCGTCATCCACTTCATCCTCCTCATCCTGATCCACCTTTATCAGTGTTGTCCTGTGCATTCGCATCACTTCCAATATCACCTGCACAAAAGTAAACAACGTGTTACTCCCATGCAGCCAATGTGTTACTTCAACTCTTACGTTGTGTTACTCTAACTGGTAAAGTACGTTACTCTAACATCATCATCAAAAACTGTTTCTCAACGTTCAGTGTGTTACTGTAATTGCAATTAAGTGTTACTGTAACGTTAATACATATGCGTTACGCCCATGCAGTCAATGTGTTACTTCAGCTCTTACGTTGTGTTACTCTAACTGGTAAAGTACGTTACTCTAACATCATCATCAAAAACTGTTTCGTAACATTCAGTGTTACTGTAATTGCAATGGAGTGTTACTGTAATGTAGAGCGTATGTTACTTCAACGTCGTGACTGCGTTCATAGAAAACAAAGCAATATTATTAGTGGACCTCATTGAAAACCCAAATAACAAGCATAAAACTCTGGAATCAATATCAATTAACCATCAATATGAATCTATAATGAATGAAATGACAATGAAAACAATATCAACATGAAAATTGACATAAAAAGGGAAGCCAAATCGACATGAAGTATCAATTAACCATCAATATGAATCTATGATGAATGAGATGACTGCGTTCATAGAAAACAAAACAATATTATCAGTGGACCTCATTGAAAACTCAAATAACAAACATAAAACAATGGAATCAATATCATCAAAACCCTTTTCCTGAACGTTCATTTGTGTTACTGTAATTACAATTAAGTGTTACTTTAATTCAGAAGGCATGTTACTTCAACGACGAATCTGCGTTAATTGATATCAAAAAAATAGTATCAATGGATATCAGGGAAAATCTTGAAAAAAACCATAGAGACCTGTAATCTATGGAGATCGAGATATCAAAATACCATTGATACGAAACTATGAATCAAAACGCAATGACATCAAAAAGACGCAAATTTGATGCAAATAAAGTCGAAATGTCAATGAAAGCACTATAAACATGAAGATCGACGTAAAAAAAACGCAATTTGACGCGATAAAACATTAATATGAAAACGCAGATTGAAAGCAATATTACTATTGAAATCCGTGAAGAAAAAACGAATAAAAACGTGAATGAATCACTGTAACTCACCATTGTTATAATCGATTAGTTGCTTATCAACCGTTGAAGACGATGATGCGGTCATTGAATCCATTGTAGCAGAATTTCGAGATCAAAAACGATGAATTAGCGTGAATGAAGAAAGGGTTTTTTGGTTTTTAGGTGTGATTGTGTGAATGAACGTGGAATAGAAATGAACGTGAATGAAAATGAACGTGAATGATATGAAGTTATTTGTTTCCTAAATTCTTGTGAGTTATTTTAGGAACGTAGATCTCCCTTTTTTTTTTTTTTTTTTAATTGGATGCATCTTGTCCATCATTGGATGGGATGAGGACTTAGGGACTCACAAAGAGTAAGTGACTCATAAGAGCCTTACTCTCTCTCTCTCTCTCTCTCTCTCTCTCTCTCTCTCTCTCTCTCTCTCTCTCTCTCTCTCTCTCTCTCTCTCTCTCTCTCTCTCTCTCTCTCTCTCTCTCTCTCTCTCTCTCTCTCTCTCTCTCTCTCTATATATATATATATATATATATATATATATATATATATATATATATATATATAGAAGGGATCAAATAAGTTCAACATATGTAATTAAGTCTATATTAAAGTTACAGATGACATACGTTAAAGTTGCATTTTTTCAGAATTGATATGTAACTATAACATTCAGCTCTTTTATCACTTCAAGTGATAAAGTGCAACTTTAACACTCATCTCGTGTAACTTTAAGCACCTTTTGTGTAACTTTAACACTGGAACTTATGAATTTATAAGAATTGTTGGCCTTATGTGAACTTATAACTTTAAGCACCTTTTGTATAAGAATTGTTGGCCTTATATATATATTATATATATATATATATATATATATATATATATATATATATATATATATATATATATATATATAGAGAGAGAGAGAGAGAGAGAGAGAGAGAGGTTCACATAAAGCCAACAACTCTTATAAGTTCATAAGTTCCAGTGTTAAAGTTACACAAAAGGTGCTTAAAGTTACACGAGATGAGTGTTAAAGTTGCACTTTATCACTTGAAGTGATAAAAGAGCTGAATGTTATAGTTACATATCAATTCTGAAAAAATGCAACTTTAACGTATGTTATCTGTAACTTTAATATAGACTTAATTACATATGTTGAACTTATTTGATCCTCTCTCTCTCTCTCTCTCTCTCTCTCTCTCTCTCTCTCTCTCTCTCTCTCTCTCTCTCTCTCTCTCTCTCTCTCTCTCTCTCTCTCTCTCTCTCTCTCTCTCTCTCTCTCTCTCTCTCTCTCTCTCTCTCTCTCTCTCTCTCTCTCTCTCTATTAGAGATCCTAAACAATACTATAGTTCTTAGGCTCGGATGTCTCTCCCATATATATAACGCGACTAATTAAGTGCACTATTCGTTGGAAAAAATAAATTATAGAACAACTTAACTTAATTATGATAATCTCAAAGAAAAAATGTCGTAAAATATATTGTAATAACAAATACGGAGTACTATAAGTCATAAATGTCTTATAGATTTAATTTTAATAAATGAAAAACAACTTCAATTAAATTTCAGGGACATGATGATGCTAGTGTTGATTTTGATGATATCATAACAAATTAACGAGACTTCCGGTCATAGAGTACCTGCATTAACACTCAGTTGACGATTACGAGTATTAATTAATTTTTGTGCAAGATAGGCAAATGAGCTGCAGTCCCATTATTGTTTCTTAGATATTCCTCCAATCTCTCAAAGTACTGGGTTTGTAAGCCTATATCACCCACAATTCCACTCACTTTGGCTGCTTCTTCTCTAAACACACCCCCGGCTTCATCCTCCACCACCAGCCTCACCAACTCGGCCACTGTCCGTCTATCAATCGACCCATCCCGCTCATCCTTCACTATTTCAACCCCTATCTTCTTCTCCTGTAGGATTCTCGCATTTAACACCTGATCCAACACAAACGGCAGCATTATCAGCGGCCTTCCGTACTCGAGTCCCTCCACGACTGAACTACAACCACAATGCGTCAGAAATCCTCCTACTGAATCATGCCCCAGTATCCTGCTTTGAGGGGCCCATTTCCTCCAAACTAGTCCTACTCCGCGTCCTCTGCTCCGCTCCTCGAACCCCTCTGGTGTGTCCACTGAGCTACCTTCAGGTCTCCTTAGGACCCACAAGAAGGGCAATTCTGATAGCTCTAACCCCAGCGCTAACTCACTCATCTGATCCTCACTCGGCGATACCTCGCTTCCTAGTGCCACGTATACTACCGACCTTTCTTTCTGCTTGTCCAGCCACCCTCTTATCACCTGACAAACGCAGACATATATATAATGCAGTAAAACAAAACCCGAAAAATATGAAGTTAAAATGCGTCAGCCAGGTTTCAGTTTTTTTTCTTCTAGTAGTTTAATTCAGTTTATCTCCGTCACTCACCTGCCACGTATGGTCTTCGAGGTCATCATGGTGATGGGAGGAGGCCGGCATCAAGCCAGCGGGGACCACAGGCTTCTCCTGAAGCATCTCCAGCAGTTGCAACGACTCGGCTTGCAATTCCACGCATCCACGTATGAGGATGACATCTGTGTTTTTGATTGACTCCGCGGTTTCCTGAGAGACTTCGTCAATGTCTCCCAGGCTCCTCCTGGCTTCACGGAGACGACACACAAGATTCTTGTCTACAAGGCAGAAGCAGTCTAGAGAGGGCAGGGGCGCAACCAGCACGGAAATGGTCCATGCATTGGTGGTGATGAAGAAGGCTTTCTTAATCCCAAGTGAGTCAGCAATGGGGCCAATCCAGGGGTTCAAGTCATGTATGATCCAATCCACATGAGAACAGCCCTGTAGAAACCTCGCCACGTGTCCCTGGAGGTCACGATAAGCTTTGCGGAGGAGTGGGATCTTATCAGAGGGGACGTCGGTGGTGGCTGCAGCGGTGGAGGGTAGGCCTGCCACCGGTGATAGCGGGAGTGGGACGAGAGATATGAGAAGGCCGTGGTCAGGGATTTTGGGTAGACGGTGGAGGTTAGGAGGGGCGGAGAGAAAGGAAATTCGGTGTCCCTTTGAAGCCAAGTAGTTTGCGAGGTGGAAAAATGGAAGCAAATGACCAAATGCTAGCCATGGAAACATAACAATGTGCAACATTTTTATGTCGACGTCTTCGGTAGCCGCCATTGATGCAAAATTGTACTTAGTGAAGAAATGAAGGATCGAAGTAAGGTGTGTTTGTTTTAAATGGAAGTTTGAGATTCTTATAAAATGTACTACGTCGTACTAGAAATAGTACTGTAACAGATGTGGATCAATGTAGTTATATACTGACATACTGTATGTAAATGTGACTGAATTTTGGTATGCGTCACGAGAAAATGAACAGCCAACATACTTACATACATGTGTTCATTACAATGTAAGTATCCTTTTTTAAAAAAGGTAAGGGAAATGCAAGATTTATGCATCCTTTTCCTGATTGCAAGAAGTAGAAAACCACACATCTATTTTTTGCAACTGAAAAATGTAACGTCTCACTCTCAGTTTACACCCTCAGGGCCCGCATGGGCCTAGTTTAGAGGGGCTCAAAAATCAGAAAAAAAAAAAAAAAAAATGAACATATAATAAGTATTTGGTCATGAACTTCAACAATTTTCAACTTTGGTGTAGTGATTAAGATGTGGACTTTTCACACAAGAGGTTTAGGGATCAAGACCAAGCTCATACATTTTATTTATATTTATATTGTACCCAATTATCATTCCCATTTTCATACACAGTCTCATTTTCGAGAATAAAAATATACTTGTATTTAATAAATTAATACCCATGTTGAACTATACTCCATTATAAAAAAATTACTCCCTCCGAGTCTGACTTATGTTCCTTCTTTTTCTTTTGGGCGAGTCATTATTTCTTTCCTCTTTTCTATTAAGCCATAAATATGTGACTCATATTTAGTCATTCATTTATCTTTCTTCCTCCTTTACTTTTACACCACACATGTTGACACCTCATATCTTAAACTCGGAGGGAGTATATTAACCTTAATACATACTCCGTGCATTATTTTAATTACATATACTTTCTTAACTTTTTAAAGCACATCTTCAAAAATGTAAGGATCATTATTACTGTAGACACCCACATTTTGACTGTCAGGTGTCTATAGAAGTTTCTGACAAACACCCGATGATGATCGGACGCAAACGTGCTTTAATATATTCGGAAACGGGCTCAAAATCATTGGCATTTGGCTTGGGCTTTTTACGGAGTACATATCTCACAAAACCAACCTCAAAATCAGGCCCAGTGGGTCGTTTCGAGTCAAATAAGACTAATTTGGGTCGATTCCGACACCAGAGGTAAAACCGTCTTTTAGCGACCGAGTCAAAACCCGGTCGAAAATATTCTCGAGACACACGGACCAGCCGTGACACCTCACACGTCCGGTTTGGACTCCAACACTACAAATAATCAGCTACACAAAATATTAAACAAATCCGTTTAAGGATAGGATTCGATCTCAAATAGGAATTCTATCCGGAAACCGAATCGAACACTCGACCGAGCTAGGACACTCGGCCGAGTAGCCCATACCAGCCGAGATTCCCTTTCTTCTTTGCCAAGTAAACGGAATTCTCGTTCTTCTCAGCTTCTTACGTTTCCTATCCTAAGCGGTAGTTCTAAACCAAACACTTCTCCTAGCCAAGGTCGGGAATATTCCTATAAATAGGCCCCTTGCACAACTCAAAATTCATTCATTGACATCTAAGATTCAGAAATATTCACATCAATTATTCAAAGCTACGAATTACCAATCAATCATCAATCATCAACTTTTTATCACACATCTACGATTCAGAAATATACACTTAGCATCGAGAAACCGATAGTATATCCGAGATCCGACGAAACCGGCCACCTCTTACCCTTTACACGTCCAAACCAAAAAACCACCATAACTCGACGCTCCCGTACCTAAACCACATTCCGACGAGCCCCGTTCCGAGTACACAAAGCATGTAGGTTGAGGGTGTAAAATCAAACCCGTTTCTCTCCTTTCTCTTCCTCTTCCTCTCGTCTTTTCCCTTTTTTTGCGTCGTCGGTCGATTTCTTTTTACGGGTCATCATCGTATTTTTTATTATTTCTAATATCGATACTACAAAACTATTTTTATAAAACAAACGTTCTTAAAAATACGATATCGATTCTCTATAATCGAATATTGTATCAAAAAGAACTAAATTAATCTCGTTGATGCTAAAAAATCGTTACATAATTTTCTTAAAACAAAATACAACGATTTTAACGCGGAGAGAGTCAAACATCGTTTTTTTTAGTTTAATTTTTAAAAACGATTTACAAAAACCTTTTTTTACCTTTTCTAAAAAAATCATTCCGAGTATTTAACATCGATTTCATAGTCGAATATTGAATATAACGAATATCGCAAAATTAAGTCGAGTATAAATTATGCAATATTTATACGCGATTTAATAAAGCTAAAATTTTCCGAAAATCAATTTCGAAAACAGCCCGGGACGCGAGTCGCGTGCGTCCCGGGCGAGGCGCGCGGTTCCCTGAAAACGCGACACAAAAATCGATTTCGCTCTATTTTTTTATTATTCTTCGAACATCATTTTTTAGACAAAACAACGGGTTTTAGGCATATTTCAGATTTCGATATTTTTTCCTTGACCTCGGTCAACACGTGTTAATCCATCACGTGTCATAAAACTTTTCAAAATCATGCATATTATCGTATTCATATTTTTTATTCAATCGTTACTAACACGTTTGTTCATCTTTTTAGCAATTTCCTTTTATCGTTTGTTTTATTATACTAAAACGAATCTCACATGCTAAATTCAACTTTGACGTTAATTTTCATGCATTAAACCGACTTAGCAACCCATTCAATTCCTCGCATGTTTAGGAAAACAAGGTTTGCATATCATTCATCGTATTACTAACGCGTGTATTTTAAAACCAAACGATATCTTAGTAGAGGCCGCTAATGTGCGGGCGGGGTTGGGTGTTCTTTGTGAACTTCCCAACACGTACCCTCACCCCTTACTCAGATCCTCGGTTTCCGGATGTCCGAAACCATTGGCAACGAGAGTCATTCAATACACGATATCCGATCAAGTCGGTATCGGTATCAAATGCAAGGGACGAACCCAATAAACTCTGACATCGGAAATGGGCCGTATTTTGTACACGGCCCACTATGACATAGAGTGGGTTCGAACGGGCCCGAACTCCCACAAAGTTCGGTGGCGACTCCAACTTCGATTTAAATTTCAATTTGACCATCTCATATGGAGATTGATTCGCCTCCCCAAACCCGCGCGTGGCCGCGTCGGGCTGGACCTATGTCATGTCCACAATTACGAATAATTATTTATACAAATGACTGAATTTTTTATTTTTATGTGCACGAGAAACTATTTTATTACACAATTTAAGTGATAACTAATGTACTCTGTAATATTTATGGATGGTAGAATTTACAATATTTTTCGTCATTCAACTCATTATATTTAAAATTTTGTAAACTACAAATTAGTACAAGCCTTCAAAAGTCATTTAATGACTTGATTTGAGTTATTTGTTAAATTATTATGTGTTATTGTGGTAGAAATGTATTACTGAAATTGCGATGTTGTGAATTTAAAAAAATCATAATAAAACAAATTTATTGCTAGATATATGAAATTATGAGGATGAGATCAATGAAAATAATGAAAATGACGGTTACAATTTTTTTTATAGGGACCCCGGCCTATAATTTTGTCTAGGGCTTCGAAACGACCAGGACCGGCCGTGAACACCCTTACTTGTAAAAGCATTTCTCATGCACCTGACGTAACTACAAACTAATCCGTAAAAGTTCTATTTTTTCGTGTGTTTTTTTCTTCATGAAGCTTTTTTTAGATGTTAACGGTTTATAAAATTGATTATTTACAAAAATATACGTATATGGTTTGTCATCATATTTGATTTTTAAGAAAAAGGAAACACACTTCATCCACCTAATTAACACCAACTAATTACTAAGTCCTAATCAACCAGCAATGACGTCAATATATATGGTGTTGGATTAATATAGTGAGTTGAGACTAGTGGTGATTTGTGAGGAGTGAGTCGTTGGTGGTCTCACCATAATGGCTGACGAAGGTGAGAATCCAAGGACAGTCAGTACGAGGGCATTGGAGTTGTGGATCGAGTCACGGTGGCTGGAGATGGTGAGCTTGCGACATAGGGGGCAACCATTCAAATGGATTGGAACTTCATTGTCCATGTCCATCCTCCAATTTTGCTCACTCCATGGACGCACATAACTTCTCATTCCATCTTACTTATGGATACATGACTAACTAAGAAAAATTATACTATTCTATATCGCACCCAAAAAAAAAATAAGCAAGTCTCGTGTGAAATCGTCTTATATAAGAAATTGTGCAAAAAAATTATGTCAGGAAATAGTACATCCTCTAACTTTGATATTTTCATTTGATTATTTTAATCTCTCTCAAATGAATATACAACGGAAAGATTTTAGAAAGTTGAAAGAAATACTCCCTCCGATTTTTTTTTATCTTCCTTGTTTCCTTATTAAGCTGAAACACAATTTCTTCCCGTTTCCTTATTGGGCTGAAACACAATTTCCTCCCTATTTCTATTTTGGGCTATCAATATGTAGTCTATAATTACTCTTACATTTCTCTCTCATTTTTTAGTATCAAGTTTTACATTTGAATCCGATTTGATAGTAGAAGGAATAATTGTCCATCCAGTTTTATATTTGAAATCATACTCATTTCATAGTAGAGCCAGTTTTATATTTGAAATCATAATTGACTATAAATATTTCGTAAATCATGACATGAGTGCAAAATTCATAAACACTTAGATCAACTGATGAGATTACAAATGTGTGAAGTTCGAACCATTAGAGGAGAGTCGTAAACTTGTAGTGGAATTAAAAAGGATGACTTTAACGACATTGAAATCTGAACATGACTCGAATCCAAATTAAAATGGATGGTTTAATTACATACGGAGTAGTAATTAATCGGTGGATACAATGATACACTCATAATTAGGGTGAGATAATCATATAATATGGTGAATTTGGAGTCATGAAAATGAGCAAAGTTGGTGTGGTGTGATTACAAATCATTGCGGTCGTCACTTACCCATCGCCACCGGTATGTCATTTAAAAATGAAGGAAATTTGTGAGTGGGAGTGAGTGAGTGAGTGAGTGTGTGTGGACTCAATCACACACACAGAGTCACCGTCACAGAAACAGAAGGAATTGACAAAGAAAGAGAAATGAATAAAACGAAGCAGCAGCAGCAGCAGCAGCAGCAGAAGACGAAGATAGTTGTGGAAGCGAGAGAAGGTGAAGTCCATTTCCGAGTGCTATGCAACTGGAACGCGGTGGGGGGGCTCATCGGCTCCATCATCGGCTCCCTGGAGCACTCCACCTCCTCCAAGATCACCGTCAACGCCCCCTCCCCCGGCCTCTCCCACCGCCTCGTCCACGTCGTCGCCGCCCACTCCCTCTCCCGCGCCGCCACCCACTACCGCCTCTCCCCCGCCCAGGACGCCCTCCTCAGGGTCTGCGACCGCATCCTCGCCGTCAACCAAGAACTCCAACAACAAGAAGCTGCTGCTGGTGTTGATGGTGGAATGGTGAAGTGCCTGCTGGTGGTGGGGCCGGGCATGTGTTGGGGAAGGGGGGTGCCAGGATTACGAAGGTGTGTCGGGAGACTAAGGGCTTTGTAAAGATTATGCCCCTGGGTTCGCCTCTGCCGCCAGGTGCCTTTGCTTCCGATGAGTTGCTTCAGGTTATCCCTTCTCTTCTCTTCTCTTCTCGCGACTTTGATTCAGATTCCTTGGAATTGGAATTTCATAATTAAACACTTGTTTTTTTTAATTGGAATAACCCTAAACAAGAAAGCATGGATTCTTGTTTCTATGTACGTGTGAGTTGTGACCCTATCAAATAGGGTAGATAACCCCAAATGCAGGGTGTCTAAGTAGTAACACCACTTGTCTTTATCTTCCACGAAGTAAGATACTGTAGTGTGAGCGGGGGAATCTAGCTAGTAGCAAAGCCTATCCTAAACTTACCAAAAAAATCAATGATTAAAATTATTTCCTTTTACTATCCAACAAAATTTCATAAAAAGGAGACTTTTCTGATCAACTCGCTACCCAAAATTTTAATTCTAGATTTACTCCACTCATGAGGGTTTGTACAAGGAGGTGGTTGGTTCTAGGTCAGGGAAGGAGGGTGTGTCAACTGTCAAGTGGCTCGCTGCAGAATTTTTTTGTTGTGTATTAAATGGAAAAGGGAACGGCCTATATCTACCGTGATTATTGTGTAGACGGGTCTCACACCATACAACGGTACCTTTGCATAAAAAGTTCACTCATGTATCAATTATAAATGAAGTTGTCTTTTCACATAAAGTAGAGGGTCTCACGCCCATAGCAGTTGCCAATAGAGCTTGAATTCTTGCCACAAGATAACGCAACTGATGTGCATCACATTCTGGTTCGAAAGAAGATGGGTGCAGTGTCACCCTATGTGTATCTAAAGTTTACTAATTACAGTATCATCTTTGTCTATATTGTGGAGTATATAGTTGTATATTCTTAATTTATCATCTTTGAAATCCTTTTATCTTTAGATTACGGGTGGCTGTTTGCCTGTGAAGAAAACATTGGTGGTGGTTTCACAATTTCTTCAGCAAAAGGCAATAAAAATGCAGAGAGGAGCTCTTGAAGCAACTTCTTCTCAGTTTCTGGACAGAAGCATGCAAATTGACAAAACGGCTAGTGGAGAAGTAGCAAAAGTAGTATTCAAGATAATATGTCCGTATCTTGCAGCTGGTTGGTGTGGACATGACATAGGTCCACCCCGACGCGGCCACGCGCGAGTTTGGGTAGGCGAATGAATCTCCATATGAGAATGGATCGAATTGAAATTTAGGTCGATGTGGAGTCGCCACCAAATTTTGTGGTTATTCGGAACCATTCGAGCCCACTCTATGTCGTAGTGGTCTGTATACAAAATACGGTCCATTTCTGATGTCAGAGTTTATTGGGCTCGTCCCTTTGCATTGCGATACCGATACCGACATTATCGGATATCGTGTATGAATGACTCTCGTGCGCCAACGGTTTCGGGCATCCGGAAACCGAGGTTCTGAGTAAGGGGTGAGGGTACGTGTTTTGATATTGTTTTGATATTGTCGATTGTTATGAGGTTCACCTCCTCATCATCATGGACATCAACAATCTGAAGAGAGTTGCTCGGTGCGGGGGTTGAAATACTGTGTACAAATAAAGTGTCAGATGTTGTGCAAAAGTTCGGTTTAGTTAGATACTAACATCTTAGAAAGGAGAAATCTCGAAATTATGTAAGTGGATTGATGAGAACATATCGAACCTGTTTGAGAAAGCTAACACTTCTGGAATGTCCACGTCAAAGTGGAAGGAAGTAGCGTTGTATGTGGTTTGGAGCCTCCACATTCCTGTGTATATAACGACGTGAGAAAGGTTACTGTCGCTCAACAAACGGGGATAGCAAAATTATACAGAATTCGAATTTGAAGAAAGGAGATACTATAGTACGTAAACTCACGCTCATATTTCTTGACCTCAACACACTTGATAACAATGATCTTGGATTGTCCCGGATTAGGCATGCTGCTAATCATTTGGGGAAGAGTGTCACTGTGCGGTGCCCAAAGAGTACAGGAAACCTGACAGCAGCTGTGTAACACAGTCGACGTAATTATGCAGTCATGGACTATGCTAATGATGCGGCCCAATGAAGAGCAAAGTATGAGAAAAATAATTCACGGTAGGGACACGGAGAACACGACCCGAATTACGTGACATAAAATAGTGCGTGGAAGAAGGGACATATAGAGCGAAGGACAGAAACGTACTTGATATCCTCGAGCTTGATGTTGCGAAATTCGAAGCCGTTCTTAGTGTGACTAACCGGACCGATCTCGAAAAGCTTCCCGACTAAATCTGTGAATATTGTAAGCAGGTTATCTCCAAAGAAACGTGTATGACCAAAAAAAACATGTGTGAAATAAATAGTTAAAGAATATCGAAAATATAAATTGGTTATATACTAAATAGGCATGTACCGATGTAGTGAGTAGTGGACACACGACCATTGATGATATCCTCGAAATCAGCAAATCGAAATCCATAGAGAGGTATGGACAGGTGACCATCGTAAGGAACGACTTTGCTCGAGTACTCGAAGTGTAGGCGAATGTTGCTCGGGGTAGCCCTATCGTAGCCGGTATTCGAACTGATAGTGAGGTTACGGATAATGTATACACCTCCAACAGCAAGCGTGTCAGCATTTGTGTATTTGCTCAGAATCTGCTTACGGACAGTGCCCTGAACGATTTCATTATGCAAAACCGTTAAGCACGAAGTAACATGTGTCAGGCAACGCGACCAATTGATTTGACATAGATACGAAGGTATTTAATATACAACATGTCAACGACGAAAAAAAAAACGTAATATAGACACGAAACGTAATACGTACTTGGATAGATATAAAAAAAACTATTAATATATACGGACGAAGTGAAAATTACATGAGAACATATAGAAACACAAATTTGATGGTAACACGAATTTGAAAAAACAAAGTCGTCATACATAATATACATATAAAGCGAAGGACAGATACGAAGGTATTTAATATACAACATGTGAACGACGAAAAAAAAAATGTAATATAGACAATAAACGTAATACGTAATTGGATAGATATAAAAAAAACTATGAATATATACGGACTAAGTGAAAATCACATTTCACATTTCAAACACAAATTTGATGGTAACACGAATTTGATAAAAAAAAGTATGAACATAAAACGTATATGAACACGAATTTGATGGTAAACGTATGAACAGAAAACGGATAATGAAAACGTACTCGAAAGATTTATGTAAAAAAAAGGTTGACATAATACCTCAAAATCAATCTTGAGAACCTCGATAGAATCGACTTTGCTTCGTTCCTTCAAAACCGGTCGGGTCCAACGATGGACGACCCTTACGACCATTTCTTTCAGCCGCTTCCCTTGCTCCAATTTCGATATGTTGGTCATTTCGGTAGTCGACATAGTGCGGAAAGTGATGGATTGTTATGGGATAACAAATATGTGAATAGTTATGATAGAAAAACTGTGATGAAGAATGATATGGAAAATCTCTTATATATAACGTGGAGTTAGGTTCTGTAGTTGGGATATATTATAAAGAGATATAAAGGGAGAATATCGAGAGATATTCGTCAGTGGATATTTCTAAATAAATAACTGTATTGCATGTATCGTGTTTTACTTCGAATGGAATAGCTCGAGTTATGTGATGAATGGATAAGCGAATAACGAATTTGTATCATATGGGGGACGGATACATAATATCAATTCGATTAGTGTATCATACATTAGCATCAATAATACAGTTCATATCTACGACGGATACGTAATAACCATAAGATTCTAATAACCATAATATACTAAATATATATTAAATATACTGAAAATATACTAATAACCATAATATATACTAATAACCATAATATATTAAATAGATACTAAAAAAATAGCATCTTTCACACGTTTATAATATAATAGATATTATATATATTATCTATTAAATAATAGATACTATAAAAAATAATATATATTAAATAGATACTATAATATAATAGAATTACAATAGCACAAACACTACAGCTTTCACACGTTTATAATATATATAGCACTATATTTACGTATACATTATAATTTTTTTATAATGTCATAGAATTATAGGATATTTAGAGTTATAGTAGCACTAAATCACTATATTATAGTGCGTTTATAATATATATGTATATATTATACATATATTCCACACGTCTATTTTATGTATATATTATACATATATTCGACACGTTTATTTTTTTATTATGATCACATTAAGATATAATTAAAATTAATGTAATTATATGTCAATGTATAAAATTATATATTTGATGTGTCACATATAAGGGAAGAATATAAAATAAATGTACTAACTACCATAATATACTAAATATATACTAAACATATACTAAATATACACGAAACTATAGTAATAACCATAATATATTGAATACATACTAAAAAAAATATGCTAAATATCCGTGATTACATGCAATATCCGTGATTATATTAGCTATATTTAGATAATACACTAATTATTAAATATCCGTAATATAACAATTATTAGCTATATCCGTGATTATATTATACTATATTTAGATAAGACTATAATATCATAGAATTATAGTAGCACTATATTTACGTATACAGTATAAGTTTTTTTATTCGGTTTTTCTATCGTGTGCCCACTGGGCACACGTTAATAAGTTAATTAAGGGATGATTTAAATAGATATTGTATAAATATGGTAATAAAGCTTAATATTTCAACTTCTCATGATATTTATCATGGTTAATATTTCCTTAATTAGGGTATTAACATGTGCCCACTGGGCACATGTTAGAAAAACCGTTTTTTATAATATCATAGAATTATACGATATTTAGAGTTATAGTAGCACTAAATCACTATGTTATTTTTTATACGATATTTGTGTTCTTATTATATAATTTTATACATTAAGATATAATTAAAGTTTATGTAATTATATGTCAATGTATAAAATTATATATTTAATGTGTCACATATAAGGGAAGAATATAAAATAAATGTACATATGTTTTAATATATGTGGTTATATGTTAATGTATAAAATTATATATTTTAAATGGAACTAAATATTAAATACATAAAGTATAAAGTATATATTAAACTATACTATTAAATATGCTAAATACGAAATACCAAGAAATTAAAAAAAAAAAACGTGCTGCATACGGGAAGGGAATATACTGTATACGAAATGTATTTAGTATTTATATACGCAAAATATACCGGTATTTATACACAAAGCGAATGACGTTTTTGCCCTTGAATTAAAGAAGAGATGGGGAGTGCTTTAAGTGATTGAACGATTTTGCCCAATTTACGTGAGAGCTCAGAGCGATGTTTCCTGCGATTCTAAAGGTGTCACATCAGCTAGGATGGTGCCTTCTTGAAGGTAATTAAGATTAAGATTATCAAGGGTTTTGAAGGTTACAATAGTCGTATTTCAATTATTTGTGTCATTCTGCACCCGTTTTCCATCTTTTCAATCCATTTCGATCGGATTGATGGATATTTAGCGAGGGCTGGTGAAATTGTGATCCTTATGCACCTTCGATACATGAGTGATATCTTTTTTTCGACTCCTGAAGAACAGGGAATCGCAATATTCTATAGCACAAAATGCTACTGTCCGTGTTTTCAGTGAATTGGTCTCATCAGGGAAGGAGGATACAGTGACTGTAAGACTATTAATACCGCCAGATCAAGCTCATTGGCTTAGTAGTGGAGAGGTCTCTGTCATGTCGATTATACATAATGCCAACAGTGCTACCTTAGAAATTATGGAACTTGATCATTTGCCTCTTGGTGCTGCTGCTGATGAGAAAGTCCTCCAGGTAATTTCTGGTATTGGTGACTACTGCGTCTCTTTTCTGTTTCTTTGCTGAACTCCAATTACTTGACAATAAGATGATGGTGATGCCTGCTTGCAGGTGGGTGGTGAGTATCCTAATGTGCAAATTGCGCTCTTTCAAGTTACTCGGGTACTAAGAGAAAGATTTTTCAACTCATCGTTGCCAAAAGACATATTGCCTCCACATCCACATAAACTCTTTAATGCGCCTTCACAAGGGAAAAAGATTTCTGCATTGACGAACAAAATGCACAACTGCAATGTTTCTAAAGAAACTAATGGTTCTGTACCACCTATGCTCCCACATTCACAGGTTAAGGATCTGTTATTTTCTTTTGATGTCCATGTTGCTGTTGGTTAATGTTGTTCTGTTCTGGGTGCTAAAGCAGTGCATTTTTACAGTTTTCTGCTGGGTCCAGCTTGACGGCAAAGACTGGTAGCTCAGGCAGTTCAGCAACTGTCAATGATGGTTCTGATTTTGGCAGGTCAGTTCAATTGATCAACCTTTATAACCACGGCCTTAAAATGACCAGAACCCAAATTTATCCCAAATGATCTTGCTAGGTTTATTTATGGCTCTATGTATAAAAGATACTCCGTAGTAGTTTATCACTTTAATGTCGCTGATGTTCTCGCTGAAAAGTGTGTTGATGTGCGTGTTAGGGTGTCCAGTAGCAAGAAATGTTTTACAGTGACAAATACAAAAGTGGAGGTTGCAGTGCGTGGCGATGTGTTTAGTGCAGTCTACGGTGAAAATGGTAGCAATTTAGATCGTCTACGACAGGTAATAATCTGATTATAGTAGTACTACGTACTACAGTACGGAATATCATTTAAGATGACACTGCTTACTGTTGGGTAACAAAACAATGTGGATTGAATTGTTGGATCAGATATCTGGAGCAAAAGTGGAAGTACAGGATCCGAGCTCGACAGGTAATGAAGGGATGGTGATCATATCTGGGACGCGTGATCAGACCATGGTTGCTCAGAGCCTTCTACAAGCCTTTCTAATGTCTGCTTAATCAATCGTCTTCTCTTTTTTCATCGCTCCTTTCCTCTTCGTCGAGTCTTTCTGATCTCAGCTTTAGAACGGAGTGCAACGCCTGTACATGAATTTTATTTATTTAGTTGTATAGGCTTTGTTTGGATAAGAAATTAGAGAGAGGAGGGGTGGGTGAATGAGAGGTGATTGATTAGGTGGATATTCGGTTACTATAATTTTCCTCCAAATAGATTTTACTAGTGTTATACCCGTGAAAAATTTCACGGGTTGTGGTTCTTTCATTGATATTTCCTAATGAAGTAACGCAAGATTGATACTTACCAGGCATAACCCGTGAAATTAAACGGAGCTGCGTGGGTTTTTATTGTGCAATTAATTGTCTTGCATTGATTTTCAATAAGAACATAAGTGTGAACTTTGATTATACTATACCCATGCGTTTTAACAATCAATTAGTCTCATGTGAGACCGTCTAGCGCAAAATGATTGTGGGACTAACTACAATACACTAATGACCAACAATAAAATAATTACAAAATAAAGCGTGTCATACATATTTCGTACTTTAATAAAAAAAATTATATTTCGATACTACGTATAATCAAAGCCAAACCACCCGCGATTCTTTATTTCACACGCCTCAATACGAATGGACACGTTTTTCCCATGTTTGTTTATATTTTTATAACTGAATACGGATTGGACACGGATCAATCATTATACAACACGAATTTTTTTTAACTAAATACGGATGGCACCCGGGTCATCATTATACAACACGGTTTAGGTTTTTTTGCCACAGACCTTTCCTTCGGCCGTTGGGGCACGACACTCTCCATTCAGTTATTCACATTTCACAATCCCTTTTCTTCTTCTCTTAATCACGCCGCCTCACCCCGCCTTGACATCCGTTGATGCCGTCGTTGATGCCGTCGTGGATACTGCAATCGACCAGAGGACTAAATTTGAATCAAAATCCTACCGAATTAAGAGTAAGATGCACTTTTGAGGGTTAATTTTGGGTGAATTATTGTGATAATATTATTGTGAACTGTTTGATATCATTTGTCCAAATCATCTTGAATCGTGTTGTTATTTTGACTATATGACATAGAAATGAAATGCGTGAAGTTAAGTTTTGGGGGTTTTAGCATTTTTGGTCAAGTTAAACTGTTAATTTCTGATTTTCAGGGTAGATCACCGGTTTTGCTCGATTTAGGCTTCAATTTGTATGATTTTTTTTATCTTCAAAGGTTTTTGAACTTTGGTTTTTGTAGTTGATTGTTTATTGGTTAATGCTTTGTTAATTTAAATTAATTATTCATTACTCCGTATTATCATGCTATGGCGGTTGAAATGCATGCTGGTTTAGCATTTGAAGGAGGGTCGAAGCTTAAAATGTTGCTCACTTTTGTTGACAATCTCCCTTCTGGATATAATTTTTAACTTTTCAATTTATTGATTTCGTTCTAATTAATTAGTGTTTGATTTTCTATTTTCGAATAATAATGATTCATGGTAATCAACCTCGATTTTATGTGTGACTAATGTTTTGTTGTTATAATTTTCTCTTTCCAATTTATTAATAGAAGTTTTAATTAATTAGTGTTTGATTTTTCATTTTTCGAATAATAATGATTCATGTTAATCAACCTCGATTTTTTGATTTTTTGTGTGAATGCTTTGTTGCTGTTTTTAATTTTGTTTTAATTAGTGTTTGATTTTCAATTTTCCAAATAATAATGATTCATGTTAATCGAACTCGATTTTTTGTGTGACTAATGCCTTGTTGTTGTTTTAATTAGTGTTTGATTTTCGATTTTTGAATCTTGATTCATGTTAATCGGACTCAACGTTTTGTGTGACGAATGTTGTGTTGTTGTTGCTCATTGCATATGATTAATCAACTTTGTTTTAATTAGTGTTTGATTTTAGATTTTCGAATAATAATGATTCATGTTAATCGACCTCGATTTTTGGTGTGAATGCTTTGTTGTTATAATTTTCCGTTTCTCAATTTATTAATAGAAGTTTTAATTAATTAGTGTTTGATTTTCGATTTTTCGAATAGTAATGATTCATGTTAATCAACCTCGATTTTTGATTTTTTGTGTGAATGCCTTGCTGCTGTTTTTTATTTTGTTTTAGTTAGTGTTTGATTTTCAATTTTCGAAATAATGATTTATGTTGATCGAACTCGAATTTTTGTGTGACTAATGCTTTGTTGTTGTTTTAATTAGTGTTTGATTTTCGATTTTTGAATCTTGATTCATGTTAATCGGACTCAATGTTTATTTTGACGAATGTTGGGTTGTTGTTGCTCATTGCATAATTACTTTTGTTTTAATTAGTGTTTGATTTTAGATTTTCGAATAATAATGATTCATGTTAATCAACCTCGATTTTATGTGTGACTAATGTTTTGTTGTTATAATTTCCCCTTTTCAATTTATTAATAGAAGTTTTAATTAATTAGCGTTTGATTTTCGATTTTTCAAATAATAATGATTCATGTTAATCAACCTCGATTTTTTGATTTTTTGTGTCAATGCTTTGTTGTTTTTTTTAATTTTGTTGTAATTAGTGTTTGATTTTCATTTTTCGATATAATAATGACTCATGTTAATCGACCTCGATTTTTTGGGTGACTAATGCTTTGTTGTTGTTGTTTTATTAATTTTGTTTTAATTAGTGTTTGATTTTTGATTTTCGAATAGTAATGATTCATGTTAATCGACCTCGATTTTTTGTGTGACTAATGTTTTGTTATTGCTCATTGTATAAGCTTAAAATGTTGCTCACTTTTGTTGATAATCTCCTCGACATAATTTTTCAATTAATTAATTTTGTTTTAATTAGTGTTTGATATTCAATTTTCGAATTAATGATTCAATTTAATCAACCTCGATTATTTTTTTGTAGGACTAATGCGTTGTTGTAGTTAATTTTCAAATTTTCTATCATCTTTTCAGTTTATTAAATTTCTTAAAATTATTGTTAATAATAATTCATGTTAATCGACTCGAATTCTTGTGTGGCTAATGCTTTGTTATTGTTGCTCATTGTTTTGGATTTAATGAATTTAAATGATGTGCATTTATTAAATTTATCACTTTTTTATATTAATTTTGTTGTAATTAGTGTT
Organism: Agrostemma githago; assembly: GCA_958450325.1. Taxonomy (NCBI): domain Eukaryota; kingdom Viridiplantae; phylum Streptophyta; class Magnoliopsida; order Caryophyllales; family Caryophyllaceae; genus Agrostemma; species Agrostemma githago. The sequence continues at coordinate 10,572,050 of OY288255.1, read as the reverse complement.
GATAAGAAAGATGATCTTAGCAAGTTATGTTGATCTTAGCTGTTGTGTGTTGTTGATTTGTAACAAAACTCATACTCCTATAAAACTAATTTGCATATGAAGTAATAGCATATAAAACTCAAGATAATAGCATACGAAGAAGTGTAAAACTAATATTAAATTAAAAAGTCAAAAATTTAAAAAAGTATTAAATATTAAATTACTTTAAAATTTAAAAAAGTCAAATGAAAAAATCGACGTCTATTTTAAATTTTGTTTTGATAGGAGTATAAATTAAAAAAAGTCAAAAAATTCTAAATTAAAAAGGTCAAAAATCTTAAAACTTAAAATACTTAATTAAAAACGTTAAAAAAGTTCTACTCTAATTCTCTATTTTTTCTTTATTTTAAATCCAAAAAAAATTAAAAATAAACTCTAACTCTCATAAATTAAATCAGTTTTTATATCTTCAAATATATTTCTCAGTTTAAATCGATGATTACATTTAAATCATTGAGATAGACGTTTTAATCGACGATTATTTTTTAATGAATGTATCAATAAATATAGAGACAAATTGTTTTTTACAATGCACATTAATTAGTCGAGACATTAATTGAGAGTGCATTTTTACCGAGATGAATTGATTGAATATTTGAAAGTGGAGTTTACATTCACAATGATGTAATTAATACTTGATTCTTTAATATTACCGATATTCATTTAATATTTATTGATATTGATTATTAAGAATATATTGGTTAATACTTTAATGGAAAGAGTTGTATTTTATATCCTATAAATTTAAAAAATATTGGTAACTTAATAACATTAATTTGGATAGCCGACTGATTAGTTAAAAAATATATTAATTAATTTTTTAATTAATAAGTTAACGATTGCTAATTACTTGTCAATGCAAGTTTATTATAGAAGGACAATTTTCCTTGATGAAAAATAATTTTTCTGCGATAAATAAAATGTTAATGCTTATACAATATTATATTGGAGAAAGTATCAACAAAGATTAATCCATTATTGCTTAAAAAAATAATTATCAATTTTAATATTTAAATTACGAAAATAATTAAAAATTACTTTTTGTTAGTACTTCGAAAAATGAATACTCATAACTTCGAATATTAAAAATTAATACTTATTTCGTATATAGTTTAAGAAACTAATTCAATATTTTACAGCAAAGGATTTTTTTTTTTGTGTATGCTTTTATTATTTTAATATTTTAAATTAAAATTTGTATTTTATACTTTTATATTTTACCATTCACAATGATGTAATTAATACTTGATTCTCTAATATTACCGAGATTTATTTAATACTTATTGATATTGACTATTAAGAATACGTTGGTTTCTTCTTTAATGGAAAGAGTTGTATTTTATGCTCTATAAATTTAAAAAATCTTGGTAACTTAATAACATTAATTTGGATAGCCGACTAATTAGTTAAGAAATATATTAAAATGAATACTCATAACTTTGAATATTAAAAATTAATACTTATTTCGTATATAGTTTAGGAAACTAATTCAATATTTACAGCAAAATAACTACTCCCTCCGGACACAATTTATCGCCCCGCTTTCCTTATTTGACAGGTTATTATTTTTTGCCCCACTTCTCCACTTTTCTTTTCTATCTTACACTTTTACCATATTATCCCTCTTTCTATCCTTTATTTACAAGAAATGCCATTGAATTTTATACTTTAAGGCCCACCATTCATTTCTTTACCATTTTATATTCATTTTTCACTACTCCACCATCATTTTTTACCATTTTATATTCATTCCTTATTTTACGTGCAAAAGTGAGCGGGGCAATAAATAATGACCGGAGGGAGTATTTTTTTTGTGTATGCTTTTATTATTTTAATATTTTAAATTAAAAATTGAATTTTATACTTTAGACGGAGGATTATATAATAATACTATATCAACAATCTTAATGTATTTTAATACTATATAAGAATTTTGACGATACTTTATCAATTTGTATTTCGACTCGATAATTTACTGCCACTGTTCATAATGAAAGTAAATACGAAATAATCTTCAACAATATATGACTGAAAAAGATAATAATATTGAAGGAAATAATTATGAAAGTATGCAATTATGAAAATAAAAAATAGAAATAATATATCTTCGAATTTTATATTTGAGATTTTACAATTAAATTGAAGATGTACAGTTATTTTATGGAAACGGATGATTAAAATTTGAAAAATACAAAATTGAAAATTTCGATTGAATAAATAATCTTATATGGAAAAAAAAGTATTTTACCTTCGACTGTTGTTGGCTTGTATCTGCATATGCATTATTTTTTTCTATATCTTCTTTATTTTTATCTTATTTTCTTTATAATATCTTCATCTTTATCCGTCTTTAATATATTTTCGTCATCTGCATCTGCATCAAATCACAAAAATAATAAGATTGATTTCCAATGAATTAAGAAAAAAAATTACTCAGCACATGAAATCAACTAAATATCAGAAAACTGATTTGTAAGAAAGATTTGAAATATGAATAGATATAAGTACAATTTGATACATGTAGAGCGAAAATTGGTAGTGTTGATTGAGAAAGATTTACATCGAGAATGATTCGAAATGGAGAATGCAGGAGCATTTTATAGTCGGAATAAAAGGTGAACACGAAGTATAATTCAATAGAGAGGAAGAGCCATGTAATCATTCTTGGAGGGATGAGCCGTCGGTTTCCTAGGCAGTTTTCAATAATGAACTACATCGAGAATGAGGAGCATGTATAGTTGTGTAGTTTCATCACTTCCCTAAGTTGATTAATTAAGAAGATGAATTGAATGTTATTGGAATGAGGAGGTGAAGTTAATGACTGTTTCGGGTTATGTAAATCGGTGATTAATGAAGGGTAAATTAATAAATGCAGTTAGAGTTGAATTGAATGTTTGTGGCTTGTGTGTATGTATTTTGTACTAACTAAACTAAAAACAACGAAGTGAAAAAAAAATGGGTCTATTTTCAAATGGAGAGCAATGGATAGTGCCATGTAGAATTAAATGGACATTGATTTAATATAAAGAAGATTTTACGGTGGAGGGTTTTTGATTCATCGTTGAAGAGTAAATGGATCCCTACAAATCTATCTTCCCCCTCCACGGTCTCTCCTCCTCAACCAAGCAAGAGATTTTAGATGCTCTCCCTCATTTTTCTTCGTGTCCAAATTCCTCCGTCCAAACAAACCTCTTGAGACGGGAGACGTTTGAGTTTGTCGTGTACATGATTGCAGGACTTTTATTGTGCTTACTTTGTCCAAGTGGAAATGTGATATAAGGTTCCTTTCTATGTTGTATTTGCAATTAGTCTTTTTTTCTTAATGAATACACGACTCCCTCCGTCTCAATAATCCCTTTATTCTTTTTTATTGTCCCATTTTCTTTCTTTTTTTGTGAAAAGGCAAGCATTAGATCAAAAACAAGTAAGAATATTACATGAGCACCATACCAACCAAGTCGGCAAGTATAAACTTCCAAGTTCCAACAACACCTCCAATCAAACTCTATTAAGAGTAAGGCTCAAACTCTATTAAGAGTAAGACTCTGTTCTTTTGGACTGAAATTGACTGAACTTAATTTAACTGAAGCAGACTGAAATATAGAGACAAAATATGTCTCCTGGACCTGAACTGAACTAAACTGAAACTGACTGAATATAAGTCTAAAAGAACAAGGCCTAACTCGTCTATGCTACTAAATTGATCATGCTTTTGCTTTAACAAAAACTTGTATCGAGTACAAATTTCTACCCGAATGCACTGCACTACAACCTCCGGTCTAGGAATAAAACTGTCATGCTTACTCGTATTTCTTGCATACCAAATATGGCACCAGGCCCGTTGAACAGCGTGTTCACCCGGTTCTAAGAACCGGGGCCCACAAAGAAAAAGGGCCTCAACATATATAAAACATATACATATAGTAGCAGTAAATGCATCTTGGTTTAGTGGTAGGTAGTTGACCTGCGTGATGGAAGGGTATGGGATCGAGCCCTTTACCCAGCATTTTTGTCTTCCTTTTTTCCTTACTACTGTAATTAATTACTATGTCCTATAATTAATTATCTTTGGAAACATAAAATATTGTTTTCATCAATCATTTTTTTTCGTCATTATTAGTAATCCCTCCGTATTCAAATAATTATCGTTTTTATTTTACGAGACAACCCTTTAAATTCAATTTTTACAAAAATATATTGGTTGAAAAATTATAATACCGTAAAAATCGTTACGGAAAGAACTTTGATATGAATATACATTTCAATATATTTAGTTTTATATTTTATGAGATATTGAAGAGAAGTGGCTATCTCAAAAAGTGAAATGACAATTATTTGAATACGGAAGGAGTATTATTGAAATGTGGAATCATGAGAAATAATGGTTATAAGACGTGAAAAAATGTATCCATAAAACGACTTATTACAGAGTATATGAAAAGAGGTAATATTGTTTAGTACTTGAAAAAATCATGCCTCGTTACTTCTATTTTATACACTTAATTTTACATGTGATTATGCAGTAATTTAGAATGTTCGAAAAATGGGTGCAATAGGTTAAATAACTAAATAAAATTTGTCCGCGTCGAGAAAAAAATTACACTAGATATTTTTAAAAATAAATAAATATTTCCTCCGTCTCGCTCATTTGTTTGAATTAAAATATTTTTTGCGATAAATCTAAAATGCAAACAAATGAGCGAAACGAAGATATAATTAAGGTTTTTATTGAACTTCAATACACAATAAAAATATGATACATTATTTTTTATAGGACTTTTTTAGACGGGGCCTCATTTTATACTTTGGAACCGGGCCACTTGTAAGCATTTGACGGGCCTGTATGGCACACGAGCTACCAGCACACTCTCCCCATCAATCTCTTAAGCGTCTTAGATTGAAACTTTGTTTGCCTCCACCAATGCCAAATATCGGCCACTGGAATTTGTATCTTGATCCAATCTTCTGTTATCTGCAAACATCGTCTACTACTGTAACAGCATTGAAAAATAGATGTGTGTGCCTATGGTCTTCAAATTCAGTGTCACATATATATACTCACTCCGTTTTATTTATTTATTATATTCATTGTGAGTGATATTTAATCAAAGATAAACAAATGAACGAGACGGGGGAGTAGCAATTTGTAGTCTGCTGCACGCTAAACTTCTGTAACCGAGAGAATTTGCTAATAAAACTAATTTGTGCTAGATCATCTTACTCCAAATAACATCATGCTTCTGAGGTCGCAAGCAATCATACCCCTGTCCAACCGTGTACTCATTCCCCACAGTAATCCACCGGTTACCATTATAATTATTCAACAATTTTTTAAATGTAAATCAACGACATGTTAAATAGATATACAATATAATCAAGATGAATGTTAAATAATCAACAAATACATAAAGCTAACGTGTTTACATTTGAGAAAATATAACAAATTTTTTAATACGGGTAATTAACTTTAAGAATGTAATAAGGAATATTTCATGTTACTTATCTTGATACTTTAACTTTGACATTTTTTTTGATGCTAAGGGTAATGTTCAAGTGATACTACGTACTTATTTTTTCAAGGAATGTCGATTTTGTGCTAGCATGGATGTTTCAAAGTTTGGTGGTCGTCGTTTTAACGTTTTAGGTGAACCAATGTGTCAAAATATGTGAGAATGAGTGAGGGTTGGTTCAAAGTGCATGTAGGTTCTTGATTGTGCAAAAAAAAAATGTAAAATAAATTTGTTGGATTTAGACATTTAGTGCCAATAATATACAGAAATAAATTTCAAAACCAATACTCAAATGACACGGTATTACGTTAATGTTAGCGTCAGCCTCTCACATAATTAGTTACACAAATTATTATTTTTTGAAATCATTAGTTACATTAATTAGGGACCGTTTGGTTGGCGAAGGGGTAAGAGAATGAAATCAACAAAAGGAATGAAAAGGAAAGGAAAAGGTTACCCTTTGATGTTACTATTTGTTTGGTTACAAAATGTAAAAGAATGAGAAACAACTACAGGTCGAATATGAATACGAGTTGAGTCAAATACGGGTCACTACATATGTTAGCGTCGAAATAATTTATGATGCCTTCCTTTTTAACAATAAATAAATATTTTTTTTTCTTTTCATATTGACTATTCAAAAACCGTGTTTAAAATTTAAAATACTATATGATTTTACAAATATTCTATTAGTAAATGATACGGAGTGTATAAAAGTAATATGAATTGCGATTTTTTAATTATTTTTATAATTTATCATGTTAAAGTTAATCATTTTTAATTATTATTTTAAATATAATAAATTTACGGGACAGATCTCAAATCTAAATTAATTAGTTATTTCAAATTTGGGTCAAATGGGTCACGGGTCAAAAAAATATGGATCTCGACCCAAAAATAAATGGGTCAAACAATCGAGTCAAAATTTATAAAGTTTACGGGAAAGGATGGTGAGGGAGAGCTAAGGGGTAATCAAAACTCAAACCCTAAGGGGGTGAAGTAATGAAGGTAGAAGGGTTTGGGGGAATGGGGAGGATTGGAGAAGGGAAAGGGAATGAAAAAAAACCTTAAACAAACGAGAACAAAGGGAATGATAGAAGATGTTTCCCTTTTCCTTTCCTGTAGACCCCAAACCAAACGCCACCTTAGTTTCAAATGATTTAATTAAATATCTCATGTGTTTTAATTGACAAATTGAAATTTCAAATAATTAATTCAGTGACACGATATTATCTACATACACAGCCAAAATAATACTTCCTCATGTTCTTTAGAATTGGAATATATATTACTTTTATCGGAAATTTCACTGGCATTGTCACATTTCTATAATGGGTACGCATATTTTTGTTAGTAAGGTGTTTTACTTTACGAAATACTTTTTCCTAACGAGTCTTTACTCAATCCTAACAATATTTTACTAGTTTATCACTCTCATTTCCCCCCATCAAAAAATCAAAATTTTGGTTTCTCTCTAAATAACTCTCAAATACCTATAAAATTCATCATGAACCACCACTGATATCGTGATCGTCCGGCATTGGTGGCTGAAATCGGTGGCTGAGAAGGCAAGATCGGGTTGGCGGGGGCTTGATGGGTGGTGTCGGGTCGGAGTGGTGTGGGCGGGTCGGCGGGGTCGGGTGAGGGTGGTTGGGATGTGGTCGTGATGAGGGGTGGTGGCTTAGCGTCGGATTGTTGACGGGGTTGGGTGGTGGTGGGCGGGTGGTGTGGGCGAGTGGGTTGAGTAGTGGTGGCGGGTGGGTGATGGTGGTTGGTCGGGTCGTGGGGTGGGCTGGATGGTGGTGGTGGGCCGGGTCAAGGGGTGAGCTGGGTGGTGGAGGTGGGTCGGGTCGGGTCGTGGGGTGGGCTGTGTGGTGGTCGGCAATGGGGTTTGGTGGTTGGCGGTGGGGGTCAGGGATGACGTGCTGTTGGTTGCTGTTTACTGTTTTTTTTTAATTAATCTATTTATTTAGATTCTTTTTTGTTTGTTAGTTGCGTCAACCACCACACACCACCCACGAGGCCACGACCCGCCACTGCCACCACGACTAGCCACCACTTCCAGTGAGCCCGTCCCCCAAAACCACCATGTCAACCACCATATATCCCTTTATAAACCCTAAACAATTTATCAAACAATAATAAATTAAAAAAATTAATTGGTAAATAAATAATCGAATTTACATCCTCAGTAATTGAATCAGAAGTCGTAATTGAATTCGGCAACGATAGATTATCTAAATTGACGGAGCAAAACGAAAGAACGGTAGTTGAATGTCAATGTCAATGTCAAAGTAAAGTTTATATAAGGGTATAATGGGAAAATTTTAGGAAAATTCGTTAAGATTGAGTAGATGCTCGTTAGGAAAAAGCACGACCCTTACTTTATTAGTGAGACTCATCATCCACACTCACCTTATCGACTTATCTCTTGTACAAAAAGTATGTTGCAATTCCAAATAATCGGAGGGAGTACTAACATTCATTAATTTTTTATAGTAATGATTAATATCCGTACAACACACGAACAAACATTTATAGTACTCCCTCCGTCCCGGTCAATAGGTTACACTTTCCTTTATTGGACATGTCAATTAATAGGTTACACTTTCATCTCAGATAACTTTCACACTCTACTTTTTGTTTTTTAAGAGCGGAGTACTTTTTACCGTCGGCGCTTTACTCCTTACCGTCGGCGTTAATTACGTGAAATGACGACTTTGTCCTTGGTATTTATTCTCAAAATAATACTCCCTCCGAGTTCCTATTATTGTCCCAAAAGGATTTGGGGTGGAAAATAAGGAAGGGGAAATGAGTGGTTCAAGAAAGAAGGAGGAAGAGAGAGAAATGAAAGAGTAATTGTGAATCACACATTTATGGCCTAAAAAGAAAAGTGGGACAAAAATCAAACTCAGCCCAAAAAGGAAAGAGGGACAATAATAGAAACTCGGAGGGAGTATTACTTTTACATTTTATAGATTATCGATTTATTAAAACTCGATAATAAAATCGTCTTTTTCGATTATCGTAATAAACCAAAAACGACTTCCTATATAGTTAATTACGCAAAATGACGAGTTCTCCTTTGCAATTAATTCTCAAAATATTATCACATTTACATTTAATAGAGTATCGGTTTATTAGAACTCGATAATAGAACTGTTTTTTCGATTATTGTTACGCCTCCGATTTTAAACAGTTAATATGATTAATTAATGACTTAATACAATTTGATAAACGTTATTAACAAATACGAGTAATATGCAAATTAAATCCTAATTAATCTACGATAAGTCGACAATCAATATTTATTATACAGATCGATGCAAATTAAAATAAAAAAATCCGGAAATGGGTCAGGTCAAGTGGGTTTTTCGACCCACCTAAGGGTCGTATTATTTTCTTTATAATACTTGAAAGTTTTGAGAAATAGTTTAAGTATAATATAAATCTTCCAATGGTATAAGACATGAATTATAAGGTAGTGAAGTTGGTTACATTGACAACATTTCATACAGGAGGCTCGGGTTCGAATCCTCTTGTTTACACACTAGATTAGATCTCGTGCATACGCACGGTTTTTGAGTTGTTCGTATTGTATAGTTTGTCCTCATAGTTTTTTGGCCACTATAGATTTGTTGACACTACGACCAGCCATTAATTGAACACATTAGTTGTTCGTATTATTTTTAAGAAGCGGTTATATATTAGTAACAGTCGTTACGACTATATACACACAAAAATAGTAATGTGTATAGCTAGGTGCTTGCGGCAGCAATTAGTAAATTTTTTTGAAGTAAGTTGTATATGTTTAACGTCGGAACTCAACTGAAACTGGGAGTAGTAACTGGTAAGTAAATATACGGGCAATAATCACCAATTATTTAAGCAGTAGCAGTAAGTAGACGACACATATAACTATGTAGTTGCTAAGGAAAAATAAATGGTTTCTCGTAATTATTTCACCATAAGTTTGTGAACACTTCCTTGTATACTACATTTTCAGTAGTATCACTGCAAACATTTTGCTTGTCACAAATTAATATCTTCAAACCTAGTTTGCTTGTTACACGTGAGACAGCAACTTACAATTGTCCATGACTGAAAACTGGCTTAGGAAGAAACAATCCTACATATGAGAGTGACTGACCTTGACTATATAACTCTAACACGTAATCTCCACGTTTCCTTAACATTGCTGACATCGTCTATGAAGTTTAAAGCACGGGATAGATTTGGTGCCATTAGAAAGAATATAATGTTTAGAAGTTAATTCGTAAAGTAGTATATTGAAAGATGTTATGTGTTGGAATGTTTAGAAGTTGATTCGCACTTATATAGAGGCTGCAAGTACTTAGGAAATTGTATTACACGTAAATAATATCTTAACAATACATAATAATTCCCTAATAATAATATGTGTATGTAATAAAAATATGGTAAATATCCCCTTACTACTATTACACGTAAATATCCCCTTAATAATAATATGTGTGTAATAATAATAGTACTATTATTATTAACAATAGTAGTAGTAATATGTGTGTATAATAAAAATATCGAAAATATCCACTTACTACTATTACACGTAAATATGCCCTTAATAATAATATGTGTATAGTAATAGTACTATTATTATTATTATTATTATTAATGGTAGTATGGGGATATTATACGTAATATTATTAAAAATATCTTAATAATAATAATATGTGTAATAATGTAATTATGTATGGAAAAATAATTAGATATAACAATATTTTAGGCAGTAGAATCATTTGTAAGTATTGATATTTCTATAGGAGGGTCTAGAATAATATCAATAGGGAGGATCATAATAATTTACGATATTATGTCCGAGATATTATTACAATAACACGATAGACGTAGAACATACTAATACGGCAACTCCTTATTTACTGAGTCAAAGTGTAGACACCCGCATTTTGACTGCCACGTGTCTATGGTAGTCTCCGAAAAACACCCGATGATGATTGGACGTCAACGTGACTTAGTATACTCGGATTTGGGCTCGGAATTCATAATATCCGACATGGACTTTTAGCGGAGTAAAAATCTCACAAAATAGACCTCAAATTCTGGCCCAGTGGGCCGTTCCGAGTTAAATGAGACTAATTTGGGCCAAAACCGACACCAAAAATAATTCCCGTCTTTTGACGACCGGGTCAAAACCCGGTCAAAGACGAAACCGTCTCATAAATCAGCTAGGTTCAGTTGGCGCATGAATCAAAATTCAAAAAATAATCTCAACAAACAAAGTCAAACATTTCCCCTTTTATCTCGATTTGTTTGATCCACTCGATCGAGTGGATTGACCCCACTCGATCGAGTGGAGCGCCTTGAGCCCGGATTTGGCCCGTTTGCGAAGGCACTCGATCGAGTGCACTAGGGCCACTCGATCGAGTGCCCCTAGGTCGAGGGGTGAGGCCTATAAATACCTCTTCACCCCACCCATGCATTTCAAGATTTTTTCACACACATTTACCCTACAATTTCAGCCACATTTTACCCTACTTTCCCCTACATATCTACACTACAAACCCTAAGCAAAAACACATCAAAACCCGAGCCATTTATACCTCGGAAACCGACACAACACACATACATATCCATACACACCATAACTCACATACGTACTCGATACTCCCAAGCCTTGTCGCTGTTCACGAGTCCATTTCCGAGATCTATACTAGCATGTATGTTGAGGGTGTCCTAAACCCCTTTTCTATCTCTTTTCTATATCGTTTTTATGTACATTTTTGCATTATTGTATCGTAGTAACACTAACACTAACACTAGCTTTTTCATATTTTCGCGTTTCTATTTTTTTGCATCATTTTATATCGTTACTAACATTACTAATACCGCGTATATATAAAACTAGTATCAAATTTCGGTTTAAAATACGTTTGACTACGATGTTTGCCTAAGATCCGTTTAATCCCTTTACGAGCAACGACGGAGGTGGAGCCCTTTCGAGGAGCCCCGCCCCAATGTACTCAAGGGCGTAACGCGATCGCAAACGGTCGTAGTTGAACGAATTTCATTCCATTTCTATAATTGGGACGAGACCCGCTGACACGAATACCGACATCACGTAACCCGAAAGGGTTAGTCCCGATGTCGTGACGTAGAGGGATACATTTCGTCACCAATTCAAAATTTCCTAATCTAACGTAAACGTTTTCCTAAAATCCCGATGACGGTATTATATTCGTTCATACACGATTATAATACCGGAGGTCGAGCTAAGTACGAATCGTGCAATATTCGTATTTGGTTAGGCCGACTATCGATTTCAAGTCATAAAATCGAGTGAGCCATCACTCGTACAGGGGGCACTCGATCGAGTGCCACAGGCCACTCGATCGAGTAGCACCCCAAAAAGTGGGCAGTAGCCACGCTAATGACACACTCGACCGAGTCAGTCAATGACTCGATCGAGTGGGTCTCATAACCCGCAATACCGAGGGCTTGGACACATATTTCGAGCCCCGTTCTTTATCGACTTTAGACCATCATCCGACCTTCCTATCTTTCAAAACTATACACATCACGACACGTAGAACGACTTTGACCACTTTGACGTGATAAGTCGGGACAAGACTACGGGACGTGAGATTAGGCTAGCAATATGCCACAGTCTCATGTTCTCGTCCTTCGTTTAATACGCGACATAATGCGTATTTAAGCGGGGTTAGTCCATCTACATATTTCGCGGTCTAGTTTATATACGGGTCCGTTTCTATCCTTATTTTGCATTATTTTGTTTATTACTTTTACGTAATGTTGTATTGTGAATTCCGGGTTGTATTTCCGCCCGTGTAAATTGTACGCTATTTCTATTTATTCTTCGAGCTTCGTTTATTTACTTGCTTTTACGCTTTATAAATGAACCTCGCATGCTAAATCATTCCGACAAATAATAAGATGCATTAAATGACGTAGTTAACGCAAAACTCGCATGTTTAGCTAAAACGCTGTTTGCATATCATTCAATCAATTTACTAGCGCGCGTACACGAACACGAACGGTGTCTTAGTAGAGGCCGCCATGTGCGGGCGGGGTTGGGTGTCCTTAGTGGGCTTCCCAACACGTACCCTCACCCCTTACTCAGAACCTTTGGTTTCCGGATGTCCGAAACCCTTGGCGCACGAGAGTCATTCTTTACACGATTACCGGTATAGATGGTATCGGTATCGCAATGTAAAGGGACGAGCCCCATAAACTCTGAAATCGGAGTGGGCTTACTTTGTGTATAACCCATGACGACATAGAGTGGGCTCGTATGGTTCCGAATAACCACAAAATTCGGTTGCGACTCCATTTTGACTTAAATTTCGAACCCGAGAACAACCTTACCACGAGATTCATTCGCCTACCCAAACCCGCGCTTCGCCGCGTCGGGGTGGACCTACGTCATGTCCATAATTTGGCGACTCCGCTGGGGATACCTGATGTACCACATGTCATCGGGGTTCCTAGGGTGAGACTCGAAGAGAAATCGTTCGTAGATTAATGTGCGCGCATTAGTTTAATGATTCATGCATAACCCAAATTTGCCCGGGCCGGTTACTTGTGACCGACGTCCCACTATACCACGGTGCATTCCTACATGGGTGCGCTAAAGACATCGATGGTGGAACTCGTCTCGGTTTTGCGGCATGTCCTAAGACCAACTCGACTTAGGGAGTCCGTCCATCACATGAGAAAGCCATCGTTGTTGGTATAGACCCTATTTTGACCGACCGAGACTTAGCGTAAAGCATACATGAGCGTCGTTATAATGCTTGTTTGACTACGTGCTACTTGGTTTCCGTGTCATTTTTCAAAAACCATCATTTCAAAATTGCATCTTTCCAAAAATACCCACCTTTCGAAAAACCCGAAATACTGTCCATTTCGGGACCCGTCATTTTAAAACACCCAATTTTGAAAAATCCGAAATGCTGCCCATTTCGGGACTCACCTTTTCAAAAATATCCCATTTTCAAAACTCGGAATGCCGCCGAAATTTAGGATCAAACGATTTGACTCAAAATATCCTTTTCTGTAGTCGGCATGCTGTCCGTTTTAATTCTCGAATTTCCACCCCCACCACCTTGATTTTCAGAATTTTCCTTTTCAAAATTCTAATCTCGGTTTTCGAAATTCCGTTTTCAGTTTTCAAAACTTTCGGAACTTCGTTCATTTTGCATTCAAACCTCAACCTTTCCAAAATTTTCAACTTTACTAAAATAAACCTTCCTTATTATAAGACCTACCGTCTATCCGTGTGTCGGGCCTTTGCATAGTACGTAGAGGGTTTATAGCGTCGAAACTCCGTCGATCTTATATCACGAGTTTCCCCCCTTTCTCGAGTCCGCATATCTGTCAAGGCACGACCAACCCGCGTAGGGCATACCCTTACAAAGGAAAGTCCGTCCATACACTCGAGTCAAAAGTCTGGGGAGTAATCTCACGTGGACCTTCCTTCGAACGGGACTAGGCCCACAAAGCCGAAATCCTAAGGAAGTCATACCACCCACGAGTCATCCGTCTAGATGTCTTTCTCGAGTCTTTTCCACTCAGTCCTTTCTTTTTGGGTCGCTCGGGATGTACTGTTTCCTTTGATTCCAAGACTGGGTTCGGTTTCTGATTACGTGGTGTTCTTACAGACAGGCCACCATCAACCAGACACACTCGCAGGATGGAAACTGCCTTAGCTGAACTGAAAACCTCCGTTGATGCCATGATCGAAAAGCAGGCCGACATCGATGCCCAACTGAATGAGATGAGGGCTGGGCAAGTTGCTATCGTCACTCGATTGGCTTCGGTGGAGCACATGACTCCTACTACCGGAACTACCGGACCTTTAGCTGAACTGGTTAGCTCGGTCCGCCGACTGGAAGAACAAGTTCATTTAACTGGGAGTAACAACATTCACCGGGAAAACAGTCGGGAGTATAACCCGCTAAGTGACAAGCTGCCTGCAAACCTGAACCTCACTGGTTTGCCTATGTTCGAAGGGACTGAAGACCCGTTACTACATGTACGGGCCTTCAAGGAGTTCATGGCCATCAAAGGGGTGGACTCCACCATGTTCAAGAACCTCTTTGCTGCGTCTCTTGAAAAGCACCCTCGGGCCTGGTACTACAGGCTAGACCCGAAGAAATACCCTACATGGGATGATGTGGCCACCGAGTTCGCTCGGAACTATGCTGACAACACCGAGATCCAAACCACAATGAGATCTCTGGAGGTTATGGCCCAGGAGCCGAAAGAAGGTTTTACCAAATACCTTCAGCGATGGAGGGCCGAGAGCGTGAAACTGGTCGACAAGCCCAGTGAGAAGACTTTGGTGGAGGCCTTTGTCAAGAACCTCCTCCCATCTTACCGGGTTCACCTCCGATATGCTGTCATACCCAATTTCACCACCCTTACTGAAATGGGTATGAGGATCGAAGATGATCTGAGACTAGAAGGTCTCACCAAGGCCGCTGCTAAGGGTTACCAAGGGGCTTCTTCCTCCACAACCAAGCCTCAAGCTGCAACCCGCAGCATTTTCGATGCGGTTAATCTACTAGGTTCCTCGTCCAAGAGGAACACCCCACCTCGGGTTTTCACTGATATAGGCACGACCTATACTTATGCCTTACAAAGGCTATCCTCAAAAGGCCTAATCCAACCGATAGGCCCAACTCCTGAAGTTCCGGTTGAGCGACGCTCCAAGAACTACAATGCTCAAGCCTACCGGGGCATGGGCATGATACCGAGAAGTGCTGGAAGCTGAAGCACTTGATTCAGGACCTAATTGAAAGCGGTAAAATCCCGCTACCCGGAGATAAGCCCAGCAACAAGGAGAACCCTTTCAGCTCCCACGCCATCTTTACCGGGGAGGTGATTGACTGTTCTCACCTTATCTCTCCATTCATCCCGCAAGTGAACGGGATCTGGTTCGATGACGAAGATGATGTCTACCTCGCAAAAGGGGAAGCTGTCCCCATCACCGCCGAGGAGATTTGAAAGACTAAATCTCGAGTCTTAACCAGTAACCACCTTGGTCGTCCCTATCAAGCCACTAGCTCTAGGGACACCCCTATCCCGACAACCGTCATTACGGAAGTCGCCCCTGAAGAGCCGACTGCTGAAACGGCTCTTGTAAAGCAATTGAACAAAACCTGAGTTGACCTCACTATATGGCAACTCCTGGTCAGTTCTCAAGAACATCGAGAAGCACTTACAAAGGCTCTCGATCAAATTAAAGTCGACTCTTTGGTTACCCCTGCTGAGATGGTAGCCACGGTCCTGCCCCACCTAAAGGGCAAAGCTAAGAAAGAAGGACCGGTAATCACTTTCTCCGAAGCCGACCTACCACCATTTGGGGCCACCCATAATCTGGCCCTCTACATTACAGTGGTCTGCCGAGGAAAATACCTCCCTATGACCCTAGTTGATGACGGGTCTGCTGTAAACGTCCTTCCCCTAAGGACCGCAAAAGCCCTCGGCATTACCGAGGCTGACTATATCCCGACTGCTCAGACCATCCAAGCTTTCGATGGGAGCCCGAAGTCGGTAGCTGGGGCCGTGAAACTGACCATCATCACTGGCCCGATAGAGAAGGAGCTCGAGTTCCAGGTGATCGATGTCACCTCATCCTTCAACTTGCTCCTAGGAAGGCCTTGGATCCACGCGGTCAAGGCGGTGTCCTCCACCCTCCACCGAAAGATCAAGATGCCTCTGCTTAACGATGTCATCACTTTAGAGGCAACACCAATGACTGTGGCTAGCTGTAACGCCACGGGACGCACGGACCTCTGGGGGTTCGATTTTGTGGGGATGATCGAGGAAGAATACCTCTTTAGGCCTTACTTCACTACGAGTATCGACATGATGCTCCAAAACCTAGGATACTTTCCGGGGGCTACCTCTCGACCCGATCTTCCAGCTGGGAAGATCATCGAGGTTCTCAAAGACGAAGAATCTCACTTTGGTCTCGGTTATGCCATCACCCCCGACAATGTTGTCCGAGCAGGGATCGAGAAGGCCTGCAACATCCTTAAGGGTATCTACTTGAGCCCTTATAACCCACAGTTGGCTGACTACTTTGTCACACCGGTGTTCGGGGCTATCCAGGTTGGTCTATACCAACCCAATGCTATGCAGCTCGGGACCCACTTGGCCCGGGACTGCAACTACATCCCGGATGACGTGTTCGCCCTCATCCAATCCAACGGAGCTGAAGATGCTGAGTCCGCTCTAGGGCTACTATTTGGGGAAGACGTCATAGCCCCAACTCCAAAGGAAGACTTGGTCAACCTGATCCTCCGCAGCAACAGGTTTGACCCGACCAAGCTGATCTCGGATGTTGGTTCCGAGACGGGAAACAGGGCCTGGAGGAAGACTGTCAAGTGGACTGACAGTCAGGGAAGGATTTACAAGCTGGTCACCGGAGAGGGAGACATGCCTGAGTCTGAGTCCGAGTCTGAGTCGGAGTCTGAGTCAGAGTCTGAGGTCGAGTCTAGGGAAGTCGCTGCTAGAGTCACTCCTGTAACCCCTCTCCCTTTTATTATTCCTGCTGCTGGCACTTCGGGGTCTGTCCCGAGTGCCCTACCTATCCCGCCACTGACCAATGATCAGATGGCTGCTCTCTTTGAGCTGTTCTCCAAATTTTCAATCAATAATAACAACCGTTCTGCTTACGACTTGTCTCTTTCAAATTCTGCTTTTAAAAATGTTTTATGCTATGACATTGAGAAAACAGACGAACAGGTACCTTTACCTCCGCATTTGATCGAGCAACTAGAGCAAAGGGAGTCCCGGAACCCGGTAATCGAAGAAATCGAGTCCATAAATGTGGGAACAACCTTAGAGCCTCAGACACTTAAGATAGGGTTATCCTTAGATCCCGAGGAGAAACAACAGTTCGTAAGCCTCCTCCAAGAGTTCAAGGATGTCTTCGCATGGTCCTACAAGGACATGTCGGGGATAGACCGGGAAATAGCCGAGCACCACATACCAATCAAAGATGGGTGCAAACCGGTCAAACAGAAGCTTCGTCGAATGAGGCCCGAGTGGTCTCTCAAGGTAAAAGAAGAAGTCGACAAACAATTCAAAGCCGGCTTCATACAAGTGTCCGAGTATCCGGACTGGGTGGCAAACATCGTGCCGGTTCCTAAAAAGGACGGTAAAGTGCGGGTATGTGTAGATTTTCGGGATCTTAACAAGGCGAGCCCGAAGGATGATTTTCCGTTACCACACATCGACATACTGGTGGATAACACGGCCGATCATGCCCTTCTATCATTCATGGACGGGTATGCCGGGTATAATCAAATCAAGATGGCGGAAGAAGACATGAGTAAGACTACCTTCACCACACCTTGGGGTACTTACTGCTACACCGTCATGCCTTTCGGTCTCATTAATGTCGGGGCCACAAATCAAAGGACTGCTACCACTTTATTACACGACATGATGCATAAAGAGGTAGAAGTTTATGTAGACGACATGATCGTCAAATCCAAAGAACGGGACGGTCACATCACCGCCCTAAGAAAATTTTTCACCCGATTGCGCAAATACAACATGAGGTTAAACCCTCAAAAGTGCAGTTTCGGGGTAACATCAGGCAAATTACTGGGTCATATCGTTAGCCAACGAGGTATCGAAGTCGACCCAGCTAAAATCAAAGCCATTACCGAGATGCAACCTCCTAAAACCGAAAAAGAAATAAGGGGATTCCTCGGGAAAGTCCAGTACATCAGTCGGTTCATTTCCAAACTGACCATGGTGTGTGAACCAATTTTCAAGAAACTGAAAGTAGGAGAACGGGTACTATGGGATGACAAATGCCAAACCGCTTTCGACAAGATCAAGGAAATTATGTCTGCTCCGCCGGTCTTAATGCCACCTCAACCCGGTTTGCCTCTGTCGTTATACCTAACGACGACCGAGACAGCCATGGGGGCTATGCTGGCTCAGACAGTTGACTCCGAAGAAAGAGCCATTTACTACATCAGCAAGAAGTTTTTAGAGTATGAGTGCAAATATACCATGCTCGAAAAGACATGTTTGGCTCTAGTCTGGGCCACTAAGAAGCTTCGGCATTATATGCTCAGTTACGAGGTCCATGTACTATCCAAGATGGATCCCATCAAATACATATTCGAAAAGCCCGTTCTCAACGGCCGAATCTCTAGATGGACTCTAATGTTGGCAGAGTTCGACTTAAAGTTTGTACCGTTAAAGGCTATTAAAGGTCGAGTAGTAGCTGAATTTCTCGCCGACAGCCCGATAACCGAAGAAGGACACACCGACACTTGGTCCTTCCCAGACGAAGATATTTTCCATACTGATACTGAAACTTGGGATTTATACTTCGATGGAGCATCTAATTTTCGAGGGTTCGGAGTTGGGATCCTCCTAATTTCACCAAAAGGGGAACACACTCCCGTCTCCATCAAACTGGACTTTGATGTTACCAATAATGCAGCAGAGTACGAAGTATGCATTTACGGGCTACAAGCCGCCGCCAATCTGAGGATTACACATCTCCGGGTACATGGTGACTCATCCTTGGTTATTAACCAAACACTTCAAAAATGGAAGACTCGAAATGCTAATCTCGTGGCCTACCAGGCACGAGTAAGGGATCTCGAGAAACAATTCCAAAAGGTAGAATACATATACCTGCCTCGGGAAGAAAATCAGTTTGCAGATGCGCTCTCAAAATTGGCATCTTTACTGAATATTCCCGACCACGTGACTAGCATGCCAATTTGCGTCGAAAGACGGTCCGAGCCGGCATACATTTACGACATTGAAGACATTGAAATAACCGATCCCGAACCATGGTACCAAGCTGTGTTAACGTACCTGACAAACGGAGAATATCCTCCCGGGTCGGAAGGTCGAGCCAAGAAAGCCTTACGAAGGCTAGCCACCCAATTTATCCGGACCGATGACGGACAACTGTACAAAAAGACGGCACAGGAGGCTCTTCTCCTTTGTGTTGACAAGTACAAAGCTGAAAAGGTTATGGCCGAAGTACATGATGGTGAGAACGGCCCACACATGAACGCCCACATGCTGGTCCGGAAAATCATGAGGCTCGGTTATTATTGGAATACCATGGAAGCCGATTGCCGATCGTATGTCAAACATTGTCATAACTGTCAAATCTTTGGCAATGTGCAACATATGCCGTCATCGCTACTCTATACCATGACGTCACCCTGGCCATTCTCAACGTGGGGTATTGACATAATCGGGAAAATAAATCCCTCGGGTACCGGTGGGCACTGCTTTATTTTGGTAGCTATCGACTATTTCACCAAATGGGTCGAAGCTGAATCATATCGCATCCTCAACGCCAAGCATGTCGCCAAGTTCATCCAAAACAAGATAATATGTCGATATGGGATTCCCTCTGAATTTATCAGTGATCACGGGACTCATTTTCAAGCCGAGACTGCGGCCCTACTGACCAAGTATAAAATCCAAAGGCATACTTCCTCGCCTTACCGTCCCCAAACAAATGGAGCAGTAGAGGCGGCTAATAAAACAATTGTCACCATACTCAAAAAGATGGCCGACAATTACCGGGACTGGCCCGACAAAATACCTTTTGCCCTATGGGGATACCGAACGTCAATTCGCACCGCAACCGGGGCGACACCATATTACCTAACCTACGGGATGGAGGCAGTCCAACCAGTCGAGCTGGAAGTACCGTCCCTCAGAATTCTGCTAGAAAGTCAAGTACCCGAAGCTGACTGGGTTCGAGCACGATATGACTCGCTGGTTCTGCTAGACGAACGACGGTCTCGTGCCCTCAATAATATCCAAATCTACCAGAAGAGGATCCAACGGGCCTTCAACAAGAGAGTAAGGCCCAGACACATTAAGGAGGGCGACTTAATCCTTAAGTCAATCCGGGCTCTACTACCAGTCGACCCGAGGGGAAAATTCAAACCCAATTGGGCTGGGCCATATCTGGTGAAGAAAATCCTATCGGGGGGAGCAGTGATGCTGACGGACCTGGACGGGAATGAATTTGTCAACCCAACCAACCTGGACCAGCTGAAGCGTTACTACCCTTAGCCTCTTCTCAATGTCATTAGCAAATTTTATAAAAATTATTTTCTTTACAAAAAGCAAGTCAATGAGCTAGAATTACTTATTCTACTGTCATAAACATCTTGAACTAATAGTCTTGGTGTAATTCGAGATTGCAAATTTCCTATGCCTGAACTACGTTTGGTTTGATTCTGCTAATCGCGGATACGTAGGCAGCCCCTCAAAAGGGCACAACCAATGCAATCAAGAAAAGACAGGAGCGGTTTTATAATAAACTTCTTTTATTAATTCAAAAAAAAAAATCCCGACAAACTCGGAAATTACAAAAATGCAGGAATTCAAAAAAAAAAATATACAAAAAAGGGCACACAACAAAAATAATAATAGTACTTAAATAATAATAAAGCTAAAGGACTCGGCATTCAGGGCATCTTGCCCTTCCCCTTGTCCTTAGCATCCTTAGTCGTCCACTGGCGACGACGCGGAGGGGAGCGTTCCCGAATCACCACGGGAACTTCTCTAGCTCGGGCTCGAGTGTTTGAGCCCGACTCCCCTGTCATATCAATGGGCCCAAGTCGAGCCCTAACGGGCTCAGGGAGCCGGTCACGCGGACCAAGTCGGTCCCGGACCGCCAACCTCGGCCCAAGTCGTCGTTCCAAGTCAGTCTGCCCTCGAGTGCTGCTAGAACCGACTTCCTTAGATCAAGTCTTAGTTTGTGACTTATGACCCTATTCTTCCCGGACTGTGGCCTCAGGAATGTATTCCCCGGTGAAAAAGTCTCTGTTATCCTTCGCCGACTCACGCTGAACCAATTCGATGGCCTCATCAACCTTTAAGGCCTTTCGAGCTTCCTCAGACTCTTCAGAAGTCCACTTCTGATAAGCCCGTGATACCCAAGCGGATTGGCAAGGGCTAGGTACCGTCCATGTGGGACGAGTGAACCATCGTTGCAACCAGGTGTCGCACATAGCGTCCGTCAATTGGAGCGGGACGCTGATAATGGCTTCAGTCTCAGGGATGCGCTGAGACGAACCGAACTGCCTTAGGAGGCGTTCCGGATAAATGTGAACTGTCCAGTCTAAGGACAGGATCGTCAGGTACCGGGCTTGGTCTCTCTTAGCCAGTCCGGTCAATTTTGAAAGGAACCACCAAGCGACGGTCCACCTGATCAAGGGACCCCCGTGAAACACCAACTCCTCATCCCAGTAAGCTCGATCAATCCGATGACTCGAGCTTATCTTCCGCCTTCGGGAGCTAATCTCAATGCTCCGGTAATTGGGAA
The DNA here is from genome assembly GCA_958450325.1 of Agrostemma githago. NCBI lineage: Eukaryota > Viridiplantae > Streptophyta > Magnoliopsida > Caryophyllales > Caryophyllaceae > Agrostemma > Agrostemma githago. The sequence continues at coordinate 10,550,138 of OY288255.1, read as the reverse complement.
TGCTTGGAGGGGTCTCTATGATCGATAACCGCTCCGACAGCCATATCTGAAAAGAATGCACGAATTTTATAAGCAACGGAATGGTTCGCCAGGGTCCACTCGATCGAGTGCAGCAGATGACTCGATCGAGTTAGCCCTCTGAAAGCGGGCAGTAGCTCCGTATGAGTGTCACTCGATCGAGTGACAGGTCCACTCGATCGAGTGACTTGCGTACTTCAAGTATTTCGCACGAAAAAAAAAAAAATCGAGAGGTATACCTGCAAGAAACGGGTACTCCCCGTCAGCGGTCGAGTTGGGTCAAGCCGTCTAGCATCCAGACCCGTGATGATCTCCTCAGTGGCTAGCCAAGCAGGGCTATGACCAGTCTCCATCTGGTCAACCACTCCAATCAGCCTGATCTGACCCCTACATGAGTCAAGCTCCATCAGCCCCTCGAAGACATAGCAATGCAGCATGCAAAAGGCGAATGCCCTACGCCTATGAGCAGGGGTGGCCCTCACGTCCCGTGGGTTCATGAACTTATCGGCCAGATCAAACAGGGAAACGGTATCTCCCTGCACCATCCGGTTTGTCTCAGCATGAGACAAACCCAAAAACTCCCTCAAACGCCTCCTTGGATCCGGGTAGAACGGAGGAATAGCGGGCTGAATAGCAAGACCCCAGCCGCCTATGGCCGCAATCTCCTCGGGCAAAGGACACATCTCGCCCCTCGGGAATGCAAACACGTGATAGGTGGTGTCCCAAAACGACAGACAGGCATCCAAAAAATGCGAGTCGACTATCAGACGCTGAAAAGGGAATAAATTGACTATCCCCATCTGAGTCAGCCTGACCTTCTCCTCGTCCCGAAAGTATTGGGACCAGGCAAGAAGCATAGCCGTCAAATGGTCGATACCCATGGCAGAAATTTCTAACTTTCTTAAAAGTCTAAAGGATTTTGAGAAGGGAAAGAAGAGTTTGAGTTAGGATGTAAAAAGCTGAAGCAGGGATCCTCATATTTATAATGAGGAAACCTAACAGAAAACCTAACTACCCTGCCTCCTCAGCAAGCTGGGCCCCATGCGCGCGCAGGCCTGGTTTCCTACTTGAACCCAGAATAGGAATCAAGCTGTCCCGAGCTTTCCTAAGAATCTCCAAATAAATTTTTTCTGTGATGAAATTTCTTCGCGATAAAAATTTTCCAAAATTTTGTCCTTCAAAAAAAAATTTCAATCTTTTTCTCCCCAGCGAGAGTCAACATTTTACCTACGTGTTACATACAAGTTGTTATGTGTCAGCATACAGGTACACCCCAGACTTCAGAAGCAAGTCCCCGCGAAACTATTTAACTTCCCCAACGGAGTCAGCTTTTCCCCGGTGTGCTACATCCAAAGTGCGATGTGTCGGCATACGGGTACACCTAATCCCCAAAAGAGGCAGACTTTACTCCCCACGGAGCATCATCATCAATTCAAGTACGACTCAAGGCTTCAGAAGCAAGCCCGTACAACTCATATATTTCCCCAGCGGAACGCTCAAGGCGGCATTTTCCCCAAAACAATACGGGATGGGCCCACACATAGGCGCGCCCAGGACTCCCCGCGAAGCTATCATCATCAGGACAGGTACGACCCTCTGCTTATGGCTGGCGAGCCCTTCACGCAAGTCCACTGGACTATAAACGACCCGACCGGAAGTCTACCAGGTCTTAGCGGGCTTGGTAGCTACTCTGACTTTCGCCTTGTCCAAGCCTCAGTCAGAGTGGGGGCTCTGTAGACACCCGCATTTTGACTGCCACGTGTCTATGGTAGTCTCCGAAAAACACCTGATGATGATTGGACGTCAACGTGACTTAGTATACTCGGATTTGGGCTCGGAATTCATAATATCCGACATGGACTTTTAGCGGAGTAAAAATCTCACAAAACAGACCTCAAATTCAAGCCCAGTGGGTCGTTCCGAGTCAAATGAGACTAATTTGGGCCAAAACCGACACCAAAAATAATTCCCGTCTTTTGACGACCGGGTCAAAACCCGATCAAAGACGAAACCGTCTCATAAATCAGCTAGGTTCAGTTGGCGCATGAATCAAAATTCAAAAAATAATCTCAACAAACAAAGTCAAACATTTCCCCTTTTATCTCGATTTGTTTGATCCACTCGATCGAGTGGATTGACCCCACTCGATCGAGTGGAGCGCCTTGAGCCCGGATTTGGCCCGTTTGCGAAGGCACTCGATCGAGTGCACTAGGGCCACTCGATCGAGTGCCCCTAGGTCGAGGGGTGAGGCCTATAAATACCGCTTCACCCCCCCATGCATTTCAAGATTTTTTCACACACATTTACCCTACAATTTCAGCCCCATTTTACCCTACTTTCCCCTACATATCTACACTACAAACCCTAAGCAAAAACACATCAAAATCCGAGCCATTTATACCTCGGAAACCGACACAACACACATACATATCCATACACACCATAACTCACATACGTACTCGATACTCCCAAGCCTTGTCGCTGTTCACGAGTCCATTTCCGAGATCTATACTAGCATGTATGTTGAGGGTGTCCTAAACCCCTTTTCTATCTCTTTTCTATATCGTTTTTATGTACATTTTTGCATTATTGTATCGTAGTAACACTAACACTAACACTAGCTTTTTCATATTTTCGCGTTTCTATTTTTTTGCATCATTTTATATCGTTACTAACATTACTAATACCGCGTATATATAAAACTAGTATCAAATTTCGGTTTAAAATACGTTTGACTACGATGTTTGCCTAAGATCCGTTTAATCCCTTTACGAGCAACGACGGAGGTGGAGCCCTTTCGAGGAGCCCCGCCCCAATGTACTCAAGGGCGTAACGCGATCGCAAACGGTCGTAGTTGAACGAATTTCATTCCATTTCTATAATTGGGACGAGACCCGCTGACACGAATACCGACATCACGTAACCCGAAAGGGTTAGTCCCGATGTCGTGACGTAGAGGGATACATTTCGTCACCAATTCAAAATTTCCTAATCTAACGTAAACGTTTTCATAAAATCCCGATGACGGTATTATATTCGTTCATACACGATTATAATACCGGAGGTCGAGCTAAGTACGAATCGTGCAATATTCGTATTTGGTTAGGCCGACTATCGATTTCAAGTCATAAAACCGAGTGAGCCATCACTCGTACAGGGGGCACTCGATCGAGTGCCACAGGCCACTCGATCGAGTAGCACTCCAAAAAGTGGGCAGTAGCCACGCTAATGACACACTCGACCGAGTCAGTCAATGACTCGATCGAGTGGGTCTCATAACCCGCAATACCGAGGGCTTGGACACATATTTCGAGCCCCGTTCTTTATCGACTTTAGACCATCATCCGACCTTCCTATCTTTCAAAACTATACACATCACGACACGTAGAATGACTTTGACCACTTTGACGTGATAAGTCGGGACAAGACTACGGGACGTGAGATTAGGCTAGCAATATGCCACAGTCTCATGTTCTCGTCCTTCGTTTAATACGCGACATAATGCGTATTTAAGCGGGGTTAGTCCATCTACATATTTCGTGGTCTAGTTTATATACGGGTCCGTTTCTATCCTTATTTTGCATTATTTTGTTTATTACTTTTACGTAATGTTGTATTGTGAATTCCGGGTTGTATTTCCGCCCGTGTAAATTGTACGCTATTTCTATTTATTCTTCGAGCTTCGTTTATTTATTTGCTTTTACGCTTTATAAATGAACCTCGCATGCTAAATCATTCCGACAAATAATAAGATGCATTAAATGACGTAGTTAACGCAAAACTCGCATGTTTAGCTAAAACGCTGTTTGCATATCATTCAATCAATTTACTAGCGCGCGTACACGAACACGAACGGTGTCTTAGTAGAGGCCGCCATGTGCGGGCGGGGTTGGGTGTCCTTAGTGGGCTTCCCAACACGTACCCTCACCCCTTACTCAGAACCTTTGGTTTCCGGATGTCCGAAACCCTTGGCGCACGAGAGTCATTCTTTACACGATTACCGGTATAGATGGTATCGGTATCGCAATGCAAAGGGACGAGCCTCATAAACTCTGAAATCGGAGTGGGCTTACTTTGTGTATAGCCCATGACGACATAGAGTGGGCTCGTATGGTTCCGAATAACCACAAAATTCGGTGGCGACTCCATTTTGACTTAAATTTCGAACCCGAGAACAACCTTACCACGAGATTCATTCGCCTACCCAAACCCGCGCTTCGCCGCGTCGGGGTGGACCTACGTCATGTCCACACAAAGTAATGTGATAAAAAATTAGATATAATTATATTTTAGGGAACTACTGAATATTGCTCGAATAATGTCCATAATAGATATACATGACAATAGGAAGAATGTATAATGTGTATAATTATAATATTATGCGTACACACCATAATATTATACGAAATATTAATATATGGCGTATATACTGGATTGCAATCAGGATATAAAATTATGTATGGTAAAATAATTAGATATAAAATATCCCCTTACTATTATTACACGTAAATATGCCCTTAATAATAATATGTGTGTAGTAATAATACTATTATTATTAATAATAATGGTAGTAAGGTGATATCATACGTAATATTATTAAAAATATCTTAATAATATTTACGTGTAATTATGTAACTATGTATGGAAAAATAATTAGATATAACGATATTTTAGGCAGTAGAATCATTTGTGAGTATTGATATTTCTATAGGAGGGTCTAGAATAATATCAATAGGGAGGATCGTAATAATTTACGATATTATGTCCGAGATATTATTACAATAACACGATAGACGTAGAACATACTAATACGGCAACTCCTTATTTACTGAGTCAAAGTAACGTGATAAAAAATTAGATGTAATTATATTTTAGGGAACTACTGAATATTGCTCGAATAATGTTCATAATAGATATATACATGACAATAGGGAGAATGTATAATGTGTATAATTATAATATTATGCGTACACACCATAATATTATACGAAATATTAATATATGGTGTATGTACTGGATTGCAATCGGGATATAAAATTATGTATGGTAAATAATTAGATATAATAATATTTTAGGCATTAGAATCATGCGTGAGTATTGATTTTTCTATAGGAGCGTCTAGAATAATATCAATAGGGGAGATCGTAATAATTTACGATATTATGTTCGTATTACTATTGATTTTAAGCGTGAGTATTGATTTTTCCTTGTCGGTTCAGTATATCACAATATTATGTACGTATTGTCATGATATCCTACTACGATAATATATACGAATTTATATATCAATACGCTACCTATAATAAACAAATTGTTATCCTATTACGACAATATATCCTATTATATTAGGATCCCCCTTTCCACTAACCAAATAACACAACTCACATATTTTCCCGCCTAAAGCTACCTACAACAAAAATAAAAAACTAAACTAGCTACGAATCGAACCCGTGACCTCATGTGTGTGTGATCCTTCTCCTCTCCAACTACACTCCAACATCTTACTAATATAAAAGTCACTACATCACATATAAAGCTATACACCACATAAAGTATGTAATTAAGGAAATTTGATTGATTACGTTAATTACGAAAATCACATATTTTACATGGAAGATATCACATACAATATTTAATATGGAATGTATGATCAAATTTTTTTAAAAAAATAAAACATATTGTATTCCGTTTTAACGAAATAGTTGCATTATTTTTGTTAATAGGAGATTGCACTATCCCGTACAATATTTTACATAGAATATAAAATAGTTATGATTATTATTGTATATCTTTCTGATCATATTCGAAAATCATATTCTTAACATCGATATAAAATTTAGTAACTATATAAAAATGGAATATATATTCCGATTGCTCTTACAAAGCCTGATATATATTAAAAACTCACCGAAAATTCTCTATATACTACTCTAAGACAATAACAGTTACTAAGATTTTCCTCAAAAATACACTAATTTAAATTGAGAAGTAAAAGAACATTTCATTAATAAATTCGCAAACTATTCATTTTCATTAATGTTAAAGAAATTGACAAAAAAAAATCTTTTTATGAAAATAATTAGATAAATTTTAAGATATGATGTCATTAACCTTGAGAAAAAAATTAGTTATCTAAAAAATTTATTTTTGAAACGAGCTATTTACTTTAACTTTTACAAAGATATACTCTCCCCGTCCCAATGAATTCTTTGTTTATTTCATATTGGGGCGTCTCAATGAATTCTTTGCCTTTCTATTATATATATATATATATATATATATATATAGAGAGAGAGAGAGAGAGAGAGAGAGAGAGAGAGTTTGGTAAAAGTGGGAAGTTGGATATATACATATATATATATATATATATATATATATATATATATATAGAGAGAGAGAGAGAGAGAGAGAGAGAGAGAGAGAGAGTTTGGTAAAAGTGGAAAGTTGGGAAGTTGTGTTTATGGCCCTTGATTTGGGTTGGATGGATGGCCTAGATTAATCACAAAAAAAAAGGGGGAGATGAAGTACGTGGAATGACTAGTAGCAGGCAGCAGCAGACAGGAGCAGAGCAACAACAGGTAAAGCAGAGCACTCTCTCTCAATCTTTAATCATTTCCATCACCAAAATCCACCTTCTTTCTCTCAATTGCTCACCATTTCGCAGCGCAATCTTTCACCAAAATTCACTTTCTTTCTCTCAATCTTTCACCAAAATTCACTCTCTCACTAAAATTCAAAAATTCATCCTATTGCTCACCATTTCATTTCATTAAAATTCAAAATTCATCCCAAATCAATATTCATCTCCTTATTTATACTATCATGCAAAATAACTGAACCCTAATTCGTAATCTATTCTACATCTCCATGCTCCAATGGTGCTGTTTCTTGAAGATTCGTCTGTGCTCGAAATTGTCCAGTCGAAAATTTCTGTTCAACTTGCAGGAGGTAAGATGAGTACATACATATATATTTGGTATCTTGCATTTCGAATTCCATTTTTTGTTTGGTTTGTTAAATTGAAAAGTTATACAGTTGTAATGTTACAACCACACTCTATATGATGGAAAGTCGCACAGTTATAACGTGGTAGTCACACTCTAAATTAGTTATCTAAAAAATTTATTTTTGAAACGAGCTATTTACTTTAACTTTTACAAAGATATACTTTCCCCGTCCCAATGAATTCTTTGTTTATTCCATATTGGGGCGTCTCAATGAATTCTTTGCCTTTCTATTTTATATATATATATATATATATATATATATATATATATATATATATATATATATATATATATATATATATATATATAGAGAGAGAGAGAGAGAGAGAGAGAGAGAGAGAGAGAGAGAGAGAGAGAGAGAGAGAGGAGGGATCATATAAGGTTCACATGTATATATAAGTCCATAAGTCTAAATTCTAATCTTTGGATCAAAAAGCAATGGATGGCTGAGATTGAAAGATCTTATTAATTTTTCAAAAAAAAAAGTAATTGTACGTCTCTTTTTCCCCACCCTTTACAATTTCCCACATATTAATTCCTATACTAATTAATGACTGCTTCATTTTCTCACCCTTCCCACCATTTTTCTCACAACTTACTAATTCATTCTTTCTCACTCTTCTCACTCCTTATTTCCTAATTCATTTACTTACTTATATTCTCTCATCTACAACCCATAATCCATTGAAGAAGAATCTCCAAAATCGTCATATTCATCTTCAATCTCGTTATTTTTTGAGGTAAAGTTTTAATTTTTTTTTTGTTTATGAAATCAAACGTCTGAGATGATTGAAAATAAAACACCATCAAAATCAACTCGAAATAATTTTAATTCTGGGTATATGTTCTATACGGTATCGAATTAGTTAAACTAATTTAAATTAGTTAGTGACTACCAAATTAGGGTTTAGATGAATTTAAATTAGTTAGTGAGTAAATTCAGTCTGCAATATATATTTTCTGATCAGGTTTTGATTATGTGTTTTTGCTTGTGATGTGTATTTGATTATTGAACAATATGAAAAAACTATTTTATCTTAATATTGTATTGTTTATCTTGTTGAACATCTGATTGTATATGTTCTTTTCACATCAAATTAGGGTTCTTGAATATTTCAACATTTTTTGCGTTTTGTGAATAACGTTTTTTTTTGGGGTTGTCGAATAATATTTCTCTTAATCAATTTCGTAGAATCGTGTTTACTGAAATTTTTTGGGGTTATTAGGTCTTCGTGTTTAGTGGTTGATTTCACCCAGAAAGATAGTCTAATTGTTGTCTCTTTTTTAATTCATACTATAGTATGCGTCACTAATCAGTTTATATATTTTTGTAACTTCGGTTTATATATCATGTAACTTCAGTTCATATCTTTTGTAACTTCAGATCATATCTTTTGTAACTTCAGATCATAAATTGTGTCTTTGTTGTGTTGTCTTTAATTGGATTGTGTTCTTTAATTTTAGGTTTTATCCGCTTTGAATTTTGTCATTAGAATCTATGTGAATTGTTGAAGATTGAATTTCTATTATTTTGGGATGAATTTGATTTCTGGGTTTTGTTTGTTTGTTTAAGTTAGGGATGAATTTAACGACGAATCACATGTAGTTCAGGCATCTGAGTTGAAGGAGTTCAGTGTTACTAAACATGGCGTCCATGATCGCTTTCTATTACCTCGTGGTCTGAATGAGTGGGAGTTGATATCGATCGGACGAGCTTTATAAATGAGCTGCTTTTTATATATAATTGTAACTTCAGTTCACATATTTTGTAACTTCAGTTCACATGTTTTATAACTTCAGATCGTATATTGTAACTCCCTCCAGTCAATATATTTGTAAATTCAGTTCACATATTTTGTAACTTCAGTTCACATATTTTGTAACTTCAGTTCACATATTTTGTAACTTCAGTTCACATGTAACTTCAGATCGTATATTGTAACTCTAATCCATATATTTATAACTTCAGTTCACATATTTTGTAACTTCAGTTCACATATTTTGTAACTTTAGATCATATATTGTAACCATAATCCATTTTCTGTAATTTCAATTCTAATCATTTCATATATTTTTGTAACTTCAATTTATATATCACGTAACTTCGGTTCATATATTTTGTAACTTCAGATCATATATTGAAACTCCGGTCAAGTTTTATAACTTTATTTCAAATCAGTTCATATATTTTTGTAACTTTAATTCTTATATTTTGCAACTTTAATTCATCTCAATTAATATCCGAAACACATATCAATTCATCTCAACTCATCGA